>CM057453.1:877360000-879760000 GCA_016271365.2 Neoceratodus forsteri
CCTACCGTTTTGCCACCATCTGCACTTTTTTGCACAGTTTATTCTTGTTACTATTTATTGTTAACTTGTACTGCTTTGATTATTGTAACTTGTTTGTTGTACCTTCTTTGTCTTCACCTCCCCTCTAGTCTCCAAGGAAACATCTGGAAATGACTCGCTATGTCTTTCATGGCAAATCTTTTGGAATAAATAAAATAATATTAGCTGAGCAAAGTGTTAGTCTCTAAGGAAGGCTTACTTAATTAGGGCCCAGTCCACAATAGGTCAGAAAGCTCTCCACAGGTGAGGATGTCCATTGGCACCTCTGGGGTGCTCCTTACCTACACGCAGAGCACTCTGTGGCAGTTGTAGATGGCGATGAGGTTTGCGTATCTGTGCCCTCCTGATCTGGTTCCATGCCATCCACAGAGTTATGTTTGCACTCAGGTGTGTGTGTGGGGGCGCTATATGTATGTGATGTGAAAGGCTGGAGGAGGGTGCAGAGGCTAGACCAGGGGGACCCCTGCAGTAGAACCTCTGTGCCTTCCTAACTAGTGGCTCCTCTCTTGTCAGGATCACTAATGTGCCTCCCAAGACACTGTTCCAAATGCTCTGGACCAGCATGGAGAGCTGGGAAGCACAGCACCAGTGGGATTTTTTTGTTCTTGAAATTTGGGTCTGTATGGGGATATGGCAGTCCTTGGAGTATTGCTGTATCCCATAATCCTGTGCTCCTCCCAGAGCAGGGGATCCACTCAGCAGCGAACCTGCGCTTTATTTTGGAAGCCTCGTGTCTGACCCAGCTCTGCCCCAGAGGTTGCCACCATACTGTGCTGACCTCTGCCCACGCAGGACAGGACAGTTGGAGACTCAGAATTCCACCAGGTACAGTACTGGCCCAGGATGCAGAGGTCTTCTACCTAGGTATTCCACAGTCTGCTGCTTTAAGATTGTTTCAAGCAGGCCGTCCCAGTGGCGCTGAGAGCTGAGGCACTGGACGCCTTACCTCGCACTATTCTGGCAACCTGGGTTCGGGGAAAAACCTTGGGTCATCGGGGTGCCGGTGGGAGGGGGGTGGAGCAGGATTGAGCAAGCCAGTAGGCAGCTCTCCTCTCCTGGGGTGATAGGGGCAGGTTGTTGTCCCTCTCATAGCTCCGCCTGTACCGGGTGGAGGTCCGGTGGGGTAACATAGATGAGGAGGGGGTGACAGTAGGGGTGGGCAGACGGTGCTCAGCTGGCTTCCGGTGTGCATGTGTGCCTCCACACGCATGTATGGTCATGTGCCGGGGGCCTCTGGCAGGGACAAATGGAAGAAAACCTTACCAAAAAAACGCACCATAAAAATCTCTCTCTAGGCAAAAAAAAACGGCATTGGGGTGTGCGTTGGGGTTGTGGGTCCTAACTCTCACCCCATCACATGCGTGAACAAGCTGAGGCATAGGAGAATGAGGTGAGAGTTAGGACGATGACTCTCAATGCACACCTCGATGCCGGGTTGGGTGGGGCTGGCTGAGGGGTGCAAGAGGGGTTTCAACCCAACACCGGACTTCACTTTGACGCCAGGAACAACCCTAACTGATGCATTAAATTAAGTTTTGCCTCTAATTTCCTTTCTTTTGAGAATAAGGACTACAAATAGTGAATGGAATGTGGAGGCCGCGCTCCACCGCGTGATTTTTGTGACATAGTAATGGTAACAGAAACACAAGCGGTGGCGCTTCACATGGTGGCATAAGCGTAACTTGTAAAGCAAGCGTTAATAAACGCAGGTGCAGTGGCGTCATAGCGAAAAGTAGCGCAAAAGCGGAGACACAAGCGCGCTATGGGCAACTGGTAGCGTGCCGCGGTCTTCGCTATTGTAAACACAAATGATAACTGTGACAGCAACAATAGCAAAAAGGAAACAATGGAAATGCAAGCATCTATGGAACACAAACCGTAATGCGATGTTACGGGTACTGCAATTCTAAATGGAAATGGTAACGGTAACAGCAACAATAACGCCAGAGGAAGCAAACGCAAAGCGTATGGAAATGCAGACCATAACGTGCACGGGCATGGGAATGCAATTGGAAACGCAAATGGTAATGGTAAGAACAATGATGCAAAATGAAAGGCAAATGGAAACGGAAAGGCGGCCACCAACAGAAATGGTAATGCGTATGATGACGCTAAGCAAAACACAACCACAAACAGTAGTGGACACACAAATGGTAACAGTAACACAAATGCAAGAGCAAATGGAAACGCAAAGGGTAACGCACACTGGCACAGAAACACAAGTGTAAAGCCTACGTGTAACAGTAACTGGAGTGCACACCCTATTTGTACCCAAAAGCTCCATTGATAAACACAGTGAAAACAAAGAATGTATGTATAATAATTGGCCTCGGAGCTGAAAACAAGCACTTGTAATACTAAATTGCTAATATCTCAGTAACCGTACGACGCAGAAAAAAAATTAAAATGTCACATGAATCATGAGTTTCCTGGCTAGGTGGGCTACCAATTTTTGCGTCAAAAATTCCGTATCTCGTACCAAGCTTCCTAGATACGAGCTCCTCAAAAAGGCGCAAGGATAACATGTTAGTTCATGGGGAAAAAAACGTCAACTTCAGAGTACCCTAACTTTGCATCCGTGCAATATTTTGTCACCAAACCACCAAAAGGCACATATGTGAGATGTTGGCCGCCTTCCCTCCAAATTTGAGCCCAAAAGACCAAACCATTCTTTTGCAGCAGGGTGGCAAAGAATTCCTGTCATTTTGGCCATAGTTTAGAAAAGTAGTATCGTGATTTGCGATGCCTTTCGCAAAAATTTGCGAAAGCGTCGCAAGTGCGACACTAATTTTCCTAAAAATTTGGAAAACATATTTCTGGGATGTTTAACCCCAAAATAAAGACATGGCTAGCATCCGGAGGGTCCAACTAGGTGAACACAAACATAATTGTATTCCTAGACTGCCCCAATTTTAGATGCCAAGCATTTTTCTGATCAGTAACTGAAAACAAAATGGCGGATTTGAGACACTACTAGGGGCATTTGCGACACTAAAAAGTGCATTTGCGAATGTGTCACATTTGTTTTTGTTGACTTTCCTCATTGACTTATAATGGGAACTTGTTTTTTGAATGACTTTTGAACCGTTCAATGTGTTTTTTTTCACGAAATCTTCAAAAGGCACATCCGGGGACCGTGGACCCACGTTCCCAGAAGTTTTCGGACCAGTCGCGCAAACTGTGCAACCTGTAGGTGCGAGCAAAGAATGTGCAAAAAAACATAGTTGCATGCACAAATGTCGCTTAATAACTCCACAGCCATATATCCAACCGGTACGAAAGTTGGCAGATCCCAAGATCTGTGGTTACAACCCGTACCTGCCAAATTTCAGGCAAATCTGTTGGAACGGCGGCAAAGTTATTAAGGTGCAAAGTTTCACCATTTAACCTTAAATGGGGTACTCAACCCTAACTATGGTAGCACTACCGTGCTACCATAATATATATGTATAATATGAAAGGATTGTTTTAAGCAGTGTGCCTATTGTCCCAGTGCTTTACCAGCTGAGCTAACAGGTCAGCTGGCTAGCCTGAGCTTCCTGTTGCCATTTTCTTTCTCAGACTGCAACTCCTGCATATAGGAACAGTTTTGATGGTAATTTAATTATTGATAGAGTTTTGACCACTGTTGAGCATTGGGACAAGGGTTGAATTTATGTTTTGCAGCCACTAGTGACTGAAAAAATCTGCTTGCCCCACAGACTTTTCCACTGGCCCAGCTGATGTACTCACTGAAATATTACCTTCTGCAGTACAAGACCACAGGGCTACTTAAAGGAAAATCTTACCAGCACAGTACAAAATCTCCAGCATTTGGCTAGTGGGTTAGTGACAGTTTCGATCCCTTGGGAGCATAAATTATAGGGAGGAAGAAATAACCTGATGTACCTGGGGACTGTATTCAGGCGCAGGGCTTCAGTTCCCGTGAGGGTATGCTATTTCTTTTGGTTAATAAATTTAGTATGCTTTATGCCCCTTTGTACCAACCGGCCCTTCATCAGCCCTACTGCTCCACTGAGCCCTGTCACGTGCCATCCCCTAGGCTTATTCAGCCCCGTGTTCCCCACCTGGATGATCCTCCAGGGGAAGGGCCACTGTTGGCCAGCCCAGCTCCTCTGATAGAGTTTAAGTGTCAGTTCCAGAGCAGGAGCTTGGTTGGCAGAGTGGGACGTGTCGGTGGGCAGCATCCTGCATGGCTGGGGTATTTTCCTTTTATTCTCCCCACTCGTGGACATCATGTGTGCCCTGAAGTGAAGCACAAATACACACACGCATTCATGCAGCAAGGCAACAACATCCCCTTCCTCAATCCGCTGGTTCTGCTTCCACCGCCTCCTGGAGTCACCCAGGTGGCAGCAGTGCAGCAGAGACCAGGCACCCTCCCTCCCTCCACCCCCTGAGGAGGCTAGCGTCTACTGGTACATTCCATCATCCTCCTCCGGTCAGCCCTCCTTCCCAGACTCGTTTCTGAATCCAGGTTATTGGCATCGCAAGCACTTCCACTGCACTGGCGGGCTGGCTTCAGGGCACACTGTTTCTCTTTATGACGTGCATTTCATACGCATTTGTAGTTGTTAATAATACATTATCAGTTCATTTTAGACTATCCTTAGCTGCTGGTTGTGCAGTTGGGGGGGAAAAAACCTGACTGCAAATAGGCATTTTTGTCTAGTGCTTTCAGCATATTACATTTTCAGTAAATAGAATGCTCATGCTAGCCACTCAACTGGCAGAGACTGGAACCGTTTTTCAGAGGCCTGGGTTCAGTTCTTAGGTTGCATCATTTTTTTTTCAACTCATCTTTATATAAAATGTAACCCCTAGTTGGCGCTATCCCAAGGGCTACTACACCTGCCTGCTTGCTAGTAGCAGGTTAAGGGGCCTGGATAATGAAACTGGTGCCTCCACCCGGAGGTCAGGGTTGTTAGTGGTCAAGCTAACCTGGGCACAGCCCTCCGGGACACTGTAACCCCCCTCTTTCCCTTCTAGTGGCCTGAACAATATACAATAATTACTTTCACAATGACACTTATTCACCAGGCAATTACCCACGCTGTTTGCACTTACCACCAGGGCTGGTTCCTCTAGCTTGACCCTGGGGACCCCCTGTAAAACAAGGTTAAGCACAGCAAATAGCAACAGTACAATACTTTTGGCACAAACTGGAACCACAGTTGGGTTAAATGCAAAGTTAAATCTGATTTATTCAGGGGATTCAAACAAGGGAGGGGAGTAAACAGAGTGACTTGCTTGAAAGGCTATATTAATCAGACAGTTATGCATGCAGTTCAGAGTCCCTACACAGTCACACACCTGGGTACCCAGGTAGGAAAATGGCGGGCTAGCCAGGATCACTGCAGCTGGTTGGGGACCTGTGATGGAAGAAAGCAACATGCACAACACACATTATTTGTAATCCGGAGCCGGAGGGCTCAGTTCATGAAAGAAAAGGCAACAAGACAATCGGATGACAACACTTTCAGATTTAGCTGTTGTTGCAGAGAGCTACCCTGATGTTTACTCACGATACCCAATATTGGACACAGGCAGGACGAAATCGAGACTGCAGGCTGTTGAGCTGGAGTGCCTGGAGAAGCAGGGCCCTCACCAGGGCTGGCTTTAGGGTTTTGGGGGCCCCCAGCAGAATTAGTGAAGTCACAGGGCCTCTCTACTTGACCCACCTTTAGCCCATGTGTTTTACTGAAGCCCCCAAGTACAAGATTCTATTTGTGGTGATATTATAGGCAGGGAAAAATGGGCAGACTAGGCGGGCCAAACAATAGTCATCTGCCGGCAAATTTTATATTTCTTTGTTTCTATGTATAGCTTTAGTATAACTAGAAGTATTTTTAAAACAAATTAGGAGGACACAGCAGTCAGTTCTTTTGGCTGTTCTTCCCATCCCATCCATTGCTGCCTAACCACCTCCTACTGACTGGATCGTAGCTTGTTGAGATATTTCATGACATAACCAGAAGGATCTGCACAGTCCTTTACTGATGTTTTAAAAATATATTAAGATAAAAAAAAATGTTTTAAAATGAATAAGGTAAACTCCTCTGGTTGGGGGCCCCCATCAGCAGGGGCTCCCAGCAACCACTGGGGTTACTTTAGTGCCCTAAAACCCGGCTATGGCCTCACGATCCATAAGTCATTCCTGTTCAGGCGAGGAGGGAGGGGCTGATCCCCAGGCCGGTCTCTCGTCGATGACTTTCTCTGCATAGCAGGTATTCTGGCTGGGCCAGTGTAGCAGAGCCCAGGCAAATGGAACTGGATATGGATTCAGTCCGTGGAGCTGGATACAGCCTCCAGCAAGCAAAACACAGTTCAGACACACAGTGGGGAATCAAATCACGACACACTGTAAGCACACAGCACATTCACATGTAAGGAAATTCCACTGTACCAGGCAAATGGCTCTCTGCTCGCAGTTAGAGTCTCTGCACAATCCGGGAGTTCAGAGGTAGCTGGAAGTCCTGACAGGCCGATTGCATTCAGCAAATCTTCGGTGTTCTTCAGGTTAAAGCCTGATCACAATTCAGTGGCTTAATTCGCTCTCCAAATTCAGATTCAGTCTGGGGAAAAAAAAAAAAACACAAGTTCCCTCTCAGGAACAGCAGGCAGGCATGCAGGCCAAAGACAGGCCTTTCCACAGTTCTCTCGTGCGAATCCACTATGGATTGCTGCTTGAGCTGTCTCAAGCTGTTACTTCTTCACTTCCTAACTCAGATCTAACTGAAACTGCAAGCAGTGTGCGACTTTCCCCAGGATCCAAAAGGTTCGGTTGACTGATCGGTCTGTCAGTCACAACAAGGGCTCCCCCTCCAGGTTATTTTAGGCGTCAAAAGCCCCAAACTACAATTCCTACAAGTTTTGGCCCCCCCAAGTCCCTGTAGGCAGACTCCATTTTAGAGTCCCAAATGTACTGATTGGCCCATTCTGCAGTCCAGGACCAAGATGATGGAAACAAACAGAACTGTCCATGCTGCAAAGAAGGCAGGTTAGAACAAACTGCAATATTATTACTACTGTAACAAATGATCAGCAAACAAGTACATCTTCTAACAGAGCTGCCTCTCAGATTAATTATGAGTGCAATCCAGGCAGCTCTTAAAGAGATAGTACACATAGGCTATACAGGCATTCTTTGGCAATACATTTAAACTGCTAAAATGCAAAACACCAGCCTGGCACTGAGCATTTAAGCAAGCTCAAGGAAGACTTTTCAGGAACCCCCATTCGTAGGGGGGTTACAAAAAGATTGAATACATCATTGGTACCAGAAGGACAGACATACAAGTGTACAGCATCACATTGAGAATCTGTACAACTTCATAGTTACAGAAGTTTATCAACCTGAGTATCTTTTTAGGTGACTGTGTCCAAATTTGATGATTAGTCCCAGTCTTGTATCAATTTAATAATAGTCAACTTAATACTTACAAAGGTTACCAACAATTTGTAACTTTGAGACTCCAACATTGAATCTCCTGATCAATTAACTAAACTGTTACCTTGCCTGGAAAACAAAAATGGGGATAATTATAGTTATTCTTTCTCTACCACCAAGTAAATTCATGAGGTGCATTTGATCTAGGTGGGAGGAGATAGGAGGCCCTCTTTTAGATTCACTAAAACGCCTGTCTCATAAGTAGAGAAATCAACAGCTGTAGCCACTAGACCAGGAGAGCAGATATACTTAGGGAAGCTGAACTGTTCCTGGGTATTCCAGGGAAAAATCCAGAGACCTCTTATCCAGAATCCCCATGTGCCATACCCACAGAACATCTAAACTAGGGGCCCTATAAATCCCTAAACTTCTCCTTCCTGAGATATAGCCTTGCCATCAGGCTCTCCATTTCACAAATATTTTGAACTCTGTTTTGCCATTCTGAATGGGTTGGGGGGGGGGTTCTGTTTTGAGCCAGTGTGATGTGAGACATTTTTAAGGGCTGCTACCATAAATACTTGTAGTAGTATCCTCTGGGCTGTGGGAAACTTTAGGACTGTGGGGAGACCTAGGGCTCACTCCATCATCTCCCCTGGGATGGATACTATGAGAATTGTCTTGCTGATTTCTGTATTGAATCCCAAAACCCTCTTATCTCAGGACATTCCCAGTAAATGTGGGAATGGGAGCTTACTGTACCACAGTCCCTCCAGCACTTGTCTGTGTTAGAGGTATTGAAGTATTTTGTGATTGTGGGTGTGTGAAAATGCCTCTTTAAAATTTTCCAATAGAATTCTCAACAACTTGGTAAAGAGGTAACCTTACAATCGAGAGTTACTTGTCTGACCCACCCTTCTTCTGGGATTACATCAGCCCCCTCCTTTTCCCATGCCTCCTTAACACGGAGAAGTGGGATTGGGTCCTCCACTCCCAGCTTAGCATATAGCTCTAAGACATATTGTCTCTCGACCTTTATAGTTACTATCCCATAGATAAAGTCCTCCCAAGGAGATTTTCTTTTAATTTCTTTTTATTAAAGATGGATGTGACCACATTCAGATTACTCTGTCGGTTTGTTTTTTACAGTATTTTAACAAGGCTTATGCATGTTAACACTATGTATAGACAAAATTATTACATTATAAATAAAAGTTTGTTTATAACATAAGACTGAGTGTATTATTTCATCATCATTCTTATCCTCACTTAAAAGTAATATAAATTTATTATTCTTTTTACATTCAGTCTTGACACCCTTGTGGAGAATATCTCCATTTTCTTAATTTAAAAATCAGTCCCCTGATAACCAAGACCCCCCCCCCAAAACTCCCCACTTTAAGGTATAAAGTCGGGGTCTCTACCAGGTATGTAAAATACCCATGGCCTCCAGAATGTCTCGGCCTATGAAACTTTATTATGTAATTTGGCTGTAAGGACTTCAGGTGGTAGATACTGGATACCACCTGCTCCAGTCTCCTATGGTCGAAATATCCTTAGACATCCACAGTCTTGTTATAGCTTTTTTTTCAGCCTTGATATATATGTATATATAGGTAACAAAGTTTTATGCCAGGCCGATTTGTGGGAAGGAAATATAGCCAGTGAAATAATTTCTGCAGTCAATTCCACTTCTTCTCTTAGGCATTCTGATAAAGCTTGTTAGAGAGTACACCAATATGGCATCAGAAGTGGGCATGTCCAAAAAATGTGTGCGAGGTCTGCTCTCTGACATCCACATGACCTCTAGCATCTACCATAGGAAGAGGGGAGATACTAAGTAGAACAGCCGGGGAACGGAAAAAACGAACTCTGCACTTCCAAGCAAATTCTCTCCATATGTTTGAATAGGGGAAGCCCGGAGCCAATCCTGTTCAGGGATATCTGTTTCCAGGTCCCTACACCAGCCCTTCAAAATAGAAAGTGATGAATTTCCCATTCCCTCCCGTAAGATTTTATATAGATATCTCACCTGATGCCCCCATGGTTGACCAGCTATAGCGTCCTTTAGAAATTTCCATGACAATGAAATTGGATTAGGTTGCATTGATGTCACTTCCCTTTGTCTAAGGAGATAATTTTTAGCCTGATTATATTTATATATCCCCATCAGGTAAATCCTCCCAAGGAGATTTTTGCCTATCTGTTAGGGCCAAGTGGCTGGGCTCCCTTAGAAAGTGCCTCACTTGTAAATACCTGAAAAATTCTGTTTGGGTTAGCTTAAACTTAACTTGAGCTTGTTGAAAGGACATACATGTGCCTCCCTCCAGCTGTTCAGAACGGGTGAGTCTCCTCCTCCTCTCTCACAGTGCATATCCCTGGTCTAGTGCTGGGGGCAGGAATTCTGGGTGATATCTAATCAATGTTAAGGGGTCCAGTGATCCTCTAGACCCCATCCTGGTCCTTACCCTCAGAAGTATTCTTATGTTATGCTGCACCCATGGATTACTGATTGACCTAATAAGATTCCTGGAGAGATCCAGACAGGGTAAGGTGAACAAGAGGTAAGGAAGGCCACCACCCTCTTCTGTTTCATACCAACCTGATGCCCGATGCTGTTAGGCCCATGTACACACTGCTACCATTTGGGTAGCAAAGTAATACTAAATACTAAAATGCCAGCAGAATAGGCCTAACGGTCTTTCGTGTCTGCTCGTTTGGTCAGCCCCCACCCTGGGTGCTGACCTTGCTGTCCCCCTCGCCTTCTCTGGCTTCTCCCTTCCCAGTTCCGGATATTCTTGCTGCATTGGATTTTGCTTCCAGAACCCTTCCCCTGTACCTGTCCCACCCCCTCTTGAACCCCTCCACTGTCTCTGCCTCCACCAGCCCCCTTGGCAGTGCATTCCATGGCTCCACCACCCTCTCAGTGAAGTAGCACCTCCTCCTTTCTCCCCTGAATCTTCCCCCCTCCAGCTTCCACCCATGCCCTCTAGTGGCCCCCTCTCCTTCCTTCAAGCACCCTGACTGTTCCTCCCCTATTTACCCTCTTCATGTACCTGAAGACCCTCTCATGTCCCCCGGTCCCTCTCTCTTCCAATGTGTACATATTTAGCTCTTGAGGCTCTCCTCATAGGTCCTGTCCCCAAGCCCCAAATCATTTTGTTGCCCTCCTCTGGACCCTCTCCAGGAGGTTAATGTCCCTCTTTAAGTGTGGCCTCCAAACTGCACGCAGTACTCAAGGTGCGGCCTCACCAAGCAGTTATACAGAGGAGTATCACTTCCCTCCTTCTGGAGGTGATCCCCAGCGATGCATCCCAGCATCCTGTTGGCCTTGGCTGCTGCCCTCCTACAAGTCTCAGAGTTGTTCATCTTGACATCCACCACCACCCCAGGTCCCTCTCAGCCATCGAGACTTGTAGCATTCCCCCAGGGTGTACACTTGGCCTGGGTTTCTGGCCCCCAGGTGGAGTACCTTGCATTTCCCTGCATTGAACCTCAGCTTCCACTTTCTAGACCATCTTTCCAGAGCCTCCAGGTCCCCCTGTAGGGCCATCCTCCCCTCCTCCCCATCCACCACCGCCCCCAGTTTCGAGTCATCTGCAAAGAGACTCATCTCAGTCCTGATTCCTGTCCTTATGTCAGATACGTAGGCGTTGAACAGAAGGGGCCCAAGGACTGATCCCTGTGGGACCCACTAATGACCCTCCTTGGGATGAGACTATCCCACCAACTACGACCCTCTGGGTCCGGTCCTGGAGCCAATTGCCTATCCATCTGATCATCTGGTTCCCCACCCCTATTTCTCCCATCTTATCCAACAGGCCCACGTGAGGAACTGAGTCAAATGCCTTGCTGAAGTCTAGAAAGAGGACATCCACTGGTCTACCCAGGTCCAAGGCACTTGTCACCCAGTCATAGAACTCCACCAGGTTTGTCTGACACGATTTCCCCGGGATGAATCCATGCTGTCTATCGTCCAGGCACCCTGACTTATCCAGGTCCCCCCAGCCTCTCCTTGACAATGCCCTCCATCACCTTGCCCACCACCGATGTCAGGCTGACAGGCCTGTAGTTCCCTGCCACCTCCCTTGATCCCCCCTTGTGGATAGGCACTATATGCGCCACCTTCCAGTCTTGGGGCACCCACCCTGTCCTCAGAAAGATGGTGAAAAGCTCCGCCAGGGGTTTCGCCAGGACATCCTCAAGTTCCTTCAGCACTCTGGGATGTAATTTATCCGGCCCCAGTGCTTTCTCCGTCTTAAGGGAGCTGAGGGCTTACCTCACTCTCTCTGCTGTGATTTCCACTTCCGGTACCTCTTCTCCCTGCTTAGCCTTCCCCCCTCCTGCCAGTGATGCCTCCCCCTCTCCCCAGACCCACCGATCGGTAAGGGTCCCCCTCAGTATCTCTGTCTCCTCCCATGTATGATGCAGCACCCCCATTTTCCTTGGTGAAAACTGAGGTGAAGTACTCATTTAGTACCTCAGCCTGCTCCCGGGTCTTGTGCCCATCTCTCCCCTGATTTAATCCTGCTAATCTGCCCCTTCACCCTTCATTTTTCCCCAATGTATCTAAAGAACCCCATGTTCCCTCTCCTAATTTCCCTGGCCAGGTTCTGCTCCTTCCTTGTCTTAGCTGCCCTCACCACTCTAGTGGCCCTTCTAGCCATCAGTTCGTACTCCCCTCTATCCCTTTCACTCCTTGAGCACTTGAATTGCTTATAGGCTACTTTCTTTCCCACCACCTCCTGGACCTCCTGGTCCACCAGCAGGGTTTTGGGCCCTACCGCATTTTTGCCTTACTCTTGCACAGGTGCTGGTAGCATCCTGCACCCCTCTCCTGATGATTTCCCACCTACTATCAGCGTCCATGTCTGACCCAGTCCCATCCAAATGCTCCTTAAGGATCCTTCCCATTTCCTTAAAATCTGCCCCCCTGAAGTCGGTTACTCGTCTTTGTGAAGCCTTCTACCCTCCTAGGTCCAGGCAGAACCAGACCGTGGCAAGGTCACTCCCCGCCAATGGGTCCCTTACCTCCAGGCCCCCAATCTGGTCACTGTCTGCCAGGACCACATCCAGTACCTGCGCCTCCCTGGTCTGTTCCCTCACCCGCTGAGTTAGGAACGCGTCTTGAAAGACATCCAACAACCTCTGTTCCCTGGTCACAGAGGATGTCATAGTCTCCCAGTCTGTTCCTGGCATGTTTAAGTCCCCCAACACCACCACCGTTCCTCTGCCCAGTCTGCAGTGTCTCCCAACATCTGTCACCAGACTGTCCTCTAGCTCCTCTGCCAGGGCAGGGGGTCTATACACCACTCCTATTTTTACTCTCTTGCCCCCCCTTGTTATCAAGGTGACCCAAATCGCCTCCACGGTTCCCTCTGCCTCCTCTACTCCCCCTATGCCAATGTAGTTTTTGACTATCATTGCTACCCCTCCTCCCTCCCTCCCCTCCCTGTCCTTCCTGAACATAGTGTAACCCTCCAGGTTCAGGTCCCAGTCATGTCCTGCAGTGGCCCAAGTCTCAGTGACCGCTGCCACATCCACTGCTCCCTCAGTTAGCATCGCCTGGAGCTCAGGCATTTTATTGCCCAAGCTCCTGGCATTTAGCAGGACTACCTTCCACCCTTTCCCTATAGTTCCATTTCCCCTGCTCGTGTTCCCATGGGGATTCTGTTTTCCCCTGGTCTGCACTTTGCCAGTCAGCCTTTTCCTGCAATCCTCCTGGTCCCCAGGGGGGTGGAGACAGAGTCCCTCCTTTATCGGCACCCCCTTGACAGCCTTTTCTCCCATCCCGCCCCCCTTCACAAGTTTAAACCCCACTTTTCACCAATGAACCCATTTTCAACTTAAGGATTCCCCTCCCCTCCAAATTGAGATGTAGTCTATCTCTAGCATACAGCTCCTTATCCTCCCAGGTCTCCCTCCAATCCCCCATCAACCCATACCCTCTGGCCTCACACCACCCCGAGCCACTGGTTTATCTCCCTAATCTTCCTTTGTGTTCCCCACTAGCCCTTGGCACTGGCAGGATTTCTGAGAAGGAAACTTGCATCCTATGTCATGAGAGACCCTGGGCGAGCTCCTGAATCTTGCCTGTATCTCTAGCTCGCTATTTCCCTCAATGTTATTTGTACCCAGGTGGACCAGTATGTCTGGGGAACCCCACAATCCTTTGCCAGCTGATATACCTCGTGCTTAGCCCTGTGCACGTTAGTCCAGGGAAGCATCTTGTTCTAACTGGCCAGGCTTCTCCTCCCTATCCCATTTGATACCCCTGATCATAGAATCCCCAGCAGGAGCACTCTGACCACCCTTTCCTCCATTCCCCTTCCATGTCCCTCATCCTTTCTACGGTCCCTCCACCCAGCCGGCTCCTTGTTCCTCCCCTGTCTGGGTGCCACATGCCACCCCTCCTTATTTACATGGCCACCCCTCCCTCCAATCCTATGCCCTCCTCCTCCTGAGTATCCTTCTGTACCTGCTATCCCCCCTCACTGCTCGCAACTGGTCCTTCTCCCCATCTGCTAAACTAGCTTGGCTCATCCTCCCTTCCTTCCTGTCTCCATTTAGTTCCTCCTTGCTCGTCGTGCTCCCTGGCTAAACTCTCAGCTCCCTTTACTGAATCCTCCTTGTACTTCTGGTCCTTCTTTACCTTTCCTCCCAACTGGTCCTTCTCCTTGCGCTTTCCTCCCTCTTCCCTTGTCCTCCTGCTCTGATTCACTACTCCCCCATTCTCCTGCATTCCAGGTCCCCCTGTTCTTCCTGCTATCTGGCCCCTGCCTCCTGCCTCCCACTCCCTTTCCATCTCTAACCACCTGTGTGGCTACATCACCCCCATCCTCGAGCAGAAGAAGAGAATTGAAGTGTTATTGAGTGTAAGGTCTGATCCACCTCCCGCCTTGCTTCCTTCTGTCCAGCCCTGGCCATCTGCCTACTTCCTGAGAATGTTGTCCCTCCGCCTCTCCTTTGTGAGGGTCCCCAGTTACCTGCCTGCTTCCTTGGTAGTGTCCTTTGACCCCTCTGCCAGGGTCCCTATGTGACCCCTTAGTATTCTCCTGCGCTCCTTTCCCTGTGCCTCCACCCCCAGTGTTTGGTGCAACCCCGTGGGAGATTCCAGCCCCTCCCCAACCATACCACCCCTTCCCCAGCTATCTCCTAATCCCCACAACCTCTTCCCTAAGCTGTGCTAGCTTGCAGCACACCTGGGCACCGAACTCCAAGCCCAGTCCAGTATCATGGCTGCTCCACACCCTGTGCACCCCACCACCCTCCCAAAGATGCCGCCCTAATGACGGTGGTTCCATCCCCCTTCCAAATAGGTTTCCTTGGGTGAGCCACCAGGTCCCCCCCTAGTCCAAGATACACCCTACTGCCTAATCAGGTCACCCACTAATCTTAGAGACAGTCCCACTGTACACCAGTAACCCTGTTACTAGGTGCAGTACAACACATTCAACTTATAAGGGAAATGAACAACTCCCTAAGCTCCTCTCTCCAAGCCTTTAAATCCAACCCCCAGTGGCTAGAACTACATGAGCTGCACCTGCATCCTTTTCCTCCAATTGCAGGGCAGGTGTTCCCCTATAAATTCGCAGACTTCTGGGAGGGAGGTGGGTATTGGGCAGACACCTGACCTGGGAGAGAGTGCATCAGCCCTGTGTCTCCCTCCAAGCCCAGCAGCCAAAGAACCAGGCCCAAGCAAATCCCACCAAATAGGTTTTAAATCAGAAGAAATAGGCTCTCTACCAGCTTAGCCTGTTACACAGTGAACATCCACAAAATGAGCCCCACTTACAGCCACCAAATCAGTTTTCAAACATCCAGCAGCCCCCAAAACAATACCCTGCTAGCCCTTTAGAAGTAAGAAAGAAAAGAACTAACCTACCAAGTAAAATCCACAAGAACCCTGAGAAAACAACAGCAGCAGCTACTGTCCTGGAACACAACTGATCCTGTCCCCTTCCAGTTCTTTCTGATAACGGTATAAATCCAGTAGTTCAAGACCCCCTTGACTCTTCTCTCTTTGCAGAATGACCCATGAAATACAGGATCTGTGAACCCCCACCGATAAATTTACCAATACCTGCTTTAATTGTTGACCAGTAGGTAAGGTGGAAAAAAGAAACAGAAACCTCAGGAGCAGATTCATTTTCACCTAGTTCACTTGTCCCGCCAAAGACAGGGGTAACAGGGTCCATCTGGCCATGTCCTTTTGCATCTCATTCCGTAATTTGTTACAGTTGTTATCAAACAACTTCGACTAAGTCGTGGAGACCTGCACCCCTAAGTGTCTTATTTGATTATTTTTTGCCCAGGAGAATGAAACCCTCAGAACCCTGAGGGACATGACCTACTCAGTAGCAGAGCTTCTGATTTGTTATAGTTAATTTTATACCCCAAAACCCATCCAAAGCAATCAAGAACCCAGAGCAGTTGCGATATTGAGGCCTCTGGATTCCTCACAAAGAGTATCAAGCCAGCCCTGTATAGAGCAGTCTTATGCTCTAGGTTCCCTGCCATTACCCCTTCAATCGCTGGTCCTGATGGACCGCTACTGGCAAATAATACAGGGGACAAAGGGCAGCCCTGGCAAGTACCTCTGCTAATGGGGAATCTACCTGAATTTATACCATTTACGCTTACCTGAGTTTGGAGTGGGAGTATATAAATTGGAAATTACCTCTGAAAATTTAGGGCCGAATTTCAATTTCTCTGATTTTTTTGTAAAAAAAAATGCCAATTTACCCTATCAAAGGCTTTCTCCGAATCCATGGAGACCGCTAACTGAAAGATTTTCTGCCCCCCGAGCCAAAATAATATTTAGAAACTTTCTGATGTTATCTTGCAAATACTTCCTTGCCACGAACCCTTTTATATTTTTTGTTGTTTTTTTTTTTTTAGTCTTGGGTAACTGGGTTTGATTAGGAGGAGTCAGTTTGGGAACCACCCTCTGTAACCGGTCTGCCAGACTTCCAGTGAAAATTTTGAGGTCATATTTAGTAATAAGAGTGGGCGGTAAGAACCACATTGCTCCTGGTCCTTACCCTCCTTATGAAGGATAGCACAACTCTGGATGTATGGATATGAATGAAACATGCCAGGAGGGGAGGCAATAAGTCCTCACGGAGAGTTTTTTAAAACTTGGCAGGGAGGCTATCTAACTCAGGAGATTTTACTGTTTTTAAATCTTTAATTTTTTGTAGCACCTTCTGCTGAGTTATCAGTGCCTCCAGAAAATCACTGTTATCTGAATCTAAATGAGGCAAGGTCAGAGGGGTGAGAAGTTCCTCCCTTCTTTGCAGGGTGTGTCACAGGTGCATCCTGACCATATAAAACTTTGTAAAATTCAGAAAATATCTGCGCTGTTTGTAAGGGTTCTGTAATGAGGGTATCTCTTTTACCTGGGTTCTTGATTCCAAGTACTGTTCTGCTGACTTCCTGCTTTTGCAGGGCTGCTGCCAGCAATCGGCCTGCTTTATTGCTCTCTACATACTACTTTTGATTAAACCTATGCATGGCTCCCACCACCTGCCCCGCCAGAAGATTTTGTAGCTCATATTTCTTTTGCAGCCATATAATTTTATCTTTAGGATCCAAAGATAGTTTATGTCTGAACTCTGCCTCCTTCAGGTTATCCTCTAATTTACGTTGCTCTTCTAGCCTCTCATGTTTTTCTCTGGAGCTATAGGAAATTATCTGACCTCTGAGGTTGGCCTCGAGGGCATCCCATATGACCGTCGAGGACCCCACACACACACACACACACACCACCACCATTGGTCTCCAGGTATGCCTTTATTTGATTCGACATTTCTCTCTTGAACTCCCTAGAGTTCAGCAGGCTAACATTAAGCCACCAATTTGAGTTTCTGGCTACTGGGCTCACACTCAGGCGAAGCAAAAGGGGAGGAGCATGATCAGACCATGATATAGGGAGGATAGCACAACTCTGGATGTATGAGGACCTTTCCTTAGATATTGGAAACATATCTGTATGAAAATAACTCCCATGCCTGTGAGAGTAGAAAGTGTAGTTTTTCTGCGTGGGGTGGCAGAAACGCCAGGTGTCTATCAGTCCTACCTTCTCTATGATTCTCTTGAGGCATTCCCCCCTCATCAGGCCGAGAGGTGGGACCCCTCTTGTTCCATCGGGCAGAGACCACCCTGTTAAAATCCCCTCCAGTGACATGAAAGGCCTCCTGGTCTGTTAGAGTGTCCATTAGCTCTTCTTTAAGAAATGTCTGGTTTTCTTTCATATCATTAGGAGTGTATATATTCAAAAAAATACATTTTACTCCGCGTATTACCACATGTAGGCGAACAAATCGATCCTCTGAGTCCGAGTCTGCCTTTGTTATTTTAATAGGAGAATTATTTTTAATTAATATAACTGTACCTCTCCTATGAGGGTATGAAGACCAAAATGCCCCATACACTTCCACCACCCATGATCTACGCAGTTTCAAATGTTCCACTGCCTTGAGATGGGACTCCTGAATGAAGGCCACATCCACCCAAGACCTCCCCAGTTCCTGTAACATATAGGCTCTTTTAATTGGCCCATTGAGGCCTTTAACATCATAAGAAATAAACGACAAATCCATAATAACAAATTGTAAGATGGCCCTTCTTGTTTGTCCCATTATAGTTAAAACTGACACCACTCCCTTCCTCCCCACCTCCACCAAAACTACTGCAAGCCCCCTCTCCATCTTTTTTCTCCTTTAAAACTAGGGAATTCCTGAAGGAGATGTAGATCCAGGCTATTAATAACCAAAACTTCTGTTGGGTAAATGAAAAACACACGAACAAAGCAGTAACAATTGTTTACTAGAACTTACGCCTTAAAGTTGTGCCACCGTTCCCCCTCCCTTTCCAGTCTCTAATTGGGGGGAACTGGTACAACTACCTCGATTGTACCTAACCTAAGCCCACACTGGGCTAAGAGATATGGTGCAGTGTCAGCCTCATTGTTTTGGACAAGCTAAACCACGCCACATGCCCTCCATTGTTGCCCCCCCCAATCATTTATTAACCTCTGTTGTAGTGCACTGAAAGAATTTGAGCTTCTAATATCCTGACCAAACTGTGTAATTTTCCATTAAGATTTTTAGTAAAACGGCATTATTGGTCGCAAACTCCCCAATCATGGCATCTTCTAGCCCCCCTTCCCATTCCATATTAAGTCCAGTCCCAATCAGTGACGGCGCTAGGTGTTTTAAAAACCTGGGTCAAATTAGACCCACTGATGTCAGAAATGTGAGTCAAAGTGTGAACCAAGTGGGTCAAAAACTAATTGAAAGTACAACATTTGTTTAGGACCCTTCACAGTATACCAGCATCTGTTTTCTAACTCCTGAATAGTTTCTGTGTCCAGAAGTGAGTCCACAGAGATGTCCCACTGCTTCAGAAACTTGGCTGCATCTGAGATTGTGGAGAAGGTGCGAGTCCCAGAGTCTGTCATGATTTTCAGGGTTGCTGGATAATCTAGGCGGACCTTAACCCCTTTTGCCCTAAACTGCTTCAGGATAGGGAGTAGCCTGTGCCTTCTGTCCATTGTGATAGGGGGTATTCATGTAAAAAAAAAAAAAGACGTGGGTCTCCAAACAAGACTTCTTTTTTCATCCAAGCCTTTCTCAGCACCTCTGTTTTAGTACGATAATCTAGGAATGCAATTATTACTGACCTGGGGCGTGTTTTGGGATCTGTCGGTCGAGTAGTTAGAGATCTGTGCGCTCGAATAATGTCGAGTGGATAGTCTGTGCCCAGGTCAAGGATCTCCCTCAGAAAGCTCTCCATGAAGGTGACCATGTCTTCCACCTCAGTGCCCTCTGGGAGACCATGAAGACTGATGTTAATTCTCCTCGACCTGTTTTCCAGGTCTTCAGTTTTCGGCTGCAGCCAGATCTCGCGGTCATGTAGCTGTAATATTGTGCTGTTATGAAGATCTACTGCCTTTGAAGTTTATGTTGCCTGTTGCTCCAGGTTAGTTATTTTTTGAATATGTATTTTCTGCTTGGAGCAGACCTCGGTAAGGTTTTTCTGGATGCGAGTAAGAGTACCCACCAGCCTGTGTAGCTCCTTGTACAGCCTTTTAGACATGATGCTGCCATTCACAGCCGAGTCGGAGCCAGTGTGGATCAATGAGCTTGCAGGTGTCACTGTAAGCGGTCATTCGACGGCCGCCAGAGGTGAGCGGTCGGTTTGCTGCCTGCCGGATGACCTGGTTAGGGGGTGCGGGCAGGAAGGAGGAGGTCCTGTGGGGTGGGGCAGACCACTAGACTACCAGGGACGGGATAGCTTCATTATTACTATGGTTGGGATACAGGCGGGGAGGGGGTACCACTACAATACCACGCATACTATTGCAGGGTGCCTGGTGCATCCCACCAGGCCAGACCTGTACAACGCATACAAATGAGGCCATAACACGCAAATGGCTCCATTTGCATCTTGCATGCATAATGGCCTTATTTGCATGTTTGGGTCTGAATATCTGGAAATTGCACCCAGCACATCTCCAGATGCACAGGCGCATTCGCATTCCCGCTATTCAGACCTGTCTGGGGGATGCGCTGGCGCATCGTATTTGCACTGCCTGCATATTTTGATGTCATCAGTAAATCAAACATAGGCTTGGTGCCAGAGGTAAGTTTTTAAGGCACTGCCATGTCCACTGCAAAGCCTTGCTATTATTTTCTTCCAGTTCCTTCAGGAAGCCACCTTTTCAGCCTGAAGAAGTAGCCTACATAGAAACATACTGCACATACGTATAGAATAAATAATGGATAACTGTGAATTAAAGGGAGTAATTCAGCTGAGGGATTCTGGTCATTTTGTAAACCATGAGAGCAAAACCTTGAGTGGTTTGTGTCACCAGAACCTTGAGATTAAATTACTCCCTTGTAAATGTGCTCATATTTTATTTTATATAATAGTTGGTTAATTCACTTGTGCAACTATTATAGTGACAGCACTGTGCCTTTTTTATTTTTTGTGAATGCCACATCACTACACTTATTTTTTGCATTGAATGGTATGTGTTCACTCGCTGTCACATTGCAGAAGTGCTGGTTTATGGTGAAAGTGCCGTACTTAGTTTTTAAATTTTTTCTGTACTACTTTATGTGTCTGGTTGGTGTCACACTCCAGCAGTGCTGGTTCATAGTGAACGCTTCAATGTGGCAATTAGTTTTTTTTTTTTTTTTTATTTTTTTTAAACAGAGCTTTTTCTTGCCCCAGGGTCCATCTGATTTTATTTATTTGAAAATTGGTGACCAGGAAAGGCACATTGAGCCGAGGCTCTTTTTCACGTGCAGCTGTGGGGCAAAGGGGTTACAGAACATGCAGGCAACAATACACAGTACATACATGGTGCAGAATGAAGTACAGATATGGTACAATAAATCATCACAGGCACATATCTTGGTACAATTTAAAGTGCGGTTATAGGACAGGAATGTCACACCTATACAATTGCAAAATAATGCCATGGGTAGTTACAAAGGAAAGTATTGTGGTACACTAAAGACCTGTTGGGAGGGGGGGAGTGCCTTCCCCCTGTTCCACTTGAACCACTAGGGAGACCCCCTGCAGGAAGCATATGGGGGAGCAGTATCAGCTGGTGCCAGAGAGAGCCTGGGGAGGTGGAATGGCAGCAGGAAAAGGGAAGCGGGTTCCATAATATAGGAAGTAGACATGAGAAGGTAGATTGTCCAGCAGAGGAATAGGCATGAAGAGTGGAGAAGGTTTGATGGTCCCTGGAGCAGATGGATCATGGGGGACTAGGGATGCGAGTGAGAAGAGGTAGGAGGGCAGAGAACCTAATGAGTTTTTGGAAATTAAGGAGGTACGGTGTGATTGGTGACGTGAAGATGGGGGAGGTCGGCTAGGGAAGAGTAATGGGGGCAGTGGTACATACAAAGAGGGGAGTTTATAACAGAGTGACAGAAGGCATTGCAGAGGGTATTCAGTCTGACTAAGGAAGTGGAGGGGGCAGTACCATACACCATGTCCGCAGAGTCAAAAACTGGGAGCACCATTTTGGCGATGAGTTTCTGGCGGACCAGTAGGAAGTCTTTATTATGGTACAGGGCACTCAGCTTAATGTGGCGTTTCGCATGGATTGCGTCAATGTGGGACAAGAAGTCAAGCTTGCTGTTGAGTCACACTTCAGGGCACTTGAAGGACTGTACCACTTAAAGAGAGGAGCCATCCAACTTGGAGAAAACTGGAAGTCTCCAGAGCCTGGCCAGTTTCTGGCTGGTAACAAAGGTCATAGACACCATTATTTTAAGTGTAGACCCGGAGATAGTTGGAATGGAATCAGTATAGAACGTTGTGGAAATCCTACTTGAGCAGGTCTTCCACAGCTGTGGTAGAATGACTGGTGATGAAGATGACTGTGTCATTTGCATACATGTGAATATGTGAATTGGCACAGGTGGAAGGGAGGTCATTCAGGAAAATGGTGAAGATGGGACCCAGGACAGAACCCTGTGGAACCCTGGCCTGGATGGGAAGGGGTGGTGATAAGATGCCTCCAACTGTACAGGCTGTTGATGGCCCATTAGGTAGGAGTGGAACCAGATAGTGGGGGGAGCTGAGAGGCCAGAAGAACTCGGCTTGTCCAGGAGAAGTGGGTGGGACACCGAGTCAAAGGGTTTGGCCAGATTGATGAAAATGGCAGCTATGATATGTCCCTGATCCATCCCAGAGAAGATGGAGTCAGTGACATGCAGCAGGGAGAAGGCTGTGGAGTGGTGCTTCAAGAATCTAGACTGGAAGGGGGAGAGGAAACTGGAAGATTAGAGGTAGTCTGAAAGTCTTGAGTAGACTAGCTTTTCTTGCAGCTTAGCAAGGGCAGGGAGGAGGAAGATAGGGCAGATGTTGCCAGGGGAGCAGGAATTGGAAGAACTTTAGCAATCTTCCAGGATTGAGGAATGGAAGAGGGGGAGAATGAAAGGTTTAGCAGGTGAGTAAGTATAGATGCAGTGACAGGAGCTGAGAGGTGGAGGAGTTTGGGATCTAGCTATCGGGGTTGGACTTTGATAGGTTGAGGGAGGAGGGCAAGCAGGGTTCTCAGTAGTAATGGGGGATGGAAACCTGTGTGGAGTGGGGGAGGAGAGGAGCAGGAGGGAAAGAGGGAGCCAGGAGTGGGGGGTGAAGAAGGATAGCACAAATGGGGAACAACTCATTGAAGGGAATAGCAACAGAGGAAGAGTTAGACACAGGTGAACCACTAACTGTGAGGACGGGGAGCAGATTGGTGGGGCAGAAGGGAATGGATTACCTTCCAGAATTTAGCTGGGGAGTTCAGGTTGTGCTGGAGGCTGGCTTTGAAACAGAACTATTTCGCAGCCTGGACAGCCTTAGTACAATTGTTTCTCAGGGCCTTGTAGAAGAGGAGGTTGGGTAGTGAGGGGGTCATTTATAGCGGGCCCAGGTGAGGTTGCGGGACTTGCAGTGAACAGTGACTTCGGGGCAATCTAGGGGAGATGGAAAGATTTGTCCCTGGGTTTCCTGAGGGGATGTGCAAGTCCCAGACCTAGGAGAATTTGGATTGAGAAAGGGAAAGGGCCAGAGGGATAGCTGACCAGTCAGTTGCAGTGAGGTCACTTAGGAGAGCATTGATGTTCAGTGACTGGAAGCACCTGGACCAGATTATTTTGCAGATGGGGGGGACGCTAGATTTTCTTGACGCAAAATGTCATGCACTGGTTGCTGAAAGAATTGAGCAGTATACCTCCTGCAGCAGTGCGTTGGGGGGAATGAGGAGAGACCCCAGTCCAACATGGTGTGATTGGGGGAATGGGGATTGAGCCATGTGGATTCCGAGGTAATCCGAGATAGATTTAAGTACTCAATCCTCTGGGAAACCAATCTAGATGAAGGGGAGTGCTAATTTATGTTAAGTGCCCAAGGAGAATGAGTTCACAAGTGGAGGAGTGTGAGGTGATTTTGGAGAGTCAGGGGGCAGGTGAGATCTTGGTTGAAGCATAGAAAACCCCAATGAAGATGGGGACATATGAGGGGAATGGGAGCCTGACAAGGAGAGATATGTGGGAGGAGGGTACTGCCTCCGTGATGGCCAGGATGCAGGAGAGGCTCTGGGGTACGTAGGTGACGATGCCTCCACTACATTTTCCCCTGGCCTTTCTGAAGAAATAGAAGTTAGGAAGGGTCAGGCTAGAGTCCAGGGTCCTGGAGGTGAGCCAGGAGTCAGAGATGAAGAGGATGTGTAGAGAGTGTTGTTGAGCCCAGACAGAGAGGATGTTGTGCTTGGGGCAGTAGCAGGGGTGGGATGGGGGACCTGGGTTGGACTCCACATCGCCAGACAGGAGAAGGAGGAGCAGGAGAATGAGGAGGCGGATTGAGTGGGACTTTTTCCCCCTTGGAGCAAGGAGGAGAGCAAGGTGAGTGAGGATGGTGAGAGGAGGGCACAGTGTAGGAACTCCATCTTAAGGGAGGGAAATGGAAGGATTCCAGGGTGTTGGGGGGAAGGGTGGTACTGATGGAGAAGGAGAGGAGGGAGGGTAGCTGGGGTGAGAAATAGAAGTAGAGTGGAGGGGAACAGGAAGTAGAAGGGGAGAAGGCAGAGGAAGGCAAGGAACATGGTGGTATGCAGTTACAGCAGCACAATAATTAAAAACAACAGTGTATAGGCTAGTACAGTTAAATTTATTTATTTAGATTTTGATGACCGGGTAAACCCACTGAGACCACTGGTCCCTTTTTCAGGGGCGACCTGGGGTTAAATTACATACACCAATATTACATACATCAGACAGTAGTGCAAGGAGTAGAAGTGAGACAGCATCAACTGGAGAGACAGTAATTAGAGGTAGACAAATCCATGGAACAATTGTAACAGTACAGAGTTAGTAGAGGTCATAGTTCAGCCATTTGACAACAGGGCATGAGAGAAACATTAGGTCTGGTAGGAGAAAGGAGGACTAGTGAGTGCAGCCACATAGGCTAAGTTCCAGCAGGTAGACCTTAAAGCCGGCCTTGAATCCTTGAAGAGAGGGCCTCTCGGCCAGATTAGCCGGGAGCGTGTTCCAGAGGTACGGGGCAGTGTAAGAGAAAGAGCGCTTACCCGAGTTTGTGCATATTCGGGGGATGGTTTGGGGCCAGCTGGACAAAGACCTGATTTCTCTGCTTTGTAATCTGGGGTTTAGCAGCCCACGGAGGTGAGGAGGAAGGTTGGCGGTGGTGAGTTTATAAGTCAGGCAGAAGGTGGAGTAGGCCAGTTTATGGTGTAAGGTCGGCCAGTAGAGGTCTGCAAGGACCTCACAGTGATGTCTCCTAGGAGGAGAGTTTGTGACAAAGCGTGCAACTCTGGTAAAGTACCGTTAGTTTTTTGAGTTCCGCTTCCCATAGGAACTGCAGTAGGGGGGCCCCCGTAGAAGAGGTAGGGGAGGAATGTGCAGTTTGAGATTGCACACCGAGCCCCGTCAGTGAGTGAGTTTCCCAGTCGGTAGAGAAGTCCGAGTCTCTGGTGGATAGACTTGGTTAGTGAGTCGATGTGGGGCTTGTAGGACAGTTCATGGTCAAGAAGTATCCCCAGGTATTTGATCCTGTCGAGGACCTCGACCCGCTTCCCCTGGTTCAGTTTAAGCTGGAGAAGGTCACTCCTATCTGGGCCGAGGCGCCTGGGCCCAAACAAGACAGCCTTCGTTTTCTCCTCATTCAGTAGTAGAGAGTTGGCAGAGAACCAGGCTTCAAGTGTAGTGAGACTAGATTGGAGTTTAGCAGTGATGACACTGGGTACGGGGTCACTGCAGTAGACAACAGTGTCATCAGCATAAAGGATGAGATTGCTCAGCCCACAATCCAACTCTGTCATTGACAAAGAGAGTAAAGAGCAGGGGGCCCAGGATTGAGCCCTAGGGTACCCCTGAGACCACTGGATGGATGCTGGACTGCGTTCCCTTCCAGGTGACCTTTTGAGTTGTGTTTAGTAGGTAGCTCTCAAACCAGGAGTAGGAGAGGCCATCTAGACCAAGGAGGCAAAGTCTGGCGAGCAGCAGGCTGTGGTTGACTAAGTCAGAAGCCTTTGATGGGTCGATAAATAGGGCTCCAGTGAGGGAGCCTTGGTTCATGGTGTCAGGAGCATCAGATGTGAGCCGGATGAGGGCCGTGTCAGTGCCATGGCCTTTCCTAAAGCCGTGTTGAATATCGGCTAGGAGGGAGTGATGCTCTAGGTAGTCATGTAGCTGGTTGTGGACCAGTCTCTCCTGAACTTTCGAGAGAGGGCAGAGGATGGAAATGGGCCTAAAGTTCCGAACAGGATAACGAACCTAGGCTATTAACTGTGGGAGTGGGGAAGACAAAGAGGTAGGAATGTGAGAAGAAGGGGAAATCTGGGAACAACTAATTAAGAGATTGAATAGACCAACTAAAATTAGCAAAAACTGCAAGCAGGATCAGAACCCAGTGCAATTAGCTGAATAAAACACAGCGTATAAGTAAGACAAATTAAGCATGCAAATGACTTGTTCTCCCAGATAAGGTGTATCTAGCAGTCACACAAACAGAGGTAATTTTAAAACCCAGAAGGGATTAAATAAATCAGAGTGAAATGAGTTATCAAAACCATAAAAGGCAGAATCATGCATTTGGGGCACAAAAACCCCAGAGTAGGATTACATGATTTTGGGGGGGGGGGGGCTGATTGTTACCAAACAGGAAAAGGATTTGAGGGTAATCGTATCTGGTGATCTAAAGGTTACCAAACACTGTGAGAAGGCTGTGGGGAGAGCCAGTGGGATGCTAGGGTGCATAGGGAGAGGTATCACCAGCAGGTGGTGGTGATGCCACTCTACAGATTATTAGTGAGGCCTTGTTTGAAATATGTCGTTCAGTTCTGGTGCTGCATCTCTTTAAGGACGTAGACAGAGTGGAGGCAGTTCAAAGAAGGGCAACAAAGATGGTCCATGCCTGCACCAGAAGTCATATGAGGAGAGCCTGCGACACCTCACTATGTATACACCGGAGAAGAGAAGAGACATGATAGAAACCTACTGATATCTAAAAGGCATAAATAGAGTACTGGAGGGTAGCATCTTTCAGAAAAAGAGATGTCCAGGAACGAGGGGGCTTGACATGAGGTTGGAAGGGGGTAGACTAAGGGGTAACGTGAGGAAGTATTTCTTCACAGAAAGGGTGGTGGATGCATGGAATAGACTCCCAGTGGAGGTGGTGGGGGAAAACACAGTGGGGGGATTCAAACATGCATGGGACAGGCATAGGGGGACCCTAGCTGTAGGAACAAGGAGGTAAAGCCGGAGATCAAGTAGGGTCTGCGGCTTTTACAGTAGGCAGGGGAAAATGGGCAGTCTAGATGGGTCTAGTGGTCCTTATCTGCTGTCAATTTCTATGTTTCTATGATTATCAGAACCCAGTTATGATTAGTTGGTGGTGGCTTAATGTCAGGATAAAACAAGTGCAGATTGCAAAAAAAAACCTGGTGTACCCAGAAAGGGGTTATCTAGGCATTACACTGGTTGAGGAATTAAAACATGACCATAGGGCAGAATAGAACTGGGATATCAAACTGAGACCAGTCGAGGGGGAGTTATCAAACTCAGAGACATGGCAGCACTTACAGGTTAACAGTGTGAGGCAGCAGAAGTTGTAGTCAGCTTGGAGGAGGACCGTGGCTGGCCAAATCGTTGACTCTGGCAGACTCCTTCCCTATCCTTTATGCTATAGTCCTTAATGCTTCGAACCACAACAATCTGAATCGCATGAAATTCAGAAAAGGAGAACTGAATTCCTACCCTCTGTCCACCCGATTGGTGGAGAAAAGGAGCGTCCAAGGCAACAGCCATGGGATCCGGGTGACAACAGAAGGCTTGTGGTCAGGGTGAGGGAAAGTCCAAGAAGGCGAGTAGGCTCACATTTCGTCCCTGCATGTGGCTGGAGACTGTCCATGTTCCATGGAGGAATGTGCTGCAGTTGAGAGACAAACGAGTTCTGAAAATCACACCTGAACTCCCAATGTCCTGCCTTCTCTCCACCCAAATGGTGGAGAAAAGGAGTGTCTAAAGCAACAGTTAGGGGATCCTGGTGATAACAGGAGGCTTGTGGTTGGGGTGAGGGAAAGCCCAAGATGGCGAGTAGGCTCACGTCAGTCCCTGCATGTGGCTGGAGGCTGTCCAGGTTCTGTGGAGGAATATCTGAACCCCTGATCTCTCTCACTGACCTTCTCACGGACTTGCAGGTTATCCACTACTTGCTAGGACCTGTACTGGTGCGTGGCCAGCTTTGTTAGTCATATGAGAGCCTGCAGGAGGTGCCAGCCAGCTTTTCCTCCCAACTCCAGTTCTCCCTGGAGTGCTGGTGTGCAATGATGAGTACACACACACATTAACATGCATACATGCTGGTATCTGGTGGCTCCTCTTCCCTTTTCTGGTACTCCCTGGCCGTGCTCCCACTTGATCTGAGTTTATACCAGAGACCCAAACCCAGGAGATGGCAAGAGCCAAGTATAACTGTACCAGCTGCACATTTTCTGAGGGACAGCACCTCCAGCTGCACTTAGAAAGGAGTAACCGTCCGCAGGTAAAGGCACCATATCATATTTGGAAATAAAACTTTTACAACTATACGCCCAGGGCCAGCTGTCCAAAGGACAGACCTTCTAAGTCTCTAAAGATGCCAGTCCCTGTGGAGAAGGGTTACGTAAAAAAATGTTTTACACAATTGATATTTTGAGGGCAAACGGGTAAACACCGTGACCCCCTTACCTCATTTTATTTGTAAAGGGCCAAACTTGGATTGTGAGTCTGGGGTTTGACCGTGTCCCTTGAAACATTGAAACACCTGGCTCTGTTGTGTTTTACCGAGCATGTGTAACTCAGCAGAGTTTAATGCTGACACTGAAAAGATTTGTAGCAGGAGCTATGAGAGGCTGCTGTCGGTGGGAGTGGACCCTTGTGAAAGGAGTTGTTTTTAGTGAGTAACAGGAATTCAGCTGGTAATCCCAGTGGAATTCATTGCTCTGCGTAGGCTGGGAAGGTAGCAGGCATTCCTTATCGCTTAAGCAGTCTTATACTAAGGAAACACTAACAAATCTGTAAGAAGACTTTAAAAACAACAAAAACACAGTGTACTTTTCCAAGCTCCTGGTAAAAGTTTCTAAAGAGCCGAGGAAAAACATATGAAAAGAGGAAATGGTAAAGAATCATTTAACTCTCCCTTCCACTAAAGCATTTCAGGAATTTCTACCCTGGGAGTTTTGAAAATGGTACCTAGTAAGGAATAAGCTGTATGTCCTGAGAAACCAGTGGCCAGTTATCTAGTATATGCCCTTATATAATCCACAGAGTATTTTGCTGCTTGTTGTGAAGTAATGATTCTGCTTTTCAAGTCCCCATAGAGTACTGATGTAACCCCCTTACAAATGGGGGTTCCCAAAAGTCTTCCTTGGACTTGCCTAAATGCCCACTGCCAGGCTGGCGTTATGTGTCCCAGCAATTTAGAAGTGTTTGCATGTGAGTGCCCTGTTAGCCTCTGTGCCTGTCTCTTTAAGAGCTGCCTATTTTGTAGACTATAATTAATCTGGGTAGGGGCCGAGTAGTTTAAGGCCCGAGTCCCACCCAGGTGGCTATATTATTGCTCCATTCTGCCATTGCTAATTGCGCAAAGGGAGCCCTACAAGAATATGTGACTGTTTACTGATTATTTGCAGTAATAATAATAATATTGTAGTTTGTTTAACCTGCCTTCCTTTGCAGCATGGACATTTCTGTTAATCACTACCATCTTGGTTCTGGACTGCTGGGTTGGACCAATCAGTACCTTTGGGGACCCTAAAATGGAGTCTGTCCCCAGGGGTCTTGTGGGAGTGAATTTCTGTAAGAATTATAGTTTTTGCTCTTTGGTGCCTAAATGGACCTGGAGGGGGAGCTCTAGCTGTGACAGACAGATGAATCAACGAATCAAACCTTTTGGATCACTAGGAAAGTCCCAAGCTGCATGCAGCAGTGAGTCAGTGTGGAGTTAGAGTTGAGAGAGTGAACAGCTCGAGAGATTCGAGCAGCTCCTCCTGCGTGGTGCGCAGGGGAAATTGGCGGGAAGGCTGTGTTTGGCCTGCCTGCTGCCATCTTCCTAAGTAAAGAGACCTTGTGCCTGAGATCGGACTTCCTCTGAAATTGCAGCTTTGCGATTGGATCATGAATTGTGACAAATTGAATTTCTCCTGAAGTGGACCGAAGATTTGCCTCAGTGCGATCGCCCTGTCAGGACCTGAGACTGCCGCAGAGCATACGGTTTGCACAGAAGATCCTGTATATTGCAACTGGACTGTCCTCCAAGCTGTATTTACCTTGCTTTTACTATAAGTGTGCTGAATGCTGAGAGTGGGTCGTGATTTGGTTCTACGAAGCGAGTATTATCAAATCCTGATGGCTCCAGAGGACCGTGAGAAAACAGCCTTCATCTATCCATTGGGGTTCTACGAATTTCTGAGGATGCCTCAGGGGATTTCGGGTGTCCCTGCTACTTTCCAGAGGTTGCTGGAACATGCAGTACGAGACATGAATCTGTTAGAATGTCTATTATACTTGGATGATGTCATCGTCTTCGGACGCATCTTAGAAGAACATGAGACCAGATTATTCAAAATCCTTGACCACCTGGAGGAATTTGGCCTCAAACTATCTATAGACAAGTGTCAGTTTTTCCAAACATCTGTAAAATATGTGGGACATACAGAGTCAGCCGCGGGAATACAGACAGACCCCAGTAAAGTAGAGTCCCTGACCACATGGCTCCAGCCAACTAACTTTAGAGAATTGCAGTATTTTTTTGGGGTTCTGTGGCTGTTCTCGCTGGTTCATTAAGGACTATTCAAAGGTAATCCAGCCACTCCTCAATCTCACTCAAGGCTATCCTCCTGCCAACCGCAGATACAAGAAGGGATCCCTCAAGGAAGAAGAAAAGATGCATTTCCGAACAGGTGAACCATTTAGAGCCCGTTGGACCCCTGAGTGCGAGACGACATTCTTTGAGATCATCTGTCAGCTTACTCATGCTCCTGTACTTGCCTATGCTGACCTTACCAAGCCCTGTGTCTTGCATACGGATGCCAGCTTGAAGGGACTCAGGGCTGTGTTGTATCAAGATTATGAAGATGGCCTGAGAACTGTGGCACTCGCCAGTCGAAGCTTGACACCATCTGAGCGAAATTGTCCTGTTCACAAGTTGGAGTTTCTCGCTCTTAAGTGGGCCAAAGTCGACCAATTTCACAAGTACCTCTATGGAGCCAAAATATTGGTAAAAACTGATAACAGCCCTCTTAACGTATGTACAGACCTCAGCGAAGCTAGTCGCCACTGGGCACCAGTGGCTTTCTGCCTTGTCTACTTGCGATTATGTGGTTAAATACTGACCTGGACTGAACCACATCAATGCTGACACTCTTTCACGGCGGCCAAGCCCCCAAGGCAACTGGGTGAGGCTGTCAGAACACTCTATTAAAACACTGTGCCAAACATTTGACAAAGACGAACAGCCATCCGCAGATACAGTGGACTGTTTGGGGCCCCCTGATACTTGCATACCTGCAGCCTATTGTAATTTTTCTGCATTGGATATCAGTGCCCTGCCCCAGTTTGATAATGACAGTATTCAGTTGGCTCAGTCCCAAGATCCCATGGTCCAGCCCACACTTTATGCCCTAGGTGCGGGGAAACTACATTCTACCAACTTATGAACTGCATTATTATTTAAGGAAGGCCCCCAACTAAAGTTGTGAAACCAGTTACTCTATCAAGAGACAGTAGATCGTCGAGGTCAGTTGGACAAACAGCAGTTGGTGCTACCCACGGGATTCAAGCAGCTAGTACTGAGGACCCTACACAATCACATGGGACACCTCAGTATTGACCGGACCCTCGACTTGGTGAGGTCTAGGTTTTGTTAGCCCAAAATGGGGGCTGATGTTGAAAACCAGTTCAGAACTTGTAGTCGGTGCCTTCAGAGAAAAGCTTTGCCCCAGAAAGGCGCTCCTCTTGTTAACAATTCAACCAGTGCCCCCATGGAGCTGGTTTGCATAGACTTTCTGTGTCTGGAGCCTGATAAAAAAAAAACATTGACAATGTACTGGTAGTAACCGATCACTTTACCTGGTATGCACAAGCGTTCCCGACCAAAGATCAGAAGGTTTCCAGGTGGCCAGGGTGCTAGTGGAAAAGTGCTTTGTCCATTATAGTGCACCCCAATGTATCCATTCTGATCAAGGAAGAGACTTTGAAAGCGGTTTGATTATTAAGGAGATGCTCTCCCTGTTGGGGGTGCGGAAGTCTAGAACCACTCCTTACGACCCCCAGGGGGACCTTAAACCTGAATGCTTTAACAGGACTCTCCTGGACATGTTGGACACTCATCATCCTAAAGACAAGCCTAAGTGGAGTCAGCAGATTAGCACCATGGTACATGCCTACAATTGCACCAAAAGTGCAAGAAACTATTGCACGAATAAGTATAGTAATATCATTACGTAAATCATAGTGGAATCAGTACTGAATGTATGAAAAATGCAAAGCCGTTGTCATGATGGATGCAGTATATGTGTAGAGAATACTGAATAAGTATAGTAATGTGATAAGTTTACGTTTTACTGATGCATCAGTCATTATCTTGTTTTGTGTAGTAAGGTCACATATATCTCGTGTAGTATATTGTCTTCTTCCATGTTATCAACGCATAGACTTGACGCGGATTCCAAATTCTTTTCAGGCGGGTAAGGGTGTAACCACCCTACAAATGGGGGTTCCCAAAGTCTTCCTTGGGCTTGCCTAAATGCCCACTGCCAGGCTGGCGTTGTGTCCTAGCAGTTTAAAAGTGTTTGCATGTGAATGCCCTGTTGGCCTCCGTGCCTGTCTCTTTAAGAGCTGCTTATTTTGTAGAGTACAGTTAATCTGGGTAGGGGCCGAGTAGTTTCAGGCTTGAGTCTCGCCCAGACTGCTGTATTATTTCTCCATTCTGCCATCCCTTATTGAGCAGAGGAAGCCCTAAAAGAATCTGTGACTGTTTACTGATTATTTGGAATAATAATAATAATATTGTAGTTTGTCTAACCTGCCTTCCTTTGCAGCATGGACATTTCTGTTAATCACCACCATCTTGGTTCTGGACTGCTACTTTGGACCAGTCAGTACCTTTGGGGACCCTAAAATGGAGTCCGTCCCCAGGGGTCTTGTGGGAGTGAATTTCTATAGGAATTGTAATTTTTGCCCTTTGGTACCTAAATGGACCTGGAAGGGGAGCTCTTGCTGTGACCGACAGATGAATCAACAAATCAAACCTTTTGGATCACTGGGAAAGTCCTGAGCTGCCTGCAGCAGTGAATCAGTTTGGAGTTGAAGAGTTGAGAGAGTGAACAACTCGAGAGATTTGAACAGCTGAGCCTGGGTGGTGCGTTGGGGAAATTGGCAGGAAGGGCGTGTTTGGCCTGCCTGCTGCCATCTTCCTGAGTGAAGAAACCTTGAGCCTGAGATCAGACTTCATCCGAAGTTGTAGCTTTGCGATCGGATCCTGAATTGTGACGAATTGAATTTCTCCTGAAGTGGACCGAAGATTTGCCTGGGTACGATTGGCTTGTCAAGACCTTAGACTGTCGCAGAGTGTATGGTTTGTGCAGAAGATCCTGTATATTGCAACTGGACTGTCCTCTGAACTGTGGTATTTACTTTGCTTTTATTATAAGTGTGCTGAATGCTGATAGTGGGTCGCGATTTGGTTCCCCACTCTTTGAATGTGTCATGCTTGCTGGAAACTGCATCAAGCACTTACCGGATTGTCTCTGAACTGTTCACCCGGTCTGGGCTTTGCCATCTCTGCCCAGACAGCCACTCACGCCGCAGAGAACCAACTGACGAGAGACCCGCCTGGAGATTCAGCTCCCTGCTCAACACCAATGAACAGGATTGAAACCACAGTGCTTCTTGTGGGCCCTGCTTCCTCTGGCAATCCAGCACTTCATCCTGAGGTCTCCATTTCGTCCATCCTGCATCCTGTACTGGGTAGCGTGAGTAAACACCAGGGTAGCTCCCTGCAACAGAGCTCAAATCAAAGTGTGTCAGCTGATTTAATTGTTGCTAATCATTTTGGACTGAGCCATCTGGCTCCGGATTACAATTTGTGGGTTAAAGTGCATGCATGTTTTTTTCCATCACAGGCCACCAACCAGCTGCAACGCTGGCCTACCCTGGGCAATGCTTCTGGCTAGCCTGTAGTTCCAGCGGGGTGCCCAGGGTGTATGACTGTGCTACAGGGACCTTTTAGTGCATGCCTTATAACCTGAACCTTTCAGATCTTGAATCAACCACTAGATTTTGCCCCCTTCCTTGTTACTGCCCATTTAAATAAATCAGATCTAAATCGTTTTTGCATTGAAACTGGTAGTGGTGTACCTCTGTACAAACAGCATTGAAATATTGTTGGTTGTTGTGCTGAATCTTATTTTACAGGGAGTCTCCAGGGCTGAGTCAACTGAACCAGCCCTTGTGGTAAGTGCAACAAGTGTAGGGTTAAAACTGTGATCAGGTGTCAATTGCAATTGTGTATTCTGTGAACCATTTAGGCCACTAGAGGGAAAAGAGGGGGGTAACAGTGTCACAGAGGGCTGTATCCAGGTCAGCTGCGCTTCCACTAACCCTGTCCTCCGGGTGGAGGCACCTTTCAGTACCCAGGCCCCTCAACCTGCACCTAGTCATGCAGGTAGGGGGTAGCACCAGGAAACCGTAATCTGTAGGGATAGCTTTCAGAGTCTGTCAGCTGCTACACTGGGGCCAAAAGTCAGGTTGTCATTTGGAAGTCCTGTAAAACACTTGAAAATATGGTAGCTGTCATACTGGAGAGCTACTACTTTACTGTTAACTTGTAGTCATGAGTTTATGTAGCACCTTTGAGTCCTTGGATAGTTTGATGACATTTCATTGGGCCAGCACGCCTTGTACAAAGATGGTACTCACTCTTTCAGAGCCACACAGGTCCCTTCGGTAGGTGTAGCAGCCTTCTGAACAAAAGCCGAATTCATACTAAAAGTTACCTGGTTTCAAAATAATGTTATGACCAGATTGTTTACGTAACGTGAGGGGTGTTCGTTTGGAGGATTGATGAGCAATAGAGTGGGAACAGGCCTTCAGCATAGAAGGGAAGTCTTTTAGGGAAGTGCTAAGGTGTTTGCATCAGAGAGGCAGGATACATACTGTAGATGAGGCTGTTAGATGTATTGAAGTGTTGCTCATGTAAGAGAGTGAGAGGTTTAATGACAGATACATAGGAACGAGTAATGACAGTGAATAGAAATACACATACAGTACAGAAGAGCTGATAAAACCTACCGCATTCGTTGGCAAGCACTTCGTACATTGCTGCTTCTGCCTCAGTCCCATTAGACGTTGTTAACCAACTCTTTCTCTGTATTCGTTTCACAGGTATACTATCACTACCGTCCCTGCTGTCTCTTTTCCTCCTTCGTTTTTGTTTCTTTTTTGTCTAGAATAAAGATAATCTTGGGTATTATGTGATTTCAGTGCTTCCTCATCCATTTTTCGTATTTACTGTTCTGGATGTCTTTTTTTCTGTTTCTGTCTTAGTTCACAAGTTAATATTACAAATTTCAATACAATGTGGAAAGCTTTAACTTTTGGGAAGACTGGTTGTTAATGTCAGTTTTTACATGAATATTACCTTTGCCTCGTTTTGTGTTTCATAGTGTACTGATGTTATATTACACACTTCTTTTATGAGTTTGTTTGTATTGTTTGAAACTAATAAAGTTTATTCAGTTTAAAAAAAAATGGCAATGAGAAGGTTCTCAAAGGCTTCCCACCTGTGCTGAAGGCCTTCTTACTCTCTGTTGTTTATGCAGTTTCCAAACCAACATTTGTCACTTTATTTAAACTATCATGTCCTAAATTATTTTGAAACAATGGAACTTTTTATATATTCATTTTCTTCTGTTTAGACTGCTATTCCCACTGACAAAAGAGACCCGTTTGGCCCCAAAAGCTTGTGTAGTATGACATCATTGCACAACACAAATTGGTCCATTAAAGAGTATCAAACTATCCAGCAGCTCCAGTTTTCCAGTGACCATCATGGCTTCAGTGTCTTCCTGAAACACATTTTGTATTTGACGCAGACTGAGTGGTTTACATACTGATGAGGTAGATACTGGTGGTGTAGTGGCTGCAAGCAGACACATGGAGCCGCCTTGATGTGCTCAACAGTAACACCTCACTTACCCTCAAGGATGACAGCATTACAACCTGGCTTAATGAGAGAGGGTCGGCTGGTCAGGACACCTAGGAAATTCCTCACACTGTACAAAAAGTGCTGGGAGTTATTGAGATTCCACTTGGCCAAACATGAACCAGCAGGAAACATTTTGAATTAAACCTCCAGCAGGGCAATATTCCCATCTGTGTCGCTGCACTGTCAGCACTGGGTTATGGGAAGGTGTGGGGTCTAAACCTACTACGGCCCTCTGACCCAGAAGCAAGAGAATTACCAACCGAAGGAGATCCATGCAGTACTTAACTCATTCTCTCCTGGTCGGCAATTTTGTCATGTTAGGCAATGAATAGTGGGACGTCATATGAAGTTACTGGAAGTAGAGCTCTGGCAGGAGAATGACCCCTTTAACGTCAAGAATTTGGTACTAGGCACTAGAACCCCTGAAGTAGGAAACCTCAAGCAACAGAGCCTCCTGAGAATATTTATGTGCAGCAGCCATGAAAGGCATAACTTCCAGCTGGTTGCAAATAGGACTCCCACGATAAATGCCTGGAAAGATAGAGTTAACACAGTTAGTGGGATGGCAGGGTTGACAATATCCTTACCAGTAACAGTAGACAAACACACAGAGCTGTGGTCGAGGTGGGAAACAATACTGCAGGGCTAACAGAGGGGGGCTGGCAATGGGTAATACAGGTTGATGGAGGAGATGGAATTACTCATTGAGGTAGAAAGGAAACTGCATCTGTGGAGCCATTCTGTAAAGATACTGGTTATTTAACACCTAAGGGTACCAGTCATGGTCATGAAATACAAGATCCAGTCGAATATTTGATGGTGCCGGTGTTGGGCCTTCTGAACGTTTTGCATGTTATTATCCGTTAGGCCAAACTGCAAACACCATAATACGCATCATTTACCCTGAGTAAGTGGAAGACACAATTTAATAAATCGTTGTAGGACGACTGTACAGCAAACCTCTTATAACATTGTAAGCAGTGAAAGGGGGATTGTCTCACTGACTCACTGAAGTTAATGAACATTGTGTTGTGCTATGCCATTTCTCCTTGCAATAAAGCTGAATTTAAAAGAAAAGAACTCCAAGCTGTGAACTTGGAGACCCAGGTTTGAATCCTATCACTGCCATTTCCTCACTGTGTGACTCTGAGCAAGTCACCTCACTGCACTGAAAGTGTTTTCCCAGTATCCAGCAAAGCATTTTAAAATATAATATTGAGACACAATTCAGCATATACAGTATTTAATTTTCTGCGTGTCCCCATATTTGTCGTGGATGACATTAGCATGAAAACATTATTTCTAGGGACATGGATATGTTGTTCATCCACACTGTCTGGCAGGTTTCTTGCCGCTTTAAATCTTGCCGGAAGGTCTTCAAGCTGGCTCCTCCCACCCACCCAGGTGGTAAAACTCTCGGCACCGCCCCATGACGCCAGATCTTCCTTACCGCTTGGAAGCTCAGGTTCCCTCCTTAACGCCCTCATATAGACTGGATCCTAATTCTTTGGTTCGCCTGAAACTAATTCTTAAGTTTTCAAGACTTTGGTCTAATTACTCCCTCGCGGCTGCGATGGACAAATCGACTCCCAGATTTCGGCGGTGCCCATGTGGGCAGAAAATGTCCAGGACGGATCCGCACTCCACGTGCGTCTACTGCCTTGGCCTAGATCATGACCTGCAGGCTGCAGGTTATGACGTTCGTTTTCGGCCAACGTCCTGGAAGGCCTCGCTGCTCAGTTACAACTTGGGCGCCCAAGAAGCGCTACCCGCTGGTGAAGTCTAAGGAGGCCCGTTGGGTGGTGTCCGTGGCAGCTAACTCGGCTGAGCAACTCGAGCAGATGATCGCCCTTGAGGAGGAGGCGGCCCAGGCTGCATCTTCATCTTCCTCGGTTGCTGTATTTATCCCACTCTCTCTGGGATCCTCCTACACAGCTTCTTTTAAGGAGCTTTGCCAGTCCCTTTCCACGAAGGGAGAGGGGCCATCGGGACACTCTTCTCGGTCCAAAAAGAAGGACTCGAAAGGTAAGTCCCACTGTCGGCGTTCGTGGGAGCCGGAGAGGTCCCCTTTCCCGGACAGTCGATACTCGACTTCGGTCGAGGTTGCAGCTGAGGCTGCTGGCTTCATGGTGTCCCCGTCAGGTCAGCCAGCCAAGACACCCGTCGATGCGGTCGAGATTTTTCTCGACCCGTCGGACGGGCTGTCGACTGGTGAAGCCGACAACCCTTCCTTACCGGTTCCCCCGGTAGAGACCGAGGACTTGCCTGCGCCTCCTATGCCTGAGTCCCTGGTCAAGGCTTCCGAGCCGAGGGAAGAGTGGGTGTCCCCCGCCCCTTCCCAGACCCACCCTCGGAAACACCGAGGGTCTCGGTCTCGGACCTCGTCTCGGTCCAGCCGATCCCGCCGACATTGGCGGTCTCGGCACCGAAGTAAGTGGCGGCGGCGCTCGTTCTCGTCTTCCTCCTCGGAAGAGGAGAGGCTTTGGCGAAATTGCCAACACCACGGGGACCTAATGTGGCAGCAGTTACTTCTGTCCGAGAACAAGCCGATGCCGTCGCCTTCCCCTGCCATCAAGTGGCTGTCACCCGAACGGCCGAAACAACCCCTAGCTGTAGTCGAGGTGCCCAAGCCTGGGCCGGTTGTTCAGCCGAAACCAGCTGCCCCACCGATTGTGGTGGAACCTCCGCCTCCACAACCGAAATCGGGGGGCGCCGACCAAGGACTCTCGGTCGGGTCAGGGTCTGCCTCACAGGTTGTTGGTCACCCTCACTCCCGACCGTCCTCGGCAGGTGGAGGGTGGCTCAGGCCCCAGGCAGCTCTTTGTGGACTCCTCATAGTCCGACGACTCCTCCCTGTTTTCCAGGCCCCTTGACCTGGAGTCCTCCGGGGGGCAATCGATTGGATGAGAGCCCAACGTCTTCTATGGGTCTGTTTCAGCTCATCTCAGAGTCCACCGGGATGCAGCTCGAGCCCGTATCCAGGCGGGCCAAGTATCCCCTGAGGGAGATACTGGACCGAGGGGATTCGCCCACAGAGGCCTTTCTCGTGGCTGAAGCCATTGTTGGTCCAGCCTTGGAGCTTTGGCAGCGGCCGGCTTCCTGTCCTGCGCCTTCGGCCAGGATGGCCAGGAAGTATGGTCCCTACCGGCTCTTTGTCCGGTTTTTCGGAGTACCCCTCTGCAGAGAAGTTGGTCACCGATAGTGTTTTCTGGCGTTCCGGGAACGCTAGGGATGTGGATAAGCCCCCCGACAAGGAGTCCAAAAAGCTGGACTATGCTGAGCGCAGGGTGTACTCTGCGTCCTCCCTTGGCCTCCACCAGGCCAGCTCAGCCGTGCTGATGGCACATTTCTCCCACGCCCTCATGGGCTCCCTGGATGAGGTGATCCCTCATCTCCTGGCCGACCTGCAGACCACGGTCAAGCAGGTACGGGACCAGGGAAGGTCGGTGGCAAAACAGCAGCTCCAAACGGCTCTGGACATTGGAGACTCCTGTGCCAGATCATTTGTGGCCGCAGTGGCCATGCACCGCAGAGCATGGCTGAGGATATCCACCTTCACGGCGAATACCCAGCATAAACTGGCAGACGTCCCCTTTCTGGGGACTGACCTGTTCGGCCCTGGAGTGGAAGGCCACCTCCAGCGGATCGAAAAGTCCAATGCTAACCTGGACTAGGTCATCTCCGCCCAGAAGGACAAGGGCCGTCGTCAACAACATAAGTCCTTTCGCCCTTCTGCACCTGCGGCACGTCCGGCCCAACAGCACCAGCATCGGGGCCAGCAGGCTCGCGCTTGGCACCCCAAAGCCAAGCCTGCGGCTTCCTCTAACAGGAAGCAGGGAGGAAAAGGCCCAGGATGTCCCTCGGCCGGTCCCTCCTCCAAGCCTGCCCAGTGACGGGTTGAGGCGTCGCCCAGCCTAGTCACTCCCCCCGTGGGGGGGATGGCTCCGCCACTTCCTTTCCGCCTGGTCCACTATCACCACGGACAGCTGGGTGTTGGAGGTGGTAGGAAAGGCCTGCCCTGGAGTTCGAGCAGGCCCGCCGCCTTCGAGCCATCGCTCGGGGGGCTCGTGGTCCGTAACCTCTCTGTCGGCTCGACCGAGCCGACATCACCCTGCTCCTCAAAAAGAGGTGATCAGGAAGGTGGCGGTCCTCCACCAGACCCGGGTTTGTGTCCAGGTACTTCCTGGTCCCGAAATGGACGGGGAGGAGGCTGGCCCCCATTCTAGACCTGCAGACTTGAACAGGTTCCTAAGGTCTCGAACCTTCAGGATGGTCACTCTGGCTCAGATAATCCCATCCTTGGAGCGAGGCGTGTGGTTCTGTTCTCTGGACCTCAAGATCGTTCTTTCATGTCCCAACTGCCTGTCCCACCAGAGATTCCTCCGCTTCAGGCAGAGGGATCCCTTCCGAGTTCCGGCCATGCCCTTCGGCCTTTCCCTAGCTCCCAGGGTCTTCACCAAATGCATGGCAGTGGTGATAGCATTCCTCGACGCTGAAGGGTGTACCCCTACCTGGATGACTGGCTGATTGCAGCCTCCTCCAGAACGGAGGTGGAGCGGTCAGAGATCTGCCCTCCAGGTTCTCTCGGTTGGCCTCCTCATCACGAGGCCAGGAGTTGAACTCGTGCCAAAGCAGGTGATACAATTCATCGGGGCAGAGCTCGACTCTCTACGAGCCAGAGCACGGCTTCTGACGGACAGGGCCGAGGTTCTTTCCTCCTTTGCCCAGTCATTTCAGGTTGGGCAATTGCGCCCTACCCGGGACTTCCTGCGCCTCCTGGGCCTCATGGCAGCCTGCACCAGTGTGGGCCATTGGGCCTGTTGGTACATGCGTCCCCTTCAATGGGGGCTGGCCAGCCAATGGTCACAGCACTCCGATCCCTTGGATCAGCTAGTAACAGTGACCCAGGGGATGTGGAACGCCCTCCAGTGGTGGACCGTTCCAGAACATCTGCAGGAGGGCATCCCGTTTGTCCGCACCGAGCCGACGGTCTCTCTATCGACCGATGCCTCTCTGATGGGTTGGGGTGCCCATCTGGGCGAGCACAGAGCGCACGGCCTCTGGTCCCCTCGGGAGTCCCGATGTCAAATCAGCCTGCTGGAGCTTCGAGTGGTTCGTCTAGCCCTCACCGCCTTTGCTCCGTTTCTATGGGGTCAAGTTGTCCAGGTCCAGACAGACAATACCACGACCCTGTACTACCTAAACCGCCATGGCGGGAGGCGCTCCATGCCTCTGTGCAAGGAAGCTTTCCGCATTTGGTCACCCGTGCGCAGCCCGGAGGTGGATCTCCTTGCTATCCATGTGGCAGGAGCTTCCAGCATTCTGGCCGATGCCCTAAGTCGGATAGGGGCTGCATCCTACGAGTGGTCTCTCCTGCCGGAGCTAGTACAAGATCTGTTCTCCCACTGGGGCATGCCTCAGGTGGACCTGTTTGCCTCCAAGGAGAATGCGAAGCTGAGACTGTTTCATGCCCGCCCCCCTCAGCAGGGCTCGCTGCAGGGGGATGCCTTCTCGAGGCCGTGGACCCTGGGCCTCTTCTACGCCTTTCCCCCATTTCCCTTGATCCACAAGGTGCTTCTCAAGGCGAGGAGGGACAAGGCGCAGGTGATTCTGGTAGCCCCAGACTGGCCCCGCCAGTTCTGGTATCCAGATCTCCTCAGTTTCAGCTCCAGGCTCCTGAAGCGGCTTCCAGCCCACGCGGACCTGATCTCAGTCAGTCAGGGGAAGGTATTCCATCCGGACCTTCAATCCCTGCACCTGACGGCTTGGTTCTTGAGTGGCTAGAGTTCCAGGCCTCGGGTCTTTCCGACGAGGTCCTCAACGTTGTTGAGGCGTCCCGTAAGGAGTCAACCAGGAAATGCTATGCCTTCAAATGGAAGAGATTCTCCATTTGGTGTCAGGGCAAGGGCCTGGACCCTTCCTTCTGTTCTTGGCAAGCATTCTGGACTACCTGTGGTCCCTTTCTCAGCTAGGGCTTCGTTCGACAACCCTTAAGGTGTACCTGGCAGCCATCTCTGCTTACCAGGCGCGGGCCGGGAAGCAGTCAGCGCAGGAGAAGGTGGTCGGGCGCTTTTTCAAAGGCCTTGATCACATATCCCCTCCGGTGCGAGAACCTCCACCTCCGTGGGATCTACTGCTGGTATTGGCTAAGCTCATGGGCAAGCCATTCGAACCGATGCACAGGTGTGACATCTCTCACCTGTCGTGGAAGACCGCCTTCTTGGTGGCTATCACGTCAGCCAGAAGGATGGAAGAGCTCCAGGCGCTCCACCGAGTCTCCTTATCTGGTCTTCCACAGGGACAAGGTTGTCCTGCGCCCCCACCCGAAATTCGTTCCGAAGGTGGTGTCGGAGTTTCACCTTAACCAGGTGTTGACTCTGCCGGTGTTCTACCCCAGTCACACCTCGGAGGCCGAATATAGGCTCCATACTTTGGACCCTAGAAGAGTGCTCACTTACTATAAGGAGGGGACGGCTGAAGTTCGGGGTAAGGTTCGCCAGCTGTTTGTCAACTGCGCTGAAGCCGCACCTGGCAGACCTGCAGCCAATCCGACGATAGGCAGGCGGGTCACCTCCTGCGTAGATCTCTGCTATAGGTTGGTGGGCATGGAGCCTCCCAGAGGGATGAGCTCATTCTACCCGCCATACCGCTGCATTGGTGGCTGCTTCCAGGGACGTCCCTATCCAGGAAATCTGCGGGGCTGCTACCTGGAAGTCAGCACACACCTTCATCACCCACTACCACATCGACCTTGAGTCACGCCGGGATGCTGGTTTTGGGGCCTCAGTTCTCCAGTCTTTATTTCCTAAGTAGGGGGTGTGCACCTTGCCTCCCTCCCTCCTCCCGGAGAACTGCTAGGAGTCTGCCAGACAGTGTGGAGGAACAACATATCCATGTCCCTAGAAATACAGGTTACTCACCTGTAACTGGAGTTCTAGGAATAGTATATGTTGTTCATCCACACGACCCACCCGGCCTCCCTGGCTTCGACGCACAACCTGGCTTCCAGCGGGCTAGATCTGGCGTCATAGGGCAGAGCCGAGAGTTTTACCACCCGGGTGGTTGGGAGGAGCCAGCTTGAAGACCTTCCAGCAAAATTTAAAGCGGCAAGGAAACTGCCAGACAGTGTGGATGAACAACATACACCATTCCTAGAACTCCTGTTTACAAGTGAGTAACTTGTATTTTTCCAGCCCCCTTCCCCCAGCTTTTAGCTAATCCTCCTGCTGTTACCCTCCACCACTGAAATCATAATTCTTCTCATGATACTACAGTCAGTTGAAATGAAAATTATTCTGATTTCACAGAGCATTATAACCTTTCAAAAGTGGGAACGATGAAATAAATTCTGAAACACAAAGATGCTTTTTTAATTTTTATGTTCTCGGTAGTAAAAAAAAAGTGGACATAAATACAGAAAATTAACAGAATATATAAAGAATTGTGTCTATTATATGTTTAAATGTTTTCTTGGATACTGTAAAAATGCTGTAACCCCTTTATAATTAATCCTGCTTGAATCTTCTCAGAACTGTTAGAAACTTCCTGTGCACATAAGGGCAGCAACATAGAAACCTAATTTGTCGGCAGAAAATGTCTGCTTGGCCAACCCATTCTGCCCAGATGGTCCCTGCCTAGTCTGTCTAACTGATACCCAACGACCCTACCTCCTCCTTGCCTGTTCAACTAATATTCCTGTGTCTGTCCCACACATGCTAGAAGCCCCCTTTTGTTTTTGCCTCCATCACTTCCACTGGCAGTCTGTTCCAGGTGTCTTCTTAACATCTCTCTTTAGCTCCCCTCTCCAGATTCATACCATGCCCTCTGGTCCTGGTTCACGTCTTCCTTTGAAAGACACTCCCCTTCTGCTCCCTGTTCACCCTCGTGAGGTACTTGTAGGTTTCTGTCATGTCCCTGCTTACTCTGCTTTCTTCCAGAGTGTACATGTTGAGATCCCTCAGTCTTTCCTGGTACTAGGGCTTTTGGTGCAATCCCTGCACCATTTTAATTGCCCTCCTCTGGACTGCCTGCACCCTGTCTGTGTCCTTTCTGAGATGTGGCCTTCAGAACTGGACACACTACTCCAGGTGGGGTCTCACCAGTGAGCGATACAGTGGCAACGCCACCTCCCTCCTCCTGCTGGAGATACTTCACCAAGTGCATCCTAGCATTCCACGGGCCCCACGCACTGCCTTACCACTTTTAAGTCATCAGTTATGATAACCACAAGGTCCCTTAATTGTTTAGTGACTGACAGCACCTTGCCCACCGTCTTATACTCAGTTCCTATGTTCCTGTGCTCTAGGTGCATCATTTTGCACTTTTTGGTGTTGAACCCCAACTTTTATGTTTTTGACCACTCCTGAAGTTTCCCAAGATCCCTACAAGTAGAAGACTTGGTTTGCTGGCCAAGGCACCTAGCTTCACCTGAGCTCTTTCCTTCTAAGATTGCTTGAAAGGCAGAGTAGAGAACCTTACCAGAGCAAGGGAAAAGGATTGACTTCTTTTGGCTAAGCAGATTTACTGTGTGTTGTTTTTATTTTGTACTCACAGGGATTGCTACTGTTTGTTGCTAACATTTCATTGCTTTATTTTCTCTGATTCAAATTGTTGTTGCTGGTATACCTTCTTCTGCATTATTACAAGGTGTGCCTACAGGTGTGTGCTAACAGATTACTGCTGTAATCTTCTGATTCCAATTGTCTTTTGCAAGGTATATCTTCTGTTACTGCTTTATTTTTCTCTGTAGTAAAGTGGTTCTTACAGGGTATATCTTATCTGAAATTATTACAGGCTGTGCTTTACAGGTTTTATAGTTTTATCTAACATTAGGATAAGCTTTCAGGGTTACTGCATTTGTTGTTGACTGATTGTTTCTGCTCTTACCTCCTTGTTCTTTTGTCCGTGGTTCTTCTTTATCGGCAGGGGAAGGGCCCAGCCACCCACCCCCATCCCCAACCACCCCACACTACACTCCTTTTATAGAGTACCATAGTTGTGTCATTTCCTGTGGCAGAGCAGGAAGGGGCGGATCAGTGGGGCATCCACAAGGTGAGCTCATCTACAGGGGCACTAGTAATTTAACTTGTTATAACAAGTTATACAAAAACAAAACACAAAATCAAACCATTACTTGCATTTTCTTCCTTCTAATTACTCTGACTAGGTTATAAACCCAGCAACTTATCTGGAATGGATATCATTAACTGCAGGTACTGTGGAACAATTTTCAGAGTTACAGTCTTACAGGATTTAGGACACTGTCCTACATGCTGGGCCATTGGAGATCTTAGGGCTCAGCTCCGGGCAGCATGGGTAGAGATTGCGCGCCTCAAATTTCATATTCAAGAGGAAATACATTATAAGAACCACCCACCATTTCCCCAACATCCAACAGAAAAACCTCGACCGCAGAGGGTAGTTGGTCCAGGAGGTTGGCAGGTGGTTAGGAGGGGCAAATCGGGTGCCCCATCACTCTCTGCTCTCCAACATATTACCTCCAAAAACCATATAAACACTATAAACAGGTATCTGCCTCTGTCTCTGAAATCAAAGAAAGGGGCAGAGGACTCTGCAGAGCAGGACACTGCAGCACAGGAGCTAGCACAACAAAACTCACCCAAATCAGGAACCAAAACAAAAAAAGCAAAAAGGAAATCAAAAAAACTTCTGATCATAGGAGACTCCATGATTCGGGGAGTTGATACCCATCTCCAGCCAGGGGTAATGGTCAGATGTCTCCCAGGTACATCAGCATGGAGAGACACTGACCGCATTGCTAAAATTGTTCACAAAGCAGGAGAAAACATTGACGTCCTGGTACACATAGGAACTAATGATCTCGCCAGCCGGTCAGTTGTGGAGACCAAGGAACACATGACCAGGCTGGGTGACAAACTATCATCCATTTCATCCAGCATCTCCTTCTCTGAGATCCTGCCAGTCTGGGAGAGGGGGACAGATGGACGGAAGGTCAGAGAAGGGGAGATAGGGAGCTAAACATGTGGCTCAAGGGCTGGTGCCAGGAAAAGGACACAGATTTGTAGGGAACTGGCAACAGTTCTGGGAGTGAAAGTTCTTTAAATTTGATGGACTGCATCTGACTAAGGAGGGAGTCAGTGCATTGGGGCAGAAGTTTGATGTCTTTGCAGAATATTTAAACTAGCAAATGGGGAGAGGGGTGCAGCACCCCATACGTCGAATGGAAGAACACCCTCCCCCCCTCAGCTAGTGGTCAAACAGGGATTCAGCATGTTTGCAGTTCATTTGCATCACGGAGTAAGAAAAAGGTCTGTCTCCCCATCGACGCACAGAAATGCAAACCTCACCCAACAACTAACACACTGAAATCTGGCCAATGGAAAATCATGTACACAAATGCTCACAGCCTGGGAAATAAGATCCCAGACCTGCAGGCAAAATGTCAGAGGCTAAACTGGACATAGTAGCAATTAGTGAGACGTGGTTTACCAGTAACCACACTTGGGAGACTTCAGTACCTGGCTATGTATTGTTCAGAAGAGACCGAGGTGCAAAAAGTGGGGGTGGAATGGCCCTGTATGTCAATGAAAATATCAAAGCTACAGAAATTCAGAATACACATAAGGAGCCAGAAGAACTGTGGGTCACCTGGAAACAGGAAATGGGACAGCCATAAGAACCGGGTTGTCTACAGGCCCCAGACCAGGGGAGGACATAGACACATTACTGTTAGAAGATATATAAACATGACAGCTAAAGGGAGGTTCTGATAATGGGAGACTTCAACATGCCGGATACAGATTGGTCAATACCAGCAGGAACATCTGCCAGAACTAGACACATGGTGGATTCCCTGCAGGGGGAGGGGCTCAAACAACTGGTACAACAACCCACAAGAGACAGGGCTATCCTAGATCTAGTACTGACTAACAGGGAAGGGATCACAGATCTCCAGGTAGAAGGTCACCTGGGGGCCAGTGACCATCACATGGTATGGTTCAATTTGGCTACTACATCTAAATCATCCCATTCCAAGGCAAAGATATGGGACTTCAGAGGAGCTGACTTTGATAAGATGGCCAACAGAGTTAAGCTAGCCCTGGCAAAAAGAAACACAGGCGAGGGATACAGGCAAAGTGGGCAAGCATTAGGATGCAATACTTGAAGCAACATCCCATTGTGTTAGACAGAAAGGAAGTGCAAAAGAAGAAGGAAACCACTTTGGTTCTCAAATACAGTAGCAGAAAAGGTCAGAGCCAAAAGGCTGGCCTTCAGGAAATATAAGGGAACACAGCGGGATGAAGATAGGGAGGCATACCAAACTGCCCTAAGGGAAGCAGGGAAGACAGTAAGGCAGGCAAAGTCCCAAACTGAGGAAACACTAGCACGAACAGTAAAAGAAGGTGACAAGACTTTCTATAGATACATTAGTGAAAGGAGAAAGTCCAGAGGGGGTATTGCTGAGCTCAATGGAGAAAAGGGAACATGTGAGGAGGAGGACCTGAAAAGCATCTATCCTAAATAGATACTTTTGCTCAGTATTTACTGGAAGAGAAGGTAGGGCAGGGCCCACAGCTCAGCACCATGGACACGGGGGAGGAGGTGAGCACTACTCCTTACAAAAGAAAGGGTCCTACAAGAGCTCGCTAAGCTCAGGGTGGATAAGGCAATGGGACCGATGGCATACATCCCAGGGTACCAAGGAGCTAGGGTGGAACTAGCAGAGCCATTAGCAGAACTGTTTAGTGAGTCTCTGAGCACAGGAGAGGTCCCAGAAGACTGGAGAAGGGCTCATGTGATCCCGCCCACAAAAGTGGTAGCAGGGAGGAGGCAGGGAACTACAGACCAGTCAGTCTTATCTCAGTAGTGGGCAAGATTATGGAGGCACTCCTTAAGGAAAGGATAGTGCAACACCTGGAATCCATAGGGGCACAGGATCCAAGAAAGCATGGGTTTAAAAAAGGAAGGTCCTGTCAAACTAATCTCATAGATTTCTTTGACTGGGTAACCAGAGTGGTGGACCAAGGGGGAGCAGTTGATGTTGCCTATCTTGACTTCAGCAAAGCTTTTGACACTGTTCCACATAGAAGATTGATAAATAAGCTGGGTAGGCTCGGGGTGGGTCAGAAGTTAGTCAACTGGGTGGCAAACTGGTTGACGGGCAGAAAACAGAGAGTGGTGGTAAATGGTATACAGTCAGAAGAGATGCAAGTCACAAGTGGGGTACCTCAGGAATCAGTCCTGGGGCCAGTCCTCTTCAGTATCTTCATTAGTGACCTTGCAGATGGACTAGAGGGTAAGGCTTGTCTGTTTGCAGATGACACCGAGATCTGCAACAGAGTAGATGATCCAGATGGGGTGGGCAGAATGAGAAGAGATCTGGATAAACTAGCAAAATGGTCAGAAGAGTGGCAACTGGGATTTAATGCAAAGAAGTGCAAGATCATGCACATAGGGAAGAGAAACCCTGAAGCCACCTATAGGCTGGGAGGGGAGTTGCTGGCAGTCACAAAGAAAGAAAGAGACTTTGGTATCATCATCATCACTGATGACCTGAAATCATCCAAGCAGACCTCTAAAGCAGTAGGTAAGGCTAGGGGGATGTTAGGGTGTATAAGTAGGGGTATCACAAGTCGTAAGAGAGAGGTAATACCCTCTTTACAAGACACTGGTTAGGCCCCATCTGGAGTACTGCGTGCAGTACTGAGGGCCACACCTTCACAAGGACATTAACCAAATTGAGGCAGTCCAGAGAAGGGCAACCAAAATGGTGCAGGGACTGCATCAGCAGACATATGAGGACAGATTAACCAAGCTCAATATGTATACCCTTGAGCAAAGAAGGAGAGAGGATATGATCGAGACATTCAAACACCTTAAGGGCATTAACAAGGTGAAAAAGTCTAACATGTTTAAATATAAGAAAAATAGCAGGACAAGAGGACACAGCATGAGATTAGAGGGAGGCCGATTAAGAGGGAATGTGAGGAAATACTTTTTCACAGAAAGGGTGGTGGATGCATGGAATGGCCTACCTCAGGAAGTGGTGGCTATGAATACAGTGCAGGGCTTCAAACAGGCATGGGATAGGCATAAGGGAGCAATACAGATGAGTATGAATAGATAGACCACTGACAGAGCAAAGGCCAATGGCACATTTATAAGGTAGAAAAAGAAATGGGCAGACTGGATGGGCCTTGCAGTCCTTATCTGCCGTCAGCTTCTATGTTTCTATGTTACACATTCTTTCCAGCCTATCCTGATTGTCCACCCTTTTACAGATTTTGGTATTATCTGCAAAAAGGCATACCTTCATTTGCAGATCATCTGCAGTGTCACTTATGAAGGCATTCAAGAGGCTCAGTCACAGTACTGAGCCCTGTGGCACCACACAAGTGTTGATACTCCAGTGACAGGCAAATACTAACTGAAAAAAATTCAGTGTTAAAAAGTTTAAGGAAAAAAATATTCGTCTGATTTGCTGTTTGGAGATACCTATTATATGTAGATTTTGTAGCTTTGTTATGTGTACATGCTAAAAAGCCTGCAGAACCATGGAGGTCTTTTCACTTGCCTCTTCAGACACTGTTGCTTAGCACTGAGTAGGAGAGCTGCTTTAGCAGTCGCCATGGAGATAGGCTGAAGGGGCATGGGGGAGGGGACTGCCATAGTGGATGAAATGGAGCAGAAATGATTGATTAAACCTACTGGCCAGCAGCTAACTTTGTGTTCCTTTCATACCGCTTACAAAAGCGGTCAGGTAAAGCCACTGCACATAACATATGGTAGTAGTAACAAATTCCTACCCCCACCTTAGGTATATCGCTTTCAGGAATTGCAAGATTGCATGTTGTGGGGTGAAGTGTAATCCCAAGTGTGGGCTGGAGTGAAAAATATTCCCACCTCTGCTTCTTGTTTGTGTGGTACTCCAGCTGAGTAGGCTGTATTGGCATGCCAGGGTGATCGGGGGACTATGGATATGTCCGGAGGCCTGTCTTGTGATGAGCCTGACCTCTTCCTGTGACTATGGGGACTGTCATCCACCAGGACTTCTGGAGGCAAAGGATCTTACACCCTTGGTTTCTGATCAGTGCAAATGTGTAGTTCTAATCTTCAAAGAAGATAACAAAAAGGAAACGAGCATTTAGGAAAAGGAGGGCAATACTCAAGTCTGCAGCCCCCATGGTTTTAGGTAGTACTGTTCCTGCCTGACAGTCAACACTGCTAGCTAGCTAGTTGTTTGTCTATCCATCCATCCTTTGTTGACCAGGTAGGTGCACAGGCACCAGGTGCCTTTTTCAGGCACGAGCCAGGTACTTAGAGTATGTTAGAAAATTAGTAGCAAGGTGGGAAAACGTGGAGGTAGGTGCACGTTCTACATCGAGAATAACATTATTGGCCACATGCTTCGCGCCCCCCCCCAAGCTCAAAAATGGTGCCCAAGCCCTTACCTTAAAAATCAACCCGGACCCCTCCAGGGGCCCACTATACCTCACAGTCTCCTGTGTTCCCCCTAAGAATCAAAAGCCGGCCATCATATCCCTCACTAATTATCTCTCAACCCTTCCACACAAAGCTGACCAGATACTAGTTGGGGACCTAAATGTCAACTGGCTTGGTCCCTCAGCTGCACCAATGAAGGATTCTTCCTCTGCTCTTGACATGGTCCAGTTAGTCACCCAACCCACTAGACTTCATCCCTCCACTGGTACCAGCACCCTCCTGGATGTCATTATCTCAAACTGCCCCCACAAAATCCAGGATATAAAAGTTCTCCCCGACTCCCTAAGCGACCACTCACGCATCCTATTCCTATGGGCATCCTCTCCCCCCAAACCACCTTCCGTAGGCGTCTCAGACCGGGGGGGGGGGTTAAGTAAACTCAAACACTTTCTCACCCAAATGGACTGCTCCCCCATCAAAATAGCCCACAGCATTGACATTGTTCCCGCTCTGTTTACACAGGCCTTCACCACAGCCTGCGATCTCTGCCCATTCACCAAACACTGCTCCAAAAGACAAAATGCTGCCTGGATCACCCCCCCCCCCAACTCCAAAAACTAAGGAATAGGACAGTCTCTGATACAAAGCCATGGAGTCTGGCAGGACGGCTGACAGACAAGGCTGTAACGCCGCACGCAACAGCTGTACGTGGGCCATCCGCAAGGCCAAAGCAGGCTACTATCAATCTACCCTCACCGCCACATGGGGGTCAGCCCGAACCTTCTGGAGTAATATCAAAGAACTCAATGGGAAGTCATGCTCCCCACCAACCTCCCAGCTCTCCGTAGACAGCACCATTTCCACTGACCCACTTATAATAGCAAACTGTCTAAACACCACCTTCACATATCTCAGCACTGTTCTCCCCAGTTGCTTCTTTGACCCTGTGCCTAAGTTCTAACCCCCTACCTTGCAGTGGCCCTGTTTCCTTTTGTGCAAAATATCGACCCAAGAAGCCCGCCCATACCTGCAAAATGCACTAAACAGCAGCAACCCTAGCAATGATCCCCTAAACGCTAGGCTTCTCCGGCTAGTCCTCGATGGGGTCCTAGTCCCTCTCACGGACCTACTCAGCAGATCCCTTTGCCTGGGGCAATTCCCCCAGCACCTGGAAGACAGCCGTTGTTACCCCCATTCATAAAAGTGGTGACAAATCCTTCCCCGGTAACTATCGTCCCATCTCCATTCTCCCCCCCCCCCACCAAAAAGCCTTAGAAAAAGTGGTTGCCATACAGCTCACTGAATACCTCGCCAGGTGTATGACATCTTATGCCCAGAGCAGCAAGGCTTCCGCTCAGGCCATAGCACAACCACAGCCCTCCTAGACTTCACCAACTTCCTACACTCCTCCCTAGACTCCGGTAACATTGCTGGAGCTGTGTACATAGACCTATCCAAGGCCTTTGACACGGTCTGCCATCCACTACTGCTTGACACCCTCTATCAACTCGGCTGCTCCTCGGGCGCCCCCTGGCATGGTGTGCCATTTACCTCTCCTCCCGGTCCCAATGCATCAGAATTAATAGGACCCTATCTGACACGTTACCTGTCCGCTCTGGGGTGCCCTAGGGCTCCATCCTGGGTCCACTACTTTTCACCCTCTACCTGAACACCTTGCCTAAGACCTGTTCCGAAACAATCCTACTGTATGCGGACAATGCAGTACTCTATGCCTCGCACCGCAAACCTGCCCCCCCTCCAGAACTCCTTCCAAAACGCCTTCACTCAGGCAGAATCATGGTTTAAGGACCGTAGACTGGTCATAAACCTAAAAAAGACGAAATCGATTTTTTCCCACCACCAAAACAAAGCGAAAAATGCACCACTCCTCATCCTTCCCAGCACCCCCTCGAACAGGTTCCTACCTGAAAATATCTTGGACTTACCCTTGACTCTGCCCTTACCTTCCACAACCACATACACATGCTAGCGGCCGCTGTGAACACTCGGATCGGAGTCCTATACCGGCACAAGGATTGCCTCCCTCCTGATGCCCTTAGGCTTGCAGTTACCTCCTCCACACTGTCCTTCATGGATTATGGACTCCTTATGTATGGGGTAGCAGATAACTCCGCTCTCCAGAAAATTCAAATCTCCCTCAACAAGGCCTGCAGACTCCTAACTGGTGCCCCTAGGCTCATCCACACCTGCTCCCTCTACTCCACAGCCAATCTCCTCAACCTCGATGAAAGACTCCACTACCAGACTTGCCTAATGACCAAGAAAATATTGCTTGGTCTCTCCCCTTCCGGGGTCTCCGCCGCCTTCCAGACTACCACCCCCTCTGTCTCCACCCGCAATTCGGACAAAGCTGTCCTGGCTGTACCCAGGGTAAAAACCTCTCTTGCCCAGAGATCTTTCCGCTACAGGGCCCCTGTCTGGTTCAATGCACTCCCAACTACCATCACCAGCATTCCCAAGATTGCCCCTTTCAAAGCGACTCTCCGCAACCACCTCAATACCCGCTCCTGTAGCTGCTACTAGCCTGCCCACAAAACACCCCATAGGGCCCAAATAATTGACAATGTCTATTATGGACTGCCTCCACCTCATCAATGTCTTATCAACTGCAGGCTTCTACGTAAGAGGAATTACACTGAACCACATGCTCTCTGATGGTAATAATATTTCTTGTGATCTCTCATGGTAATAATGTTTATGTGCTTGTGTAAATACAGTATCTGTATGTATTATCTGTAAACAACGTCTGTATATTATACATGACGGCTAAACCTCTGTAACTCACTGTCTTCCTTGTGACGAGGTGCTTTTGTAAACGAGCCGTTGGCTCAAAGGTTGTAAATCCAGTACATCAAATAAATAAATAAAGTTACATAGGAATGAGAGAAATGCATTCCATTAGACATTACATAATACACTGGCATGGTGCAATGCAAGAGAGCATGCAGTATATGGTATAGTGAAATGATGCAGTTGTGCAAATCTCAAAGTGCCAGAGAGGTACAGTACTTAAGGTTAGGTGAACTTAGTAACAATACTGGTTACTTAAGTTCACACAAAAAGATCAGTACAGGAGCCCATTTGGGTTAAAAAGCTTATGAACCAACTAGGATACCCATAGTGAGGTTTTTAACACTATTTTGTTAAGTCTGGGATGTGGTGTATATTGTATGAACATCACAGCCCTCGACTCCCCAAAAAAAAAAAAAAAAAATACAGTACTCTAAGCAGTGCTCTACATTGTGGCAAAAATTGTAGCCAAACTCCATTTTAAATTATACTTGGCTAGCTTGAATTCCAGTAAGAGACCATCTTGGCTAAGATGAAGCAGTAACATTTTGAAAAGGCACGGAATTACAATTTCTAGGGACGTGGATACGATGTTCTAGCCACATTTTCTGGCAGTGTCCTTTCCCTTTAAGATGTGCCAGAAAGTCTTCAAGCTGGCTCCTGCCACCCACCCGGGTGGTAACTCCCTTGACACTCCCCCCATGATGCCAGATCTTCCTTTTTGTTGGAGAAAGCAGGTTCCCTCCGTACTGCTCCCGCAGTAAGTAGGCCCTAGCACTTAAAATGCTTTGGAATTACTTCTAAACCAACTCTTATGAGTTTTTGTCTTCAAGTCGATCTTTAATCATGACCGTGATGGATAAGAAGTCTGGGGTATAACCACGATCCACAGGCCTGCGACTTTTGCTGCTCATTTTGCCTGACCATTCTGGACGATCGTCTTGCCCGCCTGAAATTTGGCCGCCTGGTGCCGCACGGAACCCGCGGTCTAATCCAAGGATCCCTCTGGTGGTCTCCACAGCCATGGTGCCACTGAGCAGCTGCGGCCTTTGAAGAGAAAGCAGAGCCAGGCCGCAGCTCATTCCTCCTCGGCTTCTGCCTTCGTGTTGCTTCAGCTGGGCATGATGCTCTATCAAAAATTATGCCAGTCTCTGCTGACCTTCGATTAGGGACCCACCGGCAAATCTAAATCTAAAAAAAGAGTCTTAAGAAAAAAAGACTTGTTGCCGATCATGGGATCGGGAGCGCTCTTGGTCGAGGGCTTCCGGTTCCCTCGCTTCTCCGGATTTGACTTCAGTTAAATCCTTGGCCTTGGCCACTGGCTCCATGGTAACCCCATTGGACTTGCCGGCCGAGACACTGGTCGAAGTCCCAGCCGTGATTTTTCTTGAGCCAAACGACCAGTTGTTGACTGAAGAGGCTGATGCTTCTTTATCTAGGACCCTGGTCCTGACGCAGACCATTGGAGGGACGGATCAGTTCGCTGACCCACCACCTCTGGTCCCTGACCCTGACCAGGCGGAACCTTGGCAATCGCCAACTCCCTTCGAGCCCTGCATCCGGTCCCCCCAGCAGTTGAGATCTTGGTCTTCTTCCCGTGGGTCAAGCTGGTCCTGCGGTCACTGGCGCTTCCGCTGTCGGCACCACAGAAGCCGCACCATTGCTATTCTTCATTCTCGTCCTCCTCCTTGGGTGAGGAGTGGCTTCGGTGCAAGTTGCGTCGACACCATGAGGACTTGATGTGGCAACATTTGATGTTCACCAGTGCCAAACTGACCCCAGTGTCTATGCTGGCCACCACCTAGCTGACGCCGACTCCGCTGACAGAACCAATTTAAAACGGTCCCGGCTTGGCCAATTCCAGCATCTGTGCCAATCGTGGAATCGCTGCCTAAACAGCTGAAGGCTGGTGCTCCGACTAAGGAGTCTTGGCCGGCCAAGGGACTTCCCCATTGGCTGTCGGTCACCGTCACCACATACCGTCTGTGGAGTGTCAGTGGGGACAGCTCTTTGATAACTCTTAGGAGTCCTAGGGTTCCTCCCTGCACTCCCATCCAATCGATGTGGAGTCCGTGGGGGATCTCTAGATGGACGAAGGTCCATCCTCTTTCATGAGCCTCCTCCATCTGCTCTCCAAGTTAACGGGTATGAAGATGGAGCCCATCCAAAAATGGGCTCATTACCCATTGACTGAGATCCTTAACTGGGGAGACTCTCTGAGGCTTTCCCGGTGGCAGAGGCAATTCTTGGCCCTGCCCTGGAGCTTTGGCAGCACCCCACTTCCTGCCCTGTGCCTTTAGCCCAGATGGCCCGCAGGTATGCGGTACCCAACGGATCCCTTTTGGGATTCACAGAGTACCCCTCGGCTGAGGAGTTGGTGGCTGACTCTATGTTTCGGCACTCCAGCAACACTGGGGATGTTAAGCCACCTGATAGGAGTCCAGAAAGTTGGAACATGCGGCTAAGAAGGTCTGTGCTGCCTCTTTGCTTGGCCTCTGCCAGGCAAGCTCGGCCCACCTCATGGTCCACTTCTCCCATGCCCTGCTGGGCACCTTAGATGGGGTGCTTCCTCATCTGCCTGTGGACCTTCAGACCACGGTCAAACAGGTCCGAGACCAGGGACGGGCTGTGGCCAAGCAACAGCTCCAGACTGCCATGGACATTGGGGACTCCTGTGCCTGCTGTGTGGTGGCCTCAGTGGCCATGCACTGCAGGGCTTGGCTGAGGATCTCGACTTTAACGGCGGACACTCAGCACAAGCTGGCAGATGTCCCTTTCTTGGGCACTGACCTGTTTGGGTCCAGGGTCAAGGGTCACCTCACATGCATCGAGAAGTCCAGTGCCACCTTGGACTCCATGACATCTGCCCAGAAGGACCACAAGGGCATCAAGCAGTATCAGAAACGGAAACCCTTTCGGTTCACCTCCCCTCCTGTGGCCAAATCAGCCCAGCAACCGGCTGGCCTGCAGGTTCAGGCTTGGGGACCTCGGCCCAAGTCAGTGGCCTCAGTTGTCTGTAAGCCAGGGGAGAGAGAGGCTCCGGTGGCCCCTCATCTGGGCCCTCCTCCTTCAAGTTTGTCCAGTGATGGGATGAGGGGTGCCTCCTTCATGCCTGTCACGCCTCCCCTTGGTCATTCCGTGGGGGATGGCTCCACAACTTCCTTTCTGCCTGGTCCGCTGTCACCATGGACAGGTGTGTTCTAGAAATGGTGGGTTAGGATCTGCCTCTAGAGTTTGTGCAGTACCCTTCTTGCCGAACCTGCAGCCCACAGGAGGACTTGGTTTACGCAAACATGCTGTCAGCTCTCAGCGACGACATAGCTGAGCTCCTACACAAGGAGGTTGTGCTTTCGGACGTGAATCTTCCGGAACACTCAGGGTTTGTCTCCAGGTACTTCCTGGTGCCAAAGCAGGTGGCATGCTGGTGCCCCATTCTAGATGTGAACAATCTGAACAAGTTCCTCAGGTCACGCATCTTCAGGATGGTAACTCTGTCTCAGATCATACCATCTCTAGAGCAAAACACGTGGTTTTGCTCCCTGGATCTTCAGGACACATACCGATCCGTCCATCTCACCGAAGATTCCTCTGCTTTCGGGCCGAGAGAACTCTCTGTGAGTTCCAGGCCATGCCCTTCGGCCTCTCCTCAGCCTCCAGGGTCTTGACCAAGTGCATCACAGTAGTGGCAGCTTACCTGAGGCGCTGAGTGGTCCAGGTTTACCCCACCTAGATGACTGGTGGATAGCAGGTCCCTCCAGGCAGGAGGTGGAGTGGTCCCAGGGACCTGGCCCTCCAGACCTGAGTCAAACCTGGCTTCCTGGTCAATGAGGCCAAGTCAGAACTCATACCCTTGCAGGTGAATGACTTACTTGGGGGGTGGAGCTCGACTCTTGCAGAGCCGGAGCCTGGCTCCCGGCGGACAGGGCGGAGGCTCCCTCCTCCCTTGCCCGATTATTTCAGGTTGGGCAATTGCGCCCTGCCCGGAACTTCTGTGCCTGCTGGGCTGTATAGCAGCCTGTAGCAGCGTGGTCCGTTGGGCCCGCCGGAGAATGCGCTCCCTGCAGTGGGAGCTGGTCTGCTTGTGGTCTCAGCACAAGGGGTACTATGACCAGCTGGTCACGGTGACCCAGTGGATGCGGGATGTCGTCCAGTGGTGGCTGGTCCCAGCATGTCTGCAGGAAGGGATCCCATTTGTCCGCCCAGAGCCAATGGTCATCCTGACAACTGATGCCCCTCTCACGGGCCGAGGCGCTCACCTGGGGGGAACACAGAGCCTATGGGCTCCGGACTCCCGAGGAGTCCCAATGCCACATCAGTCTGCTGGAGCTCCAAGCAGTTCATCTGGCACTGACTGCATTCACTCCACACATTTGGGGTCAAGTGGTCCAAGTCCAGACTGACAACACCAAGACCATGTACTACCTCAACAAGCTGGGCGGGACGCACTCCCTACCTTTATGCAAGGAAGCTCTCCATGTCTGGACCCTTGTGAGCAGCCTGGAGATGGATCTCCTGGCCATCTATGTTGCAGGAGCGTCCAGTCAGCTGTCAGACACCCTCAGCCAGGTGGGCGAGGCATCTCCCGAGTGGTCTCCACCCAGAGGTACAGTAGTTCACAGTCTTGTTCTTCCAGTGGGGCATCCCTCAGGTGGACCTGTTCACCTCCAGGGTGAATGCAAATCTACGGCTGTTTTGTGCGCACCCCCCCCAGCAGGGAACACTGCAGGGCGATGCCTTCTCGAGGCCATGGACCCTGGCCCTCTTCTATGCCTTCCCTTGATCCACAATGTGCTTCTCAAGGCAGGAGGGACTAGGCACAGGTGATCTGGTGGCTCCAGACTGGCCATGCCAGTTCTGGTACACCGAACTCTTCTGCCTCAGCAGCAGGCTCCCGAGGCATCTTCCCCTGCACCCAGACCTGATTTTCATCAGTCAGGGGAAGGTACTCCACCCGGACCTTCAGTCCCTGCACCTGACGGCTTGGTTCCTGAGCAGCTGGAGTTCCAGGCCATGGGTCTCTCCGAAGATGTCTTCACCATTGTGCAGGCATCTCAGAAGGACTCTACCAGGAAGTGCTATGCCTTCAGATGGAAGAGATTCTCCATTTGGTGTCAGGGCAAGGGGTTGGGACCCTTTGTCCTGTCAAGTAGCTAGCATCCTTGATTACCTTTGGTCCCTCTCTGTCGGGCCTTCGGTTGATGACCCTTAAGGTGCAGCTGACAGCCATCTCTACTTACCAGGTACGTGCCAATCAGCAGTCAGTGGTGCAGGAGAAGGTGGTCTGGTGCTTCTTCAAGGGTCTTGACCACATTCCCCTCTGGTGCGTGAACTGCCACCACCATGGGACTTGTTACTGGTTTTGGCAAAGCTCATGCGTAAGCCATTTGAACTGATGCACAAGTGTGAGATGTCTCACCTGTCGTGGAAGACCGCCTTCTTGGTGGCTATCACGTCAGCCAGAAAGATTAGGGAGCTCCAGGTGTTTTCGGTGGAGTCTCCTTACCTGGTCTTCCACAGGGACAAGGTTGTCCTGTGCCCCAACCCGAAGTTCCTCCCAAAGGTTGTGTCAGAGTTTCACCTTAACCAGGTGATTAATTTCCCAGTGTACTTCACTAGTCATACCTTGGAGGCCAAGCGCAGGCTCCGTACTCTGGACCTTAGGCGAGTGCTCGCTTATTACAAAGAGCACACAGCTGGAGTTCAGGGAGAGGTTCTCTAGCTGTTTGTCACCTACTCTGATGTCGCACCTGGCAGATCTGCAGCAAAGCGGACGATTGGCAGGTGGATCACATCTTGCATTGATCTCTGCTATAGGTTGACGGGTAGGGAGCCTCCCGGAGGGCTAAGGGCTCATTCCATCTGCCATACCGCTGCATCAGTGGATGCTTCCAGGGACATCCCTAGCCAGGAAATCTGCAGGGCTGCAAACTGGAGGTCAGCACACACCTTCATTTCCCATTACCACATTGACCTAGAGTCACGCTGGGATGGTAATTGGGGGCCTCACTTCTCCAATTTCTGTTCCTAAGTAGGGGGTGTGCACCTTGCCTCCATCCTCCTGAAGAACTGCTAGGAGTCTGCCAGAAGGTGTGGATAGAACATCATATCCACATCCCTAGAAACGCAGGTTACTCACCTGTAACAGTAGTTCTAGAAGTGGTATATGATGTTTGTTCACATGGACCCACCCGACCTCTCCAACTTTGGTGCACACACTCTGCTTCCAGTGGGCAAGGTCTGGTGTCACGGGTGGAGCCGAGGGAGTTACCACTCAGGTGGGTGGGAGGAGCCAGCTTGAAGACTTTCCGGCACATCTTAAAGGGAAGGACACTGCCGGAAAGTGTGGATGAACATCTCCTAGAACTACTGTTACAGATAAGTAACCTGTGTGTTTTTTTGTTATTTTTTGCTGGCCCCCCCCCCACACCACTTTTTCTGGCTGTCCACATGCTCACTGCCCACCAAAATCTGCTTGCCACCATAAGTCACCCCCTGACTCCCCAGGTTCTTTGTTGACACAAGTTCGGAGTATCCATTCCAGAGGGCTTTCGCTGTTGTCAGTGGGAGATGGAAGCTTCTGATCTTCTTCGGGGGTATCTCAGTCATCAGGTAACACCATAGGAACCTTTGCAGTCAGTGAAGGGGAATACACATGGAAGATTTTTTAGCAGTAGAACTGGGGCAACCCATGCCGTTGACGTCAGCAACCCTGTATAGGCACAGGTGGCCCGCTGTCTCCTCAGTTCTTTCCTGCTATTGACTTGCTTGCAGAAGTTTCCGTGGAAGCTTCATCGCAGTGTTTGCAGCTTTTTTGGCAACTCTCAGGTGATGCAAGAAGGCTCTGAAAAAATTCATGGAACAAAAGGTAGTCCGCTCGGGGCAGAGGTCCTCTGGCGCATTAGATTCTAACCACGGATGCTTCGGGTCTAGGCTGGGGAGCACACCTGGGTTCCTTCAAAACCCAGGGCTCCTGGTATCAGATAGAAGCTGCTCTGCATATCAGTGTACTGGAGATGAGTGGTGCTCTATGCCATGCAGGCCCTTCAGGAGCATCTTGCTGCAGGCCAACTGCTGGTGCAGTCGGACAATCTGAGTGTAGTCTAATACATCAGCAAGCAGGGCGGGACTCACTTGTATCCCCTTTGCAAGGGAGCCATGAGAGTGTGATATTGGGCACTGGAACATAGTCTGATGCACTTTGCAGTCCACGTGCCAGGCATCCTAAACACCCTGGTGGACAGTCTCATCAGGACTCAGTCCAGCATGCACGATTGGGAGCTCCTCTCATCCGGTGCAGAAGATCTGATCAACAGATGGGGTTGTCCAGAGTTTTACCTTTTTGCGTCCCCACTCAACGCAGAACTGCCCAATTTCTGCTTGCTAGATCCAGGGCCTGGAATTTTCTGGCGAGACGTGTTGTCCCTCTTTTGGAGAGGGAGATTTCTGTATGCATTTCCTCTAATTCAGAGGGTGCTGATCAAGCTGCAAATGGAGGGGGCCAGCATGATTCTGATGACTCCATTCTGGCCTCACCAGATATGGTTCCCTCTACTTCAGCAGCTGGTGGAGGAATCTCTGGTCCCCTCTACTCCTTTGCAGAAATCTGCTGACCCAGGATCGGGGGACCCTGGCACATCCCAATCTCAGGTCCCTACATCTGCATGCCTGGCTCCTCAGGATGTAGCCATTGCTGGGTTTAGGGTCTCTTAACAGATTGGCGGAACTCCTGGTGGCTGCCTGCAGACCTTCCACCTGTGCCATTTATGCCATGAAGTGGAAGCAGTTTGCTATCCGGGCTGCCAAACATTCCCTAGACCCTTTCACTTGCCCAGTGCAGCATATCCTGGATTACCTGATTTCTTTGTCTGACTCGGGTCTCCAGTATTCCTCCCTCAAGATCCACCTTGCGGCTATTTCTGCCTTTCTTGAGACGGTGGGTGACCGCATGATTGCTCAGCTGGATGTCTCCCATACCTTTCTTAGAGGCATCCTGCACCTGAAATCCCCAATCCATTCCCCTGTCCCTGCTTGGGACTTGAATTTTATCTTGGAAAAGTTGACCATGTCTCCTTTTGAGCCAGTTGCGACTTGCGATTTGCGTTTTCTTTCTTGGAAAGCACTGTTTCTAGTTGCAGTTACTTCTGCTCGAAGAATTTCAGAGCTTCAGGCCCTTTGGTACGAGGAGCCTCATTTGATTTTTCACAAAGACAGGGTATCTTTGCACACAAAATCCTAAGTTTCTACCCAAGGTGGTCTCTGAGTTTACACTTAATCAGTTTGTCCACCTTCCTGTTTGTTTTCCTGAGTGTGCCAATCCAGGGGAAGCACTGCTCCATACATTAGATGTGCGCAAAAATTTGAAGTATTATCTGCTTCAGATTAAAGAGTCCAGAAAGTCTGAACAGTTGTTTGTTTCTTTCACCCCAGGTAGATAGGACACTTCAGTTTCTAAACAATGTTTATCCAGATGGTTGGCAAATTACATTGTGTTCTGCTACAATATGTATGGCAAAGAATTGCCTGGTGCTGTCAAAGCTCATTCCACCAGAGGCATGGCTACCTCAGTGGCTTGTTTCAAAAGGGTCTTAGCCACTGACGTTTGTGCAGCTGCCACCTGGAGTACAGTCCACACTTTCACCAAGCATTACAGTCTGGATATTGCCTCAAGAGCCCATGCAGGTTTTGGCAGGGCTGTGTTACAAGGGCTCCTATCTTAATTTTATGGAGTTCTAGTCTCCCAGATTGTCTGTTTACACATGTCACTGCTTGGTACTCATTCCTACAGTGTTACCTGATGACTGAGATACCCCCAAAGAAGATAGAACAGTTAGCCAGGGCATGAGCCTTGCTCCCTTCATCTCCAGAGGGAAAGAACTGAGGAGGGAGTGGGGCTGCATACACCTATATAGGGTTGCTGACGTCATCTGAGGTCGATAGCGTGGGCGGCCCCAGTTGTACTGCTGAAAATCTTCAGTGTGGACTCCCCTTCACTGACAGTGAAGGTTCCTACGGTGTTACCTGATGACTGACATCCCCTCGAAGATCTACTGTTACAGTAAGTTTTTACGTAACTGTTCTATATCTGTGGCAATAGCTGGGGGGCTCACTTTGGGGATTTGTGGGGTCAGGTGGCATGGAGGATATGGGGATCATTAGCTGGCATACCAGACCAAGTGGTTTTCCATGTTTCCAACTTGGATTCAGTTCAGTATCCTTATTTAGGTAGTTCAGCTAGGCTTTGCTCAGTCCCTGGACATCTTCAGGCTTGATTCATCCCACTGCCATTGGTGGTACTGTCCTCCAACTCTGCCCTGTCTGACATTAGACCTTCTTTTCCGCTGGAAGGCACAGATCTTCTCCTTCACAGCTCCTGCAGCTTGTGGGGATTCAGTTTCTCAAGCACTATTTTCTTGGTCCCGGTTATAGCTTTGGAGATGAACAAAAAGTTGGAACATAAGAAGTTAGGATTCAAGCATTGCAGTTGGTGCAAACAAAAATGTCTTCCACCGGTGGCCTCTACATACGTATCCACTGCCTGGGGGCTGAACACAGTTCTGGGAGTGTCCATGCTGTCTGGCTGTGCATCCTTCTTTGCAGGATGAACGCAAGGCATGTGTCCTCCGTGGTAGGCCTTTGGAACTTTGACAGGCTTCCACAGCCACTGGATCAGTGGCTCAGCTAGCGGCCATGGAGGAGGAGGAGGAGGAGATGGCTGGGTCTTGGCCATGGTCCCAGTTGGACAGATCTCTGGCGCTTTCTTCGTGGCTTGCCCAGAGTTCAGAGACATATATCTGACTCTTCAAACTTTCAAGTGAGAGCCCCACTTATCAGAGAAAGCACAAAAAGTGTCACTGCCATTGATCCTGGGAGAGGGAGCTTTCCTCTCTTCCCGTTTCTCAGTTCCCCCAGCCAGTCAACTTTGACTACGCTTTCTCCACTTGAGTGTTCAGTTGATGCTTCCACGGTGCCCCCAGTGGAGCAGTCAATCAGCTGTGGTTGATAAGCCTGTGAAAAATACTCCTTGAGCTGATCAACCAGAAGTCAGTGGTGGATGAGGCTTCAAGACCCCTAGTTGATCACGCCCTTCCCATCCAGGGAGGATGTTTCACTGTTGACCTTGATTGAGCTGACCTTAGTGCAGCTTCCACAGGTGGTAACTCCGCAGATGCCTTCCACAGTGCCCCATTCGTGGTTAACCTGACTCAGCCGGTGGTCTGTTTGACTCCATCTGTGAACCCTCATCTAACTTGAGGAGGTTGATGGACGAGGTCGAGATGCAGGTTGTGGTCCTGATCTCAGTCTTGGTCTTGCACTGATCTGTACCGGCATTGGCTCCCGTCAAGCTGGTCCTCTTTCTCAGAACACCATTAATGGTGTCAAGTGCAGAATAGGTACGAGGACCTTCTCTGACACCAGTGGGTAATTGTGGGCCAGGGGTGGGATAGACCCATGCTGCCAGTCCCTTCGGCTACATCTTGGGTACCTGCATGATGTGGGCCACTTCTGGGGGGTCTTCTGCCGTGGTCCATCTTGTGGTCCCTCCTGCTCAACCGTTTGCAGTAGAGCAACCTCTTCCACAGTTGCATGTGGGCCCCCACAAAAGACTAGTGATCCAGTACTGGCTATCCAGATGTCCTTTCTATGGTGGTGGCCCCAGACAGATGGGTGGTCACACTTCCAAGAACAGGCCTCCGCTTCTATTTGATTGAGACTCTGATGGAGAGGCCTCCATGGCTTCCACCTCCCATGGGTGGAAGGACAACTCTTTGAATGGTAGGTCCACCATGGGTGGGTCGACATCCTTCACAGCATATGTCCATTACTCTGGAGGTCCAGAAATGTGAGTTCTGCCAACTGATAAGGCCTTTTTACACTGAGCCTATCTGGTAACATTGCCATTGGAATCAGCTTGCTATGCTCCATCTGCACTGCTGGCTTGCATGTTTACGTTTTTCAGCCCTGCATTTCTCAGACGGCTCTTCTGGCATTTTTGACAATTTTTCCCTGCAGCCGAGAACTGACTTCTGAAAGTGCGCTTACACAGTTCTTAAAAATACAGCTACAGCCTTCCAAATCAGTCCTGAAATTAAACTGATTAGTTTAATTTGGTGACTGATTTAGGAGGCTGTCAGAGCGATGTAGGGCTGCAGAATACCCAGCAGAAGTATACTAGTCTGGAGATACTAACATATGAAGAAGCCAGCAGAATAAAGCAATTTGATCTGTCTAGTCTGCTCGTATTGCAGGGTCCACAGCTTGAGCTACTGTCCCTGCCCCACTCTTCCAATCCTCCCTACCCATGATCCTTATCTTCCCCCTATGCCTGTCCCAGCCTCTCTTGAAGCTGCCCACTGTCTTCAATGAGACCACCTCTTCCGGCAATGCATCGTAAGTGTCCACCACCCTCTCCATAAAGAAATGCTTCCTAACCTCCCTCCTTAGCCTCCCCTCCTCCAGCTTAAGACCTTGCCCCCTCGTGTTGTGATTGCCACTCAACTTAAAGAGACCCTCCTTATCCACCTTACTTATCCCTTTCAAGTACTTGAAGGTCCAAGTCATGTCCCCTTTTTCTCTCTCTCTCTCTCTCTCTCTCCTGTCCTCCAGGGAGTTCCTGTTCAGTGCCCTCATTCTCTCCTCGTATGCCTTACCCTGCTGACCTGCTATAATCTTTGTAGCCCTCCTCTCTGGACCTTCTCCAGCAGGTTAATGTCCTTTTTGAGGTATGGACACCAGTGTTAAACTCCATACTCTAGATGTGGCCTCACCAGTGACCTGTACAAGGGCAGTATAACCTCTTCTGTCCTACTACTGATCCCCCTAGTTATGCATCCCAGCATCTTGTTTTCTCTTGCTGCTGCTTTCTTGCATTGCGTAGAGTGCTTCAGGTCACTAGTGATCATCACTTCCAGGTCCTTCTCCTCCTCTGAAACAGATAGCTGAACTCCACCCTGGTAGTACTCCATCCTGGGATTCTTGGCTTCAGTATGTATAACTTTGCATTTCTTGGCATTGAAGCCAAGCTGCCAGATCCTCGACCAGCTCCCCAGCTTTTCTAGATCATACTGTAGGTCCTGTATCCTGTCAGCTGTGTCCATTCTCCCACAGAGCTTGGTGTTGTCTGAAAATAGGCTTATTTTGCCCTTAATGCCACCCCCAGTGTCACTGATGAAGACCTTGAACAACACTGGCCCCGGCACCGAGCCCTGTGGGACCCCACTGGTGACCTCTCTGGTGCCAGATAACTCTTTCTCCCCCCCGCAACCATTCTCTGGATTCTGTCCCTTGGCCAGTTTTCCACCCATCTGACCATCTTATTCCAACCCCAAGATCCATGACCTCCTGATCAACCTTTTGTGGGGCACAGAGTCAAAGACCAAAGAGCTGTTGTAGAAGCCGGGGGTTGGGATTCGAGAGAGAGGACGGAGAGAGAGAGTGTGCGGCAGGAGCCGCCAATAAGTAAAGCCGCACCGTGGCTAATGTAGAAGCCTGAATTGGCTACAAGTATTTATTTATTATTTTCAATGAACAATGTACCACTTCTCTCCTCAACTCAGAAGTACATCATTCCACTTAGAAATATCTGTCAAAGTGACACCTGTAAGGAGGATAACACACTATGCAGTTCTGAGTGCCTATTGGCTGAAATGATGTAATCTATGATTTTATAATGAATTATTTTCCTGGTGTGCAATCAAAATACTGTACCAATTCTACACATTAGCAATACCCATGATTTCTTCCCCCCGTTAATCACACAAACCTACTCAAAACTTCCTGCTCAGACATCACTGTATTGCCCAGCCTCCCCTGGTTCTTATCAGTGCAGCTCTGGGGAAAGTTTTATTTAAAGAAACGACTGTTCATTTTGAAATTGGTTCCTTGATCTGCAGGGACACATACATGTTCCTCATGTTCCTGACCATCCCGCAAGACTCTTTTTGAAAAAGTAATTCCAGCTATTACAGTTCACTCAAGAATACATTTTTGTAATTTGCAGTTTTGTAGAGTTTATAGCACATCTTGGAAGCCTGTCTAAAAACTGGAAACACTAAAGTTATAAATACACACTAAAATGTACATATACACTTAGTGTATACAGTGTGGATTTGTGGCGAGAGCATATATTCAGATTTCTAGTGCATAATACTGTATGCTACATTGGCCAGCACCCTTACTGTAGCCCCCCACCCCACCCCCACACCTGCAAACTACTGAGGAACACTGCACCAATGATTGGGAATGAATAGCGAGAGAGACACACACACAGACACATACAGGAGATTGCAGAAGATGTCATTTACCTGTCCTGTTCCTGCTCTCTCTCTCTCTCTCTCTCTCTCTCTCTGACCACATCTGCCTACGGGGATGTTGACTGGGTCTTTGTCCTGTATGCTGTGTGATATGTCTGTGTCTCCATGGGCAGTAAGACAAAGGAGATAAAGATAGAGAGACACACTGCCCCCCCCAGCCGATCCTCCATTCCCAACCCCGGACTGACACTGGGTACAAACGCATGGTTCTAGGGATGTGGATATGTTGTTCTATCCACACGTATTGGCATGTCCTTTCCCATTAAATATCTTGCCAGAAGTCTTCAAGTTGGCTTCTCCCACCCACCCGGTGTGGTACATCCCTCGGCTCTGCCCCTAGATGCTAGATATTCCTTTCCGCTTGGAAGAATCAGGTTCCCTTCTTACTGCTCCCACGTTGAGTAGTCCCTGGCGCTTAAATCTTTGGATTGCTCACCGCTATGATCTTCGATCACGACCACAGTGGAAGACAAGTCCTCGTCCGGGTTCCGCTGGTGCCCCTGAGGGCAGAAGATGTCTCGCACTGACCTGCATGCCACGTGCGGCTACTGCCTGAGTCACGATTACAATACCCAGTCCTGCGATTTTTGTTACTCTTTCCATCTGAATGTGTTAGACGATTGCCTCGCCTGATTACAGCTCGGCCAACTAGAGAAATGGAACCCGCTGGTCAAATATAAAGAGGCCCATTGGGTGGTCTGTGTGGCTGCAGGGTCCGCTGAACAAGTCGAGCAAATGAAGGCCTTTGAGGAGGAGGCGGCTTGTGCTGCTGATCAGTTCTCTTCAGCTTCGGTCTTCATCGTGCTCAGACTGGGCTCAACCTTTTCAGGCTCCTCCAAGGAGTTGCGCTAGTCTCTCCTGGCCAAAGGAGAGGGCCTGTGAACTTCACGCAGCTCCCATTCCCATAAAGAGGAAAAAGACTAAGGAGTCAAGAGAGAAGGAGAAGACTCAATGTCATTGTTCTTGGGATTGAGAGCGGTCTTGTTCCCAGGAATCTCCAGTTTCGACGTCGGTCGAAATTGTGGCCTCAGCCGCTGGCTTCATGGTGCCCCTGTCAGGTCAGCCAGCCAAGGTGCGGGACGACGACCTGGTAGAAATTGTTCTAGGGACGTGGATATGCTGTTCATCCACACTTTTTGGTATGCCCCTTTCCCTTTAAGGATTGCCGGAAGGTCTTCAAGCTGGGTCCTCCCACCCACCCAGGTGGTGTAATCCTCGGCTCTGCCCCATAATGCCAGATCTTCCTTTCTGCTGGAAGATTCAGGTTGCCTCCATTGTGTTCTCGCATTCTGTAGGCCCTGGCTTCTCAACCTTCGGTCATTTCGAAAATTAGACTTCCTTGTGTTAGCGTTTGCGACTGTTGCTTCTCGATTATGGAAGACAAGTCTTCCCCGGATTTCACCGGTGCCCATGTGGCCAGAAGATGTCGCATACAGACCCGCACACCACGACCTGCGAGTTCTGCCTCGCTTTTCAGCCTAACGTCCTCGACGACCATCTCGTACGCCTTAAATTGGGCAGGCCTGAAAAAATGGAACCCGCTGGTGAAATTTTAGAAGGCACGGTGGGCGGTTTCAGCGGCTGTGGGATCTGCCGAGCAGTTGGAGCGCATGCAGGCCTTCGAGGAGGAAGCGGCTTGCTCCGTGGAATCTTCCTCTCGGGGCTTTTTTCGTTCCACTAAACTTGGGCTCCACTTTCTCTGGTTCCTTCCGAGAGTTGTGCCACTCTCTCCCGATTAAGGGTGAGAGTCCTACAGGCATGCACTCCTCTCTGTCCCGTAAGTGGGAGAGGGACCCGGGACCGTCTTCGTCTTGGCGGAGATGCTCTTGGGATCTGGAGAGATCTCGGTCCTAGGAGCTGGCCATTTCGACCTTGGTCGAAATTGCCTCTTCATCCGCTGGCTTCTCGGCTTTGCCGTCGGGCCAGTCGACTGAAGTTTCGATCAGTGAAGTTGAGATTGTTCTCGACCCATTGTCGCTGACTCCAGTCGCCGACTTCCTCAGTCGGACTCCGGTCCTTTCCTTCAACGACGAGGAGACCCAGCCCGCTGGGAAACCCACTGAGGGAGTGGTTCCTGACCCCCAGAAGTCTCCGGTTTTACCAGCGTTCTTCCGGGCGACTGAGTTGGGCTGCCCGATTTCGATCGAGGTCTCTGACCCCTCAGCCGACAGGCAGAGGAAGGTACATGGCGCAAAAAGAAGCGTGCCATCGGTCATCCTACTCGGATGAGGAGAGACTTCGGCGGAAACTCCGCTACGAGGACCTCATGTGGCAGCAGCTGATTTTGTCCAGGCATAAGCCGACCCCGGCTCCTACCCTGGCCATTACTTGCCTTTCACTTCCTAGGCCGAAGCCAACTCCCCAGGAACCGATAAAATCAGTTCCGCCCCCGCCCACGGAGCTGGCTAAACCTCTTCCAGTTTGGCCTAAACTGCTCTTTCCGATTCTGGTTGAACCGCTGCATAAGCAGCCCATGGGAGGGGCTCATTCTAAATAAGCTTAACCAGGCACCGGGCTCCCCCTTCTTTTGGTCACTCTCACTCCCGACCGCGTTGAGGGTGATCTGGGCGGTCGACTGCTGTATCCGGATACTTCAGATTCAGATGACACTGGCCTCCATTCTCATCCATGGGATGACGAGTCGGCTGGTGATTTAGCGACGGAGGAAGGCCCTTCGTCTTCTCAGGGCATTCTCTGCCTCATCTCTGAGTCCACAGGGATGCCCCTGGAGTCTATCCAGAAAAAGGCTGAATACCCTCTCGCAGGTATCCTCAAGAGAGGGGATACCCCGACGGAAGCCTTTCCTGTGGCCCAAGCCATTGTTGGCCCAGCCCTTGAACTTTGGCAGCACCCTGCCTCCTGTCAAGCTCCGTGTGCCTGGATAGCCCGCAAGTATGCCGTGCCCATGGAGTCCCTAGTGGGGTTCACAGAGCACCCTTCGTCCGAGAGCCTTGTGACCACCTCTGTGTTCAGACATAGAGGCAGTTCTATTGATACCGACCAACCTCCAGAGGAGGAGTCCAAGAAATGGGATCACTTTGCTGGGAAGGTCTATGAGGCCTCTTCCTTAGGCCTCTGTCAGGCAAGCTCAGTTGTCATCATGGCACACTTCTCCCATGCCCTTTTGGAGTCCTTGGACGAAGTCCTCCCACACCTCCCCGGGGACTTGCAGACCATGGTCAGGCAGGTCCGAGACCAAGGCCGTGCCATTGCTGAGCAGCCGCTCCAGATGGCCCTGGACACTGGGGACTCATGTGCCCGTACGTCGGCAGTTGCAGTTGCCTCCCGCTGCAGGATTTGGCTGAGACCCTCCTCCTTCCCAGTGGATACCCAGCACAAACTGGCTGATGTGCCTTTCCTGGGCATCGATCTCTTCGGCCCAGGTGTGGCCAGTCACCTTCAGCGCATCGAGCAGTCGAGTGCCACCTTGGACGCCACTTCTGCTCAGAGTTCTTCTGGTCCCAAGGAGAAGCCTTTTTGGCATTCTTCCCCCTGCCGCCCAGCTGCAGCAGCTCTCCTTTCAAGGAGGTTAGCAGCAGCAGGCTCAGGCTTGGCACCCCCGCCCCAAGCCTGGACCTTCCCAGGCCCGTAAAGGAGGTTGGGGTTCAGGCCCTGGACCCTCTTCCTCCAAGCCTGCCCAGTGACGGGATAGGGGTTACCACCCCTATTCCCGTCACGCCAGCTCTGGGTCCTCCCGTGGGTGTCTGGCTCTGCCACTCCCTTTCCACCTGTTCCGCTGTTACCACAGACAGGTAGGTCTTAGGAGTGGTCGGCCAGGGTCTGCCTCTGGAATTCAAGCATTACCCTCCAAGCCGAGCTCGCGCCCCACGGGAGGAGAGAGTTTCCACCCACACTCAGTCAGCTCTTTGAGATGACATTGCTCAGCTCCTTGTCAAGGAGGCAGTAGCTCGAGTGGCAGATCCTCCAGCAGGCCCAGGGTTCGTATCCAGGTACTTCCTGGTTCCGAAGCGGACGGAGGGCTGGTGCTTTATTCTAGATCTGCACGACCTGAATCAGTATCTCAGGAAGCGTACCTTCTGGATGGTAACTCTATCCCCAATCATACCATCCCTGGAGCAAAATGTAGTTCTTCTCACTGGATCTCCAGGACGCATTCTTTCATGTCCCAAATTTGTCCATCCCACCAGTGGTTCTTCCACTTCAGGGCAGAGGGAACCCTATACGAGTTTAGAGTCATGCCATTCGGCCTGTCGTCAGCCCCATGGGTCTTCATCAAATGCATTGCAGTGGTGGCAGCCCATCTTGGGCATCGGGGGGGCCGAATATACTCCTATCTCGATGACTGGCTCTTAGCAGGTTCCACCTAACAGGAGGTGGAGAGGTCCAGGGACCTGGCCCTCCAGACCTGCTCCCAGCCCAGCCTCCTGATCAACGAGACCAAGTCGGAACTCATGCCTTCTCACGTGATATGTTTCATTGGGGCAGAGCTCGACTCTCGCCGAGCCAGAGCCTGGCTCCCGGCGGACAGGCGGAGGTTCTCTCCTCCTTTGTCCGATCATTTCTGGTTGGGCAATTGTGCCCTGCCCTGGACTTCCTGCACCTTCTGGGTTACATGGCGGCCTGCACCTCCGTGGTCTGTTGGGCCTGGTGGCATATGTGCCCCCTTCAATGGAAGCTGGCCGCCCAGTGAACTCAGCGTCTAGGTCATTTTGACCAACTGATCGCTGTGACCCAGAAGATGTGGGACGCTCTCCAGTGGTGGACCATCCTAGACCGGTTGCAGGAAGGGATCCCGTTTGTTCGCCCTGAGGCAACGGTTGTCCTCATGACTATGCCTCTCTCATGGGCTGGGGAGCCCACATGGGGGACAACAGGGCCCATGGGTTCTGGACCCCCGAGGAGTCCCGTTACCACATCAACCTGTTGGAGCTCAGAGCGGTCAGACTGGAGCTGTCAGCGTTCACTCCTCAGCTCTGGGGTCAAGTGGTTCAAGTCCAGACGGACAACACCATGACCATGTACTACCTCAACAAGCAGGTCGGCACGCACTCCCGGCTGCTGTGCAGGGAAGTGCTCTGCATCTGGACACTCGTGAGCCGACTGGAGGATCTCCTAGACATCCATGTGGCAGGAGCCTCGAATCAACTTGCGGATGCTGTCAGATGAATAGGCGAGACATCCCACGAGTGGTCTCTCCATCCAGAGGTAGCTTACAGCCTGTTCTCCCACTGGGGCAAACCGATAGTGGACCTGTTTGCCTCCAGGGAAAACACCAAGCTGAGGCAGTTTCATGCCACCCTCCCTCAGCAGGGCTCACTGCAGGGAGATACCTTCTCGAGGCCGTGAATCCCAGGCCTCTTCTATGCCTTCCTTCCATGTCCCTTGATCCACAGGGTGCTCCTCAAGGTGAGGAGGGACAAGCCGTAGGTGATCCTGGTAGCCCCAGTCCGGCCATGCCAGTTCTGGTATCCAGATCTCCTCAGCTTCAGCAACAGACCCCCGAGGCGGCTTCCAGTATGCCCGGACCTGATCTTAGTCAGTCAGGGGAAGGTACTCCACCCGGACGTTCAGTCCCTGCACCTGACATCCTGGTACCTGAGCGGCTAGAGTTCCAGGCTTTGGGTCTCTCCGAGGATGTACTCCCGGTAGTGGAAGCATCCAGGAAGGAGTCGACCAGGAAATGTTATGCCTTCAAGTGGAAAAGGATTTCCATTTGGTGTCAGGGCAAGGACTTGGGCCCTCTTTCCTGCCCAGTGGCTAACATTCTGGACTACCTTTGGTCGCTCTCCAAAGGGGGTCTTCAGTCATCTACCCTTAGGGTGCACCTGGCAGCCATCTCTGTTTACCGGGCGCGGGCCGGTCAGCAGACATTGGTACAGGAGACAGTGGTCAGGCGCTTTTTTAAAGGTCTGGATCACTCCAGTGCGTGAACCTCCGCCTCTGTGGGATCTACTGCTGGTCTTGGCACAGCTCATGAGCAAGTCATTCGAAGCAATGCACAAGAGTGAGTTGTCACACTTGTGGAAAACGGCCTTCCTGGTGGCTATCACGTCTGCCAGAAGGACGGAGCTCCAGGCGCTCTCGGTGGACTCCCCTTATCTGGTCTTACACAGGGACAAACTTGTTCTGTGCCCCCAACCGAAATTCCTTCCGATGGTGGTGGCAGAGTTTCACCTTAACCAGGTGTTGACTCTGCCTATGTACTACCCCAATCCAACTTCGGAGGCCGAGTACAGGCTCCATACTTTGGACCTGAGACGAGCTCTCTCCTATTATAAGGAGAGGACGGTGGAAATTCGGGGAGAGGTTCACAAGCTATTTGTCACCTACGCTGCAGTCACTTCTGGCAGACCTGCAGCAAAGTGAACGATCGCAAGATGGATTCCATCTTGCATTAGTCTATGCTATGAGTTGGTGGGCGAGGAGCCTCCCAGAGGGATAAGAGCTCATTCCACCTGCCATACTGCTGCATCGATGGCTGCATACAGGAAGTCTGTCGGGCTGCTACCTGGAAGTCTGCAAACACCTTCATCACCCATTACCACATCGACCTTGAGTCACACCGGGATGCTGGTTTTGGGGCCTCAGTTGTCCAATTTCTGTTCCTCAAGTAAGCATTTCAGTGGGTGGGTGCGTCTTGTCTCCCTCCTCCCGGAGAACTGCTAGGAGTCTGCCAAGAGGTGTGGATGAACAACATATGCACGTCCCTAGAAAAACAGATTACTCACTTGTAACAGTAGTTCTAGGAGTGATATATGTTGTTCATCCACACGGACCCACCTGACCTCCCCGGCTGCGATGCACACATCTGGCTTCCAGCAGGCTATGATCTGGCGTCATGGGGTGGAGCCGAGGATTATACCACCCGGGTGGGTGGAGCCAGCTTGAAGACCTTGCGGTGATCCTTAAAGGGAAAGGGACATGCCAAGAAATGTGGATGAACAACATATTCCACTCCTAGAACTAGTGTTACAGGTGAGTAACCTGTTTTTATAGACCCCGTCAACCCGTTGTCGCTAGATGATGCCGACAAGTCCTTGTTCAGGACTCTGGTCCTGACTTGACCTACTGAGGAGGAGACCCAGCCTGCTGGGAACCTCTTCAGGGTCCCTGGCTTGGACCTGGAAGAGCCACTGGTCTCCCCGGTTCCTTCTGAACACCCTCGTTGGTCCTCCCGGCTATCAAATACTAGGTCTCGATCATCATCTTCCAACAGGTTGAAGAGAACTCACAAACACAACTCTGGGCATTCCAAAAAGCGGTGCTGCCTCTATTCATCCTTGTCCTACTCGGAAGAGGAGAGGCTTTGGCGCAGATTGTGTCAAGGCTATGAGGATCTCATGTAGTAACAGTTGCTATTCGCTGGACCGAAGTCGAGCCAGGCTTCCACACCAGCTATCGCATGGGTATCGCCCTCTAGGCCGACGCAGACTCCTGCGGAGCTGGGCGACATCGTCCCTTCACTTGCGGAGCCAGAGAAGGCCCTCCCAGCTTGGTCAAGACCAGCCTCTCCACCGATTTATTTTGGAGCCACCACCCAAACAGCCTCCCTCGGGGGCTCCTGTCAGGGGGTCTCGGCCCACCAAGGGCCTTCTGCACAGGCTGTCAGTCACTCTTACTTCCGATAATCTGCGGCAGGTTGAAGGTGACTTAGGTGGTTGGCCGATCTATCCAGACTCCTCCCTGCATTCCCGTCCGCTCTACCAAGAATCGCTCGGGAGTCTTTCGACGGTGGAAGGTCCCATGTCCTTCATGGGCATCCTCCGTCTCATCTCCGAATCTCTGGGGGTGAAACTGCAGCCTGTTCAAAAACGTGCTCGATCTCCCCTGACAAACATTCTGGATAAAGGGGTTTCTGTGACAGAGGCCTTCCCAGTGGCTGAAGTTATTGTTGGCCTGGCCCTGGAGCTTTGGCAGCACCCTGCCTCCTGCCCTGCGCCATCCGCCCGAATGGCCCGCAAGTATGCGGTCCTCATCGGCTCCCTTTTGGGGTTCACAGAGCACCCCTTGGCTGAGGGGTTGGTGACCGACTCTGTGTTTTGGTGCTCAGTCAATTCAGGAAATGTTGATAGACCTCCGGACAAAGAGTCCCAGAAACTGGACCACTCTGCCAGGAAAGTCTTTGCTGTCTCTTCTCATGGCACATTTCTCCCATGCCCTTCTGGGCTGTCTAGATGAGGTGCTTCCCCATCTCCCCGTGGACCTACAGACTATGGTCAAGCAGGTTCGGGACCAGGGTTGGACTGTTGCATAGCAGCAACTCCAGACGGCTCTGGACATTGGGGACTCCTGTGCCCGTTTGGTGGCGGCCGCAGTCGCCATGCGCTGCAGGGGCTGGCTGAGGGTCTCGACTTTTGTGGCAGGCACCCAACACAAACAGGCGTATGCACTCTTCCTGGGTGCCGACTTATTGGTCCAGGGGTTGATGGTCACCTTCAGCGCATCAAGAAATCCTGTGCCACCTTGGACTCCGTTGCTTCTGCCCAGAAGGAACCTCAGGGTTCCAAGAAGCAGAAGTGCCCTTCTGCTCCTGTGTCCAAGCAAGCCCATTACCAATCTAGGCAGCAGCAGCTGCAGCAGGCACAGTCTTGGTGCCCTCGGCCAAAGTTGGGAGCTTCGGTGGTCCGTAAGCCTGGAGGGAAGGGTCCCGGTGGTCCCGCAGCCGGATCCTCCTCTTCCAAGCCTGCACAGTGGCAGTATAGTGGTGACCACCCCCTGCCCGTAATGCCCACTCTGGGTCCTCCTGTGGCGGGCCAGCTCCACCACTTCCTTTTTGCCTGGTCTGCTGTCACAATGGACAGGTGGGTATTGGAAGTGGTCGGCCAAGGTCTGCCTCTGGAATTCGAGCAGTACCCACCAAACTGAGCCCACACCCCACGGGAGGAGAAGGTATCTGTGGACACTCGGTCGGCTGTCCGAGACAACATCACCTAACTCTTCCACAAGGAGGCAGTGGTCAGAGTCACGGATCTCCCTATCAACCTAGGGTTCATTTCTAGGTATTTCCTGGTCTCAAAATGGGGGGGGGCTGGCGCCCCATTCTAGCTCTGCATGACCTGAACAAGTTTCTCAGGTCTTACACCTTCAGGATGGTAACTCTGTCTCAGATCATACCATCTCTTGAGCAGAACATGTGATTTTGCTTTCTGGATCTGCAGGATGCCTTCTGTCACGTCCTGATCTGTCCGTCACACTGCAGGTTCCTCTGCGTTGGGGCAGAGGGAACCTGTACGAGTTCCAAGCCATGTCATTGGCCCCAGGGTCTTCACCAAATGCATTGCAGTGGTGGCGGCCCATCTTTGGCGTCAAGGGGTCAGGGTGTACCCCATCTGGATGATTGGCTTATAGTGGGTCCCTCCAGACAGGAGGTGGAGAGGTCCAGAAATATGACCCTCCAGACCTGCATCGACCTTGGCCTCCTGGTCAATGATGCCAAGTCGGAACTCGTGCCTTCGCAGGTGATATACTTAATCGGAGCAGAGCTCGACTCTTGCTGAGCCAGAGTCAGGCTCCCAACGAACAGGGCAGAGGTTCTCTCCTCCTTTGTTCAATCATTTCTGGTTGGGCACTTGCGCCCTGCCCGGGACTTCCTGCAACTATTGGGCTACATGGTGGCCTGCACCTCTGTGGTCTGATGGGCTCGGTGGCATATGCACCCCTTCAGTGGGAGCTGTCCAGCCAGTGGACTCAGTGACTAGGTCATTTTGACCAGCTGGCCACTGTAACCCAGAAGATGTGGGACGCTCTCCAATGGTGGACCATCCTGAAGCATCTGCAGGAAGGGATCACATTTGTCTGTCCCGAGCTGACTGTCATCTTGATGACCGACGCCTCTCTCACGGACTTGGGTGCCCAAATGGGGGGAGGGACCACAGAGTCCACGGGCTCTGGACCCCCAAGAAATCCTGATGCCACATCAACCTGCTGGAGCTCCGAGCAGTCTGGCCGGCACTGACTGCATTTGCTCCGTTCCTTCGGGGTCAAGTGGTTCAGGTCTAGACAGATGATACCATGACCATGTACTATCTCAAAAAATAGGGCGGCACACACTCCCGGCCTCTGTGCCAGGAAGCTCTTCACGTTTGGACCCTCGTGAACTGACTGGAGGTGGATCTCCTAGCCATTCATGTGGCAGGAGCCTCAAATCAGCCTTCGGATGCCCTCGAGTGGTCTCTCCCTCCAGAGGTAGTACACAGCTTGTTCTCCCAGTGGGGCACTCCTCAGGTGGACCTGTTTGCCTCCAGGGGAATGCAAAGGTGAGGCTGTTTTGTGCCCACCCCCCTCAGCAGGGCTCACTGCAGGGGGATGCTTTCTTGAGGCCGTGGGCCCCAGTCCTCTTCTGTGCCTTCCCTCCACTTCCTTCGATCCACAAGATGCTCCTCAAGGCCAGGAGGGACAAGGCATAGGTGATCCTGGTGGCTCCGGATTGGCCCCGCCAGTTTTGGTACCCCGATCTCCTCAGCATCAGGCTCCCGAGGTGTCTTCCAGCACGCCCGGACCTGCTGTCAGTCAGTCAGAGGAAGATCCTCCACCCAGACCTTCAATCCCTGCACCTGACAGCCTGGTTCCTGAGCAGCTAGGCTTTGGGTCTCTCTAAGGATGTACTCACTGTGGTTGAGGCATCTAGGAAGGAATCGACCAGGAAGTGCTATGCCTTCAAATGGAAGAGATTCTCCTTTTGGTGTCAGGGCAAGGGGCTGGACCCTTTGTTCTGTCCAGTGGCTAGTATTCTCGACTACCTCTGTTCTCTCTCCAGAGGGGAACTTCGGTCAACAGCCCTTAAGGTGCACCTGGCAGCCATCTCTGCTTACCGGGTGTGGGCCAGTCAGCAGACAGCACAGGAGAAGGTGGTCTTGCATTTCTTCAAAGGCCGCGGCAATATTTCCCTTCCGGTGCGTGAACCACCACCACCACTGTGGGATCTACTGCAGGTACTGGCAAAGCTCATGGGCAAGCCATTCGAACCGATGTACAGGTGTGAGAGGCCACACTTGTCGTGGAAGACGGCCTTCCTGGTGGCTGTCACATCAGCCAGAAGGATTGGGGAGCTCCAGGCGCTCACTGTTGCATTTCCTTATCTGATCTTCCACAGGGACAAGGTTGCCCGTGCCCCAACCTGAAGTTCCTTCCGAAGGTTGTGTCGGAGGTCCACCTGAACCAGGTGATGACTCTGCCTGTGTTCTAACCTAATCACACCTTGGATGTCGCGTACAGGCTCCATACTTTGGACCTGAGAAGAGTGCTCTCTTATTATAAAGAGTGCATGGCTGGAGTTCGGGGAGAGGTTTGCCAGTTGTTTGTCACCTATTCTGAAGCCACACCTGCAGACTTGCAGCCAAGCGGATGATTGGCAGATGGATTACATCATGTATTGATCTCTGCTATAGGTTGGCGGGTAGGGAGCCTCCCGGAGGGCTAAGGGCTCATTCCACCCACCATACCGCTGCGTCGGTGGCTGCTTCTAGGGACATCCCTATCCAGGATATCTACAGGGCTGCTACCTGGAAGTCGGCAAACACCTTCATTTCCCATTACCACATTGACCTATAATCATGCCAGGATGCTGGTTCTGGGGCCTCAGTTCTCCAATCTCTGTTCACTAAGTAGGGAGTATGCGCCTTGCCTCCCTCCTCCTGGAGAACTGCTAGGAGTCTGCCAATACATGTGGATAGAACAACATATCCACATCCCTAGAAAAATAGGCTATTCACCTGTAACAGTAGTTCTAGGAGTGGTATATGTTGTTCTTCCACACGGACCCACCTGACCTCCCTGGCTTCAGTGCACAACCACTGCTTCCAGTGGGCAAGATCTGACGTCTAGGGGTGGAGCTGAGGGATATACCACCCGGATGGAAGGAGCCAGCTTGAAGTCTTCCGGCAAGATATTTAAAGGGAAAGGACATGCCAGTACGTGTGGATGAACAACATGCACCACTTCTAGAACTACTGTTACAGGTGAGTAACCTTTTTTTTTGCAGCACTGGCTTCAACTTTACTCACCACACTGGTCCCAGTGAATGAAACTGTTGGGGGTTACGCTGCTGCCTGTCTAATCACTCATGACTCTCCCCACACAGATTTGCCCGTTTTACCAGCTGCTGCATTTTCCATGTCAAGGGAATGACCGCTCGCACCACCCCGACCTGCATCTCCAGATGATCTGCCTCATATGCCTGCTCCCTCACTGCCCATTGTGGAGGGTGGCTGTTGTACTTAGAGGCTTCGGCTAGTCTTCTGCCGCATCATGGCATCGCACTTGCTGTACTCACAGAGCACCAGTTCAGTGTGATGGGGTGCATGATAGTAACACACAACACTTTATGAGGACTGTGCCCTGCGATCGGATGTCCTGTGACTGCTGATACTGGTCTCCCACTATACTGCAGTGCTTATCACTACTGTCTGTTCTGCTGCGCCAGGAACAACTGCTTTGGAGTGCAGGAGAGGTACAGTATTCCACAGACAGATGTTACCCAGTGATCAGTGGGATGGGGGCGACGTGAAAGCAGATGGACTGAGAACTATTGTGAAAGCTACCTGCTCGCTCACCCGTTACTGCAGATGGCTGCCGCTTGGATAGTTTAAAGCTTACAGTGAAGGAGACCTGGCACCAGATCTGTACAGTTGCTGCACACGACCATGGGGGCAGATGAATGGGGAGCTAAACCCTGGGTAATGCACTGTGTGCCTTGGTACATGGAGATTCGTGGGGCGGGGTGGTTTGTGGGCAGCAGCAGCAGACACTTCTGCACTCTCACATTCTCTCCTGTATCCCACTGCGGCACTATGGGACGAGGCATGGCAGCTGCAAACAGACAGACAAGCCCAGTTTCTAATACCCGGAGTTTAAGTCACCAGACCGGACACTGTCATTGCGGGGGGAGGGGGTGTTGACCGGGTACATGTCACTGCGGCAACCTCATATCTAAGCGACAGCAGAAAGCACAGTCCCGCTCGCTAACTCAGTATTTTGTTTTGTTGTGTTTTGTTAACTATTGCATCCACGCGGAGCTTAAGGGACGTGGCTTGAGGGAGTGCTACCGTACGTAACCAGTGTCAGAAATGTGTGCCGCATCTGGCCAGAGTGCTACAGTATGACCGTGGGGGGGGGGGTCAGAGGACCGGGGAGAGAGATTGCGGAACGGAAGGGGCCACCAATAAGTAAAGCTACACTGTGGCTGATGCTGACACCTGGGCGGGTGGAGGGGCAGAGAAGCGAGGACCAGGGAGCGAGAGTGCGGTGGGTGGCAGGATCCAGGCATATGCATTAGTGTCAACTCTAATCTGCGTACCCAGAGTTACGGTTACAGAAAGAAATGAATAATTTTTTTCATTGGAAAGGTTAATTTCTTTCAACTACAGAACATGCCATGTCAGCAGGCAGAACTTCTGCCATGATCAGAGTGCCTGGGCATTGGTCTACACTACCAAGCCCATTGCAGTTTCAGCTGTAATTGGCTCAGTAGTGACACACCTCTAAAATGCCGTTAGGAGTAGCAGGATGTTCCTTTCACAAGTGAACGTAAAAAGGGCAGAAGTACTATACTTGGTAGCACATCAAAGAGCTTTGACACGTTAATTAGTTTGGATACTGGATCAACAGACAATATCTCGGAGGCAAGCTGGGTCTCATCTGAGGGAAGTACAATCACAGGGTCATGAAGTTCAAGCATTAATCCCAAGTCTAGTGAAGTATTGGTAAGTATGGGTAAAAAATGTGCAAATACCTCAAATTTCCACAGAAAGCCCACATGACTCCGAGACCATTGTACTGACTACCGATGTAGAGGCTGTTAAAGCACATCTAGATGAAAGTATAACTAGGGGGTCACAAAATTCTAGCAACAATCCTATACTAGAGGATGTTGGAAAAAAAACATGGCTCAGATACTCCCATCATCATCAGGTAGTATAAATGACTCTGGGACAGCTACCCCCAATAACACAAACCAACTAGTAACAGCGATCACATGCAAGGAGAAAGTATGCTCTATGAGGAATCCGCTGTAAGACAGGCATATGTCTTGGGTGACTCTATGATGGTGTACTCAGACAAATATATTTGTGGTTCAGACAAATCTAATAGGACATATAGTAGTTTTAGGGGGCAAGAATTGCCGATATAACAGTAATGCTAGATAACATCTTAAACAATGTAGAAGACAATCCTCTTGTCACACACAGGCACCAATGACATCACACGCTCCGACTCTGAAAAAATTAAAAAATGACTTATTTCTATGAAGTCAACAGAGAGAAGGGGGTGCAAAGTGCGTTTTTCTGAGATCCTTCCTGTTCCTAGAGCCAGCGGAAGGAATCATCACAAATTAAAATCTATAAACGAATGGTTAAGGAAAGTAAATTAACGTATATGAACAACATAACTTGTCTCACTAACTGAAAAAATTTTGAAGACAAACCAGGGTTATTTAGCTGGGATGGGCTCCACTTGAACAGAAGGGGTAGCGCCCTCCTGGGGAGACAAATTGAACATTTTATTAAGGTCACTTTAAACTAAAACCTAGGAGGTGTCAGGGACCTAAGCTCATTACACCACAAGACAAGCCACAGAGTAATATTTACAATTCCAGATTTCTTTTAACAAACACAAGAAGTTTGGGTATTGTAAAAAAAAAAAAAAAAAAATTCAGAAATTCTATTTGAATTGAGCAGCACTGATGTGGTAGCAATCACCGAGACGTGGTGGGGTGATACCAGTGAATGGTTTATGGAAATCTCTAATTATAACCTATACTATAAGAATAGAAGTGAAAGGAAAGGGGGTGGTGTGTATGTACACTAAAAAGGGTCTAAAATGTTTGAAGATGGACATTACTGAGTTAGTATCATGATATAGACTCTGTGGATACAATTTCAAATCCCCAAAGGAAAAAAGTTAATGATAGGTAACTGCTATAGCACCCCGGGAAGCAATACTGACTACAATGCTGAATTGTTAAGACAACTATCATTAGCTTCTGAGTTATCCAGTATAATTGTCATGGGAGACTTTAACTTACCAGGTATAAAACGGGACCAATTCACTGGTGCTAACTCTGTGGAAACAGATTTTATCAACTTATTAGCTTTGGGACAACCAAATAGTATTGGAGCCCACCGGAGGAACAAATATCCTAGATTTAGTAATTATGGATTTATAGTCCGAATTTGGTGATACAGTAGTAGAACAACCCCTGTGTACCAGTGACCACAACACAGTATATTTCTTCCTGAAAGCAGTCCATAGTAAAGAAACCCACAATTTATTAATACAAAACTATAAAAGGGCAAACTACCCCAACATTACTAATGAACTACAACAGATAGACTGGTGCTTGATAATGAATAATTTATCGGTGGAAGATAGCTAGCAATTATTAAAAACCAATTTAATGACCATGGAAGAAAAATATGTCCTAGAGAGAAAGAAATATAACCATAAAAGCAAGATTCTGACATGATTAACACCTAGGATTAAAAAAACAGATTAGAAAAAAGAAAAAGCATATAAAGCATTTAAACTAAATCCAACTAATCAAACAAGGCAAATGTATAAAGCTGAATTAAAATCAACTAAAAAACAGATAAAGCATCAAAGAAGAAAGTTAGAATTTAAAATATCACATAGTCGAGATAATCAAAAATCTCCTCCAACTAATGATTTAATTGGGCTTCACACAGGTAGTTTCCTCTGCAACCCACAGCTCTGGTCATTCTTTGGATCTGGTCTTCCTACTGGGTATGGAGACCTCCGACTTGGTGGTGGAGCCAGTTGGTTGGTCTGACCGTTACACTGTCAGGTTCAACTTCCAGGCCCCCCCCTTATAGGCCTGCCCCTTTGGAGATGGTCCGTTACCACCCATTAAGGGGTGTAACCCCAGATGGCCTGATGGTGGCGCGGGATCTGTCGGGATTTTTGACTGCTAGCAGGGGTCCAGACAACCTACTACATGCCTATAACATGGCCGTGGTGGTGGCTCTGGACTCTGTTGCTCCTGTTCGTGTTCGCCCCCTCAACCTTTGCCCTCGGTCCCCTTGATTTGATAGGACCTTGAGGGAGATGAGGAGAGAGGGGCGAAGGATGGAGCGTCATTGGCGGAAATCTGGTCTTATGCCGACAGGCTTAGATGGATGGCCCATTATATGGACTATCAATCGGCGATCTCCCGTAAGAAGGCAGAGTTCCCTCTCCGGGGAGATCACTGCTGCAAGGAACCGGCCAGCTCAACTCTTCCGAACTGTAGACAGACTGTGCAATCCAGCCTGTCTGCAAGTACAGAGAGCGTTGTCGCAGGATAAGTATGACGAGTTTGCTCGCTTCTTTGCTGATAAGGTTGCCGACATTAGAGCAGAGATCTGCTTAGCTCACTCCAGTGGGAGATAGTCCAGAGTTCGCTTGAGTGAGCTTCCTGGCTCCCTGAAGGAGGCGGTGGTGACACCCCTCCTTAAGAAATCTTCTTTCGACCTGGAATGTCTCGCCACCTACAGACCCGTCTCTAACCTGCCCTTTGTGGGCAAGGTTATTGAGAAGGTGGTTGCGCTGCAGCTGGATGACCACCTTACCATCCATGACATCTATGATCCTCTCCAGTCTGGATTTAGGAAGAGGCATAGCACCAAGATTGGCCTTGTTCGGGGTGCTCAGTGTTCTCCTGATAGTGAGAGATTGGAGGAGTCGTTCCATCTTAGTCCTCCTTGATCTCTCTGCAGCATTTGACACCGTGGATCATGGCATATTGCTGGAGTAGCTGCGGGTTATCTGTGGACTGTCAAGGACAGTCCTTAGATGGTTCCATTCGTTCCTCATTGGTAGATCTCAGAGAGTTGTGTCAGGAATTTATTCCTCTGACGCATTCTCTCTACCATATGGAGTACCCCAGGGCTCTGTGCTTTCACGTATGTTATTTGCGGTGTGTATGATGCCGGGTAGAGGGGTCCTCGGCTGGGCAGGCCTCTGGGCTAGTGCTTGGCGGATACCAGCTGATGGCCTCTGAATGGGTGCAGAGTCTAGGCATTATTTTCGACGACGGGTTAACCCTGAAGTGTCAGGTGTTATCCGTCGTCAAGACCTCATTTTACCATCTGAGGAATATTGCCCGGATTAAGCATCTGGTACTGCCTGGTGATCTTCCTACATTGGTTCATGCCTTTGTGACCACCTGCCTTGATTATTGCAACGCCCTGTACCTAGGGCTTCCGGGGGTTGATAGCCACTGCTTGCAGCTGGCACAGAATGCTGCGGCCAGTTTGTTGACTGGGTTTTCTCAATCTAGACATGTCACACCTGTGCTGCGTGGACTGCACTGGCTGCCGGTTCAGTGGCAGATCACCTTCAAGGTCGGCTAGCTGACCTACAAGGCCCTACACGGTCAGGGATCGAGTTACCTGCAAGAGCATATACGTTACTACTACCCCCTCAGACCAGTCCTCTCCACTGATGAGGGATTACTAGAGATTCCCAGGTTCGTTTGAAGACCTGTAGAATCCGTGTGTTTGCTTTTGTGGCTCCTACCCTATGGAATTCTTTACCTCATCAGATAAGGGGGTGCCTGACTGTGGAAAGCTTCAAATCTGCTCTTAAAACATTCTTATTCTCTCTTGCTTATCCTGACAATTAATTTATGGATCTCTATGTCATTTTATTGGTTTTAAATATTTATTGTTTTAGGTTCTACTCTGTATAAGTGCTTTGATATTCTTTGAATTGCGCTTACAACAAATAAAGATTATTATTATTATTATATCAATACAAATAGGTCTGGTAACAACACAATTGGTCCGATTGTAAATACAAATGAAACATTACAAAATCCTCAAAATATTGCAGAAGTGCTAAATGACTATTTCTCTACGGCTTTTAATAAAACCGCAGAAAGAACATACTGGGAACCATTACATATGAAAGCTGTTAGTTTCACCAGTGAGGAGGTAGAAGTGGCAGTCAGTAAAATAAAATCTAATTCTGCCCTTGGACCTGATGGTATAAATACAAGTTTCTTGAAGTAATTGCAAAGACCACTGAGCATACCCCTCGTGTTGCTCTACAATAAATCACTTAAATCTGGGCAAGTTCTTAGTGATTGGAAGAGAGCAGTTGTAACCCCCTACATAAGAAGAGTAGCAGAGGAAACATCAGTAATTATAGGCCGATTAGCCTTGCAACGGTTCCATGTAAGGTAATGGAAAGACTACTCAAACATAAACTTGAGAGTAATATACAGGATCTAGGGAGACAGGATTCCACATAACATGGTTTTGTGTATGGGAGGTCCTGTACAACAAATTTAATTACTTTTTATGAAAGGGTGGGCTGTAGCCTTGATAAAGGAATTCCTGTAGATGTCATATTCCTAGATTTCCAAAAGGCTTTTGATACTGTGCCTCATATCGAATTGGTATTAAAACTCAAAACATTGGGCCGGCCAGTGGCGCTGAGAGTTGAGGTGCTGGACGCCACACCTCGCTCCACGCCGGTGACCTGGGTTTGAGAGCGGACTCGGGTTGTCGGTGGGTCGGCCGGGGGGGGGGGGACTGGCTTGAGCGTCCAACGACAGCTTGCCGTCTCCGGGGAGGGATTTGGCTGATGGCTGACACTTGCACGACCCTGAGTGGAGGTTTGAGGAAATGCAAGCTCCAACTTGGGAGTAGAGGGGTGGCCAGTGAGCAGCCAGGACGTCGGCGTTAGTGCCTTATATCAGGGAGCCACGTGCTGCTCGGGGAAGGAGGAAAAATGAAAAACTGCCTGCCACAGCCGGGAAGATGGGGAGACTGAGGCCGTGCCTATGATTTGCCAGAACCAGACCAGCAGCCCTCGACTGACGAAAACGTAAGGATCGGGGCACTTTCCCCCGCCTTGTCCCCGCCCGGGGGGTAAACCGCGGCTCCATGGGGCCTGAGGGTCTGACTGGGTAGGGTTCCTGGCAGTGGGATGTGTACTTGTCTCCCCTGAAGGGTCGGAGTTGGCAGGCAAGGGGGAGAGATAGAGTAATTACAAAAAAAAACCCTCAAAACATTGAGAATAAACCCGGTTATAGTGAGGTGGATTGAAGAGTGTCTAATGGATAGGCTACAACAGGTACGAGTAAGTGGGGAATTGTCCAGGGAGACACCAGTTATCGGTGGAGTACCGCAGGGGTTTGTGCTTGGACCGGTCCTGTTCAGTGTCTATATAGGGGACTTACATCAAGAATTAAGCAATAATATTGTCAAGTTTGCAGACGACACCAAAATCAGTGCTGAAACAGATACTGAAGAAAAGCACCTCTCCCTTGTGAATTATTTAAAAAAAATAGAATACGGGGCACTAAAGAATAAAATGAGACTCAGTTTAGATAAATGCACAGTCCTACAAATTGGGAAGCATAGCCAAAGAAAACCCTATACCCTTGGCAGCAGAACATGAGAGACCTTGGAATCTTGATTACTGATAACCTTGTCGTCTAGCCACTGTAGAGCAATAACATAGAGGGCAAATAGATTATTGGGACGTATAAAGAGAGGCTCTGTCTCCAGGACTGAACAATGTCTTGTCTCACTATACAGGTCTTATGTCCGTTCCTACCTTGACTATGCTTCCCCATTCTGGTCCCCACATCTTAGAAAGGACATTAAGACTTTAGAGGTAGTACAATGAAGGACAGCAAAGCTGATACCTAGACTTTCACAATTATCCCACGTTGGAAGACTTCATGAACTAAACCTTTTCAGTCTGGAGAATAGAAGAGAAAGAGGAGACCACCTACTTTTACACAGGATACTAAAAGTCCATGAATTAAACACACAGTGTGGTTTTGTTTACAGTTATAGATCTGTGAACCTTGGCTCACATAGTAACCAACTAAGAATACCAAGGGCAAATGCAAGCAGGAGAGACAATTACTTAAGCAATAAGGCATTGGGGTGGGGGGCATTATGGTGGGATAATGGCCTGTCTCGGGTGGGTTGATGCACAAGGCGAAGCCGAGAGCTTCCACCGCCTGAGAAGGTCCGTTGGCTCACCATAATCCCCCCCAGTACCTTCCTGCGATTATGAAATGGGTTACTTTCCACCCAACTGTTTATTTATATATGTGTGTGTGTGTGTGTGTGTGTATATATATTTATTAATATTAAATGTATATTAAAAAAGGTTATAAAATGAAAAAAATCAGCCTAAGCAAAAAAATTGTTGTGTGGGGAGAGTGTATTGTTTACTCCCTTCCAGTAGGTGGCACCAAACTGATTTACTGGCAGTATTGACAGTAGGCAGTGGTTCCTCTGTATTGCCACAGTGTGGTGTGAAGTGGTTTGCAGTCGGTGGCATTTGCCATAAAGTACAGTTGGAGCAAGTGCTTTGTGGTCAGGTGAACATCTGCTGCATGCTTAAAATATCCGGGCAGTCCCATCTGAGCATCTGACGAATGGCGGCGTGGAGTTAGGTAGTTTGTGGTCTGAGTGTCCGATGAACAGCTGTTTCAAATAAGCAGGTTCCGTGGGCGAGACGTAGGGTGGCAAGCAATGCGGCAGGTTAGAAAAAAAGTTGTTTTTTTTTTGTTTTAAAAGACCGAGTGATGAACGGAAAGTTTCTGTAAAAAAAAAAAAAAAAAAAAAAAAATTTACCAACTGGACATTTGTTTACTATCCATTGTGTGTGTTGAGGGTGGATCGATTATCGGCCCATTAGTCTGAGTATTTTCAGCCGGGCTGTTGTCCTGGGATATGGGCTTGGCTGAAAGCTGCTCTCCACCAATCAGGATTAAAGATTCTTTAGACCCATTTCGTAATTTACAATAAGGGCACTAAAAGCTTGGAACTCCTTTCCTCAGTATTTGACAGAGATCGATGAATTTGATAAATTCAAAAGGGAGCTAGACAAGTATCTAGTAAACTCTTGTGCCAGTAACATGTACGCCCACTGAGAATAGGAGACAGTCTAGATGGGCTTAGAGCCTTCTTCTGTCTCACTAACCAAGTAATGTGCCTTTTCTGGGCGCTGACCTCTTTGGCCGTGGGGTGGAAGATCATGTTACCCAGATTGAGAAGTGCATTGTTACTCTGGACTAGTCATAGCAGGCTAAGCAGCCACCCAAGCCAAAGAAGCGCTCCTTTCATGGCTCAGGCTAATCAACCCCAACAGTAGCAGAGGCAGCAGTATCCGCACTGCTGTCCAGCAGAGCCCATGTCTTGCAGTTCGGGCCAGAAAAGGTGGGGTGGTAGTGTATCCAGAGGCCAGCTCTCTGACATCCCCTCCAAGAGTGAAAAGTGACTGGCTGCAGGGAACCATTCCCCTTCCTGTACAGTTTAAGGCAAAGCTAATCCATGCTACAGTAGATGTACCTGCTTGCTCAAATAATATCAGATATTATATACAGTACATGTTGAACAGTTTTGCACCTGAACTCCAACCCCCAAATTTTGGCAAGAAAACAGGCAGCTGCATATTTAAAGGGAAGGTACCCTCAACCTTTATTCTGTTAAAAAAAAAAAAAGGGTCGTCTGAATGTAAGTGGTGCTACCAGTGACTGGATAGATACAAGAAAAAACAATATAACTGGTGCAACTAGCATGCAAGATGATCCAAGGAGCTCTTGAAACATGCATTTTAAATGCTTTATTGTAGTCTTTTCATAGCAAACAGGTGCATACAGTGCAATGACCAGGTGGCAAAAGATACCTCAGCGTTTTGCGCGCATGAGTTATGTCAAACGAAATGTTGAGGTATTCTTTGCCACCTGGCCATGGCACTGTATGCACCTGTTTGCTGTGAAAAGACTACACTAAAGCATTTAAAATGGGAGAGTGCTAGAGAGCCATCTCCCAGGCTGGTTGTGATTCACTTCGGCTCTCCACCCTGACACATAGAAACTGGAATTTAAATATATTTCCTTTTTGTATTTTGAAATACTTTGATGGCTTCTTCTTCTGGAAAACATTTACAGCAGAGTTATGTTAAAATTATAATGGGGCTGTCCTAAGAATGCACAACAGGGCCTGTCTAAACTGGAGCAATGAGTGCCACAAAACGTGGGGGGTTCGATGAGCAACACTAGGACCGGCAACTCGTTGGGGACCTCAGATCCCCCTTGGCAGTCCTTATTGGAGTCTGTGAGGTCGATGGATGCTAAACTGGCACGGTCACTACAAATAATTGGATGTACAGGATACTCAGATTAAAGAGCTCTCATCCAAAATAACTAGCATCGAGAAACACCCTACATCAACACTTTCTACCGTAGCCATGTTGACTCAAGAAAACTCCCAGCTCCAGGGATGCCTGGGGACCCTGCAGAACGAGGTGCGTGCTGGAAATTTGCGACTCGTAGGAACGCCAGAAGGGGTAGAGGGGGCTAAACTTACTCTTCCACAAAGACCTGGATTATGGAGCATCTCAACTTACTAGAGGACTTTGACCCGACAACCCTCAGGAGAGCCTACGGAGTAAAATGAGTAGCTGTGCAGACCTCCAACCAACATTGGATTGTATTACTATGCACCAACAGGGATGAAATCTGCGATCTAATTTTGGCTGCTGCCCAAGCAGCATGCCAATGTCAAAATCTACCCAGATTTATCTATCCAGACCAGGGTCCATAGAAAGAAGTTTGACACTGTCCGCTACCGCCTCAGGGCCCTGGGAGTGGTTCATTCCTTTCTGTTGCCTGCCCATCTTTGTGTTGTCTATGGAGGGCAAACATGGCAGTACATAGACCCGAAGGACACTGGCAGATGGCTGGAACGGTATAAAAATTAATTTTCAACCAGCCCAGAAGAAAGTACAGTTCCTTGGGGGAGAGAGGAGTCTGGAGAAGACTAAACTTTAAAATGATATTTTGTTTATAGCATGATACCCTTCTTGCATGAAAGGCTAAATTGATTTGTACTTCGAATTAATTATACATCTGTGAGCTCTTTCCTAGTCTGGGGCATGCCCCCTTAATAAATATATATATAAATAAATATATATATATATATATATATATATATATATATATATATATATATATATATATATATATATATATATAAATATATATATATCTGTATACACACACATATATTTTTTTTTGCATTAAACTTTGTTGATTTTCAATATAATACAACAAGCATACAAACAATCAAGATTACTATATCAATGAAAAATTAAATCCTCTAAAATCATATAACCCTTAATAGGTTACAAATAAAATATTCAGAAAGGGAAGGGTAAACATAAAAAAAAAAATTAGGAAGGTACTACTGTAATAAGATAGGTAGTGCATTTCCATGAGAAGGTGGGATTTGATCAAGCACATATATACTGTTAATTAAAAATGTCCCTTTACTAAAAGACAGTTGATTTAAAGCCATTAGTTATTCTTATGCTAATTATTACCCTTCAGGGATTGACCCAAAACACTGTATGATGAGCTCCCCAAATTTCACACAAGTCTGCTGGATCTATTATTGTTGTTCCGCTAATATATCTAAAATATTTCTGTGATGCAGTTCAGCCATATAGTAGAAGTAAGGGAGCCATCGAGCTACATACCTGTCTTTTTGGAGCCGCAGTTTTGCAGTTAGGCGCTCCATCTCCATTAATTTAGAGATATTGGCTAACCAAGACTCTTTGTCGGGGATCTGTGGGGTCAATCACTTCTGAGTCACAGCTTTAAGTGCTGCTGCTATTAGAATGTTGAACAAGTAAACATTAGCTCCAGTGCGTAACCCTACCAGGGGCAGTCTCAAAATGAATATGGGTAGATTTATAGGTAGAGTCACCTCCAATATTTTACCACATTCCCCCGCAATTTCTGTCCAATATGATTGTAGCTTTGGGACAGGCCCAAAAAATATGTGTGTGGGTGCCCACACCCGAACACCCCCTCCAGCAAAGGTCCGAGGAGTGGGCACTGTATTGTTTAGCAATAACTGGCGTACGAAAATGATGTGACACCGCTCTCCACCTGAAATCTCTCCACGATGGGGAGTCCGTAGTGAAGACCCCCTTCCATGTATGAGCCCATTCAGCCTCAGCCAGCCTAGTCTCTGCTTCCTGAGACCATTTTGTTTTTACACTGTCCACTGAGTCTGATTGTAGAGATGTGAGCAAAAGTACAATCTGTGAGACTCTGCCCCTACTTTGTGACGTTTGTGCCAAAGTAATCAGCAGCTGTGAGAGCTTGTTGATTTCTGAATGGAATTGAGCTTTGTGGGGTTCCGCTGTAAGATAGTGCCTAAACTGTAAGAATCTAAAAAAATATTTTGGGGGTAACTGGAATTCTTGAGATATTTGCTGGAAAGACTTTAATACTCCCTCACGGAAGAATTGCCTAATGTTCACTAACCCCTGCCTCTCCCATTGTCTAAGGTCCCTCCAAACTAAAAGGCAAGAAATCCATACATGCCCTTAATGGTGTTTCTAAGGTTTGAGTCATAGGCATATTGCACCTTCTGCATGTCTCCACCCATGTTTGTATGAGGTTCCGTGACCAGACATTGCTTGGATTAAATAACTGAATATTTTGATAATCCAGCAGTAGTATATCCTCTACAGTGGGTATGTCCCCCTTTGCCTGTTTTATTTCTAACCAGAGAGATGTCTCTGTCTTAGTTAGATATGGAATAAAGTATTGTAATTGAGAAGCCCAGAAGTACACTTTAAAGTCAGGAAATGCTAGCTCTCCACGCTCCTTGGGGGCCACCAGGATTGACCACCGAATTCTGCCCCCCCCAGATCCAATATGAATTTGGACAACATGGATCAGAGTAACTTCCAATAACTCGCAGGTGGCCTAAGAGGGAGGACATTGAATATAAACAAGAACCTTGGTAGCAGATTCATGTGAATAGTTTTGATCCTGCCCGTGAGGGTCAAAGGTAGTTCTTCCATCTTTTACAGCCCCCCCCCAAAGCCTCATTAAGCAATTTACAATGTTTTTTTTTTTTTGATATATTTGGGATAGATCTCTGGGTATCCAAGCTCCAAGTTATTGAAGTCCACCTAAAGCCCATCTCAGGCCACCCACGAGTCGAGGCAGCAGGCCCTTCGCATTTCCAATGGGAAGGAGTTCTGTTCTTGATTGGTTGATTTCATATCTCGAGATAGTCCCAAATGTTTTAAGTTTTTGCATTACATCTTAAATCCTCTGGGCTGGATCATTTATATAAAGAAGTACGTCATCTGCATATAACGAGATACGTACTTCCTTCCCTCCCATCCGAATCCCCTTAAAGTCCGGGGCTTGTCTAATGTAAGCTGCAAGGGGCTCTATGCTCAAGGCAAATAATAGAGGGGCTAGGGGTTAACCCTGCCGCGTACCTCTCTGGATATTAAAAGATGTGGAGGTTAATCCATTGGCGTTGACATGTGCAGTAGGGGCTTCATATAGGTTGGTTTTCCAAGCCTTGAAATGTGACCCGAATCCAAATGATCCAGAGTTGCCTGTAAATAACACCAATCAAGATGGTCAAATGCCTTTTCAGCATCAGCCGACATCACCACCTGTAGTGTACCCCGAGTGCCTTAGCTTCCACCATCGTATTTAAGAGAAGGCATATATTATCTTGTATACGGTGGCCAGGTATAAATTCCGTCTGGTCTGGATGTATCAGATCAGTGATCAAGGATTGTAACCTTGCACTAATTGCCTTTGTAAAAATCTTGGCATCTGCTTTGAGCAAGGAAATAGGGCAGTAACTTGAACACATTGTTGGATCCTTGCCTGTTTTTGGAAGTACTGTTATCAAGGCTCTATGCCAGGAGTCTGGCATCTGCCCCTCTTCATGTGCTACATTACAAACCCTCGTTAGTAAGGGAGTGAGCTCTTTAGCGAAGGTGCTATAAAAAATTCAGCCGGGAAGCCATCTGGGCCCGACGCTTTGCCCCCTTTGAAGGATTTCAAAGCTGCCACGATTTGTGCATCTAAAAAGGGTGCCTCTAAAATTCTCTTTTGCTCCTCAGAAATAGAGGGGAGTGTAAGCTGTCCAAAAAAATTCAGCTTTTTTTTTATAGTTTGATCAAAGGGTCTTTCCTTGTATAAATAGGTATAGTATTTTACAAACTTGCTGATTATCTCCCCTGGGTTTTTCACTGGGTTTAGTGGGTTGGAGTCTTTGTTTATTGTAACTATATGCCTTTCAGCTTCTTGTTTTTTTGAGGCGTGACGCCAAAAGGTGGCCTGCCCTGTCCCCCCACTCGTAGTATTTTTGTTGTGTGAACCAGAAAGTATTCTGCATCTTATGTAGTGGTACACCATTAACTTGGTCTTGGTCCTGTTTTATTTTGGGTAGCTGATCCGCGGCCCTGGTATTTTTATGTTCTGTTTCTGATTGCCGCAGAGTGTCCTCTGCTTTAATTTGTGCTGCTTTATACTGTTGTGCTTCATGGACTTCAAATGATATTGAGTGCCCCCTTATTACTGCCTTAAGGCAGTCCCAGATATATTTTAGCCTGGTGTCCTGATTGTCGTTTTCTTTAAAGAAATTACTAATAACCTCTTTAATGCTAGATATAAAGGGGTTATCATGAAGTAAACTAACACTGAGTCTTCAGGTCCCCTTAGGTTTTGTGTTATTTCACTGCAGCTGGTATACAACCAATGAATGATCGGACATGGCGATGGGGTAAAAAGTTACATCTTTAACTGTGTGTGCCCTGGTATTTTGCATGTAAAGTCTGTCTAATCTAGAATAAGAGTTATCTGAAGGCGAAAAAAATGTATACTCTCTTCCTGTTGGAAAAGATGATCTCCAGGGGTCCACTAGTCCAGACTCATTTCTTAAAGTTTGTAATAACTTGGAGCAGGTTCCCTGTCTCCCCCCCCTCCCCTCAACACACACACACGTGCCGGTGTTCGATCCAATCGCCCATCCTCCACACAATTCCAATCACCTGTACAAATTATTTTCCCTTCAGGAAGCGAGGCAATTAATTGAAAAACCCTCCTTAGAAATTCCCCCGGTAGGAGGGGTTGGAGCATATACTGAGAGGATATATAGGGTCCGGCCTCGTAACTGGCCAGACACCCACACTAACCTTCCCAAGGCATCGGAATGGGTGTTAGTAACAATGAATGGGAGCCCTTTACGAATCAGTATCACCACCCAGCTTTCTTTCATTATGGGTTGGAGTCCGCAAATACTTGACCCACCCAGGATCTCTTTATTTTAAGGTGTTCGGTAGATGATAATCTGGTCTCCTGGAGACAGGCCACATCACAGTTAGCCCTGTGTATCTCCTGTAGTATCCTTCCCTTTCAATCACATTATTGATGCCTTTAACATTCAAAGTGCAGACTATCAAATCATCCATATTGAATTAACAGTTGTATAAGCCCTGCTTGCTGTCTTTTGCCCTTTTCATCCCCAAATCCCTGATCTACTCTTGTAAGCATACACCATCTGTATATATAAATGCATCTTATCAGCATGGAGAAGAAAAAAAAAAAAATTAAAAATACATTCGCTTTAAAACGTGGTAACACTGCGCCTGCCACTATTTCAAAAGGCAGAGCAGAAACAAGAACATTTATAACAATGTACAAACAAGTAACAATTGGTAACACAGCAGAATAGAAGACAAAAGTCCTCTGGGTAAGCCGAGGTCGTGTCTTGGCGTTTGGAGTCGAGAGAGCACCCATACTGGGTGTAGAGCGCCAAAGCCCTGTCGGACTACAGCTACTCTTCCCTCAGATTGGACCACCGGGATTTCAGCCAAATACATCCTCAATGGTATGTCTAGTCTAGGAGGGTGTTTTAACTATCGTTATAAGAGCAGCAATAGGCTGATGCTACACAGCCTTGCCCAGCATGCGCTGCCCTACATTGTATGCTTTACAGATAGTGTCTTATCACCCCCCCTCCTCAGTTGACTAGTAGCCATCAGTTGTAACATTCTGTAAACAGATTGCAAACAATTATCAACAAAGATTGAGATCTCCCCTGCACACTGAAGATTTTAATCCTCTAACCCAAGGTTGTGCATTAATTTGAACTAGGAACCAACAGCAAAATTTATTTTAACTTTCACTCTATGTTGTCCTTGCCAAACACATTGCGCCTTAAATTCCATGGCAGGTTCTAAACTTAAGAGTCCCCCACCCCAATCTCTGGAATCTTCACCTCCTGTCCTAATACTGAGAGGCAGTTAACTTTCAGGGTTTAGTCCATGTGACTGTTAGTTCAGATCGAGAGGGGCAATAAGGGTCACGTCTTTAAAACAAATCATCCGAGGATACTAAAGTGTCAATTGATGGTCCATTTAGGAATCAAATTTCTTCTTGGGGTTACCTTAGTCAGAATCTCCTCGGTGAAGTTATGGAGCCGACAAAAATTTTCTGCTGCTTTACAACCGTGCAACTCGGGACAGACGAGAAGGGACCAAAACATAAGTAACACCAAAACGGTAGCATTCCAGATCTCCCATTGAGTAGAAGCATGACATCCGCCCTTTGAGTTCCTAAGTCGCGCTGTCCACTCCGTTCTTCCCCCAAAGCAGCAAGTCCTAAAATCAAACTCTGGTCAACCCTGTGCCATATAGAACATACCGACCAGTGGTAAGCTAAATGACTTCTTCCTTTCCTTCATAAGAGTGATAGCGAGTGTATTGGAAACACCCTATAACACATATGTGGGCTCAGGTAGTTGAATCTGCTGTTTTCAGCCACTTCGAAAGTTCCGTCTGCAAGGACAGTAAACCACTTAGCTTGTGTTTCCCTGTCGATGAACTGGACGGGATCACCTTCCAAAGGAGACTTTACAATCTGTGCCTCTGCTTCCTCTTCTTTCACATCTGGCAAAGGGATTTCCAGGGATCTCAGGAATGGGATGCGGTTAGTAGGTTTTCGAGCACTTTGGCTGAATCTTTAGTTTGCACCCATAGACGAGCAGGATGTCGGACCTGGACTTTGAGGCTCTTCTCTTTCAGTGATTTAACCACTTGGAGCACTTTTTTCCATTTAGATAGAAATACCGGAGGATAGTCCTGGTCTATATAAACATGCTGGCCATCAAGATTTAGATTTTGTTTTTTGGTCCAAGCCATTTGTAGCACTCTCTTTCACCAGGAAACTCAGAAACATAATTATGCTAGACCTTGGGGGGCCTCCCAGTGCCGGCTTAGGAACCAGCACCCCGATGCGCCCTCTCTATCCCCAGTTCCGAATCAGCTGAGAGGTCTAGTTCTTTCTGGAGCCAGGTAGCCATGAAAGCTGCGACGTCTACTTGTTCGGAGCCCTCTGGGACTCCAGACACCCTAATATTATTTCGTCAGGATCTCGCTTCTGAGTCTTCGGCTCTAGTGGTGAGATCACGCTCTCTTCTGTACAAATAAATTAAAGAGCCTCCAAAGGCGATATGTTCAGTCTGGAGGGTGTCTGAGTGATTTTCATTCTCTGTCGTGCGTTTCTCAAGCTTTTGTAAATCTTGTTGAATTCCTGTAACCTTATTATCTATTCTGTGTAACGTGCATGATCGTCCTTGAATCGGTCCTGCCCGTTTGCGTACCTGCATCCGAGCCATAATCTTCATCTTCCCCGGAGTCTGCCGTACGTAGAGAGGCAATTGAGCTTGCTGGACTTCGATCTGTAGGCCGCGGTTTGGCTTTGTTCCGCCAAGTTCAGGAGTTTTTTTGAATCATGTTTAGCATTTGCCATTGCACGAATGCTTGGACAATGCGTGGGCTGAATTAGAAGCTGATTATTTTAAGCTGGTAGGGCTGATTAATATAGATTTAAACCTCCAGGGATTGAGCTCAGCGAAATCAGGCTGCCATGCCGGCGCTTGCATCACCGGAAGTCCCCCCTTTATATTTAAACATTAATGGCAAGGCAAGGCAAATTTTATTTTTCTGGCGCCCAATCCCAGAAGCTCTGGGTGCCGTACAAAAAACACAAACTCAGTTTACGTATACAAAACGATATTCTCATAAACATCCCATAAATATATAGAAACTCTCTAAGTATTAAAAAGGACTAATAATACTAGTTTCAAACAGAGTCTGAAAATGCCTGATTAAATAAATAGAACTTCAGGCGAATCTTAAAGACCTCTGCTGACGGGGCCTCCCTCACCGACAACGGGAGCGAATTCCATAATACAGGACTGGCGGCACTAAAAACTTGATCGCCTGCAGTTTTTAATCTTGTCCTAGGAATCATCAGGAGGCCCCTCGAGGAGGATCGGAGGGGCCGAACCGAGGCAGCAGATGTAAGAAGGTGAGCCAAGTAACAAGGGCCCAGTCCATGTAGGGCCTTATAGGTGAGCAAGCCCACCTTGAAGAGCACCCTCCATCAAACTGGCAGCCAGTGCAGGTCTCGCAGCACCTGGGTGACATGGCAGTATTTCAGATGGCCTGTCAACAACCTGGTGGCTGCATTCTGCACTAGCTGCAGTCAACGGAGGGTGCCTCCAGAGACCCCGAGGTAGAGCGCATTACAGTAGTCTAACCTGGATATGACAAATGCATGTACCAAGGTGGGGAGGTCTGGGCGGAATCAGGTGCCTAATCCTGGCAATATTTCTCAGATGTAAAAAGCTTCCCTTGACAGTGGCAGATACCTGATATTCCATCGTCACACCACTGTCAAATATCACGCCAAGATTACGCACCTTAGAGGAAGCCCTCAAAGGGACTGACCCTAGAACAAGTCTGGAGTCTGCCCCCGGGGGCAACCCTACCTGCCTCCTGTTCAACTCCACCACCAGTACCTCCGTCTTATCGGGGTTCAGTCGCAACCAGCTGGAGGCCATCCAGTCATTGATCTCTGCCAGACAGTTGTTTAATGCACCCACCGCATTTGATGTTCCAGGGGCAAAGGATAAGTACAGCTGGGTATCATCGGCATAGCAGTGAAATCCCAAGCTGTACTTCCTAATGATCTCTCCCAGGGGTAGCATGTACACAGCGAACAACATCGGTGACAACACCGAACCCTGAGGTGCCCCACAAGATAGACGGCTAAGAGATGAGGAAAAATTTCCCATCACCACTCTCTGTCTTCTGTTTGTCAAAAAGGACTCAAACCAGTGAATAACAGTGCTGGTGAGTCCACTGAAGTCCCTCTGACGATCCAGCAGCACCCAGTGGTCCATCGTGTCAAAAGCTGAGGAGAGATTGAGTAGAATGAGAATTGTCCCTTCCCCTCGATCTCTCGCCCTGAGGAAATCATTTCGCACCTGGACTAATGCGGTTTCTGTTGAATGTCCTGCATGAATCCCCGACTAAAGCGGCTCATAGATATCAAATGCCATGAGGTGGTCACCCAACTGATGCGCCACAATCTTCTCTACCACCTTTCCTAAAAATGGAAGGTTGGAGACCGGTCGATAATTCGCCTTGATGTCGGGGTCCAATGATGACTTCTTCAGGAGGGGTCTCACCAGCACCTCCTTCAAGGCCTCTGGGACAACTCCCTCCAGCAAGGAACACCGGACAATCAAGGCAAACACTGGGCCAACAGAGTCTACGCATCCCACTAAGAAATGCGTCGGCGCCGGGTCCAGTTCACAATATTTATGCCTCAGTTTTGAGATCACCTCCATGACATCGTCCACCTCCACCAGTTTAAACTCCCCCCAACCGGGCGGAGTGCTTTGTCGACCATCCTGGCGACCACTGTTGGCCACAGTACGGGCCACTGGCAGAACTCCCTGCCTGATGGCAGACACCCTGTCTGAGAAAAAACAAGCAAACTCATTGCACAAGGCCTCAGAAACTGCTATTTTCGGCTGAAGACAGGCAGGATTTAATAACCTGTCCACAGTCTGAAAAAGCATTGCTGGTTGGTTCCTCCCAGCAGCAATCTCCCTGGACAGGAACACTGCCTTCTTATGGTTGATTGCCCCCTGGTACACACCATAGTGTGCACGCAGGGCCAGTTTGTCTGCCTCCAAGCCGGACCCCCGCAAGCAGCGCTCCAGCCTCCGACCCTTGATCTTCAAAGCTCAAAGCCTTGAGCTCCCCATCAAACCATGGGGACCTCAAGTGAGAAGATCTAGGTCATACACGGATCAGTGCAAGGGAGTCGAGTGCCTCAGTCACTGCCCTATTATAGGCATCAGCTGCCTCACCCACACCTCCCCTGCATGCACTGTCCACACTAGATAGGTTTTCCACCACCAGAAAACCCTCCGGGGTCAAACCCCACAATGGGCGGTAGCTCACCATCTCTGCAGGAGGAGGGATCTTGGAGGGTGCCCTGAGCAAGAACTCCACCGTGCAGTGATCGGACCAAACGACTTTCTAAAATGAATTCTCATGGTTTTGGAATAAAATGTGACAGCAGCATTGGGGGGAGCATTATATTTCATTGTAATGGCGTTAACCTCGTGGTTAGCATGGTTTGGAAGTTTGATTTACTGTGTCTCCCTCATGTGCCGTGAATCTAGCTAATAGTAGTCTACTGTAGGAGAAGGACTTATGAAAAGACATTTGCAAATACTGTTGTATTTGTTTCTTACCTTCAGAGTTTGTTATAATGTCTCTTGGAAGTCCATTTAGGTATCGAGGAACATGGAAGTTGATGGCAGATAAGGACCGCAAGGCCCATCCAGTCTGCCCATTTTCTTTTTCTACCTTATAAATGTGCCATCGGCCTTTGTTCTGTCAGTGGCCTATCTATTCATAGTCATTTGTATTGCTCCCTTATGCCTATCCCATGCCTGTTTGAAGCCCTGCACTGTATTCATAGCCACCACTTCTTGTGGTAAGCCATTCCATGCAGCCACCACCCTTTCTGTGAAAAAGAATTTCCTCACATTCCCCCTTAATCGGCCCCCCTCTAATCTCATGCTGTGTCCTCTTGTCCTGCTATTTTTCTTATATTTAAACATGTTAGACTCTTTCACCTTGTTAATGCCCTTAAGGTGTTTGAATGCCTCGATCATATCACCTCTCTCCCTCCTTCAGTTCAGTTCTTGTTATTTGACTACTGGTTTCTGAGGTGTCGGGGGAGGTGGAGTACGAGGGTTCTGAAGACCGTTTTAATGTATCTACAGTTCCCTATTCCTCAGGTTTAAAAAGCAGCTCAGAATAGGAAAAATCCTGTTGCCTGGCAGCCTGGGACAATAGAAACCCCCAGTAGGACATTCTAAATCTGTGTTTGTCATGCCCGCCGGGCAATCAAAATCTAATACTGACTTCAGGCTGTCTGCAGATGCGTTAAAGTGAAATAGTGACTGTGAAGAGCATGCGTGACTGCTGAAACAGACAGTTTTTTGGGCACTGTGCAGTGATTTGCTTTCCTGGGCTGCGTTGGCCTGTCTTCCAGCATCTCTCTCGGGCAGCCACGACCTTCGAGTGGGGGTGGGGGGATCAGAGTGAGATGCACATGCGCTGGAAACAGGTTATAGGAACACATGAACATAGGTCAGCTGCCTGAGCTGTGGGTTTAGAAGCTGGAAGGGAGTCACGATCTACGTGTGTGTGTGTGGGGGGGTTATTGCCAGGACGATTGCACTACGTAGGCTCTGGGCAGAAACACACAGCAGGTCATCTGACCTGACCGTAAGTGGCACCAGCTGTTTTCTGTTTTTGGCTCCCCTGACATGCACGACCCACAAAGTGATCCTGTACCCTCATTCGCTCCTCCCGGCATAACTGTAAAATGTTTAAATTTAAAATGAAAATTCCCATGTTTCGCAAAGTTAATTTTTTGCTCAATAAGTGTCTGATATCTGCTGAATAGGTTTCTAAGGGGCTTTTGGAGCTTCTAGCCTGAGATGCGTATTATGTACCTAGAGAGTTCTGAGAATGGTCTAAAGGCATTGGCTACACTATAGTTCAGTTGTGTAGTATGTATTGGAATATGTTTTATTAATTTGAATGCCTTCACCGATGAATCACTAATCACTGACCCTGCAATTAGGTTGTGTTTGTAGAAGGTTGCTATGTTCACTTCTAACCAATCAATGGAAACCGTTTTATTTGCTATGTAATGCTGTAAATTTCTTATTAAAATGAAGTTTAAAATTCAGCTCTGGCAAGGGAAAATTACTTTCAGGTTCAGTGCATTGCTCCTGTAAAGGGCCCTAGTCACAATTGGGGGGGGGGGGGTGTGACTGTGGCCCTTTAGTGCTGCCACCCATTTGTGTTATATCCAGGATGTCATGGGGGGGTCCATGGGTCTCCCTGTGGCCCTGTTGCATTGTGAATCTGTGCTCAAGATGTTATTGGACACAAACAGATTTTGCACCTGCTACCATACAAACATACGAAATTTGCCAGCAGATAAAGGCCTAGAGGTCTAGCAAGTCTGCTTGAATGTGCAGCTAGCACCCCTTATTCTGCAGCTGCCCCTCCCTTCCACCCTTTCCCTTCATTAACCCTCCCCCTTGTCCTGTCCCATCCCCTTTTGAAATAGTCCACTGTTCTACTGGATACCACTTCTGCAGGTAATGCATTCCACCCAGCCACGACCCTCTCTGTAAAAAAAAGTGTCTCCTCATCTCCCTCCTGAACCTTCCTCCCTCCAGTCTCATATCATGGCCCCTGGTGTCCCTCCCCTCCCTTACTTTGAACAGCCCCTCTGTACCTGTCTTGTTTATTCCTTTCATGTATTTAAAGGTTTCAATCATGTCCCCCTGTCCCTCCTGTCCTCCAGTGAGTACATGTTCAACTCCCTCAACCTCCTCTCGTATGATAAGTCCCCCAGCCCCTTGATCATCTTTGTCGCCCTGCGCTGCACCCCCTCCAGTAACTTAATGTCCCTCTTCAGATACAGGCGCCAGTACTGCACGCAGTACTCCAGGTGCGATCTAACTAATGACCTATACAGTGGCAGAATCACCTCCTCCCTCTTTGAAGATATACCCCTTGCAATGCAACCCAGCATTTTGTTGGCCTTTGCAGCTGCCTTCCTACATTGTGCCGAGTTGTTCATTGACCCTGTAATGTGCACCCCCAAATACTTCTCCTCTTCCTCTGTCTGGGCTAGCTGCACTCCCCCCAGCTGGTAACTCCTCCTTGGGTTCTTCATCCCAAAATGCAGCACCTTGCACTTTTTTGGCATTAAACCCCAGTTGCCAGGAGTCTGACCAGGTTTCAAGCTTTGCCAGATCATCCTGCAACCCCTGCCATCCCCCTAGGTCATCCACCACCGCTCCTACCTTGGTATCATCAGCAAACAGACTGATCTTGCTCTTGATGTCCCATGATATGTCTGCAATGAATATCCCAAACAACACTGGTCCCAACACCGAGCCCTGTGGAACACCGCTCGTCACTACCCTTGGGTGTGAGAGGTCCCCACCCACCACCACCCTCTGTTGCCTTCCCTGAAGCCAGTTTCCTACCATCTCACCAGCTTTGCACCCGGCCCGTGCCTACTAACTTACTTCCCAGCCTTCCATGCGGCAGCGAGTCGAATGTCTTACTGAAGTCCAGATACAGGACATCCACTGCATGGCCCCTGTCCAGTTGCGTAGTTACCCAGTCATAGAACTCCACCAGGTTGGTTTGGCAGGATCTGCCCCATATGAAGCCATGCTGTCTGCTGTCCTGTAGTCCTTTGGCCTCTAGGAGGGCCACGGCCTCTCCTTCAGGAGAGTCTCCATTAGCTTACTCACAATGGATGTGAGGCTCACTGGTCTGTAGTTTCCCGGTTCATCCTTGGGGCCACTCTTGTAGAGGGGCACCACATGAGCCATCCTCCTGTCCTGAGGTACACACCCCGAATGTAGTGAGGCATTAAATAGGTCTGCCAAAGGTCCTGCAAGGACCTCTGCCAGCTCCTTCAGTACCCTGGGGTGGATGCCATCTGGGCCTGGTGCCTTGTCCACCCTCAATGCCTTCAAACCCTCCCGAACTCTGCCCTCCATGATTTCCCCATCTGTCACCCCTTTCCCCCCATTTCTGCCATTTCTTCCCCCTTGGGCGTCACCCCCTCTTCTCTTTAGTAAATACTGAGCAGAAGTACTCATTTAGTACTTCTGCTTTACTCTGTTCCCTGCTTCCACCCAACCCTCCTCCTTCCTAATCCTTACTATGTGGTCCTTACAGCTCCTTTTCTCCCTGATGTACCTAAAGAAGTCTTTCTCCCCTTCTTAATGCTTTGTGCCAGCCTGATTCCGTAGATGCTTTGGCTCCCTTACTGCCCTTGTCACCTCCTTGATTCTGTCAGTACTCCTCCCTCCTCCCCTCCTGTTTTCTTCTTGCTTCCTAAAGTCAGCTCTTTTTCTCCTTACCTTTCATGACCTCCTTGCTCAACTAGCTCGGTTTCTTAGCCCTAGCCTTCTTGCTCTGGGCCTTGCAGCAGGTTTTGGTTGCCTCCACTATCCCCAGCTTTATGAGCTCCCACTTCTGGTTAGTGTTCATACTAGATTGAATTCTGGCCAGGTACCCTTTTACCACTTCCCCCATCCTCCCAAAGTTGGCCCTCCTGATGTCCAGCAGTCTTGTGCCCGATTCCACTCCTTCCTTGCCCATATCCAGTGTGAGCCATACTGAGTGGTGGTCACTCCCTGACAGCGGTTCCTCCACTGTAAGTTCTCTCACAAAGTCCCCATTTGCCAGCACAAGGTCAAGGGTATTTCCTAACCTGGTTGGTTCACTGATCATTTGCAGCAGGAAGCTGTCCTGGAAGGCATCCAGCAGTACCTGCTTCCTTCTGTTCCTGGTTGTTTGGGTACTCCAGCCCACTCCTGGCATGTTGAAGTCCCCCACAGTCACCACACTACCTTTCTCGCAGGTCCTCCTGATCTGTTCTGCTAGTTCCCTGTCTAACTTCTCTGTCTGAGATGGTGGCCTGTACACCACTCCCATTCTAAGAATCCTATTCTTGGAATCCTGGATTTGCATCCAAAGTGACTCTGTACTACCCTCCTCCCCTTCATCCCTTACACACTTAAGTCCTTCCTTCACATATAGTGCCACACCCACCTTCTTTCCCAATCACCCTGTCCCTACGAAATAACCTGTACTGTGGTACAGACAGGTCCCAGTCATTGTATTGGGTGGCCCATTTTTCTGTGATGGCTGCAGTGTCCACCTCTCCCTCTGCCATGAGCACCTGTAACTCTGCAGTTTTCCTCCCAAGGCTCCTAGCATTAAGGGTAACCTCCTTCCACCCTTTTCCACCCCCCATCCTGCTCTCCTTTCCTAACATCACCAATAGTACTTGCCATTTGTCCTTTGTCACGGTTATGGGGGGTTAGCTCATATGGTTTCCCAACCTGTGGTCTCTGCATGTCTCTTGCCCAGTTGCCACCCCCCACTCCTAATTTAAGTTCCTAACTTCCTCTATGTACTCCTCCATCCTCTGTTTCAACACTTTCTTTCCCTCCTCACCCAAGTGTAGTCTGTCCTTGGCATAGAGACTACTGTCCTCCCAGGTCCCTCTCCACCCCCCAGCAGCCCATACCCTTTAGCAGAACACCAGGTTCTTAGCCATCCGTTAAATTCCTCTATTCTCAGCTTTCTTGTTGTGCTTGCCTTGGGTACTGGAAGTATCTCTGAAAAAGTTACAGATCTTCCTGCCCCTCACATAAATGTGCTAGTTCCTCAAACCTCCTCTGGACTATATCTACTGCCTTGTCAGCCAGGTCATTTGTCCCAAGATGTATAATTAAATGAGGCTTGTCCCTACCCCTTCTAGCATATTTCAGAACAGATTGTCCCACCCTTTCGCTGTCATTCCTGGCATGGCTCTCCACCAAATCGACTGTGCCTCTCCCCTTGCTACCCACCTGACTCCTCTTAGTATTGAGTCCCCCAGCACTAGGATTCCACACTCTTACTCCCTGCTTGCTTCCATTCTCTCCCTCTCTCATTTCCAGCTCCTCTTCTTCCTCCTGCACATTATTTCCCCTTTTGCCCTGTTGCAATTCTCCCAGCAGAACTTCCCCCGCTCCAGTTTGGTCCAGGCATTTATCAATTACTCCTCTAATTTCATCATTTCTCTCCTCCACCTTCTTCCTCTCTAGCAGTGCAAAACTATTTTCTGAAGACCCTTCACAAATGCCCGCTCTCTCTCTCTGCATAGTAACCTGTTCTCTCCTTTCCACTCCATGACTTTTGCCACTTCTTCGCCTCCCCTCACAGTCCCTATCTCCTCTTTCCATTTGTCTTTTGTCTCCTGACCTGGTTTCCCTGGCAATCGTTCTTCCTGGCCTGGGCCCCTTGTCTCTGCTTCCTTCTTCTGACCTCTCCTCACCACTGTTGGCTTAAATCGCCCCTCATCTCCCTTCCTCCTCCTCAGTATTGGGCTAAACCCACCCCCAATCTGCCTTGCATGTCTTAGTTCCTCCTGCAGACCCTCAATCTCCTTTCTAAGTTTCTCTATGTGGTTGCACACTAAACATCCTCCCACACTCCAGGCAATTTTTAGAAAGATTGGTGCACCGCAGTTGTTGCAGCCTACCACCCTACCCATTGCTGTCGTTGCCCACCAGTGACCCCCACACCCTTCCAGATGCAGGAAACCAAACACTCCCCCAAGTCTCCCCTTTCCCCCCTCTATCAGTGCAAAACATTCTTTTCTTTATTTCCCTTACCTCCTTTGTTGTACACATTTAGATAGATTGAGCAACTGTTTTTATATTCCTATCCACACTCAAAAAGAGACTTTAAGTAGCTATTGCACAACCTTCTTCAAACTCCTACTCCTCCTTTTCCCAATGCAATAGCAATGCAAAGAAGTAACAATGAAAGCTCTTAGATTTGCAGTTACTTCCCTTCCTCTGAGATAGCAGTCACCTCTTCACTTGCTGCTGTTCCTTTCCTGGATGTCTGCTTGTGCTATGACAGTTGCATATTCTTTGCCCATTTGAGGAACTGATGTCAGAACCCCTGGTATAAGGAAATAATGGACATTGGGTGGGCGGGGCTAAGCCCAAGTCTTCCAGAAACAATCAGGTAGCTGAGGCCCCTGGTCAGACCATTAGCACCCTTCCCCCACTCTGCACTAAGCTTTGCAGCTAGTGAAGCCAGCAACAATGAATCACAATTCTACTCAAAGCCCCCAAAATAGGTTTGCTACCCAAAGAAACAGGACTCTAAATAGCTTCACCAACAACACATCAAAATACGCTTGAAATTAGAAGATATAGGTCTCCAATTCAAAGAAATAGACCCAGTTAAATCACACCACTTATGTTTTTAAATCAGAAGAAATAGGCCTCTACAAATGCAGCCTGCCACACAGTGAAACATCAAACAAATGAGCCCACTTAACCAAGGAGGTGACCTCAGTGGGGAAAGCAGTGGACCCCAGAGGAGGAGGAAGCGAATCCTGGTGGGGGACTCCATCATAAGAGGGATCCAGCTAGGAACACAGGAGGGGGAGGACAGGGAGGTGAGGTGCCTACCAGGTGCCACGGCATGGAGGGATGAAAGGAAGATACTGGGGATCACTGGGAAGGCAAGACAGGAGGGTGAGCTGGATGTCATTATCCACCTAGGGTACTAATGACTTGGCAAATGGGGAGCCAAAGGAAGTTCAGGAAGGGTTTAGGAAACTGGGAGGGTCTCAAGCAAGTAGCTACTTCTGTCACTTTCTCAAGTACTACCTGTGAGAGGCAAGGAGAGCATAGAGTGCATGCACCAGGAACTTTAACTCATGGTTGAAGAACTGGTGCTGTGAGGAAGGTTGGATTCATTGGTGACTGGGGACACCCTGGAGGATGGAGGTTTGTTCAAGCCTGACGGCCTGCATCCATCCTGGAGGGAATCCAAGCACTCAATGATAAGTTTAAATGCTACATGACAAGCATTTAAACTAGCAAAGGGGTGGCAGGCCAGCAAGGAGGGTACCTACTTGCTCACCCCCACAGCTAGCAGTGGAACCAGTGAACCAGAGGAGTGGCTATCTCTGCAAAGCAGTGTGCAAAAGATGGAGATTAGTGTCCAAGGTGGATAAGCAGAAAGGGCAAAATTCAGCAGAAGGGCAGACAGCAAGGAGAACCAGGATAAATGACAACCAAGGAAGGGGCTAGAGTAGAACAGTGAAGCAGTCTAGGGAGGTCAAATCATGGAAAGCCATGTGTGCAAATGCCAGGAGCCTTAGCAACAAGATGGAAGATCTGGAGGCTGTCATGGTACAGTCAGACCTGGACATTGTGGCCATCACTGAAACCTGGTGTAATGATAGCCATGACTGGGAGATGGCCATACCTGGCTACAACATATTCAGAAGAGAGACAGAGCAGGCAGGAAGGGAGGAGGGTGGCACTGTATGTGAAAAATGACATAAGGGCCACAGAGATCCAGGAGGAACAAAATGGGGAGAGATACTGTGGGTTAAACTGGAAGGAAAATGGGGCCAGCCATCCAGCACAGGAGTGGTCTATAGACCACCAGCCCAGGAGGAAGAAACAGATAAGGAGCTGATGCTAGCCATCCAAGGATGGCAGACAAGAATGAGGTAGTACTGGTTGGAGACTTCAGTATTCCAGGCGTGGACTGGAGCATCCCAGCAGCAGCATCAACTAGGAGCAGGTTTATCCTGGACTCCCTTCAGTGCCTTCCTCAAGCAACTGGTCATGGAACCAACTGGCAGAAGGCAATACTGGACCTTCTGCTCACAAACAGGGACAGTGTGATGGGGGTAACAGTGGGGGAGCACCTGGGTAACAGTGACCACCAGTCATTCGGTTTGAAATCACAGAAAGAGCAGAACCAAACCACACAAAAACCGATCCTGGATTTTAGGGGGCAGACTTTGGGAAAATGGGAGATACTTGAAAGAGGCATTAAGGGAATGGGACAGGAATCAGGGGTTGAGGAACAGTGGGCAGTATTTAAAATGAGGATTATAAGAACAACAGAATTATGCATTAAGCAGGTTAGCAAGAGGAAAAGGAAGAAGAGACCATTATGGTTTCCAAAGAGGTAGCAAAGAAGTGAAAGCCAAAAGGTTGCATTCAGGCAATACAAAAAGACACAGGCAGAAGGGGATAGGGAGACTACCAGGAGAAACAAAGGGAGGCAGGGAAGTCAGTAAGGGAAGCCAAAGCTCAGACAGAAGAACACATTGCAAAATCAGTGGTTAAGGGGACAAAACCTTTACAGGTACATAAGTGAAAAAAAGAAAGACAAAGGGAGGATAGTGAGACTGAAGGGGAGGATGGGAGTGCGTGGAGGATGACAACAGTAAAGCTGACATATTGAACAGGTATTTCTGCTCAGTCTTTGCTGAGGAAGAGGGGTTAATGGGTCTGAAGGGAGTACAAGGGTGAGAATGGTGCAGAAATGGACACAATTCCCTTACACGAGAAAGGGTCCTGAAGGAACTGGAAGTAATAAGAGTTGACAAAGCAATGGGCCAGATGGGTGCACCCCAGGTCCTTAAAGAACTAAGAGAGGTGGTGGCTGAACCTCTGGCTATCCTGTTTAGCCAATCACTGGAAACAGGGAGGTACCCAAAGACTGGAGGACAGCAGATGTAGTCCCTTATACAAAAGTGGGAACAAAGAGGAAGCAGGGAACTACAGACCAGTCAGCCTGCACCTGGTAGTGGGAAAGATCATGGAAGCACTACTGAAGGAGAGAGATTGGTGGAACATCTGGTTGTCAATGGACTACAGGACCCAAGGCAGCATGGTTTCACCAGGGGGAGGTCATGTCAGACCAACCTCATTGAATTTTTTGACTGGGTGGCTAGGGAGGTGGATCAGGGAGGGCAGTGGACATGGCCTATCTGGACTTCAGCAAGGCCTTTGACACTGTGCCACATAGAAGACTATTACACAAACTGGGGAATATGGGTATGGGCAGGACAGTAGTGTGGTGGGTAGGTAACTGGCTGGGTGGCAGGACACAGAGGGTGGTGGTAAATGGCTGTCACTCACAGAGGGAAGAGTGACCAGTGGGGTACCACAGGGATCAGTGCTGGGACGGTCCTATTCAACATCTTCATCAGTGACATTGCGCAGGATCTAGAAGGCAGAATTTCACTGTTGCTGATGACACAAAGCTCTGTAACAGAGTAGACACACCAGAGGGTGTAGACAGAATGAGAAGGGACCTGCAGAAACTTGAAGAAGTGTTCAAGGGTTTGGCAGTTGAAATTCAATGCAAAGAAGTGCAAGATAATGCATATGGGGCACAAAACCCTGCCACAATATATCAGTTGGGGGTGAGGATATAGCATGCACCAAGCAGGAAAGAGATCTTGGGGTTGTCATCTTTGATGACCTCAAGGTAAGGAAACAGTGTGACAAGGCAGCAGGTAAAGCAAATAGGATGCTGGGATGTATAGGCAGGGCATCACCAGCAGGAAAGGAGGTCATAATTCCGCTATACAAGACACTAGTGAGGCCCCACCTGGAGTACAGTGTACAGTTCTGGAGACCATACCTACGTAAGGACATAGACAGGGTAGAGAAGGTTCAGAGGAGGGCAACAAAGATGGTGCATGGATTGCATCACAAGTCCTATGAAGACAGGTTGAAGGAACTGAACATGTACTCCCTGGAGGAGAGGAGGGAGAGAGGGGATATGATAGAGACATATAAGTATCTTACAGGGAGAAACAGGGTGCAGGAAAACGCTATTTCTAAGCGAAAAAGATGTTCCAGGACTAGAGGGCATGGGATGAAGTTGGAGGGAGGACGAGTCAGAGGAAACATGAGAAAGAATTTCTTCACAGAACGGGTGGTGGACAAGTGGAACACCCTGCCAGAGGAAGTGGTGGGGGCTAAAACAATCACGGGATTTAAGAATGCATGGGATAGACATAAAGGAATTCTAGAGGTCAGGGGTAAGGGGAAACAGACTTCTAGGAAAACAAACTGAACTTACAAGCTCAAATGGGCAGACTGGGTGGGCCATAGGCCCTTATCTGCCAACACTGTCTATGTATCTATGTATCTATGTACTTACAGCTACCAAAACAGGTTTCAAAATTCCAACAGCCCCAAACAATACCCTGCTAGTCCCTTAGAAGTAGTAAGAAAGAAAATAATCTACCAAGTAGAATCCACAAGAAACAATGTAAAAACAACAAGAAGAAGCTACTGTACAGTACAGATCTGATCCTGTTCCCCTTCTAGTTCCTTCTGATAATGCATAATGATAAGTGTCGGCAAATTTCCATCAAAATTCCAGGACAACAGAAAACTGGCATCGGGCAACCAAAGTTAGGGTCAGGGTTGTCCGTGGGCAGCTTAATTAAAAAAAAAATAATTCTGAGCCTGCAGCAGCTACTGGGGAGCTGCATATTTCTCCATTATCGTTCTGCCTAACCTTTAGTATCTAAGCCATTGAAGAGGCTAGTTATTTACTGTAACTTAGTCTTTAAAAAAAAAAAAAAGTTAGATTTCCCCCAGCTCCTATTGTTCAAGCCTACAGAGCTAAGCATATGTATATCAACTATTAGAGTAGTAATTTGTAAAGCTGCTCTATTAAGTCCTCATACTATGTACGAGAAGTTATATGTATTGTACAATGGAAACTAATAAACAAAAATAAAATAATAACAAAAAAAGCATTTAAAATGCATCTTCCGAGAGCTCCTTGGATCATCTTGCGTGTGAGTTGCACTGGTTCTGTTGTTTTTCTTTTATTCTGTTAACCAGTGTAGTTTGTAAGCATGAACAATGATTGCCTCCCTCTATAGCACCCTCCTAATTTCATTATGATTTAAATGTAAATTAAGGTGCTTAAGTCTGGTGTGAAAACCTGCCTGGCACCACTGCAGAGGTCATGACCTGACTCATGGTAAGGCATCCTGGAATTTTATGATGTTTTATTGCTAAAGCCTGAAGTAGTTATACAGTATTAGTCAGTGCTGTTGCTGTCCTCTGCGGTCCCTATGTTCTTGTCTTATGCTGGCAATGAAACTTTTCAAGGTATAGTACATGTCCTGCTGTTTTCTGTAGTTCATCTGAGTTAGAAAAAAGTACAATACAGGGACTTCACAAGACATATAACAAAACTGACCGAGAGCATAACTTCTGCAGGCTTGTGCATGTACACATCAACTTCCATAATGCTGTGCACGAGTCTGGTCATGACCTTTGCAGTGGAGACAAACAGGTTATCACACCAGGGCAAAACAGAGTGAAGCAACCTCATTTATTTTTAAATGAGGAGGGAATTAGGGGGATGCAAGAGGGGGGAATCACTGTTCATGCCTACAGACTACCCAAGTATACAGAAAATAGGGTGAGGTGACTATCCCTGTAAATTAACATCATGTAATCATCTTTACCAGCAGATGTAAATTAGTTACCCATTGTGTAAAGGCTCTGTGTTCAAAATAACTGCTGGACAGAACTCTCCAAAATTGACAGAACTTCTGTGTACTCTGCCTGCTTGTGCCGAGGACAGGCTTGGACAAACATTTCTGACTACTTCTCTTTCTCCCATTGTTCAACTGATCATGGTGTCCTCGGAGAGAAACTGTTACAGTTACAGTCATCATGTGCTGCTGTTGCCATGTCCTCGTGTGGGAGTCAGAGCAGCAGGAACAGTTAGGGAATTAATACACTAGAATAGTTAGACATGGCCTACCTAGACTTTAGCAAGGCATTTGACACAGTCCCACACAAAAGATTAATAGTCAAATTAACCAGCCTGGGAGTGGGTCCCAGGGGGGTAGCCTGGGTAAAACATTGGCTGGACAGCAGGACACAGAAGGTAATTGTAAATGGAGTCCACTCTGAAGAAAGAGGGGTTACTAGTGGGGTACCGCAGGGTTCAGTATTGGGTCCAGTCCTTTTAATGTCTTCATAAGTGACATTGCAGAGGGACTGGAAGGAAAAGTATGCCTCTTTGCAGATGACACAAAGATCTGCAACAGGGTTGATACAAGGAGGCGTGGAAAGGATGAGGAAGGGACTTGGCAAGGTTGGAGGAATGGTCAGAAGTGTGCAGCTAGGATTCAATGCAAAGAAGCAAAATAATGCACCTGGGAAACAAGAACCCAGGGGAAGAATACACAATGAGGGAGGGTAGTAACAACAACAAAAAGGAAAGGGACCTGGGGTAATCATATCAGATGACCTTAAGGTTAGCAAGCAATGTGAGAAGACAGTAGGGAGGGCTGGGGGTATACTAGGATGCATAGGGAGAGGCATCAGCAGCAGAAAACAGGAAGTTGTTATCCCTCTGTACAGACAGTTGGTGAGACCCCATCTGGAGTACTGTGTCCAGTTCTGGAGACCCCATCTCCGCAAGGACATAGACAGGATAGAGGCAGTCCAGAGGAGGGCAACTAAAATGGTGCAGGGTCTGCAAGAAAAGCCGTATGAGGAGAGACTAAAGGAGCTTAATATCTATACCCTTGAGGAAAGAAGGGAGAGGGGGGACATGATAGAAACGTTTAAGTACCTCAGTGGAATCAACAAAGTCCAAGAGGGTAGCATCTTTCAGAAAAAGAGACGTGCAAGAACAAGGGGACACAATTTAAAGATGGGGGGGGGGCGGTTCAGGGGCAATGTGAGGAAGTATTATTTCACAGAGAGGGTAGTGGATGCATGGAACAGCCTTCCTGAGGAGGTTGTGGGGTCTAAAACTGTGGGAGAATTCAAGAATGCATGGGACAGACATAAGGCAATTCTTGTGGGGGATAGAAAGAAATAGGCTATTGGTTAACTAGGATCTGCAGCCTATCCTGTAGGTAGGGAAATGGGCAGACTAGATGGGCCAAGTGGTCCTTATCTGCCGTCAAAGTCTATGTTTCTATGTTTGTTTCTATTTAATAAAGTAAAAAGAAAGTTCACCGAGTCCTTAAATTAGTTACCCCATTGAGCCTGTATTCGATTACAGTCATGCATTGATTCATAGTGTTTGGATTATTGAAAAGCACTGCCTCTGAGAACTGAGAAATGTTCCGTGTATGCTGCTTTTAAAGCCTAATTATGTACAGTAGTTTCCAACAGTAATATGGCTCTTTCATTTAGCTCTAGTTCATGTTGTTGGTGAAAATATCTTTTCCTTAAAGAGATGTAAATGAGGTTGTCAGGGACATCAGTCATTAGTTTTTATTCCCCACCCCCCAACCCATGTGCAGTCTCTTTCCTTTTTCCAAATCAATTGTAAAGACAGGGGTTGAATTTCTGTTAGCGAAAAACAGTTACCAAGCAGCCAAAATGTGTAGCATACAGTAGCTTACTGGCTAAGATGAAAGTCTGACGCAAGTAAAACGCTTATAGCAAACCAGGGATATCCCCTGCAAAAAAGATATAGGGTTTAAAAGCTGCATAAATAACATTTTGCAGGTGAACCCTAGGGAACAAAGGATGGAATCCTTTGAATATCGTGGCATTTTAGTGTTTTCCTTTGAGGCAGTACAAAGTATAGGCTCCTGGATGTCAACGGGAAGAGTTATTGGTGTCCCACTTCACAATGTAGCTCGTGCTCTTTCACTGGCGGATTTGTGGGAGAAAGCACAGATCGGTACTGGGGAATTAATAACAATGATGTGACAAGTCACATCATATAAATATATTTACTTTAATAAGGAAATTGACTTTAAAGTCCAAAAACATGAATAATTGGAGCAATGTTGTTAGCTTCTAAAACATGGAGATCAATACCTAACTCTTTCAGACAGCTCCCCATTGTGTGACGATCGCGACTTGATGCATGTTTGAAAACATGAGAGGAAAAAAAAAGAAGCGAACTGAGATGCCAGAGGTGTTAACAGGGGCAGCGTTGCTTTTACTACTAACTTTTGGGCACTGACTCCTCAGTAAATGCTGTATGGGGAACAACTATTTCACTTGCAGGCTCACGCTCTAACGCTGACCGCATGCATTCTGAGAGACCGTCCATCAGTAATGGTACAGCCAGAGCGGGAGTTTTAGCATAGAGTCTGCTGCTTGTCCAGTTGAGATACATGGTGATAATTTGTTTTGTGTTCATACTTGCACAAAGTGAACATACTGCTGTGAAAGTGGATTTGAGAGGTGTATCACTGTTGGTCTAATGCAGGGCAGTTGTCAGTTGGCTCGGCAATGTCAGACCAGTCGTCAGCCAGGATGATCATGACACTCCTAAGGACTTTGCTGGGTGCAAACTTTGTGACGTTCAAAGAAAAGGGTGGCTATTTGCTTTAATCTGGATGATGCTGCCCAGCACGCAGCTGCTTAGCGTGCACCTTGTCCCCCTCCCCCCCGGCAATGCAACTGATTGCACTTAACCCCTGCTTCTTACTCTAGGAGTCCTTTAGCATCAGTAACTTTAGCAGTTAGCTGGATAGGTGTAACTGCCCCAAAGATATGCCTTTAAGAGAATTTTATTTAAATGAGTTTTGGGCAGTAGCCAGTCAAAAAACAGGAGGGGGAGTGAGCTGAGTGAGAGCTGCCTGAAGGTTTCAGAATTTTTTCTCCGCTGGACTGAGCAACATTGCCCCTGAGGTGCCTCTCAGCTTTCTTTGTTGACAGCCTCCTAGCTCTTATCTGGGTAAAGTTTTCCTCATAAATCAATTTATATAGTGTGTTAAGTGAAAGTTTTACATTTTTGTTAGCGCCGCGCTAATTTTCTATTTTTAGTGCAACCGTGCTATTTTGACTTTATTTTTACTGCAACTGTTCATTTCCTATGTTATTTTTACCACGGGTGCTTAATTTCAATGGTTTCTCCCTTTTTTAACCTAATTCTTGAAGGAACCTTCGAATTAGTGTCAGTTGCCTTGTTTTTTACTTCAGACCTCGCGGGTCTTACTGCGAGGCACCCAATTGGATTTAAAACTTCTACAGTTGCCTGGGGATTCTCTGAGGATTGGCATTTACAGAGAAACCCATATACAGATATAAAACTGGACCTAAGGTATCATCTGTCACAGGACTGGCCAATGGCATTTTAACAGAAACCTGTGAGCAGTTGACCAGTATTACTGGGCTTTTCTATCAAGATTGGCACTGGTATAGATCCCATTACTACAAAAAAAGAAAAAAGCACTTTAAAATAGACAGAGTAATTTAACTGGGGCAGGACTGGCCGGTGGCATTTCACAGAAACCTGCAGTCTGTTCATGAAGTCCAGATCTTGGGTTTGCTTTGTATAACTTGGCATAGCAAAGAAACCTGTAATTATTATGGCTGCGGATAAATCAAAGGCTTCCGATGAGGGGCCATCGAAAATTACTAACAATAAAAATGTAAGCAGAGTAGCTGAGGAACCCTCCAGATCCCAGCCAAAAAATAAAGCTTCCCAAAGATGGAAGTACCTCATAAATTTAAAAAATAATTAAAGTGATGAAAAAGCTTGATCAAGCCGCTGACTAAATGGCTAAAAAGAAACTCTGGCAAGAAAAAAAAATACTCCTGTTGCTCCTGGAAAAGCCAATAGCGAGACAACAGGCAGCTTAAAATATACAGAAAAAACAAAACACATACATCCGAAGTCTGCGCAGGATCTCCCATCTGTGCAAGACATGGCAAAAGTATGCCAACTGTTTCAGACCCTACAAAAGATGGGGCCTATATTTACTGGGGCTGGCAAGCACTCTTCTACAGTTTTCCCCTCTCTAGACTGTGAGGGTGACGCAGATGATGAAGAAAATTTTTATGATGTCCCTGACACGGATTTTGAGGGCCTTGAGCCCCATGAGTCCCCAGACCCTCCATTCGGAGACCCCCGGGTGATCAGGAAGATTCCTCCTTGATGTTTACATTTTTACAAAATATGCTAGACACCCTGGACCTCCCTACACAGGAGCCCAACCAGGATGTTGATGAAGATGAATATTATAGGGAGATGAGAGGTCTTTCAACCCCCAAGACCCTGGTTGTACCTGTCTATAATGCTTTCAGAAGAAATACCATGAAAGTGCTTCAGACCCCCACCTCAGTGACAGGGGTTGACAAGCGGATTGAGAAAAAATGCAGATTGTCTAGAACGGGTACCAAGTTCCTGTCTGCATACCCTAGCCATAAGAGTATAGTGCAGCAGGCAGCTTGTGAGAAAGCTGCGGTATTCTTGTCTCCCTTACCTCTGGACAAGGACTCCAAGAAAATTGACTTTATAGCAAAGAAAGTGTATGCCAAAGCTTCCCTGCTTCTCTGACTTTCTTTGTACATGGCGTTCACAGCCAGATATCAGAAAGCCCTGTGGAAGTCTGTCCTAGCCATTGCCTGCAGTGGGTCAGATTCTGTGGTGCAGGAGCTGGTGGATACAACAACAACTGCCCTGGAAGCTACCAAGTACCAATTCCACATGGCAGACGACAGCAGTGATGCAGCCTCTAGGGTGATGGCCCACGCCATCTCTCTGAGGCGCTTCGCCTGGCTTAGAACTAGCAGTCTAACCACAGACACCCAGACCAAGGCTATGGATTTTCCCTGTGATCAAAACATGTTGTTTGATTACAGCACCACTGACTACATGAAAAAGGTTGACGAGTACAAGGCCTCCTGACAGAGCCACTCGTCTAAACCTAAGCCTATCATCCCTCAGAGATCCCATCCCAGGGGCGGTAGGAGCAGAAGTTTTGTTCCCAGGCCTTACAATCCCTATCCCCAATCTGACTTCGGTCAGTCTGGGGGTCTTTCAGTGGCTGGGGCAGAAGGGGCCAAAGAAGAGCCACCTCTACTCAGCCAACTGCCTCGCAGTCTGAGTCCTGATGTTAGTGTCCAGGTTGCCTCCTAGCCTCCGGTGGGAGGCAGACTCTCCCACTGTCTTCAGAACTGGTCCCTCATTATGTCGGACAGGTGGGTACTGGAGATAGTGGAGAAGGTTCTGCCACTGCAGTTCAAGCAGATACCAGACCTTAAGGTTACCCAGGTGTCAAGACCTCTGTCCCCAACACAGGTTCCACTGTTGGAATTGGAGGTACAAAACCTTCTGGCTCTACAGCAGTGGAGATGGTCCCGGCCCACAGGAGGGGCATGGACCTCTATTCCAGATATTTTCTGACACAAAAGAAAAGTGGGGAATGGCGACCTATCATAGATCTCGGATATTTAAACAAACTTCTGAAAAAAAACAAATTCAAAATGGTCACTCTGTCACTGGTCATACAGTCCTTACAGCAGGGGGACTGGGTAGCCTTCCTCTACTTAAAGGACGCTTACTTCCACATACCCATAAGGAGATCTCACAGGAAGTTTCTCAGATTCAAACTTCCTTAGCATCACTATTGGTTCACCGCAAAGCCCGTCGGTCTGTCCTCGGCCCCAAGAGTCTTTACCAAGTGCCTCGCAGTGGTAGCAGCACACCTCAGGAGACTGGGTGTCACTCTCTACCCCTATCTGGATGACTGGCTCATAGTCGCAAAGTCTCCTTGCCAGGTCAGGGAGTCCCTTTCCCTTACAGAATGCACTTTGGAGTCTCTGGGTTTCCTGATAAATCTAAAGAAATCTCACCCGGAACCCAACCAGCTGCTCACCTTCATAGGGGCCCAGCTGGACATTCAAAGGATATGCCTTCCTCCCACAGAAAAAATTTCAAGAGTTTCCTTTCAGTGGCATATTCTTTCGTCTGGGGACAGTCAAGAGCAGCCAGACAGTTTTTCAAACTCCTGGGACACATGGCTTCAATGACTGCAGTGATCCCAGGAGTCCGGTACAGGATGTGACTCCTGCAAGCCTACCTCAGAGCTCGCTGGTCTCAGAGAAGCAACAGCTTTTCAAATACCTGTTATGGAGCAGTTCCTCCAAAACCTGCTGTTGTGGAAGAACCCTGCAAATTTTCAGGCAGGGGTACCCTTCCAAGCTCCGCTTCCCACAAAGGTGATCGCCACAGATGCCTCCCTTTTGGGGTGGGGAGCACATCTGGACAGTGCCTCAGTAAGGGGCACCTGGACACTCAAAGAGTCACAGTTGCACATAAATCTCTTGGAGCTCAGAGCAATCTTTCTAGCTCTGAAAGCTTTTGCTCCCAGCATAATATAGGGAAAGCGGTTCAAATTCGAACAGACAGCACCACTGCAATGTTTTACATAAACAAGCATGGTGGTACCAGATCAGGAATACTCTGTTCAGAAGCTCTGTTCTCTAGCCTTCTCCCTGGGAGTTAACCTCTCAGTTATTCACCTACAGTAGCAAGCAAAAACAATAGTCTGGCAGATGCTCTGAATCACATCAGTCAAGGCCGAAGCAAATGGACCCTGAACAAGCAGGTACTAGCCACAGTGTTCAGGTGGTGGGGCACACCAGAAGTGAATCTGTTTGCCTCGCCCCTCAATTTTCAGCTTCCTCAGTACTGTTGCAGGCCCCCAGTACTGGGAACGCTTCCTCTGGATGCCCTGATCCTGGACTGGTAAGGGAAGTTCCTATACATATTCCCTCCCTTTCCCCTGATACTCAGGGTTTTGCTGAAACTCAGACAACAGCCTACATCTATGATCCTGGTGGTTCCGAATTGGCCCAGGCAAGCCTGGTACCCTGTCCTTCTCTCAGTACATCCATGTGCCTATTTTCAGGTGCGACCCGGGAGAGTTACAGACATGAATTTTACAGGTACAGTGAGTAATGCAACTTATACATACAGTGAAGTGACTGGTACATCTTTTCATACAGTGAAGCGGCTGAATATAATTTTTACATACAGAGGAGTATCAGAAGACATAGAGAAATGACAGTCAGTACAAAACAACACATGAGCCCGGGGGGGGATTATAAGTGGCCCGGGAGAGTTAAGAGCTAGGCCGCATATAGACAGTGAGTGTTAACCCAATTTGTCCTTGCTTGGCCAGGTAGTCAGGATAGTACGTGCAGTGGTCCCAGAGGACGTGGAGGTCCTATGTGCCAGCATAGTGTGGGACAAGGCTACGAGGTGCAAGGGCAAGTGGAGGGGCCCTTCAGGAAGTTCCAGAGGGAGGTTTTAAATCCATTGTGGGAGGGGGTGGACCGTGTAAGGACTGGGAATGAGTTCCATAGTTTCGGGGTGTAGCTGGTGAAGGCCCGGTCACCGGCAAGGGAGCGTGTCCTAGGAACTGGGCAGGAGAGTGCTGCCCTTGACCTAAGATGGTAGGTGGAAGCGTCAGAGTAGAGGGGAAGGGCAAGGGCAGCAGGGATGGATGTCCTGACAATGTTGTCGATGAAGTTACCTATTACAAAAACACGGTGCTTCTCCGGTGGGAGCCACTCGAGACGAGAGTAGAGGTCGCAGCGATGTGTAAGGGGAGGAGCAGAAAGGGCGAAGCAGCAGATGCTGTTGTAGGCCTTATCCCATTTTGAGAGTATGGATTTCAAGAGAGGCAAAGGTCACGAGTGCATAGCAGAGGGAGGGGAGGAGAACACCCCTGGCTAGGGCCACCTGAGCAGCTGGGGTGAGGCAGTTTTTGCTCTGTAGGCGAGACCGAGCTTAGCGTTCGTAGGCTTACAGATGTTTCGGACGTGAAGGGAGAGGTCCAGCTGGGGGTCCAGCGTAACGCCAAGATACTTGATTACGGGAACCATCTGCAGGGGCAGGCCGTCAGCCCCATGGATTAAAAGGGGGGGCGGGCAGGAGTTTGTTCTGCTGAGGGAGCCAAAGAGCATAGCCTGTGTTTTCTTAAGGTTGGTGGTAAGCTTGTGTACCGCCAGCCAAGACTGGATCCGGTTGAAGTCAGTGTTTAGTTTGGAGTTGATGGTATCAATGTCACGATCGCTGTTCAGGATGACAAGGTCGTCAGCGTACAAGGTGATTAGTTCATGGGAGGAGATGGACGGCAGCTCATTGATGAAAAGGGAAAAGAGCATCGGAACAAGGACAGACCCTTGGGGGAACCCGCATTGGACAGTGGTGAGATGTGAATAAGTCTGGTTAAAATTGGTATATTGCTTCCTACCGGTTAGGTAGTTGAGGAACCAGGCATGGGCCGGGTTAGAGAGTCCAACGGCGAGGAGAGTGGAGCTGAGGAGGGAGTGGTCTACCCTGTCAGAGGCCTTGGAGAGATCCACGAAGATCGCACCTGTGAGGTTGCCCTGGTCGGTAGCTGTTCTAATATGCGAGGTAACTACCGCGAGGGCGGTGGCTGTGCTGTACCCCTTCCTGAACCGTGCTGAGCTGGAGAGAGAGGTTGTATACCTGCAGATACTCATTAGCTGAGAGGCCAACTTCTCTAGGAGTTTGGAGGCGGCCGACAGGATGGCAATGGGCCGGTAATTAGTGGGGTCTTTGGGGTTACCTTGCTTGAGAACGGGGTGATTTTGGCTACCTTCCAGAGATCCGGGATGACACCAGCTGTTAGAGAGGAGTTGAAAATATGCGTTATAGGCCAGGCAAGTAGGTGAGCACCCAACCTAAGCAGTTTTGGCTCCAGGTTGTCGTGCCCTGCTCCAGTGTGAGGGAAGAGGTTGGCAAGCATCCTCTGGGTTTCAGCAGTGGACATGTGTTGTAAGAAGAAGGAGGGTCGGGTCTCAGGACCAGGTCAGGAGGAGCTGGTGGAGCAGGGTACTGACAGATGGGCGCTCGGGGATGTGGGAATGGCAGGGGCAGAAGATAGTGGAGGGGGGGGGCTGTTCGGAGAACATTGTGTTAAAGGCATTGGAGATAGTGCGTGGGTTGTTGCAGCTGACCACGTTGATTAGGAAGTCCGTGACTTGAACTCGGGTAGAGCCCCCCACTGCGCTTCTAATGTTCTACCAAAAACAGCTTGGGTTGCTGGCTGAGGCGAGTAGTGCGGATCGGCAGTACTCACTTTTGGCTGATCTGATGGCTTTTTTGCAGATGTTCCTGAGGCGCCTATAGGCAATAAGGTCGTCGGCACTGTAGGATGCTTTGTAGGTTTCCCAGCACTTGTCCCTGAGTTTCATTAGGGAGAAAAGGCCCCCATTGAGCCATTTGGTGATGGTGCCCCGCACCCTCCTTTTAGTGAGGGGGGCGTGTTTGTTTTGTACTGGGATGTATCTGGTTAAGAAAGCACCCAGTGCTTGATCTGGATCCAAGGAGGCGGTGACCCCGGTCCAATCGATCGAGCTGAGGTCAGCAAGGAAGTCAGGCAAGTGGAATTTTGAGAAGTCCCTCATTTGTATAACTTTTCTGGGTATTTTCGCTTGGGAGATGCCCCAAGTGCAAAAAATGGGTGAGTGGTCTGAGATGGCATCAGGTAGGATGCCCGAGGATGTGATCCTGTTCGGTCTATTCGTCAGGACCCAGTCAATCAGTGTCCCTTTACCCCCCCCCCGGGGGGAGGGCCTTGTTGATTCGGTGATAATCTGGTTTAGTGCGAGGCCCGATAGCAGTGGCTCGTATGATTTCGAGTTTGAGCCTAGCCAGTTTAGGTTGAAGTCTCCTATGATCAGGACTTCACTTGTGCCCACTCTCTCACTAACATTGTGCAGGAGAGAGGAAAGCCCAGGCAAGCCGCCTCTAGGGGGATTGTAGCAGCAGATCAAATGAACCTTCTTGGTGAGCCCAAGCAGGAGAACAGCGTGCAGGAACTCGCAAGACGGAAGGGGAGGAGGTCTACTGCAGAGACATTGAGGTGGGCTTTGTAATAAAGTAGCACCCCACCACCACGTTTGTTTCCCTTGGTCACTTCTGATATGGCTGTATCCTGGTAGGGAACACATAGTATCAGGAGTGTGGGGTTTTAGCCATGTTTCTGTGATGCCCAGTATGTCTGGGTTGTAATGGCAACCCAGGCAGCAAGCTCAACAGGTTGTGTAGAGACTACGGATATTAAGATGGACAATTTTTAAGCCCTTGGCGGATAGCCACGAGGTGGGTGGGCTGAGGGGCCGAGGGTTGCCCTGGTTGGGAGTGGTAGTTCCACCCCTGGTGGGCCCAGTAGGGGCTGTGGAAGGGGCAGTCATGTCTGTGTGGAGGGGCAGTGGAGCGGACAGGCAGCACTGGGGAGTAGGATACGATGAAGGCTGAGATTCACCGAGAGGTATATGGACTGAGCTCAAGCCTACAAGCCTGCAGCGGGACGTGACTGTTGGCTGCCTTTTTATATATTTTTTTTTTGTGTGTAGGGTAAGCAGCAGGGTGTGCACTTAGGTTGAGGCTTGAGAACTGCTAGGTCTGCCCCTAGTGGTAGAACAGTATAGCTTGCAAATGGAAAACCGGGCTGATTGGTTAATTGTCAGCCAGCCCATGTGACATCTGCCTGCCTATTTAAGTGAGGGCCGACCAAGGGTGGTGGTGGGGGCGGCGGGGCTAGTCCGTCTGAAAAGCGGCGTGAACAACAGGAGGGCTGTTACTGTCCTGAAAGTTGTATGCCTTTGAAAATGGCACTAAGAGCAGGCAGCAGACAATAATGAGCAGCAACGGATGGAAAGCCGCCGTCCCAGCAAAACAGTAGGTAGATGCCACAAAAATTACCTCTTCCGATTCAGTTCTGGAGGTCCGCAGGGGTTGGGGGAGGGCTGTGGAGCTCCCTCGCGACCACCGAGTAGCAGCTGTGGAGACAAAGGGAGAGAAGGCTTGGGATAAATAGGCTGGAGGGAGGGGGGGAAGGAGGGGGGCAGAGCTAGGTGAATCACAAAGCGTGCCAGTAGCGTTGCTGTGTTGGGGGGGTCTCGCGACCAGCAATGCAGGAGGTAGCAGTGAAAACAAAGATAAAGTTTGAAAAGCAGCTGTAAATCCCCGATCTATCATTCAGAGGCTCGTACTATTACCCTTGCCCACCCTCCCATGAGGTCTGCAATTGTACATACAATATGAGGCAGTAAGCAGAAATAAACAGGCAGGAATCAAAGGAATAAATTCAAGCAGTGCAGTAAATTAATCTATTTCTTCACCCTTCCATGAGGTCTTAAAGGGGAGTGCTTAAAGTAACCAAGTAAATACACACAAACTGAGGCAATAATTAGGCAAAGTCGTGAGGAAAAAACCCAATCTCCATGCCTTGGCCATCTGAAAAGCGGCATGAACAGCAGGAGGGCTGTTACTGTCCTGAAAGTTGTGTGCCTTTGAAAATGGCGCCAAGAGCAGGCAGCAGACAATAATGAGCAGCAACGGATGGAAAGCCGCCGTCCCAGCAAAACGGTAGGTAGATGCCACGAAAACTACCTCTTCCGATTCAGTTCTGTATTCCTACTCATCTGTATTGCTCCTTTATACCTATCCCATGCCTGTTTGAAGCCCTGCACTGTATTCATAGCCACCACTTCCTGAGGTAGGCCGTTCCATGCATCCATCACCCTTTCTGTGAAAAAGAACTTCCTCACATTACCCTTAATCGGCCTCTCTCTAATCTCATGCCGTGTCCTCTTGTCCTGCTATTTTTCTTATATTGAAACATGTTAGACTCTTTCACCTTGCTAATGCCCTTAAGGTGTTTGAATGTTTCAATCATATCACCTCTCTCCCTCCTTTGCTCTAGGGTATACATAATCTTTAATCTGTTCTCCCTGTACCATTTTGGTTGCCCTTCTCTGGACTGCTTCAGTTTGGTTCATGTCCTTGTGAAGGTGTGGCCTTCAGTACTGCACGCAGTATTCCAGATGGGGCCTAACCAGTGTCTTGTAAAGAGGGATTATTACCTCCCTCTTACGACTTGTGATACCCCTACTAATATACCCTAACATCCCCCTAGCCTTTCCTACTGCTTTAGAGGTCTGCTTGGATGATTTTAGGTCATTGGTGATGATGACACCCAAGTCTCTTTCTTCCTTTGTGACTGCCAGCAACTCCCCTTCCAGCCTATAGGTGGCTTCAGGGTTTCTCTTCCCTATGTGCATGATCTTGCACTTCTTTGCATTAAATCCCAGTTGCCACTCTTCGGACCATTTTGCTAGTTTATCCAGATCTCTTCTCATTCTGCCCACCCCATCTGGATCATCTACTCTGTTGCAGATCTTGGTGTCATCTGCAAATAGACAAACCTTACCCTCCAGTCCATCTGCAATGTCACTGATGAAGATATTGAAGAAGACTGGCCCCAGGACTGATCCCTGAGGTACCCCACTTGTGACTTGCATCTCTTCTGACTGCATACCATTTACCACCACTCTCTGTTTTCTGCCCGTCAACCAGTTTGCCACCCAGCTGACCAACTTCTGACCCACCCCAAGCCTACCCAGCTTGTTTATCAGTCTTCTATATGGAACAGTGTCGAAAGCTTTGCTGAAGTCAAGGTAGGCAACATCAACTGCTACCCCTTGGTCCACCACTCTGGTTACCCAGTCAAAGAAATCTATGAGATTAGTTTGACAGGACCGTCCTTTTGTAAACCCATGCTGTCTTGGATCCTGTGCCCCTATGGATTCCAGGAGTTGCACTATCCTTTCCTTAAGGAGTGCCTCCATAATCTTGCCTATTACCGAGGTAAGACTGACTGGTCTGTAGTTCCTTGCCTCCTCCCTGCTACCACTTTTTTTGTGGAGCGGGATCACATGAACCCTTCTCCAGTCTTCTGGGACCTCTCCTGTGCTTAGAGACTCACTAAACAGTTATGCTAATGGCTCTGCTAGTTCCACCCTTAGCTCCTTTAGTACCCTGGGATGTATGCCATCAGGTCCCATTGCCTTGTCCACCCTGAGCTTAGCGAGCTCTTGTAGGGCCCTTTCTTTTGTGAAGGGAGTAGTGCTCACCTCCCTTCCTCCCCCATGTCCATGGTGCTGAGCTGTGGGCTCTGCCCTACCTTCTCTTCAGTAAATCTGAGCAAAAATATCTATTTAGGATAAATGCTTTTACAGGGTCCTCCACCTCTCACGTCCTCTTTTCTCGTTTGAGTTTAGCAATACCCCCTCTGGACTTTCTCCTTTCACTAATGTATCTATAGAAAGTCTTGTCATCTTCTTTTACTGTTTGTCCTAGTGTTTCCTCAGTTTGGGACTTTGCCTGCCTTTCTTCCTTCCCTGCTTCCCTTAGGGCAGTTTGGTATGCCTCCCTATCTTCATCCCGCTGTGTTCCCTTATATTTCCTGAAGGCCAGCCTTTTGGCTCTGACCTTTTCTGCTACTGTATTTGAGAACCAAAGTGGTTTCCTTCTTCTTTTGCACTTCTTTTACTGTCTAACACAATGGGATGTTGCTTCCAAGTATTGCATCCTTAATGCTTGCCCACTTTGCCTGTATCCCTCACCTGTGTTTCTTTTGCCAGGGCTAGCTTAACTCTGTTGGCCATCTTATCAAAGTCAGCTCCTCTGAAGTCCCATATTTTTGCCTTGGAATGGGATGATTTAGTTGTAGTGGCCAAATTGAACCATACCATGTGATGGTCACTGGCCCCCAGGTGACCTGCTACCTGGAGATCTGTGATCCCTTCCCTGTTAGTCAGTACTAGATCTAGGATAGCCCTGTCTCTTGTGGGTTGTTGTACCAGTTGTTTGAGGACTTCTCCCTGCAGGGAATCCACCATGTGTCTAGTTCTGGCAGATGTTACTGCTGGTATTGACCAATCTCTATCCGGCATGTTGAAGTCTCCCATTATCAGAACCTCCCCTTTAGCTGTCATGTTTCGCATATCTTCTAACAGTAAAGCCTTCAGGCAGCTCTCACTCAGCTCACTTCCCCTCCTGTTTTTTGATTGGCTAGTGCCTAAAGCTCATTTAAATAAAATTCTCTTAAAGGAATACCTCCGGGGCAGTTGCACCTAGCCAGCTAACTGCAAAAGTTACTGATACTAAAGGACCCCTTGGAAGAAAGAAGATTACTTCGGGAGTAATTTTTTCTTAACTTCCATTTGCCATTTGTAAACAATCTCACCCTGTGCTGAGTATCCCTCCCACCTCATCATTTGCTTCCCATGCCTGTCCCCCTTTAAAAAGATCCCATCCTCTGCCAAGTATCTCTTCCACTTCCCTATTGCTCCCTGTGCCCCGCAGATATGAACCGAATATTGGGGTGCCCAGTCCCCATCAGTACCTGAAACAAAGAAAGCTGTCCCTTGGATGTTTTTTTTTTTTTTTGCACCCTGTAAAAAAGAAAATGGTCCATCAATGTCTGTTGCTGCTTCCCCCACCCAACCACCCTGTTCAACACCCACCATCCCACGATCTGCCAAATTCTTATTTACCCAGTGGGGGTTCAGTGCCGTAATCCTCTCTGGACCAGAGACACGTCTTCACTCTTTAGCATTGGACTGGGAACTGAGAAGATCGGGTAAGCTACAGTCAGTGCATTTCAGTGCGTTTTGAACTTGTGCTCATAACTTTGTTGTTTTTTAATATTTTTCCCCCAGACTTTCTACATGACCTTTGTGTGACCCCACCTCATGAACATGGTAGACAAATTTATCAAATCCTGCCCTAAAGTGAGTTCACAGTTGTTCCACAGAATCTACTTTTGGGTGGTGGTGGAAAATGTTCACCTGCCAGGTTCATGAGATGGGGTCATTAGAAGACTACATTGAACATTTGGGGTCAAAATGTTAAAAAGCAACAGTTTTGAAGAAGATCTGTTGAAATGTTTCAACACTTGCTCATAACTTTAACTTTCAATAATTTGACCCCAAATTTTCATCGTAGCCATTTTTTCACACCACCTCATGAACGTGAAAGATGTCAGTTTTTCAAATCCTGGCCAGAATGTTTCATACATGTGGCGTGAAATTACATTTTGGCCAATATTTTATAAATGACCTGTCAGGTTCAGAAGGAGGGGGACCATAAAAAGACGGTGTTGAAAATTTGGGGTCCGAATGTCATAAAACAATGAAATTAAGAAGAAACATTTTATTTTTTCAGTGTTTACTCATAACATTGTGTGATGTGTTCAGATCTGGACCCCCGTTTTCCACATAGCCCTCTTGTTACCCCACCTCATTAACATGACAGGTGTCATTTTTTTTAAGTCACTGACAAAACACATTTTTGCATTTGCTCCCCAAAGTCACCTTTTGAAGAGATTTAAAAAATTCCACCTGCCGTTCAGATTCTGTTGGAGATTCGGGATCAGAATGTGGGAGCCGATTGAAAATTAGGTACTGCCTCTCAGCTGACTTGTCCTGGGTAAATAAAAATATAAAAATGTGTAAAAGCAGGACACCATTGAAAATGAATTACTGCATCTCATGTGGTCTATACTGGGTTAAAATACAATAAAAATGTGTAAAAACAAAACCTAAGTACAGTAGAGCCCCACTGAACTGTGCATCTGCCGTGCTGTATCTTGGGGGGAAAAAATACATTTTACAAGCTGGACCCCACTGAAAATGTAACTTGCCTTTCAGTTGGGCTGTCCTGGGTATATACATTATAAAAATGGGTAAAAGCAGGTCCCCATCAAAAAATGAGATATTGCATCTTGGCTGTGCTACCCTGGATAAATACAGTGTAAAAATTGGAAAGAAGCAGGAGCCCACTGAAGACAAGATAGCATCTGAGCTGTGCTATCCTGGGTAAATACAGTACAGAAATGTGTCAAAGCAGGACCCCACTGAAAATAAGCTACTGCATCTCAGCTGGGTTATCCTGGGTAAATAAATATATTGCAAACCTCTGTAAAAACAGGACCCTACAGCAGAACCTACTAAAAGGAGATGTGGCATCTAAAATGATCTGTCTTAGAAAAGCACATTATAAAAGCAGGGCCACAGTAAAAATGAGATACTGCATCTCACCTCTATGGTCCTGGGCAAGTGCAGTACAAAACTGTGTAAAATCAGGACCTCATTGCAAATGACATATTACATCTCATCAGGTCTCTCTTGGGTAAATATATAATAAAAATGTGTACAAGCAAGACCCAGTACAAGAGCATGCAAGCGAACATTTGACATTGTCAGATGCTTGTTTTTTGGGGGATTTTTTAGCATTATATTTTCATAGCTGTCACATGAACATTTGTGCAGGGTTTGGGCTCTATGAATGACAGGCATGGACTTTGAAATTCATAACTGTTCCCTTTTAATTATTTCTAAAATCCACTTCCGTGTTGGATGTTCAGTGGCTGAAAGTCTGCGTTGTGTTTGTATGTGTTGTCGTGTGCCAGCTGCATGAAGCGGCAAGTAACATGCTAGGCAAACGATGTTAGTTGTCCTGATGTGAAATGGTGCCACTTCATCAACCTGCAGACAGTGTCAGTCTCTCACTGACATGGGGTCATCTGACCTGTGAATTTGTGATTCTCGCCAGTAAGAAATCAGTTAAAACATAAAAAGTTCAAACTGAGTGAACTGTGAACGTGAAATGATTGTAACCTTTTTATGGCTGTTTTTATTTTATGAATTTTATTTTATTTTACTAATTTGCAGGCTGCGTTGATGATGGTACATAGTGCTGTGAGCTCATCTTACTTGAGAGAGCTGTGGTTATGGGCTAGTAGTGCCCGTTAGATGCAGGTCACATCACAGGGATTTGAACAGTCATGCACATTGCAAACATAGAACTACTAAAGCTGGGAGATTACTAGAGTGTATTTAAAAAAAAAAAGGTCCTTTTTAAAGTAAATCAACCAGTGTTGTCATGCCACTGTACAAAACATACGTTACACTGCACCTTGACGGTTGGTCACAGTTTTGAAATCCATACCACAAAAATGATATAGGCATTTGGAAACAATTCAGGAACGTTCTACTAAAATGGTGCATGTTGGTTAAGTAATTTGAACTACACTGACAGACTAAACAGATAAAATATTTATAGTGCTGTGTGAAGAAGAACAAGGTGTGACATCATATTAATGAACTAAGTAGGGGAGGAGGCATTATTGACTGACATATCGTTAGTATGGCTTTCATAAATGCACCGTATCACACAGGAGGTCACAGTCTTCAGCTGGAAACAAAGCCATTTAAAAAGGAGGCTTGCAAACTTTACCATGTAGAAAGAATAGCTGGGATATGAAATGCATCGCTGAAACTCATAATTGAATCTAAAAGAGGAGGCATTCAGAAAGAATTTGGATTCTTGTATAAATTTGGGGTCCATAAGTCACCACTACCGCTTGAGCAGTGGGCATTACTGTCTTCTTCCATCTCTGCTACCTAGTATCAAGTGACAGCAAACCTGGGGATACAGTAGCGGCCCAGTGGCGTGAAGAGCTGAGGCATCATGCCTTCCCTACTGCCACGCTGGCGACCCGTGTTCACGGTACAAGCGGGTTGCTGGGGGTCGGCCAGGGTGGGAGAGGATTGAGCGTCTGGAGGACAGCTCTCCTCTCCCGGGGAGGGAAGGAGGGACACGGAGGCTGGCGCACATTGATACCTAGCAGCGGCTGGGTGTTGGAGCGCCTGGGTCCCATAACTGAAGGATGGGTGCAGAGCTGTTGGCCAGTGTGCTGTGGGCGGAAGCGCGCATAGCTCGGTTATTGCTGAAATCCATTGCTCCAACTCCAGCTGAAAAATAGGAGGAAAACATTTCCTGGGCGGTTGGATCATTGCCAACCCCTGTAGGCGCCACTCCCACAAATTTCAGACACCTCTAGAACCGGCTCCGTGTCGGTGGGTTGAGGGATCCCCGCCGCCTTGCCATCAGGGAAGATAGGAGGTGCGCTGCAAGATGTGAGTATGGGGGGTTGGCGAGATAGTGGGGCCACCCAATATGGGAGAAAAACAGAGAAATGAAAAAAAAAAAAAAAAACGGGGGATACAGTAGAAGCTCTCAGAACACTGGAAAATAATGTCCATATTTATGCAGAGTTTAATTTTGTTTCAGCATCATCCAGTTTTACTTCTTTAAAAGTCTGGGTTTACAGCACCTTCTGTGTGGGCAGCACCTTTTTTGTGTATGTTGTATGTGGGACAGAGTAATTCTGAGGAATAAAAGGAGGGAGGACCTTTGTAATGTTGGCTAGTTAGCATATCTCTGTCTGTCTTCCTCTGTCCCTTGCACGCTCTCTCTTCTGTCCCCACCTTCTCTTGCTTTTTCTCTGTCTGTCCCTCCCACCACTCTATCAGTCTTTCACCACCTATCACCCCCAAAAAATCCCATCCCTCTACCCCTTCCTAGAAAGCATCTTACTCAGAGAGCCCTATAGGAATGCTTCCAGCATTGAACCCTCTGTTTTTATGTCTCTCTCTCTCTCTCTCTTTTTTTTCCTCTGTGTTCCCTTTTCACCTTCTGCCCTTTTTCCTTTGCCCATTTTCCGCCTGTCTCTTGCCTCCTGTACCTCCATATTGTACTCTCCCCTTTCCACCCTGTGTTTGTGTTTGTTTATATCAGTAATGTTGTATAAATGGCAACTGTTGTTTTCTTTTTGTCTTGCTAATTTTATAAAACCTTAATAATACCATACGGTGGTGGTCAAGTTTAAATACTTCCACTTGGATGAAGAAACTGCCATTTCTGAAAATGGCAGTTAACATCTCCAAGACTTCTCTGTACCCTGGGTTACTTGCAGATATATCCTGGCTTCTCTCCTGGAACAAGTTATCTGAAAACATTTCAGGAATTTGCCTCCTTTGTGTAATTCAAGCATGACAGAACACAGGGCAGGGGATTTCATTGTGTCAGTAACATGGAGGTATTTGATATATATCAGGAGTCCAGAAATACCACAGTGATCAGCGATGCATGGAGTTGCTAATGGGGAGGGGGAGGGCTGGTGAAAGGGAAATTTACTGGCCCAGTAAAAAAATCTGTTGGCATTTCATGGGTCAGTGTTTTGTACTGGGACAGAGGAGTCTTCTGCTCTTGAAGCAGCCAGATTTCCTGTAATTTGGGATATTATATGATTGCTGAGCTCATAACCCCACACTCCTAAAACCAGTGCTGCAGATAAACTGCGTATTGGCACTTTTACTTTTTTAGGTGCATTTACATGTACCTGCCAGTTGTGCTTCAGTCTGCACTGCTAACCTGCCGCTCTACTCACACCATTGGCGACCTCCGTTTTACATGAGGAGAGCAGTGCACCATTGCAGGGTGGCAGACAGTACTTCTGCATTTTTATCGCAGTTCTGTCAGCGCTGGGAAGCATTTAATTCAGAAATGGCACTTGTTGTCAAAGTGTACTCTAAAAATGCTCTGGCACATCCCTGTGCAAAACAGCATCTTTAATGAACAGAATGTTGTTGTTGTTTTTCTGTATAGAGTTTTCTCCCCTTCTGACAGGTCTGGCAGGCAACTCCGGCTCCTCCCTCGGAGGGAATCGTTCTCCGGTCCCTGACTCTCCTGCATCCGACCCTCCTGGTGGGTCCCCCACGGGTTGGTCCCCCCCCCCGGCAGGGCTGAGGGCCAAGGGCGTCAACCTTCTCTCCCCCCAACGCCAGAGACCAACATGTAGACTCCGGGGGCTGGCGTGGGTGCTACAGGGCCATCATGGAGCCTGCTAGCACCTGTTTTCCACGATCTTACTTCGAGGGTCTTACTTACGTACTTCACATATAGAACTGTGCCCCCGGCATCAGGACTGCACCGCAAACTTCTAGCTAGCAGTACATAGCAGGGGACCGCCCCTGGCTTCACATGATGGGACATCGGCGTGACCGTAAATAGGGGGCAGTCCCCGTGCCTGCGCAGCAGTTCTTTCCTGCCATCGACCTGCATTCGTCGGACCTTGCGGTGAACTCAGTTCAGTCGACTGCCATTTTCTACAAGTATTTCCTGACCTTTTTTCTGTATTTCTCGTGTAATTTTCTTGCATGTCTTCGCGCAAAATTGAGAAGTGCTCACAGTGTGGCGCTAAGATCCCACACGGGGACGATCACTCACACTGCATTCTCTGCCTGGGCCCAAAACACCGGGTAGCAGATTGTGAAATTTGCCAGTCCTTTAACCAGGCAGTGCGCGTCTGGTGCAAGAAGGCCCTCATTGCCCATCTTCTAAAACAACGCCTTACATCGATGGAAAAGAAGCTTCAGGAGCTGTGGGAACGTTCCTCTTCACCCACTGAGCGCAAGAAAAAGGAGGAGAAGTGCCGGGAACAGGACTGGTCTCCCTCTGTGCAGTGTCGCCAAACAGCTGATGCCACTTTGGGTGGGGCCTCCACCTCGGTGAGTACTCCTCTTTCTAGGTCTCCATCTGCCCTGGTGGATTGGTCACCTTCCCCCCACCGCCTCTGTCAGTGGGCAGCAGGTATGTTCCTCTCAGGAGGATTTGCTTTCAGGGCCTGTAGACAGCTCGACTGATAAGTCTCCCTCCGGTTCCACTACTGGGTGCATGGCCTTGGTCGATAAGCTGTACTCCAGTTTCTCTACTGTCCGCCCGACCATGACCGATAAGTCGGATGCCGACTCCTCCGACGTCCGCTTGATCAAGGCCGATCAGTCGTTCGCTGGCCTGTCCGTCGACTGCTCGGCCGAAGCTCTCCTGTCTGACCCTACCTCTGTCTCTGATGTTGCGCAGAGCCATCTTCCAGGCTCCTTGGTGTCCCGCGAGGGTTCTGCCTCCCGGACCTCACTGACTCAGCCCGACCTCTTGTTTTTCTTGGATCTCCGGGACTCGAGGTCTGCTGTCCAGGAGACATCTCCTGTGTCGGGCCTTCCTGAGATTTCTGCTTCCCCAGCGGACCTGTTGATTGGGGTCTCAATTCTCTTACTCCTTCACCTTTCTCGGACCAGATGTCAGGTCCCACATGGCCCCCAACGCCGGGCCAGTCTTCCGTTCGCATTCCCACTGACTCGGGGATGGCCTCGGGATTCTATGCTCTGACGCCGAAGCACCCTCCTGGCCTTCAGGGATCACACCTGAGACTCCAGGCCTGCCGACAGACCCCCATATTCCCAGTGGTCCCTCAGCCCCACTACCTGCTGGACCTTTAGCCCCTCTGCCATCTGGCCCCATGGGCAACTACCAAAGCTACCCGCCGCCACAGTTCCCATTTTACCCGACACCTGGAGGGCCGTTGCTGGGTTACCCATCACAGGTACCAACAACAGGGTACCCGACGCCGGGCCATATGTACTAGGGATACCATCAGCCTTATCCATACTGGTACCAGAATCCTGGTTACCCCCCATACTCTCCCACAGGGTACCCAGGCTACCAGCCTCCACCACGTCCGCCGCCTCCACCCCCCCAGCTGGAACCACATGGGACAATCCCGGCCTGGTGGAAAGATACCAAATCACAGCTCCTTCTGGAGCTGGGACAACCCCATCTGGTTGTGGCATTACTAGGAGTCCATCCCCAGTCAACCACTGGTCGTCGGACAGGGACTCAGGCAGGCGCCCTACTGTTTTTTTTTTTTTCTGGAGCCAAGGTCGTGGTGGCGGTACCTGACGTGACTTCTTTACCCAGCAGACCGGAGTCTTCGACTCAGACTCCGACTCTGCCGGTCATTTGGAGCCTCATTCCTCTATAGAACCGCAACTGAAGGAGTCTCCCAAGTCTCCGCCAGAGGACCCATCATTTGCGGAACTCCTCAGATCCATCCAGTAGGTCTGCGACTGGGCATCTCAAGAGATGGACCTGAAAAGGAAAAGGCTCGCGGAGCACCTAGGTCTCACTAATGCGGACCTCCTTCCCATTCCACCATGGATGGGGCCATGAGGACTTAACGTCCACAATATGGCAACAGCCATCATCCATACCTGTGGTATCAAAAAATACCGACAGGACTTATCCACCCCTGAAAGGGGCAGGCCACCTAACAAGTCAACCTAAGGGCGACTCCATTGTTATCACTGCGGCCCATGACAGGTCAGCTCAACCGAAGCATCTGAGCACCTCCCCTCTGGACAAAGAGTCCAAACAGATGGACCAATATAGCCGCAAGGTGTACGCCTCCTCCACCTGTGCCATTTGAACTTTCTGAATTACGAGGCCCACATGTTGTCCTTCCAGAAGTTGGCTTTATCCGACTTGGAGAAGGAACTCCCAAGTTATTCCAGATGAGGATCTCAGACATAAGCTTTTGGAAAAGGTAAGACTAAACAAGTCTTCCTGTTGCCATGCATTGCGTGCCACCTATGATTCCATTGATTCGGTGGCCCGATGCATGGCTTCAGGCATTTGCTTGAGGCGTCTGGATTGCGGGACTGGCGCAAGACATCCAATCTACTTTTCTGGATGCCCCCTTCAGGGGTTCTGTCCTATTCGGAGGTGACACACAAGACATGATAACAGAGCTACAAGAGAGCGGCAGATCTCTCGGGGATGTCTGCTCAATGTATTGCTCAGGCCAAAAACCCAAGCAGCCTTTTCATCGCCCCCAGAAGAGGTGGAATAAGCAGAACCAGGGCAGATGCCACGGCAAATGCTGTACCACTGGTTCTGGTGCCCAGACTCCCCATGCAAAAGCCCAGAAGGCCGCAGGAGTTAGTAAAGCAGCCCTCCCCTCCACGTCCTGATTAGAGGGAATCCCTTCCACCACCTCCCATGCTTCGCGAGGAACTGGTGAAGGGAAGGTTTGCCCTTCACCTAGAAGGATGGAAGGCGATAATTGCAGATGCTTGGGTACTCCAGTTCATTGTAAGAGGGCACTTGATCAAGTTCCTGGACAGACCCCCGGCCAGTCCTCCGGGCAGATCTCCCTACCTGTCAGGCCATTACAGTCTCATTCAGCAGGAAATCCAGGCTCTATTGGAAAAATCAGCTATAGAGCGGGTTCCTCACTGGCAGATAGTAAGGGGATATTATTCCCACTTCTTCCTCATGGCCAAAAATATGGGAGATCTGAGGCCCATACTAGACCTCAGCTTGCTCAACCTCTTTGTAGAATACAAGAGGTTCCGCATGCTAACTCTCCAGAGACTCTTACCCCTGCTCCAGCAGAACCAATGGCTGTGCTCGCTGGACATGCAGGACTCTTACCTGCACATACCTATCCTCCAGGTCCACCGCTGATTCCTGAGGTTCTCTTTTCAGGAGAACCACTGTCAGTTCAAGGCCCTTCCTTTTGACCTCTCTTCGGCACCTCGGGTGTTCACCAAGTGCCTGGTGGTGGTAGCTGCTGCCTTGCGCAGCAAGGTGATTTTTGTGTTCTCTTACCTGGACAACTGGCTGTTGTCAGCTCCGTCCCAGGACAGTCTGATGGACTGTCTTTCCATCACCCTGGACCTCTTTTCCAGACTTAGCATCACTGTGAATTATCCCAAGTCTCAACTCTCACCCTCTCAGTGCTTCCAGTTCATTGGGGCGGTGTTGGATATGGTCCTGGGCAGGGCCTTTTTACCTTCAGACAGGGTGGAAACTCTGATATAGCAAGCAACATTTGTGTCCATCTCCCATTGGACTACAGCATACTCCATCATTCACCTGTTGGGTCTCATGGCAGCTGCCATCCCCGCAGTTCCATTGGCCAGACTGCATACAAGGGTAACCCAGTGGACACTCGGGGGTCCAGTGGGAACAGCTTTCGGATGACATGGACTCAGAGGATCCTAGTCTCCAGCAACATGAAGAGGAATCTCCTCTGGTGGCAGGAACTATGCAAACTCTCCGTGGGGATTCCCTTTCATCTCCCATCCCCTTCCCAGACCCTCACAATGGATGCCTCGGGTCAAGGTTGATTTGTGGAAGAGGAGCATCTGCACATAAATATCCTGGAGATGAGAGCTGTGCTCTACGCTCTCCAAGCATTTCAGTCCCTCTTATTACTGGGAATACTCCTAATCCAGACTGACAACACTGCCACGGTCTGGTACATCAACAAACAGGGAGGTACCTGATTGTACCCCCTCTGCAGGGAGGCGATGAGGGTGTGGTACTGGGCTGTTCAGCATGGTCTGTTTATGACAACAGTCTATGTTCAGTGAGTTCACAATGTCCTGGCGGACAGTCTGTCGCACGGTCGTGTGGGCTCATGAGTGGGAGCTAAAGCAGGATGCAGTGGAAGATCTTTTCAATCAGTGGGGATGGCCAGAGATAGACCTCTTTGCCTCCCCATCTAACGCAAAACTATCCAGCTTCTGCTCGCTTGTTCCCAGGTGTGGTGCTTTTTTGCGAGATACGCTGTCTCCGTCTTGGACAGGGAGATTTCTCTACGCTTTCCCTACCTTCCCAATGCTTCAGAAGGTTTGGCTGAAGCTTCAAGCAGAGGGAGCTCACATGATCCTTGTAGCTCCTCTCTGGCCTTGGCAGAGTTGGTTCCCTCTGCTGCAGCAGCTGGCATCGGAACCCCCGGTACCGCTTCCTCTCTTGCCTGACCTTCTGTCCCTAAAGCAGGGCAGCCTGGCGCATCCGAGCCTCAGGTCTCTCCACCTGCATGCGTGGCACCTTTGGACATAGCAGTCTCAAGTTTCGGTGTCTCCTCTCGAGTTGCCCAAGTCCTAGTAGAGGCCAGGAAACCCTCCACCAGGTCTACGTATGCTATGAAGTGGAAGAGATTCTTTATCTGGGCCATGGCCAAAGGCCTGGACCCGTTCTCTTGCTCGGCGCCCCAGGTCCTTGAGTACCTCTTGCACCTGTCTGATTTGGGCCTCAATTATTCTTGTCTGAAGGTCCATCTTTCTGCAGTTTCTGCCTACCACCTTCCGGTGGTGGGAAAAACCCTTGTGCAGTTGGAGGTCTCCAAAACTTTTCTTAAGGGGATGCTTCATCTTAAACCTCCGGTCCATAATCCAGTTCCCCCCAGGACTTAAATTTTATTTTAGAGAAACTTCCTTTGCCCCCTTTTGAGCCAGCAGCAAGTTCCGACATGCGCTATTTATCTTGGAAGGTGCTCTTTTTAATTGCTGTTACCTCAGTTCGAAGAATTTCAGAGCTTCATGCCCTTGTTTGCAAGGAGCCTTATTTGATTTTCCACAGAGACTGGGTGGCTCTGTGGACTAACCTTTTCTTTCTTCCGAAAGTAGTCTCGGAATTTACATTGAACCAAGATGTTCAGCTGCCAGTTTATTATCCAGAGTATTCCAACAGGGGGGAGTACCTTTTGCACACGTTAGATGTGCATAGGATATTGAGATATTTCTCAAGGACCAAGGAGGTATGTAAATCTGACCAGTTGTTTGTGGCTTTCACACCCAGATGTAAGGGTATGGCCATTTCTAAATAGGGTTTGTCTAAATGGTTGGCTGATTGCATCTCGTACATTTACCAAAAGTATGAGAAACCCCTCCCGGGGGAAGTGAAAGGCCACTCGACCCATGGCATGGCTGCTTCGATGGCCTTCCTGCGGAATGTGTCTGCTTCAGACATTTTGCTGCGGCCACTTGGTCTTTGGTCTGTAGTTTCACCAAGCATTACAGTCTGGACATCGCCTGTAGGCGTAGGGCTGGTTTCGGTCTTGTGGTCCTGCAAGGCCTTTTGTCATAAGTGGCTTACTAGTTGGCAGACGGTTCCTCCTCCCGGATGTAACTCTCCAACTTCCTTTTCTTAACTGCTTGGTATTCAGTCCTGTATGTGAAGACCTACTGAAGGAACCCTCTCAAAGTAAGGTAGTACAGTTACATAAGAATTTACCATAACAGTAGATGTTCGAGAGAGGTTCTTGCAGTAGGTCACATTTTCCCTCCCACCTTCCCCCAGCTCCTGTTGTTTTTTTCTCTCCTTTACTTTCCCAGTTCTTTGTTTTTCAGTAGCTCTGGGCTCAAGATGTTTGTCTCCTTTCTCCCATTTTTCCCCTCTTGGGGGTCTTCCGGTGGGAGAACTGGAGGATGACGTGGGGTCTGCCCCCTATATACTGTCACTCCGACATCCCATCATGTGACACCGAGGGCAGTCTCCCACTATGTATTGCTAGCTAGAAGGTTGCCGTGCGGCCCTGACACCAGGGGACACAGTTCAATATGTGAAGACCTACTGCAGGAACCTCTCTGAAGATCTGCTGTTATGGTAAGTTCTTACGTAACTGTAACTTCTAGGGACATGGATATGTTGTTCATCCACACTGTCTGGCAGATTCCTTGCCGCTTTAAATCTTGCCGGAAGGTCTTCAAGCTGGCTCCACCCACCCACCCAGGTGGTAAAACTCTCCGCTCCGCCCCATGACGCCAGGTCTTCCTTACCGCTTGGAAGCTCAGGTTCCCTCCTTAATGCTCTGCGTGATAGACTGGATCCTAATTCTTCGGTTCGCCCGAAACTCATTTTAAAATTTTCAAGACTTCGGTCATCCTTTTCCCTCGCGGCTGCGATGGACAAATCGATTCCCAGTTTTCGGCGGTGCCCTTGTGGGCAGAAGATGTCCAAAATGGACCCGCACTCCACGGGCGTCTACTGCCTCGGCCTAGAACACGACCCGCAAGCCTCGAGTCATGCTGTTTCCATTCTGTTAATGTCCCTGGAGGACCCGCGCTGCCAGTTAAGCCCAAAGGCGCCGAAGCGCTACCGCGGTAAAGTCGAAAGAGGCCCGTTGGGCAGTTACCGCGGTGGCTGGCTCGGCTGAGCAGCTCGAGCAGATGTTCACCCTCAAGGAGGAGGCGGCCCAGTCCGCATCTTCCTCCTCTTCGGTCGCGGCATTTATCCCGCTCTCTTTGGGTACCTCGTATTCAGCTTCGTTCAAGGAGCTTTGCCAGTCCCTTTCCATGAAGGGAGAGGGGCCATCAGGCATTCCTCTCGGTCCAGAAAGAAGGATTCTAAGGGTAAGTCCCATTGTCGGCGTTCGTGAAAGTGGGAGAGGTCCCTTTCCCCGGACAGCTGACTGTCTACTTCGGTCGAGATTGTGGCTAAGGCGCTGGCTTCACGGTGTCCCCGTCAGGCCAGCGGGCCGCGAGACTCCCGTCGGCGTGGTCGAGATTTTCTTGACCCATCGGACGGGTTCGCCGACTGGTGAAGCCGACAACCCTTCTTCGCCGGTTCCCCCGGGGGAGACCGAGATCTGCCTCGCCCGGTGGAGCAGTCCCGTTAAGGCGTCGAGCCGAGGGAAGAGCGGGTGTCCTCCGCTCCTTCCCAGGCCTATTCTTGAAACACCGAGGCTCGGTCTGGTCTCGGACTTCTTCTCGGTCCAGCCAATCCCGCCCGTCGCGGTCTCTGTCTCCGCACCGAGGTAAGCTGCGCGCTGCTTGTCTCATCTCCTCCTCGGAAGAGGAGACTCAGCGCAAATTGCAGTCAACGCTACGAGGACCTGATGTGGCAGCAGTTACTTTTGTCGGGAGCAAGTTGACGCCGATGCCTTTCCCGGCCATCAAGTGGCTGTCACCCGAGCGGCCAAAACAACCCCTCGCTGCAGTCGAGATGCCCAAACCTGGGCGGTTGTTCGGCCGAAACCTGCTGCCCCACCTATTGTGGTGGAACCTCACGCTCCAACCGAAATCAGGCGCAACCAAGGACTCTCGGTGGTCACGGCCTACCCACAGGTTGTCGGTCACCCTCACTCCCTACCGTCCTCGGCGGGTGGAGGGTGGCTCGAGGCCCTAGGCAGCTCTTGGCGGACTCCTCGGAGTCCGCGGCCACTCCTCCCTGTTCTCCGAGCGGTTGACCTGGAATCCTCAGGGTCAGTCACTGGATGAAAGCCCATTGTCCTTCATGGGTTTGCTTGGCTCATCTCAGAGTCCACCGGATGCAGCTCGAGCCCGTATCCAAGCGGACAGTATCCCCTAGCGGAGATACTGGACTGAGGGATTCCTCAAGGAGGCCTTTCGGTGGCTGAGGCCATTGTGAGCCCAGCCTGGAGCTTTGGCAGCCTGCTTCCTGTCCTGCGCCCTCAGCCAGGATGGTCAGGAAGTATACGGTCCCTACCGGCTCTTGCCGGTTTGCTGAACACCCCTCTGCCGAGGGGTTGGTCACCACAGCATTTTCGGCGTTCCAGGAGCGCTAGGGACATGGACAAGCCCCCGACAAGGAGTCCAAAAAGCTGGACTCACGCCGGCGCAAGGTGTCGCTCGTCCTCCCTCGGCCTCCGCCACGCCAGCTCGGCTGTGCTGATGGCACACTTCTCCCACGCCTCATGGGCTCCTGGATGAGGTGATCCCTCATCTCCGGCCGACCTGCAGACCACGGTCCGGCAGGTTGGGACCAGGGTAGGCGGTGGCGAGCAGCAGCTCCAAACAGCTCTGGACATAGGAGACTCCTGTGCCAGATCAGTTCTTGGCCGCGGTGTCCATGCGCCGCAGAGCATGGCTGAGGATATCCACCTTCATGGCAGATACCCAGCACAAATTGGCGGACGTCCCCTTCTTGGGGACCGACCTCTTCGGCCCTGGAGTGGAAGGTCACCTCCAGCGGATCGAGAAGTCCAGTGCCACTCTGGACTCGGTCACCTCCGCCCAGAAGGACAAAGGCCGCCAACAGCAGCAGCAGCACAAGCCCTTTTGTCCTTCAGTGCCTGCGACACGTCCGACCCAACAGCACCAGGGCCAGCAGGCTCGTGCTTGGCATCCCAAACCCAAGCCCGCAGCTTCCTCCAACAAGAAGCAGGGAGGTGAAGGCCCAGGAGGTCCCTCGGCTGGTCCCTCCTCCAAGCTTGCCCAGTGACGGGTTGAGGGGTGTCACCCCCAGCCTCGTCACTCCCCCTGTGGGGGGACAGCTCTGCCACTTCCTTTTCGCTAGTTCCGCTATCACCACGGACTGCTGGGTGTTGGAGGTGGTAGGGAAGGGCCTGCCTCTGGAGTTCGAGCAGGCCCCGCCCTTCCGAGCCGTCGCCCCTCGAGGGGGCCACGGGGTCCGCAGCCTCTCTGTCGGCCCGCCGAGCTGATATTGCCCTGCTCCTCGAAAAAGAAGTGATCAGGAAGGTGGTGGATCCTCCTCCAGACCCGGGGTTTGTGTCCAGGTATTTCCTGGTCCCAAAACGGACGGGGGGGCTGGCGCCCCATTCACGACCTGAACAGGTTCCTAAGGTCTCGGACCTTCAGGATGGTCACTCTGGCTCAGATAATCCCATCCTTGGAACGAGGCATGTGGTTCTGTTCCCTGGACCTTCAGGATGCGTTCTTTCACGTCCCAATCCGTCCGTCCCATCAGAGATTCCTCTGCTTCAGAGTGGAGGGATCCCTTTACGAGTTCCGGGCCTTGCCCTTTGGCCTCTCTCTAGCTCCCAGGGTCTTCACCAAATGCATGGCAGTGGTGACAGCATTCCTGCGGCGCTGAAGGTTCGGGTGTACCCCTGCCTGGACGACTGGCTGATTGCAGCCCCTTCCAGGGCGGAGGTGGAGCGGTCCAGAGATCTGGCCCTCCAGGTTTGCTCTTAGATTGGCCTCCTCATCAACGTGGCCAAGTCGGAACTCGTGCCCAAGCAGGTGATACATTTCATCTGGGCAGAGCTCGACTCTCTTCAAGCCAGAGCACGGCTCCCCCGGCGGACAGGGCCGAGGTTCTTTCCTCCTTTGCCCAATCATTTCAGGTTGGGCGATCGTGCCCTGCCCAGGACTTCCTGCGCCTCCTGGGCCTCATGGTGGCCTGCACCAGCGTGGTCCGTTGGGCCCACTGGTACATGTGTCCCCTTCAATGGGGGCTGGCCAGCCAATGGTCACAGCACTTCGATCCGCTGGATCAGCTAGTGACAGTGACCCAGGGGATATGGAACGCTCTCCAGTGGTGGACTGTTCCGGCACATCTGCAGGAGGGCATCCTGTTTGTCCACCCCGAGCCGATGGTCTCTCTATCGACCGATGCCTCTCTGATGGCTTGGGGTGCCCATCTGGGGGGAGCACAGAGCGCATGGCCTCTGGTCCCCTTGGGAGTCCTGATGCCATATCAACCTGCTGGAGCTTCAAGCGGTTCACCTAGCCCTCGCCGCCTTCGCTCCGTTTCTACGAGGTCAAGTGGTTCAGGTCCAGACAGACAACACCACAACCATGTACTACCTAAACCGCCAGGGCGGGATGCGCTCCATGCCTTTGTGCAGGGAAGCTCTCTGCATTTGGTCTCTCATGCGCAGCCTGGAGGTGGATCTCCTCACCATTCACGTGACAGGAGCCTCCAACACCCTGGCCGATGCCCTAAGCCGGATAGGGGCTGCGTCTCACGAGTGGTCTCTCCTGCCGGAGGTAGTACAAGATCTCTTCTCCCACTGGGGCACGCCTCAGGTGGACCTGTTTGCCTCCAGGGAGAATGCGAAGCTGAGACTGTTTCATGCCCACCCCTCTCAGCAGGGCTTACTGCAGGGGGATGCCTTCTTGAGGCTGTGGACCCCGGGCCTCTTCTACGCCTTTCCCCCATTTCCCTTGATCCGCAAGGTGCTTCTCAAGGCGAGGAGGAGGGACAAGGCGCAGGTGATTCTGGTAGCCCCAGACTGGCCCCACCAGTTCTGGTATCCAGATCTCCTCAGTCTCAGCTCCAGGCTTCCGAGGTGGCTTCCAGCCCGCCTGGACCTGATCTTAGTCAATCAGGGGAAGGTATTCCATCCAGACCTTCAGTCCCTGCACCTGACGGGCCTGGTTCCTGAGTGGCTAGAGTTCCAGGCCTTGGGTCTTTCCGACGAGGTCCTCAACTTCGTTGAGGCGTCCCGTAAGAAGTCGACCAGAAAATGCTACGCCTTCAAATGGAAGAGATTCTCCATCTGGTGTCAGGGCAAGGGCCTGGACCCTTCCTCCTGTTCCTTGGCAAGCATACTGGACTACCTGTGGTCCCTGTCTTAGCTAGGGCTTCGGTCGACGACCCTAAAGGTGCACCTGGCAGCCATCTCTGCTTAGCGGGCACGGGCCGGGAAGCAGTCGGTGGCGTAGGAGAAGGTGGTCGGGCGCTTTTTCAGAGACCTTGATCACATATCCCCTCCGGTGCGAGAACCTCCACCTCTGTGGGATCTACTGCTGGTATTGGCTAAGCTCATGGGCAAGCCATTCGAACTGATGCACAGGTGTGACATCTCTCACCTGTCGTGGAAAACCGCCTTCTTGGTGGCTATCACGTCAGCCAGAAGGATGGGAGAGCTCCAGGTGCTTTCCATAGTCTCTCCTTATCTGGTCTTCCACAGGGACAAGGTTGTCCTGCACCCCCACCCAAAATTCCATCTGAAGGTGATGTCGGAGTTTCACCTTAACCAGGTGTTGACTCTGCCGGTGTTCTACCCCAGTCACACCACGGAGGCCGAATATAGGCTCCATACTTTGGACCCTAGAAGAGCACTCGCTTATTATAAGGAGTGGATGGCAGAAGTTCGGGGAGAGGTTCGCCAGCTGTTTGTCACCTGTGCTGAAGCCCACACCTGGCAGACCTGCAGCCAAGCGGACGATAGGCAGGTGGGTCACCTCCTGCATAGATCCCTGCTATAGGTTGGCGGGCATAGAGCCTCCCAGAGGGATAAGAGCTCATTCTACCCGCCATACCGCTGCATCGGTGGCTGCTTCCAGGGATGTCCCTATCCAGGAAATCTGCAGGCTGCTACCTGGAAATCAGCACACCTTCATCACCTACTACCACATCGACCTTGAGTCACGCCAGGATGCTGGTTTTGGGGCCTCGGTTCTCCAGTCTCTATTTCCCAAGTAGGGGGTGTGCGCCTTGCCTCCCTCCTCCCGGAGAACTGCTAGGAGTCTGCCAGACACTGTAGATGAACAACATATCCATGTCCCTAGAAATACAGATTACTCACCTGTAACAGGAGTTCTAGGAATGGTATATGTTCTTCATCCACACGACCCACCCTATCTCCCCGGCTTCGACGCACAACCTGGCTTCCAACGGGCTAGGTCTGGCGTCATGGGGCAGAGCCGAGAGTTTTACCACCTGGGTGGGTGGGAGGAGCCAGCTTGAAGACCTTCCGGCAAGATTTCAAGCGGCAAGGAATCTGCCAGACAGTGTGGATGAACAACATATACCATTCCTAGAACTCCTGTTACAGGTGAGTAACCTGTATTTTTCTCCCATCCCCTTGCCATGGTTGCTCAGGCACATGTGGAGGCATGCACATGCAGCGATCCACAGCACCCTTCCTATTCTAGCAGTTCCCGTCTGCACTACTCTAGGTCCTCCACTTGGGGGCACCCTTGCAGCGGTCACGACTGGGTCCCTACCCAGGAGAGGAGAGCTGCCTGGCGGCCGCTCAGTCCATCTCCTGGCCCCCCCCCCACCATTCCTGAACCTGGGTCGCTGGGGTGGCACCCGAGGTGTGGCGTCCAGTGCCTCAACCCTCAGCGCCACTGGGCCAGCGAACAGAATGATTTTTGAAGAAGGTATACCACGCCCTAACTAAAAGTGCAGTTTGCAGTCCGCCTTTTCAGATGTAAAATAGCCAAGAACCTTTCTGTCCAGTTTGCAGCGCATTGCTCAAATATAGAGTCCGTGCATACTCAACTCAGATGGGTTTTAACATTTAGTGCACATTTGGTTTTAAAGTTAGTCAATATAAGTTTTTGGTATGCACACTTCTATTGTTTTGAACTTGGCATCATCTGCCCCGCACAGAGCCAGAATGACATGGTGTAGGTAGAGCAGCGTGTTTACATGCCAGCATAAAACGCCTGGACTGGTACATGATCCCAGCAAAACAGGGATCGCTGTAAGCTGCAACAGAGCGACTTAAAACACTCAGGCAGGTGTTTACACACCGGCATCTGCACCGCTGCCACTCAATCTGCATCACTTGCAACAGTGCAGATCCTGCATGACTCATAGTTGCGATTTATTAAATAAACTGGACTGGTTAATATTAAAGAGCGGAGAAATTATGATGTAACCATGTATATGTATAAATGCTACAAGAATCGGACACAAGATTATTTACTGAACAAACTATCAAGAAGAAAAATGAAATCAACTTTACAATCTGCCTCTCGATTAGAATATATCCCAAGAAAGTGCAATCTGGAAATTGGTAGATCCCACTTTTTTACTAAGGGCCCTACATTATGGAACAATTTGCCCACTTATTTAAGGCCAACAGAAAGTGAAATCAGTAGAAAAAGAATAACTAAATGTCTTGTTAGTCAAGCACCTGGGACATCATTATGCTGGCAAAATTGAGATGCTGGATAGTATGTTTATAATATATCGTGCATTGGATGTATGTTTTTCTTTGCATTATTCCTTTATTTTACTACTGTGAAATATTATAGAGTATGTTGTTATTGTATCATTGCTTGGTATTTCTGTTTATGTGTTTTAACTATTTGTAACTGTACCTTTTGGCCTAAGGATCTAATTGGAAAATGAGCTACACTCAATTGAGTTATTCTGTTCATATGAAATATGAATAAAAAATTGTATCACATTTTACGACTACTAGTGTAGATGCTTCTGGGTCGCCCCTGAAAAAGGGATCTCTGGTTCCAGTGGGCCTATCCGGTTACCAAAATGAAATAAAATAAATAAGATACAGTTTTTGAGTCAGTCTCTCTAACAAAATTGGTACCCACAAGGCGCTTTTACACAGCGCCATACTTAAACCGCAGTGGTTTGTTGCACTTGCTCTAGCTCATTCTGCACCGCAGCAGTTTCTTCTTACACTCCAGCCCTTACATTGGTGTCTGGGCTGCTCTGGCATTTCAGCCACATTTCTGGGTTTCTGAGACTTCTTTGTTCATGTTAAATATTTTGCCAGAGTTCAGCTAAACAAATCTTCCAATACTATAAAGAAAGCTGAACTTGGGAAACTAAGTGCCTTTAAGATTACAGAGCTAAAAAGTACCGTAACAGTGCTTTGAGAGAGCGGATATGAATTTGCATTAGCACATGCCCGATATCACGGCTCCACTTTTGAAGTGCTTTTACGGTACTTTTTTTGCCCGGAAGATTTGTTTAGCTGAACTTGAGTAGAGTGGACTAAGAGCGAATATGGGGAAGTACTACATAGGAAAGCACCAGGTGGATCCTGTAGGGTCTCTCAAGACTTTCACCAGGGGCGATGTGAGCACTTATTTGATTACATGGCAGCCTGAGGCGAGCCAAACATTGTACAATGGAACGGTGAACCCAGGAAAACAGTGAAAGCCTAGATCAGTGTCAGCTGCTTTGGATGGTGCGGGTTGCCTGTATACACAAAAACAAAGCATTGCAATGGATGTGTACCACTCACAGCGGTAAAAGAGCATATCATGTAAAAGGGCCTACAGTTACCCAAATTTGGAAGACCAGTACTGCCTGTGCGTTCCATAAAGCACATTCATCTTGATTTGGAGGACTGAATATCCTTTAAAGGAAGAACTTCAGCACCACACTTTCAGATCTGTTCCTCTGCATAAAACAAGTCATAATATACTACTGTTAGGACAGTGTGGCCTTTTTTTTTTTTTTTTTTAATTTAACGAATGTGTCTAAAGTTGCACACGTTTAGGATAGATGTGCATGGGGGTTGTGGTACACTGTTGTCCTTGGCAGTTGATCCACAGCGTTCCAGCTGCTGTTTCATTAGTTTGTTATATCACTGTATCTAAGACGAGTGATTTCTTTGCTGCACTGGTAAAGGAAAAGTCAAGTTCCCCATTGATTTCAGTAGAGGAACTGGCCATCATCTTTGTCTTATTGTCTGCGATGATTTTGTTTTTCTTACAAGCAACGCTAAATGATTGTTGTTGCAGCTGGCATTGAATTGCACATGATGTCCAGGTCTGTCTGACATAACCAGGCCTCATTGAGTTCAGGCCAGGACTTTGCTTGTTCGGACCATGATTTTGTATCTACACTAATCTCATCTGTAAGTGGGCCAGTACTGGAACTATGGAGTGAAGCTGCATCTTGATGGTAGATGTTTAGACTTTTTATAACTTTTGAAACTGCATGGTTATAACATTTTAATTTCTGTTTACTGTTGCACTTCAGTACTTCCACTTTGCACCTTTGAGTGTATTTTGCATATGGTTTTGTTCGACCAATCACTTTACACTCTGGGGTACTTAACTGGTGCATTTGCCTACTACTAGCTCAACCCCCTGACGAAGCCTTATAGCAAGGCGATACGTAGGGGCACATTAGTCTCACTTTCTGGGTCAGTTCTGGAACCACAATAAATTAATTACTTGGCTACTTTAATTCAGACATGGTGTGCCTGCCATTGTTTTTGTTGTTGTTCTTTGTTCTCATTAGTTTTTGAGCAGCAGCACCTTAAGGATATGCTGGTGCGCACTGCTTTGCCTACTTTTTCAGCTCATGATGTGAAAGCCTGCAGCATTTGCTAGGGTTTCAACCAGGCGACACGGCAATATTTTAGAAACTTATATTAAGATTAAGGCGGTGGAGGACAAACAGCATGCATCGCAGGCATTTTCACCCATCATCACCCGCTTCTTCTCCCCATGACTTGCTATTGATCCACCGCTCCCTGTGATCGACGCCGCCTGCTACTTATTCGTCAAAGAAAAAGGCCAAGAGTGCTAAGGCAGTGGAAAAACACCAACATACCGACAAAGACAAGCAGTGGTATCGAGACAGAAATGCCTCTCCTGTCAAGTCTCGCTTGCCTCTTAAATGAGGTAAGTGCAGAAAAAAGACAGCTCCCAGACTAAGTCATCAGGTTATGCTGCTCCCCGACTGTCTTTTGGGTGCCAAGGTTGAGGTCTAGTATTGACTCTAATCGCCTTTTGGAGGATTCACAGTCAAGTCTACCATCAGGCATTGTCCCATTCATGACCCTGTTGGGGCCCGACGACACACAGAGGCTATTTTAGACTACATCTGAAAATTTTTCAAATGCTTCTGCTCCCCCAGCTCTGCCATTGACACTAATCCCGTCATTGTTGCCAGGTCTGTTGCTGTTGACTTTGTCAGCAATACTGCCTCTCCCTCTGCAGGATACTCTGCCTGGCACGAGGCTTCCTTCATCGATGCCTGGTCTGTCAACAGTTCCTTCTATGCGGCTCCTCCTGCCATCGCCTCACTGGATGTTAAGTGGTTCCCTAGGTTTTACCTGGACAGGACTATGGACTTCAGACAGTCCAAACAGTTCTTTTTCTCTTTTTAACCTGACTGAAAGGGGCAGCCTGTCACAATATAGTACATTTCTGCCTGGGTTATAAATTGCTTCCACCTTTGCTATGCTGTGAGTCAGGTGAAACTGGAGGGCAAGGCACATGCCCACGCCACTAGAGCGGTTGCTACTTTCCTGCCTACTGGAGAAATCTGCAGAGCTGCAATTTGGAGCTCACTGTGTACTTTTACCAAGCACTATGACCTAGAATTCCTAGCCAGGCAGCAAGCTACCTTCAGCAGAACAATTCTGAATAGATTACTATCCTGGTTGAGCCCTGAGCTCCAGCCTCCCTTACCCGAGTGGCTTTTCCTGAGCTTAGTACTCTGCCCACATTTGGGAACCAGTTGTGAAGATTGATTCTTGAAAGATATGAAAGTTATGTACATACAGTACTGTAATGTTGATCTTCCAGAATATCTTCATTGATTACCACATTCACCCACCATCCCCTGGACTCACTCCATTATTCTTGTGTTGGTCTCCACCCCTTTGTACTTGGTTTGGGCTGTGAAGAAACTGTGTTACTGGATTTGGTGGCCCCTTCTTACATGGGTCACCAGGGCTATCTTATGCCGCTAGGTTAAATGCATGGGTTATTAATTAGGTTCTTGCTGCTCACATCCTCAGTAAAAAAAAAAGCTACAGAGGTGGGTGGGGGCAGGTGCTGCTGTATACCACTGGGTGCATGTAGTGACCTGTGCACGGGGCCTACTCACGTCACCAGCCCCCAGAAAAGTTCTGGCTCCCATGAGATCCTAGCTGCCCTGGCACAGACCCACAAATAGTAATCAGTGGTGAGGTTATTCTGGAAGATCAACAGTTGTGATAAGTACGTAACTTGCATTTCTCTGGTTCTACCACCACAGCCACCCCTGCGGTGGGCCGGGGTGCTTACCGCCCCTTCAGGGAAAGGCTTGGGGAATGAGAGAAAAAAACAGAAAAATTCTATATATCTCTCTCTGGCCACCTGTCTGATGGCCTCAGGTACTCTTAGGCCTGACACCGTGTGGATCTCCACTGGCTCTGACAGTGGGTGGAGTGGCAGATGGGACTGGAAGGTTGCTGGCATAAAAGTCAGATGGAAGGTGAAGGATGGGATTCTGGGGCAGACAGCTACATGAAAAGAAAAAACAGGTAGAATGGAAAGACTTGATACCTAAACCATGAAATGCCTGGAACATTTGTGAAGCACTGTAATATTGGAGTAATGTCAGAGCTAACCTTGTCTTCCAAACATTGGGCACATCATCACAGTACATGTTTAGAACACTGTGAGAACGTATGCTGGTGTTAACATATTCCCTGTATTACATTGTTGGAGAAAATTGTATCTGCTCAACTCACCAATTATCTGCACAAGCATAATCTCTAGCTTCATAGAAACATAGAATTTGATGGCAGATAAGGACCGCTTGGCCCACCTAGTCTGCCCATTTCCCTGTCTGATGGATAAACTGCAGATCCTAGTTAACCAACAGCCTACTTCCTCCTACCCCCCACTAGAATTGCCTTATGTCTGTCCCATGCATTCTTGAATTCCCCTACTGTTTTTGACTCTATGACCTCCTCAGGAAGGCTGCTCCATGCATCTACAGCCTTCTCTGTGAAGAAATACTTCCTCACATTACCTCTGAGCCATCCCCCCTCTATCTTCAAATTGTGCCCCCTTGTTCTTGCACATCTCTTTTTTTGAAAGATGCTACCTTCTTGGACTTTGTTGATTCCCTTGAGGTATTTGAAAGTTTCTGTCATGTCCCCCCTTTCCTCGAGGCTATACATCTTAAGCTCCTTTAGTCTTTCTTCATATGTCTTCTGGTGTGCACCATTTTGGTTGCCCTCCTCTGGACAACCTCTATCCTGTCTATGTCTTTGCAGAGATGGGGTCTCCAGAACTGTACACAGTACTCCAGATGTGGTCTTACCAACTGTCTGTACAGAGGGCCAACAACTTTCTGCTTTCTACTGGTGATGCCTCTCCCTGTGCATCCCAATATCCCCCCAGCCCTCCTTACTGCATTCTCACATTGCTGGCCCACCTTTAGGTCATCTGATATGACTACCCCCAAGTCCCTTTAACTTAGCTTCAACTTGGCATGGCTTTAGGTTGGGGCACGATATCTCTATTGCCAGTCAAGCTGACCAACAATATTTCCTTTGCCATGGATAAAGACAAACTGATTGATTTGGAAAACTAACCTCAAATGTTGCCTGCATGGCGAGCTAGCCGCTGCCAGTCATATTTGCAGACATATTGTGTATATTTTTAAGTGATTTTGTGTATGTCATAATGCCTCAATAATGCCAGTGTTAATGAAAGGGTCACATAGAGAGACTGGATTTTTCAAAATGTTTGACCTTCTCTGTGACCTGAGGGGGAAGCTTGCTGGGCAGGAAGCCAAATTAGTTTGAGGGCTGCTCAACACGGATATGCCAGAATCCATTTGCCTGTAATAAACTATGCCCTTCAAGGGAGAGAACTGTCTTACAAAAATATTTGACATCTCTCTGTGGACTGAGAAACAAGCTGATTAGCAGGAAGCAAAGAGTCCACTTTCAAAGGGTATTTCCCTGGTTAACTAACAAGGGAAGCAGAGGTAATCAAATGTTTCAGGAGATAACCCTTTTGACTTCAAAGCAGGGTGCTTGGGAAACCAGGATCTAGGAAGTAACCAGTCTTGACAAGCTATCAGTTGTATTACCATTAAGACCATGAGACATCAAAAGACAGCTAGGAAAATTGGGATGTGGGGAAAGCACAAGCATGACATCTACTTGCCTAAAAGTTATGACCAGACCAGGAATTTTGATCCACTATATAAGTGATGAACTAGAGTCATTCTTTCTCATTTTTCCTGGAGCATTTCATTTTGGACACTCTCCTGACACACCAGAAGCAAGACTGTATCAGAAAGGACCGAAACCTTTGAAAAACCATTTATCCTTCTGGATTTCAATTCACTATGGTCTTAAGGTATAAATTAGATAAGTTATAGTGCGTTTTCTTGTACAGATCTACTTTTATTTGTGTCATTCTGTGACCAGGTTTATGCATCATTTAGTAGTTGAAGTATTTAGTAAAATAACATTTATTTTTTAAGAAAACCTGCCATAGCGAGATTTCATATATTGTGTGTGCGATTGCGAGACGTCTATTAATAATCTGTGACCAGACTGTTATTACTAAAGGGGTGCCAGCATAAGCAACCAATCGAGCAAGGATCTGTAAGGGAAATCTAGGTAAAGTTAGGGAGAATACAAAACCACAGGGAAGAGTCTGGGGGGATTTGAACCAGGTTATTGCATGTCCAATGAGAGAAGACAAAATCAAAGTCACATGGCTACCCTGAAGTGTGTGTAATGCCTGGATCTTCCCTGTTTGTGTAACAACCAAAGAAAGGTTCTCATTTGGCTGCAAGACTCTATACTAGTACCCTTATCCAGAGTTTAAAGAGGGATGCCCTGGGACCTTATGGCGGGTGTTCAGCTGTGAACTCAGCGAGCACTCTGGAAGGACACGAGGAGGGTATTCCTGTTCCTACCCCCCCGTCACGGATTGCACTTAGGGATGGGCACTGTGAGCTCAGTGGACCTGACCCCCAGGAGTGGGTTTGTGACAGATTTGGTACACAGCGGTGTGATCCAAGAGATCTGGTTGCATAGTGTCACGATTGGTGGAACAGGCATAACAGTTGGTTTGGAGGCCAGTGTATTAGATTGATAAACTGAAAACAGTCCACACACAATCAAGGCAGAGATTTGAAAAAATAATTTGGTTACAGTATAAAGTCACTACCTGATTTTTTTTTTTTTTTTTTTGTGTAAGCTAGTGTAGTAGTAGTTAGGGAAGAAGATGGCTTCCAGCTACAGTGACTACACCACAGACTATCCAATGGCAGTTGTGCCAGGAAAGAGGGGTCCAGTACGAAGGGTGAACCAAAAAGCACCTCATGGAGGCTCTCGTGGCAGCAGATGAGCAAGCGGTTGCCCCGATCCTTGAGTCACAGCAGGTGACTGAAAGAGATCAGACCTTGTGGGTGGGGGTGCCAAGGAATGTTACAGAGTCCAGTCCCAGGGAGGAGGACAGTGAGACCAGAGGGAACCCAGGGCCACAACACCAGGGGAAGGTCACCAGAAAGCTGGAGTCGGAAAGAATCATGCTGCAGCTGGAGTTGAGGAAATTGGAGCTGGAATTCGAGCAGAAAAAGTTTGAAGTCCAGCAGCAAAGGGAATTTGAGCAGAAAAAGTTTGAAGCCAAGCAGAAAAGAGAGCAGAAGTTTGAACTGGAGATGCAGAAACGGCAGTGCCAGAGAGAGAGAGGCTGAGGAAAAAGAAGAAACACCAGAGAGAGTTTGAACTGGAGAAGCTAAGACTCCCAGCGACCAGTGCCATAAGAGGTAAGTGGCAGGGGTGGACCTGAAACTTCAGGGCTGGGGTGTAAATTAAATTCCAAATGAATAGCTGAATGTAAAGAGAGGGAGGATATTTATGCATTTTTTGAATTAATTTGAAAAAGTCTATATACAGGCCAAAATACCCAAGGAGTCCTGGAACTTCCAGCTATCCCCGCTACTTACTGGTAAAGGGCATGAGGCACTAGGCCAAATGGATAATGAGGACAGCCAAGATTATGAGAAACTTAAAACTGCTTTGCTTAAAAAGTATGAACTGACTCCTGAGGGCTACAGAGTTAAATTCCATAAACTCTGAAAAAGCCCTGACATGGGTTTTGAGGAACTTGTCAGAAAGCAGTGTCAGTTTTTAAAACGTTGGTGGGAGGCGGTGGAAGCAAACTTTGCAGGGAAAATTGAGGAGGTTGCACTTTTAGAGCAGTTCTTTTGGGCTTGCCCAGCAGAGCTAAAAACCTGGTTAGAGGACCGAGATCCAAAAACAGCACAGCAAGCTGCTGAGCTCTTGTATCACTGTACCAGGAGCAGGCCTGCCCTGAAAGGAAGTGGGGCAGGTGTGGCAGAGCAGAAAGGGAAAAGCATGCCTTCAGGGCAGCTAAAAACCCTCACAGCCTCTGCAGAAAGGTGGAAGCCCCAGGTTACCAAAAAGGGATTTCTTAGGAAAAAAGAGTGATAAATGCTGGTTTTGTAAACAGCCAGGGCATCTAGCTAGACAGTGTCCTAAAAAGGCACAGAGTGGACAAAGGTGCTCGAACAGAGTTGGGTTGTTTGTGTATCCCTGAAAGCATGCCTGTAAATATGAGGGAGAGCATGCATCCAGTTACCGTAAATGGTATGCAAACCCATGGGTTAAGGGACATGGGGGCGTCTCTTACCCTAGTAAAATGGGATCTTGTTAGGCCTGACCAGCTTATACCAAATCAGTTCATCACTGTGAGGGGATTCACTGGGGAGGAGAAAACTCTGCCTCTCGCTAGTGTTCTCTTGGACTGGGGTGAAACCGGAGAGACGGTGCAAAATATGGCAGTGGCAGACAAACCTCACCATGGATGTGATAAGGAATAATCTACAGAAGGGGGTAGTGTGTGCAAAGGCTGCTTGTAGTTCCTTGGACCCCATAGAAGCTCCTGTGGGGGAACAAATGGGAGGCTGGTTTCCCAGCCTGTGTCTCCTGACATGGAGAGTAGTGAAAGGGAGGTAGGACGTCCCCAAGTAGACGTTCACAAGACAGCTACAGAAGGTTACTCTGAGGAGGGATGGGTTACAAATGGTCAGAAGGTTAGGAATGACAGTGACCCTGAATGCCTTGACACTAGTGCTATGGACCCCATTTTAGGAACTGAAGAGAACGTGTCCCATGCCTTGGGAAAATGTGAAGATTTTGCAGTTGCTCAGAGAACTGAACACAGTTTGGAAATGCTAAGGGCTTGTGCAGAATCTGATGGGACACAAGGAGGTGACATAAGATATAGGGTATTTTGGGACAGTGGACTGTTGTATACCCAGGATGTGAGGACAGAGGGAAGGGTGATAGGAAGGCAGCTTGTCGTTTCCCAGGGAAATCGTGAGCGATTGCTTAAGGTTGCTCATGACATTCCCATGTCTGGACATCTGGGAATCATGGGCATCACACAGTGATTGGCCCGGAATTTCTATTGGCCCAACTTCACCCAGCAGGTGAAGGAATTTTGCAGGTCTTGTCACCGGTGCCAGCAAATAGGGAAAGCGGACAGTAAAACCAAAGCTGCCCTAATTCCCTTGCCCATTGTGGAGGCGCTATTCCAGAGGGTAGGAATGGATATTGCGGGGCCTTTGAGTACCCCAAGCTCCTCCTGGAAAACGTTTATTCTGACAGTGGTAGATTATACTACCCGATACACAGAGGCAGTCACACTCTCCTCAGTTAGGACAGTGAGAGAGTGGCAGATGCCTTGCTAGGGGTTTTCTCATGGGTCAGGTTTCTGAAGGCGGTTATCACTGATCAAGGGGGTACCTTTGTGTCAGACCTGATGAAGTGTTTGTGGGAGAAGTGTGGGGTGGTGCAGAGATGCACAACACCTTATCACCCACAAGCTAATGGGCTTGTGGAAAGGTTTAATGATACTCTAAAATCAACGCTCCAAGCATCTGCTGAACAGCATAGGAGGGACTGGGAGAAATACCTTCCCCACCTGTTGTTTGCATACAGGGAGGTGCTTCAGGAGTCAACAGGGTTCTCCCCCTTTGAGCTCTTGTATGGACGTACAGTGCATGGGCCCCTAGACATGATCTGGGAAGACTGGGAAGGCAAGCATGCCATCCAGAGAACTCCCATAATGGAGTATATCTTGAAGTTTATGGAGAAGCTGAAGGAGCTTATGGGGGCTGCCCAGAGCAACCTGTCAACTGCCCAACAGAGAAACCACGGAGCCAGAGCTCGCTTGTACAGTATAGTTCAGGAAGTCATGGTCTTAATTCCAGTCTGGAAGGACATGCTGCAGGCCGAGTGGGCAGGACCATGTAAGGTAGTCCGACAGGTCAATGACGTGTATATTGTACAACTATCTGACAGGAGACATACCCATAGGATGTACCATGTCAACATGATGAAGCCATATGCAGTAGGGCTGACATGGTATTTGCAGTGTGTTGTCCTATGGAGGGAACGGATGAAGAAGACCCCTTACTGGACTTGCTAGAGGAAAGCAAATGGGAGTCCTCTTTGGAGACAATCAAACTGTCACTCCAGTTGACCCCGGAACAGTCCCAGGAAGTGAGGGTGGTTTTAGAGGGCTTTGCTTCTTTGTTTACAGCCAAGCCTGAATGAATCCCCTTAGAGACATACCATGTAGACACAGGGATGCAAGCGCCCATATGGTGGACAGCCTACTAGGTGTCTGAGGCTGTCCTATAGAACATTAGGAGGGAGGTGGAGGAAATGCTGGATTTAGTGGTAATCCAGAAATCTCACAGTCCCTGGACCTCACCCCATAGTCCTCGTTACCAAGCCGGATGGCTGTACTCGCTTTTGTGTGGACTGTCATGGACTCAGTGCAGTCATGAAGTCTAATGCCCACCCAGTGCCACGGACAGACGAACTACTAGACAAGTTGGGAGAGGCGACATACTTTACCACAGTTGACTTGACAAAAGGGTACTGGCAGGTGGAGTTAACTGCCAGGGCTAGAGAGCGGTCAGCCTTCATCACTCCAGTAGGGTTATTCGAGTTTCGGGTAATGCCCTTTGGACTGTAGAATTCCCCTGCCACCTTCCAAAGTTTGGTCAACCAGGTGTTACATGGTACTGAAGAGTACGCAGTGGCATACCCGGATGGTATTGCCATTTTTAGTACCAGTTGAAGGGAACACCTGTCCCACCTGAAGGAAGTGTAGGGCAGGGCTCACTGTCAAGGCTGAAAAGTGCCAGGTGGCTATGGTGGAGGTTACATACCTAGGCCAGTAGTGGGGCGTTGGCAGTTTCGTCCTAATAAAGCCGAGATTGAGGTGATAGAGGTGTTGTCCACACCTGAAACCCAGAAGCAGGTTAGGAGCTTCCTAGGGACCACAGGGTACTATTGAAATATGTACCAAATTACAGTACCCTGGCAGCTCCCCATGTGGCCCGCTAAAGAAAAGACTGCTCAAAAAGGTAAAGTGGGAGCCAACCTGTGAAAAAGCCTTTGCATGGCTAAAAGAGGCAACGTGCAGTGCCCTTGTATTGGCCAGTCCAGATTACACTAAGCAGTATGTAGTCCAGACAGATGTCTCAGATGTGGGGATTGGAGCAGTCCTCAGTCACACATCTAATCGGGGAAAAGACCACCCAGTCATATACTTGAGCAAAAAGTTACTTCCCCGTGTGCAGGTATATTCCAAGGTAGAAAAGTAATGCCTTGTGCTGGTATGGGCTCCGAAAAAATTATAGTCGTATCTATTTGGGAGACGGTTCGAGGTACAGACCAATCTTAACCCCCTTGTGTGGCTTAATCAGATGGATAAAACAAATGGTAATCTTTTAAGGTGGAGTATTGCCCTACAAGCCTATGATATGACCATTACACACAGGGCAGGGTCGGCCAACATAAACACAGATGGCCTATCTCACCAGTTAGAACAGTAACAGAATTTGTGAAAACCTTACCATGCAGTAGGGGGCGTGTTCCCACAAATTCAGTCTAGGAGGGAGGAATGTTGCAAGCTAGCCACTGCCAGTCATATTTGCAGACAAATTGGACCCAATATTCAGAAATACGCCTGGCAGTGGCGCAAGTGAGTGTACAGCGCAACTGAGTTGTGCTGGAGCTACCAAGGGAGATATTTAAAAGAGATATGCCATGGTGCATCCGTTCTGAATATTGCAGTGAATGCGCCCTGCACAAATACAATGCACTGGCGCATCCCCCAGACAGGTCGGAATACCAGGAATGGGCAATGCGCCAGTGCATCAGAGATACACTGTGCACAAATTCCTGATATTCAAACACTGATATAAAAATGGGGCCATTGTGTATGCAAGGCGCAAATTGGGCCATTAGCGTGTCATTATGGCCCCATTTGCATAAGTTGTGCAGGGCTGGCCAGCGAAATGCACCTGGCATCCTGCACACCATGCGGTGCTGGCAGTGGAGGTCCAAATTCCCCCTGCCCCTCCCAAGCCTGTAACGACGATCGCCGTGCAGGATCTAATGCCCAGGTCCCTGATAGTCTAGTGGTACCCCCCTCCTGTCCTGTAGCGGCAGTTGCCATACTGTAAAATGAAAATCTGCCCTAGTAGTCTAGTGGTACCCCCCCAATCCCGACCCTACGATCGCCATCGTATGTATCTTAGAAAAATCCCTGGTGGTCCAGTGGTCTCCCCGCCCAAAAGCCCGATCGCTGGTGACCTGCACTGTACAGCACCCTGGTGGTCCAGTGGTAACCCCCACCCACCACGGACCTCAGCCCCCAGTGGTGGTGGGCAAGCGTACCCGCCTGCATACCACCGCAGTTGCTCACTTACAGTAGTAGCTGCAAGCTTATTGGTCCACATTGTGGACCAGTGGGCTTGCAGTACATACTGTAATAATGCACAACTTTGTGAATGAATGACTTCGTTCACAAAGTTATGAACTGTTACAGTATGCACTGCAAGCCCATTGGTCCACAGTCTGGACCAGTGGGCTTGCAGCCACTACTGTAAGCTGTCATTCGGTGTGCAGCCGTGGTGGTATGCGGGCAGGTATACTGCCTGCCAGTGACCGGGGGGGAGCTGGATGGGCTGTGGGTCCTGTCTGGGTGGGGGGTGTTGGGGTTACCACTTGACCACCAGGGTGCTATACAGTAGCAAGTCGCCAGCGATCGAGGTTTTGGGCGGGGAAGGGGGAACCACTGGACCACCAGGGATTTTTCTGTGATACATATGACGGTGATTGGAGGGTCGGGATGGGGAGGGGGGAACCGCTAGACTACTAGGGCAGATATTCATTTTACACTATGGCAATCACCGCTACAGGAGGGGAGGGGATACCATTGGACCACCAGGGCCTATTGTGTGCTTGTGCACGGTGTTGTTGGAGGGGTTGCCACCCATGGCCGGCTGCTGTGTTGTGCACTATGGTACAGTGGCCCGCTGGTGGGTGGCCTGTACATGAGCCATATTTTACAGGGTCAACTTTGAGCCCAGGTATGCGGCACATCTCAGGGTTGTACCTGCAGATGTGCCGCACATCTCTGGCTGAATATAGGGATGTGCCGCATATGCATGGCCACGCCCCTTGGAGATGTGCCTCATACATTATCTTTGCACCCAGGCGCATTGGGAATTGCACTACGCAATTCCCTTTTCTGAATATTGCCCCGGAGTGCAGTTCTGGGATTGCGCTGGTGCACCTCATTTGCGTCAGGCACAACCCCTTTGAATATCTAGCCCATTATGTATGTTTTTATGATTTTTTTTTTGTATGTCATAATGCTACAAGAATGCCAGTGTTAATGAATGAGTCACATAGAGAGAGAAAGAGAGACTTGATTTTTCAAATGCTTGACCTTCTTTGCGACCTGATGGGGAAGCTTGCTGGGCAGGAAGCCAGATTAGTTTAGTGGTTGCTCAACAAGGATATGCCAAAATCCATTTACGTGTATTAAACTATGCCCTTCGAGGGAGAGAACTGTCTTGCAAATATATTTGACATCCCTCTGTGGACTGAGAAACAAGCTGATTAGCAGGAAGCTAAGCGTCCACTTTCAAAGGGAATTTCCCTGGTTAACTAATTGAGGGAAGCGGAGGTAATCAAATGTTTCAGGAGGTAATCCTTTTGACTTCAAAGCAGGATGCTTGGGAAACCAGGATCTAGGAAGTAACCAGTTTTGACAAGCTGATGTCAATTGTATTACCAGTAAGACATCAAAAGCTAGGAGAATTGGGATGTGGCGAAAGCGCAAGAGTGACGTCTACTGGCTAAAAGTTATGACCAGACCAGGTATTTTGACCCACTATATAAGTGATCAGCCAGAGTCATTCTGTCTCATTTTTCCTGGAGCATTTCATTTTGGACACTCTTCTGACACACCAGAAGCAAGACTGTTCCAGAAAGTACTGAAACCTTTGAAAAACCATTTATCCTTCTGGACTTCAATTCGCTGCAGACTTGAGGTCGAAATAAGATAACAGTTATAGTGCGTTTTCTTGTACATATCCACTTTTATTTGTGTTATTCTGTGTCCACATTTATGTATCGTTTAGTTGTTTAAATATTTAGTAAAAAAAACATTGTTTTTCTTAAGAAAACCTGCCTTAGTGAGATTTCCTATATTGTATGTGTGATTACGGGGTGTCTGTTAATAATCTGTGACCAGACTATTATTGCTAAAGGGGTGCCACCATAAACAACCAATTGAGCAAGGATCTGAAAGGGAAATCTGGGTAAAGATATGGAGACTACAAAAGTCTCTGGGAAGAGTCTGGGGATTTGAACCAGGTTTTTTCACGTCCTGTGGGAGAAGACAAAATCAGGGTCACACGGCTACTCCGAAGAGCATGTAACACCTGAATCTTCCCCCTTTGTGTAACAACCAAAGAAAGGTTCTCATTTGGGTACAAGACTCGAAACTAGTATTGTACTCTTATCCAGAGTTTAAAGAGGGATGCCCTGCGACCTTGTAGCGGCTGTTCAGTTGAGAATTCAGCGAGCACTCTGGAAGGACACAAGGAGGGTATTCCTGTCCCCTGTTACGGATTGCTCTTAGGGGTGGGCACTGTGAGCTCAGTGGACCTGACCCCAGGTGTGGGTTTGTGACAGCCAGTATTGTAATGGGTTTCCCACTTGGATCCGTAGTAGGTCACTTGCTGTTCTCATTATACATAAACAGCCTGCCTCCTACTCTTTTTTTTTCTTGTACTTCCTTTCTGTAGGCAGGCAATCTTGCCCTCCCATATAGCTTAAATCATATGGATGAACTCATTGGACATATTAGACTGGATTTTACCTCACTTCATAACTGACTTTTACAAAACAAGCTGGTTTAAACATAAGCAAACATCAGGCCATGTTGTTCGGCGCTGCATAGAAGCGATGTGATGGATCTAATAGAGTACATAGAATGTGCCTTGACGGCGCCTTACTTAAGAGGGTTGACTCTCTTAAATATTTGCGTGCTGTGTTTAATAATACCCATAATTTTGCACTACATATAAACATGATCTGTAAATATAATCTCTAGTTTGGGCTTTGCTCACAAAGCTAAACAAAAATCTAAACCCTAGCGCTAACATGGTGATAGTGCAAGGCATCCTACTGCCTAAATTAAGTTACAGTATGGTGTCTTATTTTACTTCAGTTCTTCTAAGTCCAGTTTCAGAAGGTGGAACGTAACCTGAAACAGTAGCCATTTTGCTTTGGCTGCCTTCTGTCAAACACATCATTGGTTACTTTATTCCAGCCTGGTTTGACGTCTCCCTGCTGCTGTGTGTACTTTTCAGCTTCGATGTCTCAACTGACAAAGTACTTCAATGCCAAACCTCCTCTTCCTTAGCCATAATTCTTGTGAAACTGACTTGTGCCTATTCCCTGAGGTCTCGAAATCAAGCATTATTGTCAATCCCAAGCTCGCATTGTTCTGTTTTGTCCCCAAATTCTGGAACTCCCTCCAAGTCAATTCATTGTGCCCCTACTCAACTGTTATTTAAACCATACTATTACTTGAAAACTACTGTCTATGTGACTAATTCAAATCTATGACTTACTCTCCCTAACCAAGCCAGTTCATTCGGTTTCCAAACCGTGTATATTTAGTATAATTTATGATTTGTATTGTGGTGTATTTTGTGATTACGTACATATCAGTGTGAAATTATTATTCTTACATATTTGTTTTTGTAATTTGTAAAGTGTTGGCACACTATGTATATCTGCTTTTATCTCACTTATTCATGTTGTTAGTTGTCCATCTGTTGTTTCCCAATTTGTAACCTCCCACGTTGTGTCTGAAAAAAGTTTCTTTTTTTTCCCATTAAATATTTTTATTTGTATTAATTTATTGTCTAGTGTACTTTCTTGGTTAACAAAAGTTAAATAAATAAAATCAGTTATTTTACTTTAAAAAAAATGTTGTATCCACAGCGTGGGACTAGACCATCTTCATGTTGGACTGAAGGATTTTTACATTTGGGTTGCCGCTCCTTATGAGCCACACTTAAGCGGTATGGTCACCAGTATCCCTATGGGCACTAGAAGCAAGATACAATTATAGAAAGTATTGGCTAGTATACAGAAAACCTACAAATAAACTCATAGCCAGGTAAAATTTGTGATGGCATTGATTCCTGTTTAAGCAAAAATAGGTTTTTGAAGGCTGGTATTTTATGCCCATTTGTTTAAAGAAAAAAAATAGTGAGCCAGTTTTTCTTTGATGTAATTGTACTTCATGTCTTTTCACTCTGTACATGCCAGTGTGTCCTGGCACAAGTTTATTGTAATTACTATATGTAGGCGGAAGAACTCCTGCTATTTTCAAAGGGAAAACACATTTGCATACCTACATCAGTCGCCACCTGCAGTATGTTTGTGCCACGTAGTTCATTTTGCATCAAATCTGCACACAAATGGTCACCAAAAAAGGAGAGCATTAAAACACAAAACAAAAAACAATGTTAAGCTCATTTAATAATAAACCTGTGTTCTCCAGCTGGATGATTTGCTTTTCATAAGGGGTTTTAATTGTTGAATATCCACCTTTTACGTGGGTGTCATGTTTTCAATATATCAGCAAGGTTGACAGCAGAAGTGTGAGATGGAAATGCATTATACTGTAGATAATATAAAAGTAAAACGATAAAATAGACAAAATAAATCCTGATTGGTCTGTTCATCTTAGCCATGAGTATACCTCACAACACATACACACACACACACACACACACACACACACACATACACACACACACTCTCTCTCTCTCATTCTCCCATGAAAATAAGGTTCAGCTAATGCCGTCATATTACATACATATTGATACAAATTTTAAAAATCTGAAATCTGCTATTTTTGGGGGAAAGAGACAAAAGAGAATTGTTTTGCTAGGTAAAGATAGTACCTTTATTAGGCTAACAAAACGTTATAGATACAAGTTTTCGAGGCCTGTAGTACTGCCAGGTCTTCAGGTATGTTACACAGGGTAGGCTGAAGTACCTTAAAGAGCAACTATCTTGCTATTTTTCAAATCCCCCCCCCCCAAGAACCATAAAGAACCCTTACCTGTCCCCGCTGCATATGCTGCCAACATTTCCCTTTGTAATTGTCCCTGTTTTGAAAGGGGAGGGATTGTGTTTTCGCTCTGTGGAGCCGAGCCGCACTGATCCCTTCCACTTCCTAGCACCTCCTGATACTGTGACCCACCCCCAATCTGCCCCTGCAATAGCATGTTGTGATGTCACTCTGTGGAGAGTGTGGGGGCGCACCCCTTACACATGAATGGGGCCATTTTTTTTAAACAACGTTTTTCGTATTTTAGATGGCCATCATAAACAAGTCAAGGGCACTACTCAACTAACAAGGATTTGTTCGTTGAGCAGTGCCCTTGACTTGTTCGTAATAGCCATCTAAAATACAAAAAATGTTTAAAAAAACAGCCCCATTCATGTCTATGAGATACACCCCCGCACTCTCCATATAGTGACATTACAAAACATGCTAGCATGTGGGCAGATCGCAGTATCAGGAGGTACCAGGACGTGGAAGGGATCGGGGCAGCACAGCTTCACGGAGCCAAAATACGAACACTTTGCTTCCAAAATAGGGGCTGTTATAAATGGAAATATTGACAGCATATGAATTGGGGGCAGGTAATGGTTCTTTATGGTATTTAGTGTGAGCACCTGTAAAGTTGCTTTTTGCTTTTAAAGGAATGAAACTCCTAGTTAAGGTGCTTCAGCCTACAGTGCGTAACATACCTGAAGAAGAGGCAGTACTGCAGGCCTCAAAAGCTTGTGTCTTTAACTTTTTGTTAGCTTCCTTGGCCTCAGGCCTTTAAGGAGGCATCCAGGAATATCTGCTTCCATCCTTTTTCCCCTTCTCCAGACCCAAAAGACATCCAGTGCAGGTACTGAGCTTCCGTGGGGTCTTCAGGAGCTATACCTCACACCACGTCAGTGATTTTGGTGCTGCAGACCCGCACTGGGCCTAAACGTCCTGTGTGTGACCACCCTCCCAAGGTCGATTCTGCAGAGGTAGATGCCTGGGTCAGGAGGGTTTTCACCATGGCATGCACCGTCATGTGCATTGCTGCACACCAGTCCCATCAGGCAGCTTACAGCAAGTGCCTAAGGTTGCAGCTCTTCTGTGCCTGACTGCGAGACAACCTGGCAAGCCATTTACCTTTGTTCCAGGGCCTGGAGCTGGCAAGATAATAATCAAGGGTGTCATACGATGCCAGTGAGATAGCTTCCAGGTTGGTAGGAACAGCGGTCAACATCAGTCTGCATTCGACGGATGGTATGGCTTTGCCTTGCCCGATTGGCACCTCTGGCCTAGTTTAAGGTGCTCAACTCACATTTCCAGGGAACTCATTTCTTTTCCTGTAGGGTCAGGCATGAGTTCTCTGGGCACCCTCATGTTCCGGCGTCAAAGGAGCCTTTGCCTGCCCCTGACTAGTTTCAGGTCCTGCACCTGTAAGGAGTCCCTGCCCTCAGGTGGTTTTCCTGAGAGAGAGGGCTGAGTTCTGTCATGGTAAGCCAACTTCTCACTGTTTGGGAAAGCTTAGTACTCTGACCCATTAGTGTGAATGAATGGTGAAGATTGATTGTTGGAAGATATGAAAATTACGCATTCACTGTAACTGTTGATCTTCCCGAATATCTTCACCATTCATTCACATGCCTGTCCACCACCACCCCTCCACACAGGTAAGAGCCAGGGCCTCTGGGTAGTTCACCCGTGTTTGTGCGCACTGACATTCTTCTTCCTGCCACTCCCTCTCAGAAGGCCCCCCCCTCGTCTGAGGGTAAGATTTACTTTCTGTTGTTCCTTAACACAAACCTGTGAAGAGGACCCCCAACCCCTCTTCCCAACCAAAATATAAATAACATGAAATAAAAAAAAAAAATCCTTGGAATATTTTTCTCATTTTTTTCTTCATTGTTCCTTCCTCTGCCTAGGGATATCTCTAGGGTGTATCCCTGCTGCTGCCATTACAACATTGGCTCCACCTTGTCCACACCTCTGAGCTTCTGCTGTGTGAGTACCTGGCGCTTGAGACGAGGTGCAGCTCTTCACACTTCTGTATTTCAGGGGAGGCAGGCGCAATAGGAATTTTTGTGCTGTGCTCCTCCACTCGTTAGGCTGGGTTCTCCATTCCACACTCCTCTGTTGGAATTCACGTTTTTACATTAACGTTTTTCACGCTGATCATCTTCCCTTTTCTTTATGCTCCATAGGAGCAGCAAGAAGATAGTATTTGTGCTCTGGGACATAGTCCGGTCACACCTGCTATTGTGCTTCTCTTCCAGGGCTCTAGGGTCGTTGCCCTACTAAATTTTTTTGTCGTCTTGGGAGTAAAAAGGCTATTTAAGGTGGCATTCTGCCATCTTAATTACACAGAGGTCCTTTCTTGGCCCTCTGTTTACAAGACAGAGCTATATTCCAGGGCAGTTGGCCCCTTCCTGTCCAGGTAGCTGATAATAGGATCTGACTCTTAAAACCCACTACCCTTGTGCCACTCTGTAGGCCCAACCCTTAGCTCTTCTGCTTTGGTAGCTGGGTTTTATTATGCTATTTTTATGTCCTGTACCTTTTTCCCATACCTTTGGTCTAGGTGTCTGTTGCCTTCTCTCTTTCCTCTCTCCAACTTGTTTCCTTTCTAACAACAAACAGAACTAAGGAAGGGAGGGAGCCGGCATTGATGATGGCTGGCTCACATGCACAACATAGTATGTTGGCCTTGTTAGCGGCTCCAGCATCAACATTAGTCTCCTCACAGGCTGCAAAAGACTTTGCTCCTCCATCCAGGACCCATTTGTATGACTGAATCGTGAAGATATTCTAGAAGGTCAGCAATCATGGGAAGTACATAATTTTCATTTACAAAATGTTGGCTTGTCCAGCAATTTGACGGCATTTTAATTAATGAAAACGATTATGGCATTTAATGAATTTTCGGTAGTAGAATCTTTCAAATTGTTTTTGTTTGCTTCATATCTTACCATTTTTGGGGCACTCCTCTGATAATAATCACTAGTTACCCAAATGTGTAGTGTACATTCAGGGTCATGTCACTGGTTATCCTGTCAAAAAAAATACCAGATAAATTGGTCTGACATGATCTACCTATTTGACCTCCTTACACCTGCCATCCCGGTCGTTCCCTCCACTCCTCCACCAAGGGCCTCCTAGCGGTTCCGAGGGCCAGGCTGAAAACCTCAGGAGATCGTTCCTTTGAGGTGGCTGGCCTGGCCTTCAGGAACTTGTTTCTAAAATCTTTGAGGGAGGTCTCATCGGTGGAGTCATTTAAAAGGGGCCTGAAGACCTATCTTTTTAGAAAAGCGTTCTTAGAAAGTTTTGGTTGATTTTAATATTCTGATTCATTAATTTATTATGTATTTATATGTCTTGTATACTATCTGTAAATCCTGCTTTTATTACCTGTAAGGCACTGGGGGGGCTCCTGGCATTGGGTGCCACATATAAATAAAATTTTAACTTACAATCTTTACTTACTTACTTACAGAGCCATGCTACATGTCGTCCTGTAGTCTGTTTGACCCAGGGAGTTTACTACTTGTTGTTTGATTATTGTTTTGAGGCACTTTCCAATAATTGAAGTGAGTCTCTCTGGCCTCTAGTTCCCTGGATCCTCCCTGTTCCTGCCTTGTGCAGTGGGACCTCATCTGTAGACTTCCAGTCCTTAGGTACTTCCTGAAGGGGATGCCAGCTCTTGCCCCATTTCATTCAGTACCCTAGGATGCAGACTGTCTTGGCCTGGAACTTTGTCTATGTAAGAGCTACAAGGCCCTTTTTAACCTCGTCCACCATCATCTCAGTCTTTCCAACTTTTTGTTACCCCTCTATTTAATGCCTTTATCCTGCTGTCTGGCAATGCCTCCCATCCTCTACCATAAGACAAAGCAGAAGAAGCCGTTACGTACTGTACCATAGATTTTTGACCATCACCCTCTACCACTCTATTGCTTTTCCTTAATCCTTTTACCCATTCTTTTGATTTTCTTTTTCCCCTAATGTATTCTTTATCACAGTGCTTTACTCCTTTTGCCATATGTAACCCTGCTTCAATGTTACCCTTCCTCACTGATGTCTGCATCACTTTTCATTTCTTTTGGTACTCCTCCTGCCGTTACTCCCCCTTATTACCCTTCTACCTCCTCATTGCTTCTGCACTTCTTTAGAAAACCAGACTGGCTTCTTTTGTTGTTGTTGAGTTTGTTTTTTTTTAGCAACTTTAGTTATACAGGAAACTGTAACAGCCATTATGGCTCCCTTTTACTATATGCCGTTTAGCTTCTACTCCCTCTGCCCTACTTACACCCTCTAATTTGTCTTTAATCCTTATTCTCATATGCCCATAATCCACCCTTTTATGAGCAAGTACCACTGCCCTGAATGATGATCAATATCTCTTTGTTACTGACTCAAACCAAGGCATGGGTGCTGGTACACGTGAGCTCCCCAGTTTTAACTCACTCCACCACCTCTGTGTTGGAAAGTACAGTATATAGAATGGCTTTGTGTCTGGTAGGTTCCATAATCTACTGCATTAAGAAGCAATCATGCACAGAAACATAGAATCTTTGTGCAGATAAGAACTGCTTGGCCCACCGGGTATGTCCATTTTCCCCTTGCTTATACTGACACTGTAGACCCATCTTAATCAATGGCTACCCCTCCTTCCCTATCAAGAGTCCCTTATGTCTATCCCATACATGCTTGAAGCCTGACACTCTTTACGCCCCCACTACCTCTGCTGGAAGACTGTTTCAGGCATCCACCACTCTGTCTGTGGAGAAGTACTTACATTCCTCCTACATTTCCCCTTCCAGTTTCATTGCATGTCCCCTTGTTCTTGTGCCCCTTCTCCTCTGCTGCATGAATGTCATGATGCTGGTGATGCCAGGATCCTGTGCATGATGTCTAGCAGAGTCTCACCCCTTCCACTTAGGGCTGTCAGTGCCTCCCAGTCCACATCTGGCATAGTCATGTCTCCTGCTATCCCCGTTCGGATCCTTCTCTTCTGAAATTTTCCCCCAGTGCTCCATCCACCTCTTCGTTTTGATTGCAGTGGTAGCAGACAATTCAGCAAGTTATCTCCTGAGATTCTCTGGAGATACCAGAGAAAAAAAATCTCTGAGGCAGCCTGTGATGCAGGAAAGCTTGCAGAAATTTTCTTAGAGAGCTCCAGATTTTGAAAAAGAACTTAAAAAATGTATTTTATTTATTTTTTTAATCATTTGGAAAGTACCTTTGAGCAAACATGCTCATTCACAAAGGTTCCACGTCAAGGATAATAAAAGGAATTAACAGAGTTAAACTATAGACAAGACTGAACCAGCAGCTCCGGTGGAGTATAGTCAGAGTAAACAGTATGAATATATAGGTGCCATCATAAACAGGTAATTGTAGCTCCGAAGAGCCTAGTCAACAGTAAGGCATGAAAGCCCAAGGTGTGAGTTTCATAACAGTTCATGAGAACAGGGTATTAGGTGACTGAACTGTTGTGCCAGGAGCATGTGAAACTAGCAGGGAATTCTTTTCTCAGTACATTATTGAAATGGGCAATTTTGGGGACTCCTACCAGGGTTCAACTGCTGGTAACTGTAGGTGGCCTACAAACCACTCCTAGTCTGATCTTTTTACCTTACTGTGTTTGTAATTGAACCCAAGTAGACTCCACTTCACCCCCAACCTTGAATGCAGGATGGTTAAAGGAGCTCTCTGACCTTTGACTAAGGGGTTGCTGCATTTGAGACTCTTGATACCAGGTTAGATTTCCAACGAGGGTTGAATGTGGGTCGGCCCAAGCAGAAAGGGGGGAGAGAGAGAGAGAGAGACTGGCGGAGAACCGCTTAATGCTTTTACATACACCATGTAATTTTTAAAATATTGAAAATATTTTATTGAAAATTTTCATTTGAAACACATTTAACAGTATATCAACATGCAATCAAGCAAGACGGATTGCCGGCACAGTGGTAGTACTACAGCTTGCGATGCCGGTCAGCGACCCAGGTTTGGGAACAAGCCTGGATCATCGACTGGTCAGCCAGGGGATAGCTGAGTGTCCCGTGGATACTTGCCTCCTCGGGCGGGAGGGAGTTGGATTCCGCTACAGTAACGACACCTGGGTGACCATAGGTGGTGGTTCTAGCTGGAGCCAGGGATCGAGGGTGGGGAGACTGCAACATGATGCACTGCATCAGCCATAGTCTTTCCGACATACATGGCAGAAAACACCTCCCAACTGGGCAGGATGCCATCTGCTGCCCACTGCAGTCCCTGCACCACCAACTGGATCCTCCTCTCCAGACCAACACTGTGGCTCTGCCCGGCAAAGGAAGAGCTTGGCCCCCGGACAGCCCTTCCCATGGGGGGGGTCATCATTGGGGATGGTGGAGTGGAGGCAAGTCCCAGAGATGGTAGGTGACGGGGCCTGGTGGAGTGGCAGGACTGATGGGGGGCCTTTTGGGATGCCAGGGAAAAAGTACGATAAATCTAAAAAAAAAAAAAAAACAATCAAGCACACTGAAACACTGACAACCCCCAACCCCAGTGGCACTGAAGCACATTAGGATGCATCTGATAAGGTTCCAGATAGAACAATTGACAAGTAAGGATGTTGGACCAATACATGAGTATTCCTATTCCAGTGCATACACCATACCACGCAGAAGGGTATTCAGTTGAAAGTGAAACTATAAGGGCCACCCAGTGGCCCATTGGAAACACAGTGACTTCTGCGCTGGTGACCTGGTTCAGTAGCAGACTCGGGGAGTCAGTATTATGGCGGTCAAGGCTGAGGAGTGCTGCTGTGGGCAGCCATGAGCCAGGTTGGGGTGGGGATGGTGGGCATCCAAGTGTGCTGTGGCCCCTTAGGGCCGGCCGAGCGCCTGCACCAATGCAAAAGGGATGGTGCATGCACCTAGAGAGCACTGCATTGTTCAAGGCCACTTGGTGGCTGACCCACATCACGGTTGGAGAGAGGCAAGGAAAAAACATGGAGAAAACCTCAGCTTCTGTCCAAATAATGGCAAGGCCAGAACAGGGTATATTCCTGAACACGGTATATCCCTGATGATGACTGCAGTTGGCCAGGAAAATAAAAATCTGCATGAAAAGCTAGTAGTAGTAGTAGTACCCTTCATGATGGGCAGTATTGGGCTATACCAGATTGCCTGGGGTGTAATGAGGCCCAGTGCCTCAGGTGGAAGGCCTTATAGCCCCAGAAAGGTCCGGCACAGCCTATACCACTCACCCTGGAGGGTATTATTCTGCTTAGAAAATGGGTTATTTGTGACATTTTTATAAAATAAAAACATGTAAATTACTTAAAAACAACTAGAAATGAATAGAAATGCATTTTGTTATAAAATAGCCCCTCTGCTGGTAAAGCTGCCAGTAGATAGTGCCGGTATTTTTAAATGTATTGATTTTTTTCTGTGCTTTGATTTGTGCTTGTTTCTCCCCCGACTTCTCCTAGGAGAGCTTTAATTGTATGGATTTTATTTGTGCACTGGCCCTCTTTCATGTGGTTGGGTACTTATCTTTTTAAAACAGAGGGACTGTGATTGGGTAAGAGCATGATCTGAGAGCGTGGTCAGGAGACTGATGATGTTTGAAGTGAGCATGGATGGGAGAAGCGTTCAATCATTCTCCCTTTCCAACCATACAATGAAAACTGGATTGATTCTTTTTTTTTTTTTGCTAATTAACAGTAATCGCTGTAGTTTGAGACTGCGGTCGGGAGAGTGGCAAAAGTGGTAGCAAGAAGGAGGAGGGAAATTACAGGACTGTCAGCCTGACATTGGTAGTGGGGAAACTGATGGAAACACTGTTAAAGGAAAGTATCGCGGAACACCTAGAATCCAGTGGACTGCAGGACCCGAAGCAGCATGGCTTTACGAGGGGAGGTCATGCCAAACAAATCTGATAGATTTTTTTGACTGGGTAACCAGGGTGTTGGATGGGGGTGGGGTGGGGGTGGCCTAGTTGGACTTCAGCAAGGCCTTTGACACCGTTCCATATAGGACTCTGGTAACCAAGTTGGGTAGCATGAGGTTGGCAATAAGGTGATAACCTGGGTAAGAAACTGCTTAGGGGACAGGAGACAGAGAGTGGTGGTAAATGGAGTTCACTCCGAGGAGAGGAGAGTGACCAGCGGGGTACTGCAGGGGTCATAACAGGGGCCAGTTTTCTCCAATGTCTTCATTAGTGACACAGCAGAAGAACTGGAAGGGAAGGTCTCCGTCTTTGCGGATGATACCAAGATCTGCAACAGGGTGGGCACTCCAGAAGGGGTGCAAAGGATGGAAAGAGACTTGAAATGACTGGAGGAGTGGTCCGAAGTTTGACAGCTAAGGTTTAATGTGTAAAATAATGCACTTGGGTCACAGAAACCCGGGGTGTAGTACAAAATAGGGGCAGAGATACTAGCAGTGACAAAGCAGGAAAGAGACCTGGGGATAATCCTATTGGATGACCTGAAGATGGCCAGACAAAGCAATTGGGAGAGCAAGTGGTATGCTGGGATGTATAGGTAGAGGTATTAGCAGCAGGAAGAGGGAAGTGGTATTGCCAGTAGTGTAGCAAATTCCCAGAGGGCCTGGGTGCAAGGATATGTTAGCCCCCGATTTTGAATAAGCATCAAAATTATGATTTGGGCCCCTCAAACCTTGTGAGCCCGGGTGCGACTGCACCCCCTGCACTCTTGTAGCTATGCCCCGGGTATTGCCACTATATAGGTCTTTAATAAGACCTCACCTGTGTCCAGTTTTGGAGGTCACATCTCAGGAAGGACATAAACAGGATGGAGGCCATGACAGGAGGGCTACCAAGATGGTACAGGGTCTACATCAAATGTCTTATGAGGAGAGGCTGAAGGAATTAAACATGTACATCCTGGATGAGAGAGGGGGATATGATAGAGATCTTTAAATATCTTACGGGGTGAATAAGGTACAAGTGGGAGGTGTTTTTCAGAAGAAGGGGTGATCCAGAACAAGGGGCCGCAATATGAAGCTGGAAGGGGTGGGTTTAGGAAAGACATGAGGAAAATACTTCTTCACAGAAAGGGTGATGGATGTGTGGAATGGTCTTACAGCGGAGGTAGTTTGGGTGAAAACAGTGGTGGGATTCAAAAAAAGCCTGGGATAAGCAAAAGGGAGTCATAAGGGATAGGTAAGGGGGTGACAGAGAAAGTACCATTGACCTGGAGGGCTTTACAGTGTAAGCAATGCAACAGAAAAGGGCAGACTTGATGGGCAATGTGGCTCTTATCTTCTGTTAGGTTCTGTGTTTCTGTGAGAGTGTTGTTGGAGATTGGCGCTGATTGGAGTGATGGTGCTGTAGCACAAGACAACACTTTTGCTAAGGTCTTTTATTTCTGTTTATTAATAATGTTTGGTTACCAAGTGTAGCTGTTAGGAAACAGGAAAGTACAGTACTGAGTGGGGGGGATATGGCAGCTATTTTGATTTTTTAAATTCTGCTTGGGTACAGTGATTTAGTCTGTGCTAAGGCAGGTTGGCATGGATCTTGTTTATACCTGGTCTCTGTTGGCACAAAAATGTACCACTTGGCAGAGGGCTCAGCCAGTCAGAGACCGGGAAATTTTCAACCCCTTTCCTACAGACCCACAGCATTATGTTTCAGAGGAGCTGTACTTAAAACCTATTTCCTCCAATAGCAATTTTAGAAGTCTGATCCTTTTGTTGCTTAATCTAGATACACAACGGCTGCCTCAGAGGGATTCATTTAAAGCAAAACAAGGTTTCATAAATTAATATTTTAGTCTTGGAAACTGGGCGTGAGATTGGTATTCAGACAATATGAGAAGATACCCAGTTCACTTTTGAGGTCCTGTAAAAAAAGAATAGTGGGGTCACATGGCTGCACCCATCCTAAAGCTGGGAGAGCAGGTTAGTGGCAGCCTTCCTCGTGCACACCCGTGCTGTGCCTTGGGTCAGCCAGCAGGGGATCTGTTGATACTGGATGACCCACGCAGTCCTTGGGGAGCCATGCACCAGCCTCAATGCCGTGTCTTTCCCCTGCTGGCCTCAGAATGGCATTTTGCACATGAACCTCATTTGCCAGGTGGCAGTGCATTGCCACTGGGCAGGCCCATTGTGTTTTTTTTTTTTTTTCCCTCAATATGTGTTTATGACCTTCTGCTCTCCAGCAGGCCCCCCTCCCATGAGAACCGGTCCACCAGGTCTTATCACCGGACTTCTCTGGGACTTATTTTCTCCATTAGATCCTGCCACAAGACCTTGGTTGGTGGTGCCTAGTTGTCTGTGCAGGCCTCCAAGAGACCAGGCTGTCCCCATGCTTCATTTGGAGGGTTTACCCTCCTGTTTTCTTCATGTGAGGCACATGTGCGTTTTGCGTGCTGTGCCTCTGCAAAGATGCCCCGGGTATACTGGCACAGGTTCCTCCTCACTTGCCGCTCTATGATGCTGCCACCTAGATTCCTCTAGGTCACTGGCAAGCTGCAGGACATGCAGTCCTCCCTCCCCAGGGAGGAGAGCTATCCTACAGATGCTCCATCCTCCCTCCCCGTAGCCCCGTGAACCCGGTCTATTCCGAAACCTGCAGGCACGGTGAGAGGTAGGCGCCAGCACCTCAGCCCTCCGTGCCACTTGGTCAGCCACACTTTGCTGTCCCTTGTGTAAGAAATCTTCCCTTAACCATCTGATTCAGTCTGCGGTTGTCTTTAATATGAATGTTCATAACTTTGCAATTACTCTATTCTGTAACTCTGTAATTAGAACCCCACTTTCTCCTTTTTAAAAAATCTAAATGACAGCTGTGCTGTAGACCTAAAGATTGGAACAGAGCCAATTTGTATCCAGCTGTTTCCATTTACTACATATGTCATGTCATCTGTTGCAGCTGTCTTTTTGTTATATTCAGTTTGTAGTGGTAATTTTTAATAAGGTTGAGCATAGAACATTTCGACTCGTGTGTGTGTGTGTGTGTGTGTGTGTGTGTGTGTGTGTGTGTGTGTGTGTGTACTGTCCAGGTGGGAGTCTAGAATTGATTTTTTTTTTTAACAGGAGAGTGGAGGCAGTCACATTTTTTATTTCAGAGCATTATAATCCTGCTGTTTATGTCCTATTGCTAGGTAAATATTGTGCCTGCATCATTACCCTCCACCAGTGAATTTTCACCAACTGTACATCATGGTTCCATCTCTGGCTCCACATCGCTAAACGAGTCCTACGTAGTGGCTCAGCAACAAAATGGCAGTCAAGGTAGCATGTCTGAAGCAGCACTGAGGTTGCTAAGTCCCCAGATCAACGGGAAGCCATCTGGTGATGAGTTTGACCAGATCATGAGGAAAATGGCCCAGGTAAAGTAGCCTCTACATGGAGTGATGTTTTCTTTTTATTTATGGAACTGTTTTTAACTCTACTTTTTCCTCCTCACAGGCCAACTGGTTCGCAGCTACTTTAGCTACTACCAATGTCTCTTCCCAGTTAGGGACATACCTGAACCTTCCCCAGGCCACACCTTTAGCAGTGTGCCTACAAAATCTAGCTACCTGGATGAGGGATGAGTCGTGCCTTAGTAGTAGGCCAGGAGTAGGCAGAGGATTTCTCAAAAAACTAAAATAAATGTGGGGGCATCAAACACTCAGCCAAGGACAGCATTTTCCTCCTCTGTGCTTCATTCACAAATCCAACCAACTAGGGCACCACTTGTTGGCATCCTGTGACCCACTGCAGTGTGTATCAGCCATCCCATCACCCGTCCTCCTGACTTCCTGACTGCGCTGTCACAGGCGGTTACCTTGCCCGCCTGGAGGAGGAGAAGAGTGTCTGCTGGAATGCTCAGTTCATTCTGCTTGACCATATCCAGCACAGACTATGGCAAGTGGCTTCCCAGTCGCTGCATTGTCAGGCTGGCCCACTTCCATAGTACTGAGGTTTGCCAGTATAAAGAGCGCTTGATTGATTAAAATCAGCCTTTCCAGTTACACCACCTTGTTTGTTTAGAGGGGACTAAATGTCTCCAAAAGAACTGGGCTTGATGCTGTTTGAAGCTCTGTACAAGACCCACGTTGACATCTTTCCTAGCTGTTGCACATCCAATACATGTATATGGTGTTTACTTGTTTGTTTTATGAATGCTTTACTAACCGCCTTTCCAAAAGGATTTATTTCAAAAAGCATGTAGAACATCGAATTGGTGGCGCCGATACCATAAAACAGTCTTTGCTTCCGTTTTTTATTAATGTTATTTAGAATGAGCTAAGCAGAACATGTAAGTAATAAGCCACATTAGAATGTGCTTTAAAGGATTTGAGATGCACACCTTAGGGTATGAGGCACGAGACCGAAAACTGTGTCCCTTTGCCCTTAGAAACTGCATCTCAGTCCCTTTAAACCACACTCTGAAGTGTTTTATTGCACTTATAATATGACCCGAATGGCCTGTACACAACCCTTGTACATAGCAGATTTAATAGGCAAACAGTTGTATGAATGCAATAGAACAGTGAATTGATGTTTTGTAGTGAGAAGAAGTGATTAGTCAGTCAGTTGTGCCCCCGCTAACACACAGTGTGGCAGACTCCAGCTCCTGCAATTGCTGCTGATTAGGAGCTGAAACACAGCTGTGCTCTAGCTTTCTGCAAGGGGGCTCAGCTGCACTGAAGGGGGAGAGAGAAAATGACAGGCAGGTTGGTTTTGAAAGCTGGTGTGTGACTGTTGTGATTTGTAATACAGATGGGTAGTAATGAGTTTTTGATGTGTTTTGGCCAAAGGAGCTTCTAATGTTGTCTTTTTTGCCAGTTTGTAAAATTACGTAGAGCAGAGTAACAAATCAGTTTTGTTTATGTTGCTTTTAACAGGGTCGGCGTACAGAACACGTAGAGCTTGTGAAGCCAATCAGCAGTGGCCTTGGTTTCAGTGTGGTGGGACTGAAGAGTGAAAACAGAGGGGAGCTGGGAATCTTTGTCCAGGAGATTCAAGAGGGCAGTGTGTCACACAGGTGAGAGTGCTGCAAAATAACAACGTGCACATGTCCTGCAAAAGAGGGTGCTTAACAAAAGGCAGATTGATAGGGACTGGTATTTGATCGTCCACAGTACTAGTTAATTAATGGATTTTAATATATGGATTTGGATTTTCATATGCTACAAAAGCATACAAAAAATTTGCAGTAATATTATCACTTCTGAAGTGATAATACTACACTTCAAGAGTGATAATACTGTCGCTCAGGTCCTGTAATACTATCATTCGGGACCTCAACGATAGTATTACCACCGAATCACAGCAGCGCATGCACCTGTCAGTACCCACACGTCTCCCAAAACGTGCCACCTGATTGGCGCTTTTTCTATGTGGGCAGGCACAACAGTTTTAAAAACATGGCGGCCAGTCTGTCGCTTTCCAAGACCGAACTTGGTCCTCGGCCATTCTCCATATTTTTTTCGCATTTTACCATTACCAAGGATTTATGTGGTTGATCCTGCTGTCCCCTAATAAAAAAAAAAGACAGGTAGGACTCAGTATTGCAGAAAAGCGGATGGGAATTAGGCGGGATGGGAGTGGAGTAGCGTCACAGACAAGTGAGGCGAAGGGGCTGAGCAGGGACAACAGCCTTGAGGCAGTCGCGTGATCAGCCAGAACCAAGTCAGTCCTTCAGTGAACTGGCTGACCGCCCGTTAGCAAAAAAAATTGAATCTCGGCTCCATATATTAAAAAAATAATGGATAGGTTTCTGTCAATTAGCAGGGAGTCACACCATCTCGAGGTTCTGGACACATTGGAACTTCTCGAGCTTTGCTCTCGAGGTTCATGTGTCCAGAACCTCTCAATAGTATTACTTCCTGGTAATAGACACAAACCTGTCCATTATTCTCTTTATAGCCTTTTTCTAAGACATGTTGAATGTGCCGGATGGAATATATTGGCACCCTCCACCAGTCCATTTTATATATTAATCGCTAAAAAAATATCGCATTAGTCAGGGTTGAATTTTAACATTGCAAAACCAAATGTGACCTTAGGTTAAAACAAGTCCAGTAAGCGTTGGTGACTCTGTGGCATGGGTTTTATTAGAGTTTGCGTGATCATGCGAGACAGCATTGCTTTTGCTCTGACTTTGGCACTGTCTTTCCAGGCACAGAAAAATACGCAGCAGTGCTTGTAGAGAGGGTGCCAAAGTAAGGGCATTGCCAGTGCTGCATTGCATGATCATTCAAACATGGTGAAACACCATGCTGTAGATTCACCAAGGCTCAGGGGGATCTTGTTTGGACCCTAACACCACGTTTCCTTCTGTATGCAGTGTTAAGAGTCACCCCTAACTGATGCTTTAATGTAGTATTTTTTAACAATGAATTTCCCTACTTTTTTAAAAGGAAATGTAATAACAGATGCACACTAGTTTTTATTGACATCAGTACTTTTAATGGAAGGCAGTACCTTGTCCCCGTTACACTCTCTGCTCTTACCCCTCCTGTGTTGAGCTGCCCTGGCAATATAGTTGTACATCCTTCACCCCACCCCTGTGTCAGGTAGTCCCCAATGTCCACTGGTACCCTCCCTCTGTTCCAAAATCACAATTTACTTAACATGCAGTGGTACCTTCCTCCCTTACCATGACCTAAATCATGCCATATTGCTTAATTCTGCACTCCAGGTGTCAGTTTCAGCAGTGTTGTAGATTAAAACATACAGTAAAACCTGCTTTTGCACATCTGTCTGTTTTTACTTTCTGGTTTCATCTGTGAAAGTGGGTTCACACTTGATGTGAGACTTGCGGCTGTGGTTTTAGGGGTGGTACGTGAATTGACTGTATCCAACAAAGAGCTGTTTTTTATGTTCTGCGCATGAGCGAACTTTCATTTTTTTTATTTTGTGTATAATGTCCTTTTTGTTTTTTAAATTTTGTTTACAAAACACTGAAGCATCATCCTTGAGGCAGGATCTGACGAACCTGAAAGTTTCAGGTTTCAAATCCCTGCCATTGTTAAGTCTCTGAGGAGCACGCAAGCCCTTATTTTTGTGCTCCAGCTGTTGGTTTTGGTGGGAGGCAGAAACCCTTTAAGTAAATAAAAATATAAAGCAAAATCTTGGCTTTTACTTCCTTGTTTCATTTGCAAAAGCAGTTTTTACACTGTCTTACTTTGTTTATAATTTTTTTTAAGTTTGTTTCCAAAACACCAAAAACATCAACCATGGGCCGGTAAGAGATGAACCCAAAAGTTACCAGGTTTTAAATCCCAGTATTGTTTTAATTACTGATGAGCAAAACACTTTTTTATTTGCACTTCAGTTGTTTGTTTCTGCAGGTGGCAGAAACTGTTTTCACAGATAAAAGCATGCAGGAAACTTTCGTAAAACCGCTTTCATTTGCGAAAGCTGTTTTACACGTGATGCAAGACTTGCAACAGTGGTTTAAGGGGTAGCATGTGCCTGGGCATCCACAAACTATAATTTTGTTCATTACCTGGTTGTTTTTAAATCTTTCATTTCCGAAACGCTAAAAGCGCCACCTTCTGTCACGCTGTAACAAACTTGCAAGTTTTATGTTTCAAGTCCCAGCCAATTTTCCTTTCTTCTGTTTATGCTCCCTGTTAGGCTATGTCCCTAACCTTCTGCATCCTGTGCCCCATCACCCTGCCATCTCCAGGATTTACCATCTCCCCACATGTGTCCATGATGTGTCCTCCATGGTAAAGCTGCCAGGACGGGGCTGGGTTCCAGCTGGAGTGGTGCCTGGCACGCAGGTGCAGGGCCTGCAGGATGCTCCAGTCATTCTGTGTTTGATCCTGTGCTTTCCCTGGTTTCCTCCCTTGAGGATGTCTCTTGAACTGCTGTCCTGATGGGCTCTTCTGTTGAAGCCAGAGAAATCCTCTCCCAGTCAGCTGTCCCTGACTGCACCTCCCCCTGTGGTCACCCAGGGGGCAGTGTGATGTCCAAGAACTGAAGCCCCCCCCCCCCGAGGAAAAGTGTGTCCCCACAGACTCTTGACTTTCTTCCCCTCGGCTGGCCCTCCGGTGTCCTGGGCTCACTTCTGATCTGGTTTGCTGGCGTCGCAAGAGGTAGCGCAGCCATTGTGGTGGCAGGACAGTAAGTCCCAGACATTTGTTGGGTATTGAACAAAAAAAGTCCTCCTTCATAATTTCTCACATTTTTCTACCTTGTATCACAAAATGGCTTAATCAAATTTCACCTAAAATGGTAAGTCTGGAAGTCCTGCCCCAAAGGATGCCTGCCAGCTTTCAGGCCCCTGTGTCTAAGGATGGTTGAGTTATAAGTCAGTGGAAAGGTTTTGCCTTGAAGTGTTTCCTCAGTCTTAGCTAAAGTGGCATTACTTGTTTGTGGTATTACTTGCTACTGTAATATAATTAATATGGCAGGAACAACAAATCTTCTGGCCTGGTAAATAGTCTTCAAAACTATTGATGGTGCTGGCCCCCCCACCCCTTGATGAGGTACCTTGTGTACGGTGCCTCGGTTTATGGTGAGTTACGATCTCGACTTCTCCACCCATATTGGTGGGGCCCTGTACACTAACCTCCACTCCAGGCTTGGCGCACTATATTACAACAGTATCATGCCTGGCACTCCATGGAGGCCTGCTGTGATATCATCTGGGAGATTAACTTGCCGGTTTTGGGGTCCTATTCTTTTTTCCATATTTTTAGATGACCTTCCACTGCTTGTTCTTCGGCGTTCATTCATATGTATGCTGATGATACAGTGCTGTATGTGTCTGGCTCCTCTGCTTGTGATCCTACCTCACAATTATAGCTGGATTTTGGCAATATTCAGTGCTTGTTCAAGTCTAATCTATTAACCCTCCGTGCCAGAAAAACAGTGTCTATGGCTTTTAGCACCCATCAGAAGCTTTCCAGACTTTCCCCTCTCCCAGTTTTTGACACCATGGATGGTACTTCGATTGAGGAGGTTTACTCTTTTAAGTACCTCGGAGTTTGTCTTGACCGTCATCTTCATTTCACCATTCATTGAAAACTTCACCCAAGACTAGGTGCTCTCTACAGGAATAACGCGTGTATCACGCGTCCTGTCCGCCGTGAGATTAGTGTTAAGATGATTCTCCCTATCTTTGATTATGGCTATCTGATTTATAGTGGTGTACCTAAATCTTCCCTTGCCAGGCTGGACCCCCTATTTCACTCTTTCTGTCATTTTGCTCTGGGCTGTTCCCTCGTACCCACCACTGGTCTCTCTACTCTGACCTTTCTCTTGATACCAGCCGTCTTTCCCATTTGGTTTCCATTATTTCTAAATTCTGGTTTGGTGCTCTTGCCTCTTACCCTTTTAACTCCTCCCCGTTTCCATCTACCCTCTCCACAGTTGTACTTCACATTCCCTCTTTATTCCTTCTAGGACAGCTACTGCTGGTAGGTCTGCTTTTTCTTATTGTTTCCCTAAGCTCTGGTTCTCCCTCTCCCTGTCTATTCGCTCTGCCTCTTCTGCCTTCTCCTTAAAGTCTCTTCTTTGTGACTTGTGTCCTCCGTCTTGCAACCGTTCTTGACCCTCTTACTCTAATTTACATGTTTGTTTTTTTTCTTCCCACCCCCGCCAATTTTACTATGCACTTTTAGTCTGTTCCTTAACTGAAATGTCTTCTCTCGCCACTATGACTCTATACCTAGGTTGTATAATTTTAATGCTGATTTTACAACTGGTTTGTTGATCATTGCTGATGACCTTCCACATTCCCTTTCCCCCAGGACACATCTGGAAGCAAGCTGTTATCAGCTCAGTATGTCTTTCCTGGTGAAACTCTTGTAATAAATAAATAAATACATTTAGACTATGCATATGTTGTCTGCAGTGCTGCCCCTAAATCCACCTTCACCAAACTAGGACCCGTTGTCCACTTATTTAGACATTTCATCCATAGCTGCCAACCTTTTCCCTTCTACTCCTCCTCCCTCTGCCAGTCCCCCCCACCACCATGCATCGACAACTTTTGTCCACTGCTCCTCTTGCACTGTGTGGGCTCTCCTCCTTTTCTGCCTACCTCTTTGCTGTCTTCTCCCCTACATCCTCCTCTTAGTCCCTTCATTCCTCTGGCGCTTGCTTCTTTTTCATGCCTCATTGCAAAGCCTCTGCAGGTCCGTCAGCCTTCCCAGTTTTAGGAACAGTATCCCTCTTTAAATTCATCATTCTTCCTCCCCAGGGTACTTCTGTTAGCTCAATTCACCCCTCTTGTGCCTGTAAGTAGCATCTTTTAGCTTCTCAGTCTGCCCACTTTACTCTGTCCCCTGCTTTCAGACACGTGTCCTGCCCTTTTTGCTTACATAGTTTCACTCATTAATTCTTCCTTCTTTGTGACAGTCAGATTTCTCCGCCCCTGTTGGGTTATGAAACTTTCGTCCCATGTGAATTATGGTTTATTCTCTACATGTTGATTGTTTAGATTTATTTATGTGCTTTACTCTCTTTCTGTATATTTCGTCTTCAGTAGGATGTACTCTGTATACCCTGTATTGTTATATTTTGCATTCACTTTGCCTTGCATGAAATGAGCTTTGGCTCAGCCTGTCAGCCGGCCTAGAGCTTTAAAGTAGCCTGCTTAGATAAAAACGGTGCTGTACCATTGGCATGTAACTTGTGAGCTTTTTCAGATTAGTGAAGGAAAAAAAAACCACGGTGAGATTTCCTGTTATGGGATGTTACTTGTATGAAGTTTTCTAACCAGAGTTCAAGTGAATTGAATTTGCAGTATGACGTCATATATACTTTTTTGCACCACACTGGAATTTATGTATAAACTGATGTGCTAGTGTGAATTTGAAACTGAGAAAAAACTGTGCTTTCTTTATTGAGCATTCCTGAAGAAGATGTAATGGTCGCGATGTCAACTATAGTTTTTTTTTTTTTTTTTTTCCAGTGTGCATTTATTAGAAGCTTTTTGTTTTACCGAGACAGGCTGCTACCCTATGTACTCCCCTGAAATGAGGTGGTTTGCCTCGGGGGGGGGGGATTCTTATGTAAAAGTTTTCAATAAGTAAATGAAGAGTTGAGTACATCATATCTTCTGTAGCATGGTACGATAGTTTATTTTTCATATTGTAAAAACAGAAAACAAACAAATGAAAAAAAAAAAAGAAAAGATATTACAGTTTAGACTGTGACTTGGAACTTTTGGGGTCCAAATCTGAATGTATTCAACTCTCTGTGCCCACCATCAGAGTGGGACTGTTTTGTCCCATGGCACATGGGAGGCACTTAAAGCAAATTTGTCACTTTGGAGAAAACTTTGAAAAACATAATATTTAGACACAATTCAGCCTGTATTTTACATATTGTCTGCATTTTTCTTCCCCTTGCTCTACGTTACTGTATTATTGTGCGTGGAAACAGGACTCCTGTGTCTTAGATTTTATCTGTTAATCCTGCTGATTCTCTGTTTATGATATCATAGTCTGTCGCTGTAGAAAGGATTATGATTTCATAGGAGATTGTGATGTCAGCATAGGATTAAACAGCAGGAGTAGATTAACCGTAGGGGACAAGGATCCTGTCTCCATGTAAGTGAACCTAGTAATGTAGAATAAAAAAAAAATACAGAAAATCTAAAGAACATAAGTTAAATTGTCTAAATGTTATGTTTTTGAAAGTTTTCCTAAAAATAACATTTGTTTAAAATCTTGAAAAAATATAAAAGACCAACTCATAGTGCTGCTTCCCTAATGTTTCCCTTTTTTTTAATCTTTAAAAGCAGCACTTACACATTTGCGGCCCAGTGCCATTGTTTCTCCTCCTGATTCTAGCACTACTTTTTCTCCTCGTGTCTCTTCTCACCCCCTTTTCTAGACATGGACCCAACTGCACCTAAAAACAAATTTTAAGTGATTTTTGTTACGTTTAGGAGAACTTAAAAAAAAATACCTGTAACTGCACTCTGCACGACTGTACTGTATGTTTGCACTCTATGTATGTCGAGCTCAGAGTAATGTTCTCGCATTTTGTCTTCATGTATTTGTGACAGAGACGGAAGGCTAAAGGAAGCGGATCAGATCCTAGCCATCAATGGACAACCTCTTGATCAAACCATCACCCACCAGCAGGCTATCAGCATTCTGCAGAAGGCCAAAGACAAGGTACAGCTGGTGGTTGCTAGGGGTTCACTCCCTCAGCTCATCAGCCCAGGGGTCTCCCGAACACCTTCTGCTGCAAGCACTGTCTCAGCTCAGTCCGGTGCAGTAAGTTCGTTGATGCTTTCCGCACACTTTTGCATAAGTGCAATACTAGAAGCCAGACCTGTTTTCAATAGATTTGGTGTTTGTGAAAGAAACCCGTTTGGTTTGCAAGAAATGTCTGCAGTCTGAGGCTGAAAGTAGACGTCTGTTAGGCTGGTTCATTGATCCTGACCTTCAGTTTACTGTAAAGGGATGTAATATACAGTGGACAGTCATCCTTTCTGTGCAACCTCCTCATTTAGGCCCCCATCCCCATTTTTGGACACTTGGTTATGCATTGCAAACTATAGAGTCTGAACTTTGAGATTTGGCTATTCCCAGCAGTCTTAATTCTAAAATGTAATGCATATCTGTTGGGAGTAGTGAAAAGGCTTTTTATTTGGCCCAAAGCCTTTTGACAATTTTCACACTAGAAACATGCCAGTATAAAATGTGTAACTTGGTTTGGCCCTAGATATTTTCTAAATACCTGGGTTGGTGCCCAGATAATTTGTTTTGCTTAAAAAGTCATTTTAAAGACATTTTTACTGTCATATCTACAGAAATGCCAGTAAAACAACAGTCAACAGCACTGTGGAGCCAGTCAGTGAAGCTGACTCACTGTTCTGGGTAGAATTGTATAAATTTTATCGATTTGGTTTTTGGCGACCGGGTGGGCCCAGTGGAAATAAAAATTCCATTTTCAGGAGTGACCTGGAATTAATTACAAAGAGAGGTGCATACAGTATTCAGACATTGAAGGAACATTGTGCATATATTTAATGTGTACAGAACATTTGTGCACATTGATACACGAGACTAGACAGTACTATAGAAGTACAGTTCCAGTTAGTCAGTAGACATGTTTCACATGGGAGCAGAATTATAGGTGGGTTACAGTAGATGGGGCAGTTTAAAACTGAGATATACTTGACAAAGTATGGTCTTCCTAAGTCTGTTACCTGAAGGCAAGCAGCAGAATTTCAGCAGCTGCATTTGGCTACGGAAAGGAGGTGCTCCTTGACAGCTAGTCTGAAGGTGCCAGAAGAGTGACACTGTTTAATAGGGAGGGTAAGGGGGTTCCACAGTGATGCAGCTAGGTGAGCAGAGGATCTCTGCCTCGTGTCTGTTTTCATGCAGGGGATTGCAAAAGGGGCACAGGACATGGACCTCAAATTTCTGGAGGAGGTCTGCCCAGACAAGACAGGGACCAGGCTAGGTGAGAAGCTGAGCTTGAGGAATTTATAGGTTAGGCTTTGTAGAGCAAATTCATCCACCCTTGTAGGGAGAACCATTTTAACTCTGCTAGGACTGTACTGTGATGGTCCCTGCTGTGAGTGTCGAGGGCAAAGGGACTGATTCTGTTGTATACGACCCTGAGTCTAGCGATCTTAGTTTCTTTTGGTGATAAGAGTACAGTTGTCCCGTGGGTGAGGGTGGGGAGGAGAATGCTGTTAGCAATAGCTAAACCGGAGTCTTTAGTTAGATAGGCTCTTAGCCTGTGCATTAGTCCCAGTTTTTGATTTAAGGCTTTTGTGGTAACATCAGTGTGTTTTTGTATGATAGAGCACAGTCCAAGTGCAGTCCAGGGTATTTGAAGCTGTCAGCAGTTTCTAAAGGGGATACCATACAGGTATTGATCCTGAAAAGACCATGGCATTATTGCCATACTTTGCATAGTGTGCTGAACAGCATGCCCGTAGTTTATTTGTCGTTTAGGCTGAGATTGTGACAGGTTGAAGTTTGAAGTTTATTGTTCTAGGAATTAATACCTTTGAGCCAAGGTTCTTTTACAAAGGTTCCACGTCATTAAGTACAAAAACATAGTAGACAGTGTTACAAACAATCAGTAAGCCGTTTAACAAGGCCACAACTTAAACAGTAACATTTATGTACAGAAAAGAAAAAGGAACTCAGAGGCAGTGTCAAGGGCAAGGAATAAGGATTGGAGAGCTTGAGAGGAAGAGAGGAGAATAAGAAGTTTAGGAGCAGACAGAACCAGGTTAGTGGTACTCAGGTTGTCTTTGTCAAAGAGGAGACCATGGTGGTTGAGTGAAACAAATTAAGTGCACTCAGTGGGATGAGACTTTGGTCAAAGCAGTCACAGGAGCTGGAGGCTGTGAGGTGAGCGTAAAGTATGGATTTGAAAGCTGCCAATGTCGTGGAGGATAGGGAGGGCAGGTTAAGGGCATTGTACCGGGTAGGGGCACAGTATGTAAAAGATCTTTGTCCCTGAGCAGTCTGGCATCTAGGGACAAGGAAAGGTTGGTGGTCAGATCTTCTGGTGAGTACGAGTGCCATTGTTCAGGCAGAGCAGGTCCCGGACACATGGAGGAGTGAGTCGAGATTGATTTTTGCCATCACAGGTGAGATACATGGGCGATTGGAAAGATGCAACCAACGGTTTCCGTGTAGAGGTCACAAGTGTGGGTCCGTCTCTGTGCTCCAGTGAGAGTCGACAGGTTTTGTTTAGTGCTGTTGAGATGCGCTTTAGTGCAGTGGTAGTAGCTGAGCCATAGACAATTAGACCATAGTCTATGATTGAGATGATGGAGCTTTGAACAGCAATCCTCAAGGCAGCTTGGTTGAAAAATTGACGGTTCCGGTACAAAATTCCAATGCGTTGGTGCACTGTTTTTGCAGTGTTATCGATATGGGCCGCAAAAGTGATACCAAGGTATTTGAAGGTGTTCACTTGTTCTAATGTATTTCCAAGAGAAGTTTTTATGATGAGTGGAGTATGCCTATTTCTGTTTTGATGACTGGCGTAAAGCATGACTTTTGTTTTTTTTTTGATTTAGGACCAGTTTGTGCTCAAGGAACCACTTTTCAACACATGAGAAAGCAAGCTGCAAGCTCTGTCATAGTGGATTTGGATCCTTATGGGAGGAGAGAATTACAGCGTCATCAGCATAGAGTATTAATTTTTCAGGGCAGGATTTGGGAAGCAAGTTTAGAAATAGGCTGAAGAGGAGAGGACCTAAAATTGAGCCCTGGGGGTCACCAGAGAGGACCGGTTTGGAGTCAGAGAGAACCTCAGAGATTTTTACTGTTTGAGAACGTTGTGCCAGGTAACTTTTTACCCAGGCTGCAGGTCCCTCGGCTAGCCCAATGTTAAGCAGAAGAGAGATTAGAAGGCTATGGTGAACAGTGTCAAAGGCCTTTGTGAGGTCTATGAAAACAGCTCCGTAACTCATCCGTAGCTCAGGTAAACTGCTCTTGCAGCTGCTAGAAGTCCTTTTGGAGCCAGCCATTGATGCGATACAGTACAGTGTTGACCACATATAGCAGAGATTTTGCACCACCGCAGTTATTGGGCAAGTTGTTAAGAAATGGGGAGATAAGTAGAGGTCCAGGAATAAAGCCTCGAAGGACGCCTTTTGAGATGGTTCTGGGGGATGACTGGGCACTTTTTAATTTCACACATTGTATTTGGTTTCTCTACGCTGCAGGGACCAGTGTAATTCAGTGGCAGTCAAGCCATTTTGTCTTGCAGTATATGGGACTTGTCATTACTTCGTTACTGAGCCGCATCCTGGCTGGCTCTGCCGTAGTTGCTGAACCAGGAAATGAAGTGGCTGTGCAGATTCAGATGTTATAGCTTTTGCAGCGGTAGAGTGTGATCAGCTGGGTCGAAGGCCTTTGTGGGCGCTGTGTAGCTTGCATCTGTGTCTTGTCCTGTGTCCATTGCACAAGAGATTTCTTTAGTGAACCTGATTAGGGCTGTGTGAGTGCTGTGGTGCTTTCAGATGCCATGTTGAGCACTGGGTATGTCCATAAAGATGGGTTACCAATAACGGTCTGTTTTCCAAATCCACAGTAAATCAAGTTATAAAATGGTGCCTCAGCACACACCTGGGGTGTGGATTACATCCCTATAACCCCATACCCTGGAGTGGGTTATTGCACTTATAACATAGATTATTTGTTTAAAAAAAAAAAAAGTTTTTCCCTTTTTTAAATGTAAAAAAAATTTAACTGTTTCCTGCGTATTGGAAAAAACATCTGCAACAACAGATCCATATTCCACTTATTTTATGAAAACACAGATGACAGAAATACATTACTGAAATGATTTCTGACATTTGTTTTTCATAAACTGCCGTGTAACACTTGATAACATGCTTTACTTTGCTCCCCCCACGCTCCACAGAGCCGATGCCCACAGCTGCAGTGTTTATAGACATCTGCTGCTGCTGTACTCTCCCCGATCCTAACTTCTGTGTTCCCTTCCTCTCCCATGCAGCACTTGCCCCATGGACTGTGGCTATTAACTGGCCCCCATACCTGCTGACCACCACCAAACAAGCACGCAATACGCTGAAGCGGGGCAGTCTCTCTCTGGGCTGTTGCCTGCATTGTACACCCTCATCTGATCTACAGCACTTTGTAACACACAAACACCAGAGCAGAGTAGCAGCCACTGAAATGCCAGAGGTGCAGCACCTTGTATGCTTACAGTCAGTCAGCAGGGCTGCTGCTCCTGTCAACCATAAATCCGTAAACGCAGGCCTCGGCACATACCCTGAACAGGTTTCCCTGACTCGCTGTGCCTAATTATTAATTAAATAGGAGATTTAATCAACAGTCAGGTGACGCTGTTACACCAGTCAGAATTCCTATGGAACCCATTTTATAAGTAAGCAGTAACTCAGGACAGGGTATGGGGTTATGAGGATTTAATCCATGCCCTGGGTGCAAGGTATGGGGTTAGTAAGAAATAACCCACAACAGGGTATGGAGTTAATGGGGATTTAATCCATGCCCCAGGTGCGTTCTAAGGCATGAGGCCGCACAGAAAAACAAATAACCCATTTTATAAGTGCAGTAACCCACTCCAAGGTGTGGGGTTACGGGGATTTAATCCACACCCTGGGTGCTGTGAGGGTACTCGGCCTGCAGCCTCGTACCTCACAACGCACCTGGGGTGGGAATTAAATCCCCATAATCCCATACTCTTTCGTGGGTTATTGCATATGTAGACAAGCTTTTAAAGTCTCTGTGCTCCAAGAATTAAAAGGAAACCATATTGTGAGATGACTCCTTTACATAAACTTGAAAAAAAGCACCTTCAGCATTGCATGTGTAGTAGTGGACACCACAGTTCTGCACATGTAACAGTGGATACCATACAATTCTTTTTTTTTTTCCTGAAGTTTTTTACTAAGCATTTCAAGGCACTGTGACCCAAGAATGAAAAAGGGACCATGCTGTGAGATAACTCCCTAATAGACTTTGGGGGGGGGGCTTAAATGCTGTGCTTGTAACAGTGGACACCACAGTGTTGTACTTGAAATAATGGACACCACATAGTTGTTTAAGTTAATATAAAAAAAAAAAAAAAAATAAGTATTGTGTGGTTCCCTCGATCACCAGAGTCCACCAGCATTGTTAAAGCCCCTTCCCAAAAGAAAATCTCACACTCAAAAAAGTTGGATGCGTTTACTAAAATGTTTGGGTGGCATACCAAAAATGTTACTTGCTGGGACACCATAAAAAACTTTAAGTGAACCAGGAGTTTTATATGCATTTAAAACAAGGATGAAAATGTCTTCTTTAACAAAAGACAACACGGGACAGTTTTCAAAATAACTTTCCAACCAGAAAAAATTCTGCATAGAAGCAACAGAACATACTGTGACCTTGTATGTTACATTTTGCTGAGAGAATCTGTGGCATTTTGATAATGGGTGCACGTGGGTTTGTAAAATTATGTAATGTATCTATACTTGTGGCCATCTTTTAAATTAACTGATTATAACTGCAGTCGCCTTTTCTTTTTTTTAAATTTGTGCACAAAGTATTTCAGTTTATTTATTATACTGGAAAGGCACGTGAGCAAAAATTGCCCGTTTTCACAAGCATTCAGTTTTGGACAAAAGAAAGAAGTACAATACAGAGGACAGTCAACATGAAACAATTGGTTATAAAGACAAGTACAAATATAAAAACAAATACTAATACAAAACCGTATCCATAAAAAATATAACTGGTCTTAAGATCAGAGGCAAGTGCTTGGGTTTGGTAAGATGCTATTGAGGGACAAGTATTAGCAGGAGAGATGGAGAAGAAGTAAGGGAGGGACAATCAGGGCTGGGGACACCTGCATGTGGAGGTGAGGGGCAAGTGCTTCTTTAGGTTATACTTAAAGGAAAAGGTAGAGGGACACTGGATGAGAGCAGGAGGGGATTGTTTCCCTTAAAGGAGAGGGTGTTTTTGCCTTGTGTGGTGCATCAGAATGGGACAGTGAAAGAGAGGAAGGAGGACTCTCTTGTGGTCCGGGGGCTGACTTAGGGAAGAGGGATCCGATGCTGTCAAGTAGGAGTCCCAAGGAAAGTTTGTGAAAGAAGGTGACAGTTTTGCTGTTGAGTCGGTCCTCAGGGGAGGGCCTGTTAGAGAGTCTGTAGAGGTCACAGTGGTGGGTAAGTCTGGAGAGACCAGAGGCAAAATGGATAATGTTATGGTAGGTGCTCCAGAGCTTGTTAAAAAATTTTCTGGGAAAGGGGTGGGAAGTAGACTAAAGCTCCATAGTCAAATAATGGGAGGAAGAAGCAGCTGGCTAGGAGGGTCTTGGACTCCTTGGTTAGGAGCAGCTTCGCCCTGTAGAGCATGCCAAGCCTTTGGTGGGCTTTCTTAATTGTCATATTGATGTGTGATTCAAAGTTAAGGTGGCAGTCGAGGAGCAGACCGAGGTATTTGAATACAAAAACTCTTTCAGTTGGGTTGCTGCCATTGTCTTGAAGGGAGAAGTCAGACTCTAGTGATTTCTGGGAGCTGGAGAAGACCATGGCCTTTGTTTTTTTAGTATTAAGAATGAGTCCTTTAGATGAGAACCAGGAGTGGAGTCTGTGGAAGTCAGGCTGAAGCTTGTTTATTTATTTAGCTTTTGTTTACCGGGTAAGTACACTAGACAAGTATTATGCCTATTTTCAGGAACGACCCGGGAGGGAAGAGGGGTCTCTGTCCTTTCAAAAGAGGGCAGCCTAGTTGGCATAAAGAATTAGCTCAGTATTAGAGCAGATTTCCAGAAGGGAGTTTACCAAAAGGGAGAAAAGCAGTGGGCCAAGGATGGACCCCTGGGGCACCCTATATTTTATGGAGCAGGGATGGGAAAGAACGCTGTTTATTTTTTGTTGACCGGGTAAGTGCACTAGACAAATTCTGCCTGTTTTCAGGCACGAGCCATGGAAGGGGGATACAGATGGTTGCCAACTGACCTTGAACCAGATTAAGCTGTTGGTGGTATTTTAAGTGAATGGGGGGAAATTTGGCCAGGACACCGGGGAAATTCCCCTACTCCTTTCGAGAAGTGCCATGGGATCTTTAACATCCACCTGAACTACCACCAGAACAGGCAGATGGGACCTCGGTTTAACGTCTCATCTGAAAGACAGCACCTCAGAAGTGCAGCACCCCCCCCTCATGCTGTACTACAGTGTCAGTATTGGGATATTAACCCAAGTGCCTGGTGTCGGGCTAGAACCCACAGCCTTCTGATCTCCTGGCCTCAGAGGCGAGTGTGCTACCTGCTGAGCCTTTGACACTAACAGTCTGATGAGACCTGAGGCTAAGGTAGTTTCTAAATCAGTTAATGACGTCAGGTGAGAAATGAAGGTGGAGAGTAGGACATTGTGGTCGAAGAGGTCGAACAGTTTTGTGAGGTTCACAAAAACCGAACCAGTGTAAAGGCCTTTGTCGTTAGCTTTATCGATGAAGTTGGTTACCCCCATTTCATGGTATTACCCCACCAGATAGGAGACCACGGTTGTTAATATATGCAGCCATCCAGGTATGTATTAGTTTTTCCTGCATCCTACCCAAGGTGCTGATTATAGAGATAGATCTTTGGGGGTATCTCAGTCATAAGGTCGCACCGTAGGAACTTCACTGTCGGTGAAGCAGGATCCACATGGAAGATTTTCAACAACAGAGTTGGGTCCACCCACGCCAATGTCATCTTCCGACGTCACCAACCCTATCCGCTCCCTCCTCAGTTCTTTCCTGCTGTCGACTTGTTCGCATGGTTCTCCATGGAAGCTCTGATGTAGATTTGAACCATTTTTCGCCTATGGCTTTTCTGTACTTAATTTTAAGAATCTCTTTTTCTAAAGAGATTCCTTTACCTCGTTTATGTCGAGAGTTAATCCTTGAACTTCTTTCTTTTGTTGCTGCCGCTGCGGAAAGAAGATTGCTTTTACAGACGAACACTTCTCTCTGTGTCTGCTGTCTTAGGACTGACCACGAAGTTTCGGACTATGGGCTCTGCCAGAAGTTTAATCAAACAACGTTCAGGTGACACAAAAAGACACTTATAAATTTCCTTATGGATTAACAGGTAGCCAGTTCCAGGCAGGGGTCCTCTGGGGTCCCCCTTTCCCAGTCACTGGCAAGGTCGTTAAGCTCCCAGGCGCTAAGGCCGGAGACAAGTCCTCGGGGGTGTCGTAAAAGACCGAGGTTGGGACCACCACCCTCCTGGTGGCAGTCCTGCTCCCTGATGGCCTCCTTCCTTCTGGGGTACTGTGTTGGCTGCAGCTGCGCCGATGCATAACTCTGCTGTCCGGTCTCTGTCCCTAGCAGACCCATACCGACAGTAGCTCCACTTGATGCCCAAAGCAGCTGTTCGTCGACCTCCAGGTCCTCGGCCCCCTCTTAGTTTTTTTTTTTTTTTAATTTCATCTTTATTTAGGTTTTATAACATATTTACAGACATATCATCCAGACCGACGAGAATAATTTCATGCAGATATACCTTTGCAGTTTCAGTGCGGGTATAATAGTTCATGATAATATACAACAGAAGGATTGAAAGTCCAGATTGAGCACAGATCCTAGGGGAGGATAATTCCTAATCAGATAGTCTTGGCTGACTAATAAAAAGGCGAGATTTTAGGTCTCCTGGACCTTGAGTGTCTTCAGGTTCCTCCTGGAAAAGGTCCTAGGCGCCCAGTTCTGTCTGACTCAGGTACGTATCCAAAACAATGATGTTCATGACCTGCGTGTCAGGGATCTATTGCGGGCGCTCTCCCCAGTGGTAGACCACAGGCCCCCATGTCAACGAAGCAGTCGCCCCCCCCCGCGACCCTTGGGCCACTTGCGGCGGGGGAGGGTTGGGAGGGGCCCCCACACACCCTCACCCTCCCACCTCTCAGGGCACAAATGTAGGGTCTTTTAACATGTAGTATATTTGCCACCTAGCCCATCTGGTGGGAAATTTCCCTTCCTGATTATTTAAGCTGTGTGTTATTTTCTCCATGGTGTAGATTTGTCTGGTAATGTTCCACCAGTCTTATATTGTGGATGTTTTAGGTATCAACCACTGCTTCATGATGGACTTCTTTGCTGCCGTAAGGAGAATGAGTAACAAATATCTAGTTATTGGCCCGCGCAGGTTTTGGGGGGAAAACGGAGAACAGAAACATCTCCACTGTCAGCCGGAAATGAGGGTCCAATATCTCCTGAAGGTGGGATTGCAGGAACATAAAATAAGGTTTCAGGGATGGACACTCCCACATTATGTGGGTGTGGTCTGCCCTCATGTTGCCACAAAGGTGCCAGCAAGTGGCCCAGAGTTCTGGCCCATAGTGACTCGTAATTGCCGGGGTTCTGAAGTATTGAATTAGGCATTTCCACGTGAACTCTCTCCAGATGTGTGAGTTGGGCACTCTAGCTGAGTATCTCCAGGCCCGTTGCCAGTCCTCGGGAGTTATTGGATAGCCAGAGTCTTGACTCCGTTGCTCACGAATGCCATCTGTGCATGTAAGATTCTGCACCCTCAAGGCTTGATAGTACAACTAGACCAGGTTGTTTTGTTTTGAAGTTTTATTAAGAACAATTTGGCTCTGTATTAATGGTGGGAGCTGCTCATGGTCCCAAACCATTCGGGGTAGGTGGTCTATGTAGTGTCTGAGCTGCAAGTACCGGTAGAAGTCTCCCTTTGGTAGATTATATTTCTTTTGAATTTCCGTATAAGCCCACATTATGCCCTGGTTCACTATCTGCCCCAAATATCTCAGTCCTCTTTTCTCCCACTGCCGGAAGCTGCCATCTAGGTTGTTTGGGGAGAAGTCACTCAGGCTGGAGATTGGGCAGATGAGTGGTAAAAATGGGGTCAGTCGATGGTTCCGTTTAATGGTCCGCCAGCCTCTAATCGAGGCCATGAGCCATTGATTTTCATGTTTATATAGGGTCCTGTCCTCCCTGTGTTGGTACAGGGCTCTGTGGAAAGTATAATCGTCCATCAATGCTCGTTCTGTGTCCAACCAGTGTGGGTTGTTTGTTTTAGTCTGCCTGGACATCACATGCATCACATTTACTGCCTGCTGGTAAAGTCTCAGGTCTGGGGAGGCCCATGCCTCCCCCATCCCGGGGGAGAGTGAGAATTTTTAAACGTACCCGAGGCCTGTTATTTGCCCAAACAAAATTAGAAATATGGTGATTTATTTATTCGAAAATTTTTAAAGGGAGGTGGATGGGAATATTCTGCAACAGGTATAGTGCTCTCGGAAGGGAGACCATCCTGATTAGGTCAATCCTTCGAGCCAGCCCCAGAGGGAGAGTCGCCCATGAGAATAGATCCGCTTTAAGTTGCGATACAAAGGGAGCATAGTTATGTTTATAAAACTCTAGGGGAGATTTAGGAATATGTATTCCCAAATATTTTAGTTTTTCTAGGTCCCACCTTCCCGGGACAACCGCCCAGACTTTTTATGTAGGAGAGTAGTGAAAGACGAGCATCTCTGTTTTAGTAAGGTTCAACATGTATCCCGACACCAGACCAAAGGATTCTAGTATTATTAGCTTAACTGCAGGAAGAGATTGTTCGGGATTTCGCAGATATAGCAAGATGTCATCCGCGTAGAGGGCTATCCGGTGTTCAGTTTCTCCTAGTTCCACTCCCTCTGTATCTTGCACTTCCCTAATCTTCTGGGCCAAAGGCTCAATAAAGGCCGTGAACAGGAGGGGGGAGAAGGGGCACTCCTGCCTTGTCCCCCTGTATAGGGGAAAGTAAGCTGAATGGTGTCCATTCACCTTCACGCACGCCTGTGGAAAGGCGTAAATGTTTTGTAAGACAGCTATTAGGGCGGGAGGGAAGCCAAACTTGTGTAATGTTGCATAGAGAAAAGGCCATGCCACTCTGTCGAACGCCTTTTCGGCATCTAGGCTGACTAGTATGGATGGAGCCCCAACGGTGTGCATATGATGCACCATGTAGAGGGTCCGTCTTGTGCTATCTGTGGTAGTATGGGATTGAACAAATCCAGTCTGATCCTTATGAATTAACAGAGGGAGTACCTGATCCACCCGATGAGTTAAAATTGCCATGAATATTTTATAGTCTTGATTAAGTACCGATACGGGCCTATAAGAGGCACAAAGTTGTGGGTTCTTATTTGGTTTAGGGATTACAGAGATCGTAGCATATGACCAGGATGGAGGAGGGGGGTCTCCCTCCATAACCTCGTTAAAAACATTAAGGAGGTTAGGAAGAATCTGGGCCTTTACCACCTTATAAAACTCCGTCCCATATCCATCTGGTCCAGGTGACTTCTGTGACTTGGCATTCTTGGTGGCAGCCACCAATTCCAACTCTGTTATTGGGGAGGTTAGGGCCTGGTTTTGGTCCTCTGTCAGCCGCAGCAGGGTGATTGATCGTAGGAATTCCGCTATTTGTTGTGGGGACGCTGTATTTTCTGGGGTGTATAGGGACCTGTAATACACGGTAAAGGCTTCCGCAATTTCATGTGTCTTAGTGAGGCATCGACCTCCCATAGGGTGGTACACCGATGTGATCGTTGCCGCTTTTTTTTTTTTTTGCTTCCAGATTTGGTATGCTAGCAACCGAGTAGCCCTTTGCCCAACTTCATAATACTTCTGACGCAGGAAGGTCAGGGCCATCTCGGTTTGCTGTTGTATTAGTCGGTCCAGTTCAAATCTGGTTTGCTGCAACTGGGGGAGCACCGTTGCATCCCCTTGTTTGTGTGCCATTTGTAAAAAGTGAAGGGTATCTTCCAGCTTAAGTTTTTGCGCTTTATGCTGTCTTTCTCGTTCTGCTGTGTATTTTATTATATGTCCCCTGAGTACAGTCTTAATCATATCCCAATACATGGCAGGGGTGGAATCCATGACCGGGTTATCCGCTTTTATCTCCTGGACTTTCTCTATAAGAAAATCACAGAACTTTTTAGAGCACAGATAGTACGGGTTAAGCCTCCATAATGTCCGCTTGGGTTGGAGCTCAAAGTCCCACATGGATGTCTGAGGGGCATGGTCTGAGACCGTAATGTCTCTAATTTGAATATCGTGCAGCAACCCCAGGTTCTCCACTTGCATGTACACCTGATCAATACAGGAGTAGGTTTGGTGGACCGGTGAATAGTAGGTATAATTCCTGGAATGGGGATGGAGTTTCCTCCAGGCATCACACCATCCTGCTTCGTTTGCAAATCTTTTGAAAAATCTTTGGGTTACTGACTGTTTAGGGGGTTTAGTATTAGTAGAATCTAGGTTAGGGTCCATGACAAAGTTAAGGTCGCCTGCCATCATAAGTACCCCCTCTGTTTTTTGTATAATTTTATCTAATAAGGGTTTAAGGTGAGCCACCAGGGTTCCCGAAGGGAAATATACATTAACCAGTGTTACTGGTTTGTCATGTAGTGTACCTTGCACCAAAATCATACGTCCCTCTGGATCAGCCCAGGTATACCCGGCTTTAAATGGAGTGCCTGGGGAGATCACTATGGCTACTCCCCTATGTCTTCTGGCTTTGGCAGAAGAGTGAAAAACCTGCCCTCTGCTTAATTTGGCCAATTTCGCATGTTCGGCTACACTCATGTGCGTCTCCTGCAGGTATGCTAGGTCGGCTTTGGAGTGCCTAATAAAGGCTAGGGTCCTTGACCTCTTAATAGACGACACAAGGCCATTTATATTTAAAGAGAGTAATTTCACCTTAGCTGTATCCATATCTTTGTTCCCATTTTCCTCTCTAGTTTATACCTCCCTCGTCCTTGTCGGGCCCTAGGTCTGCCACTTCCGGAGAGCACCCCCACTGAGCACATTTGCTCGGATCTAGTGACTCACACTTCACAACCTACAATACACAACAGTGCATAACTAATACAGAATACATTAAAACATATTACATAACATCTTAACATCACAACATTCGTAACTTATAAACTGGTACTTCCACGAGTCAGGAGATCCTGACCTAGGGTAGAAAACCTACCAATTGCCCAGAATCACTGGGCTTTAGCACAAAGTGCTACTTGGGAAAGGGTAAATAGGATAGGTGGCAATTATATGCCGCACCTGTGGTCCCCTAAGATCATGGCTATGACTTGTAAGGGAACGTACCAGTCTGAGGAGACTCTCTCCCACCTTGGGTCTCAAAAAACAAGGGGGTGGCGCAGCTAAGACCCAGCCGAGGAGAGAAAAAGCGAGCACATGGCTAAACCTCCGCTCCTGTACACAAAAGTCCAGGCTGGGTGTGGTGAGTCATTTATCTGTTCGACCCATCATACCCAGAAGAGGGAGACAGATGGACCCGCCCTCCGCATCCAACTGTGCACAGTCTCGGTATTGTAATCCTTATGGGACACCAGCCCCGCACCTCCCTCCCAGAGTCTGGTCATATGCTTCCCGGTTTGTTGGGGTCCCAACCCCTAGCGCAGACGCGCAGTCAGCAGCTCCATCTTATTCACCTCCAGGAGGGCCCCTCCAGGCACCCCCGGGAATAGGCCGAGGATCACCTGGGGGCCCTCAGCATAGGGAGGGACAGCCTCCGAGCCGACTCGCACATCCCCCTCCCCAAATCCAGGCCAGCCCCCACACCCCACCCCAGTAGACCAGCTCACCCCCGACTCCCTGTGTCCCAGGCAAGAGGGGCAACCAGGCCCATACATCATCCGCTGGCAATAGCCATGAGTCCGCAGAGGTCATGCCATCCAGGTAAGGCCATTCTCATTCACTGCCCTCACATTTTAGCATCTCCCTTCCCCCGCTCTGCAGGACACAGCCTCCATCCCCCACAGCCCGAGCCAATGGGGGGAGGGGGGACCCCACAGCAACTGCAGGTGAGAATCCCCACCTCCCCCGCCCCCCAGCCAGGAGGTGAGGACGGGGAGAAGGAGAGGCAGGTCCTGGACCTCCCTCCCAGCAGTATCATGCATGTTTATCTCCAGTCTCTCCCACCCCATCCCCACTGCCCCTATTATCAGCATTCCAGTTCTTATGCCTCATATTTATATGTCAACGCTTAGTGGCTAGTTCATGTTCACATGGGCCTGTAAATCACAGTCTTATTGCTTGCTGCAATATTTTGCCCCAGGTTCCACCCCCTTTTCAGCCCTCCTTCATCCCTCCCCCTTCCACCTCCCCCCCTCGTCCTCCACCCCACCTTCCCCTTAGTTGAGTACAGGGTTCGATGCCGCTAGGTGTCTGTGGGCTCCTCCTAATCGACTTAGATAGGATTGATCCGCATGACCAATTGACCCTCACCCCCATGCCCCCGTCCTCCCCACTGACTCCTTCCTCCACCCCCGCTCTGCTTCCCCTCTTATCTAATCTTCCAGATCAGGGATCAGGTATACTTCCCCATGCCTCATGCAACCATACAGCTCAATTTAGGGAGCTCAATGCCATTGCACTCTCGTTCACCTCCTACCTCTCTCCCACCATCGGATCTCCCACTCTTCTTCCCCTTTAGCAGAAAGGCACTCTCCTCCCATATTATCACCTCCTCTGTCTGCCCCTCAGATCTCCGACCCCTCCCTGCCCCCAACCCCTCTCTTCAGTGGTTCCCTCCAGCCCCACAACATCAAAGCCACCTCCCGCTATCAAAAGGGCCAGCATCAATCGGAGCCACCCCCCCGACTGTAGTTCTATATGATTTTGCCATTGCCGCCTCTAGGCCGACCCTCCTCTGACTCCTGCACAAGGGAATACGGGGTTACTTGCAGCCTCCTCATGTCTCCGCGTTGGTCTCCGGTGTCCGGTGCTCCTCCACACTAGACTGTGATGCCCTTAACGTTCCGACGATCCGCTGTAGGGCCTCCGCTCCCTGCTTGCGCCTTGCGTCTCTCTGTCCACTATTCCATACCTTTTGAGCAAGTTTGGAGGCTACAGAGGGCTCTCGGTGGACCTTGGTCTGGGAGACATCTATATTTCTTCTTTTCAGCTCGGCCACCACCTCCTCCGCTGACTCCATGGTACGTGTTCCATCCGGAAACAGGATCATCATCTTCACGGGGTAGGGGGTGCAGAATCTGATCCCCGCCGCTTTCAGTGCTTTCATCACCGCGGAGTAGGCGTGCCTTCGCGCCATGATCTCGGGGGCATAATCGTTATCGAAGTATAGACGCTGGGTTTCAAATAGGACTCTCCCCATCCTCCAGGCCGCTCTCAGGACTGTTTCTTTATCTTGAAACCTTAAGAATTTCGCCAGGATGGTGCGAGGGTGAGAGCCCGGAGGGGGCCTAGGCTCCAAGGCACGATGCGCCCGCTCCAGCTCCAAAGAAATATCCTCAGGTAAGGGAAGCAACTCTTTCAGAAGTTTTTGAAGGTAGTTAATCATGTCTATCCCTTCGGAGCCCTCTGGGAGCCCTGAAATCCTTATGTTATTTCTCTGGCTGCAACTCTCCGCATCTTCAGCCCGAGCCCTCAGGGCCTTGACTTCCCCATGGAGCTGTACTAGGGCGCTCTGCGTCGGCCAGCCTTCCCTCCGTCCCTGCAATGCGGGCCTCACTGGTTTCCTGAAGTTGCTCAAGTTTCCCTATGTTGGTGCGGAGAGCAGTCGCTGCCAATTTCATTTCACTGCGGAAGTCTCTTATTTCCGCCAACATCTGGGCCATTTGTTTTTGTAGGACAATATGGGATGCCTGCTCAGACGCTGCGCTGCCCCGGAGCAGCGAGCCTCAGTCTTCGCTCTCTGACCCCTCATCCTGAAATTTCTCCTCGCTGTGATGTGCCAGGATCGAGAATTTGTTATCCCCTCTCTTCTTCGGCATTTTTGGGATACCCTCCTGGTTCAGCAGTAAATGGATGGCAATGGATAAGGTGTATTAGGAGGGTTGATTAGGATCGTTTGGGGAGCCACTAGATCTAGACTGCCATTCTGTCTACGACGTCACCGGAAGTCTCAGCCCCCTCTTTGTTGATGGCAGGATTGTCATTGGCAGGCCCTTCCCATTTAGGCCTGATGCTTCCCCAGGCCATCGGCTATGAGCTGTTTGGGCTCTCAAGGTCCTTTTGTCAAGTTATTGCTTCCTGCGCCATCGATCCTCCTGTCAACACAGTCTTCTACTGTCGTCGATCACAGTTATATTTTGACAAAATTCACTACAGTTTTGGTCCACCAGTTAGGCATATATAGGCCTGCATCGCCTGCGCTGTTGACGACATTGCCATCAACTCCAACCAGGCCATCACAGGTTGCCCCCTGTGGGCCGTCGTCAGTTCCTTGGTCTTCGGACCTGGAATTGAAACAGGTCGACATCGAAGGGTAGTATCATCCAGATCTTATTCTTCATGATGAGAAAGAGGAAGAACCCCTCTTCTCGGACAGATCCACAGTGTCTTCAGTGAGTGAGGACTGTGTCAAACACACCCCTAGGTCTCCTCCAGAGGACTCCACCTTCTTCAGTATTATGAAGCAGTTGTCCTCAGCCATGAGCTTTCACACTGAGGAGGAGGATGCCACCAGAAAGGATCTAGTGGATTTCCTGGAGATTCCAGAGTATCCTCTCACGATCATTCCTCCTGTTTTGCCTGCTCTGAGGAATGCTACTACTGCATCATGGCACAAGCCTGACATGGTGCCAGCTATGCCCTGCAGGGCTGAAAACTTTATCATGCCCCTTAGGGTTTTCCACATTATGCTGCCCAACCTGAAACAGATTCTGTGGTAATAAAGGCAGCTTGTGACAGGTCTGAGGTTCCTAAACACCTTGGCTCTCTCTCCTCGATAGAGTCACACAGAATTGATCTCTGGGGCAAGAGGGTTTATGCCTCCTCCACCCTTGGACTGAGGATTGCAGCTACCATTCTCACATGGTTAAGTACCAGAATACCAGTAAAAGAAGGGCAAGGCTGCTGCCCAGGTCCTTCCAGATGGTACCCAGAAGCAGGAGAGTCTTAAAATGCTTGCAGACTGCTGAAGATGATAGCTAGCACCTCTTGCAGTCCCTCTATGATATCTCTAATACTATTGCCAGGGCTGCTGCCAATGGCATTTGTCTCCGTAGGCACTCCTAGCTGAGGGTCTCAGGCTTTGCTGTGGATGTCCAGCAGAAGGTGCTGAATGCCACCTTCAATGGCTCAAAACTGCTTGGGCCAGATGTCTAGGACATCATTAATGATTTGCAGGCATCTAGCATGGCTATTAAATCTGTCCATTTGCTCTGTCATACGCAGCCAAAGAGCAGGCAGTGCCCTCCCTTTTTGTAAGGAACCAAACAAGCAAGGAGCAGCCTCTCGGCCCCAAGGCAAACGCAGAGCCTCCGCCACCTTACCCACCCCCTCCACTGCAGGGGGCCGCGACCAAGTGCCGTAGAAGTGACAGACCAGCCCCGGCGGCTGGATCCACCTCTGCCTGACTCCTTTCCAGAACCCCCTTTCCGGTCCCTGACCAAGAAGTGGTGGTCGGAGGTTGGTTCTCCCTCCATCTTAATCAGTGGAGAACCATTACATCAGATGCCTGGGTACTTCAAATCATAGAAAGGGGTCACACTCTGGAGCTCACCGAGCAACCCCCAGAGATGAAGACTCCGCCCTCCACCTACCCCCGGGCCACTTTTCTGTTCTCTGGGAGGATTTGCAGTCATTTCTGTGCAGACAGGCCATTGAGACAGTGCCCAGGCATTAGAGGGGCCAAGGGTTTTATTCCAGGTTCTTCCTGGTCCCCAGAAGAACTGGAGATCTGAGGCCCATCTTAGACCTCAAGGACCTCAATGTGTATGTCCAGTACAAAAAGTTTAGAATGGTAACTTTGCCAGGCCTCATGCCCCTTCTCAAGCAGGTCAACTGGCTGTGTTCTGTGGACATGCAGGATGCTTACCAGCACATCTCGGTATTTCCACCCCACTGGAGGTTCCTCCAGTTTCTTTTCCAGGGTGAGCATTACCAATTCAAAATGCTGCCCTTTGGCTTGTCCTCTATGCTGCTGGTCTTTAGTAAGTGCTTAGCAGCAGTAGCTGCGGTTCTCAGAAGGGAGGGGCTGTATGTTTTACCTCATGTGGCTGTCCAGGGAACAGCTACTGTGGACTCTGGAGAGAACGCTTCAGTTATTTCTCTCCCTGGGCACTGTGGTCAGTTTGTCCCAGTCAGTCCTAGTCCCATCCCAAAGGCAGCAGTACATAAGGGCGGTTCTAGACTCAGCGCAAGGAAAGGCCTTCCTGCCTCAGAACAGGGTGGAGTGCCTTATTGTCCAGGCTCAGAAGGTCGCCCAGAGCCGTTATGTCCCTCAAGACTATACTTGATGCTGGTGAGGCTGATGGGTGCGGTTATCCCCACTGTTCCACTGACCAGGCTCCACATGCGCATCCTCCAATGGACTCTTCAAGTACAATGGGACCAGTGCACAGATAAATTAGATCAGTTAAGGATGGTCTTCTTCCCAGTCCACAAGGTGCTCCAGTGGTGGATGGACCCCCTGAACTTACTGCAAGGGGTCCCCTTCTATATCTCCTCACCCCAGCAGATTTTCACCACGGATGCCTCCAGTTTGGGCTGGGGAGCTCGCCTGGGCCCCTTTCAGACTCTGGGTTCTTGATCCCAGATCAAAACCTCCCTGCACATCAGTGTCCTGAAGATGTAGGCGGTCCTGTATGCCATGCAGACCTTTCAGAATCATCTCCTCATGGGCCAGTTGTTGATTTAGTCCAACAACCTCAGTGTCGTATATTACATCATGAAGCATGGGGGGGGGGGCACATTCATATTCCCTGTGCAGGGAGGCCATGAGAGTGTGGTACTGGGCATTAGACCATGGTCTAACTCTCTCAGCAGTTCATGACCCAGGAGTGTTAAACACTCTGGCGGACAGCGTCAGCTGGACTCAGTCCAGCACGCACGAGTGGGAGCTCCTCTCATCTGTCACAGAAGACCTGTTCAGCAGATGGGGTCATCCAGAGTTGGACCTTTTTGTGTCCCCACTCAACGCAAAACTGGCCAATTTCTGCTTGCTAGATTCAGGGCCTGGAGTTTTCTGGGGAGACATATTGTCCCTCTCCTGGAGTGGGAGGGTCCTTTACGCCTTCCCTCCATTTCCTCTGATTCAGAGGGTGGTAATCAAGCTGCAGATGGAGGGGGTTAACATGATTCTGGTGGCTCTATTCTGGCCTCATCAGATATGGTTCCCATTACTACAGCATCTGACGGAGGAGCCTCCGATCCCTCTTCCTCTCTGCAGGAATCTGCTTACCCAGGCTTGGGGGACCCTGCACCATCCCAACCTCAAGTCACTCCATCTGCATGCTTGGCTCCTGAGAACGTAGCCATCGCCAGATTTGGGATTAACAGGGTAGCGGATGTTCTAGTGGCTACTCTGAAACTCTCCACTCGAGCCACTTGTGCCATGAAGTTGAAGAGGTTTGAAATCTGGGCTGCCAAACATAATCGGGACCCTTTCATTTGGCCAATGAACCAGATTCTGGACTACTTGTAATCGCTTCCAGATTCAGGTTTCCAGTACTCCTCCCTCAAGAGGCACCTTTTAGCCTTTCATGAGCCAGTGGGTGACTGCACCATGGCTGGATGTTACTCATACTTTCCTGAGGGGCATCCTGCATCTGAAACCTCCAATCTTTTCCCCTGTCCCAGCTTGGAATTTGAATTTTGTTTTGGAGAAGTTGACTCTTGTCTACTTATGAGCCAGCCGCAGTTTGCCAGCTATGCTTCCTTGCTTGGAAAGCATTATTTTTGGTTGCTATTACATCTGCTCAAAGGATTTCCGAGCTTCAGGCCCTCTGGTGCAAGGAGCCTTATTTGATTTTTCACAAAAACAGTGTCTTTGCAGATGAATCCTAAGTTTCTTCCCAGTACCCAGAGAGAATAACTATTATATGAATAAATTGAAAGATATTAATAACTGGTTAATGCTATGGTCACTTAAGGAAGGATTGGAGTGTATAACCCATTGGGAGTCATTTGTGAATGATCCATTGAGTTTTTGTAAAGACGGTCTTCATCTTAGTAAAAAAAAAAAAGTAGTAGAAAGTTAGGATCATCTCTAAAAAGAACAGTATCAATCAATCAATCAAAATCTTTATTTAATCAGGCGAACATCATTGAGCATAGCTCATTTACAAGATGGACCTGAGTGGTCAAGAAGTGCAAGTGTTAATACATTGACAAGGGTAGCATAAACAGTAATACAATGACAGTGGTAACATAAACAGTAATACAATGACATAAGTGCTAATATATAACAATATACATGGCACATTAAAACTATTAATCTGTGAGACAGAAGGCAATGGACACATCAGGAGTAATATGTAGATTATAGGACCTAGCAGGCATTTTGAGGGTGAATCTTGGGACTGGAAACGGGAGTTTTATCAGCATATAGGAACACGAAAAAAGAAAGGGTGGGGGTAGGTAGGGCCGGGGTTTAGGCCTTGTGGAAGCAGTTGCAGAGTTCTGGGAATAGGGTGGTGAATAATCTTTTGAAGGATATTAAGGGTAGGAGGTTATTTAGCTTCATGTTTTTTGGAGTGAATTCAAACAATTGCTAGTGAGTAGCTGATAGCAGCCCTCCCAAACTGGGTGCAGACATTGGGGACCTTAAGAATGATAATTTTGCTGATCCTTGGGTTGTATGCTAGAAGTAATTTGAGTAAAACAGTCTGAGATATAGGTAGGTAGCTTGCCTGATAAGGCTTTGAATATCCAAATTGCAGCATTCCTATTTCTTCTGTGTTGTAATGATGTCCAGTTAACTGCCTTATAAAGGAGCAATGATGGGTGCTGAAGGGAAGGTCAGTAATGAATCTGATGGACCTGTGGTATAGGGTGTCCAGTTTATTTAAAAGGGGAGGAACAATGTCCGTTACAGAAAGTCAGCATAGTCAATGAGGGATAGGAATGAAGCCTGGATTAATCTTTTTTTGGAGTCTCTGTTGAGGTAGTGCTTTATTCTAAAAAATAAACCAAGCCTTTGTCTCAGTTTCTTTAGTAGCTCCTCAATATGGACAGAATAGTCAAGCTTATTATCAATCCAGACTCCAAGGTATTTGAAGTTATCAACGAATTCCAGCTTCTCTCCAAGTAAGGTGTTTAGTTGTAGGGTGGTGGATGGTGGGGTAGTGGCAGAGCAACTCTTTGAGGTAAAGAACATAGCTTTTGTTTTTTTGGCATTTAGAAGTAGTTTTTTATCTAGTAGGTTGTGTTGTAGGATGGAAAATTCAGATTGTAGCAGTTCACAGGCTTTAGATAATAAAGGATTGCTAACATATAATACAGTATCAGCAAACAGATGGATGTTGGATTGAGTGAGGTTGGCATCAATATTATTAATATAGATGGCAAAGAGGATGGGGCCAAGAATAGAGCCCTGCCGTACACCTCTTAACAGTGGTTTTAAGGTGGATAGGTAGTTTTCATTTTTTACCAGTTGTGACCTATCTGATAGATAGCACTTGAACCAATTGAGTGAAGGGGAATCCAACCCTAGTGAGCCAAGGGAGGTGATTAATGATTCATGGTCCACTGTGTCAAATGCTTTGCTCAAATCCAGGAACACAGCACAGGTACTGTTCTTCTTATCCATAGCAATCTGCCAGTCGTTGGTTACTGGCTAGGGGCGAAGTGGTGCTATGCCTTGATCTAAATCCTGATTGTGCTGTATTTAAGAGGTTATTGTTATCCAGGTAGTCCCTTAATTGTGAGTTTACTAACTTTTCGAGCATCTTGGATAGAACTGATAGGATGGAAATGGGCCTGTAATTATTGAGGTCCATGGGATCACCAGATTTGAGTAAAGGAACTACTTGAGCTGTTTTCCAAGTGGAGGAATGGATCCAGTGGTGAGGGAAAGATTGAAGAGATGAGTGAGGGCAGATAAGACTTGAGATGCAATCTTGAGGAAGTAAGGGTCCAGGAGTCTGTACCTGCACTTTTGAAGTATCTAAATTGAGAGGAGATCTTCCACTTCTTTCAAGGATATTGGGTTGAAGGAGAAGGTTGATGTAGCCTTTGACCCACGGTGGATTGAAGGTTCAAGAAAGATCTCAGGAGATTTGCAGGTGAAGAGTCAAATGCTAGTCCAGCTGTGGTGAAGTGGTCATTGAAGGTATTTAGGATTTCTTGTTTGTCCGTAATTTCTGTGTTATTTAGTAGCAGTTTTCAGGTTAAGGCAGGAGTAGAGTTTTGGCCCAAGATACCCTTATAGTTCCCAGAGCCTGGTTGGGTTATTATAGGAGGCATCCAATTCAGCTCTATAATAGGCAGCTTTGCAGATCTTATTTGTGTTGTACATGAATTTCTTGCTTTTCTGAAATTCAGCCAGTCTCTGGAATCCTTAGTTTTTCTTGCCTTTTTCCACAGTTTGTCTCTGGCTAGCAAGGCTGTTTTAAGATCAGTGGTGAACCAGGGACAGGACCTTGCCTTAGTTCTGATATTGGTGAATGGTGCATGAATATTGAGAGCATTAGTGATAATGTCCTTTAAGATCTGGAGAGCTGTTTCCACTGAGGTTGTAAGGTAGAAATCTTGCCAATATATTGTGTTACTCAGGACATAGAGGTATCCTGGTATGTTGAACTCTTTTTGACCTTTTGAGGACAAATTCAGCAGGGTTGGGTGGTTTGAGTGAAGATCTTATGCCAGCTATGGGACAATGGTCACTTACATCATTCGGTAGTGCTCCTGCATGCGTATATAAGTGAGGCTTGTTTACCAACATAATATCAGGAGTGAGCTGTTGCTAGAATTTTTAGGTTAACCCTGGTTGGTCCTTTAATTAGCTGTGTAAAGCCATAGGTGTCACAAAGGTTACCAATGGTGTAGATGCATTAGATAGCCAGTTTAAATTCAAATCACCAAGGATGATGGTATCTTCAGGGCCTAGATTGGTTATTGACCCCAGGTGAGATAGTAATTTGAGGCCTGCTGAGGGGGGCCTATAGCAGCCAATCAATTTAAATGAAGACAAGTTAGGAAGGGATATTTTGATTGACAAACATTCAAATTCCTTTGGTTCGGATGTGTTGATGAGGCAGGTAGCAGAGATGGTGTCCTTAATGTATATGGCCACCCCACCACCCTGGAAAGGCGATCTGCTCTGAAGAGCTGATAGTTGGTAAGGTTTACAACACTGTCTTTGGTCGAAGGTCTGAGCCAAGATTCAGAGATGACCAGAAAGTCAGGCAGGGTATGTGCCACCCAGGCCTGTATTACGGAGAATTTTTTTAAGAGGCTGCAGGCATTGAAATGTAGGAAGCTTAGGCCATTTATAGAGGATAGATCAGCAGGGGAAAATAAACTTTCAATGGGGCCAGGATTTATTTCAGTGGTACCAAAACAGATCAGAAGATAGAAGATTAATTTGAGGAGGGCACCAAGGGACAGGGATAGTGAGTGGTCAGAGCGTTTCCTCCTAATCCTGGGTGCCTGCTGTGAGATGAGTGATGGTCCTGGTATATAGGTGCGAATTTTATCATAGCATAATAATTTAATGGACAGGCATAGTGGGTTAATAAAAAGCCATGATACAAGTAAGGTGCCAGGGCTGTGCTGAATTGTTAGGGTGGCCTTATGTGGGATATCCCAGAGGTTGCATTGTAAACGTGGTTCGGGGTGAATAAGGAATCCGTGGTTGGCCATTGTGGATGGCAGAAGTGGGCAGGTCGTATTAACTGAGTTATTTATCTCGACACTGGGCATAACATTAATATCATAAGGGATTGGGTGAGATGCGAGTAGATGGAGCTTTAAACTAGAGGAAAGGGGGAGATGGGCTAGAACACAGGTTAATCAAATAAATGCCATTCTGGGTGATAATAAAATAATAAAAATACTGAGGGCGCCCAGAAAAGGCAAAAATTGGCTGATTTTAAAAGCTTGGTTCCTAAATACAAGAAGCTTGAATAGCTCAAAGGTACATGACTTAGAGACCCTATTGTTGGCAGAACGTATTGACATGTGTTTGATCACAGAAACATGGTGGGAAAATGGCGTGGGTTGGAATAAAAACATTGATGGTTACACGTTATTTGAAAAAAAATAGGATGAACAAAAAGGGAGGAGGTGTAGCAATTTATTTCAATAAAAATATTCCTGGTCATGTTATTAAAACCCTGGAGGATTCAGAAATTGAATCATGATGGTTAGAGCTTCAGGAGAATACAGGGAAAAAGTAACAATGACACAAACAGGAGAATAGAAAACGAAATTGAACTCATGGCTCAGGAGAGCAATGTTTTGATTACAGGGGATTTTAATTACCTTGAAATAGGCTGGGAACAAAATTTGTATTCAACTACAGGTAATAACCAGTTTGTCAATGCACTGCTTGCATCGGACTTACAGCAATTGATTTTCAAGCCAACACGAGGGAACAATGTATTGGACTTGATTATAAATAACAGATCTGAGAAAATTTCAAACATAAAGATAAGAGAAGGAATATCTAATAGTGACCATAATATGGTTGAATTCATTATCAAAAACATTCAGCATATATAACCAGGGATACTACTACAATGAAAAACTACAAGAGGGCTGATTTTTTAAAAATGAAGCAAGAATTGAAGGCATGGAAGTGGGAAGTTGACTTGATTGGGAAAAACACACAGGATATGTGGAATATCTTTAAAAATAAATTAAAAACCTTGGAAGATAAATATATACCAAACAAGAAATTATATAATAAGGGTAAAAAAAACTGTATGGTGCACCTCTGAGATGATGAAATTAATCAATAAGAAAAAAAAAAAAAGCCTTTTGAGGCCATGAAGAGGTTAGGGACAGTAGAAGATAAAGAAGATTATAATAAAGTATTAAAATTACTAAAAAAGACAATAAGGTTAGAAAGGAATAAAATAGTTGAGTTTGGCCCATTGAAAGGACAATACTAAGGGTTTATTTTCATATGTAAATAGGTTAAAAGGGAATAATAATCAGATAGGACCACTGAAGGTTGATGGGAAAGAAATAACTAACCCAAATGATATGGCTGAAGCCTTTGATGAATACTTTGGGACGGTCTTTGAAATTAAGGGTAGAAGGATCCATGTTAAAATCGACAATGTTTGTGAATAGTTGGACCTTAAGATTACATTGTCATTTATGCAGAAATTTATCAATAATTTAAAAACACATAAATCAGTGGGCCCTGATCAGCTCGCCCCTAGATTATTAAAGGAGTTGGGAGAACATGTAGCTCTGCCTCTGGTAAAGATCCTTAACAATTCTTTTGAGACAGGAGAGATATCCTGGGATTGGAGACAAGCCTTGGTGATGCCCTTATTTAAAAAGGGGGACAGGATGGAAACATCAAATTATAGACCGGTCAGTCTGAACTCTATTATTTGCAAGTTAGCTAACAGCTTCCTGTAAAGTAAACTGGAAGAAAATGTGTCTATTATTGGGTTAGTGGATAAGAAACAACATGGGTTTAAAAAGAATAGAGGATGTACAACAAACCATCTTTGTTTCTATGAAAAAATTAAAAGATTAATTGGAGAAAATTTCCCTACGGTTGTGATCTTCTTGGACTTCCAGAAAGCCTCTGATAAAGTCCCACATTATACTCTAATTGAAAAAAATAGTAAAATTAGGGATTGATAGTGGAATTATAAACTGGACAAATAAATGGTTATCTGATAGATATCAGAGAGTGGGAGTGGTAGGAGAATGTTCTGTACCCACTGAGGTATCAAGTGGAGTGCTACGGGGTTGGTACTGGGGCCGGCTCTGTTTTCAATTTTTATTAGTGACTTACAGGTTAATATAAAAAATGATATTATAAAGTTTGCAGCCGACATTAAGTTGGGCGGACCGGTCAGAACTGTAGAGGAGCAACAGGATGTGTTACGTGACTTAAGACAGTTGAGGATTGGGCAGTCAGAAATAAAATGTCCTTCAGTGTGCAAAAATATGTCAGTATGCACATTGGGAGAAACAGTATTTCACAGTCTTATGGTTTAAATGGGGTAACACTAAAAAGTGCCTCTAATGAAAAAGACTGCAACATTATCATGGATGACGAGTTAAATTTTAATAAACATAGGTCCCATATGTTAACAAGAGCAAACTATATGATAAAAAAATATAAACCGATATGGCATTAATAAATCAATAAATTGTAGGCTACCTTTGTACAAATTGTATGTAAGACCATAGCTAGATCACGGATCCCAGCTATGGAATCCATATAAGCTTGGTGACATTAATAAACTTGAGAAGATACAAAGAAGATACACAAAATCTGTAGGTCCTTTAGGTAAGCTGAAATATAAGGATAGGTTATGTAAAATCGATTCTCTCTAGAGCAGAGAAGGGTAAGGGGAGATCTACTGATGCTATATAAAATGATGGACAAGGACTTGACTATGGAAATGAATATCGAAGAGATTGAGAAGCCAGGAGGATTAAGAGGGTCATAAGAAACAAATTAAACTGACAGTATCTAGACGGAATAGGGGATATTACTCCTTCGTAAACAGAACAGGAAGACTGGAATATGCTTCCTGGGGAAGTTGTGAATAGTAGAAACTTGGATGAGTTTAAAAAAAATTGAATGGTTGATATAAAATGGGGAATGTTGGACCCACTGATGTGGGGAGCGATAGTATGGGCAAGTAATGCCTTCTTTTGCCCTATACCCAGTATGAAGGTTGTATCTGAGTTCACCCTCACTCAGTCTGTCCACCCTCCTGTTTATTTTCCTGAGTGTACCAATCCAGGGGAAGCACTGCTTCATACGATACATGTGTGCAGAACTTTGAAATACTACCTGCTTTGAACCAAGGAAAGTGGAAAGTTGAAGCAGCTGTTTGTTTCTTTCCCCCCAGGTAGAGAGGGCATTCAGGTTTCTAAACAATGTTTATCTGAATGGTTGGCTGTTTATATTGTGTTTTGCTACAAGTATGACACAGAGTTGACTGGAGCTGTTAAAGCTCATTCCACAAGAGGCTTGGCTACCTCTGTGGCCTGTTTTTGCAGGGTCTCAGCCACTGACATTTGTGCGACTGCCACCTGGAGTACCGTCCATACTTTCACCAAGCACTACAGTCTGGACATTGCCTCAAGATCCTGTGCAGGATTTGGAAGGGCTGTGCTGCAGGGCCTCCTGTCTTAAGCTTATGGCTGGCCTTTCTCCCAGACTGTCTTGCTGCACCCGTATCTGCTTGGGACTCATTCCTACGGTGTGACCTGATACCCCTGAAGAAGATAGATCAGTTACATAAGAACTTACTGTAATAGTAGATCTTTGAGGGGATCTCAATCGTCAGGTCTGTCTTCCCTCCCACCACCCACCTTTTTTTTGGGGGGGGAGGGTCTCTCCTGGAGCTGGTTATCTAGTGTACCCAGCCTTTCCTATGGGCTGGGCAACTCTCTGTCTCTCCTCAGTCCCCCATGGCTTGGGCTATGGTCCTTTTGCTCTAGGGAACAGAACTGAGGAGAGAGAGAGGGGGCCACTCGCGTCTTTATTGGGCTGTGACCTTCAGTCCACTTCTGTGGATAGATAGGGGTTACTGGTACCATTTACATTTCTCTGGCACCATACCTTGAATGAAGGCCATGTTGTAGAGTGGTTGCAGTGGAGCCGCAATGATGTAGGCAGCTATTTTGAGGAGCTTTGAGTCAAGACTGTTAAACCATGTTGAGGTCTTGGGTTTTAAATTGGTTAGTTGGCATATGACCCATTTGTAGCTTACTCATTTTAGATGAAATTCTGGTGAGTTACCACTAGGGGAGGTAGGTGTAGTAGGAGAGCAGTGAGAGCTTTGGGAAGGAGGAATAGGTTCCTTTTCTTTTCTTTTGTTTTTTTGTTATTGTTTGTTTTGTAGGTAAGTAAAAGACTGGTTGAAGGCATTTGTAATCTGGTGTAAGTCAAAGATGCATTGGTCCCCAGTTGTGATATCAGGAATGATCGGGTTTTTTTTTTTTTTTTGGGGCCCTTTGAGGATTTTTTTTTTGGGGGGGATCAGATTTTTGGAGGTTCACCAAGCTTTATTTTGCATTTTCTAGAGGAACTGTGTTTTTGCAGTTCTTCCTAACATGTGTTTCTTAGCTGCCTGTAGATCAGTCACAGTCAGTCATGGTGCAGCCCAGAGAGTTTAAAAATTGCCATGATTTATCTCAGAGTTTCATCTGGAAAACATTACCTTTCGGAGTGTCATATGCAAGTACATTACAGAAAGCTCTAATATTAATATTTTGATTTTCAATTACATGAGAAACAGGGTGTTGTAAAATGATGTGAATCGATCTGAAATTTGTAAATGAAATTTGAGATCATGTGGAATACTGTTTATTTAAAACTATTAACAAGGGATCAAAAACTGATTTTTAAATCCGTTTGAAAAAAAGAAACCATTTGGATTATATTAATAAACCAGATGGAAACTGATTTTTAGACAAAGTGTTCCGATTGTTACAAACCCACCCCTTTGGTTGGGGGTCGAGAGAGCTTTAGGATCCTGTTGGGAAAACAGCGTTTGGAAGAAATACAGCACAGTCAAATGGTCACAGTGTTTTCTTGTCTTATGGAAAGAGCCTTTCACTGGAAAACCTCTGTGTTTGGGAAGTGTATTATCTTCCTTTTATATTCACTAGTTGGTGGGGGGTTGGGAAGACAGCACTAGATCTTCATAAGATAAGCATTGTGTTTCTAACTGCCTAGATTCAGTTCACTGTTAACAGTTAGGCAGTCTTCAGCGGAGCATACTTAGTCAGTGGAACAGTCCTGCTTCACCACTGTAAGGAACATGTCTCCTCCTTTATAACTCCTACTAATGAATTAGTATTCTTCCACTGTTTTTAAACTTTCTGTTTTCCATGAAGCTGTACCTAGGCTTGTGACATAAGCTTCTTGTTCCTTTTATAATCTTCACCATGGAACAGGAAAACAAGTTGGGGTTCCAAAAGTTGCTCAAAAAGTATCCTACCAGGTCAGATACCATCATTTCAGCCAAATTTTTGATTGTCTCTGGTAGGATAGACATCTAACCAAGGATTATCTGAGGTCGGATCTGATAGATCTGACCACAGGATGCAGGTATATGACCATCAGATCCAGCTATCTGACTCTGGATCTGAAATCTGACTTTGGTCAGATTACAGGCATATTTGGAGGAGGATACCAGCACTATCCGACAAAACATGGTTGGATCCACAAAAGCACTGTCTGAGCACCATTAGTAGGTACTCAGTATCTGCCACCAGCGGACATGTTGCCTGCATGTACAGCTTGGATATTACCCACAGTATTGAGCATTACACCTGGTGTCAGACGATGCATCCACAGGCGCTTAACAAGTGCTGGCTTTGAATGCTCAAGGGTGAGCGATTGAAAACACGTGCACTATCCACAGCTGTGGGATCAGTGATGCAGGTGTACACACAAGAGACAGAGGGGCCAGTGAGGATTTTTTCAGTCCTGGATCTATTGTCCATGAATGAGAAGTATGTACTGGATCTCAAGAAGATGAAGGTTTTTAGTGTTTCCTTCTGTCTCTCCACTTCTTTGAAGGTGAGCCTCTGTCTCTATACTGAAAGCACAAGAAGAAGGGTCAATGAAAGTCTTGGGTTCACTGTCAGTTAAGGGAGTGTTTGTGTTCTCCCTTGTCAAGAGGGTCTGTCTGGTCATTCACCCTCAAGGGAGGTTGAATCCCCTATAGAACTCATCGCCCTTCCCCCGGAAGTCCTATCTGGGCAGCCAGCTTGGATGAGTCCACTGGGTGAGAGGATTTCTCGCTCTCTCTGATTCTGGTTCTGACCGTGGCCCATCCCAGGCAGGGTAGTTCAGGCCTAGCTGAGCTCCCAGGCAGCCACCTTCAGATTCAGCATTCGGCAGTCATCCTGACACCAGTGCTGCTTCCTTCTTGGCCAATACCTAGGGTATGTTTATCGGTGTACCTGGACCAAGAGGCTGCAATGCTGCATCAGTCCTCAGTTCAGTGTTCCACTCCAAGATCATGGCTCCACTGTTGGTCTCATTCTCAGCATCGATGCAGACATTGCCATGGGTAGGCAATGCAGAGTTCTTCTATGTCATTATTAGGCTCAACATCGGTGGTAGGAGCCAATCACAGGTGGGAGAGGGTGGCCTGTCAGCTTTGGGTCTACAGAGCTTTTAGCCAGGGTCAGGATCAACTGACAATGCTGCTAGACCAATCCAAGCCTTGGCTGCCCTTCTTGGCGTCGATTCCAGTTGTGTATCCCATGGCCCCACCCCAGACTTTGACAACCATGACACAGCAACATGTACAGGTGGAGTCCTCATCACCTCATCAGTTGGTGAATCTTGCACTGACCAAGGACTCTGAATTAGAGTCAGGACTTTCTCATCTCCTATCAGTAGTTGCTACCTGTTGGAGAGGATTGCGCACACCCTTTGTCAGCAATCACCGCTCCTTTATCCCAGCTCAGATTCTGAAGTGTTGTCCATACTATCGACTCTGTATCAGTGGGATAGTAGTTGACTGACAGCTAGGCCCCTGGTGGGGGTACCAGTCTTCCATGGCTGACTTCATGGAATACATGTCCGTGGCTCTGGACACTGGTTAGAGGAGTTTGAGAAGAAGGAGACCTACCCGCTGTTGGAAATTTCTGAATGAGACCCCTCTTTAGTGGTAGCTTCCCCCATAACTCCTGTGATTCTGGGCCCTGTACTTTCTGTCTGGCATCACCCTTACTTCTATCAAACTCTACCGTGACACCCTGGCTTTTCTGAGCATCTGTTGCCAGAAGGGCTAGTAGCAGGTCCACTGTTCTGCAAGGCAAAGGTGCAGGGAGAGTCATACAAGCTTCTGGACAAGGAGCCTAAGAAACAGCACCACCTTGGTCACAAGGGTTGTACAGCTGCATCTCTGGGCATCCACCTGGTCAGGAAGAGGTGAAGGCCAACAAAAGGGCAGAAGGGGCAGTTCCCCTGTGAGGCCAATTCTCAGGGGCCACCTACAAGGGGGAAAACTGACAGAATGAGGGGCCCCTCTTCATCATGACTCTTATTGTAGCTTCCTCTCAGGGGCCAACTCTCTTCCTACCACAGTAGTCCTCTGTTACTTTGGGCAAGTGGGCCCTGGAAGTGGTGGTAATTGGCTACCTCCTGAACTCAAGACTATGCCTCCTTGTCATCCTTCGCACCACAGGACACCCTTTTGCTGGAGTCTTTTCCCACACTGTAAAGCAAGATTCATCAGCACGTCAAATGCCATGAAATAGTGTCTGTGACAAACCTCCCACTCACACCCCAGCCAGCATCCCTCTCGCCCCTGGGTGCCAGAGATCTCCATTTTGATTCGTCCCATACAGTGTCCTGCGACCACATTCAGTTCTCTATGAAGTACCCTTTAAGTCCATCACCTGCCCCCCCCCCCAAATCAAGCCAACACAGACTGCTGGAATCCCAGGTGGCGTGTCAGTTTTCTTAACAAACTTTACCCAAATCATTTCCAGTATCAGGAAAGACTGTATTTCTCAAGTTACTTAATATAGGTTAGTGTGTCCCTTTGAAATGATGACTACATAGAAACATAGAGTTTGACAGCAGATAAGGACCGCTTGGCCTACTTACTCTGCTCATTTTCCCTATGGCAATATAGCATAGTGGTTAAGGGCACTGAGATGCAAACCTAGAGACCTGGGTTTGAATCCCATCATCCCATCAGTGCATACTTGCATATTATGTGACCTTGAACAAGTCGCACCTGGAAACGAGCTCTGGCTTAATGTGCCTTTCTTGGTTAAACAATATCCCCTTCCCTTCCTACCCACTGTAACACTGCAGATCCTACTTGATCTTCGGCTTTACCACCCCCTTTCCCTACCACTAAGGCTCCCAGTTGCCTATCCCATGCCTTCTTGAATCACATTAGCAGTTTTTCCCCCACCACCTCCATTGGGAGGCTGTTCCAGACATCCACCACTTTTTCTGTGAAGAAGTACTTCCTTACATCTCCCCTGAGTCTACCTTCCTCCAGGGGACTGATGAGAGATCTGCAGAAGCTTGAGGACTGGTCAAGGGATTGGCAATTGGGATTCAGTGCTAAAAAGTGCAAGATAATGCACATGTGGCACAAAAACCTGGGAATAACATATCAACTTGGGGATAGAATGCTCCAATCAGGAAAGGGACCCTACTGTAGGGGTTGTCCTCTCTGATGACATCAAGGTAGGAAGGCAGTGTGACAAGGCAGCAGGAAAAGCAAATAGGATGCTGGGCTACATAGGCAGGGGAATCACCTGCAGGAAAAGGGAGGTCATAATTACACTATGCAGGACATTAGTGAGGCAACAACTCGAGTACAATGTCCAGTTCTGGAGGCCTTATCTATGCAAGGACATAGGTAGGGTGGCAGCGGTTCAGAGGAGGGCAGCCAAGCTGGTGCAGGGATTACATCACAGAACCTGCGAGGACAGGCTGAAGGACTTAAATTAGTACTTCCTGGAGGAGAGGAGGGGGGGTTATGATTGAGATGTTTTAAGTACCTCACAGGGAGAAATAAAGTGCAAGAAAGTGCAGTTTTTCAAAGAAAAAGATGCTCACGAATGAATGGACATGGGATGAAACTGGAGGGAGGAAGGTTTAGAGGGAGAGGGTGGTGGACAAATGAAACAGCCTGCCAGAGGAGGTGGTGGTGGGGGCAGAAAGGATTACAGGATTTAAGAACGCATGGGATAGGCATAAGGGGGATACTGGCAGTTGGGGGAGGGGTACAACCTAGTTCAAGGAAAGCTTGAAGAAGCTCTGTTAGTTAACACTAATGGGCAGACTAGGACGGTGGGACAAAGGCCCTTATCTGCCAACAGCATCTATGTATCTGTGTTTGTAATATGATTCCTTGTTCTTGAGCAAAAGGAGTGGGTAGTTCTTAAGGGGGAGAGTGCAAATATTGGTTCTGGGAGTTGTTAGCCTGTGGGTTAATTAGTGAAACAGGAGAAATAATAGGGTGTAGCGGGTAAGGTCTAGATAAAAGGAATGACTATGATGGGAGTGGTGCAGTGCAACGGCTGTGGGGCAGCAGTCTTCAGGAGACTTTCTGGAGTCTGCGTTGCTGCCCCAGCTGCAGGCACCTCTCTGGGCTGAGGGAAGAGGTTGCCATACTCGAGGCTGAGACGGCTTGGGTTAAGAGGACCTACTTCCACACTCAGGGACCACCAAGTCCACTTCCGCTTCCTAAAAAAGGTGCTCAGAACGAGGAGCAATTGTACAGCAGTGGGCTTGGGAAGGTTAGGGTTGTGGAGCGTAGGCACATCCCAAATTCCATGCCACTACGGAATTCCGTTGCACTGGCAGGATGGGACTGTCCACAGAAGCATCTGAGGTAGTGACTGGGACAGATGTGGAGGTCCTTCATGGTGGGAACCCGGGGGGGAGGTACCAGAGGACTGAAGGTGGAAGCGAATCCTGGGGGGACTCGATAGTAAGGGGATACGTTTGGTGGACAGGAAGGGATGAGGAGAGGGTGGTTAGGTGCCACAGCTTGTAGGGATGGGAGGAGGATACTAAGGATCGCTGGGGAGGCAGGGAGGAAGGGAGAGCTAGATGTCATTGTCCACTTAGGAAAAAATGGCCTGACTGGGGGAGGCCAGATGCAATTCAGCAGGAGTTCAGAAAACTGAGGAGGGGTCTTAGGCAAGTGGCACAGTCAGTTACTTTCTTGGAGGTGCTGCCTGTCCATGACAAAGGGGATGACGGGAGGCTGCACACAAGGAGCATCAATTTATGGTTGAGGAAATGGTGCAGACCAGAGGGATTCTGATTAATTGGTGACTGGGGCTCCATTTGGAGGGATAGAGGCCTGTACAGGGGTGATGGCCTGCATCCCTCCAGGAGGGGAACCAAGATCCTTAATGAACAGTTTAAATGCTACTAAGCATTTAAACTAGCAGAGAGGGGAGGCAGAATAAGGCAGGAAGACATAGTCTGCCACCTCCCTCCCTCCCACATGCTTACATGGTCAGCAGTGGGAATCCCGAGGGTGTGGAGTCCAAAAAAGAACAAGCACCAATATGTAACCAAGTGGAAGAGGGAAAGAGGAAAGCAGATAGTGGAGAAAAAGGGAGAAGGCAAGAGGGCAAGAACAGGGGAGGTGATGGTACAAAATGGAGAGCCATGTGTGCAAATGCTCAAAGTCTGGGCAACAATATGGCAGACTTAGAGGCCACCATTGCAGCAGGACACCTGGACATAGTAGCAATTAGAGACCTGGTGCAATGAAAACCAGGACTGGGAGGTGGCCATACTAGTGTATATGCTATTCAAGAGGAACAGGGCAGGAAAAAAGGGAGGGGGTGGCTTTTTCCGTGAGGGAGAACATAAAGGCCACGCAAATACAGGGGGACAGGGTAAGGCCGAGACACTGTGGGTCACCCTGGAGACAGGGAGAGGGGTCGCTTTTAGGATAGGGGTGATCTACAGACCTCCAGCACAGGGAGAGGAGGGAGATTAGGATATGATAGAAGAAATCCAAGCGATGGCTAGCAAAGTGAGGTACTGCTAGTGGGAGACTTCAGTCTGCCAGATGTGGATTGTAGCCTCCCTGCTGCAGCATCAGTTAGAAATGGGGAAATCATAGACTTCCTGAAGGGGGCGTTCCTTAGGCAGCTAGTTAAGGAACTCACTTCTGAAGGGGCATTACTGGACCTGGTACTGTTAAACAGGGACAGTGTCACTGATGTCACAGTGGGAAGCCACCTGGGGACCAGTGATCATCGTATGGTGTGGTTTAACATAAGGACCAGCCAGAACTTAACCACACCAAAATGAGGGTCCTGGACTTCAGGAGGGCCGATTTCAAGAAAATGAGAGAGTACCTCTAGGAAGCCCTACTAGGAATAGAGGAAAAAAGTGGGGTAGAGGAAAACTGGGCTAAAATAAGGAAGGCCATTGAGAAGGCAACAGACCTCTGTGTCAGGCAGGTTAAGAAGAGCAAGAGAAGAAAGAGATCGCTATGGTTCCCCCAGGAAGTAGAGAAGGCAAAGGAAAAGAAGCAGGCTTTCAGAAGGTGCAAGGTGACTCAGAAGGAAGAGGATGGGGAAGTTATCAGGAAAAACAAAGGGAGGCAGGGAGGGCAGTTAGGGAGAGCTAAAGCACAAATGGAGAACATTGCCAGATTGTCAAAAAAGGGAGATAAAACATTCTTTAGGTACATACGCGAAAGAAGAAAAAGAAGGCAGGGATAGTTAGACTGAAAGGGGGAAGGGGTGGCATACTAAATAAGTACTTTTGTTTGGTATTCAGAAAGGAAGGAGTAGGTGACTGGCCACAGATGGTAGAGAAGGGCATTAAGGGAAGGAAGGTGGACACCAGCCCCTTTACGGAGGAGAGAGTCCTCAGGGAACTTGCAAAACTAAAAGCAGACAAGGCAGTGGGGCCAGATGGAGTTCTCCCCAGAATACTGAAGGAACTGCAGGAGAAACTGTCTGCACCTCTGACAACCCTGTTCAGTCTTTCACTAGAAAGAGGGAAAGTTCTGGGGGACTGGAGGAGGGTGGATGCGGTCCCACTATACAAAAGTGGAAACAGGGAGGAGGCAGGAAACTATCAACCTGTAAGCCTGACTTCGGTGGTGGGTAAGCTTGTGGAAACACTACTTTAAAGAAAGGATTGAGGAATACCTAAAAGCCAGTGGATTGCAGGATCTGAGGCAGCACGGGTTCATGGGGAGAAATCTTGCCAAACAAACCTAATAGAGTTTTTTGACTGGGTTACCAGAGAGGTGGATCAGGGACGAGCGGTAGATGTGGCCTATCTGGATTTCAGTAATGTCTTTGACACCGTTCCACATAGAAGACTGGTAAACAAGCTGGTCAGCTTTAGAGTGGGTCGAAAAATAGTAAAATGGGTACGAAGTTGGCTAAATAACAGAACTCAGAGAGTGGTGGTTAATGGAGTTCACTCAGAGGAGGGCAAGGTAACCAGCGGGGTGCCTCGGGGGTCAGTACTGGGACCGGTCCTCTTCATTGTCTTTATCAGTGACATCACAGAGGGGCTGAAAGGAAAAGTATGCCTGTTTGCGGATGACACAAAAGTCTGCAACAGAGTGGACACACCAGGGGGCCGGTGAAAAAAATGAAAGAAAAAAAAGCCGAAAGACTGGTCAAGGGTTTGGCAACGAGGCTTCAACACCAAAAACTGTAAAATGATGCACATAGGACAGAAACCCAAGGGCAATGTGTCAGTTGTTGGGGGGAGGTGTTCTCAGCCACACAACAGGAAATGGATCGGGGGGGGGGAGGGTCATCATATCTGATGACCTGAAGGTAGCAAAGCAGTGGGAAAGACTAGTAGGGTGCTGGTGTGCATAGGGAGGGGTATCACCAGCAGAAAAAAGGAGGTAGTGTTACCCTTGTATAGATCAATGCTGAGGCCACACCTGGAGTACTGTGTCCAGTTCTGGAGGCCCCATTTCAGGAAGGACATAGATTGGGTGGAGGCGGTACAGAGAAGGGTGACCAAAATGGTGCATGGCCTACATCAGAAGCCCTACAAAGAAAGACTCAGGCGGTTGTACTCACTAGAGGAAAGGAGAGACATAATAGAGACATTCAGATACCTCAAGGGTATCAGTAAGGTACAGGAGGGTGGCATACTGCACAGAAAGAAATGCTCAAGGACAAGGGAGCATGGTATGAAGCTGGAAGGAGGGAGACTTAGAGGGGATGTGAGGAAATATTTCTTCATGGAAAGGGTAGTGGATGCCAGGAAAACCCTTCCAGAAGAAGTGGTGGGTACCCAAATGGTTACTGGTTTCAAACATGCATGGGATAGACACAGAGGGACCCTAGTAACAGGGCTGGGGGGTGGGGAGTAAGGCCGGAGATCAGTTGGTGTCTGTAGTGAAACAGTAGGTAGGGACTTGAGGGCAGACTAGGTGGGCCAGGAGGTCCTTTTCTGCCAACAGCTTCTAGGTTTCTATCTTTTACTCTGAATAAGGCTTACGTCTTGAACCTTATTCTTACCCGTGAGATATTTGAAAATCTCTATCATATTCTCTCTCTCTCTCTCTCTCCCCCCTTTCCTCCAGGGTATACATATTGAGGTCCTTCAGTCTCTCTCTTCATAGGACTTTTGTTGCAGACCCTCCACCATTTTAGTTGCCCTCCTCTGGACCGCCTGTACTCTGTGTTCGTCCTGGGATGTGGTTTCCAGAACTGGACACAGTACTCTAGGTGCGACCTTACCAGTGATTTATACAGCGGTATCACCATCTCCCTCTTTCTGCTGGTGATACACCTTCCTATGCACAGTAGTATCCCACTGACTTTCCCAACTGCCTTGTCACACTGGCCACTTTTAGGTTATCAGATATGATTTACCCCCAGGTCTGTTTCCTGTTTGGTGGTCGCTAGTACCACTCCCCCCATTTTATACTCGGACCCCATATTTAGGCACCTCCAGTGCTTGATTTTGCACTTTGCATTTAAATTTAGTTGCAACACTATTGACTACTACTCAAGCTTTCTTAGATACCTCATCTTTTTTTCCACCTCCCTTGAGAGTCAACCATATTGCAGATCTTATTGTCATATACAAAAAGGCATACCTTCCCCTCTAGTCACTCTGCAGTGTCACTAATAAAGACATTAAAGAGGACCAGTCCCAGTACTGATCCTTGTGGCACCCTGCACTCCATTTACCACCACCCTCTGTCTACTGTCCCCCAGGTGCGGGGGCATCAACGTCTTTTCATGCATCAACAACTTCCTCATCATGGGAGCTCATTGGAGGACATGGAACAGTCCAGAGATCTAGCCATCCAGACGTTCCAGGACTGCCGCGTTAAGGTCAGTCTTGTCAAGTTTGAGCTTACCCACTGCATGTGATCCTGTTCATTGTAGAGGAACAAATGTCTACCACCAGACAGGTTGGAGAATCTGAAATCCTTTTCCCAATCATTTCAGGTTGGGCAGTCACACGCGGCCTGGGATTTCCTCTGGCTTATGGCCTTCATGACCTCTACCACAGCCGCGGTGGTTTGGACCTGCTGGCATGTGCTTCCCATTCAGTGGAAACTGGGGATGCCAGTGGTCCCATTCCCATACGGCCCTGAACTACACAACCTGGGTGACCCAGCCAGTGCTGGATGTCATCCGCCGGTGGCTATGCCCTACAGGCCTCTCAGAAGGCATCCTATTTATCTGGGTGTTGCACTTTGTCATGCTAACTATGGACGAGTTGTGGGTGGACTACTCTTCGCATCTGCTCGACTGCAGCGTACATGGGTTCTGGTCTCACATCAACCCACTGGAACTCCTCCTTGTTCGCCTACTGCTGGCAGAGTATACACCTCTGGTCCAGGATCCAGTAGTGTAGGTCAGCATGACCACTATATTCAACCTCAACAAACAGGGTGACATGCACGTCTTTCCTTGGTGCCAGGAGGCACTGTGGATATTGTCTCTGGCATGCTCCCTGTGCACAGACATGATGGCAGTCAGTGTCTTGGGGGAAAAAATGCTGGAGATGCTCTGTCATGTGGGAGAGTCGTCCCATGAGTGGTCACTTCCAGGTGGCTTCCCAGGTGTTCTTGGAATGGGGAATACAGTCAGTGGACCTGTTCAGTTTGGAAGCTGAGGCTGTCCTGTGTCTGTTTTCATCAGTGGGGCAGTCTGCCTTTTCTTGTTCCCTGGCTCTGGGCTTTCTGTATGCCTGCCATCCATTTCCTGTGCTCCACAATGTGGTAGTTAAAGGGAAATGTCCACGTAATAACAGGCCCCACCACAGTGAGAGGCATGGCCCATTGAGTTTCAGAAAAGTGTTTTTTTTTTTTCTTTTTTTTAAACCTTTGCCAATCTTGAGTATTTTTAAAATTTATCTGGTTGATCCTGCCTCCCTGTCTGCCCAGCATTTTAGAATTTAGCGCCGCAAGCAGCGCACCCACAACCACCTTCGGCCTTCCCGAGAATGATGTGTCATGTGGAGATCAGCTCGGGTCTGTCCTTTAGATATATATAGTCTGCAATTTGTAATAGCTCCGGTTTGGAGCGTACATGTCTCCGTGCTATACCAAGACCAGAAATAGACTGGTAGTGGACTTTCAGTCTATTTCTGGTCTCTGTATAGCACCGAGACATGTACACTCCAAACTGGAGCTATTACAAGTTGCAGACTATATAGATCTAAAGGAAATACCCATGGCTGATCCCCTGCATGACACGTCATTCTTGGGAAAGCCACGGGTGGTTGTGGGTGCGGCGCTAAATTCTAAAATGCTGGGTAGACAGGGAGGCAGGATCAACCAGATAAATTTTAAAAATACTCAAGATCGCTAAAGGTAAAAAAAAATTGTACTTTTTCTGAAACTCTTAATCGGGCCCTGCTTCACTCTGAAGTGGGTCCTGTTTTTACGTGGACATTTCCCTTTAAGGTGTGGAAGGACAGGGCATCAGTGATCCTGATCACACTGGACTGGTTGTGCAAATTCTGGTATCACAGTCTCTTCAGTCTCGGCAACAAACTGCCATGGCTGCTTGTACTTATATGTCAGACCAGCTGACCAGATTCGAGGGGACCATCAGGCATCACAACCCCCACCTGCTCATGTCAAAACCTATAGTCCCCTCAGCTTACACTGACCCCTCCCCCCCTTAACCTTTAGCCCCATGATTTAGCTTCTCCTTGCCATGGTCCAGTTAGACTGCCCAAAACAGCCCCATGCAGTTATGCCCTTCTTATTCACTTTGGCTGCTTACCTAGATCACGTTGACTATTTGCTGCTACTGTGTACTTCACTTCCGTATTTATGATGTATTTACTTGTGATGTAATACTGCTTAAATTTCATTGGATGTACCTGACACAATGTACTTGTTGCTGTGCTCACTATTAGTTGGATCTGCTATGTATACTGTCCATGTTGTATGACTGTACATATTTTTGGTTGCAGCTGATACAGTGTACTTACTGCACTGCTTACTGTCAGTTGGATCTGCTATGTATACTGTCCATGCTGTATGACTGTACATATTTTTGGTTGCAGCTGATACAGTGTGCTTACTGCACTACTTATTGTCCGTCGGATCTGCTATGTATATTGTCCTTTTGAATACTTGTCCCAAATGTCTCCATGTACTATCTACTTGTTATACTCCCCTTCCCCCCAGGACACATCTGGGAACAAGCTGTTCTGCTCAGTATGCCTTCCTGGTAAATCTCTTGAATAAATAAAATATATAAATTAAGACCTGCATTCTGTACACCTGGCCACTTGGTTCCTGAGCGACTACAGTTCCAGGCTGTTGAACTTTCCAAGGGGTGTTCTCTGGATGCTGGAGGCATCTGGAAAGGAGTCGACTTGAAAAATTTACACTTGCAGGAGCAAGAGGTTCTAATGTTGGTGCGAGAGTGAAGATTGCTGCCCCTGTCTTGGTCCATGTTGCATATTCTTGGCTACCTCTGTTCTCTCTCTCCAGCAGGACTGTGAGCTGTGTTTTTGTGAGTGAAACTAACTGCCATGTTGGCATACTGTGACGTGGCAGGTACAGAAACAGAGAAATGACAGCAGATAAGGAACAGTTGGCCCACCCAGTCTGCCCATTTTCTCTACCTGCTGCAGAAGCCACAGACCCTACTTGATCTCTGTCTTCGTTTTCTTACTTATCACTAAGGTTCCCCTATGCCAGCAGTGTTGCAGGATAAAGTGGTCAACTATTTCCTCAAAGGGCTGGACCACCTGTCTCTTTCAGTGCATGAACCACTTCCATTGTGGAACTTTGGCAGGTGCTCTCATGGCTAATGGGTAAACCATTTCAGCCTATGAGCAAATGTGATCTCACACACTTGTCCTGGAAAACTTTGTTTTTGGGTTGCCATCACCTCATCCAAATGGGTGAGTGAGCGCCAGGCACTATCCATGAAGCTTTTTGAGGACATTCCCTGGTCTTCCACAAAGGGCAAGGTTGTCGTATACACCCATGCAAAATTCCTGCCAAAGGTATTTGCTGAGTTTCAGCTAAATGTGGAAGTCAGTTCAACCCACTTTCCTCCTGAAGCCTTACTCTTCAAAGGCCAAGCAAATGCTCTTAAAGCTCAGTGTTCACAAGGCCCTGCTCTTCTGCGAGAAGCGCATATTGAAATTTCTTGGTGCGGCTTGTCAACTCGGCTACTCCTAACATATGGTTAAGCCGCTCTAGGTAGAATGGCAGCCAAACAGACAGTTGGCCAGTGGATCACCTCTTGCATCGCTCTGTGCTGAATAAAGGATGGGGGTAAGGTACGGACAGTCACTCAGCAGGAAAGGGACCGTGGCAGTTTAACAGAGCAGTGGGTAGGGCCTGTGGAGTGCTGGGATGCATAGGGAGAGGTATCTCCAGCAGGAGGAGAGAGGTGGTGTTGCCACTGTATCGCTCGCTTGTGAGACCTCACCTGGAGTTTGCGTCCAGTTCTGGAAGCCGCAACTTAAAATGAAGATAGACAGGGTGGAGGCAGTCCAGAAGAGGGCAACTAAAATGGTGCAGGGTTGCACCAAAAGCCCTATAAGGAGATACTGAGGGATCTCAACATGTATACCCCTTGAAGAGAGGTGCGCAAGAGGTGACATGATAGAGATCTGCAAGTACCACACAGTGGTAAACAGTAGGCAGGAGGGAAGTCTTTCAAGTGAGAAAGAGCATCAGGACCAAAGGGTATGCGATGAAGCTGGCTGGGGGGAAGGGGAGTTAGTAGACATGTGAGGAAGTACTACTTTACTGAAAGTTGTAGATGCCTGGATCAGACTGCCAGTGGAAATGATGGAGGCAAAAACAGTAGGTGGCTTTAAGTATGCATGGGATAGGCATAGGGGAATATTGGTAAATAGGCAGGGAGGAGGAAGGGTTGCTGGTGACCAGTTAGAGTCTGCGGAAACAGACTTGGTAGGGATCATCTGGGCAGGCTGAGTGAGCCAAGCGGTCCTTTTCTGCTGACAAATTCTGTTTCTATGCTTCAGGTTGGCAGATGAGGAGCCACCTAGGTTGAAGGCTTACTGCACCAGTCATACTACTGCCTCTGTTGCTGCTGTTGCCAGGTACATCACCATTTCTAAAATATGTACACCTGCTTCCTAGTTAGATGGGCGCACATTCATCTCCCATTACAGCATCGACTTGCCCAGCTGTTGTGATGCTGCTTTTGTGTGCTCAGTTCTCCAATCTCTTGTTGCCTAGCCTGGTTTGCCTGCATGGTCTGTGTGACAACCCACCTCTCCCTCTGGGCTGAAACAGCTTTTAGAGAGGTGTCTGTCCTCAGGTATTCGCTGCCACCAGCCGGACTCTCTTCTGGCACCTCTTTCAAGCTTACAAACTTGAATAATTAAACGTGCAGTTGCACAAGTTAATGTCTGGTAGTGTGTCTCTCTCAGGTGGCGGATGCTACACAGAGTTTACCTCAGCCAGTGAAAACCAAATATTACCTTAGAAAAATGACATCACAGTCACAACTGTTGAGCAAATAAGTTGCTTTTTACTTAACAGAAAGTGCACTGAGCATTTACAGGATATATATTTACAACACAAGAGAATAACACTAATACAGGAAAAGTAAACAAATGTTTTTAAACAACAGATGGCAAAAGAAAAAGGCTGTTACTGCACTATGCTAGTACTAAACTTACCCTTCCCTGTCCTTACAAGAGACACTGGATCCTGTGCTAACTGCCAGCTCCCACGGACATAGCTAAAAGGGTAGGCTCTCAGCTTATGTTTCCCCTTCCAGCTTCCAAACCAAGAGGAACACTCTTCATTGTCTTTCAGCCTCTTATGTATTCTCCTGGGAATAGGTAATGCCTATTCCCCCTTTGAATGCACCAACCATCTAACATGTATGTATTTAATTGTCCCAATCAGACTGAACACCTATCAGTGACCAATTATATTCCCTTTTAATCTTAAGTTTATATTTGAATGAACCAATCCATTCAAACTGGCCTTTGTTTGTGGACAGGTGTGTGTGTGTGTGTGTGTGTGTGTGTGTGTGTGTGTGTGTGTGTGGAGATGTCCACTCGAGATTTATGACCCATGTCTTATCTAGCAGCTAGGGAGGACTGAAAATTCCACAAACTGGATGCTGCTGGATAGTGGATTTTTAGCCTGTGTGTTTTTTTCCAAACTGCTAAAAAAACATCACCTAGAGAATCCAAACCATTAACTCTTTCCTTCCCATTTCTGTCATAGTCCCTTTCTCCTGAGGACTGGGTCTGCCTAAGTGTGGATAGTGAACTGAATCTAGGTAGTTAGAAACAGAGGTTACTTACTTGTAACCATAGTTCTAGTATTCAGTTCCAATCCACACAACTCACACGGCCTCCCCTGGCAAGGCTCGACTCTGTTTTCTGTTGCAGCATGCAGATATGAATGCATTGGGGGTGGAGCCGTAGGACCATGTGGTTGGGTAGATGGAGAAGTCAAGTTTGAGGACTGTTCCGCTGACTGAGCCTGCTCAGTGGAAAGCTGCCTAAGTGTGGATATGAACTTAGCACTAGTATTAGAACTATGGTTACATGTAAGTAACCTCTGTAGTTCTTATTTTTCTGCATGGTGTGTTTGATCTTATATATCCAGCATATCTTTGTGATATCTTCTTTCTAGCCTCCACAGCCCCATTGGCAGCACAAAGAAACTGTTGAACTGGTGAATGATGGCTCAGGTCTGGGATTTGGCATAGTGGGAGGAAAATCAACAGGCGTAATAGTAAAAACCATCTTGCAAGGAGGAGTAGCTGATCAGGTATTGTTTTCTGGTAACATTTATGTAATTTAAGACCATTAGATAATTAAAGTTGAGATGGGATTTCTACCACAATATTGTGTTACTTGTCTAGATTAAGGAAACCAAGTAAACCTGTACATTTAATAAGTAATTGAATAAGTCCAAGAATCCAAGGGCCTTAAAATTATCCTTTTAGGACTGTGCATATGAGCCCTCTGTGCATCACATGGAAATCTCTAAGGATATTTTAATGTAGTCTGTCTGTTTTTAGCTGTGGTTTTCTTTCATGTATACAGGATGGAAGGCTCCGCAGTGGGGACCATATTCTGGTGATTGGCGATACAGATCTGACTGGGTTGGGCAGTGAGCAGGTGGCCCAGGTGCTAAGACAGTGTGGAAACAGAGTGAAACTGGTTATTGCACGAGGCACCATGGAGGAGACCCCAACAACAGGCATGGCGGGAATACAAGCTTCACCATCAGTGCCCCCTGTTGCCGAAACAGAGGTAGCTTCAGCACCCTAAAAACAACTTAATATGATGCTGGTCTGTGTGTGATCACATTTGTAAACACATTGATTAGCATAGAGGAAGCTATAGACAGTGCTGTGTACTGAAATGTTTGTTTCCAAGCCAATCACACAGCATCTCTGCATTCCCAGTTTTTACTAAGATGAGATACTTTTCGTTTCCATATTTCCCTTTTGGAGTTGATCATTGTGTCATCGCAGTAACCTTAGCTGAGCAGAACAGCTTGGCGTGTTAGTGAAAACAGCTTTACGGTCCATAGTGAGTTTAAGGTGGTACATTAAGTGCAAGAAAAATATCATTTCTAAAAGAAACAACTGGGGGCTGCAGTGAAGCAAAAAGCCTACTAGTAGCGTTGGCAAATATCATCTTGGCATGGTAACACCAAAACATGGGGGACTGGTTCAGTTGTAGTGAAGGCACCCATGGCATATAAATGTTAACCAGCAGTATGCTGTAGTGTTTGCACACTAAAATACATGATGATAATACAAACCTCATTAATTCCTCTTAAACACACAGTTACATTCGGTGTTTGAGACTGTTTCGAGATGCCTCCTTAGTTTGAAAGGGTCAACATTGCCTTGTTTTGGGGGGGTTGGCTGTTCTTTTATGTAGGACTGTAAGTTGTCAGAAGGACTCATGAAATAGATTATTGCAAGACTGGGTTTTAAATAAGCTGAAAAAAATTGATTAGAAGTTTGACGCATGGAAGTGCTAATCGATTTTGAAAATGTAGCTCAGAATGATTAGTGAAATTTTAAATAGTTTCAGTCATTTTGTCTGATGTGCCTGGACTCACTCCAAAAAATGGTTAACAGTCTTTCTGTTTAGCATTTCTGGAAATGATTGGCATTACCCTGTTTTGTGTAGCGTTTTGCTATGCTATACCAGCTGCATAATACCCTGCAAGGGCTAAAACAGCAAGCCAGAGGTGGTGTCAGCAGCATAGGGTTTGTACCTTGCTGTAGTATTTTATTTATTTATTTCTCAGAATTACAATACGTTAGAGTCAGGGACTCATTTTCAAAGGTCCCACGTCAAAAATGAACAAATTGTACAACAGAAGAACATTTCCAGAGTACAGAGACAATGTTGCTGAAACAGTTACCCAGATTACAGTTGCAAACCTAAGAACCAGCAACAGTTCCCTCCTCGACCTTGTCCTGACAATACACCTTAAAGACATACTGGCATCACAGTTCTTGTGGATGTAATGAGTGACCACTCGCCTGTTGTTTAGCCTCTGGTCAAACAAAACCCCAGAACCCTAACCCAAATGCACTTCTCACTGAGTTCTGAAGAAAGGGAGACTTTTTTTAACACTACTTTGTTTACACTTCTTCACTGCGGAGCGGGTGGCGAGTCGTCCTACTGCCAGCACCCGCATCCCTGTACCTGGTCTGGCCAGTGACACTCTCCCCACATCAGGCTGGTGCGCAGAGCCTCCCCGGAACCTGGTACTACCTGAGGGGCACACCTCTCGTGTCCGGAGGTGCAGGGCACGGCCATCAGTCGCCACAATTGCCCCTTAATTTCCACCATTTTTCTCCCTTCGGAGCTGGCCTTGCAATGGCATCAATGCACTGACATGCTGATGCCCGCTGTGCTCCAGTCGTTGACTATGCACGCTATTCGCAGTGCTTCTGGCTTCTGCCAGTTGCCGCTACAGAGCAGTGAAGATCTTACTTCAAGATACAGCTCTTGCTGCAGATTACACCATTAGGACTAAAGCCAGCAGGCGCCAGGACCCCATGGAAATTTTCTAGCTAGCAGTCTTCAGCAGGGACCGCCTCTGACATCGGTCCCGGCCCTGACGTCGGGCATAGTACATAAGGAGGCGGTCCCCCCATAATCCTCAGTTCTTTTCCCGCTGTCGACTGGCCAGTATCGGCCTCTTGTCTCCTTTCTAACGCGTGGCGACTGCAGAACTACGACAAATTTCGTCTCCTTTTTGGCTTTGATCAACTGATGTCCTCTCCAACTGCATCCTTAGAGGGTCACCACTCGAAGTGCACCTGCGGCAAATGGATCCCCATTCATCCTGCGTGCACTGCCTAGGCCCGGACCACAACACCAAGGCCTGCTCCTTTTGCCAGGGTTTTAACAGCTGCACCAGGATCTGCCGTCAGAAGGCACTTCAAGCGTTTCTCCTGGAAGAGAAACTGAAAAACATGGACCAGGAACCTTCCTTCCGGGGACAGCCTTCAAGCAAATCCCATAAACACCGGGACAAGCTCTGGGAAAAGGTGAGGTCCAGGTCTCCTGCAAAGGCCTTGGACTCCTGAAGCTCTGGCTCCAAATCGGACCGCTCTCCCTCCAGGGCTTGGTCGCAACCTCCCCTGGTCCAGGTCAGGTGCTCTAGCGGTTTTTCTTCACTCCAGCCTCTGAAGACTTCGAGGCCCTCGGCTTCCTCAACACCTTCCAAGGCCTCTTCGAAGTCGGGTGAGCGCCACAAATCTTCCTCCCGTCACCGGGACACCGACGCCAGGTCAGTCTCCCAACCACCCTGAGGTCCGGATCCAGCGCCCCGCAAAACTAAAGACCTGACATCCCTCAAATGGACGTTGGACCCGACGTTGGCCCACCCGACGTCGGCCAAACATCACCGGCGCTCACAGGAGCCGACGACACCCAGACACCCGTCGCCGGCCAGGTGTTCGCCTCCGAAGACGGCTACCCCAGAGAGGAAGACTGCACCCCTGTCGCCGGCGGACGCCGGTCAGAGGGACTCCACTGAGGAGGACGCCACACAGCCCGAAGACCAGGCGGGCGACACCGGGGATGCCGGGCTCCCAAGGGAACCTTTCCCGGAGCGGAAGACCTCCGGGGACTCGACGCCCGACCCCGGCGACAGGCCACCGGCGCCAGGCCCATCGTCGGGTATGAATCTTGTGGAGGTAAAGGAGCTTTTTACCTTCTGGTGGGACACCATCAAAAAAGATGTGGTCCCCACATGTCCTCCTCCTGCTACACCTCCTCCTCACTCCTTCACCGCCGACGCCCCCTCCTCCATCTAAGGGGCCCATAGGATGACCTCCATCCCCCAAGGAGCAGACGCCACTTCCTAGGGGTAGATCTTCAGACAGGAGAAGGTCTCCCTTCAGATCCCCCTCAGGGTCACCCAGCCCCAAGAGACCCAGACAACGCCAGTACACTCTGTCGGGGGAGGATTCTAGGTCGGATACATTGGTTCGAGATCGCCTTTTTCTCTCAGCATTCCCTCTCCTGACCCACACGACCTATCTAGGTCTCCTCCGGATGATCCCTCCTTCGCTGAGATCATGAGGCACATCCAGGAGAACATGGGGTGGGATGCTGAAGAGCTTGACCCCGAGCGACAACGCCTTGCCCGCTATCTTCGGCAGAAAGACCCGCGGCCTGTGGTAGTGCCACCCTTGGTGGATACCTTCGCGGACGTCACCAAGGCTGCATGGAAATGTCCACACTCCAGTCCCGTGGTGCCGAAGAAGGCTGACCGCCTATACAAGACCCCTAGGGAGGACCAGTGTTTGGCAAGTCACCCTCTGGCTGATTCCCTGGTCATCTCTGCTTCACATGACCGGTCTTAGAGACCTCAGCATTTGAGCACCTAGCCACAGGACCAGGAATCCAAGCAATTGGACGCCCTGGGAAGGCGCACGTATGCGGCTGCTACTTACGCCATCTGGTCACTGAACTATCTGACCCATATGGTTCAGTTCCAGAACGTCCTATGGGAACAGGGTCAGGACCTGGTTGAGAAGATGCCCAATGGCAAACACAAGGAGGAGCTCTTGAACCTCCTCTGCATGGGTTCAGATGTGGGGTCCCAAGTGCTCAGAGCCGCATATGATTCTGCGGACTCTTCAGCCAGGGCTGCAGCCTCAGGCATTTGTCTCCGGATTTACCCCGGACGTCCAGAAAAACATGCTAGACGTCCCATATAACAGTGAGGTCCTGTTTGGTGAAGCCTCTGAAAGAGTAATCACTAAACTCCAGGACGCAGGGAAGGCAGTCCGATCGCTACAAGTCATGTACAGGTCTCAGCCTAGTTCCTTTCGTAGGAACCAGAGCCGTTTTCGTGACCGGCTACAAAGACAACAGCAACGGTCCGGTCAGCAGCAGAGGGGCACTTTCTCATGCAAGGCCCAGGCCAAGTCATCCCCAGGCAGAGGCCAACGATTCTCAAAGTCGGCCCAGCCCACAGGGACAAACGCTGCCACAGCATGACTCCTTCCTGGCCTCTGCCCCTCTTCAGGATCAACGGGAAAAGAAAGTCGGGGGTCGCATTGCACGCCACTTTCCTGGGTGGCAGTTGATCACCACCGACAGGTGGGTTCTGCAGCTGGTGAAAAAAGGCCATTACATAGAGTTTGTGGGCAGCCCACCTGCAAGACCTCCCCTGCTTTCCCATTATTCGGGTCAGCATGCCCTGCTCATACAGCAGGAAGTGCTCGCGCTTCTGGAAAAGGAAGCCTTAGAATACGTCCCAGAGAACCAGAGAGGACTAGGGTACTATTCTCACTTCTTTCTGGTTGCAAAGAAAACAGGGGACCTCCGTCCAATACTGGACCTCAGCCACCTCAACCTTTCGGTCACTTACAAATGCTTCCGTATGGTGACCCTCCCAGGCCTAATTCCCATGCTGAAGCAGGGCGCCTTTCTGGCGTCTTTGGATATGCAGGACGCCTACCTGCACATTCCCATTGCTCGGGCGCACTGGAGGTTCCTGCACTTCGAGTTTCAGGGCCGCCATTATCAGTTCCGAGCTCTTCCCTTCGGGCTGTCATCAGCACCTCGGGTCTTCACGAGGTGCATGGTGGTTGTAGCCGCATCTCTGAGGAGACAGGGCCACTATGTGTTCCCATACCTGGACGACTGGCTTCTCATGGCACCCTCCCGGGAGGCCTCGATGGCTGCCATCCACTGCACCCAGTCTTTGTTCCAAACTCTGGGCATTCTCATCAATTACGAGAAGTCACGCCTGGTCCCATCCCAGAAGCTGCAGTTTATCGGAGCAGTTCTGGACACTGTCAGAGGGAAAGCTTTCCTTCCCACGGACAGAGCAAAACACATCAGATCCCGCATCAGAGAGTTGTCGGTGAAGAAGACCGTCCGAGCCAGACTGGTCCTTTGCCTGCTTGGACACATGGCTGCGGCCATTGCAACAGTCCCACTATCCCGTCTCCACATGCGGGTAACCTAGTGGATGTTACAGGTACAATGGGACCAAAGACAAGACCATCTGCAGCATCCAGTCCGAATCACGAAGACAATAATTCGAGATTGGCAATGGTGGCTACATCCAGGGAACCTCTTAGCGGGAGTTCCCTTCACAGTGCCGTCCCCGACCGTGACTCTCTCCACAGACGCCTCAGGGCTCGGGTGGGGAGCACACCTCAATGGTGTTCGGTCTCACATAAACATACTAGAAATTAGGGCAGTCCTTTACGCTCTGCAGGCCTTCCAATTGGAGATCCCACTGGGTACACTTCTGTTACAGACAGACAATTCCGCGATGATGTATTACCTCAACAAACAAGGAGGCACCCACTCCTACCTGCTTTGCAGGGAGGCCATGAGAGTGTTGGAGTGGGTCTTGCAGCATGGCACAAACCTGATTGCAGTTCATGTTCCCAGAGCGGACAACATTATCACAGACAGCCTAAGCCGCTCTCAGGCCAGACTCCATGAATGGGAACTTCTGCAGGAGGTGGCAGAGGATCTGTTTCACAGATGGGGTACTCCAGAATTAGACCTTTTTGTGTCCCCATCCAACGCAAAACTGCCAAATTTTTGACTCGCTAGATCCAGGGCCTGGTGTTTTCTCGTGAGACGCGTTGTCCCTCTCCTGGTTGGGCAGATTCCTCTATGCCTTTCCTCCTTTCCCGTTGATCCTGAGAGTTCTTTTAAAACTTCGCAGGGAGCAAGCGACACTCATCCTGATCGCACCTTTCTGGCCCAGACAGATCTGGTTCCCTCTCTTGCACCAGCTATCCCAGGAACCTCCAGTGCCTTTGCTGATCAGCTCCCATCTACTGTCTCAGGAGGTGGGTTCCTTAGTCCATCTGGACCTACGTTCACTGAACCTGCACGCTTGGCTCCTAGAGACATAGCCATGAGGTGATACGGGGTCTTGCAAGAAGTGGCAGATGTGCTCTCTGCCTCCAGAAAACTGGCTACCCACGCAAGTTACGCCATGAAATGGCGTAGGTTCTGCTTGTGGGATCAAGCATGCGGCTTTCTGCCATTGGACTGTCCAGAAAAGCTGGTATTGAACTACCTGCTTTCCCTTTTCCACTCTGGACTGGCTTACTCCTCGATTAAAGTGCACCTTTGTGCCATTTCAGCCTACCATGCCCCCCGTAGGCCATCGGACGGTGGCCCAGCTGGACACTACTCGTGCCTTTTTAAGGGACGTCCTCCATCGTAGGCCTCCAATTAAGGATCCAATCCCCCAATGGGGCTTACCTTTTGTCCTGGAGCAGCTCACGCTGCCAGCCGTGGATTGCAAGCTACGTTTTCTCTCTTTTGGAAAATGTTATTTTTAGTTGCAGTTACTTCTGCCAGAAGAATTTCGGAAATGCACGCTCTCTATATGCAAAGAGCCTTATTTGGTTTTCCACCAGGACAGGGTATCCCTAAGAACAAACCCCAAATTTTTGCCTAAGGTGGTCTCAGCCCTCACCCTTAATCAGGACATCGATCTACCAGTGTATTTTCCAAAATACTCTAATCGAGGAGAAGCCCTTCTGCACATCTTATATGTGCACAGGTGCCTCAGATACTACCTGACCAGAACCAAACAGCACCGAAAGTCGGACCAACTTTTTGTCTCCTTTGCCCACAGGATGAAAGGAGCTCCTGTCTCTGAGCAGTCACTATCTAGGTGGCTCATCCAGTGCATTACTTCCTGTTATCAGAAGCGCAACAAACCCTTGCCGGGTACGGTCAAGGGTCATTCAACTAGAGGGGTGACTACTTCCTTTGTGGCGTTAAAGAACGTCTCCACCTCAGCTATTTGCGCTGCAGCTACTTGGAGCTCTGTGCATACCTTTATCAGGCATTACAGCCTGGACATTGCATCGAGGCGAAGAGAGGGGTTCGGTCTGGCTGTCCTTCAGGGACTTCTGTCCTAGGCTCAAGTTATCTCAAGGTCTCTACCTTTCCCCCTCCCGATGGTGCATGATTGCCATTACTGCTTGGAAATCAGTCCTAATGGTATAACCTGCTGCAAGAGCTGTATCTCGAAGTAAGATAGTACAGTTACGTAAGAACTTACCGTTAACAGTAGATCTTTGAGAACAGCTCTTGCAGCAGGTACTTTCCCTCCCACCATCCCCGCTGGAGGAAGATCGGAGTCAAGCACCCATCTCCTTAGATGGGACATTCCTTTTTCCTTGTTTTGCCATCTGATGGTGGATCCTTGGTCTCCCCTTCTGATGTCATCCAGCGGCCGGGAGTCTCCGGCGGGAGAACTGAGGATTATGGGGGGACCGCCTCCTTATGTACTGCACCCAACGTCGGGGGCGGGACCGACGTTGGAGGTGGTCCTCGCTGAAGACTGCTAGCTAGAAAATTTCTGTGGGATCCTGGCGCCTGCCGGCTTCAGTCCTAATGGTGTAACCTGCTGCAAGAGCTGTTCTCGAAGATCTACTGTTACAGTAAGTTCTTACTTAACTGTACTTTCCCCCACCTGCCCCAGAGGAAGGAGAACAGTCATAGGATGCTCAATCCTCCATCTCCCCTGCCGACCCCCGATGGCCCGAGTCTGTTCCCAAACCCGGGTCGCCGGTGTGGCGTCCAGCGCCTCAACCCTCAGCATCACTGGGCCATCCCAAAGAAAGGGAGATTTGACCAGTTTCTTGCCTGCCTTGCACAGTGTGGCTGGTCACCTCTTGACTCTTTCTCCAATGTTGACCACATGCTTAACTACCTTATCACAAACTATAACAAAGCTTACAGTATCTTTGCCCCAGTGCATAAATCAAAGTCCAGGGTCCCTGGATCACTGCCGAACTATTAAGTAAAATGACAGCTAGGGACAATCTTTGGCATATTGCACAGCTCACCGGTAAACCTGTTGACAAGCAGCACTACAGAGCTGTCAGAAATGCATGCACACAGGAAATTCGCAGGGCTCAGATTGCACACTTTAAAACTGAGCTCACTAGCTCCTGGGGAAACAGTTGGAACTTCTGGCAAAAAAATTAAGGACCTCACTGGTAAGCCTAGTAAGGCATACACCCACCATGGTAATTGTTAATGACGCCCCTGTACAAGATCCAAGCTCAATCGCTGATGCTTTCAGTGTTGTATTTACTCATCTCAGCCAGGTTCTTTCCCCTAACTTCTTTGTCAAATCTAACACTCGTGACCCCCTTGACACAGACGACCCTCCCCCTCGCATGCCCACTTTTTACTTCAGGAGAGTCACACTTGCTGAGGCCAAAAAATGCTTTCTCAAGGTGTTAGGAAAAAACAGGTATGGTAGTGACACCCTGGACACGAAACTGCTACATCTCACGCTGGATGTCATGCTTAAGCCTCTTACCACCATACTGACCCTGTCTCTGTCACTGAGGCAGTTCCCCAAACAATGGAAGGCCACAGTTGTCACGCCAGTTCACAAAAGTGGTGATAGATAACTAGTCTCGAACTACCGCCCCATTTCGATCCTCCCACCATTATCCAAAATCCTAGAGAAGGTTGTTGCTGACCAACTGACTGAGTTCCTTACCTATCACAACATTCAGTGCCCCCAGCAGCGTGGTTTCCACTCGGCCCAAGTACCACCACAGCCCTATTAGAATACACAGATTATCTTCACTAAGCCTTGGACCGTGGGCACTTAGTTGGGTCCGTCTACATCGACCTGATCAAAGCTTTTGAAACAGTTAATCACTCCCTCCTCCTTAACTCCTTTCCCTTCCTCAGCCTCTCCCACAACGTTGCTAATTGGTTTAAAAGCTACCTCAGCTTCAGAACACAACAGGTTAAAATAAACAAGTCCCTTTCAAGTTGCCTACCGGTCCACTCAGGTGTCCCAAAAGGGTCCATCCTTGGACCTTTACTTTTCACCATGTTCCTTAATTCCCTACCTAAAGCCTGTAACAGCAATTTAGTTCTCTATGCTGATGATGCTATCCTTTTCTCTAGCCACGCTGTCCTCCTCCCCCTTACCAATGATCTCCAACTAAATTTCACAAAAGTCGAATCCTGGTTTGCGAACCACAAACTACTTATGAGTTATAAAAAAAACTAAGACAATGCTCTTCTTAAGTCCACACAATAAACATGAGTCTACTAGTCTTAGGCCATAATACCCTTAACCAACCGTTCAAATTGGTTGACTAATTTAAATACCTAGGAATCACACTAGACAGCTCTCTAACATATACCTCACATGTTAATCACATTGCCAAGCTAGTTAACGGTAGATTAGGTGTCCTATATAGACACACACACTGTTTCACACCTGTAGCCCTAAAATTAGCTGTCACTAGCTTGATCTTGTCGATTGCAGATTATGGCCTAATTATTTACAGTGCTACCACAGATACCACTCTCAAACGGCTGACAATTGCACTCAACAAGTCCTGCAGGTTAATAATTGGTACTGATAAATGCACTCACACCTGTGAACTGTAGGGGTAAGGGGCAACAGACTTCCTGGAAAACATAAACTGAATTTACAAACTTAAATGGGCAGACTGGGTGGGCCATAGGCCCTTATCTGCCGACACTGTCTATGTATCTATGTATCTATGTAACTGTAGTCACAAAGCGATTGGCTGCACTGACAGGGCCGAATAAAATACCAGACCTGTCTTTTTGCGAAAAAAGTCTGCCTTGCCTTAACTCCCCCAGTAACCCGGCCCCTGCTTTCTCCAGTGGCTAACTTAACGTAGCACACGGAGTGCATCCAGGCAGGTTTTTCTTGTCCCCATTGTCAGACTTCTCAAGCCCAGCGCACCTTCAGCTACAGAGCTCCAGCTTGGTTAAATAACCTTCCCTCTGAAATCCTCTCTGAGTTCAGGCTTGGCACCTTCAAATCAAAACTGCGTTGTCACCTGATTGCGCTCTGTAATTGAGACTATGCCAGCTAGCTGTTACTTTCTCTCACTGTGATAGTGTTACCCCGTCTCTCACCAGCTCTTATTTTCTGCCATACCCCATTGATTCCTGGCCTGCGTAGTTGCCAGCACCCTCTCCCTGTCCCCCTCTCCCATCTGACCCACCCTCTGCCACCCTCCTGTGCCCCCCTCTTTCCCACCCTCTCCTCATCCTCCTCTTTCTCTCCAGCATCCCCTCCTGTTGACCTTACCCCAGGAGTACCCCTGTTTGGCAGAGCCCACTCTGCTGGACCTCTATCTTGATTTGCTACCATGCTGATTGCGCCCTTATTGTAAAGTGAATGTCCTACCATTCTTTTTTTAACCACCCACGCTGCATTCGTGACAGTGCCTACCCTTCCTTGTTTGCCCTGTTGTTGACAATGTCTGCTGTATTCAGACTGCAATTACCTGACTATTTCTGTTGTTGTTGCTTATTGTTTAAATGCTGCCTCACAATTGATATCTAATCATTTGTTATATTGCTTGTATTACCAATTGTTTTACCTACTATCTCTTGTCTTAAGCGCTGCTTAACTACTGTAAATTCTACCACGTTTTCTTGTTTGCATTTCTGTATTCTCCTCATGCCGTATTTTACTCTGTACATTACCTTACTGTTATCCTCTGTGAGTGGATACATAGATACATAGATACATAGACAGTGTCGGCAGATAAGGGCCTATGGCCCACCTAGTCTGCCCATTTGAGCTTGTGAGTTCAGTTTGTTTTCCTAGAAGTCTATTTCCCCTTACCCCTGACCTCTAGAATTCCTTTATGTCTATCCCATGCATTCTTAAATCCCGTGATTGTTTCAGCCCCCACCACTTCCTCTGGCAGGGTGTTCCACTTGTCCACCACCCGTTCTGTGAAGAAATTCTTTCTCATGTTTCCTCTGAATCGTCCTCCCTCCAACTTCATCCCATGCCCTCTAGTCCTGAAACATCTTTTTCGCTTAAAAATAGTGTTTTCCTGCACCCTGTTCCTCCCTGTAAGATACTTGTATGTCTCTATCATATCCCCTCTCTCCCTCCTCTCCTCCAGGGGAGTACCTGGAACCTTTGTAACCGAGCACCTGGTTCAAAGATATTTGTAATCCTAGTAATGAGTAAATAAATAAAAAGTTACAAGTACAATTCAGTTACACACGTACTAGCAACAGGAGCAAGAATTGGTTACAGTCAGTGTAATAAGAAAGTAAGAATGAAGGGGGTGCAGTCACTGGTATGACTTTGTCATCAAGCCGTTAGTAAGGACAGCACTTTGAGTGGCAGCCTGTTGCTGCATTTGAAGGTTGCCAGTTTTAGTAAACAAGCTTTGAGAGGAGCTTGTGTACTGCAGGGAGTGATTTTGTTTTCGGCAAACAGTGGTATCTGTAGCAAAGTCTGCAAACAGCATTAAATTAAATTTAAGTGAATGCCGCTTGGATGTAATTAGGATTGAGTGTGAGCCATGTTTTTTTTTTTTTTTTGAGGGGGGGGACTGAGGAGTTTGTCTATCAGTGCTTTGGATTCTCTAGCATGACTGGCAGCATGATAGCTATACAGGACCTGTCCTCAGCCCTGTTAAGGACTCTGATTATAATGCATGATCTCTGGTGTTGCAGCAGGCCACAGACCTGACCTCAGCCCTGTCAGGGCCTTTGATTAAGTCTTACAGTCGGTGGTGCAGCGGCAGGCCACAGACCCAGTCTCTGCCCTGTCAGGACCTTTGATTAAGCCACGTGATTGACTGTGCAGTGGCAGGCCACAGACTGTCCTGACCTCAGTCCTGTCAGATCCTTTGATTGAACTGAGTGGGCTGAAACAGCTTGTAAGAGTAGGGGGATGTCTTTCTGTTTGGAGGGGAGCGGTTTAAACAGTGTACGCACATTTTTTTTATTGTTGGTGCTGATTTTATTTCTCTTAAAAGAATATTATGTGTACTAACATGTAGGGTGTACTCAATGATGCCAGGACAGCCATGATAGGAGTGGGCATTTGAGATCCTCACATCAGGTGGATGGTTCTGAGGAGGGTAACGATGTCTCAGATCATTTTCCAGTCAGCACTGGGTTCTGAGCTCAGCCAATCATGTTCCTGTATTTTTTCTACCCATTTCATAATTAAGAAAGGTCAAAATAGGTTTGTGTGTCTGCTGCTATAGGCAGGCAGTTGATAATAGGCTGGCCTCCCTTGCCAGCTGGGACAGTCTGAGAGAAGTCTTAGGATATGCCCCCTCCCAGACTCCCTCAGTTTATTACAGTCTGTCCTTTTCCTCAGCAACTGGATTATTATTATTATTTTTATTTTATGGATTTTGACAAAAAAAAATATTTCACTTCTGGCTGCAGGGGCATCAGATAGGTTTGTGGGAGGTTGATTGTGTTGAAGCACTGCAAATGCATTATACGCATAATTGTAACACTGTGCGCCATTGATACTGATGTAAATTACCATGGAAGAACTTAGTCCTGCAAATCGTCACGAAGGGCTGTGAAGTGTACAGTCCCAAAAGGCTTCCGTGACCAGTCTACAAAAGCCGGGGTACTGTAGCAAACCAGTCTAGTTTTTCCAGGATCAGCTTAACTCTTGAGTATTTTTTCCCTGCTGCAGTATTACCACAACAGTGGAAACTGGTCCTTAATAAAATCCTAGTAGACTGCTAATTTCTCTCACCTTAGTGTGCTGCCTATTAGGCACATCACCTCTTCGATACTGTTATTTTTTAAATTGCTCACAAGGCTGAGTCCTCTTACAGCTGTAGTATTTGTTGGAGGGAAAATTTAAGTACTCAGTTTTTCACCAGTAATGCACGGGTTTTGTAATAAATGACTCAAGTTAGTAAATATGCCCCTGCCAGCAGTTGTTGAAAATTTCTTCCTCGAGGTTGCACTTTTACTTTGTTGTTAAACTTTTTATTAAATTCATACAGTAAAACATAATAACAAAAAGTCACTTTTTACAAAACCGGTGGTAGAATGAATGCCACAGGGAGGAGTACTGTACAGTACGTTGCTGATACACAACAATAAACTCATTATGTAACATCAGAATTATGCATTGTTTAAAAAGAAAATTACATTTAGGAGTCTAACAATGTTCCTGTTCCTGAGTAAATTAGTTATTACTAGTTTCCAAAGGATGAGTCCTGTCCTGCCTTACATCAAGGAAGGAGGGTGACAGGGGGACAACTTCTAGAGGACATATTCATCACTGAGTAAGAGAAGGAGAAGAAATATGACCCTCTCCACAGCCTCCAGAGAGGTTTGAGTTGCACCTACATGCAACTGCTGGATCAGTGAGTGAGTCCCCTCTACCTAGTAGCACACACTTCCCCAAAAGGGGAAGTGAGGTGGTGTTGAGTCCCTAATAGGGAGAGGAGGAAGTGTTCAATTTGTTGGAGGGGATGGAGGTGGGCACTCGGCACCAAGAGGCCTAGGGTCCAGGAGGGGGATATGAGAGAGGGCTTTGCATATCCAGGGGTGTAAAGGAGCTGGATTGATGACTTGCCAGGTATGGGGGGTGGTTGATAAACGTAAGGAATGGACTCCAGGTAGGATAGTAGGAGTCCATATCCCAAGATGCTAAGTGTGAGAGCCTTTCAGAGGTGGCCACTTGTGCTAATAAAGTTTGTAATTTCAGTACTGTAGGTATATGAGGGGTACACGATTGTCTCAGGATAAGGCATTTGGCTTCGTTGCCAACCATCTCAGCTCAGAGGTGGAGAGATGAGGAGCTTCTTTGGATATCCCTAACAGGAAAAATTAGGGGGGGGGGGGAGTGATCTAGAGAAACTTTAAGGACCCTGCAGCTGAAGTTGTGAACCCCTGCCAGAATGATAACTGGTGAGGGACAGGCCTGCCGTATAATTAGGAAGTCTTCACCCAGAGAAGCATGGCGTCAGCAGTTGTTTGTATGAAGGCATTTTAGGGAATGGAGCATTGCTGGGGTCAGGTACCAACAAGGTAAGACTTTATTTTGAATCAGCTGGCTATAGTCATCCCTGCAGGCTGCTTGGGCCCTGGCCCAGCAGGTAGGCCACTGTTTGTCCGTGCTCTGGATATTCAGTGCCTTTTGCCTATCTTTCCTTGGCTGCTGTCTGACCTCTTCCCCCAGGGCCACCGCCATGCTGCCTAGGTTTACCCCCCGGCAGGGGAGGAGCGGTCTCCTTACCGCTCTCCACCACCTACTTTAAGTATTTGTCAGGCGCCCCGAGAAATCATTGCAGTGACAGCGCTACGTGCCGGAAGCTGTCTCCGGGTTCAGCTGTGGGGTGTTTTCTCCCATCCCCGAGGGTGTCTGCATGCTAGGAGCTCCAAGGGACATAGGTGCGTCACAGCGTGACGGCCGTCTCAGAGCTCACCAACGTCCTCCCCACTCACAGCATCCCCGAGCTGCACCTCCACCTATGATCACCCAGGTGGTGGTATTGCAGCGGGATGGCTCCCTCCTGCCGGAGAGCAATCAGGGGCGCTCTGTCCTCCCCCGGCGACCCAAGTCCACGAACCCGGGTCACAGCGTTGTGGTAGCGCTACCGCTACTAAACAGGATGCCTCTTAACGAGATGAGGTTACAGAAGTTATTTGCCAGGCAAAGACTTCTTGTAAAAAGAGCCACAATGTTTGTTAGAGAGAGAGAGAGAGAGAGAGATAGACTGAAATTTAGAGATACCCTCAGAGAAAGGATGTTGTTCTGTTTGAACTGCCTATGTTAAAAAAAAAAAAAAAAAAATTCTGTGCAAATTTTTATTTTTATTCTATTGTTATTGAGAATAATAAAATGCTACTTGCAAATGTTATAATTGCTTTTCATTTTCCTATGCTTCCTGACCTATGCTTTGATGACAAAGGGTACTTGCCAAAAGTAGAGAGGGATCTGTTTCAAGCCAAAATACATACATGCTGAGCTGGGGGTTTTCAAGCCACTGACTCAGCATATATGCGTTTTGGCCGAAACAAATCCCTTTCTGCTTTTGGCAAGTACATTTGTTTTATTATTTAATGCAAAGTGAGTTGTGCCATTTTGGGCTGCACTAACTCTGCATGACAGCTTTTCGTGTTTTCTCGTAGCGCATCCGGAGTTTTTTACTTTCTGCACTGGCGAACAGCTCGAGAGCACGCGGCTCCCAGTGTTCCTGTATTTGTCCATGGCAGTGTTGAACCTCACTGCAAGGTTTTGTGTCCCAGGTTTACTAAAGTGTAGGCCATCTTCGCCTAATAACCTATTTTGCCCTAGCAACGTATCCCAGTCATTGGGACCCAGTGTTATTGTATGAGTCTGTAGCTATTTTTGTAGGTCCAGTTCTTGAGCCATCTGTGTATTCATATGATGGCTTCTTGCTTATGAAAGGGAGCTCTGGAGACTGGATAGATTTCAGAAAATAAGGGTTTGCTTCCTGTTACTTTTAAGGTGTTTCTCAGGGTTATGCAATAGTTACAAATTTCCTTTTCTTGCCATTTACCCACTTTGTTAGTGCTTACATGTGTTAGGGCAGAGGTATTTCTACCTGCTGCCTTTGCAGTTTTTTAATGTTGTTGGGTATAGCTTTAATTTTAGCTCCCAGAAGACAAGTGACAGATTTGTTATATTTGTCTTTTTTACAAAGTTCACTGTGTGAATTTGATGATTTGAGTTTCCAACGATGAGTTTGTGTGGTTCATCATTAATATGGTTTGCATTCTCTTCGCTTGGACTGTCACTATAGAGTGTCATTGAGGTATAGGTCAGAAAGCATAGGAGGCTGGCCTGGTGGCGCTGAGGGCTGAGGCGCTGGATGCCACACCTTGCACCACGCCGACGACCCGAGTTCGGGAGCAAGGTCGGGGATCGGTAGGGGAGGGAGAAGGATCGAGCGCCCGCTGGGCTGCTCTGCTCTTCAGGTGGGAAGGCATAGGATGTCTGGTGCTCTGGTGACACCTAGTGGAGACCAGGGGGCACCATGAGATGCTGGGCTACACATAAGGAGCGTGGCTGACGCAGGCAGGGTTGCTGTGCGCTGCAGCATCAGACGTGCACCACGCACGGGAGGAGGGAGGCTTTGGGCTTACACACAAGAAATACCCCTCCAGCCCGGATAGGCGACGGCCCTGTCAGTGCCACTGCCACACGCCCAACGCTGGTTCTAGGGACATGGATATGTTGTTCATCCACACTGTCTGGCAGGTTCCTTGCCACTTTAAATCTTGCCGGAAGGCTGGCTCCTCCCACCCACCTGGGTGGTAAAACTCGTGGCTCCGCCCCATGACGCCAGATCTTCCTTACCGCTTGGAAGGTCAGGTTCCCTCCTTAGCGCTCTGCGTTTAGACTGGATCCAGTCTCTTCAGTTCACCCGAAAATAATTTTAAAGTTTTCCAGACTTTGGTCTACTTCTTCCTTCGCGGCTGCGATGGACAAATCGACTCCCAGTTTTCGGCGGTGCTCATGTGGGCAGAAGATGTCTAGGACCGATCCGCACTCCACATGCATCTACTGCCTAGGGCTTGACCATGACCCGCATGCCTGCGAGTTGTGCAGGTCTTTCTCTGCAAACGTCCTGGAAGACCGTGCTGCCCAGCTCCAACTTGGGCGCCCGAGAAACGCTTATCCACCGTGAAGTCCAAGGAGGCCCATTGGTGGTTTCCGCGGCGGCTGGCTCGGCTGAGCAACTCGAGCAGATGATCGACCTCGAGAAGGAGGCGGCCCAGGCCGCATCTTCATCACCCTCGGTCACGGCATTTATCACGCTCTCCTTGGGATCCTCCCACACAGCTTCTTTTAAGGAGCTTTGCCAATCCGTCTCCACGAAAGGCGAGGGGCCATCGGGGCACTCCTCTCGGTCCAAGAAGAAGGACTCGAAGGGTAAGTCCCACCGTCAGCGTTCGTGGGGCGGAAAGGTCCCTCTCCCGGACAGTCGACACTCTACTTCGGTTGAGGTTGCGGCTAAGGCCGCTGGCTTCACAGTGTCCCCGACAGGTCAGCCGGCCGAGACGCCCGTTGATGCGGTCGAGATTTTTCTCGACTGGTCGGACGGGCTGTCGACTGGAGAAGCCGACAACCCTTCTTCACCGGTTCCCCCAGAGGAAACCGAGGACTTACCTGCGCCTCCTGTGCCGGAGTCCCCGGTTAAGGCTCCCAAGCCGAGGGAGGAACAGGTTTCCTCCGCTCCCTCCCAGACCCACCCTCAGAAACACCGACGGTCTCGGTCTCGGACCTTTTCTTGGTCCAGCCGATCCCGCCGACACCGGCGGTCTCGGTCTCTGCACCAAGGAAAGTGGTGATGCCGCTCATCCTCGTCTTCCTCCTCCTTGGAGGCTTTAAGCGCAAATTACGTCGATGCTGCGGACAATGTGGCAGCAGCTCCTTCTGACAAGGAACAAGCCGACGCCGTCGTCTTCCCGCCATTAAGTGGGCCAGCAAAGGCTGAAACAATCCCCTCGCTGGTGGTCAGGTGCCCAAACCTGGGCCAGTTGTTCGGCCAAAACCTGCTGCCCCACCGACTGTGGTGGAACCCCCGCCTCCACAACCGAAATCGGGGTCTCCGACCAAGGATTCTCTTTCGGGTCAGGGACTGCCCCACCAGTTGTCGGTCACCCTCACTCCCAACTGTCCTCGGCAGGTGGAGGGTAGCTCAGGTCCCAGGCAGCTGTTCGCAGACTCCTCGGAGTCTGACAACGACTCCTTCCTGTTCTCCAGGGCCCTTGACCTGGAGTCCACCGGAGGACAGTCGATGGACGAGAGCCCATCATTGTTCATGGGTCTGCTTTGGCTCATCTCAGAATCCACCGGGATGCAGCTCGAGCCTATATCCAAGTGGGCCAAGTATCCCCTCACAGAGATTCTGGACCGAGGGGATTCTCCCATGGAGGCCTTTCCAGTGGCTGAAACCATTGTTGGCCCAGCGTTGGAGTTATGGCAGTGGTCAGCTTTTTGTTCTGCTCCTTCAGCCAGTATGGCCAGGAAGTATGTGGTCCCTACTGGGTCTCTGTCCGGTTTCTCAGAACACCTCTCTGCGGAGGGGTTGGTTACGACAGCGTTTTCCAGCGTTCCGGGAGTGCTAGGGACGTGGACAAGCCCCTCGACAGAGAGTCTAAAAAGCTGGACTATGCAGGGTGCAAAGTATATGCTGCGTCCTTCCTCGGCCTCCATCAGGCCAGTTTGGCTGTACTGATGGCACACTTCTTCCACGCCCTCATGGGCTCCCTGCATGAGGTGATCCCTCATCTCCCGGTTGATCTGCAGATTATGGTCAAGCAGGTGCGGGATCAGGGAAGGGCAGTGGCAAAACAGCAGCTCCAAATGGCTCTCGATATTGGAGACTCCTGTGCCCGGTCAGTAGCGACCGCAGTGGCCATGCGCCGCAGAGCTTGGCTGCGGATCTCCACCTTTATGGCCGATACCCAGCACAAGTTGGCAGACGTCCCCTTCCTGGGTACTGACTTGTTCGGGCCTGGGGTGGAAGGCCACCTCCAGAGAATTGAAAAGTCCAATGCCACCTTGGACTCAGTCACGTCTGCCCAGAAGGACAAAGGCCGTCGACAGCAGCATAAGTCCTTTCGCCCTTCTGCCCTTGTGGCACGTCCGGCCCAGCAACACCAGCATCAGGGCCAGCAGGCTTGCACTTGGCACCCCAAAGCAAAGCCTGCAGCTTCCTCCAACAGGAAGCCAGGAGGAAAAGGCCCAGGAGGTCCCTCGGCCGGTCCTTCCTCCAAGCCTGCCCAGTGACTGGTTGAGGGGTGTCGCCCCCAGCCGTGTTGCTTCCCCCTGGGTTCCCCCCATGGGGGGACGGCTCCGCCACTTTCTTTCCACCTGGTCCGCTATCACCATGGACCGTTGGGTGTTGGAGGTGGTAGGAAAGGGTCTGCCTCTGGAGTTCGAGCAGGCCCCGCCCTTCCAAGCCATCGCCCCACGGGGGGTTACGGGGTCCGCAGCCTCTCTGTCGGCCTGTCAAGCCGACATTGCCCTGCTTCTCCAGAATGAGGTGATCAGGAAGGTGGTGGATCCTCCACCAGACCCAGGGTTTGTGTCCAGGTACTTCCTGTTCCCGAAACGGATGGGGGGGCTGGCACCCCATTCTAGACCTGCACGACCTGAACAGGTTCCTAAGGTTTTGAACTTTCAGGATGGTCACTCTGGCTCAGATCATTCCATCCTTGGAATGAGGCATGTGGTTCTGTTCTCTGGACCTCCAGGACTCGTTCTTTCACGTCCCAATCCGTCCGTCCCACCAGCGATTCCTCTGCTTCAGAGGAGAGGGGTCTCTTTACGAGTTCTGGGCCATGCCCTTCGGCCTTTCTCTAGTTCCCAGGGTCTTCACCAAATGCATGGCAGTGGTGACAGCATTCCTGAGGCATCGAAGGGTCCGGTTGTACCCCTACCTGGACGACTGGCTGATTGCGGCCTCCTCCAGACCAGAGGTGGAGCAGTCCAGGGATCTAGCCCTTCAGGTTTGCTCTCAAGTTGGCCTCCTCATCAATGAGGCCAAGTCGGAACTCGTGCCAAAGCAGGTGTTCCAATTCATCGGGGAAAAGCTCGACTCTCTGCGAGCCAGAGCATAGCTCCTGGCAGACAGGGCCGAGGTTCTTTCCTCCTTTGCCCAGTCATTTCAGGTTGGGCAATTGCGCCCTGCCCGGGACTTTCTGCGCCTCCTGGGCCTCATGGCGGCCTGCACCATCATGGGCCAATGGGCCCGTTGGCACATACATCCCCTACAATGGGGACTGGCCAGCCAATGGTCACAGCGCTCCGGTCATTTGGATCTGCCAGTGACAATGACCCAGGAGATGTAGAACGCTCTCCAGTGGTGGATCTTTCCAGCTCATCTGCAGGAGGGCATCCCGTTTGTCCACCCAGAGCCGACGGTCTCTCTGTCGAACGACGCCTCTCTGATGGGTTGGGGTGCCCATCTGGGGGAGCACAGAGCGCACGGCCTCTGGTCCCCTCGGGAGTCCCGATGCCACATCAACCTGCTGGAGCTTCGAGCTGTTCGTCTAGCCCTCACCGCCTTTGCTCCGTTTGTACGGGGTCAAGTGGTCCAGGTCCAGACAAACAATGCCACGACCATGTACTACCTAAACCTCCAGGGCGGGACGCGCTCCATGCCTCGGTGCAGGGAAGCTCTCCGCATTTGGTCCCTCATGCGCAGCCTGGAGGCGGATCTCCTTGCCGTCCATGTGGCAGGAGCCTCCAACATTCTGCCCGATACTCTGAGCCGGATAGGAGCTGTGTCCCACGAGTGGTCTCTCCTGCCGGTGGTGGTACAAGATCTGTTCTCCCACTGGGGCATGCCTCAGGTGGACCGGTTTGCCTCCAGGGAGAATGCGAAGCTGAGGCTGTTTCATGCCCGCCCCCCTCAGCAGGGCTCGCTGCAGGGGGATGCCTTCTCAAGACCATGGACCCCGGGCCTCTTCTATGCCTTTCCCCTATTTCCCTTGATCCACAAGGTGCTTTTCAAGGCGAGGAGGGACAAGGTGCAGGTGATTCTGGTAGCCCCAGACTGGCCCCACCAGTTCTGGTATCCAGATCTCCTCAGCCTCAGCTCCAGGCTCCCGAGGCAGCTTCCAGCCCACCCGGACCTGATCTCAGTCAGTCAGGGGAAGGTATTCCATCCGGACCTTCAATCCCTGCACCTGACGGCCTGGTTTCTGAGCGGCTAGAGTTCCAGGCTTTGGGTCTTTCCGACAAGGTCCTCAACATCGTTGAGGCTTCCCGTAAGGAGTCGATCAGGAAATGCTATACCTTTAAATGGAAGAGATTCTCCATTTGGTGCCAGTGCATGAGCCTGGACCCTTCCTCTTGTTCCTTGGCAAGCATTCTGGACTACCTGTGGGCCCTTTCTTGGCTAGGGCTTTGGTCAACGACCCTTAAGGTGCACCTGGCAGCCATCTCTGCTTACTGGGCGTGGGCCGGGAAGCAGTCGATGGTGCAGGAGAAGGTGGTCGGGCACTTTTTCAAAGGCCTTGATCACATATCCCCTCCGGTGCAAGAACCTCCACCTCCATGGGATCTACTGCTGGTATTGGCTAAGCTCATGGGCAAGCCATTCGAATCAATGCACAGGTGTGACATCTCTCACCTGTCGTGGAAGACTGCCTTCTTGGTGGCTATCACGTCAGCTAGAAGGATGGGAGAGCTCCAGGCGCTTTCCATCAATTCTCCTTATCTGGTCTTCCACAGGGACAAGGTTGTCCTGCGCCCCCAACCGAAATTCCTTCCAAAGGTGGTGTTGGAGTTTCACCTTAACCAGGTGTTGACTCTGCCGGTGTTCTACCCCAGTCACACTTCGGAGGCCGAATATAGGCTCCATACTCTGGACTCTAGAAGAGCGCTCGCTTATTATAAGGAGCGGACAGCTGAAGTTCGGGAGAGGTTCGCCAGCTGTTTGTCACCTGTGCTGAAGCCGCACCTGGCAGACCTGCAGCCAAGCGGATGATAGGCAGGTGGGTCACCTCCTGCATAGATCTCTGCTATAGGTTGGCAGGCATGGAGCCTTCCAGAGGGTTAAGAGCTCATTCTACCCGCCATACCGCTGCATCGGTGGCTGCTTCCAGGGACGTCCCTATCCAGGAAATCTGCAGGGCTGCTACCTGGAAGTCAGCACACACCTTCATTACCCATTACCACATCGACCTTGAGTCATGCCAGGATTCTGGATTTGGGTCCTCGGTTCTCCATTATTCCCTAAGTAGGGGGTGTGCGCCTTGCCTCCCTCCTCCCGGAGAACTGCTAGGAGTCTGCCAGACAGTGTGGATGAACAACATATCCATGTCCCTAGAAATACAGGTTACTCACCTGTAACAAGAGTTCTAGGAATAGTATATGTTGTTCATCCACACGACCCACCCAGCCTCCCCGGCTTCGACGTATAACCTGGCCTCCAGTGGGCTAGATCTGGTGTCATGGGGCAGAGCCGAGAGTTTTACCACCCGGATGGGTGGGAGGATCCAGCTTGAAGACCTTCTGGCAAGATTTAAAGTGGCAAGGAACTTGCCAGACAGTATGCATGAACAACATATACCATTCCTAGAACTCCTGTTGCAGGTGAGTAACCTGTATCTATGGGGGACCCCACAACTGGACCTGATTGCCTCCCCGGTCAACCACCATCTCCGGAGATACTATTCCATTATCCTGAGCAAAAAGGGATGGTTTATAGATGCCCTGTCCCAAACGTGGACAGGACTTTTCTTATGTGCTCCCCCCCATCCCACTCTTATAATGGACTCTACTGAAACTACAAGTCGAACTTGCCACCATGATTCTCATAGCCCCTCTGTGGCCTCGGCAGGTGTGGTTTCCCCTACTTCAGCAGTTCTCGGTAGAGGAACCTGTTCCGTTACCAATCAGACCAGATCTCTTGACTCAGAATCAAGGGACCCTTCTACATCCCAACCTGAAGGCACTGCACCTTCATGCTTGGCTCCTGAGGACGCTTTCATAGCATGTCTACAAGTGTCCTCTTCTGTTGCCAGTATTTTGCTGGCATCACATAAACCAGCAACCAGGGAAACATAATGCCAAATGGAAACACTTTTCTATTTGGTCTGCTTCCCGATCACTGAATTCCTACTCTTGTCCATTGACGAAAGACTTGGATTACCTAGCCTTGATTTCCAATACAGGATTAAGCTATTCCTCCATCAAAGTCCATTTGGCCTCTGTTTCGGCCTTCCATGAACCACTGGATGGCAGATTACTGTATCAACATCATTTAGCCAGAATGTTTTTAAGAGGAATGTTGCATATTAAGCCACCTATCAGAAGACCCACTCCTCCGTTTGATCTCAATTTCCTAATAGAGAAATTAAGTCTTGAGCCCTTTGAACTGGTGGCCACTTGTGGCCTCTGTTTTCTTTTATGGAAAATGCTATTATTAGTGGCTGTCACTTCAGCTCAACTTATTTCCAAGCTCCATGCCCTCATGTGTAGAGAACCTTGATTTTTCACAAAGATAGGGTGGCACTTCGTACCAACCCTGCCTTGCTACCTAAGGTAGTGTCTGAACACACCTTAAACCAGTCCTTGGAGTTACCGGTATATTATCCTGAACACTCCAGTTGAGTTGAACACCTCTTACATACCCTAGATATCCATCGTATATTACGGCACTATACTAATCGAACTGAAATGATTAGAAAAACTTCTCAACTCTTTGTCACCTTCGCCTCAGGCAGGGAAGGTCTCCCAATTGCTAAATGGACTCTCTCGAATTGGCTAGCACATTGCATAACATTTTGTTATTCAAAATACAACATACCATTGCCTGGACCTGTCCAAACCCATTCTACCAGAGCGATGGCCACTACTGCGGCCTGCTTTAAAGGGGCCTCTATCACGGATATCTGCAAGGCAGCTACCTGGTCCACAATTCACACTTTCATGAAGCATTACAACTTACATATTGCTTCACACCATAGGGCGGCTTTTGGCCGAACTGTCCTACAAGGCCTCCTGTCATAATCACCACCCTTTCTGGGGTTTATTGCTTGGGATTCATCCCAAGTGTATTACCTGCTGCAAGAGACCACTCCGTGGAAGATAGTACAGTTATGTAAAATCTTTCCATAACAGTAGGTCTTTGAGGAGTGTCTCTTGCAGCAGGTACGATCCCACCCTCTGTCCCCCTCCTTCTCTAAGAGAACAAATTCTGGTCCAGTGACTTATAGGATGAGATACCTACGGTACCTTGGCTTCCCCTCGGTCCTCGCTTAGTGAGCTGAATTCGGTGGGGGGAAACTGAGGATACCAGGGACCGCCGACACTTACTTAGGAAACAGGAAGCTGATGTCATGTGTGGGCAGCCCCTGGAAAAGACTTCTAGAAGAGCTGCTGTGTGCCACAGCGACCTCTGGTGACAACCCAAGTGTATTACCTGCTGCAAGAGACACTCTTCAAAGATCTACTGTTACAGTAAGATTTTGCGTAACTATACTTTATAGGAGTGGTATATGGTGTCCATCCACACAAACCCACCCGACCTCCCATGGCAGTGGTGCGCAATACTGCTTCCAGTGGGCAAGAGCTGCCATCACGGGGTGGTGCTAGGGGAGTTACCACCTGGGTGGGTGGGATGAGCCAGCTTGAAGACTTTCTGGTAGCCCTTAAAGGGGGAAAGGACACTGCCAAGACGTGTGGACATACACCATATACCACACCTAGAACAACTGTTACAGGGAAATAACCTGTTTTTCTGGGCATATCTCTTAACATTGAGGTGCAGATTGCACCGAAGGAGGTCCCGATAAGCCAGCTAGGTGTGGTGGTCTCTCTCCAGGATGTCTGTTTTGTGGCTTTTGAATTGTTTTTTTTTTTTAATGGAAAACAAGATGGCGGCTCACGAAAAAGGAATTTTCTCTCACGAAAAAGGATTTGAATCTTGTGAAAAAGGAACTGGTCTCTCAAGAATGATTCCTTTTTTGCGACGTCAGTCCTTGGTCGAACTTTATCCCAATAAAATCGACAGGAGAGTTCCCACTGAAAACCATGAGAAACTTAAAAATGTAATAACTTTTCAACAGATTGATATTTTTTTCACCAAACTGAGCATGGCAGTTCTGTTACCCAAGCTGGCTGTACCATAAGAAAATCACACCAAAATTCCACACCATGTGGACGCAAGGCAGTGAGGAAAAAAATGCAAAAAAGGGCGACTTTAAGGTTTTAGCTGTTTTCAGGATCTTCGGATCCGTACATCTGACTGGAAGGAAACTTTACAGATCAAGAGCTCTACCCCACAGGACAGCGCATACCAAATTTTTTGCAAATCCGTTGAACGGTTGCAAAGTTATTGAAGTGCAAAATTTGAGGTTTAACGTTAAACAGGCTACTCAACCCTAACTACATGGGCAGTCGAGCCCTTATATATATATATATATACACACATATATATATTATGTACACACACATATATATATATATAGATACACACATATAAAATATTTTTTTTCTCCTCTCGGGGCAGCTGGCAGGTGGGTTTCGACTCTCCCTTCCACCCATGACTGCGTTGCCCCCCAACCCTCTCCCAGCAAAAATCCATGGATTTCTCCCTGCAGCGTTGCTAAGGAGGTGAAGGCCATCCTACCTCTCGCTGCTACACAACCAGATACCTGGATTGAGCTGAGGTCGGAAGCGTGGTCTGGGCTTCATGCAGCCTACCAGTGCTATTTTCCACATCCCCCAATTGCTAGGATACATACATCGGCGCACACACACGCCATGGAGTCCAGCAGTACCCTCCCATCATTAGTGTCCCCAGCTCATTCTACCCTCAGGCCTCCACCTGAGGGCAGTCATTTGGCAGGACTGTCAAGCCACCCTCCCCAGGAGAGGAGAGCTGTCTTGTGGACGCTCGATCCTCTCCATCCACAGCCGACCCCCAGTGACCTGCGTTTGCAACTGAATACGGGTGCCAGTGTGGCAGGCGGTAAGGCGCAATGCCTCAGCGCTCCATGCCACTGGTCTGGCATTATTTCTATATTTTATAATAACAAAAAAAAGGAAAAAAAAAATACATGTCAGTGTGATTTGTTTCTTTAAACTTTTTTTTACTTACTCTTTCCTTGTTCTTCAAGTGTCCTGTCCACATTCTGCTGTCACAGTCTTAAACTTTACCTTTTCAATTTTCTCACTTTTCAATTTTCTTACTTTTGTCAGTGTCAGTGGCTCAGTAGGTAGCACACTCGCCTCTGAGGCCGGGAGATCAGAGGGTTGTGGATTCAGTTCCCACATCTGGCACTTGGGTTAATATCCCAGTACTGACACTGTAGTGCAGCATGAGAGGGGTGCTGCACTTCTGAGGTGCCGTCTTTCGGATGAGACGTTAAACCGAGGTCCCATCTGCCTGGATTGGTGGGAGTTCAGGTGGATGTCAAAGATCCCATGGCACCTATCGAAAAGAGCAGGGGAATTTCCCTGGTGTCCTGGCCAAATTTCCCTCATTCACTTAAAATACCACCAACAGCTTAATATGGTTCAAGGTCAGTTGGCATTCATCTGTATCCCCCTTCCCTGGGTCATGCCTGAAAATAGGCAGGATTTGTCTAGTGCACTTACCCAGTCAACAAAAAAAAAACTAAACTAGCTTTACTTCATTCTTTCTCTCTCCTTCATCTCCCCTGAATTGTGGAATACTGGAGAATAGGTGTCAGTCCCCCTCCTCATACAATATTTCTAGCTGGTCTCAGACCCCCCCCCCCCAAATACACACAAACACCCTCTCATACCCAGTTCACATATACAACCCAATGCTGGATGCCCAATTTAATGCCCCCCTCCTCCCAGTATCTGACTGCAGTTCACCCTCCTCACTGCCTAGTATACACCACCAAATCCCAGTTCACCTCCTGGACTGGCTCCCCAATGCCTGATTCACACTCCTATATGTAGTGCACCTTTCAGTTGCAGGTTCAAGCCTCCTCACTGTGCCAAATTCACCTCTGTAGTCTGCCTACCACCTCATGCTGTGGTCACAGACTCCTGCTCCCAGGTCACCCCTGTACCCAGTTCAGACTTAGGCTCAGGTTATTAAATGCAATACAGAAGTACTGAGCTCAAGATTTTCCCCACCCCAGCCAGTGCCCATATGCCCAAGCCCATACCTGGTTTACAGACAGCACAGCGACTCATGAAGACACTCAGAAGTGTGCTCCTCTGGCCTTTCCAGCCCAGTAAATCTTGACTTGTATTTTTTATATTTTTTACATCAGTTGGACAGTCATCAGCACATCCACTGCCCTCTCCAGCTCTTGCCTTCCCCAGTATAAAAAAATGGCACATATGGGCTCTTCCACCCATCCACCACATAAGTAGCCCTGGCATTTACCCTGCATGATCATCTCTCCACTCCTATTGCACTGCTCCCAACTAGCGCCAAGTGAGACTGACCACCGTCGCTGCATAAACTGTGCTGCCATGAAACAATGTCTTTCAGCCTGGACCAAGGAGACCTTTGACGCTCTCTTGCCTGCAAGCTCTTGCTCTGCTTCTTTTGTTTTGGAAACCACAACTGCTCTTGCTGTCACCAGTAAAATGATGAACTCTCCTGCATACAGCATTACAGTACGAGAGGGTTAAGACAGGTTGAACATGGCTGCAGGCACGTGGCAGTAACAAAAATTGTTTGGCTTTTTCCTGTGCTGTATGCTGGTCCAATCAGAAAGCACTGGAGGGGATGGGGGGCTTGCAGTGGATTTGGGACCAAAAAAAGGAACTTGTGGCTGCGTGCATATTTTGCATGCAAACCATTGCAGAACAGCCTCTTAAAGGCCTTTTTTTAAAGAGTAAATGAGCCCCATACTTAGCTTATCTCAGGCACTGAACAGAGTGTTCTAATCTTATTTTTTTTTTCAGTCTGCTAAGTTGTTTGTGGACCTCAGCTATTTCATCCCTTAAGTTCCATATACAATGAATTAGCTATGCACTGAATTTAAGGAGAGTAAGGTGTAACTTAAATGCCATCCATTGCAAGTAAAAATGCATAGATTTAACACCTTCAAAATAAAATTATTTTTTTCAGAGAGTGGTTAATCCGTGGAACTTACTCCCCCTTGATAGTGTCATCAGTAACACCAAGGTTGAATTCAAGACTAAATTAGAATAAATTTGTACTATTAGTTTCAGCTTCATTATTATGGGTGAAAGATTGGAGTGATCTTACTTCGAGAAGGCTCTTGCAGTAGGTGATAACCATAAGGGCTGAGCCACCAGGCACTAAGACCACACAGAAAACTTAGCTAGTAGTGTCTGGTGGGGGACCACCCACCCAACATCACGTGATGGCCCTCAGGAATATAGTGGGAGATTCCCACACCCGCTTGCAGTTCTTTCCTGCCGTCGACATGTGCACGTCCTACCTTTCAGAACGCTGCTACAGTTGACCGCCATTTTCGATAAGGATTACCTTTCGATTTTCTTACAAAAATCAGTAATTTCAACATCGGATTGCATGTCTTCTCCAACTTCATCCGAGTCCCACAAGAACAATTGCGCCTGCGGCAAGCAGATACCGGAGAAAAACAGCCATACCTTGTGTCTTCTTTGCTTTGGGCCTGTCTATGACTCTGAGGACTGTGAGGCCTGCCAGAAGTCAACCAGGCCATACGAAAATGCTGTCAGCAAGTCCTGGAAGCCCACCTTTAGAAACAAAAACTAGTTCGATGGAAAGGGAGCTGCAGCAGGTGCAGAGCGCTTCTTCATCTCCCAAGGGCTATTCTGGCTCCCACTCTTCCAAGCAGAAAAAACACAAACAGGACAACGACAAGAACCGGGACTGGGATCAGTCTCTCTCCAGGCCACAGCTTTCTTCGGAGACCGCGGCCATCGAGCGACCCTCTACCAGTACGGGAGGCGCCATTCTTGTCAAGCCTGCTCCTCCAGCTATGGAACAGCTTTTGGCTCCACCGCCTGAGCTGGTAACTTCTGGCGTGGACCCTCTGGGGATTCGGAGGTTAAGTCCACCCATAGGCCCTTCAGACCTAAACCAGGGTCTGAATTGGGTGATTTAGCTAATAAGTCAGATGCCAGCTCTTCCGATGATTGCACAGCCCTGGTGCTCACGTCGAACCCCGACTCGAGGTCTGACACCAGTCCTTTGGACCAGCACCTGCTGCCGCTTCGGCCGAAGCTGCCGCGAGAGGAATCCCCCTCTTGGGATTCTCCTTAGTCTCCTTCGGTGGGGCTCTCAGACCCTCCTTCCCACCTGGAGCCAGAGGAGCTGTTGCCTGCTGGCCTGATTGATCAGCCAGCGCTGGGCCACCCTGGGACAGACCCTCCCATGGACCTCACGGCCAACTTGCCTGTGATCCCTCCATCTAGGCCACCTCCTACACCTCAGACCCCAGAGGTGCCTGTCACCCCGTCTATGCTGACACCAGGTCCCACTGTAAGTCTTCAGCTGGGTACCCCACTACCTGTGCCTTCTGGCCTTCCTTCAGGCCCTCAGCCCCACTGTCGGGTCCTTCTCCAGGTTACCCAATGCGGGGCTATTCAATGCCAGGCTGCCCTACGCAGGGCCATCTTGCGCCAGGGTACCTGACATCAGGCTACCTGATACCAGGGTGTCTGACGCCGGGGTATCTAATGCCGGTGTACCCTACGCCAGAGTACCCAATGCTAGGCTATCTGCCATCAGGGTATCAGCCGCCGGCCTGCTTGTATCCTTCACAGGCTCCTCCACAAGCCCCAGTGCATTATGATGCTCTCTTTGATTCCTGGTGGAAGAAAGCTAGGCACCAGCTAACTTCAGAGTTGGACTGATGCCAGCTGGACACAGCTTGCATGCTGATCCGGGCGACCCCTACTCCACGGTCCCTGTCCCCTATCAGAGTCTATTCCTCGGCTTCCAGACGCACGTTGGGTGCCTCAGTGAGGGATGACCGGGGTCATGAGCTTGCTAATCCTCAGACAGAGGACACCCATCAAAGGTCCCTGTCGCCCCACAGCAGCCCTATGCCAGACTCTGAATCTGACTCTTCCTCGTCTTTCTCTGGCTATGAGTCCTCTCCACTGGAGGACCCCAAGCCTAAGGAGACTTCTAAGTCTCCCTCAGAGGATCCCTCCTTTTTGGACATCCTCTGAAAAATTCAGGAGGCTAACGGCTGGAGGACTGAAGAGCAAGATCCTCAGAGACTGAGGTTGGCAGAACATCCTGACCTCTCGGAGCTTGAACCCCCTTTTCATTCCCCCGTTGACTAGGCCCCACAATGATTTGGCCACCACATATGGCAACAACCGTCATTTGTCACAGCCATTTCTAAGAAGGCGGACAGATTGTACCATACTCCAGAAGGGAAAGATCACCTAGTTAACCACCCCAAAGCTGATTCAGTGGTTATCAGCGTGGCTCATGACCGCTCTACAAAGCTGAAGCATATGAGTACCTCCCCTTCTGATAAGGAGTCGAGGCAACTTGACCAGTTTGGCTGGAAGGGCAACTCGTCCTCCACTTTGGCTCTGCGGGCTATGAATTATATAGCCCACATGATCTGCTATCAAAAGGCCATCCTTGGCCAACTGAAAGCAGAATTTAAGGCTTTGCCAGACTCTGAGGCCAAGACCAAAATTCAGCAGACTGTCAAAACTGCAGAGATTACCTGCCGTCATACCTTACAGGCGACTTATGACGCCATCAATGCTTCTGCCAGAAGCACTGCAGTGGCGGTTTGTCTTCGCAGGCATGCCTGGTTGTGGGTATCGGGTTTCACTCAGGATGTCCAAGCGTCCATTCTGGATGCCCCCTTCAGGGGCTTTGGGCTCTTTGGAGGGGACATCAAGGACATATTGACCAATCTGCAGGAGCGAGGAAAGGCCCTTCGTTCCGTGCATTCCCTCTACCATACCAGTCCCAAATCTCCGCCTCCTTTTCACCGGCAGCAAAGGCACCAGACAAGGCAGCAGCCCACCAAGCATCAGGGCAAACGTCTGGCTACCTCATCTGCATGGCCAGATTAATGGATGTGGGGGCCCTACTCCAAGTCATATTTTGTGGCCCAGGGGGCCCCAGATGCCAGCATTACACTCTTCTGCAGTACCGACCAGGGTACTCAAGCAGGATGTGGTTTATAATGCTATGTGTTATGCCACATGACTTGACAGGTCACATGCCCTTGATTATAAACAACACAATTCAGAATGACCAATTACTGCACAAAGAAACATTTTATCAGAACAATACCAACATTTTGTAAATTTTCACTTTTTAGTTACCTTTAACTCGTCTTGTTTTTCCCTTGCCACTACTGTACCTTGTAACTATTTTTGTTATTATTAATTATGGATCCTCTTTTCTTCCTCTTTTTTTTTTCCCTCCCCTGAGACACACCTGGACATTAGACTTCCATTAGTGTGCCCTGCCTTCCCAGATATCAAATCCAAATTCCACATAAATAAATTAATAAAAATGGGGATCGTAGCTGCCATGATCTCCCTGCAAATGCCTCTTTGAATACCTATTCTCTCTGCCAAAACCAAAAAACTGAAGCATGTATTGAAGCAGTTAGTGGGGGCTTACAGCTCCATCCCATTATTTCTACGCACAAGACTCCTTCGAGCTCCAAACCTGAGACATGCTCAAGCTCCTTGCCTTTGCAATGCATCTGCCACAATCACCCTTTGTGCAGCTACCTCTGTCCTCAATTCTGTCTGTTCTCCCACTGTCTCCTCTCCTCCATCTCCAATGTCATTTATAGTTTTGTTGTCAACTTGAAAGTTGCTTTGCTGCCAATGCTGAGTTGCCACATCCTTGCTCCTACTCAAGTCATTGATGCCAAAGCAGCTAAACAGAGTTGTGCCAAAAAGACTGAGCCTTAAGAACCCTGCAGGACCTGCAGGTGTTGACTGCAGTCACTTCAGAAATTAAGTTTCCTAGAGCAACCTGCTGCAACTTACCAGTAATGTATATGAGTCAAATCAAACCAAGACAAAACTGTGCCAGCAAGAGCAAGTCACACAAGTTAGTTTCCCCTCAGGTGACTTATTAGCATCCCATGATCCATTTTGTGCCAGACTCAAATCTTGTTAAAGACTCAGTACACTACTCAGGTTACTGAACACTCACAGCCAGACCATGACCAGAGGCAGCCACAGCTTAGTTTGTTTCTCCAATGCAATAAAACTAGTTATTTCTGCAGCACAAATGACTTGGACACTGCAGCATACAGACGACTAGTCAACACAACATACCTGGTGTGGCCTGACTGATGTGAATGTGACTTTGATGAGTCCAGTCTGTCCTCTTGATTGTTTTCTCAAGATCACACAGGCGGTGGTGACACGGCTCTGCCCTGCAGTGTGGCCCGCATGGGAGGACTTCTTATAGTCTCAGCAGGACCAAAGGCCAAACTAGCAGCAGCACTGACTGACTATGGCTAGTGGCTACACTAAAAACACCACCAGCACGTGACACTGCACTGAAGCCAAATCTGACTCTGGATGACCCCCCATGGCCTGCTCAGACTCTGTCTGCTTTTGTGTCTTTAGACAGAGACTTTTCTTTGATAGACGAGACCAACCACCGGCACTGACGACTGACCGCCACACTCTCTCTTGTTCTCCTCCTCTACTCCTCATTACTGCCTGGCCACATGTCCTGATGCCATGCACATGCACACACTGATTCCCGCTCCCCAGTAGCCACACCTCCAGAGGACCTCTGATGGACATGATTGATTGTGTGTGGTGGGGTTAGGGTGGATCAGAGGTGAAGCTGGAGCAGCCGTCAGAGAAACTGAGAGGCTCACTTGCTCAGAGCAGCTACGGGGTGGGGGGTCATCATTCACCAGGCTGACTCAGTGAGGTGGGGGGACTGACTGACTCCAAGGAAGGGGCTGCTTTTTGGGCAGTTCGGCCTGTCAGCGGTTGTCCAGTACAGCCAGAATTAAAGAAAGTAGCTGTAAATAAGTTAACAGTGGGGGCCCTCCTGAACCTTGGGGCCCTACGCCATGGCGTAATTAGCATACAGGTTAATCCAGCCTTGCTCATCTGCCTCTACCCCACCCCCCGCCAAGTTGCACAGAACATCCGGGGTGGCGCTCTCGAACCCTCCCTCTTGACTCGTGGCCTGCCTCCACTCCTCCACCCACAGTTCTGGAGGAATCAGTCGAGGGCAGATTTGCTAGCCACCTGTTGGGGTGGAAGGCAATCATGACAGACTGTTGAGGGCTTCAACTAGCAGCTCAAGGACACACAATAGAATTCCGAGAGAGACCTCCAGAAAATCCTGCAGGTCACTCATTGCCCCGCAAGGTCACATTCCGCTCATCAGAGAGGAGATTGCAGCTCTGTTGTGAAAGTCCGCCATAGAACCAGTTCCTCGGGGGCCAGGTAAGAAAGGGGTATTGCTCCTACTTCTTCCTATTCCCAAAGAAGACGGGAGACCTTTGGCTGATACTGGACCTCAGCACGCGTGACCTGTATGTCGAGTACAAACGGTTTTGCATGCTGACCATCCCAGGACTGTTGCCACTGCTCCATCAGGGACACTGGCTCTGTGCCCCGGACATGCAGTGTGCCTACCTCCATATCAGTATATGCCTGGCCCACTGATGCTTTCTCAGGTTTACCTTTCAGGGGGAGCATTTCCAATTCAAGGCTCTCCCCTTTGGCCTTTCCTCGGCACCCAGGGTGTTCACCAAGTGCCTAGCAGTGGTGGCAGCAGTTTTGCAATATCAGGGCCACTGTGTTTTTCTGTACCTAGATGACTGGCTTCTGTCAGCTCCGTCAGGGGCCGACCTGGAAGCTTCTCTGGCGGCTACCATGGACCTGTTCCATGGGGTGGGGGTCGCGGTGAATTACCCCAAATCTCACCTCACTCTTTCCCAGCACCTCCAATTCAATGGGGTGGTACTGGATACTTCCCAGGGTCAGGCCTTCCTCTCCTTAGACATGGTGAAAACACTGCAGAGGCAAGCTCAGCTTGTGGCCTCCAGCCGTAGGACAATGGCCAGAACAGTTCTCTGCCTCTGCAGTCTTATGGCGGCTGCCATTCCCATGGTACCCCTAGACCACATGCAGGTGACGCAGTGGACCCTTGGTGCAGTGGAATCAGAGGTCAGACAACCTGGATCACAGGGTTCTGGTGTCCAACCCTATGCGAAAGGATCTCCTGTGGTGACAGGATCTGCAAAATCTCTGCCGAAGGGTCCCCTTTCAGACTCCCCCACCAGTTCAAACCCTGCTGACAGATGCATCAGATCAGGGCTGGGGAGTGCATATGGGAGATTGCAGAATCCAGAGATCCTGGCTTCAGTGGGAGATCTCATTGCACATAAATGTGCTCGAAATGCATGCTGTGCTGTATGCCCTCCAGGCATTTCATACCCTTCTCCTCCCGGGACTACTTCTGTGCATGGTCTGTTATCTAAACAATCGGAGGCACTGGGTCATATCCCTTGTGCAGGAAAGCGATGCCAGTGTGGTATTGGGCAGTTCAGCTCCAGCTAACTGCGGTGCACGTCCCGTGAATCCAGAACATCCTAGCGGACAGTCTCAGCTGCACTCAGGCAAGGGCTCATAAGTGGGAACTGCGTTAGTTGGTGGTCGAGGACATCTTCGACCTTTGGGGTTATCCAGATCTCGATCTGTTCCCCTCTCCATACAACGCAGAGCTACCCAGTTTTTGCTTGCTTGTTCCCGGGCCTGGTGTCTTTTGGCAAGACGCCTTGTTTCTTTGCTGAACAGGGAGGTTCCTATACGCCTTCCCTTCCTCCCTCCCGCTTTTGCAGAGGGTTCTCCTCAAGCTACAAATAGCGGGAGCTCAGATGATTCTCATTGCTCCATATTGGCCTCGCCAAATATGGTTCCCTCTGCTACAGCAGTTAGCAGTGGAGCCTCCAGTTCCGCTTTCCCTCTGCCAGGAGCTTCTGACCCAGGATCAGGGCAGGTTGGTCCATCCAGACTTCAAGTCCCTTCACCTTCGTGTGTGGCGTCTGCAGACGTAGTTGTCTCTCGCTTTGGAGTCTCTCCCAGAGTAGCTGAAGTTCTTGTAGAGGCCAAAAAGCCATCTACAAGAACCACTTACATGATGAAGTGGAAGAGATTTTTCTATCAGGGCAGCCTCCAAGGGTTGGGACCCTTTTTCATGCCCTGCTCATGGTCTTAGAGGATCTGCTCCGTCTCTTCAACCTGGTACTCCACTATTCTTCTTTGAAGGTCCATCTGTCTGCCATATCCGCCTGCCACACTCCAGTGGAAGGCAGAACTTTGGCTCAGTTAGAGGTCTCCCATACTTTCCTGAAGGGAATACTTCATATGAAACCCTTGGTCAGGAACCCTGTTCCCCATGGGATCTGAACGTTATTCTTGAGGGGCTCAATCTGCCTCCTTTTGAACTGGCTGTGAGCTGCGACCTGTGCTAATTGTCTTGGAAAGCGCTGTTTTTAGTTGCTATTACTTCTGCTCGAGGGATTTCTGAACTTCAGGCTCTCATGTGTAAGGAGCCTTATTTGATTTTCGACAGAGACCGGGTGGCTCTGTGTACAGATCCTAAATTCCTACCAGAGGTTGTTTCTGTGTTTACTTTGAATCATACTATTCACTTGCCGGTGTATTATCCTGAGCACTCTAATCAGGTGGAGGCAATCCTGCACACTCGGATGTGCACAGAATTTTGTGTTACTACATGAATCTGACCAAATTAGTCCGTAAAATGGATCAGCTCTTTGTTTCCTGTGCACCCAAAAGGGAAGGCGCAGCAGTTTTGAAACCGTGTTTACCTAAATGGTTGGTAAACTGCATTCTATTTTGCTATCAGAAGTACAACAAACCCCTTCCGAGGGAAGTTAAAGGGCATTCAGCCGGAGGCATGGCTGCATCTACTGCTTGTTTCAGAAATGTTACTGCTGCAGACATTTGCGTGGCAGCCACTTGGAGTTCTGTCCACACCTTCACAAAGCATTACAGTGTAGAAATTGCCTCTACGCGCAGGGCTGGCTTTGGACTATCCGTTCTTCAGGGCCTTCTGTCTTTATTCCCTGCCTACTGCAGACCTTTTCCTGCCTCCCGTGTTCAGTCTCTGTTTTGACTTGCACTGCTTGGGACTCAGTCCTTATGGTCATTGCCTACTGTAAGAGCCCTCTCAAAGTAAGATACTACAGTTACACAAGAACTTACTGTAACAGTAGCTCTTCGAGAGAGGCTCTTGCAGTAGGTAAGGGGTTTTCCCTCCTTCCCCCTGCTGTTTCTTTTTGTTTCTTAACCTTACTTGTGGCTCCAGGAGCCCACTCCTTCTCCTGTTAGACCTTTTCACAGGTCTTCGGCAGGAGAACTGGAGGTGAGCGTGGGGACCACCCACTATTTACCGTTGGGCCGTTGTTGGTCACGTGACGTTGGATGGACAGTACCCCGCCAGACACTGCTATCTAAGTTTACCATGTGGTCCTAGTGCCTGGCGGCTCAGTCCTTATGGTTATTGCCTACTGCAAGAGCCTCTCTCGAAGATCTACTGTTATGGTAAGTTCTTACATAACTGTACTTTATGGGCTCGCTCCTTTTGCTCCTGACATTGACCTGACCAAAGTATGAACCAAAGATCTTAATGGTCTGATGGATCTTACTTCGAGAGGGAGCTCTTGCAACAGGTAACACCATTAGAAGTATGTCGGCAGGCATTAGGACCCCACGGAAAAGTTTCTGTCTAGCAATCCAAAGCGAAGGATCGCCCCTAACGCTGGTCCCACCCCGGCGTCCCATGTGGTATAAAGGGGTGGTCCCCCAGCACCACCTCAGTTCTTTTTGTCACCGTCGACCTGCAAGTATTGGCTCCACGGATGCCCCTCTCGCAGTTGACCGCCATTTTCGCACTTCGTACAGTACTGTTCATTAGCATTTTTTTCTCCTCGCCTTTTTTCTTATTTTGTGCATGTCTTCTTCATCCACACAGTAGCGGAAGTCTTAAGTGTGCGTGCGGCAAGCAGATCCCAGCTAGAGACAGCCATTCGGCCTGCCTTATCTGCTTAGGCCCGGGCCACAAACCAAATGACTGCCCACATTGCCAGAAGTTTAATAAGAAGATATTAAAAGCACATCTCCTGGAACAGCAAGTGGCCGCCATGCAGAGGACCTATTCGGGACATAGTTCTTCTTCGTCAGCCAGGGATTCCTCCCCCAGAGAGAAGAATTTGGGTGGGAAGAACCATCATAGGGACAAGGATCAAGCCAGGTCAGAATCCCACCCCAGGTCCCTTGACTAGACCTCCACGTCCTCTGCCTCTGGCAGAAGGTCGGAATCTCTTCTCCCTGGCCTTTTGACTCTTCCCAGGGTTACTGTGAAGAAGACTCCCGTCTCTTCCCATACACATGGCAGGGAGTCTTCTGGGCATGGGCATTTGTCTGCCCCGTGTCCCTGGCTTTAACGCCCCACACACAGTCTCTAGGGTCTAAGTCAGATGGACAGGAATCTTCTTCGGGTAGCAAGTCAGATTCTACCACTTGCAAGGCCTCGGCGTCGTCCGACAGGTCGAAGGGGTTGGACGACACCACCAGATGCCAGGAATCAGAGTGACATCAGAAGCACCTGCTGCCTCGAGACAGGGCGTTGACCACTTTGGAAGGACGCCAGACCTCTGGGTCTTCTGATTCAGTGTCAGAACCGGACCAGACACCCCCTCCTAAACGGCTGTCTGCTCTGAAGGACCAGACATCTTACCAGGTGTTGGGTCACACTCCTGACAACTAGGTGCCCCGGGCCTCTCGAACGAGGGTCACACCCTTCATCCCTGCCTCCTCCCAAGGAGCCAAACGTCCAACCTCTGGGGGAAACTACCCCAGAAGGAACAGTGCCACCAGTCCCAATGCCAGATAGCAAACAGCTGGCAGACCGGACGACCGCACTGAATGCACCACAAGGGCCGCCTCCAGGGGTCCCAAACGTCTCTACCCCACCGCCAGCACAGCCTGTTGTCCCATTGGCGGAGGTAGGGGCTTAGTTTAATTCATTGTGGAATACCATAAAAGGGGATCTGCTGCCTAGGCCATCAGAGCAGTCCCCTAGCCCTAGAGGTCTCCCGCCTCCAGCTCCACCCAGGGAGTCCTCGCCCCAGAGACCTCTGAGACCGCCTCTGACGCCAGACTGCCCATCGTAAGGAGACGATGACCAGGGCTCTCCAGCACTTAGTGGCCATGGTCGACCATACCTTCATCCACGGGACGTCCGCATTCGTCCTCAGATGATGCAGGGGGACTCTTTCTCCTACTACTACTCCTCCGAGGATGAGCTGCCGCTACCTTCTCTGGCCCATAGGCGGGACCTTCCCGGTCCCCTCCCCAAGACGACCTTTCCTTTTTGGATGTGATGCGGCACATCCAGTTCAGTGGGACACCAAGAAACTTGACCCTGAATGCTTTCGCCTGGCAAAGTTCCTAGGGGAAAATGATTCAAATGCCTTGGTCATCCCTCCACAAGTGGAGCCATTCCAGGGCGTCACAAAACTGGCCTGGAAGCACCCTTTTGCCACTTCGGCGGTGCTCAGGAAGGCAGACCGCCTATACAGGACACTGAAAGGAGAGCCTCATCTGAGTAAGCAACCAAAGGCAGACTCCATGGTGCTGATGGCTGCTTATGGAAGGGCACAGCAACCAAAACATATGAGCTCCCAACCACCAGATCCAGAATCCAAGAAACCAGACCAGATGGACTGCAGAGTGTACTCCTCGACCACCTGCACAGTCAGGTCACTCAACGTTTTGGCACACATAGTGATGTGCCAAAGTCTTTGTGGAACAAGGCATTTGACTGGTACTTCTCGTACCTGTCATATTTCTGCTGTGCTGCATGAACTGCACTGGCTGCCAATACAGTGGCGGATCACCTTTAAAGTGGGTTTTCTGACTTATAAAGCCCTCCACGGCCTGGGCCCGTTCTAATTGAAAAAGCTTCTGGTGTCCTACTGCACTAAGTGATCGCTCCGCTTGGTGGAAGAGGGGTTGCTAGAGGTTCCGAGGGTTTCTTCAAAATCTTCGGGGGCCCATGCTTTTATGTACGCAGCCCCTACCCTCTGGAATTCTCTACCCCGTCCGCTTCAGGAGTGTACATCTTTGGAGAAATTTAAGTGTGGTAATCAGTGTTTTGTTGATTGATGTTTTAATGATGGTGTTTTAATATTTTATGTATTGTATTATGTATCTGTGTTTTATTTGTTGTTTTAAAAAGTATATTGTTAATGCGCCTTGGTTTTAGAAAGGCGCAATATAAACAAATTATGATTATTATTTGATGTAGCCAAGGCTCAGCCTGATTCTGACAGTAAATCCAAGCTCATGGCAGTCATTCAGTCTGGCATTGACGTTGGCAAGCATGTTTTAAGAAGCTCATACAACTTGGCAGTTACGGCCGCCAGGGCAGCTGCCACAGGAGTGTGTATGAGACACCATACCTGGCTATGGTTCTCAGGATTCTGGCAGGATGTAATCCTAGATGCACCCTTTCAGGGGTCAGTCCTCTTTGATCCAGATACTGAGAAACTGATCACCTAGCTACAGGACTCTGGTAAGGCAGTTTCCAACATTCACAGAACATATAAATTGGAACCAGCAACTACCAGACGCCGCCCTTTTCACAAAAACAAGGGCCAACAGGCAAGGCGTCAGCAACCAAAAGGAGGCTTTAAGCGAAGGGCCCCTCCGCTGCCTTCAGGGACCTAAAAATGCAAAAAATGCCAGAGTTCCCCTGCCTACCCCCTCCGCCTTGGCATGACTCTCTGCCTGCCTCTCTCCTGAACTCAGGCGGAGTTTCAGGGGGAGGCAGTAGGTGGGAGTTTCTCCCTTTACCTCAACGGATGGTCTAATATTGCCATGGATCAGTGGGTCCTCCAGGTAATAGAAAGAGGGTACGCCCTGGAGTTCACACAGATTCCACCGGATAACCTACCTGTCCCCACCCACTGTTCCCCATCCCACGCGGCTTTCATAAAAGCAGAAATTTAAGCCCTCTTGGAAAAGAGATCAATTCAAGCAATACCTCCAGGTCACAGAGGAAGAGATCACTACTCCCATTTCTTCCTTGTGCTGAAGAAGACAGGACCTCTGTCCCATCCTAGATCTTAGCCAACTGAACAACTTTATCGAATACAAAAGGTTCAGGATAGTGACTCTGCCTGGTCTGCTGCCCATGATCTGCCAAGGGGATTGGCTCTGCTCCCTGGACATGCAGGATACTTATATGCACATAAAGATTGTGCCGTCCCACAGAAAGCATCTCCGCTTCAGCTTCCAGGGAGAACACTGTCAGTTCAGAGTGCTGCCATTCGGCCTTTCGTAGGCACTGAGGGTCTTCACCAAGTGCCTGGCAGTCTTGACAGCAGCTCTCAGGAGGAGGGGTCATTATGTTTACCCCTTCCTGGATGACTGGCTTCTTACAGCCTTTACGGAAGAACAGCTGTGTTGTTCAACAGAGGAGACCTTCCATCTGTTCCAAGAGTTGGGGGTCACTCTGAACCTCCCCAAGTTGTTCCCCCGGCCTACCCAAAGGCCAAAGTACATAGGGGGTGGTCTTGGACAACATCCAGGGAAGAACCTTTCTAGGAGCGTGGATATGTTGTTCATACACACTCTCTGGCATGTCCCTTTCCCCTTTAAATGTAGCCGTAAGTCTTCAAGCTGGCTCCTCCCACCCACTCTAGTGGTAAATACCTTGGCTCCGCCCCATGATGCCAGATCTTCCTTTCCGTTGGAAGATTCAGGTTCCCTCGTGCTACTTTAGCAATTCGTAGGCCCTGGATTTGCAACGTCAGTTTTCACTGCAAATTACATTAAAACGCGTCAGAGTTCACGACTCCGATTACAGCGCATCGGACATGGAGTTCAATTTTGCCAGTGTACCTGTGGCCAGAAGATGTCATGCACCATTCCCCATGACTTGTGTCTCTATTGCCTAGGTGTCATGCATGACACCATGTCTTGTACCTTCTGTTTGGCCTTCCATCCCAACATTCTGGATGACCGCAAGACGTGCCTAACATTGGGGAGACTGGAGCTTAGAAACCCGCTGGTGAAATCAAAGGAGGCAAGGTGGGCGGTTTCCGTGGCTGCAGGATCCACCGAGCAGCTGGAGCAGATGACAGCTTTTGAGGAGGAAGCGGCTCAAGCTTCAGCCAGTCGAGTTTTTCGTTCCTCTCAACCTTGGCTCTACTTTTCGAGCTCCTTTGAGAATTGTGCCAGTCTCTCCCACCAGGGTGAGGCGCCCTGGCTCACCTCCTCCCGCCCCTCCCGAGGAAGAGGCAGGACCTCAATCTCCTTCCTCAGGAGGCAGCTCCTGTGACGAGAGAGGTCTGAGTCCCAGGAACATGCGGTCTCGACTTCGGTTGAGATCGCTTCCTCAGCCGCCGGCTTTACGGACCTTCCATCTGGCCAAGGCACCGAAACCGAGGAAACAGCTGAACTGGCTGAGATTAATCTCAACCCAATCGAGCCTTTATCGCTGACTCCGGTCGACGATTCCTTAGACAGGACGCCTGTCCTTTCCTTTCCTGATGAGGAGAGACTGCCCTCTGGTGTCCCGATCGAGGAAAAGGCGCCGGAACCTCGGTTCTCACCAACTCTGGTGTCTCCTGATCAACCGGACCGACCCCGTCTGTCTCAATCAAGGACCAGGACCCCTTTGGTCGAACGGCCGAAAAAGGGCCACAAACACTCAAAAAAGAGCCGCCGCCACCGATCCTCATTCTCCTCGGATGAGGAGAGGCTTCGACAGAAACTCTGTTGACAGTATAAGGATTTGATGAGGCAACAGCTGATTCTGACCGGGCAGAAGCCGGCTCTGCCGGCCATCACTTGGCTCCCGCCTCCTAGGCTGATGCCGACCCCTCCGGAACCGAAGGCCTCTGTTTCACCACCCGTGGGGCCGGCTCGTATCCCGGTTCGGCTTATTCCGGTTTCTCCACTGATTTTGGTGGAGCCATCGCCTAAACAGCCTCAGGGAGCAGCTACCTCGAAAGAGGACTGTACAGACACTGGGCTTCCCTGACATCTGTCCATTACGGTTACCCCTGACCGCCTCCAGCAAATCGAAGGGGACGTAGGCGGTAGACCATTGTACCCAGACTCTTCGGACTCAGACGACACGGGGGATGATGAGTCATCAATGGCCAGACTGGAGGAAGGCCCTTCCTCCTTTCAAGGCATTCTCCGCATGATCTCCAAATCCACCAGAATGCCCCTGGAGCCCATCCAGAAGAAGGCGGAGTACCCACTTACGGATATCCTCAACAGGGGGATACCCCGACGAGGCCTTTCCAGTGGCCGAAGCCATCGTTGGCCTGGTCCTTGAGCTTTGGCAGAGGCCTGCTTCCTGCCTAACTCTGTCTGCCTGCATGGCCCGCAAGTATATGGTGTCCATGGGGTCCTTGGCAGGGTTCACAGAGCATCCTTTGGCCGAAGGCCTAGTGACTGCTTCTGTGTTCAGACGTACTGGTAGCTCGGCCGACACTGACTGACCCCCAAGTCAAGGAGTCCAAGAATATGGACCATTCTGCCCGTAAGGTTTATGCGGCCTCTTCCTTAGGCCTTCGTCAGGCCAGCTCAGCTGTTACCATGGCACACTTCTCTCATGCCCTTCTTGGGTCACTGGACGAAGTCCTCCCTCATCTCCTGGCGGACATGCAGACCACAGTGAAGCAGGTCCGTGATCAGGGCCATGCTGTTGCAAAACAGCAGCTCCAGATGGCCCTGGACATTGGAGATTCCTGTGCCCGTTGTTTGGCAGCCGCAGTGGCCACTTGCCGCAGGGCTTTGCTGAGGCTACCCTCCTTCCCAGTGGATACCCAGCACAATTTAGCTGATGTGCCCTTCCTAGGCACCGACCTCTTTGGTCCAGGAGTGGCTGGTCACCTCCAGCGCATAGAGCAGTCCAGTGACACCTTAGATGCTACCTCTGCCAATTGTTCTTCCGGCAAGAACCAGCAGAAGCGCAAGAAAAAGCCTTTTCGGCACTTCCCCCTGCAGTTAGGCAGCCCTCCTATCAAGGAGGCCAGCAGCAACAGCAGGCTCAAGCTTGGCGCCCTAGGCCCAAGCAAGGGTCCTCAACAGCCCCTTAAAGGAGGCCGAGGTGCCAGTCCAGGAGCCTCCTCCTCCTCCTTTAAGCCTGCTCAGTGACGGGTTGGGGGTTGCCACCCCTACACCCGTCACGCCAGTTCTGGGTCCTCCCATGGGGGGCCGGCTCCGCCACTTCCTTTCCGTCTGGTCCGATTTCACCTTGGACAGGTGGGTTCTAGAAGTGGTCAGCCAGGGCCTGCCTCTGGAATTCGAGCAGTAGCCTCCCAGCTGAGCCCGTGCCCCTTGGGAGGAAAGGATCTCAGCTTGCACTCTGTCGGCTCTTGGAGATGACATTGCTCAACTCCTCCGCAAGGAGGTGTTAGCTCCAGTACCAGATCCTCCTACAGACCCAGGCTTTGTGTTCAGGTACTGTATAGCATCTTATATTAGCGACCTCTTTATTTAGCGTGGAGTGGAGTGCAGTACCATTTAGCGCCCTGTTGAATTAGCGCATCAGCTTCATGTCCAATTACAGCTCTATACTCCCTGTAATATTAGCGATCAGCTTATTTTAGCACTTTTGTCAGTTAAGCTAATATAGCAAAAATAAACTGAAAGCTAATATTTCCTGCTATACAGTATTTTCTGGTACCCAAGCGGATGGGGGTTGGCGCCCCATCCTAGATCTCCACAACTAGAATCAATATCTCAAGTCTTGCACCTTCCGGATGGTAACTCTGAACCAGATCATACCATCCCTGGAGCGAAACATGTGGTTCTGTTCACTGGATCTGCAGGACGCGTTCTTCCACATCCCAATCCGTCTGTCCCATCAGCGGTTCCTCCACTTCAGGGTCGAGGGGACCCTGTACGAATTCCGAGCCATGCCATTCGGTCTGTCATCGGCCAAGTGCCTCGCAGTGGTGACAGCCCATCTCCGGTGTCGAAGAGTTCGAATTTACCCTTATCTCGACGACTGGCTCTTGGCAAGTTCCTCCCTCCAGGAGGTGGAGAGATCCAGGGATCTGGCTCTTCGAATCTGCTGCCAACTAGGCCTCCTGATCAACAAGGCCAAGTCGGAACTCATACCCTCTCAGGTGATGGGCTTCATTGGGGCAGAGCTTGACTCTAGTCAAGCGAGAGCTCGGCTCCCGGCGGACAGGGCGGAGGTTCTTTCCTCCTTTGCCCAATCTTTTCTGGTTGGGCAATTGCGCCCTGCCTGGGACTTCCTGTGCCTTCTGGGTTACATGGTGGCGTGCACCTCAGTGGTCCGTTGGGCCAGATGGCACATGCATCCCGTCCAATGGGAGCTGGCCGCTCAGTGGACTCAGCGCCACAGTCATTTCGACCAGCTGATCACTGTGACCCAGAAGATGTGGGACGTCCTGCAATGGTGGACCGCCCCAGACCGGTTGCAGGAAGGGATCCCGTTTGTCCACCCCGAGCCGACGGTCGTTCTCACGACCGATGCCTCTCTCATGGGCTGGGGAGCCCACATGGGGGACTATAGAGCCCACGGGTTCTGGACCCCCGAGGAGTCTCGATGCCACATCAATCTGTTGGAGTGCAGAGCAGTTAGACTGGCACTGTCAGCTGTCACTCCTCAGCTCCAGGGTCAAGTGGTTCAGGTCCAGACGGACAATACCACGTCCATGTACTACCTCAACAAACAGGGCAGCACGCACTCCCGTCTGCTTTGCAAGGAGGCACTCTGCATCTGGACCCTCGTCAGCCGGTTGGAGGCGGATCTCCTAGCCATTCATGTGGCAGGAGTCTTGAATCAGCTGGCGGATGCTCTCAGATGTATAGGCCAGACATTCCACAAGTGGTCTCTCCATCCAGAGGTAGCTCACAAGTTTTTCTCCCACTGGGGCAAACCGTTGGTGGACCTGTTTGCCTCCAGGGAAAACACCAAGCTAAGGCTGTTCCATGCCCGCCCCCCTCAGCAGAGCTCGCTGCAGGGAGATGCTTTCTCGAGGCCGTGGACCCCAGGCCTCCTCTACGCCTTACCTCCATTTCCCTTGATCCACAAGGTGTTACTCAAGGTGAGGAGGGACAAGGTGAAGGTGATTCTGGTAGCACCAGACTGCCATGCCAGTTCTGGCATCCAGATCTCCTCAGCCTCAGCTGCAGGCCCCTGGAGCAGCTTTGTACATGCCTGGACCTGATATCTCTGAACCGGGGAAAGTATTCCATCCAGACCTACAATCCCTGCACCTCACAGCCTGGTACCTGAGCAGCTAGAGTTCCAGGCTCTGGGTCTTTCCGAGGATGTCTACACCGTGGTGGAGGCATCTCATAAGGAATCGACCAGGAAATGTTACGCCTGCAAAAGGAAGAGATTTCCATTTGTGTCAGTGTAAGAGTTTGAACCCCTTATCCTGCTCTGTGGCTAATATTCTTGACTACCTTTGGGCTCTCTCCAAAGGGGGTCTGCGGTCATCAACCCTTAGGATGCACCTGGCAGCCATTTCTGCTTACCGGGTGCAGGCCGGTCAACCGACATTGGCGCAGGAGACAGTGGTCGGGCGCTTCTTCAAAGGTCTGGATCACATATCCCCTCCGGTGTGTGAACCTCCATCTCCGTGGGATCTGTTGCTGGTTTTGGCAAAGCTCATGGGCAAGCCGTTCGAACCCATGCACAAGTGTGAGCTCTCACATTTGTCGTGGAAGACGCCCTTCCTGGTGGCTATCATGTCAGCCAGAAGGACAGGGGAGCACGTGGTGCTTTCGGTGGACTCCCCTTATCTGGTCTTTTACAGGGACAAAGTTGTCCTTCGCCCCCCGGCCGAAATTCCTTCTGAAGGTGGTATCAGAGTTTCATCTTAACCAGGTGTTAACTCTGCCGGTGTACTACCCTAATTACACCTCGGGGCCTAGTACAGGCTCCATACTTTGGACCCTGGTAGTACTCTCTCCTATTATAAGGAGAGAACGGCAGAAATTCGGGGAGAGGTTCGCCAGCTGTTTGTCACCCACACTGAAGCTGCTTCTGGCAGACCTGCAGCCAAGTGGACCATTGCAAGGTGGATTACGTCATGCATAGGTCTGTGCTATGAGTTGGCAGGCAAGGAGCCTCCCAGAGGGATAAGAGCTCATTCTACCCGCCATACTGTTGCATCGATGGCTGCTTCCAGGGACATCCCTATCCAGGAACTCTTGTCGGGCTGCTACCTGGAAGTCAGCAAACACCTTCATTACCCACTATCACATCGATCTTGAGTCATGCCAGGATGCTGGTTTTGGGGTCTCTGTTCTCCAATCTCTATTTCTCAAGTAGTGGATGTGCACCTTGCTTCCCTCCTCCCAGAGAACTGCTTGGAGTCTGCCAGAGAGTGTGGATGAACAACATATCCACACTCCTAGAAAAACAGGTTACTCACCTGTAACAGTAGTTCTAGGAGTGTTATATATTGTTCATCCACACGCACCCATCCGACCTCCTCGGCTTTAGGCGCACTACCTTGCTTCCACTGGGCTAAGATCTGGCATCATGGGGCGGAGCCAAGGTATTTGCCACCAGGGTGGGTGGGAGGAGCCAGCTTGAAGACTTCCGGCCAGATTTAAAGGGGAAAGGGACATGCCAGAGAGTGTGGATGAGCAACATATACCACTCTTAGAACTACTGTTACAGGTGAGTAACCTGTTGTTCTCCCCCCGGACTGAGCAGACAAGTTACGGGCAATTGCTCGCAGGGTCATCTCTACAAATCCAATCCCAGCCAGAGGGGTGCTGCAGCTTTTAAGGCACATGGCTGTGGCCATTACCACGGTTCCCCTTGCCCGCCTGAATATGAGGGTCCTGCAGTGGAACCCCAGGGTTCAACAGGACCAATGCATGGATGATTTTGATCAGCCGGTCAGGATCTCCAGAGTGATACATCGTACTCTGGAATGGTGGATCAGCTCTTCTCGGCTGGACATCAGGGATCCTTTCAGTACCCCAGTCCTCAGCAGGTCCTAACTACGGATGCCTCGGGGCTGGAGTTGGGGGGGCCGCATCTGGCATACCAACAAGCAAGGGGCACCTGGACCTCCATGGAATGCAATCTCCACATCAACGTACTGGAAATGAGGGCCGTTCTGTATGCCCTGCTTGCCTTCCAGTAAGTGCTTATGCCAAGTCTTCTGTTAGTCCAATCTGACAACACTCCAGTAGTCTTCTATCTCAACAAGCAAGAGGCACACATTCTTACCCCCTGTGCAGAGAGGCCATGAGAGTTTGGCAATGGGCAGTGGATCACAACCTGGAAATAACAGTGGTTCACATTCCAGGGATTCACAGTGTCCTCGCAAACAGCCTAAGCCGCTCTTAGTCTCAGAGTCACGAATGGGAGCTACTGTGAGAGGTCATAGATGACCTGTTTGAAAAGTGGGGTTGGCCGGAACTGGACCTCTTTGCGTCCCCACACAGCTCCAAACTGCCCAATTTGTGCTCGCTAGATCCAGGGCCTGGTGTTTTTTGGCACGATGCATTGTCCTTCTCTTGGTCAGGGAGGTTCCTGTATGCCTTTCCTCCATGTCAGATCCTCCAGAAAGTGCTACTCAAGCTGCAGACAGTGAGCACACATATGATTCTTGTAGCGCCCTTCTGGCCTTGTCTAGTTTGGTTTCTGTTACTCCAGCAATTATCATGAGAACCACCAGTTCCATTACCCCTGTCCACTTGCTTGCTGTCCCAGGAGCAGGGAACCCTAGTAGACCCAAATCTTCAGTCTCTGCTTCTGCACACATGGCTCCTGCAGACCTAATCGGGGGACAGATTTGGAGTGTCCTCCAGAGTGGCAGAGGTTCTCATGGCAGCGAGAAAGCCCTCGACCAGAGCAATGTATGCCATGAAATTGAACGTTTCTGCTTATGGGCATCCCCCAACCCCAATTCCTTGGACCTTTTCCACTGTCCGGTGGAATCCGTGGTGGAGTACCTTCTTTCCCTGTCAGACAGCGGACTCAGCTACTCATCCATTAAAGTGCACCTTTCTGCACCATCAGCTTACCATGCACCGATGGATGGGAAAGCTCTGGCACAATTGGATTTGGGCAATACCTTCTTATGGGGCATCTTGCACATCAGACCTCCCAGGAGGGATCCCGTCCCTCCATGGGATCTTCTTTTTATGTTGGAAAAACTTACATTGCCTCCCTTTGAGCCAGCCGCAAGCTGCGAGTGACGCTTTCTCTACTGGAAAGCATTATTTTTAGTTGCCATTACTTCCGCTTGAAGGATTTACAAGCTGTAGGCTCTGATGTGTAAAGAGCCTTAATTTATTTTTCACAGGGACAGAGCTACCCGGCATACAAATCCTGAGTTCCTTCCAAAAGTTGTGTCCAAATTCACTTTAAGTCAGGACATTCAACTACTGGTTTACTACCCAGAGTAATCTAACAAAGGGGAAGCCTTGATACATCCTCTGGATGTACATAGAATCCTTTGTTACTATATAGACCATACTCATTTGTCTAGAAAGACAGACCAGTTGTTTGTCTCCTTCGCCCAAAGAATGTTAGGGGCTTCAGTGACCAAGCAGACACTGGCGAAATGGTTGGTCAATTGAATTGCATTCTGTTACCGAAAGTACGACAAGACCTTGCCGGGACCGGTCAAGGGTCATTCCACCAGAGGTGTTGCAACCTGCTTTGCATCACTCAAAAATGTTTCTGCAGAGGATCTCTGTGCAGCTGCTACTTGGGGTTCGGTCCACACCTTCATTAGGCACTACAGTCCGGACATTGCTTCCAGGAGAGCAGGTTTTGGCCTTGCAGTCCACCATGGACTACTCTCCTGTGGAGTGCCAAGGGTACTCTTTATTCTAGTCCGCCACCCTTCTGATCTGGGTCACTTCTTGTACTGCTTGGTACTCTGTCCTAATGGTGTTACCTGCTGCAGAGCCCCTCTCAGTAAGATAGTACAGTTACATACTAACTTACTGTAACAGTACTGTGAGATCTTGGAGAAGCTCTCGCCAGCAGGTGGATTTTCTCTCCCTTCTGCCCCCAGGTATGTAACTGTACTTCTCTCTCTTGGGGGTGGGCGATCCTCCTCGGTTCCCCATCCTGAATGCCAGCTGGGTCTCCAGTGGGTGAACTGAGGTGGTGCTGGGGGACCGCCCCCTTTATACCACACGGGACGGCAGGGCTGACGTCAGGGGGTGGTCCCCCGCTTGGACTGCTAGCTAGAAGTTTTTCCGTGGGGTCCTAGTGCCTTCTGGCATAGTCCTAATGGTGTTACTTGCTGCAAGAGCTCCTTTTGAAGAGCTGCTGTTACGGTAAGTTCTTACGTAACTGTACTTTATTACATGTGTAGTCAGTATTTGTATATAGTGTGGCAGCTATACAGGATCAACATACTGCAGCTAGTGCATTTTAGTAGTTTATTATCACATCCCAGAGTTTCAGCCCCTATTAGATACATATTGTCCAGTTTATTGTTCTTGTTAAATATTAAACAGGCATCACCTGTTTATTCCTCTAACATTTCCTGGCTAACTAGCTCCTACTGACTGATGCTCGCGAGGCATCTGGGCTTTATAGATGGTGGCCAGAAGTGCCACGCTGCGCTACTTTTGGTTGTGAGATTTTGTTAAAAAAAACTTTAAATGTTTCCAAAAGACTTTCTCCACTATGCGGGGGTACTAGGTACTGACAGTTTCTGTTAGAGTACAGTAAGATGCTTCTGTGAACAGCGTATGCTAAGGTTGCTAGTTTGCGGACATGATGCTCTTCGCCGCTTTCCTAGAAGTCTGTACTAAGGCCTTATAGGCGATGGGTTGGATAGAGGGAGCACACAACCAGGTCACATTCAATTTGTTGGTATTTTTATGTTTTATAAATACAAAAACACAAGACACAGACTGCCTGATGCTACAGATCACAAGACAATGCCAGGCTGTGCTGGTATGGTTCATGCCCACATCCAAGGAAAGTCCAGGAAAGACTTTCGCCATCCACCAGAAACGTAGGGTTCTCCCAAAGTGGGACATATTCCAGAGGGCGTGTGTCAGAGTGAGTCCACTTATCAAGTTGATTCCATAATGTACAAGCAGAAAAAGGCAGTGCACACACCAGATATGGCAAAAAAAACAAAACAACAAATTGATTGGTACCAGAAATGGAATGTAGGTCAGGAGCTCCTGACCAGCGTTCCATTTTTGGTACGAATAAATTTTGTCATATAATGGTATGAAACAATCAAATACTCATACTGGCTAATACCAGTCACATGACTGTGTGGGGATATTGCCCACCGCACAGTCAGCCTGGTATGTAACCTCTTCAGAAATCCATTCCCCAGTTCACAGTGCAGAAAGATGTGGCAGCCATGTTTTGTACTGCTAACAATTCCACCGTGCCTGTCCGACTGCCTCTTCAGTTGGCACAGTACTGTTATTCAATGCTTGGCTGACCGCACTGTTATTCAATGCCTACTGCCACACCTTGTAACAAAATTGCTTTCTGTTACTTAAAAGACATTTATTTCTGGGATCGTGGATCTGTTGTTCATCCACGCTTCTTGGCATGTCCCTTTCCCTTTAAGGATCACCAGAAGGTCTTCAAACTGGCTCCTCCCACCCACCCGGGTGGTATACCCCTCGACTCCGCCTCATGACACCAGATCTTCCTTTCCGCTGGACGATTCAGGTTGCCTCCTTCGTGCTCCCGCATTTTGTAGGCCCTGGCTTCAAAACCTATGGTTATTCCGAAAATTCACCTTGTTCGCATTAGCGATCGTGACTTGTTTCTCTTTGATTATGGAAGACAAGTCTTCCCCCAGATTTTGCCAGTGTTCACGCGTCCAGAAGATGTCATGCACCGATCCACACACCGCTTACGTCTGTTGCTTGGGTATCGACCATGACACCTTGGAAGTGCGATTTTTGTCTTGCATTTCACCCTAACGTCCTTGATGACCATCCTGCATGCCTGAAGTTGGGCAGGCCGGAAAATCGGAATCCTCCGGAGAAATCAAAGGAGGCTCAGTGGGCGGTTTCTGCAGCCGTGGGATCCACTGACAATTGGAGCGTATACAAGCCTTCGAGGAGGAAGCGGCTTGCGCCATAGAATCTTCCTCTCAGAGCTTCTTCGTTCTGCTCAACCTGGGCTCCACCTTCTCGTGTTCTTTCCAAGAGTTGTGCCAGTCTCTACTGACTAAGGGAGAGAGTCCTGCGGGCATGCACGCCTCTTGGTCCCGTAAGTGGGAAAAGGACTCGGGGTTGTCTTTGTCTCGGCGAAGACGGTCTTGGGTTCGGGAGAGATCTTGGTCCCAGGAACTGGCAGTCTTGGTCGAAATTGCCTCTTTGGCTGCTGGCTCCTCGGCTTTGCCATCCGGGCAGTCAACCGAAGTGTCGATCGACGAGGCCGAAATAATCCTCGATCCGATTGACCCCTTGTCGCCGACTCCAGTCAACAACTCTCTCACTTGGACTCTGGTCCTTGCTTTCCCCGATGAGGAGACCCAGCCCGCGGGGAATTCCATCAAGGAAGTCGTCCCCAACCCTGGGAAATCACCGGTCTTGCCGGTGTCTCCCGAGCGACCGAACCCCCTTGACCGACAGGCCAAGGAAGAGCCCCAAGTGCTCGAAAAAGAGGCCATCAGTCGTCCTCCTCGAATGAGGAGAGGCTGCGGTGGAAACTCTGGCGCTACAAGGACCTCATGTAGCAACAGCTGATTTTGACCAGGCACAAGCTAACCCCGGCTTCTACCCCAGTCATTACTTGGTTTTTGCCTCGAGGGCTGAAGCTGACTTCTCCGGAGCCGATTAAGTCGGTTCCCCTGGGCCTCTCCACCGATCGTGGTGGAACCACCGCCCAAACAGCCTGTGGGAGGGGCTCCTTCTAAGGAAGCTATACCAGACACCAGGCTTCCCTGGTATCTTTCGGTCACCGTCACCCTGGGCTGGCCTCAGCGAGTCGAAGGTGACCTGGGCAGTCGACCGTTGTATCCGAATTCCTCGGATTCGGATGAGACCATCCTACATTCTCATCTGGGCGATGATGAATTGGCGGTGGGATAGAGACGAAGGAAGGTCCTTTGTCCTTTCAGGGCATTCTTCACCTCATGTCTGAGTCTACAGGGATGCCCCTGGAACCTATCCAGAAAAAGGCTGAGTACCTCCTCTCAGACATCCTCAAGAGAGGGGATACCCTGTTGGAGGCCTTTCCTGTGGCTGAGGCCATAGTTGGCCTGGCCTTAGAATTTTGGTACTGCCTTGCCTCTTGTCCAGCTCCGTCTGCTTGCATGGCCCGCAAGTATGCAGTGCTCATGGGGTCCCTTGCGGGGTTCACAGAGCACCCTTCGGCCGAGAGCCTAGTGACCACCTCTGTGTTCAGGCATACTGCCAGTTCTGCCGACACTGATCAATCTCCCGAGAAGGAATCCAGAAACTTGGATCATTCGGCTTGGAAGGTGTATGTGGCTTCGTCTTGAGGCCTCTGTCAGGCAAGTTCAGCTGTCATCATGGCACACTTCTCCTATGCCCTTTTGGGGTCTTTGAATGAAGTCCTCCACATCTCCCTGCGGACATGCAGACCACGGTCAAGCAAGTCTGGGACCAGGGCCGGGCTGTTGCCAAATAGCTCCAGATGGCCCTGGACATTGGGGACTCTTGTGCTGGCTTGTTGGCAGACGCAGTTGTCTCCCGCCGCAGGGCTTGGCTGAGACTGTCCTCTTTCCCGGCAGATACTCAGCACAAACTAGCTGATGTGTCTTTCCTGGGCACCGATCTCTTCGGCCCAGGTGTGGCTGGTCACCTTCAGCGTTTGGAGCAGTCCAGTGCCACCTTGGACTTCTGCTAATGGTTCTTCAAGTAAGAAGCAGCAGAAGAAGAAGCCTTTTTGGCACTCTTCCCCTGCGGTCCAGCAACCATCCTTTCAAGGAGGGCAACAGCAGCAGCTGCAAGCTGAAGCTTGGTGCCCCCGGTCCAAGCCCAGGCCCTCCCAGGTCCATAAAGGAGGCCGCGGTTCAGGTCCTGGATCCTCCTCCAAGCCTGCTCAGTGACGGGGCCGGGGCTGCCACCCTCTCTCCTGTCACACCAGCTCTAGATCCTCCCTTGGGGCCTGGCTCTGCCACTTCCTTTCCGCCTGGTCCACTATCACCACGGACAGGTGGGTCTTGGAGGTGGTCGGTCAGGGACTGCCTCTAGAATTAGAGCAGTACCCTCCAAGCCGAGCCCGCGCCCTGCGGGAGGAAAGAGTATCCGCCCATACTCAGTTGGCTCTCTGAGATGACATTGCTCAGCTCCTCCTCAAGGAGGCAGTAGCTCCAATGGCGGATTCTCCAGCAGACCCAGGCTTTTTCTCCAGGTACTTCCTGGTGCCCAAGCGAACGGGGGACTGGCACCCCATTCTAGATCTGCATGACCTGAATCAGTTTCTCAGGTCACGCACCTTTCGGATGGTTACTCTGTCCCAGATCATACCATCCTTGGAGCAAATCATGTGGTTCTCTTCACTGAATCTGCAGGACACATTCTTTCACGTCCCATTCTGTTCTTCTCATGGGCGGTTCCTCCTCTTCAGAGCCGAAGAGACCTTATACGAGTTCTGAGCCATGCCATTCGGCCTGTCATCGGCCCCATGGCTCTTCACCAAATGTAGTGCAGTGGTGGCAGCCCATCTCAGGCGTTTGGGGGGGAAGGTCAGAATTTACCCCTACCTCGACGATTGGCTCTTAGCAGGTCCCACCCATCAAGAGGTGGAGAGGTCCAGGGACCTGGCCCTTCACACTTGCTCCCAGCTCGGCCTCCTGATCAACGAGGCCAAGTCTGAACTCGTGCCGTCCCAGGTAATGTGCTTCATCTGGGCAGAGCTCGACTCTCATCAAGCCAGAGCTCGGCACCCGGTGGACAAGGCGGAGGTTCTCTCTTCCTTTGCTCGATCATTTCTGGTTTGGTAATTGCGCCCTGCCCGGGACTTTCTGTGCCTTCTGGGGTACATGGCGGCATGCACCTCTGTGGTCCGTTGGGCCCAGTGACACATGTGCCCCCTTCAGTGGGAGCTGGCCGTCCAGTGGACTCAGCGCCGCAATCATTTCAACCAGCTGATCACTATAACCCAGAAGATGTGGGACACTCTCCAGTGGTGGACCGCCCCAGACTGGTTGCAGAAAGGGATCCCGTTTGTCCGCCCCAAGCTGACGTCTGTCCTCACAACCGATGCCTCTCTCATAGGCTGGGGAGCCCACATGGGGGACAACAGGGCCCACAGGTTCTGAACCCTTGAGAAGTCCCGATACCACATCATCCTGTTGGAGCTCAGAGCAATCAGACTGGCACTGTCAGCTTTCGCTCCTCAGCTCCGGGGCTAAGTGGTTCAAGTCCAGACGGATGATACCACAACCACGTACTACCGCAACAAACAGGATGGCATGCATTCCCATCTGCTTTGCAGGGAAGCACTCCGCATCTGGACCCTCGTCAGCCATCTGGAGGCAGATCTCCTAGCCATTCATGTGACAGAAGCCTCAAACCATCTGGTGGATGCTCTCAGCCGCTTAGGCGAGACATCCCACGAGTGGTCTCTCCATCCAAAGGTAGCTTACAGCCTGTTCTCTCACTGGGGCAAACCGATGGTAGACCTGTTTGCCTCCAGGAACAACACCAAGCTGAGGCTGTTTAATGCCCACCCCACTCAGCAGGGCTCGCTGCAGGGGGATGCCTTCTGGAGGCCATGGACCCCATGCCTCCTCTGCTCCTTCCCTCCATTTCCCTTGAACCACTGGGTGCTCATCAGGGTGAGGAGTGACAAGGCGAAGGTGATTCTGGTAGTCCCAGACTGGCCGCACCAGTTCTGGTATTCAGATCTCCTCAGCCTCAGCTGCATGCCCCCTGAGCGGCTTCCAACACACCCGTACCTCATCTCTCTCAATCAGGGGAATGTATACCATCTAGACCTTCAATCCCTGCACCTGATAGCCTGGTACCTGGGTGGCTAGAGTCTCAGGATTGGGGTCTTTCCGAGGATGTCCTCACCTTGGTGGAGGCATCCTGAAAGGAATCGACCAGGAAATGTAATGCCTTCAAATGGAAAAGGTCTTCCATTTGGTGTCAGGGCAAGGGCCTAGACCCTCTCTCCTGTCCAGTGACTAACATTCTCGACTACCTTTGGTCTCTGTCCAAAGGGGGTCTTTGGTCATCGGCCCTTCGTGTACACCTGGCAGCCATCTCTGCTTACCGGGCACGGGTCGGGCCACGCCACACAGGAGACAGTGTTCAAGCATTTTTCAAAGGCCTGACTACATATCCCTCTGGTGCTGAACTTCCACCTCTGTGGGATCTACTGCTGGTATTGGCAAAGCTCATGGGCAAGCTATTCGAGCCAATGCACAAGTGTGCGTTGTCACACTTGTCATGGAAGATGGCCTTCTTGGTGGCTAATACGTCAGCCAGAAGGACAGGGAAGCTCCAGGCGCTTTCAGTGGACTCCCCTTATCTGGTCTTCCACATGGACAAGGTTGTCCTACGCCCCCGCCCGAAATTCCTTCTGAAGGTGCCGTCAAGAGTTTCACCTTAACCAGGTGATAACTCTGCCAGTGTACTACCCTGATTACACCTCGGAGGCCCAATACAGTCTCCTTACCTTGGACCTGAGAGGAGCCCTCTCCTATTATAAGGAGAGGACGGCGGAAATTCGGGGAGAGGTTCGCCAGCTGTTTGTCACCTATGCTGAAGCCGCTTCTGGCAGACCTGCAGCAAAACGGACTATTGCAAGGTGGATTACATCTTGCATAATTCTGTGCTATGAGTTGGCGGGTATGGAGCCTCCCAGAGGGATAAGAGCTCATTCGACCCGCCATACTACTGCATCGGTGGCTGCTTCCAGGGACATCCCTATCCAGGAAATCTGTTGGGCTGGTATCTGGGTTTCAGCAAACACCTTTATTACCCATTGCCACATCGACTTTGAGTCATGCCAGGATGCTGGGTTTGGGACCTCAGTTCTCCAATTTCTTTTCCCCAATTAAGTATCAGTGGGGGTGTGCGCCTTGCCTCCCTCCTCCTGGAGAACTGCTAGGAGTCTGCCAAGAAGCGCGGACGAACAACATATCCATGATCCTAGAGAAACAGGTTACTCACCTGTAACAGTAGTTCTAGGAATGGTATATGTTGTTCATCCACACGGACCCACCTGACCTCCCCGGCTGCAGACGCACAACACCTGGCATCCAGTGGGCTAAGACCTGGCATCATGGGGCGGAGCCGAGGGATGTGACACCCGCGAGGGTGGGAGGAGCTAGCTTGAAGACCTTCCGGCGATCCTTAAGGGGAAAGGGACATGCCAAGAAGTGTGGATGAACAGCATACACCACTCCTAGAACTACTGTTACAGGTGAGTAACCTGTTTTTTCTGGACAATTGGTCATGATCAGGCTCATGCTTTCACTTTCAAACCCACTACAAGTGCTGTATGAACGTTCCAGTCCAGTGAAACATCTTTTAATATACAAAAATTAACCATGCTAGTAATTGGGGGAGTAAACAAAAAAACTACCTGAACTACAACTATGGCAGCCTTCTTAGGACAAATGTCCTAAAGTAAAGCCATAAATACAATGTAGTTCCAGCAGGTGGAGGATCTAACTGAGCAATATTTCTTGTAAACTTTTATTTTTCGTAATGATTATTACTAAATAAATTACAAAAAAAAGGCTATTGTATAAGTGCAGTAACACACTCCAGGGTGTGCATTATGCGAGATTGCCCCACTTCCTGAGTGGTTGAAGGCATATGGCCTGCGGCCAAATGCTTCACAGTGCACCTGGGGTGTGCAGTATTCTAGGATAATGCATACCCTGTCATGTGTTATTGCTAACTTATTTTTGTTATATCTAGTGCGGGTGTGCTTCCGCTTTCCTCTCATTTATACCACCACACAGCAGCACCTTCGGGGAGACAGGTGTGCTCTCCCCTTTTTCAGTCTCCATATTCCACAGTGTAACAGAGTACAGTATTGTGGGGTTTAGGCACACCTCTCCCACCAAAATACTTTGTTTCATCATGGCCAGTGTGGCAGGGGATCAGACGTTTTTAAAAGCTTCCAAATCATGTATTGGATTTAAAGGACAACATACTGTGGAAAGAAAAAAAGGTATGTTGATGCTTGTGTTGGGGCCAACTGCTGACAGGATTACTCCCAAGTACTGCTGCTTTAAAATGATGCTGCTGGACGTTTACAGTGTCAGAATCAAGTGTATCGCAAAGACTTGCCTGACTTTAACTGACAAAGGGACCTGTTTGGGGGGGGGGATGTTTTTGTACTGTTACATTCCTGAACAATCATCAGCTTTGGTCCAGTACAAGGTATCATGCTGTTGCAGTGGGGTATAGTGTCAGAAGCTGAGAAGCAGGCTTTCAGTAGTAGTACTGGTAAGTTGGCAAAAAACATTTCATGATCTAGTTTTCAGTAGTAATGTAGTTCTGACGTCCTTAGATTCATCATCAGTATTTTTAATTTCTACTTTTTAAAACCAGCTTTTATGTGGTTTTCTGTGTTGTTGTCCCTCACTCAGAGATGTGGTGTTAGCAAACTCAAATGTGCCCATCCAAGGTATTCCAGTGTGAGCGTCCTCCAGGGACCAGTGCAGTCCTCTGCCAACCCCCCCCCCCGGACGCAAGCATCCTCGCCTCACGGTGGTATTCAGAACATGAGTTACAAGCCCTATTGCTAGTATAGCAAGCCGCGTCCCATCCACTGTCCGTTTTTTTCCATCTCCGAAATATCACCAGGATCCGACCATTCTTGAGGCCCGATGATCTCGCTGTGGTCGTCCATGCCTTTGCTACCAGCACACTTGATTACTGTAAGTCTCTTTACCTAGGGCTAGTTGGAGGATTGATGCATCGACTGTAGCTAGTGCAGAATGCTGCAGCCAGGATGTTGACGGGCGCCTCAGTGAGGGATCATGTCACTCCTGTTCTGCACGCTCTGCAGTGACTGCCTGAGTCCGCACATCACCTTCAAGATATCCCTGTTAACTTACAAGTCCCTATGTGGTTCAGGACCTGACTACCTTGAAGTACTCCTGGTTCCATATCGACCTCTCCACCCCCTACGCTCCTGCGAGTCTGCCTTACTTGTTGTACCCTCCTTTTGCCTTAAAAGATCGGGTGATGGGGCTTTCGGTACTGTTGCACCATCTTTGTGGAATTCTCTTCCACTTTATATTCATGCAGCCAGTTCGGTGGAGGCCTTTAAAGCCTCTTTAAAAATGTATCTTTCTGAAAAAGCTTTCAGTTTTATTTAAAATATTTTGATTTTATTCTTGGGGTTGCTTTTACGGTAAAGTACTCTGAGCCCCTGGATAAGGTGCTATATAAATAAAATTTGCCTTGCCTTGCCTGTTCGACTGGTCTTGAACTGAACATAGAATATGCGGTTCTCTACCCCAAAAAATGCCATTTGCTAATCAAGTGCAGTCTTGATTACCAGAAGTTGCTGATCAGTTGATTTGCCACAGTTCAGTAAGCATTTTCAAAGTGTAATTGTTTTCTGGAATTGTGGTTAAAAAGTGCTTAATTATAGTAATTCTTCCTGCAACTTGACACTTCTTCCCGCAATTGTACTATTCTGGATAATGTTTTATATTACAGATACAAACATACGAAGAAGCCAGCAGATGATGGCCATTTGGTCTGTCGAGTCTGCTTGTATTGCAGGGTCCACAGCTTGAGCTAATGTCCCTGCCCTCCCTCCCATCCTCCCTACCCATGATCCTTACTTTCCTCCTATGCCTATCCCAGCCTCTCTTAAAGCTGCCCACTGTCTTCAACAAGATGACTTCTTCTGGCAGCCATTCCAAGTGTCCACCACTCTCTCTATGAAGAAGTGCTTCCTGGACTCCCTCCTAAACCTCCCACCCTCCAGCTTAAGACTGTGCCCCCTCATGTTATGTTTGCCACTCATCTTAAAAGAGACTGTTCCTTATCAACTTTATTTATCCCTTTCAAGTACTTGATGGTCCCAGTCATGTCCCACTCTCTCTCCTGTCTTCCAGGGAGTTACAAGTTCAATGTCCTTAACCTCTCCTCGAATGCCTTACCCTGCTGACCATCTATCATCTTTGTAGCCCTCCTCTGGACCTTCTCCAGCAGGTTAATGTCCTTTTTGAGGTGTGGGCACCAGTACTGAACTCCATACTGTAGATGCAGCCTTACCAGTGACCTGTACAAGGGCAGTGTAACCTCCTTTAAATAAAAATAAATAGATAAGCAATTTCATTAAATGGTTATTTTTATCAGACCTGATTTGATTGCTAGTAAACAATCTTTGCATTATTGGAAACTGCCAATCAGAATTCCTAAACTAATTTATGCCTTGCTGGATATATGTATATTTTTTTGCCATCTCACTTGTCCTGTGGAATTGTATTCCTCACGGCCTCACAGCTGCCTCCACATACTGCCACGCCACTTCTTGCTGATATCTAGCGCCAGCTTGACCTCCAGCTACTCAAGCATCCCATGGGGCCGGCTTGTCCCCGTAGGGGGGCCTCCTTAACGTGGAAGAACAGTATCGAATTATGCTTTGGTGCTGATTAGAGGGGTCCCAGTTGTGCTGTAGCGTGGGCTGCAGGTGTGGGAGCAGCAAGGCTGTCATCTAGTGTACCTGTTGTGGAGTGCCCATCACTTTTTTTCTCCCACCCCTCCTTCCCATTTGTTAATGCACACTGAGAGGCTTGCCTGGGAGGTGCCTGATGGCATGTGGTCACCTGTACTATCAGTGATGTTTCCACCATACTACCACCCAGGAAACTACCCCCCCCCGAGGGTGGAACATCCTTTGGATGCTTGGAACCCTCCTTACCAGCCCCTACTCCTGATGTTCCAAGCTGAGACTGCAAACCTGGCTAGCCACAGTGCCAGAGTGATCCCCCAGCATTCAGTATCACAGAGCTGAGCATAACTGTAACGATTCAGTGGACTCAGTTTCTGTTACTGTTTTTGTGATTGTACATTAGATTTTAAATCAAAAACATACAGGCAACATCATTCTTTTATTCCTGGATTCAGTATTTCACTTCAGAGTAAATTCAAGTAACCTGGCCCAGTGGCACTGAGGGTTGAGGCGCTAGACTCCACACTGGCTACCTGGGTTCGGGAATGGACTTGGGTTGCTCGGAGGTCGGCCGAGGCGAGGAAGGATTGAGTGTCCGCTGACAGCTCTCCTTCCTCTGGGGAGGGGGGACAGTACAGCGTGCTGTAGACTGACACCCAGTGGTGGTTGGGTGTCGGCACAGGCACGCTGCCCAGAATGGGGAGGGTCCACGTCCAGGGCATTAGACTGCCTCTGCGGAGGTGGAGGCAGTCACCCCAACCATTGCACGTTTGTGGGCCCTGGGGCATAACTGGAGGAAAAAGGTGGAGCTGGTAGGCTCCATGGTGGCCGGCTGCGCCCGTGCCACCCCCCTTCCCAGCAATCTGGATGTTGGCTTTTAGGGGTGGGGGGAAGCTGGCGCCCTTTGCCACCGGCCCTGTCATGGGGGGGTTAACCCAGGGGAGATCGCTGGGTGGGATAGGTGTGGGGAAAGCCAGGCTGGAGAGAAGAGTCCCCTTCGAGGGAGGGGGCCAGATCAACTTTCCCACTCTGAGGAGGAGCAGAAAAGTGTATATATAAAAATAAAAAAAATTAAAGTGACCTGCACAGTAATCTGGTAGTACTGAAAACAAATTGGTGCAGTACGTTAGTGAGGCTGTGCACTTCAGCAAGTACAGGTGAGCCCATTTATGCCTTGCTGTGCATTTGTAACCGATGTTGGGAGTTTAAGCAGGGAGTGATTATTTGCAAGCTAAGTTGCTGTTGCTGAGTCTCTGCAGCTTGCGAATGAGATCATATTGACATCCCAGTGAGGAATGCTACGTATGCACTAACCCCTCAATACTAGGCTCTCCACCAGTGTATTTGCTGTAGTGTTTCATCAGTGAAGAAGCAGCAGCTATGGTTATTTTGCCAAACTTGATGTATTTTCTTTATTGCTTTCTTTATAGCTGGAACCAACTACCAGTAAATGCTTTGACGATGAGACCTGTGAAGTGGAACTGACCAAAAATGCCCAGGGACTCGGAATAACCATTGCTGGATACATTGGTGACAAAAATTCAGGTATTGTATGAGGTTTGGAGTTTTGGCAGTGCTGCTGATCAGCAACTAATAACTGTTTCCTACAGGGAATGGAAGTGGTGCTACTATTATAAATATGAGGGGTTTTTAGATATAATGTATCTATTTAACATATAACATTTGTTTCATCTATGTAGGAAGTGGCTACCATGTTCTGTAATTGTCAATTAAGAAATCAGTATTTTTTTCCCATAATTACCGAAAAGTTCACTTTTTTATGATTTCTGTGTCGTGAAAATTATACAGGAGCAGCACTGTTGCCAGCTAAACAGAATACAAAGCCCTCCAGTTAAAAGTATACTGTAAAACTTGAAGTTTTCACTGTCAAATAATTTTTGATATTTTCACCGAAGCACTGATTTGCGCTAACTAGTACTATTAGCATTTTTTCCATTAAAGTGAATGCAGTGCTGTTGACTTAACACTAAATTTAATTTACGCAGTTTTGCTTGCATTTGTGTTTGCGCTAAAATTACTTTGCGTGAAAATAGCTAGTTTTACAGTAGAACCTTAGTGTGACTCATAGAATGTATGCTGTGCCGTGGAAGAGATTTTCAGCTCTGGTGCGAGGGCTAGGCTGTTGATTCTCTTGCCTGTCCAGTGGCTATGATTCTTGATGGCCTTTGGTCCCTGACTCAGGGCTACGTGCCACAACCATTATGGTGCACCTGTCAGCCATCGGGCATGGGCTGGTGTTTGTCTGTAACACATTTTATCAGGTAAGCAAACAGATTCAAGAAGGGCTCATTTCCAGCGGTGACCGAGTAGGGGAGGGTGGAGGATGGGAACAACAAGGTAGTACAAAAATCAAAGTAAAAATGCACAGAGTTGTAATATACAAAGGTATGAAGACAGCAGCTCTACAGAGGCACAGAGGGAATTGCATACAAAACTCTGGGAGTTCTGGAAATTAAAGGAGTTCTGTGGGGAATGGTGAAGCCCTGACCACTGCACAGATCAGGGCTTCACCTCTCTGAGCCCACCTGCAAGCACCATAAGAAATTAATAGTTTAAGTACCTGAGCACTCGTAAAAATATCACAACCCTCCGGTGCAGCTGGCATTTTATTTACGGTGCTCCTCAACCCCCCGGGACCTCGCTGGTAATACCGCGAGAAAATGACGCTGCACTGCCCATCCCGTAATAGTGCCCTTATGAATGGAAATAAAACAATATCTGTATTTCTGATGCGCAGCACTGTTTTTACTGAATTTGCCTAAATCCCATGGGTATGCCTGCCATTACTGTGCAGTGGATTTATTACTGTGTTATTCAATTGTTTTGCTTTTCCCCTCAGTATGCCCTTCCTGGTAAAAACTTTTAAAGTGTAACCGTGTGCTCTAGTGGTTAGAGCACTGGCTTGAGAACAAGGAGATTACTGGTTCAAACCCTGCTAGGGCCAAATGCTCACTGAGTAACCCTGGGCAAGTAACTTATCCTTACAGGGCTCCGGTCAACCCAGATCTGGAAATAGGAAGAAATAGGACCCCACTTGGAAAGGAGATGTTGTATCTCAACCAGACTGTCTTGGGTAAATAAATTGCAAAAAAATTTAAAATAAATTAAAAAAGGTCCTTGAGTTTTGCTTGCAGTCATCGCCTCAAACAGATGTGTATACCCCAGTCGGTCTATCCCCATATTTAAAGCACCATCCATGATTATACCCCTTCTTTGCCTTCCCTTGTCCAGGCTGAATAGTTGGGAGTATGTCTAATCTCCCCCTGTAGCTCTTGCCCCCTAAACTGCCTCATCAGCTTGGTGGCACTATGTTGGACCCAGTTGATTTATTCAGTGTTCTTTTTATACTGTAGTGACCAGATCTAGGCACAGTACTCGGGGTGTGGTCTAATAAGTCTTGTCCAGGGGGAGGATTACCTTCCCTGACTTGTCTTTTTTCTTTTTTTTTTTTTTGAAATTTAATAAACTTTTTTTAAAGTTTTCAAGAACATCAACAATTACAACAGCAACAAGCAATCAACAAATAATAGAACAACAAAATGCAAAATATCAACACAAACCCCTCAACCCTCCCCCAACCCTGGAAGTGGAGACAATACCCAATGACTAAAAACCCATATAACGCAATAAACACAGTAAAGAGACCTGGTAACACCAATCAAACCAAACTATTTGAGAAACAGGGAGAACAAAAAAATTAACAATCATATACCACATAATACCAAGTAAAAAGAATTACAGGGTATGTGGTGCAGCCCATACCCAAATAATTCTATGAGGCAAAGGCATCCCAGGTCCTACACATACCTGTTGTCACTCAACTAGCCAAGGATATCACCCTCAAAACATTACAGAGTGTAAACTGTGTACAACCTTCTGTGGTGTAAACTAATAGTCATTTTCTAAATACCAAGATTATTGAGTAGCGCCTGCAGCCATTCACAGTAGGAAATTCACGATTGGTCCTTCCAGTGCCATAACACTACCTGTTTACCAATAGGGAAATCATAGTCTTATGGTATTTTCTTTCCTTGACCGGGATAGTGGAAAAGTCATCAACAAGACAAATCTCAGGAGTGAAATACTCCTCCAAGCCAAGCAGGGGATCCAAGTGGGACTTGATGTAATTCCACAGAGGGGCAACTTTGGGGCACTCCCAAAATACATGTAGCAACAAGCCTTCTGCTTGCTGACATCTAGTGCAGGAGAAAGAGGCCAATTTCCCCATTGTAGCTAATTTAACGGGGGTAAAATATATATTATGGAGAACATGAGTCAGTCGTAGTCTGCCACTAGCAGAGTAATGGTACAGCCCTCTCCAAATATGGTTCCACTTAAACTTAACCTGTGGAAAAAACGGTGAACAATATTCAGAGCGCCCGGAGACATCAGGAAAGAGGGTAGGAAAAAGTAAAGAATATAAACAGGATACAGAGTGAGACTATATGGCCTACTCCCTAAAGGTCTGCAGGAACATCCCCTTATTGACTAGGCCTTCTCTCCATCCCATCTTCTGACAGAGGAGATGTCTGAGCTGAAACACCTTGAAAATATGTTGTGAAACCGTAACTATTACAAAATGACTGGGGAAGATTTGAGACAGCCATCCAAGAAAAAATCCCCGACCACCAAATCTGAAAGGTTAGGTAACCAGGTATCTGTTAACATATTGCCACCAATCTTGAAGTTAGGATTAGCACACAGTGGTTGGGACATGTCCATGATATATTCATACCGGATGAAACCGCATGTTTGAGCATGCACTCGGAACGAGCTGTGAATCACCAGGCCATGAAGTGAGACAGGGAGTTGACTGGGAGAGATATAAAGGAGACTAAAGTACAAAAACCCTGCCACCCTGATCAACTCTTGATCCAAATGCTCCTGATACTCCTGGCAAAACAATTGGAAAAAAAAATGCAGCCAGAGTGGTGTGTAAGCAGATGTATTGGAGATAACGGGAGATTCATGCCATCTGGAGTATTTGGAGAGACAACTCGACCAATAGTATAACAAAAAATTGGGCAATTTAAGCTCGACCAACTCCCTGGGAACCGAAAGACGGAAATAAGTACATCTCAGCGGTTTTCTTTTCCACACAAAGGTGGAAATCATACCATGGACTCTCTGAAACCATGATAGTGGCAAAAATATATTGAGGGAATGGAGGGGATAGAACAAGTGGGGCAAAATATTCATTTTAATACCACGAATTCTGCCGACTATCAAAAGGGTAGATGGTCCCACCTTAGTATGTCCTGGTGGAGGACTGTTAGCAAATCCCCGAGATTCCACCTCTTCATTTGAAACACCTCCTTGGCCAGCCAAATACCCAAGTGTTTGATACAGGGAGCCAAAGACAACCCCAAACTTCCACATCCACTTTAAAGACAGTAGGTGTGAGGGGCATAACCATAGTTTTGTCAAGATTAAGTTCGTAATTCGACAAATTCCCATACTCCTGAATTAGCTCAAGGGCAGCAGGAATTGAAGCCATGGGTTGAGAACATGCAGCAAGATATCATCTGCATATACCAATGTTCTGAGGTCCAGTTGACCAGTTGGGATTCCACTAATCAGCGAAGAGTCCTTGAGCCGGAGAAGTAGGGGTTCTAAGTATAAGTTAAACAGAAGGGGAGAAGGGGGACAACCCTGATGGGTGCCAGAATAAGGGGGAAAGATGAAGAAAGAACACCATTAAAATACATTTTTGTTGTAGGGGAAGAGTAAAGGGACTGAATCCAAGTAGTAAACGCCTTAGGGAACCGAATTGGTGCAAAGCAGAAGAAAGAAAATCCCAGTTAACTCTGTCATATGCTTTCTCTGCATCCAGGGACACCAGGGCAACTGGCACTGTAGAGTCCCTGAATGCAGAGAAGATGTGTGACATTTTATGGAGATGATCAAAAGAACGAAAACACATGAACCCCACTTGTTCGGGACTTATCAAAGACTTGCATGATTCTGGAAGCTAATACTTTGGTGAGAATTTTGACATCATAGTTCATACGTGAAATGGGTCGATAATTGGTGACCCGGTCCAGGGACCTCCCCGGTTTGGGTAACACCACAGTGGCAGCTTCTAGTAATGCAGAGTCTACAACTGAGGCGTCACGGAGGTAAATAGTCACTGCAGCAGTGGGGCCAGTTCTGTAGCAAACACCGTATAAAAACATGGAGGGTAGCCAACCAGGCCATGGGCTTTGTCCAGAGGCAAAGATTGGATGGCTTCCATTACCTCTTGTTGGGAAATCGGCTGGCCAAGGAGCCTGTTGAGCTGAAGTCATATGGGGGAATGCGGCCAGGTAATCTTGGATTGCCGACCTGGGGGTGGAGAAGGAGGTGAACTGTATAAAGGCCGACTTAGAAAAAAAATAAAGTTCAAATTCATGAACTGTGTCCCTGGGGGATTTCTTAAGAGAATCATCCTCCAGAGATTGGATCGCTGGGACTATTCTGGAGGCTTCCAGTTTATGGAGGCGGAGTGCCAATAGGCACCCAGCCTTTTCTTCTTGGTCTACATAGGAAGCTTGTTTCTGCAAGATGGAGTCACATAAAAGGTCAACATACTTCTCTTGGAGGACAGTTAACTCTGGATCGCTCAAATGGACATCCTCCAAGGGAAGAGTCTGTTCGAGGGTGGTAATATGTGATAGTAAACGTAAGGCTTCAGCATCACGCTCACGCTTTCTAGTAGCGGCCATCCGCAAAAAATCCCCATGCAAAAAGCATTTAAGGGCTGCCCATTCAATGTCAAGTCTATTAACGGAGCCTGCATTCTGGGATGTAAAAAGATCCATCAGGGAATGGACACTGTTGATCACTGCTTCTTCCTTAAGACGTTGGGTATTCAGCTTCCACATCGTGTCACGTTGGATGTTCGGGGAAGTCGTTCCTTCTACCCAGGTAAGGGAATGGTCTGACAGCATCCGGGGAGCTATACCACTGCACAGGACACCTGGCATAAGTTGTCGGCAAGCAGGAGAAGGAACCGTGCGCCAATGAGAAAAAAAGTCAGCTCCCTAGTAGATGGGTTCAGAATTCTCCAGGGGTCGCATAGGTCAAGTGTCTCCATCATGTCTGGTAGTGAGAACTCTGCAGGGGACAGGCCCGCCTGGGTACTGTGGGTGTAGTTCAGATCTTGGGTAATAGATTCCAGTCACCTGCTAGGATGATCGGAATGGATAGAAAAGGGGCCAACAAGTTAGACAGGCCAATACAAAAGTCAGGGGACTCCAAGTAGGGCCCATAAATGCAACCTAGCAAAACTTCAGAGTGGTCCAGCACACCCTTTACAAGGATATAGTGCCCCTGCGGATCAGCTAAACTCTGCAGTTCTTGAAACCTGGTAGTTCTAGAAACCAAAATAGCCACCCTGCAACGGCAGTACTACACCCAGCGCTGAATACCTGGCCCACTTCTTGCCTGCGAAACCAAAGCCCTTCAGAGGCCAGGAGGTGGGTCTCCTGCAAAAAAAAACACTTGACATTGTAGGGTTTTCAAATTCTTCAGAACCTGGTAGCTTTTGAGTTTGGAATGAGCACCTCTAATATTCCATGTAATGTACTTAATAAAGCAGCAAAGAAAACCAGTACCTAAAGGTACCCAAGTTACCCATCATAAGTAGCAACCTCAATAAGGATGTATTGAGATGTATCCACCCACCCCCCCCAAAAATAACCCTACGGGAGCAAACCCCTGATGAAAGAAGGAAGGGAGGACCTTCCAGAGTCTGTAAGTGAAACAGGAACAACCTTAAATCGGAAGAAAGGCAAGGAACCACCGAGCAGAGACAGAGACGGGGGTTGCTCCCAGTTCCCTTCACCACAAGCAGCTTACCGTCAGGAAGCCCCGTACAGTAGAAGATCCCCTGAATAGCAAAACAGCTAGACACATGGTCAAAAGAAGAACAGAAACTAAGCAGTACATATAGCCCCATAATAGGTATTCCATAAATTTGAACTGTTAGATGCGAGAACAGTGGGACAGATGCGAAGGGGGACTCTTTGTCCCCCACCCCCTGGGAAGTTTGCCCAAATAAGTTACATGCTGCTATAGCTGCAGTAAAAGCAATAACCAATATCAAGATACAAAGTATGATTAGGAGTTTATTCCCATACCCCCCACCACCAACAGACTGGAAAAACACCATCAGCACCCCAGTCCGAATGACTGACCTCTGATATCCATCCAGGCCATGATGCACACAGCACCACCTGCAGGTCGTATCCCCTTCCCCCTACTGCCAGAGTACCTAAACTAGTAAAAGATACCTGAACATCTAACCACCGTACATGCAAGAGTATAAAGAAAGAAAGAAAAAAAAAAAAGGAAGCAGGCTATAAGCACCCAAAGAGAGACATGAATAAAAACTAATAGAAGGAACTAAAAATAAGTGTGCAACAACAGCAGAATGTCCGTCCAAAGTGGTAAACAAATACCCAAACCAGTGCCCCGGGAAGCTGTTTAACCAGTGTGTCCACCAGAGCCGAGTCCGCCCCAAAGGAAACATATGTGCCTAGCCAACCCCCCCCACCCCCATGAGAGGGGCACAATGATGGAGCAGCTAATCAGCAGCCCATGGACTGCACCCGAGGATGGTAACTGGAGCAGAAGGTGAAAGTCTGTCCCGGCGATGCACTGATGTATATGGTCCAGCCCAAGGTGAGGAGCCATCTGTCCATCTCGAGTGCATCTCACGGCTGCCTGTAGAAGGCCGCATTGCCCATATCCCAGGGAAAGCCAACATAGGAAAGAAGACCTTTGGTAGAACTGGAAAAACTGGCAGCTCCGGTACCAAGTGCCAAGAGAGATTGGGGGTTAGACTCCAGCCACAGCATCGAGACCTGCCACAGAAAACGTGACCTGACTCCCACAAGCATCACACAATCAGGTTCACTCCATATTCCAATGGTACCAGAGGGACTCCACTGGGCACTATAAAATCAGAAGCTGCAGAACATGGTTGAGGGTGTACAAGGTAACCAAACAAGGACCAGGTCCCAAAGTGCAGGCACATCCAGCCAGTATAGACAGTGAGTGAAAAAACTAAGTCTTAACCAGTCGCGTGACAATGCAGGATAGAAGCAGTAGGCAGGACTTAACACCAGTCTCACTTCATTAGGTCAGGAAGAAGTGGTTTGAGCTCAGATCTTGCCTTCTCCAAGGTATCAAAACTGTGCCACTGCCCTCCATGTTGCACCTGGAGAGTGGAGGGGTAATGAACATGGTAGTGAACCCCTGCACCAGTCAGCTTGAAACACAAGGGGGTGTATGGCTGCTCTTCTCTGGCTGACGGTATATGGGAAGATCCTGCACCAGATGTATTCGTTACCACTCCTATTGCAACTCTTTTATTTCTTTAGTTTTGTCCAGTATAAACTGCTTATCTAAATAGTTGAGCAGTTTATATATGAGCGGGGGGGAATCCTGTCTGGGGTGCAGGTCTGAGAGAGTGATGCCCTCTCAACAATATAACAGGGTCCGTTGGGCAAGGGACCAGCCAGCCTTTCACAAAGCTTTTGAATGAAGACTATGGGGACAGAACCCTCCTCACCCTCTGGCAAGCCCAGCATGACGAAATTGTTCCTTCTTGAGCACCCCTCGAGAGCTTCACGTTTGTCCTCGGCTTTTTTTAAGCTGCTGCCACAGAGAAGCAACTTTGGGGTCCAAGTGGGAATGCCAGTCATCTAGAGAGGAGATTCTGGCTTTATTATCTCTGGTGCGATGGGCTAAGGATTCTGTAGAGGTATGCATAGGCTTTAATTCGTTAGTGAGAAATTGCAAGGTCTCTTTAATAGGGGAGAGTTCCTCCAGAAAGAGGGCCTCCATCAGAACATCCTGGGGAGTAGAGTTAGTGGAGGCTCCGGAAGACTTCTGTTGGGCCTGCTTAGAGAGTTTCTCCCGCTCTGTTGTCGAGGGAGGAGTTTGCTGCGGGAGCGGCAGCTTCATTACGGCATCCATGAGGATGAAATCTCTGCCCCTTTTGCAGTATACACACCAAAAAGAGCTTGGCAGACCGTGCAGCAGCAAAAATGGGAAGTTGAGGTAGGAAAATAAAGTAAAATTGGTGAAAGGATGGGAGCTATCTTGAACTCGTCCTACTAGGTGGTCATCACGTGAACTCCTCCTCGACCTGCTTCTTATCTGCCTCCTAATGTATCCTTGCATTGTGTTAGCTCTCTTGCCTGCAGCAGCATATTGCCTGCCTGGCTTCAGCTTCTGTCCACAGTTATCCCTAGACCGTGTGCCTTGGTTATGCTGTTCATTGTTGCACCACACAGGGTGTATGTGCGATCCAGATTCCTTCTTACTAGGGGCAATATCCTACCTTAACTTCCTCACTTTAAATCTAAGCACCCATTTTTTGGCCCATGCTTTCTGATATGTGCGGGACACTGAGTAATGCACCCCCTTCCTCTGCTGTATCCACTGTTCTTATCAATTTAGTGTTCTCAGTAATCCTCAGGAGACTGCTGCTGACCCCTCCCCTCTGGGTCATAAACAAATGTTGGAGAGCAATGGACCCAGCATCGACTTCTGGGGTACACCATTGTAAACATCCTCAGCTCTAAGTAGTGACTATCCATTCCCACTTTGCATGCTACCTGTCATCCAGTTAGCTTTTCACATCCTGTCCAGTTTATGGATTACATATTGCGTCAGAGGTCTACTAAAGTCCAGATAGACTACATGCACTGTGCCCAGCCCTTATCCAGGTCCTAGTTATAGTTCCTCCTAAATAGGGAAATCCATTTGGTTTGTCAGGATTTACCATTGATCTGGAAAACAGCCCGTTCTCTCTCGAACAACCACATCTTATATGATTGATTTAAACACTTTGCTCAAGCACTGAGAAAGGGCTCACAGGTCTGTTGTTACCTGTATCTGACCTCGTCCATTCTAGTATAGAGCACGCTACTGGCTGCTTTCCTGTTCTCTGGCGCTGTCCCTGTCTGTAAGGTTCTAAAATATATCAGCCAGGGACCCTGCAAGAATCCCTTTTAACTCCACTATTACACCTTAGACGAACACTGTCCAAATCCTTGAATTTTCTGTGATTAACATTCATAGAAACATAGACTTTGACGGTAGATAAGGACTGCTTGGCCCACCTAGTCTTCCCATTTCCCTACGTATTGGATAAGCTGCAGATCCTAGTTAATTAAGATCCTATTTCCTCCTTACCCCCCCCCCACTATAATTGCCTTATGTCTTCCAATACATTCTTGAATTCCCCCACTGTTTTTGACCCACCACTTCCTCAGAAGGCCATTGCGGTATCCACCACTCTCTCTGTGAAAAAATACTTTCTCACGTTGCCCCTGAGCCTTCCCCCTCTGTCTTCAGATTGGGCCCCCTTGTCCTTGCACATCTCTTTTTCTGAAAGATGCTGCCCTCTTGGACTTTGTTGATTCCCTTGAGGTACATGAAAGTTTCTATCACGTTCCCCCTCTCCCTCCTTTCCTCAAAGATATACATATTAAGTACTTTTAGTCTCTCTCTGTATGGCTTCTGGTGCAGACCTTGCACCATTTTAGTTGCCCTCCACTGGACTGCCTCCATCCTGTCTATGTCCTTGCAGAGATGGGGTCTCCAGAACTGCACACAGTACTACAGATGGAGTCTCACCAACTGTCTGTACAGAGGGATGACAACTTTCTGTTTTCTACCGGTTATGCCTCTCCCTATGAATCCCAGTATCCCCCCAGCCCTCCTTACTGTTTTCTCATATTGCTTGCCTACCTTAAGGTCGCCTGATATGAGTACCCCCAGGTCCCTTTCCATTTTTGCTGCTGTTAGTACCTCTCTCCCCAATTGTGCACTCTTCCCCTGGGTTTTTGTTTCCCAGGTGCATTACTTTGCACTTCTTTGCATTGAAACTAAGTTGCCTTACTTTTGACCATTAATCCAACCTTGTCAAGTCCCTTCTCATCTTTTCCACCCCCCCCCACCTGTGCATCAACAGTGTTGCAGATCTTTGTGTCATCTGCAAAGAGGCATACTTTTCCTTCCAGCCCCTCTGCAATGTCACCTATAAAGATATTAAAGAGGACAGGTCCCAATACTGAACCCTGCGGTACCCCACTAGTAACTCCCTTTTCTTCAGAGTGTACTCTGTTTACTATTGCCCTCTGCATCCTGTTGTCAAGCCAGTTTGTTACCCAGGCTACCACCCTGGGACCCACTCCCAGGCTGGCTAACTTGTTTATTAACCTTTTGTGTGTGGGACTGTGTCAGATGCCTTGCTAAAGTCTAGGTAGGCCCTATCCATGGCGCCCCGGTCTACTACTTTGGGCACTCAGTCAAATAAATCTGTTTGATTCATCTGACATGACCTTCCCGCTGTGAATCATACTGCTTTGGGTCCTGTGCCCCGCTAGCCTCTAGGTACTCAACAGTACTTTCCTTCAGAAGTGATTCCATCATTTTCCCTACCACTGAGGTCAAACTAACAGGTCTGTAGTTTCCTGCCTCTGCCTTGCTCCCACTTTTGTGAAGGGGAATCACATCCGCTTTCCTCCAGTCCTCAGGTACCACACGATACTCCCATGATTTGTTAAAAAGGGTAGTCAGTGGTGTCACTAGGTCTCACCTTAGTTCTTTTAGAATTCTGGTGTGAATCCCATCAGGCCCCATTGCTTTGTCCATCTTGAGTTTTAGGAGTTCTTTCAGGACCCTTTCTTCTGTGAATGGATTAGTATTGACCATCCTGTCCAGAGTGCTTCTGTTATTTGGTTTAGGTATCTCCCTCTCTTCTTTTGTGAATACTGAGCAAAAGTATTTGTTCAGTATCTCTGCCTTTTCACTGTCACCCTCTGCCCACCTCCCCTTCCCTTTATTAAGCCTCACTATCCCTTCCTTGGTCTTTCTTCGCTCCCTAATGTACCTATAAAAGGTTTCATCTCCCTTCTTAACTGAGTTGGCCATCTTTTCCTCAATTTGGGCCTTCACTATTCTGCCTGCCTTCCCCACTTCCTTCTGCTTTAACTGATACAGATCACTGTACTGCTCCTTCTGTGATTCCTTGTACTTCTTGCATGCTGTCTTTTTCTCCCTAACCTTCCCTGCCACCTCTTTTGGAGGTACTTACTTACCTACTTAAGCAATAAGGCATGACCAGGGGTTATGTTAATGGTCTGTTAATCACCCTCTAGAGTATAATGTTGCCACGAGCGTAGCCAGTCTGTCACCAGGGTGATTAATAACTCGATAACATAACACCAAGGAGTGCCTTATTGCTGTTATAATAAGGAACTTTTTTTAAACAGTGTTAAACCTTGTTCAACATATGATTAGACTCTACATGCATGTTAATAAAAGATTAACATAAGGTCGACAGAATGCTTACAGACAAGCAAAAAGCTCTGTTTCTCAGACCCCTATTATAATAGTCCTTGGTGTGATCCGTGCCTTCTGTTGCACCTCTCTCATATGTTCTGACCCCAGATGGTTGTGCCTATGACTTCTTGGCTGAATAGTGACACTAAGTAGTTATTCAGTGCCTGTGCTGTTCCCTGGCATTGCTCAGGGACCCCTCCTTCCTCACAGTTTTCAAATGCCCTACCTTGCCCCTGGCTCTTCTTTTGTTCCCTGTGTATTGGAGAAACATGCTGCCAGCTCTGAATGCAAACAACAAGTTGATTATCAAATCAGAATGCATAATCATGAATTAATTTAAAAGGATCTCGGGCTGGCTTTAAGAGAGATCAGGGGAGAGGATCAGTAAATTGACTGGGGTTAGGAGCCACATCCAAGCTGCTAGGCTAGAATGCTTAGCTCCAGCCAGAGTTCCAAGACCAAGGACTCCCTGGAGCTGCCCTGGAGTAATTGTGAAAGGTACAGTATGCACTAGTCCTAGTATCCCTCCCCCCCGTGTTTCATCTTCCCAAGCTGCATGTTACTGGCAACACTGTCCTGAATGCATGGTATCTGAGTTTAGACATCGGGCACTGCTGATCTGTTTAAAGCTTTGTCATGCTGTTCCTGCTTTAGCTCATCGTAAACCACAAAGATGTGATTTGGATTGATTTTTCTTTTTTTATCGAGAAATGTAGGAGGGCCATAGCTGCCAGATTATTATTATTTTGAAACTTTGCTTTTCTGCATTTTAGAACCATCTGGTATTTTTGTGAAGAGCATTACAAAAGGCAGTGCGGTTGAGCAGGATGGGCGGATCCACGTTGGTGACCAAATTATAGCTGTAAGTAGACAGTTGAGTGCAGTCATCCTGCATGCTCTCATCCTTACACATATTAGCTTGTTGACTGTGGTACTGTAGTTCTCTTTTGTTTGCTCGGGCAAACATCAAAATTTAGTTGGGTGGGAATGAAGTGTTGGGTGGGATTGAAGTGGAAGAGGTACTATGTAATGCCATCACACTAGCCAAGCGACCACAATCTGGTTAACAGTGGGTCAGGTGCCACTTGTGGAGCCAGCCGGAAGCACTACATATAGTATGTACACTTCTGTGTTTACTTGTGATATCATTGTTGGAAAATACTCCACTGTTTCAAGAGCAACTGATGGATTTAGGAAAAGTATGAGAAAGAAAATATTTAGATAAAGTATGACCTAATTAAATTTTTTCAGTGTTAGTCCTCCTCTTGTTCTTATTAAGGATATTGATATGAAAACTGGGTCCTTGAACTTTAGCGCTTATATACGCTTGTTTTGTTCCAGGTGGACGGGAGTCTCTTTCAAATGAGAAAGCGCACTAGAAAGGGGGGGGTGGTGGTATGAGGGTTGTGAGAAAGTAATACTTACCTAAATGGGTGGCAGATGTCTGGAACAGATGCCAGTCGAAGTAATGGAGACAGAAACAGTGGGGGCTACAAGCATGTATGGGATAGACATAGGGGAGTATTAGTAAATAGGCACAGAGGAGGGAGGTTCGCCGGAGACCAGTAGGGTCTGGGTAGAAGAACTAGGCAGGAAACATCTGGGTAGACTGGGTGGGCCATGCGGTCCTTTTCTGCCAACAAAATCTGTTTTCCCTGTTTCCACAAAGTTGTTGTTTTTTTTTTTTTATTATTTATTTAGTTTTTGTTGACCGGGTAAGTGCACTAGACAAATTCTGCCTATTTTCAGGCACGACCCAGGGGAGGGGGATACAGATAAATGCCAACTGATCTTGAACCAGATTAAGCTGTTGAAGTCATAAGTCTCTTTTTTTTTGACGTCACGGTTTGCTGCCAAGGAGGGGGCTGCAGTGTCACAAGTAAAGGATTATGACTTTCAAGGGGAGGGATAAGCAGCCACTAAAATGTGAGTGCAAAATCAAGGTGCTTCTATTAATGTGGACATATTCTTAGCGTGCAGAATCACAGATAATAGTGCAAAATGACAGACTCGCCTTTGAAAAAAGTATTAAAAACCAGAAGCACACACAGGGTACTGGTGCAGAAACTACTTAACTGAACAGAAACAACCACAAGAACAAGACAACTCCATGCACATTCGCCTTAGAAAGGCTTCATCACCCCGTGATGCTCTGTTGTGTTAGACAGCACCTGCAGAGTTGTTTCAGTGCCCGCGTTTTCAGTTTTTTGACATCCTCACTTACTAGGACGGGTGCCGTGCAGAACCGTGGTGCTTTGCTCAATGGGACATCTTCAGGGGGACACTGTATCTGCAGTCGCATTTCATGGCAACCTATAGCTGCTTTTGAGACACTGGAAAATCATAATGGATTCAGCATTTTGTGAATGAGTAAGCTACTGAAATAACTGGACTACTGCCTTCTGCCAGTATATTGTAGCTGGGAGCAGGTTACCCAATTGCAGTTTCGCAACAATAAGGGTGTTACATATGCCATGCCTTTGTGAGTGTTGTAGATTGACATACTTCACCTCAAGCGTGTTCCCAAAAACGTCGTTTAGATCTGGACTGTGTTGTTTTAGCAGGCTTAGCCAGCCTGTTGACTGCACAGACCCCTGCAGGCATGTGCTGAGCCATGCTGGTGTACTTGATAGAACAGCTTATGTCTGCTGTTTGTAATTTTCCAAAACTATCTGTAATACCCTCAGTCCAGGAGAGGCTGAACAACACTGGTTGGAGCTAGCTACAGTACAGATCCGCTCACCAAGATGTCTCTTTAGCTGTTACTAAACCATTTTTCTGCAGTAGTGCATTAGCCACAAGTCCAGATAATACCACTGTGCCAAATCTTATATCAGTAGCTTTTTTCCTGTCTTTGGTTTGGCAACTTTCTTTTAGTTGCCCTGCAAGCTTAAAACAGGTAGCATTCTACAGTAGCTACTAGGAGGCTGAGTAAAGAGCAACTCATTATTATTATTATAAAAAGCTTAAAAATGCTAGATTTACACAAGTTGTTTTAATGTTATTGTTCTATAGCTTTTGGTTTATGTTCTCTGCTGTTGGTCTACTAATTATTGTAGAAAATGCAGCAATTATTTTGCTGAGTCTTTCAAAATGTACCTGAATCTCCCCTGCTAACCACACAATTGATGTTTGTGATATCACATTCTGTTGTCGTGATGAGCATTACAATGTCATAAACAACGGCACAATGAGGTTTTTCAAATGTTTTCTGTTCCGGCTTTTTAGATTAACTATTAAGAGGAGCTGTAAATTTTGAAAAGTTACATTGAAAATGAAAAAAATGCATTCTCTAGTAAATTGAAACAGCTGAAACATCTCATTTATGAAAGCACTTGCTTAAGTGCGGACTTGCTCTTTAACTAAATGTGTGTGGTAGTGCAAAGGCTCCAGATATCCAGTAATGACCTTATTTGCTGCTACAAACATTATTGCCAGTGTGCTAATACAATTAGGCAACTACAAAATCGGTATCGAGTTGGGGGTTGGAATTACTAGCTCCTACAGCATCAGTTCAACATGGGTTGAACTACTGACCTTTTGAAGAGGAACATGGGGTATGGAAAATGGTCAGAAATCCATCTGCTGCTGCCCTGAATGGTACATATGAAGTTCCTTTCAGGAACATCATCTTAGATAATTGTACCTTTTTAATCCTCTTCAGAAATAAAAAAATAAAAATAGAAAAGGGTCCTTTGGCCTTTTATATAAATGTATAAAGAAAGGTTTAAGAAAAGTGACCAAATCTAAGAACTCCATTGGTCTAAACACATCACCTGACTATTGATTACTTCTTTAGAAATGACACAGTTCGTAACTAACCTAGCCTACTCTGCTGCACCTAGCAACAGCCTTTATACACCAAAATAAATCAGTTTACCACAGCATCACTTTGCAAAACACTTTCAACAGGAAGTGTTTTCTAATAGCCAAACTGTACTGACCCACCCTGAAAACAGCTGTTAATTAGCTGACCTGCATACTGTCCTCCACCACAGCAGTACTCTACAGAACCACTTCACACACTAGCAGGAAGGGTTTTCTAACAGATGTGAACTGCAAAAGGATTACTGAATGTTTGTGCCGCTGCTACTCAACTGTATGACGGCCTTGTCTCCTCCTTGCACCCTACCCCCAACTCATCCCTTTAATGCATTATGCCTTATTATTGGTACCTATTTATTTATTTTTTTAACATGAGATTGTTTCTACCTCCTTCGTGCAGAGCGGGCTGGCAGGTTATCTGTGGCAGCTCCCTTTGAGACCAGGTCTGGTCACTGACTTGCTCTCCTCCATAGACTGGACCATGAAGTGTGTGTTCCCGGCCTACAGGGGACCTGGATCCAGAACTGGAAGCGCACCTCTCTAGCTCCTATGGTGTGGCGCACGGCCATCAGCCGCCATGACCACCCCGCAGTTTTCCACCAGCCTTACTCCCTTGCCAGAGCCGTACTTGCAGTGACATGAGCGCACAGACGTGCCAGTGTCTGCCATGCTCCAGCCCCCCTTCTATGCGGCATCCCTGTAGGGCTCCTGAGCTTCCGTCAGAGCCACTGAAGTGACATGCACCCATTACCCACCCCAGAGGAGAGCTGTCTTGGGACACTCGATCAATCCCCCGCCCGAACCCAGGTCACCGGCGTGCACAGGTGTGGCATCCAGCACCTCAACCCTCAGCACCACTGTGCTGGCTGGTACCTATTTATGTATGATTACTGTCTACCATCTGTTGCATTGTACCTTTATGTATGTCATTCATTGATTGAATGGGCCTTGTTCTTTACTTAACACTTCACTTACATCTTATTCCAGTTTGAACGGTCTCCTTTGGGTTCTGTATGCATATTGGTACCAGCCAGTCGTGTAATATTCAGCTACAGTACATGCCTTTAACCTTTTCTGTAACAAATCTTGCTGTACGGCTCATGCCATGCCTAAAAGTGAGCAAACTCTTGACCCAGTGCACCTACCCAGTTAATAAAGCAGTGAACAAATAAAGAAATAATGAAAGAAATAGTCATGCCTGAAAATGAGCAAAATCTTGGCCCAGTGCAACCTACTCAGTCGCTGACTGACTGACCTACCTAATTAACCATGCTTGAAAATGGGCAAGCTCTTGGCCCAGTGCACCTACCTGGTTACCAAATGAATATATAAAAAAAATGGCGCTGACCAAACCTGAAATAAAGCTCTTAATTAGTTAAGCTGCATACAACCTGTGCAGGAAGCAGCCCACTTGACTCTCCATGACAAGAGCTTCCAGTTGGCAGAGCTGCACACAACCTATGTAGGGAGCAGTCCAAACCTTTGTTACTTGGCAACCTGATAGTAATGGGAAAGGGGGGATCTGTAGTGAGTTAGAACTGCAGAATAGGAACTGCTTTAGCAAGCAGATATACATGTCATCAGTATCTTCCATTCTGGTAGCAGTTTAGCAACTTTTCTACCATAGTTTATTAGTTTTTCAACCTAGTTCCTATTTTATAAGTGTAATAAGCTACTTCAGGGCAGGGGTATATGCTGAATTACTGCATGCCCCAGCGGTCTGTCACTCAGCCGTTTGCCTCATGCCTTACAACACAGCCGGGGTGTGCATTAATGTAGCAGTAATTGGCGGGATCAGCAGAGGGAGTAATGGCACTGGGCACTGTCGACCAGGACCGAAGCTTGAGGTCCTGATCCACTGTGCCCGGGGCCATTATTCCTGAGGACTGACCCGCTGATTTCTCTTCTTAAAGCTATGATATTGAGGTCATTCATCAAAGTGAGAGAACATTATTTTGAGATGAGCTTTATTTTACTCCCCACACTAAACAGACAACAGATTCCAGAAACTGTTTGAATGCTTGGAATGCCTCACTGCTCATACACATATTCCAAAGGCATGTATTGCCTCATTTGCATATTCCATTGCTGTTTATTGGTTAATGTGCATATTCCAAAAGTGTGTATTGCCTACTTCACATGTTCCAAAGGCCTTAGCTGTTTTCAGCCTTGTTTGCAAGGCATTGTTGCCACACAGCGTCCTGTATACAAGCAGTCTGATTGGCTGAAAGGGAATCACCTCAATATAATTAAATAACATTCAGTTAGCTGAAGTATACAAAGGTGCTGAAGTCGAAGGCAGAGGCTTTCAATCAACCACTGAAGCCAGTTATTCCAAGTATACTCTGGCTGACTGAATGTTATTACTATTATACAACTAGAAATTTTGAATCCAGGATTTAAGTGTTGTGGTAGTTTTTAAGTGATTTGCTCATGATCACAGACTATGCAAGCGGTGGCTGTGGGATTCAAACCCAGTTCTCCAGGTTTGTAGCTCAGAGCTCTTAACCACTTCACTATACTGGCTCCTAAGAAACAGCTGAAGAGGAACATGCCTTTGTTCCTTTTTTTTTTCCAGTGGACTAAATGGATAACCTACCGTGGGTGTGTCTGAAATGTGGATAACCTACTGTGGGTGTGTCTGAAATGTGGATAACCTACTGTGGGCATTGCCGAATGTGGATAACTTACTGTGGGCGTTGCCAGAATGTGGATAACTTACTGTGGGCATCGCCAGAATATGCATTACGTACTGTGGGCATTGCCAGAATGTGGATAACCTACTATGGGCATCACCAGAATGTGCATTACTTACTGTGGTCGTCGCCAGAATGTGAATAACCTATTGTGGGTGTTGCCAGAATGTGGATAACCTACTGTGGGCGTTGCAAGAATGTGACAGTTTTCCTGTATTCTGTTTAGTTTAGAACAGATACCTGTTGTATAATCTGCATACATCCATGCCCTGTTGTGGTTTATTGGTCACGTATTTGAGCCTTTTTCTGAGGTTGTTGGATGGTGATAAGAGGTGTGGGGTTGAGGCTGGCCTGATAGTGCAGCGTAGCACTACTGCATGCTGTGTTGGCAACCCGAGTTCCGGAATAAACTTAGGTCACTAAGGGCCAGCTGGGAGGGAGGAGGATTGAGCTTCAAAGGGCAGCTCTCCTCTCTCGCGAGGGGGAATACTGTGTCCTGCTAATTGACTGCCACCTGGTGTAGACTGGGTAGCAGTGCAGCAGGAGCATCTAGAAGGTATGTGCATCATTGCACGTCCCCGGGGACAAAAAACAGGCACTGGAGGAAAAGTTCCTTAGTTGATATTGTGCCGGCACCTCCCACAAACCTTTATTTGGCCGACATGGCAGGCCACCTACCACTATCATGGTCCTAGGTAAGCGCTGGACAGCTGATAATTCCATGAGAAGGTGGGTGAGGAGGCTGGGGAGGGGCTGCCATCAGGTGAGCCTGTGGTGGGGTGGGGGAATAATTGAAGTGTGGGATGGGTCTGGGGGCATGAATTTTTCTGGAACAGTGGTAGTATACAGCTCACTTTATAATTAACTGTGAGGAGTGGGGATGCTGCTGTGTAACTTTAAAAGCTTCCTTCCCTTGAAGGTGTAAAAAAAAAAAATTTTGAGTTGGGGGGAGGGACTAGAGGGTACTCCCCACCCCCAGTACTAATATGAACATCATGTGCTGGAAAATGGTCACACCCCCACCTCGGCAGAGAAAAGTTCTGCCCTTATGTTTGCTGTCTGCCTGCGTAGGCATGTGGGAATAGCTGTGCTTTGTATCCTTGAAGCTGCAGGTTTGATCATTGCCATTTGTTAATTCAGGTTTGAGCACAAGGACATCTGATTGCACAGTTTTTGCTTGGTCAGGGCTTTTTCCTCTGGCTCATCTTGTTTTTATTCCTGAGGAAACCTAGTAGGAAGAAAGTTATCTTTTTATATGCACCTTTTATCTTATAGACTGTAGCTATACCATAGGTCCCTGATGAGTTTTCTGCTTCACCCCCCCCCAACCTTTAATTAATGTGTCAGGTGTTAGGGCTCAGTTCACTTGCTCTGAGGGCTTAACCTTCTGTAGTGAGGTTGGCATTTCAGATCCAAGAACCTCCTAAAATACCTGGAGTGCAGTTAGTGTGGTGAAGTGCTGAACCTTCACCTTGCTTACTACACTAGCTACTGTACCTCCACTCCAGTTGGATGGTGTCGGAGGGTGGGAGAGTGGTCACTTACCAGCATACTGCATCACTAAGATATTGCTCTTAAGAGTACCGCTAGGTTTTGACACGTATAGCTATGTGAAATGTCTGCACATTGCAGGGGTTGAAATTGGCACTAGCCTACTAGCTAAATGCTGGTAGATTTTTGTATCGGGCTAGTAAGATTTGCCTTTAAATAGCCCTGCAGGCTTGTAGTGGAAAAGGTAACATTTCAATAAGTACTCTAGCTGGGCCAAAGTGAATAAGTCTGTGAGGCTAGTGGGTTTTCCACATCACTAGCCCTGCTGGCTAATGGCTGCAAAACACAATTTTGACCCCTGCATTGTTTTTATCTAAGTTCATGGAATGGAATGAAATCTTTTTTTCCATAGAGGTTTTTATTCTCCATCCCGGTGTCTTATTTTATTTGTTAACCAGGTAGGTGCATTGGTCCTAGGGACTATTTTCAGGCATGATCTGAGCCATCAAGATGGTCCCGTTCTACCCCCAGTCGCCCAGCTCTATTACCCACATTCACAGGGTCTTACTTCTGCGCTGAATTCCACCACCCCCACATTGCGGGGAGAGGAGGGTGAGGGCCGTCTCCTTTAGAACATCCTGTTGCACCCTGTTGGTGATGCAGCCCAGCAGTAACTGGCAGACATACTGTTAGCACCCTTTTCCCCCAGTTTTCATCCACACCCACCTACCCTGAAGCAGCAGGTAGTCCCAAAGTGAACCTTGTCATGCACCACGCACCTTGTGAGGGAAAGTGCCGTCTGTGCGTTGGAGTGCTATATCCTCCCTCCCGAGCTGGGAGCGATGCCATACAGCAGTGTCATCCATCAGCCCTGGGCTGCCTAGCCAGCTTCCTGAGCTTGTTCCCAAACTCGGGTCACCTGCACAGGAAGACAGTGCGCTACCAGTTGGGCCAGTGGACAGCCTCAATGTGGAGAAATCTTCTCAGAATTTCCATATTTGGGGACGCTTTGCTGAAGTGTACAGAGTACAGAATAACTCATAAGCACCACAGAATACAGACAAAACATCCCAAACTCCCTTCCCCCAAAACTCCACATTCAAGCAACTTTAATAGGTAGGCAAAAGCGAACATTTCATGGAACTTTTTAATAAAATTCCAGACATTTCTGAGTGTGGGTTATTAAAATTCTGCAAATTCTACATGCAAGGAAAAGAAATTCTGTACAGCTTTACTGACAAGTATTTGCATGGAGTTACTCTAAGGAATCTCACAGGGTATTGCTGCCCAGTACCAGCACAGTGTATCAGGTAAACCGTAGTGCATCTCTCTTGGTGTCCCAGCTCCACTCCCACATAAGAGTGGGACAGACAGACTAAACAGTTAGGAATGAAAACAAAGCTCCAGACATTTAAAGGAGAACTGTGTTGAGCCTGCAAGTCATTTTCCCTGTAGAATCTGCTTTTTAAATATTGGTCCCATGTCTATTAGTGTTCCCTTTTTACTAGCGTTTTAGGAAACTCAGTGGGAATTGCTGATTTACACACTGCTGGTAAGGATAATTTCAGGACTGTATGTTGTAGTTTGTGTTCAGACTCTTACATACAGTGTTTGTGACAGTGCAGCTATGTTCTGCTATAGAACTTTGTAGTTGAAGGCACGTAAACTACATCACTAATTTCTAAAATGGTTTGTACCCGCAGTGTGTAAATCGGAAGTACCTGCTGAGCTATCTAAATGTCTTGTAAAGATGGAACAGTGACAGAATTGAAACTGTTATTTTAAAAAAATGGCTTCTACTTGGAAAAATGACCTACGAGTTTGAAGAGCTGCTGACCAGAGATGTGCAAAGTCAGCAAACTTTGTTCTGTGAATTATTTTGTGAAGTTTGCCAGCTTGGCAAGATGCCGATGACTTCGTAAAGCTTTTGTCTAGCAAAGTGCACTTTTTCATGCAGAGTCATGCAAATTCACTGGCAAAGCTGTGGCTTTGCCATTACTTTGACTGACTTTGTCTGAAAAAAGTGCCACTTTTGCCAGGAAAACTCATTGCAGAGCGGGAAGTTCCCAAAGTGTTTTGCAAAGGGGAATTTCACGACTTCGACAGAACATTGCTGGCGAAGTAAAACATTGCAACATCTCTACCGCTAGCATCACGGGGGAAACTTTGTAAAACATAATATTTAGACTGTTCAGTTTGTTCATATCTTCTGTAGATTTCTCCTCCCTCTCATTTATTGCTGAAAAAAGTTACCAAAACTTTTCTTTGTCCTGTAAGAGTTCATCTGCCTCTATCTCTTATTCCCCCACTTTGTTATAACTCCCTGTTGTGACATCATAATAGGTTGCCTTAGAGATAACTGTGATGTCACAAGCAGAGTATTTTATCAGGGGCCCAATATTGGAAAAGGGCAAAGCGGATCGCTGTCCCCACAAACATTAAAATACTTCCTGGTGTTCAGTGGTACCCCCCGCCAATTCCCACCCCTGTAGGTTTCAAGATAGCCCCAGGTGTCTAACAGCACCCTCACCCTCTGACCACTCGCTGCAGTTTTGTAAAAGAAGCAGCCCCTGGCATCTGGAAGCCTGCCCTCACATGGTCTGCACCAGGTACATCACCCAGCTCACCCCCCTCCCTTACCGTAGTCACCAATGCTGTGGAGAGCCTATACGGCGACCGGCACAGACCTCCTCTCACTACCTCAGCTGGCCACCATATGCAGTGACAGAGAGCGCACATACTGCAAAGGGAGTGTGCTACCACCAAGGAATGTTTTAATTTTCCAGGGATGGCAGTCGGGCGGGTACCACTGAAACCAGGGAATATTTTAATTTTACAGTGGATAGCAGTCGGAGGGTGGGGGGACCACTGGACACCAGGAATGTTACCAGGGACAGTGATGGAGGGGGGAGACACTGGGCAGCTTTATTTTTCACAGTGCCAGGGATTGGAGGATGGGGTGACCGGGACCCAGGGACTGCATTATTTTTCACGGGGCTGGGGGTTGGAGGATGGGGGTGCCACTAGACATCGGGGCCTACCTTGTGACCTGCAAGGATGGGGATCAGAGTGTGGGGGGGGCCTTGAACACACGGGGCTGCCTGTGTTTGTATGGGGACAGGGCTTAGAAGGTGGGGGGTGCCACTAGACATCAGAAAGCAGGTGTGCTCCCGAAAACGCCAACTTGGTTGTTGGCTGCAGTGGCTCTTTTGGCCACTAGGGTTGTCCGGACTCTGAGTAAGTCAGGCTTTTTCCCTGTGGTATTTGTGCTGTGCATAGTGGCCTGTGCTACCCCTGTTGTGCAATACAAATGTGCTGATTATAGTGCTGCACCTTTATTCATGTCCCCCCCTTTGCTCACCGAATACATTATATTTTATCATGTGCTATCCTTTTTAGCACATGCAACTTCCCCCTTTGAATGTTGCACTTGGGTGCAAACTCCACGCAAATGGTGTGCAGTCACTTTGCCCACCAGGTAGACTTTTGAATATCTGGTTCCAGATATCGGAATAAGCAGTAGGAACTGATAAACTCCTAAGGGACAAAAATTTTGCTTTCATACATATGTACTGTATGACCTCAGTAATAAATAACAGGGAGTCTCAATACAGAACTAAGTCAGTAGTTAGACATAACAGGGTGTTGGTTGTCTGGGGTTAACGCATGCCCAGGTGCGTAATGAGGTGGTTGCACTGAATGTCCACCTGGAAATGCATTAAGCCCAGACAGCCAACAACCTGGAGTCTTACTGCACTTATAAAATGGGTAAACTGAGAAACAGCTTAAACACCCCCAGAATGTCATTTCTAAATTTAGAACAGGTATATTTATTTTTTGCTAAAACTACTGTAACTAGTAAAAAGTCCTTTTGCACTTGGAAGTCATCCATTTTTCCACACAGTCCGTGTTTTGAATTTCATTTGTTATGGAACACTGGAATTTAAACTGCTGCAGAATTCCTGTAGCAGAATGATCCCCCACTAGCGTGCGCACACACACACACACACAGCAGAAGGCCTTGGCTTTATATGGAGCCAAGGACTCAGTTATATCCGATTCAGTGTAATCAGCAGAGATTGCCCTGGCAAGCTGTTAAGGATAGAAGGGGATTTCTCATGGTCACCATTTAACACCAGGAATTAGAATTGTGAATAGTATTTATGGTTTAAGTTTGTTTACGTGTATATGGAGGGTGTCATAAGAGGAAAGAATGTTTATTGTTGAAAACATAATGGAGTTTTACTTTTTAGAGCCTTGTTGAAGGTTTTCAGTGAGTAAAGGTGGTAGCCATGTTTGTGACAGCAGTCAGGGATGAGTGAAGTGGTGTATGAAGTCAGTATGTGATTGGCCTGAATTACAAATCCCATTGCCAGAACTTGCTCTAACCTGTACATATCTGGTGAATTAACATATGGGTCTCGGAACCTATTTAGCACATTGGGAAGCAGGAATATTTCCAGCCCATTTTGTTACCCGAGCAATAAGACATGACTGGGTGTTGGTTAGGCCGAGATAACTGCCCACCCAGGGGTGTGGTGAGGCCCAGTGCTTCAGCAGAGTGCCTTGTACTGGAAAAAATGTTTTCAGGTGCATGAAGAAGAGGCAGCGAGCCTCGAAGCCCCCGGGGCTTGAGTTGGTGTTATTATGTGCTGTTTTGTATGCTAATAAATGTGATACTATTTTTGCAGCATTTTGTGTGCACTGACAATATTTTTCTGTTCTAAGTTTGCTGTCATTGTGCTGCACATGTGGGTTTCTGGTAGCGCCCTGCCTGTTCTCTTTTTGGAGAGGCTGGCAGTATAGCCTAGAGGTTAGAGGAACGAGGTTTGAATGAACTTGATACATCCAGCAGACCAGACCTGAGTTTGATTCTCACAACCTCCACTTGCATACTGTTCGACTCTGAGCAAGTCACTTAATCGCCCAGTGCTCCCAGGTCACCCCTGAAAACAGGCACTTGTGTCTAGTGGGCCTTACCCGGTTACCAAAGACTAAAATAAAATAAATAAAAAAATTAATAAATTATTTCAGCCTAACCTATACCATGGAGTGTTTTATTTCGCTTATAAAATGTGAAAACAGAGAAAACAGTTTTAATAAAAAAGGCAATTTTTAGGTAATTTCATTAGTTAAAAGTAACTAGTAAAACATAGTCCCGGCCCCATTTGTCTGTCATCTGTCCTTCTACATATTCAATAGACGAAATGTTTGTTATGGAATATAGGAATTCAGATTTCTGCAGAATTACTCTGGCACAATATTCATCCTCTTACATGTAACAAAAGGCCTTCTATGGAGTCATGGTCTCTGTTTTATCTGCGGCAGAGTAAAGAGCAGAGATTGCCATAGCAAGCGTGTAAGGATTGGAGAGGGATTTTTCATGGTCACCAAAGAAACACCAGGAATTAACTGTCAGTAGTACTTCTGTTTGTGTGTGTAAGGAATGGTTCATGAAAGGAAAGAATGTTTAATTGTTTATCTATTGAAATTTAAGGCAGTTTTACTTTTTATGGATTTGTGGAATAAGTTCAGTAAGACTAAAGGTGGCAGCCATGATTGTGATAGCAGGCTGGGGTGAGTGAAATAGGTTGGGAATTCTGTATGTGATTTACCCAAATTCCAAATCTCACTGAAGCTTTTTCATACCTGGGCACTAGGCAGAGGTAAATGTGTGTGAGCCAGTCAGATGGCAGGATTTATCCTGCCCGTTTTGTAAAATGAAATGTACTAAAAGTTGAATGATAAAATACAGAGCTAATATGAAGTGTAAGCTGACTTGAGTCCAGATATTATCTACACAGTGGATGCCATTTGTATGACAAAGAGGAAGAAGAATCAGGATTTATATAGCAGTTTTCATACACATTATATATCCCAAAGTGCTTTATAAGTAGTGCTAGACTGGTAGTGAAGTGACTGAACATACAGTGGCACCCATTTTGCACATCAGTATCAACATCCACACACAGCCTTGGACAATTGCATGAACTTGTTTTATGGAAATGGGAATGTTGGCCAGGACATGGGGGAAGTACCCTACTCTTGCAAAACGTGCCTTGAGTTCTTTAACTTCCACCTGGACACCAACCAGGATAGCACCAGAGATGGGTAGAAGTAGAGGTTAAATTGGGCAGGAGCCCACAGGAACTCGGTTCCACACCTCATATAAAATTGTATGAGAGTCCCTGCACCTTTGTCATCTTTCACCATTGAATACTGTAGGAGAGTTCCACCACCTTGAAATGACTTTTCCCCCACTGAAACGTTTCCAGTTTATCCATTGGGTAGAAGGGACCTTGGTTTAACGTCTTATCCAAAGGACAGCACACCCCGACAGTATAGCACTGCACTTCGGTGCCAGTGGTTAGATGTCAGCCCAGTCCCATCGTGGGGCAAGAACCCATGACCTTCTGTCCCAGAGGCAGATGTGCTGCCAAGTGAGCCACGCTGACAGTAAGCATGCACACTCTCAGGACATACTGAATATGTTAATACAAGAAAAATTGTATATAAGTAAAATGCAGCATTTTACACTTGCTTTATAAGCAGGGCTTCAAACAGGCATGGGATAGGCATAAGGGAGCAATACAAATGACTATGAATAGATAGGCCACTGACAGAGCAAAGGCCGATGGCACATTTATAAGGTAGAAAAAGAAATGGGCAGACTGGATGGGCCTTGCGGTCCTTATCTGCCGTCAACTTCTATGTTTCTATATCAAAATACAGTGAAAATACAGGGACATAATACAGTACATTTCAGTATGTCTTGAATCACAAACCCTGATTCCAGTACTTGCATGCTGTATCAGCATCTAAGTTGGGGTCTGAGTACTGAGTGCACCTCTTTTGATGCATAGTAGGGTACAGACAGAGAGGATGAAAAAGCTGGGCATACCTTGCCCCAGAAAAGAGAATCATGGCAGGAGAGGAAGAGGGGCGTGGAAACGCAAATCATTGAGGGTTTAGGAATGAGGAGGAGAGACAGGAAGCAGGATGAGCATACTTCCAATGTGCATACAAGTGGAATGTATTTCAGATTCTTCTGGTGGTGTCAGCTATTCTTAGAAACATAGAAACATAGACTTTGATGGCAGATAAGGACTGCTTGGCCCACCTAGTCTGCCCATTTCCCTACCTACAGGATAGGCCACAGATCCTAGTTAACCCACAGCCTATTTCTTCTGCACAGTTCTCCTTTAAGGAAGCAGCTGGAAATCTCATTACTTACTTTGTCATGTCTTTCTATTTAGAATTCAGTCATAATGTACGCGAAGGGCCACAACAATGAATCGGGGACAGCAGGGGTAAATGTACGAGGAGAGGTTGGAGAGCCTCAGTATTTGCACACTGGAGGCCAGGTGGGAGAGAGGAACATGACAGAACCTTTCTGTTCCTAAAGGGAATTAAAGTGCCGTGGTCATAAGGAACAATTCCAGGGTAACAACAGGCCATTGATGCAAACAGGTGGGAGTAATTCAGAAGGGATATAACGAAGTTCTTCTTTACAGAAAGGGTGGTGGGGAGGTGTAATGAATTGCCAGAAGAAGTGATTGGTGCAGAGTCTGTCGTCAGTTTCAAACACAGGTGGGATAAGTTCAGGGAATACTCTGAACTGCATGAGGGAGTGAGGGTGGATAGTATTTAAAAAAAAAAAAAAAGTGTGTGTGTTGCTGAAATATAGTCAGGGCTGTTGGTATGCTGGCCCAGTGTTAGGCTTGGGGGAAGGTGAATGCAGACAGGCAACAGGCATACTCAGTGGACGTTGGGGACCTTTTTCTGCTGCCAAGATCTATGTTTCTTTATAAAATGGCATGGTAAAATCCAGTAATCTGATTGGCTCTTATTTATGTGTAAAATATGGTTTACACATGGTTAAAAAAAAAAGGACTGGAGGGGGGACGTTCTCGATGGTAGCAGAGGACAATGTAGAACAGTCCGGAGTGGATTGAAGGACTGTGGGGTTTCCCCACTCGAGTACAAACTAAGTCGACCATGTGGATGGACTGTCCTAGCTATTTACCGGGAACTGGACATGTTATGAATGAGGGGGGACGGGCTCAGCGCGTGGGTTGTTGTGCCTACTCCCAAGTATTGGTGGTACAGCCTACTCCCCAGTATTCTGGTATTGCCAACTCGTATGTCTTAGAAAACTGTTGACCTATATATAATTTGCCACTTGAGCCTGCTAGTTCCCAGGTTTTGCCTACTATAAAATTTAAGTTATATTATCTTACTTCGAGTTAGAGCTCTTGCAGCAGGCTATAACAATTAGGACTATGCCGCAGGCACTAGGACCACACGGTGAAAACTTCTACCAGCAATACCAGCGGGGGAACGCCCCCGATGCCGGCCCCGACGTCAGTCAGGGTACAAGAGGGGGCGGACCCAGCTCCACCTCAGTTCTTTCCCGCCGCGTACCACGTATGTGAAGCTAGCTGCTGCCTGCAATTCTCAGCGTGAAAAGAATTTCTTTAAGCAAGTTTTTCAACAGTTTTCTTCATTTTTTCCTACTCCGTGGCCGTCGTCTGTGCTGCTGCCGTTGTTCGGCTCGGATTTTTCCGCGTTTTGGTCTCTTTGCCTCTGTGTTTGTCACCGTTGGTACCAACGTCAGTCCTTTTTCTTCCGCGGGTTCGATGTCTTCCCGGGCGTCTGTATCTCCCGAACACCTTAATAAGTGCGAGTGCGGCTGGCAAATTCCTGCTAAAGATGGACACCGGCGGTGCATTTTCTGCCTCGGCCCTGACCACGACACTGCTAATTGCGCTGACTGCCAGGCTTTTACAAGCCGGACTCGCATCCGACGCCTGAAGGCCCTTAAGGCCTACCTCTTGGAAAAGAAGATGGACCTGCACGCGTCTGAAGGGAAGAAAAAGGAAAAGGAAAGGCATAGCAAAGAGCGTGGTCGGTCGGCACGGTCCGGTCCGCTCACGACCTTCCCGAAAAAGGCCCGTCCTTGAACTCGGGTGAAATCACCCAGTCGTCTCAGGCTAAGGCCCGGCCCGTTGGAGGAGCAACCGGCCAAGCGAAGGTGACACGCTCAGAGTCATCACCAGGTCCATGGGGTACCTGCCTCGGCCCTACCGACCCACGACACGGCGCCGCTTGCTAAAATGCGCCTCCAGAGGTTAGAGACTCTCCGGCGCCCCCTGCGTCACCCGTTGTTGGTCAGCGCCAGTTGAAGGGGCTAAGGACCTGGGGTGCAGTCGTTGTACTGCCGGCGTCCTCGTCTGCCCAAGTCCTCCTCCCCCCTGGGCCCTCAGGAGAGCTCTCCTTCGCGTCCACCGCTCCGGAGACTCCTTTCCCGCAGCGGGCGGCTGAGATCTTCTCCCAGGACGAACTCAAACAGCTATTCTCGTTTTGGTGGTGGCAGGTTCACAAGCGAACGTTCCCGTCGCTGGCCCAGACACTGGTACCAGATCCTGCAGGTGAACTGCAGCCAGAGGGCGAGGCCTTACCGCTGAGGTTCCCAGAGCGCCGTCCTTCGACTTCTCCCAGGGCTCGTTCCCGCTCTCGATCCGAGGACCACCGACATCACTCTAAGGTTTCCAGTGACCGACGTCGGTCCCGGTCTCGTACTAGGAGCCCCTCTCACGCTGTGTGGGAGCGCTCCCGACGTCTGTCTCCTGACCGACGTCGGTCATTGCCCGTCGCCGGTCTAGGGACCGGAGTCCGGTCTTCAGGCGTCGTCGGTCCCCTGCACACCGGCGTCAGCGTAGGCATGGTCATGGGGTAGAGTCAGACTATTCTAAGTCGGATAGTCGATCCTCCTCTTCATCGTCATCCTCTTCGTCTTCCCTCAGCCGCAAGCGCTCCCCTGAGGAGAAGGACCTGCCTCGCTCGCCTCCGGACGATCCTTCCTTTATGGGCGTCATGAGGGCATATCCAGGCTTCCAGCGAGTGGGACACAGAAGACCTGGACCCGGAATGCCGGAGATTGGCCAAATACCTGAGGCAGAAGGAGCCAAAGCCTTTGGTCATTCCTCCTTTGGTGGATACTTTTCAGGACCTGACTAGATCCACCTGGATGCATCCAGCCTCCATCCCGGCGGTTCCCAAAAAGTCGGATAGGCTCTATAAGGCTCCGAGGGCTGAACCCTTCTTGGCGGAATACCCTCAGGCAGATTCAGCTGTGATCACGGCTGCTCATGACAAGTCTCGACAGCCGAGGCACCTCAGCTCCCGGCCTCCCGACTTGGAGTCCCGTTACCTGGATCAGGTGGGCAAGAAGGTTTACGCTGCTTCCACCTGTTCCATTCGTTCCCTTAATTTCCTCACGCATATGGTGCTGTACCAGAATGCGTTGTGGGAACGGGGTCTTGAGCTGACAAAGGTCATGCCAGACTCCGACAAGAAGAGGGAGCTCCTGGCCCTTTTACAGTCGGGCTCAGACATGTTCTGAGAGCCTCGTATGACACTGTGGATACGGCAGCCAGGGTGGCCGCCTCTGGGGTTTGTCTTCAGCGCCATGCCTGGTTGTGGATTTCGGGCTTTCACCAGGATCTGCAGTCCGGTATCCGGAACCTGCCGTTCCAGGGTGCCGTTTTGTTTGGGCAGGAGATGGAGGCCTTGATCTCCCGTCTTCAAGAATCGGGTAAGTCGATCTGGTCTGTCTGCCAGATGTACCGTGGCGACCAGCGACGCCCCCATCGCTGTCTGCTTTTTCGCAAGTCCTCAGGCAATCAGGCTTCAGCCCGAGGATCCCACCAAGGGCAGAGAGGTGGCTTCCGCAGAAGATCCGGAAACCAGCAGTCTGGTGGACCTTCCGCCCGTGGGTTCAAGTCCTCCCAGGCCTGTCTCCCTACTCCCGGTTCTGCCCAATGACTCCCTTCCGCCCCCCCCGTGGTCAGACGTCCAGGGGGAGCCGGTTGGGGGCCGCTTCTCCCTTCATCTCGAAGGGTGGAGCTCTACTACCACAGATCAATGGGTCTTGGACGTTATTCGGAGAGGTCACACGGAGTTCACAGAGTTTCCTCCACATACTCCACCAAAGCTCTCCCGTTATCCTTCTTCTCACATCCCACTATTAGAAGGAGAAATTCAGGCCCTCCTGCAAAAGAGAGTGATAGAGAGAGTTCCCAGGGAGCAGCGGGGTCAGGGGTTCTACTCCCACTTTTTTCTGGTCCCAAAAAAGATGGGGGACCTTCGTCCCATTCTGGATCTCAGTCCGTTAAATCTCTTTATAGAGTACAAAAAGTTCAGGATTGTGACTCTTCAGGGTCTCCTCCCTCTGCTGCACCAAGGGGATTGGCTCTGTTCTCTTGACATGCAGGATGCATACATGCATATCGGGGTCTTTCCTCCCCACAGAAAGTTTTTGAGGTTCCACTTCCAGGGGGAGCATTTTCAGTTTCGGGTGCTCCCGTTTGGCCTCTCTTCCGCTCCGCGAGTCTTCACCAAATGCCTAGCAGTGGTGGCTGCAGCTCTGCAGCGATTAGGCCATTATGTATTCCCTTACCTCGATGACTGGCTTCTCACGGCCCCGTCACAGGATGGCCTCTTACGCTCTCTCAGAGACACCTATACTCTATTCCGAGAGCTGGGGATCACCCTGAACTTGAAAAAGTTATCCCCAGAGCCCAGACAAAAGCTCGCCTTCATAGGAGCGATCCTGGACTCAGTCCAGGACAGAGGATCGCCTGCCAGACTTTGGGCGAGGCGAACGGATATCCATAGCACCTGAGTTCGCCCGGAACTTCCTCAGTCTATTGGGGCATATCTCGGCGGCCATTCCAGTAACACCTTTGGCCCGCCTCCACATGAGAATCCCACAATGGATGCTCAGGGTGCAGTGGGATCAATGCTACGTCGACCTAGACGCTTTAGTCAGGATTTCGGAGCCAGTCAGGAGAACATTGCTTTGGTGGTTAGACCCCAGCAATCTGGAGAAAGGGGTCAGCTTTCGTCCGGAGCCTCCAGGTCAGACTCTAACGACGGACACATCGGACCTGGGTTGGGGGGCTCACCTGGGTGTTCATCAAACGCAGGGGGTTTGGTCACCCGAGGAATGGTCCCTCCACATCAATGTACTGGAAATGCGAGCGGTCCTCTATGCTCTTCAGGCGTTTCGGGAGGACCTGGTACCCGGCTCTCTTCTGGTTCAGACGGACAACATGGCAGTCGTCTTTTACATCAACAAGCAAGGATGCACCCATTCCTATCCTCTTTGCCGGGAGGCGATGAGAGTCTGGTACTGGGCACTGGAACGGGGCATTCTTCTGTCTGCCATGCACGTTCCAGGCGTCCTAAACAAGCTGGCCGACAACCTCAGCAGGTCGTGGGCCAGGGCGCACGCGTGGGAATTGCTGCAATCCGTAGCGGATCAGCTCTTGGAAGGTGGGGCCTTCCGAGCTGGATCTCTTTGCGTCACCACGAACGCCAGACTGCCACTGTTTTGTTTCAGGAGAGCAGCACGCGCCTGGCGTTTTTTGGCCAGACGCGTTATCCCTTTGCTGGGCAGGGAGGTTTCTTTATGCCTTTCCACCCTTCCCTCTCATTCAGAGGGTTCTGCTCAAACTACAGGCAGAGGGGGCACGAATGATCCCTGTGGCCCCCAATTGGCCTCGACAGATTTGGTTTCTGCTCCTGCAGCGGTTGTCCTGGAACCTCCAATCCCGCTGCCCATTTGCTTGAAACTGCTGTCCCAGGATCAGGGGTCTCTGTTTCACCCGGATCTCAGATCCCTGCACCTTCATGCTTGGCTCCTCCAGATGTAGCTAGGAACAGATATGGGGTTTTCCCAGAAGTGGCTGAGGTCTTAGCGTCCGAAAGAAAGCCCTCTACTCGCTCCACTTACGCTGTGGAGCGGAAGCGTTTCTGTCTCTGGGCCTTGCCACAGCATTTTAGATCCTGTCACCTGCTCTGTGAACTCCACTTTGCAGTATCTCCTCTCATATGCGAGAAAGGCCTGAGCTATTCCTCTATCAAGGTGTACATGTGAGCAATTTCAGCCTATCATGCTCTGGGAGAGAGAGCATTGGCACAGTTAGAGCATAGCCTGCACGCCCTTAGGGAATTCTACGAGACCTCCCATTAGGGACCCTGTCCCACCCTGGGACCTCCTTTTGTGTTGGAGAAACTCACCCTCCTCCTTTTGAGCCCACAGCGAGTTGTGACTCGATACCTGTCTTGGAAAGTTTGTTTTTGGTTGCTTGTTACTTCGCTGAAGAGTTTCGAGCTTCAGGCTCTGATGTGTAAAGAGCCCTATTTGGTTTTCATAGGAAAGAGTTTCCTCAGGACAATCCTAAGTTTCTTCCCAAAGTGGTCTCGGAGTTGACCCTCAACCAGTCGGTTGATCTTCCAGGTTATTTTCCTTCCCCTTCCAATAGAGGGGAGGCTCTCCTCCGCACATTGGATGTCCACAGGTCCCTGAGGTTTTACCTCAACAGAACAGTTCAGCACCTTAAATCGGAGCAACTCTTTGTGGCTTTTGCACCACATCACTTGGGTCAACCGGTGTCCAAGCAGACTATCTCCAAATTGATAGTCCGTTGCGTCTCGTTTTGCTACGAGCATCACAGTAAACCCCTGCCGGGTCCGGTTGGGGTCACTCCACCAGGGGAGTGTCAGCTTCTTTTGCCGTGATGCGGAATGTCGTCATTCAGGACATCTGTGCGGCCGCGACCTGGAATTCGGTGCATACCTTTATCAGGCATTACAGCTTGGATATCGTCTCCAGACTGACGTGCTGGCTTGACCTAGCGGTTTGCAGGACTCTTTGTCCTGAGGGCCTCTAGAGTCAGCATATTCCTCCTCCTGGGGTCGGCTACTTCTTTGCTATGGGACTGCTTGGGATTCAGTCCCTAATTGTTATAGCCTGCTGCAAGGCTCTAACTTTCGAGTAAGATAGTTACAGTTACGCAGAACTTACCGTAACAGTAGATCTTCGAGAGGAGCTCTTGCAAGCAGGCCTCCTTCCCTCCCGCCTTCCCCCTCGGAGAGTGCAGGTCTATTTTCTTTACTTTCTCGATGGTAGGCTTCGCCATCTTCTCTTGTCAGGCCTTCTGCTGGGTACTGAGGTGGAGCTGGGTCCGCCCCCTCTTGTACCCTGACCGACGTTGGGGCGGGGCCAGCGTTGGGGGCGGTCCCCCGCTGGTATTGCTGGTAGAAGTTTTCACCGTGTGGTCCTAGTGCCTGCGACATAGTCCTAATTGTTATAGCCTGCTGCAAAAGCTCCTCTCGAAGATCTACTGTCACGGTAAGTTCTTACGTAACTGTACTCTACTAAGCTGCACTGTGGATCATACTGCACTCCTATATAGATCCTCATATTGTCAACTATGTATTTCTTCCCATACGTTGTACTATTGTTGATTGGTATTTTCTTTTTTTACATGTTTTCTTATTTAATGTAATATGCTATCCATCCTTGTTGTACCTATCTGTATTCCCCATGTTGTACTCTCCCGGGTCATTCCTGAAAATAGGCATAATACTTGTCTATTGTACTTACCCGGTAAACAAAAGCTAAATAAATAAATAAATTATTGGCATGGCCTGCTTCCTCTCTCACAGGAGATGGAATTTAACCACCCTCTTGGCTGTGCATAGTTCTTGGAGGCGGGGACATTTGAAGGACTAATCGGGGGTGGGGGGTGGGAGTGCTGAAGGAAAATATGAAAAGTTTGAAAGGAATGTTTATGAAGGGTGCGGGAGAAATATTATCTGAGGTTCATTATAATGGATACGTTACTCTGAGTGGGTCAGATAATGGCGCGAGGTTGGTGCCGACCATTGTCGGAACAGTGAGGCATTTTGTCCATGGAGGATTAAGACACATGCTATTTCAGCAGTTGGTGTCGGTGGGGGGCAAGGAGGATAGATAACTTTTCAGGGTATGGATGAGGGGGTGTGGAGAAGGGAAGGGAAAGTTAATTTGCAAGTTAATGGGGGAGGTGGGAAGGGTTCTTACTTGTTCTAAGTACATAGTTTATCAATGTGTGTTATGTGATGCATTCTGTATGGGACACAAATTTTCATGGAAACCAGCTCAAAGTCTTGACCCAGAAATGGGAGGGGAGGCGATTAGAGATGGGGAAAGTAGAAGGTTGCGACATGGCTAATGTGTAGGAAGTGAAAGTAATCTCCTGGAATGTACGAGGGGGGTCAATAACCCGGTTAAACTGACAACATTATTAGCTGCACTTAAAAGAAAGGGAGCGTAGGTTGCTCTTCTCCAGGAAACCCATTTATCGGATGCAGAGCATACCAAGCTGGTGAAGGGGTGGGTAGGCAAATGCTTTGCTGCCTCGTACTCCTCCTGTAAAAGAGGAGTGGCCATCTTGTTGCACAAGCATTTGCCGCTGGGGATCACAAGGGTGGTGAAAGATCACCGGAATGGGAGGTATGTGTTTGTGGTGAGACAGTTATATGGAGAGGCACTCACCTTTGGTAGTGTCTATGCCCCTGCTGTATATGATACGGGGGTGTTCCCTGGGCTGCTGGGTATATTAATGAAAGAGCAATTCCCGGGTCTGACCTTAGGGGGAGATTTGAATAGTACTATGGACCCAGTACTAGATCATTCGGTAGGCAAGGGTAAGAGGACGGAGGCACTGGGTCTGTGGCAGGAGGGAATGGTAGATATGGACCTGGTGGATGGTTGGCGGATGATGTATCTGGGTGCCAGGGAATATACCTTTTTTTCTAGTCCTCATGGGACGTGGAGCAGGATTGACTATCTGTTTCTGTCACGGGGGTGGCATAATAGGGTGCTGGATATCACCCATGGCCCTATACACGTTTCCGATCATGCGATGGTCATGGGGAGAATCCAGTTCCAAGGGGATAGAGTCTCTGCCCCCCGATGGAGATTCCCATCATACATGCTTACAAACCAGGAGTTCAGGGAATACCTAGTGGATCAATGACAAAGATACAAGATAACCAATGAGAGTAGTGGGGTCTCAAAAGCTGTATATTGGGATGCGGGCAAAGCTTACATGAGTGGGGCCATTATAGCTTATATGGCTAAACATAAGCGAGACAAGGATGAAAAGAGGCAGGAATTGGAAAAGAAGCTTAAGCTATTGGAGAAAAGGGTGGTGAGGGCGAAACAAGGGAAGTGATGCAACTGGTAAATGCCACCAGAGAGGCACTGAATGCCTTGGTGAAAAATGAGGCTGCGACATCCCTGTTCTTCTGTAGGTGGCAAATGTTTGAGTGGTCTAATTAGCCTGGACCCCTGTTAGTGAGGTTAATGAAGGGGGGTAAATGCCCCACTAAGATAACAGGCATAAAAGGGAAGGGAGGAGGAGTACATAGGGAACCTCGGGAAATGAGGCAAGCCTTTCGGGATTATTATGGGCAGCTGTATAGAGCAGGTTGCAAAGGTAAGGGCCAAGAGGTGAAAGCTTTTTTAGATAAGATGAGGCTCCCAAGACTTTCATCATTGCAGAGGGAGAAGTTAAACCAGCCAATAAAGAAGGAGTAAATCATTAAAGCCATCGGGAAATTGCAGAGAGGGAAAACAAGTGGCCCAGACGGCTTCCCAATGGAATATTATAAGGTGTTGGCGGGACAGGCAGCAGAGATGTTGTGTGAATTGGTACGGGTGGGGGAGGAAAGGGAGGGTGTAGTATTGCCTGCTTCGTGTTTTGAGGCCCTGATCTGCCTCATACCCAAACCAGGCAAAGATGAAATGGAATGTGCCTCCTATAGGCCAATATCACTCTTAAATTGTGATTTAAAGATTATGGCTAAAGTGTTGGCTACGAGGCTGGAGGGCTGTCTGCCTGTGCTGATTCACCCAGACCAGACCGGCTTCATAAAAGGGAGATTGTCGTATCACAATATGTAAGGCCAGTAAAGTGGAGGGGATGGATGATGCTATCTCCACCAAAAGGGTGTGGTTAGCCCTCAAGGCCCTAAAGAAAGACAAATCTCCTGGGCCGGATGGCATTCATCTGAGAGTACTATGGGAATTGGCGGACATACTGGCTGCACCCCTGGCGGAGCTCTTCAACAGGTCACTTGAGACAGGGCGGGTACCTAGGGATTGGAGAGAGGCACATGTGGTGCCAATCCATAAAGGGGGGTCGAGGGAAGTACCAGGTAACTATAGACCCATCAGTTTGACCTCGGTGGTGGGAAAATTAATGGAGAGTATACTAAATTAACGATTGGGGGTGTACTTGGAGGAGGTGGGAGGTCTGGATAGTCGGCAACATGGGTTTGTGCCAGGTAGATCATGTCAAACCAATCTTGTGGAGTTCTACGAATGGGTAACATCCGAACTGGACAGGGGAAAGCCTGTGGATGTATTATTCTTGGACTTTAGCAAGGTGTTTGACTCTGTCCCCCACAATGGTCTGGTGGAAAAACTGATGGGGTTAGGAGTAGGCCCTTTGATGGTCAGATGGATTGAAAACTGGCTAGCTGGATGCACCCAGAGAGTAGTGGTCTATGGGGAGCTCTCGAACCCTAGAGAGGTTGGTAGTGGGGTACCGCAGGGCTCGGTCCTGGGTCCAGTCCTTTTTAATGCATACATATCGGACATCAGAGAGGGTATAGGGTGTGAAGTGAGTCTCTTCAGATGACTCCAAGATGGGAGCAGTAGTTGAGGGAGAAGAGGGAAGTTGGCCTGCAAGGGACCTGGACACCCTGGAAAGCTGGGCTCACACATGGAAATTAAATTTCAATATCACTAAGTGCAAGGTGTTGCATCTTGGTTGGGAAACCCTAAACACAGGTACACCCTGGGAGGGCTGGAGGCCTCAATAGGGAAAAGACCTAGGGGTCATGGTGGATGCATGTATGAATAACTCTGAGCAGTGCAGGAGGCGCTAGCAAGGCAAACAGGATGTTGGGATGCATCGTGGGGATCACCTCTAGGAGCAAGGAAGTGATTCTGCCGCTGTACAATGGACTGGTTAGACCACACCTTGAGTACTGTGTGCAGACTGGAGACCACACTTAAGAGGGACATACAGCTCCTGGAGAGGTACAGAGGAGGGCAACTAAGGTGAGTACGAGGGCTAGGGGATTTGATGTATGAGGACAGACTTGAGGAGCTCTGCCTATTTTCATTGGAGGAGAGGAGAGGCAGGGGACATGATTGAGGTCTTCAAGTACCTCAAGGAATAAATAGGTAAACATGGAGGATCTTTAGACTAAAGCAGGAGGTATCACCAGAGGGCATAGTTTGAAGTTGGAAGGTGGAAGGGTTGGGGGAAGAGGAGAAGGTTTTCACTGAGAGGGTGGTGGACCCTTGGAATGCACTGCCTGGCGAGCTGGTTCAGAGATCCACAGTGGAGGCTTCAAGAGAGGTGGGACAGACACAGAAAGTGGATGTATTAGATGATGGCCTGTCCCGGGGGGGGGTGGGGTGGGGATGGATGATAGGGGTTTCTGGAGCACAAGGGATGGGAGGGCCTCGGCACCCAACTAAGGATCTAAGGTTCGAGCAGACTCGATAGACCGTAAGGCCTAATCTGCTGGCAAATAGTATGTTAGTAATATGAGGAGGCTGCTTCATGTGGTTTGGAGAGCAGGGAGGACACATAAGAAGATGTACATCATCTCTATGGATGCGGAAAAGGCGTTTGACAGAGTGGAGTGGGTGTACCTCTTCGAGGTGCTGGGCCAGTTTGGTCTGGGTGAATCATATGTACAGTGGGTGAAGAGCATGTCCCGGGTGCCTCAGGCCCGGATAATGGTTAACGGGGCACTGACAGAGATGGTAGAGCTGGAGCGGGGTACGAGGCAGGGCTGCCTCCTCTCGTCGTTATTTGCATTAGCATTAGAGCCGTTGACTATTGCACTCTGTCAGTGTCAAGATTTCCATGAGGTAACTGGGGCTAAGAGCACGCTACACAAAGTAGCCTTATATGCGGATGATATGCTCCTGTTTGTTAGACACCCACAGACCTCCATGCCGCTTTTGCTAAGACTAATAGATGCTTTCACCGAGTTCTTGGGGTACAAAATAAATTTAGGCAAATCGGAGCTGATGTCCTTTCCTAAGATGGAGGCGGAGGATGAGAGGTGGGGATTACAGGTGAGGGATAAGTCTTTTACCTATTTGGGTATCACGGTGGGCAGAATGATAGGGGCACTGTATGGGCTAAATTATACGCCTTTGATTAGAAAGGTGGAAGGGGATGTGAGACGTTGGATGCAACTTCCCATATCCTGGTTAGGTCGCATAAATCTGATAAAGATGAATGTGCTCCCGAGAATATTATACCCCATGCAAATGTTACCATCGGGTCTGATAAGAAGGGATCTCCAGGGAATTGAGAAAGCGTTTACTAAGTTTATATGGCGGGGAAAGCTCCCTAGGATCAGTCTGCGGAGACTCAAGGCAGCAATAGATAGAGGTGGATTAAATTTCCCGGATTTCGGGAATTATTACCTGGCAATACAGCAGTGGTATGTGGCGGACTGGGCGCATAGGCCAGCGGTAGCCAGCTGGGTGGATCTTGAACAGTGGGAGTGCCCAGGGCGTTTGTCCGCATACTTACATAGCAGAGGGCTCCAAGCATTCTCAGCTCAGGGAGGGGGTAACCCATTGGTAAAATCAGTGCTGAATGCATGGAACTGTCTTAAGAAGAAACGGGGGATATGTAGGGGTGAGACCCTGTTGCTGCCAGTAGTGGATAATCCCTTTTTCCTCCCGGGGATAGTAGATGGAGGGTTTAGAGAGTGGGAAAAGAAGGGTGTACAGAGTATAGGGGATGTGGTCAAGCAGGGTACTCTAAACTCATTAGGGGATATAATACAACAGTTGGGGTTACAGGAGCAGCAGATGTTTCGGTACTTCCAGTTAAGGGCTTTGTGTCCAAAATGGATAGGGGTGGTGAGTCGGTGCAGAAATGGGGGGAATTAGAAACGGTAATATATCAAGCATGCAGAGACCCCAAGGGATTTATTAGGAAGGCTGCAAAAATGGGGAAGCAGGACTGTCCAGGCTATACCCAGAAAACAAGAATGCTGTGAATAAGAGATATAGGGAGTGATATATCCGAAGAGAATTGGCAAATGCTGATAGAGGGACATGGAGGACTTCTAATATGCAATAAGTACAAGGAGGCCTATTATAAGTTTGTACACAGACTATACTGTCCCCCGGAGGTAGTACACAGGGCGCACCCAGCCATTTCCCCACTGTGTGGCAGATGCGGGAGTGAGCGGGGGACGTATATACATTGCTTTTGGGCATGCAGAGTCCTCCAGGTTCTTTGGGGCGAAGTTACTAGGGAAGTTAGCCAAATGGCAGGTATCCTTCTGTGTGTAGAGCCGATTGTGGGTTTATTTGGCATGGATCCAGGAAAAGAAGGAGTATGGGAACCCCTACCTCGCTGGATGAGGATAGCACTGATATTGGCGAGGCACAGCATACAAAATATCTGAATAACATGTGTAACACCAACGATTGTGCAATGGCGTAGATTAGTTATGCAAACACTAGCCCTTGAAAAGCTGACTTTGGTGCTAAAGAATAGAGGGGAATCCTTCTATACAGAATGGGCCCCCCTTCTAGCTTCATTAGGTGGAGAGGAGGAAAATATACTAAGGTTGGGATTGGGTTAGGAGGATTAGGGTAAATAGGGAACCTTAAAAGGAAATTGGTTGTTGTTTGCTTGCTAAATTAAAAAAACAAAAAAACAAAAGGGGAGAAACAAAAAACAAAATTCGGTAAAGAAGGAAAATGGGAGGAGGGACGCACCGGGGAAATGAATGAACTGATAGATAGTTGAGCTGGGCTAAAAGGATAAGATGAACAATATTAATTTACAATTTATGTATTGTTAAGTTATTAAGGTCTGTGTCTGAAATATGTATGGAATGCATCTGTCTGTTATTTGTGTGTTAATATGTCGTCAATATGTATTGTTATTGTGTGTTTAAAACAGTTTTTGAAATTAATAAAAAGAATATACAAAAAAAAAAAAAGGACTGATCAGCAGTGAAGAGTCTGAAACCGTAATCAATAGGCATTTGGAACACAGGCATTTCAGTTAGCCCCCAACAGCCAGAACTGCTCTTCCACCACAAATATGGCTGCTACCTTTACACTGTAAAAAAGGGCCCTAAAAATAAAACTACCTTAAATAAAAATAAAACAAATTAAATGTTGTTTTCCAGATTATCACACACTTCTTACGTACATAAACAAATTAAAAACAATAAGTATAGTTTATAGTTTTCATTACAACCGTTTCTTTGCTGCCAGTGAAAAATCTCCCTTCTATCTTTACCTGCTCATCAGGGAACTCTCTTCTTCTTGCCCTGATAGTGTGATGATTGAGTCTCTGGCTGTAACAAAGACCTTTGTTGTCTGTGTGTACAGAGTGTTAGGAGAGAAACATTCTGCCAGTGGAACTGAACAGAATTTTGAATCCATGTATTCTGTGGTTAACATTCCATATCTTGAATGTGGAGAATAACAGAGAAGAAAAACAGGAAGAAGAAAGTAGGCAATAATCCAATGACATCATCAGTGACATCACGTGCAGTGGGCGGAAGGACTATTTTATCACAAATGCACAAAGTAAATCTATTGTTTCTACTTATAAACATGTTTTTTCCAATAGTTAAAAGTAAAAAAAAAAAAAAGCCAGTAAGGCACTCAGGGATGTGTGTAAAACATTTTACAGCACGCCCGGTGGCTGAAGTCATGCCTTACTACACCCGTGGCTGTGCTGTAAAATATGTTTACACACACAGCCCTTGGTGCCTTATTGCTTACCTAAAACTAAGAGGTGTAATTACCTTATATTCTCGTGGATAAGACGATCCGCATATAAGTTGACCACCTCTAAATGCAGTATAGTATTTTACAAAAAAAAAAAAAAAAACACTGACCTGCGTATAAGCCGATGGCAACATTTAATTAATAAATACATTGAAATATGGCACACAACAGTGTGCTGCCTCCTAGTATAGACTGCTTCTGAACTTTTTGTTACAGTTTGCGGTACATCTGTTTGCCAGCACCGGAGGGCAGGGAGCTCGTGGGAGTCGGCCGCCAGTGTTACTGACGAAGGGGGTGGGTTTCTACATTAAAAGCTTGCACCACACGTCCTCCAGTATTACAGCACTTCAGCCGGTGAGCTCGCCTGTCCAAATACCAACGCACTCCACTACATCAGAGGAAAGGAGGCAGCGTTTTGCTTTGTAACATCTTTCTGTGCTGCCTCCTAATATAAGCTGACACAGGTAACTGCATATGAACTTTTACTGCAAGTTACATCAGTTTGTCAACACCAGAGGGAGGGGACTCACTGGAGCATACTGCCAGTGTTACTGACAAAGGGGGTTGAGCTTTCCACATTAAAAGCTCACGTCGCATGCCCTCTAGAACTGGGAAATTATCGTAGGAGTACTAACTTGGACTAGCTGGGGAAGTGATTTATTGAGCCGTAGTCAGTGACCCACATATAAGCTGAGAACCCCAAAATTGAATGGCAGATTTGGTGCAACAATCTCGGCTTATGTGTGAGTGTATATATGGTAAATGGACTGTGTCCCTTCGGATCTAACAAAAAAAAAAAAGAAAAGGCAATTCCACCCTGCCGAAACACCGTAGTCATCATATGTGGGCAGATAGGTCCATTTTTGTAACTGAAATAGAAATGCTTCATGCACTACTCAGGCAGTGCCATTTTTACAGTGTTTACATGCTCTCTGATGTCGGCGCCTCACCAACTCTCCTTTCTACCACAGCAGGACTATGAGCTGGTGAGGCAGTGACATCACTGACTGCACCCAGACTTCCTGAAAATGGCACTACCCGGTGTTAGTGTTTCCCTAACTTATGCAGTTTTTCCAGGCACAGAAAGTTACTCATACCCAGATATTTGGAGAGAGAGGTACCTAATTTAGGGGAACACCAACAATGTTCCACAATCATTCAAATGTAAATATTCGGAGAGCGGTACCTAATTTAGGGCAACACCAACCGTGCACCGCACAATTATTCAAACATTGAAAGCGATGGCAGGAAATGACCTGAAGTCCATCCAGTTTTCCCTAAGTTGCCACCTGTTGCCCCATCGACCGCCTGCCAGAGAGGGCCTAATCTAAGCTCAAGAGATGCACCATGCCAGCCTAATATTTCCTTTTGTGATGTTGTGTTTCAACCCAAACTAATGGTTTAGCATAGTTTTTTTTTTTTTTTCAATGAATTTCCTTTTAATAAAAGTTTAAAAACCGGTACATAGTACTTTGTATTGACAGTGCTGGCATTTGGCCAGTATTGTCAGTACTTTTAATGGCAAGCAGTCTGTGGAGAACAGTGGCACCCACTGCTATATCTCATCTAATGCCAAGCATCACTGGCATCCATTAGCACCCTCGCCAACACCTGACCTCATATACCAAACATCTCTGCCAGCCAGTGGCACCATCTACCACACTCCATCCATTGCCAAGCGTTCCTGGAGTCCAGTGGTGCCCTGTCCCTCACCTAACCGCATGGCAAACATCCATGTTGTTTGGTGGCACTCACCACACACAGTCCCGATCCCTTACCGATTATCCTTAGAATCTAGTGACACCCCCCCCACATCCATCCCCATGCCAAGTATCCCTGGTGTCCAAAGGTATCCCATTCTCTAACCCTATCCCAAAGCCATGTAGTCCCTAGTGGCCAGTGATGTTCCCATCCTTGCCCTGTTATTAAAAAAAAAAAAAATGCAGCCACTTGGAACCCTTCCAACACTGCTCCAATCCCAGTGTTGGAAATAGTGAAACCAAAAAAAAAAAACAGTAATTTTTCTAGATGCATCCACTAGCACCCATCCCATCCTGTCCTCACCCCCTCCACCACAATCACACCTCAGTACAACCCCCCCTCCAGGTCCACTGGTGCCCCACCCACCCTGTGTGTGTCAGCATGTCTCAGTGGGTAGCACATCCACCTCTGGAAAAGAAGGTCATGGGTTCTAGTCCTGAACCAGGATTCGGCTCATACCATACACTATAAATAAGTGCAATACTTGGGGGATGCTGTGCTTTTGTGGTCTGCATCCTTCGGGTGAAACGTTAAATTAAGGTCCGTTCTGCCTCTTCTAGTTGTTGTTCAGGGGATGTTTATAATCCCATGGCACTTGTTGAGGAGAGTAGGGGAATTTTCCCCAAGTGTTCTTGCTAAGTTTACCCAAATTCACTAAAATACCACCAACAGCTTAATTTGGTTCATTTTTAGTTGATCTGTATTCCCAGCCAACAGACTAAAAATAGGCAGTATTGTTTATCCTTCCTTCCTTGATCAACAAATAATAAATAAATAATCGCCCGTGCCTCCCACAATTTAAATAAAAAAAGATGACAACTGATGCAGCCTTCCTTGGCCACGATCTAAATGAATGAAAGCAAGATTGCAAACAGCTGATCATCCTTTCATTGAGTCAGATGGTGTCAGCAGGGGTGATGAGATGAGGGTTGCACCAGTTGCTGTCTCTTTTTTTTTTAGTATGCTTTTTTTTTTTTCCTGAGCTATTGCCAAGGCTCAGCCCCAGCTCCTCCCAGACCCTATCACACCCCGGGTCTTGCGTCTTGGGCCGAAGATAGTCCCTGGATTGCCCCCCCTCCCAGGGCGGGGCCAGTGCAGCTGGAGAACCCGCACAAGACGGAGGAAGGATTCCAGCAGGTGAGGCTGCCGGTATTGCCTCCCTGGCTTACCCCCCAGGGCAGGGCGTGGAGTCGGCTGGGCACACCAGAGGCCGTAATGGGTCAAGGGCCAAGAGTGACACGGTGGTGCGACTGGGGCCGGGAGACCAGGAGCCTCACAGAGGTGTCAGTTGTTTTTTCAGTGTTGCCTTTTTCCTTGGGGGTGGGGACAAGCAGTGACGCCCGCATCCACCCCGGCCCCCAGAACTGATGGCGTTGTCACAGAGGTACCCCCAGCCTCCGCCAGGGGTATGCGTTATGCTGGACCTCTACCCCCACTCCCCCCGGTGAAGGAGAGCAGTTCCTAGGATGCTCAGTCCCTCTCCCCCGGCCGGCCTGCCGACATCCCAAGTCCGTTCCCTAACCCAGGTCGTCAGGGTCACAGACGGGCGCCGGCAGTCCAGCCCGTCTCTCTCTATCTGTTTTTGTACTTTAATCATGGGTGGCATATGGGGCGGAGGGTAGTGATAGGGTGCTAAGGAAAATTACTGTTGATTTTTTTTGTTAGTATTATTTCAGTGTTTTCAACACCAGCATTAGGCACCTGGTGTCAGAATTGGTAGTGGGGGAGGGAGGGGCAACCACTGGGGTATATCACTCCTAGAAGTACGGTTACAGGTGAGTAACCTGTATTTCCTGGTTTCACAGTGTGCTGCAAATGCATTTTCAGTGTGCTTGAGACCATAGGTTTAGGGGTGCACTTGAATTAGCCTTATTAAAGTTTGCACTGATTTATTTTGAACTGCATACATCTAATCTCATATTCTATTTTAAGTAATAAATTCTGAACTAAAAATTTTAATTTCAGGGCACCTCAAGTACCACGCTTGAAACAGGATCTAATAAACATGCAAGTTTTGTGTTTCAAAGTCCAGCCATTTTTTTTTGTTATTGAAGACCAGCTCTCTCCCCCGAGTTTTCATATTTTGAAAAATGTTTTCGCCATTCTGTAGCCCTAAAAACAGTGTAACAGATTTTGCCAAAATTGGCAAGCCCCAAGATCCTGGCCCAGAATGAATACTTTCTAGTTTGATGACCAAGATATGAGTGGCTGATAATTCGGGGTTTGTATGGAAGCACCTACTCAACCCTAAGTATAGTGGCATTATTATGTCACTATAATGGAAAAAGAGATTCTTTGGTGACATTCTTAGATAAGTCTGGTGTGAAGTCTGGTCACTTCGACCACTTAACACCAGCACTTGCATGATGACCCCATCGAGCCATGCGCAGTGAGGGTCGCAAGCCCTTCTTGAGCATCTGCAAAAGTTTTGGAAAGGGGAGGAGGCTGCTGTATAAAGTCACTGACGGATTGCAACTCCCACAGGCTTTGCCTCTTGCAGATGTGCCTCAAACTGCCTGGTGCAAGCAAGCAGTAACATGATCACTGCACCCAGTGGCCAGAAGAAAAATTGCACTGGCGGTATATAGTCAGTCTTGCCAGATCGTTTATTTTACAGTTTATTTTTGCTGTCAAAATGTTTAAATATTGTGAAAATTCTTATACAGACACCTTGAAGACAATGCATACAATATTTAAGCAACACATACGATGGTATCCTTTTACACACAGGAGGCAGTTCGTTTTTATTTTTGGGTTGGGTGACATTGGCTAAAGAAAAAAGGACCAGATTCAGATTTATACAGTGTCTTGCTGACAGATTAAAATGTTTGGGTTCTCTTTACCCGAGAGATGCCCAAACTTCAGAATGTCTCCATGTAGCTCTACGCTCCTATTATTGTTGTTTTTTTATTGATATTTTTATTTCTGAATGAACTGTGTTATGCATAAAGGTGGATGGAATAAACCTTCAGGGATTCACGAACCAGCAGGCAGTGGAAGTGCTGCGACACACAGGCCAGACAGTTTGCTTGACTCTGGTGAGGAGAGGTCTCAGGCAGGACTCCCACATGGTACCAGATGAGGAACCCACTGCAAATGATGAAAAGGACCTAAACACACAAGCCATGGAGAGTGGCACAGGTAAAGGCATTGTATTTAGGGTGGTGTTGCTTTCCTTCATGTAAGGCCATCTTATGGAGGTACAATAGTTAGGAATTATGTTGGCCGTTCATTTTTATTTTAATGAGTGATTAATGAACATAAGAATTTGGGGACCAGGGTGCTAGAAATAACAATTGCCAGGTCCCTCAACAACCTCAGTTTTATTCTTCCTGCTGTCAAGAGCACATCGTGGGAGCAGTCCTTGGTTTACCTCATCACTGCCAAAGTTCTCTGTCACTGTGTTTTCTTTCCATTTGACAGTGCCGCCTTACTTATATTTATTTTTGCTTGATGCTGAAACCCAAGAACAAAAGATGCCACGTCGAAGAAGAAGGAGATGATGATGGTGGTGGTGGTGGTGGTGGTGATGATGATCATGATCCAACAGGCGCCCATCATGCATTGCTGCCCCTGTGTGGGAAGCCTACATCTACAATGGACTGACATCGATCCTGTGTGACCTACCTTGGACTGGAGCATGATATGGATGCTTGTGATGCCTACTTCGCCATGGACCGCTGTACCTTGGAGAACCACACATTATGATGGGGTCACCTGATGCCTGCAATACCTGCCTTCAGAGGTAGGCATCACATGTCTGCATCTGAGGCTAGGTCCCTCAGCCTGTCTCCTGGGCCTCTTCCCAGGACCTCTGATTCCATGGAAATATGGAGTTTTCCTTGACCTCACTGAGCTGAGGCATCGGAGACTTTGGTGGATGGATCTGGTGGACAGTCGACACCTTCTGGATGGTCAACTGCGACCCCTCCACAGTGTGCCTGCCCTGATCAGCAGATATCCCCGGTAACAAAACCATATATATGTTCAGTCTACACCAGTGGACACCTTTATGTTGTCCTGTGCTGTTGCCACAGTTCGTGGTGGTGACACTGCAGGTGGCATCAAGTACAATGCCATCCCCTGTACACTGTTCATGGTGTTGGGAGAGGGATCGGCACTGAGGCTGCTATCTGTTCTGATGCTGGTTCAGGAGCTATGATTTTCCGTGGTGTACCTAGCGACACTAACACAAGTTACGGCTCTGAGCATGCTGATGGAGGTGGTGATGGCAATGGTGCTGATCCTGGGCCTGGCTCCAAGAGAGGTGTTGATGACAGTGTTATCACAAAAGTCCTCTCCGTCTCTGGTGTTGCCCATGTCACCAAGGAGGGTGACAGTACCAGGCACATCGTTGAAGATGACAACGAGCAAAGGGTTCAGGATGGTGTTGACTGAAGCAACGGGGAGAGGCCTGTCACCGAGCATGTTGCCAATCCTGAGCACGGTGCCAGAGGGTGTCGACTCAGGGTTGGATGATGGCCTCGAGACAGAATTCTCTCCAGAGCTGATGGATGTCACCGGTGAGGACCAGGATCGCCCAGTCGGACCTGCATGGCTCTGATCTCCTCACCTGGGAGTTATTCCCCAAGGGCACTGATTGGGTCACTTATCGGATGTAGTAAGACACCTTTTATGTGACTGTGCAAGACCTGCCCCTTGGGGGAGGCCTTCTACGCAGTGTTGCAGCCCAGGCCAAGGCCCTTGAGACTTGGAGTCTCAATCATTCCTAGAAGATCCTTGACATTTCCTGAAAAGGATGCCCTCACCCATAGGCCCTGATGGGTCATTCACATGGGAGTGGCACTGGACATTGGTTGGTGCCTTAGAAAATTGGTATAAGCAGTGTGACAGGGCCCTGTACAGGCCCTTCTACCCAGCATTGTTTATACCCAAAGGCGGTGCCTCTTCTCCATCTACATCCTCATTCGAGGACAATGAATCACCTATCCACCTTTCTTTTGCACGCCTTGTACCAGCGATTCTTGGTGGAGATGCTCCAGGAGCTTGACCTACAACCTTTAACAAGCCGTGATCTGGCAGCCCTGCCATTGGACCTGCTCAGGGTTATCAATGTTGACACTTTGGTTGTCCCTCCATAGCCTAGAGTCCAGGAGGAGACAACTAGGGCAGTGTAGAGGCATCCCCTCTCTAATCCAGCCATCCCCTGGGGCCACCTCCTGCAGTATCACACACCCTCAGGGTCTGTAAGCAAGGTGTTTCACCCCACCTAGGGGGCTTCAGGTACTGCAGACCCTGTCGATGTCACAGCACCTCATGCATGCCCAAAATTCAGTTGGAGATTCCGTTCATAAGGATGATCTTGGAAGGAAGGCTTTTACCTTGGCGTATGTCCTTATGCGTATCTCTGCACCAGGCACACATGGTGACATATAACTGTCACCTATGGTTGTAGCTCAACACTCTTGTAGCTGTACTGCCACAAAGTGAGAGTCAGGCAGGCCATTGACCTTTCTACCTGGAGTCTGGAGGTAGCACGGCACTAGTCAAGGGCTTCTTATGACACCAACAAGGTGTCCTCCAGACTGCTAGTAAGAGCAGTCTGCATCAGGTGGACGGCATGGCTTCGCCTCTCCTGACTGGCTCCTGTTGCCTTGCATAAGGTGCGTAACTCGTATTTCTAGGGTCGTGGATATGTTGTTCAATCCACACTGTCTGGCAGGTTCCTTGCCACTTTAAATCTTGCCGGAAGGTCTTCAAGCTGGCTCCTCCCACCCACTCGGGTGCTAAAACCCTCGGATCCACCCCATGACGCCAGATCTTCCTTACCACTTGGAAGCTCAGGTTTCCTCCTTAGCACTCTGCGTTTTAGGCCTGGATCCAAACTCCTCGGGTTTTCCAAAACTAATTTTAAAATTTACAAGTCTGAGGTCTTCATCTTCCCTCGCGGCTGCAATGGACAAATAGACTCCCTGCTTCTGTCGGTGCCCTTGTGGGCAGAAGATGTCCCTGACCAATCCGTACTCCACGTGCGTTTACTGCCTGGGGCTTGGCCATGATTCGCAGGCCTGTGAATTGTGCAAGTCCTTTTCGGCTTCGGTCTTAGAGGACCGCGCTGCCAGATTACAGCTCGGGCGCCCCAAAAAACAGTGTCTGCGGAGCAGCTGGAGCAGGTGATTGCCCTCGAGGAGGAGGAGGTGGCCCAGGTTGCATCTTCTTCTTCCTCCTCGGCTGTGGCATTTATCCCGCTCTCCTTGGGCTCCTTCTACGCTGCTTCTTTTATGGAGCTTTGTCAGTCCCTCTCCACTGAGGGAGAAGGGCCATTGGGACATACCAGTTGGTCCAAGAAGAAAGATCCAAGAGAAGTCCCACCTTCAACGTTCGTGGGACTGGGAGAGATCCCCTTCACCAGACCGTCGACTCTCGACTTTGGTCGAGGTTGCGGCTGTGGCTGCTGGCTTCATAGTGTCCCCGTCAGGTCAGCCGGCCGAGACACCCGTCAACGCGGTCGAGATTTTTCTCGACCCGTCGGACGGTCTGTCGACTGGAGAAGCCGCCAACCCTTCTTCACAGTTTCCCCCGGTGGTTATCGAGGACTTTCCTGTGCTGAAGTCCCCAGTTAAGGCCTCTGAACTGAGGGAGGGGCGGGTTTCCCCCTGTCCCCTCTCTGACTCACCCTTGGCGACCCCGAAGGTCTCTGTCCTCTTCCAGGTCCAGCTGGTCCTGCCGACGTCGGCGGTCTCGATCTCGGCACCATGGAAAGCGGCGGCACCGCTCGTCCTCTTCAGAGGATAGGCTCCGGCATAAGTTACATCGGCGCTATGAGGACTTGATTTGACAGCAACTTTTGTTGACCGGTAACAAGCCGCCTCAGTCACCTTCTTCAGCCATTAAGTGGCGGTCACCGGAGTGGCCGAAACAACCCCTCGTTGTAGTCGAGGAGCCAACCCCGGCACTGGTTGTTCAGCCGAAACTGGCTGCTCCACCCATTGTGGTGGAACCTCCGCCTCCACAACCGAAGACTGGGGTCCCGACCAAGGATTCTCATTTGGGTCAGGGCCTGCCCCACAGGTTATCGGTCACCCTCACTCCCGATCGACCTCGGCAGGTTGAGGGTGGCTCAGGTGCTCGGCAGCTGTTCGCAGACTCCTCGGATTCTGATGGCGACTCCTCCCTGTTCTCCAGGCCACTTGACCTGGAATCTGCAGGGGCCCAGTTGGTGGACGAGAGCCCATCCTCATTTTTGGGTATGCTTTGACTCATCTCAGAGTCTACTGGAATGCAGCTCGAACCCGTTCAGAAGTGGGCCAGGTATCCCCTTATGGAGATACTGGACCGAGGAGATTCCCCTACGGAGGCCTTTCCGGTGGCCGAAGCTGTTGTGGGCCTGGCCCTGGAGTTATGGCAGCGGCCAGCACCTTGTCCCACGCTTTCCGCCAGGATGGCTCACAAGTACGCGGTCCCCACCGGTTCACTCTCCGGTTTCTCGGAGCACCCCTCTGTGGAGGGGTTAGTGACCAATAGCATTTTCTGGCGTTCCGGGAACGCTAGGGATGTGGACAGGCCGCCTGATAAGGAATCCAAAAAGCTGGATTACTCGGGGTGGAAGGTTTACGCTGCTTCCTCCCTAGGCCTTTGACAGGCTAGCTCGGCCATACTGATGGCACATTTCTCACACGCCCTTATGGGTTCCGTGGATGAGGCGATTCCTCATCTCCCGTCTGACCTTCAGATGACGGTCAATCAGGTGCAGGATCAGGGAAGGGCGGTGGCTAAACAGCAGCTCCAAACTTCATTGGACATTGGTGACTCTTGTGCCCGGTCAGTAGCGGCCGCAGAGCTTGGCTGACCACCTTCATAGCGGACACCCAACACAAGCTGGCAGGCGTTCCCTTCCTGGGCACCGACTTGTTCGGGCCCGGAGTGGAAGGCCATCTCCCGAGGATCGAGAAGTCCAGTGCCACCTTGGACTCTGTCACGTCTGCCCAGAAGAACAAAGGCCGCCAGCAGCAGTGTAAGCCCTTTCACCCCTTCCGTTCCTGCAGCACGTCCGGCCCAGCAACAGGGCCAGCAGGCTCACACTTGGCGCCCTAAGGCCAGGTCTGCCGCTTCCTCCAGTAGGAAGCCTGGACTTATGGGTCCAGGAGGTCCTTCAGTGGGCCCTTCCTCCAAGCCTGTCCAGTGATGGGTTGAGGGGTGTCGCCCCCAGCCTCGTCACTCCTCCCCGGGTTCCCCCCATGGGGAGATGGCTCCACCACTTCGTTTCCGCCTGGTCCACTATTACCACGGACCGCTGGGTCCTAGAAGTGGTGGGCAGGGGTCTGCCTCTGGAATTCGAGCAGTTCCCTCCCTATCGAGCCATCGCCCCACGGGGGGGCAACGGGTTCCGCAGCCTTTCTGTTGGCTCGTCGAGCCAACGTTGCCTTGCTCCTCCAGAAGGAGGTGATCAGCGAGGTGGCGGACCCTCCTCCAGACCCAGGGTTTGTGTCCAGGTACTTCCTGGTCCCAAAATCAGATGGGGGCTGGTGCCCCATTCTTGACCTGCAAGGTCTGAACAAGTTCCTAAGGCCGCGCACCTTCAGGATGGTCACTCTGGCTCAGATCATTCTATCCTTGGAACAAGGTGTGTGGTTCTGTTCTCTGGACCTTCAGGACGCGTTCTTTCATGACCCAGTCCGTCCATCTCATCAGCGATTCCTCTGCTTCAGAGCAGAGGGATCTCTTTATGAGTTCCGGGCCATGCCCTTCAGCCTCTCTTTAGCTCCCAGCGTCTTTACCAAATGCATGGCAGTGGTGATAGCAGTACTGCAGCACCGAGGGGTCCTGGTGTACCTTTACCTGGACGACTGGCTGATTGCAGCCCCCTCCAGGTTGGAGGTGGAGCGGTCCAGGTATCTGGCCCTCCAGGTCTGCTCTCAGATTGGCCTCCTCATCAACGAGGCCAAATCGGAACTCGTGCCATTGCAGGTGATTAAGTTCATCGGGGCAGAGTTCGACTCTCTTTGAGCCAGAGCCCTGCTCCCGGCGGACAGGGCCAAGGTCCTTTCCTCCTTTGCCCAGTCATTTCTGGTTGGGCAGTTGCGCCCTGCCCGGGACTTCCTGCGCCTTCTGGGCCTCATGGTGGCCTGCACCAGCGTGGTCTGTTGGGCCTGCTGGCATATGCATTCCCTGCAATGGGGGCTGGCCAGCCAGTGGTCACAACGCTCCGGTCCTCTGGACCAGCCGGTAACAGTGACCCAGGAGATGTGGGACGGCCTGCAGTGGTGGCTCGTCCCAGCTCATCTGCAGGAGGGTATCCATTGTCCCCGACAGCGGTCACTTTAATGACCGATGTCTCTCTGGGTTGGGGTGCCCATCTGGGGGAGCTCAGGGCCCATGGCCTTTGGTCCCCGCAGGAGTCTCGATGCCCCATCAACCTGCTGGAGCTTCGAGCAGTGTGACTAACCCTCACTGCCTTCGCTCCATTTGTATGGGGTCAGGTGGTTCAGGTCCAAATGGACAACACCATGACCATGTACTACCTCAGCCGTCAGGGCAGGACACACTCCTTGCCTCTGTGCAAGGAGGCTGTCCGCATCTGGTCTCTCGTGATCAGCCTGGAGGCGGATCTCCTAGCCATCCATGTGGCAGGAGCCTTCAATATTCTGGCTGATGCCCTCAGCCGGATAGGCGCTGCATCTCACGAGTGGTCTGTCCTGCCAGAGGTAGTACAAGATCTGTTCTCCCATTGGGGCACCCCTCAGGTGGACCTGTTCGCCTCCAGGGAGAATGCGAAGCTGAGGCTGTTTCACGCCCGCCCCCCTCAGCAGGGCTCACTGCAGGGGGATGCCTTCTCGAGGCCGTGGACCCTGGGCCTCTTCTGTGCCTTCCCTCCATTTCCCTTGATCCACAAGGTGCTTCTCAAGGCGAAGAGGGACAAGGTGCAGGTGATTCTGGTGGGCCCAGACTGGCCCCGCCAGCTCTGGTACCAGATCTCCTCAGCCTCAGCTCAAGGCTCCCGTGGCAGCTTCTAGCCCGCCCGGACCTGATCTCAGTCGACAAGGGGAAGGTTCTCCGTCCGGACCTTCAAGCCCTGCACCTGATGACCTGCTACCTGAGCGGCTAGAATTCCAGGCCTTGGGTCTTTCCAACGAGGTCCTCAACATTGTTGAGACGTCCTGTAAGGAGTTGACCAGAAAATGCTACGCCTTCAAATGGAAGAGATTCTCCATTTGGTGTCAGGACAAGGGGTTGGACCCTTCTTCCTGTTCCTTGTCTAGTATTCTAGACTACCTGTGGTCCCTTTCTCAGCTAGGGCTTCGGTCGACAACCCTCAAGGTGCACCTGGCAGCCATCTCTGCTTACCGGGCGCGGGACGGTAAGCAGTCAGTGGTGCAGGAGAAGGTGGTTGTGCGCTTTTTCAAAGGCCTTGCTCACACATCCCCTCCGGTGCGAGAACCTCCACCTCCATGGGATCTACTGCTGGTATTGGTTTAGCTCATGGGCAAGCCATTCGAACCGATGTACAGGTGCGATATTTCCCACCTGTTGTGGAAGACCGCTTTCTTTGTGGCTGTAATGTCAGCCAGAAGGATGGGTGAGCTCCAGGCGCTTTCCATTGAGTCTCCTTATCTGGTTTTCCACAGGAAGAAGGTTGTCCTTCGACCCCACCGAAATTCCTTCCAAAGGTGGTGTCGGAGTTTCACCTGAATCAGGTGTTGACTCTGCCGGTGTTTTACCCCAGTCACACCTCAGAGGCCGAATATAGGCTCCGTACTTTGTACCCTAGAAGAGCACCCTCTTATTATAAGGAGCGAGCGGCTGAAGTTCGGGGAGAGGTTCGCCAGCTGTTTGCCACCTACGCTAAAGCCGCACCTGGCAGACCTGCAGCCAAGCAAACAATAAGCCGGTGGGTCATTCTTGCATAGATCTCTGCTGTAGGTTGGTGGGCATGGAGCCTCCCAAAGGATAAGAGATCATTCTACCTACCATACCGCTGCTTCGGTGGCTCCTTCTAGGGATGTCCCTATCCAGGAAATCTGCAGGGCTACTACCTGGAAGTCAGCACACACCTTTATTTCCCATTACCACATTGACCTTGAGTCACGCCGGGATGCTGGTTTTGGGACCTCAGTTCTCCAGTCCTTATTCCCTAAGTAGGGGGTGCGCATCCTTGCCTCCTCCTCCTGGAGAACTGCTAGAGTCTGCCAGACAGTGTGGATTTGAACAACATATCCGTCCCTAGAAATACAGGTTACTCACCTATAACAGGAGTTCTAGGAGTGGTATATGTTGTTCATCCCACGACCCACCCGACCTCCCCGGCTCCGACGCGCAACCTGGCTTCCAGTGGGCTAGATCTGGCGTCATGGGGTGGAGCTGAGGGTTTTACCACCTGGGTGGGTGGGAGGAGCCAGCTTGAAGACCTTCCGGCAAGGTTTAAAGCAGCAAGGAACCTGCCAGACAGTGTGGATGAACAACATATACCACTCCTCGAACTCCTGTTACATGGAGTAACCTGTATTTTCAGAGGCTCACTTCATTTCCTCTAGGGTCCAAGGAACTATTCTGCTCCTGTTCCACAAGAGCCACTACCTGACCCTAACCAGTCTCGTGTCTCTCCAGATCTTTAAGGAGCCCTTACCCTCAGGTGTTCTCCCCACGCAGAGGGCTGATGGCCAGCTCCTTCCTTGGGAAAGCTTAGTACTCTGACCTGTAAATGGGAATCAATGATGGAGACTGTAACTGTTGATCTTCCAGAGTTTCTTCGCCATTGAGTACCACACCCGCCTGCCACCGTCCCTCCTCCTCTCACCCAGCAGAGCCAGGGCCTCTGGAGAGGGCAACCTGTATCACTGGCTAGCACCTTAGAGTATCACAGGTCTCACCCCGGTTGCTTCCTAACCTGTAGGGCAGCCTAAGTGTTAAATAGGACCCATTATTGGGTTCCCACTCTACCAAAAGAAAAAAGAAAAAAAACTGGGGTGAGGGTCCTTTTCAGGGCCCCATACAAACCAAAAAAAGGAGGTAACTCCCTCCCTCCTTCTTTTCTTTTCCTGTCCTCCTTCTCCCTGCCCAGGGTATATCCCCTTCCTTGGTATATCCCTGTCAGTTGTTAAATGCAGCCTGTTCCCTCTGGACACTGTCCAGATCTAACTCCACTTTACAGTAGCCCTGTCAGTGGAAAGGTGCCCTGCACTAGACTGGGTCATACTGCTGTAGCCCTTTACGCGGGGTATATCCCAGTTCTTTCAGGAGAGGCAGGTCAGTTTCTTCTCTTATGGTTTTCTTCTGGCTATGCCATGTTTTTCCTCTCTTTTGGTTGGTATGTGTTTTTTTTCTTCCTATGTCAGCTAGGCTATTAACTCACTAGGCTCAGGAGTAACTAGGGAGATGGACGCATCTCAGCTCCTTTGTACTGTTCAGCTCTGTAACTCCATGTGGGGGGGGGATGCGGCATACTCTGATTAACAGTCTGTTCTCCCTCTTTCTTATGATCTTGCCTTTTAGGTGTCATTTAAGCAATAAACGTTGACAGAGTGTGGGTTATGGTGGGATTTACCACGGCTGGCATGGTTTGGCCATGAAGTTGCAGGCCAAGTGGTCGAATCCAGGCCAGCTGAGATAAATCCCAGCATAACCTCCCACAATCCATCCCATCCCACGGAGGCAACCCCCCGCCACACACGCACACATACGGCTTTTAGTTTATGTTTCTTATTTTTATGTTTGCTTGTGCGCATGCTCAAGAAACATTATGTGGCAGCTTAGGAGAGAAGCGGGTTTTGGAGGTGCAGCACTGTGGTGGCCAGTGCCACCACTGCATTCTTGGGCTTGGCCCTCACTTCCCAGTGTGGAGGCATGCTGCTGCTGACACTAGTTCAGCCAGCATGCCACCAACTTAAAACAAATTAGCTGCTGCAGTGAGGGAGCGACCCGTCACCGCAGGGCGGTGCCTTGCCTGGTGTAACATTTCAAAAGAACATGGCGGCGGCTGTCGCCAACTGCTCACAGTCCCCATAAAAGCTGATGGGGCATGCCCCCAACCCAGTTAATTTGCTGATGGGGGAGCCCAATCCCTGTTGGCAAAATGTCCCCCCTTCCCCCAATTTGTTGTGTGCCGAGGGGGGTGCCCAATCCCCCTCGACACCAAGCCCCACCAGGCAGGCTTTCTTTGCTAACGGGGGGCCCCAGTCCCTGTCTGCTTAAGTCCCCTGTCCCCAGAAACGCAGGTGGCATACTGGGAGCCCACCCCAGTGTGCCCAAAGCAAACCTGCAAAAATAAAAATCCTGTGATGTCCTTTTTTTTTTTTTTTCTTCCTCCATGAAACAAAGAAAATTGTCCCTCCTCACCATCAGGTCCCACCCCCAACCCGCACCCACCCTCTGCACCATTTACCCACCTCACCCCATACTTACCTCCAGGCAGGCGCCTTGATCTTGGTGGACCAGGAACACGTCTGCACTCTTCAGCCGACCGCAAACTGAAGAAATGTCAATAAGCTATGTAATGGCATAAATGGGTTTTTTCAACTTATGTGGCTATCTCTGCCATTTTTTCGAATTTTGGCACCAAAGTTTCAACGTACAGTTTTTGGGACCCCTCCTCATGAATTCAGTCATTGTCATGGCGTTATTTGGTCCTGAAAGGTAATTTTGGGGTCACTGTGAGGAATCGCCTTTCGGGACGGATTAACAAAATGACAGTGCCACTGTTCATGAGGTGGGCTCCCAAAAAGCGTATGTTGCAAATTTGGTGAAAAGGTTCCAAAAATAATGACTGTGTTACGAGCTTGCATTACGCAGTTTCTACGCATGCTTGTAACTTCAAGAATTTTTCATATTTTCACTCCAGATTTGTAACATTGCCATTTTTACATACCTTCTTATGAACAGTGCAGCTGTCATGTTCACATCCTGCCCGAAATGTGTTTTCGCACATCCGGCGCACAATGGCGTGGTCGCTGGGGGAAATCAACGTTTGGGACAGAGTAAGAAAATCATAGTGACACTGTTCATGAGCAGAGGTCCCAAAATGCCTATGTTGAAAATCTGGTGAAAGAATTCAAAAAAATGACTCTGTTCAAAGCGTGCATTGCGCAGTTTTCCCACACACTCTTAACTTTAAAAATTTGTAATATTTTTATTCCAGATTTTCAACTTTGCTGTCTCTTCACACCTCCTTATGCATGGTGCAGCTGTCATTTTTCACATCCTGCCTGAACTGTGGTTTCACACATCTGGTGCAGAATGGTGGGTCGCTGTGAGAAATCAACATTCAGAACAGATTAACAAAATCACAGTGCCACTGTTCATGAGCAGACGTCCCAAATGCTTTCATGAGGTGGGGGTCGCAAAAAGGCCATGTTGAAAGCTTATAGTGCAAATACCAACAAATACCCGGGGCATTAGGGTTTCTAACCATAATGTCCCACCCTGTACAGACTGACAGGCGTCAGGGGCGTGCCTTTGGATTGCTGGCTGTAATGCTCATGGCATTCCACCCCCACCCTGCAGCCAGTGACGGGCATTGAGGTGTGCCTTGGACTGTTCTGTCCCAGAGTTCACCCCATTCTCTTTTATATTGCACCCATTTCAGGGTATGTCCTTATGCAATGGGGTGACTATAAAACTGAACACCCCAAGGCACACCTCAACACTTGCCAGTGTCTGCAGGATAGGGTGAGGTGAAATGCCGAGAGCATTATGGGCGATGACCCAAAGGCACACCCCAGTGCCTGTCCATCTCTGCAGGGTGGAGGTGAGGTTGGCATGAAGTTCAATACTTCACTGCCACTCCTATTCTGTATCTGTCTAACTCCTGCACTTCCAGTGCTAATACCAGCAAGCAAACATTCGTCATTGACAAATGCTTGTTTTTACTGTTTCCATACTTAAGCATACCGAGAGAGAGAGGCGCGAGTTGTGAACAGCTGCTTGTATTCAGTTACTGACGGTCCATACCATGGTGTGAGCGGCTCCCGTACTTCAGTTGCTGTTTCTGTTTTGGGAGCTGCGGTGAGAAATTTCTTAACCACTAGGCTGCCAACAGAACTAGAATATATAAGAATTCTGGACTGATATATCAGACCACTGCACAGCAAGGGTTAAATAAGGACCACAGCATTCAGAAGCAGCAAAGGGCAGGGGTGTGAATAGACAGAGCTGTGTCTGAAAAAGTTGTTTGCAAAGAGTGAGCTGCTGTGAAACACACTCAGTAGAAGAGTTCAAGAGCGACTGTGTGCTAGAAAGTTTCCGCCTTTTTTTAGTCATTTTATTTTATTATTTAAACTGATGGGAGACACAGTAAGCGGGACTGCACCCGACAGGCTCTTGGGAATGAGTGGGGAGAGAGAGCAGGAGTACAGAGCGAGTAAAACGATGGAGCTGACCGGAGATTGACTGAATAGGTGAGTGCTGTCTTGCCAGTTACGGGACAGTTTTTTAATTGCCTTGTCTCATGTGTTCATTTCTCATACCGCTTGGTGTTTGGACAGTTTCCACAGTACAAGATCAGATACCGTGGATTACCAGGGAGAACATTTTTTTTATGGGAGTTGCCATGTGGCAGCAATCTATGATGGTGGCATTTCTGTCTTGAATTTGGGGGTTGCATCGATTTGGGGTCACAGTTGGCTGAGTGGCGCTTTTACCCGTTGGTATATTGCAGGATTTACCATGGGTAAAATGTGCCAGACAGCCAATCAGATTAAAGAGCTGTCTGACCCCATTGTATAGTTACAGTTCATTTTTTTATTAGGCATATGTTTACCCATGTACTTGAATTCTCCCTTACGTCACAAAGTACTGTATCCTTGTTTCCATTATTGTACTTGTATCCTTCTGTAACTAATCCCAAGTCGCCCCTGAAAAAGGGACCTTCAGGGCTCAGTGGGCCTACCCAGTTACCAAAATTGAATGAATAAATAAATAAATAAATATCTGTGCCATCTTAATTGCAAGAGGGTCCAAACTTTGTTGCATACCGCTCTTGACATGTTGGCCTGAACTACACCTTACAGGGCTGCTGCCTTATTGTCCGTTTCCCTCTGCTGTCTGGCTATGGGTGTTTAGGCTCTGTCTCCATACCAAACTACCTCCCTGTGCCTCCTAGTGTGCCCCTTCCCCCTCTCTCTCTCTCTCTCTCTCTCTCTCTCTCTCGAGAGAGAGTTGGCAGTCGGGTTTCATTTTGTTGTTTGTTTGTTCCTTCTCTTTTCCCTCTCCTTGGTCTAGGGAATTCTTGCCATGGCACCACTTGTGGGTGGTGGGGGGCAAGCAAGGTGCCCAGCCATTGCCAACTTCCGGACCAAAGCTGTGCTCCTTTGAGGTCCTACTGCTTCCAGCGCATATTTATAAGTGGTAAACAGTGGTGGAAATAGTCTGGAAGATAAACAGTTATGTACATAGCTTTCATTTTTTTTTCTTCATGATTTGGGAGGCAGTGTAACCTAATGGTTACAATGCACATCTCCGAATCTGTGGCCCCAGGTTTGAATCCCACCACTATCACCTACTCACTGTATGATCTTGAGCAAGTCGCATAACATCTGTGTGCATAACCCCTATGTAATTTCTCTCTAATCTGCCTCTGCTGTATTAATTTTTTTTGTGCACCTCAGGACAGCAGCATTCCCTTCCCCTTCCTTCCTGCTTTGTAAAGCACTTTGGGATGCAGTGTGTATGAAAGGTACTGCATCAAACCAAATTCATTTCCTTTATATTTTGTGTTCGATTGTATGACTTACCATGTTTCAGGAGACATATTCTCATACCCGCACTTTCCAGTTCTTACTCAGATCTGATGACTGCTAGTCTGTGTTTCAGTAGTGGGCTTCCTAACAGCAGAGGTTCACTCGTGCTGGCTGTGTGCCTAGTGTTGTGGGCAAGCTCAGCTGTATTGAGATGCTGCTCAATTCTGGGCTCCCACACTGATTAGTAGTGACACCTTGCCCCATCCTGTGCCTGCCATGTCAAAATGTGGACATTTGTGACACTTTCGGTAATGCTGGAACCTACCTGGTCTGTCACTGCCAGGACATGGAACAGTTCCAGAGTACATCAGTGTCAACACACTGGCTCGGGAAAGTGTTGTCATCAAACCAGCATCCCCTGCTTTCTCATAATTTGAATTTTATCCGAGTTGGCAGGCCTAAGAGGATGACTGCTACAATTGGGAGTATGGTGTAGGTAGTTGAAATCCAGTAGAGCCTCATGCGATGCCGCGGCATATAGTATGACACCCACAGCTGTCAGGAGCAGAGATATTGCACTGGAGAGCCTGGCATGAGTACCCTGAATTCTAATTATGTCAACTTCACCTGTTTCATGAGCGTATACGTAATTAATTCCGAGTTGCTCCTTTTTTTAGAATACCTTGACAGAAAGGAGGAAGCGTCATTGAATACTGGAAACTTGATGTTTGGTGTAGATGACATCAAGCATCCTGAGTCAGGTACTAACAGTGTACTACATTTGCTGTGCAGTAATGTGTTGTTAAGCAGGTGAATAGCAATAAATGGACCTTGAAGCTTAGAACGAGCATATGTGTGAATTATGTTGTTTGACAAGAATGGGGTACCCAGTGGTGTGGGATGAGACAGGGAAAGTAAGGCTCCGACACCCTCTTCGCACCCAGTTATGGTACCTGGTCCTCTGGTTCCCCAGCACCCCCAGCCCACACACCATTTGGGAATGTTCTTTCTGGCTCGCCTCCTGGCAGGCTGGACCCAGCTGTTGTGGTAAGTTCAGAACAGTATATGCTTGGCACAGGCAGTGGGTATCTGGGGGCCATTGGTGACTGCTCCAGTAAGTGAGGGATCAGAGTCTTGTGAACGAGCTAAAGGAGAGCCTGAACCACCAGGTAATGAGGCAAAAGTAGAAATTGTAGTAAGAAAAAAAAGTAGGCAGGGATTCCAACAAAATTGTAAACGTAAGCATGTGCTATGGAGCGCTACTCAACTGCATCCTGATGGTGGAGAGAAAAACAGGAAGGTGAAAACCCCTGGATGTGAGGCAGCTTGATGCCAGTACCCTTAGACCCCACTACGCCCAGCTGCCCGCTGGTCCTTACATAGTATATTTACTTAATTAAAAACTGGTTAATGGGAAAGCCCCACTGAGCCGAGGCTCGTTTCCAGGTGCGTCCTGAGGGAAGGTTGCAGTAGTGAGAACAAGAGCAGAAAATAGAGAGACAGCAACAGTACAAAAGTGTAGCGCTGAGTTTACTAATACCATTCCTTTTTGGTGATGATATGCCCCCTCACTGTGCCCATACACTGGGGCAGAGGTCTCTAACACCACATTATCACCTTATCATATGTATTTCATTCTGTGATACTAGTAGTATTGTACCATCAAATGATGGTTTGCGCGCAACAGTGAATTATTTACTGCATGTAACTCATCTCTTAGTTCTGTCTCATGTATTCAATAAAAGTATTTTTAGGGACGTGGATATGTTGTTCAATCCACACTTATTGGCAGGTTCCTTGCCACTTTAAATGTTGCCAGAAGGTCTTCACGCTGGCTCCTCCCACCCACCCGGGTGGTAAAACCCTCGGCTCTGCCCCATGATGCCAGATCTTCCTTACCACTTGGAAGCTCAGGTTCCCTCCTTAGCGCTCTGCGTTTTAGGCCTGGATCCAAACTCTTCATTTAACCTGAAACTAATTTTAAAGTTTACAAGACTTCAGTCTTTGTCTTCCCTTGCGGCTGCAATGGACAAATCGACTCCCGGCTTTCGTCGGTGCCCTTGTGGGCAGAAGAGGTCCTGGACCGATCCGCACTCCACATTCGTCTACTGCCTGGGGCTTAGTCACGATTCGCAGGCATGCAAATTGTGCAGCTCCTTCTTGGCTCCGGTCTTGGAGGACCGTGCTGCTCAACTTCTTCTTGGGCGCCCTGAAAAACGGTATCCGCCAGTCAAGTCGAAGGAGGCCCATTGGGCGGTGTCCGGTGGCAGGCTCTGCGAAGCAGTTGGAGCAGATGGTCGCCCTCGAAGAGGTGGCCCAGGCCGCGTCTTCTTCCTCCTCGACTGCGGCATTTATCCCGCTGTCTTTGGGCTACTCCTACATGGCTTCATTTAAGGAGCTTTGCCAGTCCCTCTCCACCAAGGGAGAAGGGCAATCGGGACATTCCAGTAGGTCCAAGAAGAAGGACTCAAAAGGTAAGTCCCACCGTCGACGTTCCCGGGAGAGATCCCCTTCTTCAGACCATCGACTTTTGACTTCGGTCGAGGTTGCAGCTAAGGCCGCTGGCTTCATGGTGTCTCCATCAGGTCAGCAGGCCGAGACAACCGTCATCGCGGTCGAGATTTTTCTTGACCCATCGAACGATTTGTCAACTGGTGATGCCAACAACTCTACTTCACCGGTTCCCCCGGTGATTACCAAGGACTTGCCTGTGCCTTCTGTGCCGGAGTCCTTGGTTAAGGTCCCAGAACCGAAGGAAGGGTGGGTTCCCCCCGTTCCCTCTCTGACCCACCCTCGGAAACCCTGAAGGTCTCTGTCCTTTTCCATGTCCAGCCAGTCCTGCCGATGTTGGCAGTCTCAGTCTCAGCACTGTGGAAAGCGGCATCACCGCTCATCCTCATTGTCCTCTTTGGAGAATAGGCTCCGGCACAAGTTGCGTCGGCGCTACGAGGATTTAATGTGGCAGCAGCTCTTATTGTCCAGGAATAAGCCGATTCCATCGCCTTCTCAGGCCATTAAGTGGCTGTCACCGGAGCAGCCAAAACAACCCCTCATAGTGCTCGATGAGCCGACTCCGGCACCGGTTGTTCGGCCGAAGCCGGCTGCTCCGACCATTGTTGTGGAACCCCTGCCTCCACAACCGAAAACGGGGTCCCCGACCAAGGATTTTCGGTTGGGTCAGATCTTACCCCACAGGTTGTTGGTCACCCTCACACCCGATCGACCTTGGCAGTGGAGGGTGGCTCAGGCGCACGGCAGCTGTTTGCAGAGTCCTCAGAGTCTGATGACAACTCCTCCCTGTTCTCCAGGACACTTGACCTGGAGTCTGCGGGGGAGGGGGGGTCAGTCAGTGGATTAGAGCCCATCCTAGTTTTTAGATTTGCTTCAGCTCATGTCAGAGTCCACAGGGATGCAGCTTGAACCCGTTTCGAAATGGGCCAAGTATCCCCTCACAGAGATACTGGACTGAGGGGATTCCCCTACGGAAGCCTTTCCTGTGGCTGAAGCCATTGTTAACCCAGCCCTAGAGTTGTGGCAGTGGCCAGCATCTTGTCCCGTGCCTTCGGCCAGGATGGCCTAAAAGTACGCAGTCCCTACCGGCTCACTCTCCGGTTTCTCGGAGCACCCCTCTGCGGAGGGGTTAGTGACCGACAGTGTTTTCCGGTGTTCCGGGAATGTTTGGGACATGGACAGACCACCCGATAAGGAATCCAAGAAGCTGGATTATGCGGGGCGGAAGGTTTATGCTGCTTCCTCCCTAGGCCTTCGTCAGACTATCTTGGCACTTCTGATGACACATTTCTCACACGCCCTCATGGGCTGCCTGGATGAGGTGATTCCTCATCTTCTGGCTGACCTTCAGATGACGGTCAAGCAGGTGCGGGATCAGGGAAGGGTGGTGGCAAAACAACAGCTCCAAACTTCATTGGATATTGGTGATTCTTGTGTAGTAGCGGCCGCAGTGGCCATTCGCCACAGAGCTTGGCTACAGATCTCCACCTTCATGGTGGACACCCAGCACAAGCTGGCAGACTTTCCCTTCCTGGGCACCGACTTGTTCTGGCCGGGGGTGGAAGGCCATCTCCAGAGGATTGAGAAGTCCAATGCCACCTTGGACTCGGTCACGTCTGCCCAGAAGGACAAAGGCTGCCAGCAGCAGCGTAAGCCCTTTTGTCCTTCCGCCCCTGCGGCACACCAGGGCTAGCAGGCACACACTTGGCGCCGTAAGGCCAAGTCTGCCGCTTCCTCCAGTAGGAAGCCTGGACTTATGGGTCCAGGAGGTCCCTCAGCAGGCCCTTCCTCCAAGCCTGCCCAGTGATGGGTTGAGGGGTGTCACCCCAACCACGTCACTCCTCCCTGTGTTCCCCCCATGGGGGGACATCTCGGCCATTTCCTTTCTGCCTGGTCTGCTATCACCATGGACCACTGGGTGCTAGAAGTGGTGGGCAGGGGTCTGCCTCTGGAATTCGAGCAGTTCCCTCTCTATCAAGCCATCGCCCCACGGGGGGCGACGAGGTCCACAGCCTCTCTGTCGGCTCATCAAGCCGACATTGCCTTGCTCCTCTAGAAGGAGATGATCAGCGAGGTGGCGGGTCCTCCTCCAGACCCAGGGTTTGTGTCCAGGTGCTTCTTGGTCCCAAAACGGACGAGGGGGCTGGCGCCCCATTCTTGACCTACACGACCTGAACAAGTTCCTAAGGCAGTGCACCTTCAGGACGGTCGCTCTGGCTCAGATCATTCCATCCTTGAAACTAGGCTTGTGATTTTGTTCTGTGGACCTTCAGGATGTGTTCTTTCATGTCTCAATCCATCCGTCTTCTCAGTGATTCCTCCACTTTCGAGCAGAGAGATCTCTTTACGAATTCCAGGCTATGTCCTTCGGCCTCTCTGCGGCTCCGAGGGTCTTCACATAATGCATGGCAGTGGTGACAGCATTTCTGCGGCACTGAGGGGTCCGGGTGTACCTTTACCTGGACGACTGGCTGATTGCAGCCCCCTCCAGGTTGGAGGTGGAGCGGTCCAGGGATCTGGCCCTCCAGGTCTGCTCTTAGATTGGCCTCCTCATCAACAAGGCCAAATTGGAACTTATGCCGTTGCAGGTGATTCAGTTCATCGGGGCAGAGCTCGACTCTCTTCAAGCCAGAAGCCCAGCTCCCGGCGGACAGGGCCGAGGTCCTTTCCTCCTTTGCCCAGTCATTTCTGGTTGGGCAGTTGCGCCCTTCCCGGGACTTTCTGCGCCTCCTGGGCCTCATGGTGGCCTGCACCGGCATGGTCCGTTGGACCCGCTGGCATATGCATCCCCTGCATTGGGGGCTGACCCGCCAATGGTCACAGCACTGTGGTCCTTTGGACCAGCCAGTGGCAGTGACCCAGGAGATGTGGGACAGCCTACACTGGTGGCTCATTCCAACTCATCTGCAGGGGGTATCCTGTTTATCCGCCCCGAGCTGACGGTCACTCTGACAACCGATGCCTCTCTGATGGGTTGGGGTGCCCATCTGAGGGAGCTCAGAGCCCACGGCCTCTGGTCCTCTCAGGAGTCTCGATGCCACATCAACCTGCTGGAGCTTTGAGTGGTCCGACTAGCCCTCACCGCCTTCGCTCTGTTTGTACAGGGTCAAGTGGTCCAGGTCCAGACGGACAGCACCACGACCATGTACTACCTCAACCGACAGGGTGGGATGCACTCCCTGCCCCTGTGCAAGGAAGCTCTCCACACTTAGTCTCTCGTGGTCAGCCTGGAGGCGGATCTCCTAGCCATTCATGTGGCAGGAGCCTCCAACAGTCTGGCCAGTGCCCTCAGCCGGATAGGCGCTGCATCTCACGAGTGGTCTCTCCTGCCAGAGGTAGTACAAGATCTGTTCTCCCACTGGGGCATCCCTCAGGTGGTCCTGTTCGCCTCCAGGGAGAATGCGAGGCTGAGGCTGTTTCACGCCCACCCCCCCCCCAGCAGGGCTCGCTGCAGGGGGATACCTTCTCGAGGCTGTGGGCCCCGGGTCTCTTCTATGCCTTCCCACCATTTCCCTTGATCCACAAGGTGCTTCTCAAGGTGTAGAGGGACAAGGCGCAGGTGATTCTGGTTGCCCCAGACTGGCTCCGCCAGTTCTGGTATCCAGATCTCCTCAGCCTCAGCTCCAGGCTCCCGAGGCAGCTTCCAGCCCTCCTGGACCTGATCTCAGTCAACAAGGGGAACATACTCTATCCGGACCTTCAGTCCCTGCACTTGATGGCCTGGTTCCTGAGCGGCTAGAGTTCCAGGCCTTGGGTCTTTCCGACGAGGTCCTCAACGTCCTTGAGGCGTCCCGTAAGGAGTCGACCGGAAAATGCTATGCCTTCAAATGGAAGAGATTCTCCATTTGGTGTTGGGACAAGGGTTGGACCCTTCTTCCTGTTCCTTGGCAAGCATTCTGGACTACCTGTGGTCCCTTTCTCAGCTAAGGCTTGATCGGCGGACCCTTAAGGTGCACCTGGTAGCCATCTCTGCTTACTTGAAGTGGCCAGCAAGCAGTCGGTAGGCGCAGGAGAAGGTGGTCGGGCTTTTTCAAAGGCCTAATCACACATCCCCTCTGGTGTGAGAACCTCCACCTCCGTGGGATCTACTGCTGGTATTGGCTAAGCTCATGGGCAAGCCATTTGAACCAGTGCACAGGTGTGACATCTCTCACCTGTCGTGGAAGATTGCCTTCTTAGTGGCTATTACGTCAGCCAGAAGGATGTTAGAGCTCCAGGCGCTTTCCATCAAGTCTCCTTATCTGGTCTTCCATAGGGGCAAGGTTGTCCTGCGCCCCCACCCGAAATTCCTTCCGAAGGTGGTGTCGCAGTTTCACCTTACCCAGGTGTTGACTCTGCCGGTGTTCTACCCCAATCACACCTCAGAGGCCGAATATAGGCTCTATACTTTGGACCCTAGAAGAACGCTCTCTTATTATAAGGAGCGGAAGGCTGAAGTTCAGGGAGAGGTTTGCCAGCTGTTTGTCACCTACGCTGAAGCCGCAAGTGGACGATTGGCAGGTGGGTGACCTCCTGCATAGATCTCTGCTATAGGCTGGCGGGCATGGAGCCTCCCAAAGGGATAAGAGCTCATTCTTTCTGCCATACCGCTGCTTTGGTGGCTGCTTCTAGGGATGTCCCTATCCAGGAAATCTGCAGAGCTGCTACCTGGAAGTCAGCACACACCTTTATTTCCCATTACCACATTGACCTAGAGTCATGCCGGGATGCTGGTTTTGGGACCTCGGTTCTCCAGTCCTTATTCCCTAAGTAGGGGGTGCTCGCCTTGCCTCCCTCCTCCCGGAGATCTGCTAGGAGTCTGCCAGTAAGTGTAGATTGAACAACTTATCCACATCCCTAGAAATACAGGTTACTCACCTGTAACAGGAGTTCTAGGAGTGGTATATGTTGTTCATCCACACGAACCCACCCAACCTCCCCGGCTTCGACGTGCAACCTGGCTTCCAGCGGGCTAGATCTGGCGTCATGGGGCGGAGCCGAGGGTTTTACCACCTGGGTGGGTGGGAGGAGCCAGCTTGAAGACCTTCCGGCAACATTTAAAGTGGCAAGGAACCTGCCAATAAGTGTGGATGAACAACGTATACCACTCCTAGAACTCCTGTTACAGGTGAGTAACCTGTATATGTGGGACACCCTTGCTTGGTGTATATGTTTGTAATTTGTTAAATAAAAATCTCGTACCTGTGCTAGCCAAGTGGTGTGGCAGGCTGAGGCACTGGCTGCTGCATCACCACCTGCCGCACCGGCGAGCTGGGTTTGAGAACTGACCTAGGTCGCTCGGGGGCTGGCCGGGGGATGGAGGATTGAGCATCCCTAGGACAACTCTCCTGCATCGGGCGGGGTACACACACGGAGGAATCAGGGTGGCAGTTATTTCATTTGACACTTGGCAGTATATATGTGAGATTGTGCCTGTTTAAATAAAACTTTTGTAATGCATTAATCATTTTTTTTTTACCTAAAAGAAACAGTGCAATGAAATGGGCAAAGAAATAAATAAAATGACCCTGTCTTTTTTCACTATAAAATATTCTAGGTATCCTTCAGTTTTATTTGATGGTAAAATGTTCTGTTTCCAATAACATCTGAATATTTTTTAAGGGTTTTAATTCAGGTTTTTTTTCTCAAGAAAAGAGATTTCTGCTACATTCAACTTAGAAATACCATTGTAGACCTGGCAGGGACTAGTATCGAGAAAATAAAATAAATAAACAAAACCTCAAGGTGCGCAACATAGGAGGTACTTAGGAAAGTTGGTTTGACAGGTATGCTAATATTTTTAGTGACTGTAGCTGAAACTAGCTTTTAGAAAAAACCTTTTTTCATTGTACTGCTACTGTAATACTCTTCTGGTATTATATTCACTTTCTACTATGGCCCAAGTAATAGAACAAAACCGTGAGACTGGAGATTAGTTTTCTTGTACTTTTGTCTAAACTGGTGATGTTGCTGTTGAGTACTGTTTACCCTAAAAATGGCTCTCTACATCGCGTGCAAGGTAGAAAGGGTGTACGTAACTGCTGTACTGATTGTTAGTCGATCAGTATCAGTAAGCATCAGAAATACTACTGCTTGGTAGCGAAGTTTTATAACCAAAGTACATACATGTAAATGTATCCAGTAGTGGTTTATGTGCACAGTGTAAGCAATATTTGCATACAATAGAAAATAGCCATTAAGCTTTCAAGAGAATAGAGAGTTTTACTTCGAGTAAGTGCTCCTGCAGCAGGCTACACTTTAAGGACTATGCCGCCAGGCACTAGGACTCCATGGAAAACTTCTAGCCAGCGGTACCCAGCTGGGGCCTGCCCCTTACGTCAGTCCACCCACCGACATCACCAACTGTATAAATGGGGCATTCCCCAGCCTCACCTTGGTTCTTTTCCCGCTGTTGACCGTGCGCTTTGGCTCCATCGGGCGCTTTGTTGCATCTATCGACCGCCATTTTACTTCAGTCAGAAAGTACCCTTTTTTCCTTTTAATTTCTAAGTGTAGTATCGAGTGAACATTAGTTTATATCATCTTCCGTCTTCCTCAACATCACAATGGAAATCTAAGTGTCCTTGCGGGCAGCAGATTCCTGCCAAAGACAGTAATTTGCAGTGCCTCTTTTGTCTGGGGCCCTACCCACGACATCAGTCTGTGGCAGATTTAACCAGTGACCCGGACCTGCTGCTTCAAGACTCTCCAGGCCTACATTATGGAGCAACAGCTTGCTGCTCTTCAGTGCCCGTCGAAGGCCAGCTCCTCAGCCTCCTGATTACTGACTTCCCAAAAGGAGAAACACTCGGGAGGGAAGCACCATCAGCAGGACAAGGAGCACAGTAGGTCAGAGTCCAGATCTAAATCTCCTTGTAAGGATAAGTCTTCCAGTTCATGCTCTGGAGAAAGAATGGACTCAGTCCCTCCATCAGGCCTGACGTTAACGAAGGCTCCCGCCCTTGCAGTTTCAACTGGCGGCAGCTCTTCCGGGCAAGGACCCTCGGGTCCATCCCTCAGCCTTAGGCCCTTTCACCAATCCTTGGGGCCTAAGAGGGGAACTGCAACTGACAAGGTTGCATCGTCATCGTCCTCCAGCCAGTCGTCAGCATCGGGCGACAGACACAGACGCCGGGAACATTGTCACTCTAGGGAACGCTCCCCCAGGGACAAGTCATCAGCAACTAAGAAAAAGACCCTGACGCATGTCCCGGACGAATGGTCTTACGACAAATGGAAGGACCAACAACAGATGTCCCAAAGTAAGACGTCAGGCACCCAGACATCCATTGCGACCACTAAGAGTCTGACACCTCTGGAGCAGCTGCCTCAGAAGCGGACGTCAGCTGAGACCATAGGCAGCCTGACAACAGGCCACCTGTCGATAAATCACCAGATAAAACCCTCTCGGCACCCGACGACCTGATGTCAGGGGACCCAACAACAGGCGATCAGATGACAGACCATACTACTCTACTGAGTCGTCATGTACCCCATGAGGAGACTCCAGGACCGAGCAATTCTATCATCACTCTAACGGAACCCAGCAACATGCCACCCCAGGTGCTGATGGTTCCCCTGGCAGACATGGGTAACTCTTTAGCTCCTGGTGGAACATGGTAAAAGGAGATTTATTAAAGAAAGATGACCTCCCTCATCCACCGCCCCCACAACCCCCTGCACTAGTTCTGGATAATGTACCAGTCCCAGACTCCCAGCCACAGTCTCCACACATGCCCAGGAGCCAGACTCCAAAACGGACACACTCCGAGCATGCCAGGCCTAGGGGCAGACGTCACCACTCCTCCTTCAGGTCTTCCTTGGATGACAGGAGCAGACGTCGGCAGGGGCATAAGCGCGCATGGTCAGCATCTTCCAGCTCTTCCAGAAGCAGCCCTCACTCATCAGGTTCCTCTTCTAGAGGTTAATCTCCCGAGCCAGCGGGCCCCCATAATTCACCCAGGTTCCCCTCCCAGATGACCCCTCGTTTATGGATGTGATGCATCACATACAATTCCTAGATGAATGGGATACTGAGGAATTGGACCCAAAGAGAAAAAGGCTTCATACCTTTTTGGGAATGAGTGACCTGAGACCTTTGGTCATCCCCCCTCATGTCCCTCCTTTTCAGGACTTAACCAGGTTGGCTTGGGACCACCCTTCCTCTTTTTTGGCCGTTCCTAAGAAGGCAGATAGACTATATAAAGCTCCTAAAGCAGAGCCCTTCTTGGGAGAAAATCCAAGAGCAGACTCTATGGTCCTGACCGCAGCTCACGGCAGGACAAAGCAATCAAAACATAAGAGCTCTCAGCCTTCCAACAAAGAGTCTAAGAAATTAGACCAGTTTGGTAGGAGGGTCTATGCTTCTTCCACTTGTTCCATTCGGTCCCTAAATTTTTTGGCCCATATGGTGCAGTATCCAAAGTCCCTATGGAAGAAAGTCATCGAGTTAGCCCAAAAGCAACCTGATAATCCTGTACATACTGAACTTTTCGACATACTCCAGTCTGGCCTGGATGTAGGAAAACACATACTTAGGGCATCCTACGACTCGGCGGACACAGCAGCCAGAGCAGTGGCCAACGGGGTGTGTCTCTGTCGCTACTTCTGGCTGAGAGTTTCCTGTTTTCGGCAGGATCTCCAGGATTCAATCCTCAATGCCCCATTGCACGGGTTTCTCCTTTTTGGACAGGAGGTACGAAAGATTATAACAGAACTGCAAGACTCAAAGCAGTCCAGTCAGTTCACCATATGTACCAGGCAGACCCTCAGCAACCTAGGCGCAAACCTTTTCGGCGCCAAGGTGCAAACCGGCAGAAAAAACAACAGCCCCAAGGTCCTTTCAAACATAAGGCACCCTCTCAACAAGCAGGGAATAGTGGACCCAGGAATGCAAAATATTCCCAACCTTCCCTGCCCACCCCAGGTGCACATGCATGACTTCCTGCCAGCCCCCCATCTCCGGCGGAGTCGATGGGGGAAGCAGTAGATTGAAGGTTCTCCCTCTACCTAGACGGATGAACCAAAATAACGACAGATACATGGGTGATGGACATCATCAAAAAGGATTATATGCTGGAGTTTACAGAATTACCTGCAGACAAACCTCCAGCCCCCTCTCAATACTCTCCCACCCACATAACCCTCATCAGACAAGAAATACAGACCTTATAGGGCCCGGTGGCGCTGAGGGTTGAGGCGCTGGACGCCACACCTCATGCCATGCCGGTGACCCGGCTTCGGGAGTGGACTCTGGCCGTTCGGGGGCTGGTGGGGGAGGCAACGATTGAGCATCACTGCTCTCCTTTCTCGGGGTGAGGGGGTCTGTGATGGCAGCTAGAGGCTCGCCTACTTCCAGGGTGTTCGCTCCACGTGAGGTGGAGACAGCTGCTGTATCCATTACACGTGCACGGGCTAAAGGGGCAAAAAAGGAAAAAATCCCAGCTGCCCCTGCAGGCACCGCCTGGGCCGGCATAAGGTAAGCCCTGATAATTCGGTGGGACGGAGCTGGGGGGTTCGGGCAGAAGGGGGCTGTTGGGAAGGAAGGTGTAGAAACAGCAGCTATGATAAAGAAATATAGATCTTACTCTCAAAAAGAGCAATTGAGCCTGTTCTACACTCCCATCGAGGGACTGGTTATTACTCCTATTTCTTCATGGTTCCCAAGAAGACGAGGGACTTAAGACCCATTTTGGACCAGAGTTTCCTGAACCAGTACATTGAATACAAAAGGCTCCAAATGGTAACATTACCAGGGCTGATACCTATGCTACGCCAGGGGGATTGGCATTGCTCTCTGGACATGCAAGATGCATGCTTGCACATACCGGTGTTTCCAGCTCACAAGCGGTATCTTCAATTCACCTTTCAAGGGAACCATTACCAATTCTGGGCTTTGCCTTTCGGTCTCTCCTCGGCCCTGAGGGTTTTCACCAAATGCTTAGCAGTAGTGGCAGCTGACCTTCGCAGACAGGGTCATTTTGTCTATCCTTACCTGGATGACAGGCTCCTAACTGCTTCCACCAGGTTGCAGTTAATCCACATCCTCTCGGACACTTATCAGATGTTTCAAGAGCTGGGGATAACTATCAGTCTCCCAAAGTCCTGTCTCTGGCCTTGCCAGTGTCTACACTACATGGGGGCAGTCCTGGATATCCAACAGGGAAGAGTCTTCCTCCCACCTGGCAGGACCACTCGATTGAGAGACCAGTCGTCCAGAGTAGCTTTAACCAATACAGTCTCAGTAAGAACCATGTTACAGCTCATCAGACATATGGCAGCGGCCATACCCACGGTACCATCAGCGCGCTTACATGTGAGAGTTCCTCAGTGGAACTTAAGGGTGCAGTGGGACCAGACATCCGACAATCTCGAACACCCAATAAGGGTATCACGAGCTGTCCAACAAATGCTGTCATGGTGGCTGACTTCACCCATACTGGATTCAGGAGATCTTACTTCGAGACACAGCTCTTGCAGCAGGTTACACCATTAGGACCGAAGCCGCCAGGCGCCAGGACCCGCGGAAAATTCTAGCTAACTTGCCTGGCGGGGACGCCCGGCGCCGGTCCCGCCTCCGGCGTACAGGCGTGGTACAAAAGGGCGGTCCCGCCAGATTCCCCAGTTCTTTTCCCGCCGTCGACTTAGCTACCTGACCCCTTCGGTTACCAGTCTAGCGCGCGACGCGTGAATAGTTCTTTTTTCGATAGAATTTCGAAAATCTTCAGACCTCTTCAAGCAAGATCTTGATGTCATCACCAACTTCGGGCCATCCTTCAAAGTGCGCTTGTGGAAAGCAGATCCCGTTCAAGGACCCCCACACGGCCTGCGTCCGGTGCCTAGGCCCAGACCACGATACCCGGGCCTGCCCTTCTTGCCAAGGGTTCAACAGCCGTACCAGGATCCGGCGTCAGAGGGCTTTGCAGGCGTTTCTTCTGGAGGAACAACTGAAGACCATGTCCTCCAAGGGGGAAAGCTCCAGGGTCCACAAGCACGCGGAGAAGAGAAGGGAGAAGGCCCCTTCCAGGTCCCCTTCTAGGGGTTCGGAGTCCCGTAGCTCCGGTTCGAAATCTCCCCCGGCTGCAATCAAGAAACCTTCATCTCAGGAGAAATCCGCCAGGCCTTCCTCCCCTTCCAGGGCCTTGGCGAAGTCCGAGAGCGACATCACCACCGCAAGTCGGGTTCCCGCTCCTCGGTACCAGCGTCAGGTCTTCGCCGGTGCCTCCACCGAGCGTTGGAGCTCACGCTTTAAAAGGCCTGCAGCCCAGACGCCGGCTCGACAACCCGCCAGCCGTCGCGCCCCTTCTTCCCTGGAGCGCCGCCGACCGGCGACCGACGCCCTTACATCCCAGCGGACGCCGGTGAGGACCGACGCCCCCCTCCTGAAAAGAAGAAGGCCCTGTTGCCTCCGACCGACATCGGTCAGGAGCCTCTATCGGAGGAGGACCTAGAGCAGCCCGAGGACCAGACAGGCGACCCCGGTCCCGTAGGTACTCCCAGGGATCCCTCGCCATTACCAGAGCCCCCTGTGGAGCCGACGCCGGGACCCGACGACCGCCCACCAGCACCCGGGCCGTCGTCCGGCCTCTCTCTAGTGGAGGTGAAAGATCTGTTCACCTACTGGTGGGATACCATTAAAAAAGACATGGTTCCCCCCCCTCTTCCTCCTACTCCTCCTCCTCCGGTTCCTGCCCCCCCCGCCATCGGGGTCGGCAGGCCGTGTTCCTCCTCCTCTGGAGCCTAGAACCCCTCCCAGGGGGAGACCTGATAAACGGAGACCTCCGTCGAAATCCTCTTCTGGATCACCCAGCCCCAAGAGATCCAGGAGACGCTGACGTTCGCCTTCAACGGAGGACACGGGATCAGACTACTCCACCTCTAGATCCCCATCTCCACTTTCCATCCCTTCTCCGGACCCACGTGAGATGCCTAGATCTCCTCCGGATGATCCCTCGTTCCTTGATATTATGAGACATATACAAGAGAACATGGGATGGGATGCTGAAGACTTAGACCCGAAGAGTGCGACTCGCCAAATATCTTCGGCAAAGGACCCCAAGCCTGTGGTGGTACCACCCTTGGTTGACACTTCGTGGGCGTCACCAAGGCTGCGTGGAGCGTCCACACTCGCTCGGCGAGAGACCAAGAAAGCTGATCGCCAGGCACAAGGCTCCTAAGGACGACCAGTACTTGACGCAGCATCCTCAGGCCGATTCTCTGGTCATCACAGCCTCACATGACCGGGTCACAGAGGCCACAACATTTGAGCACCCTGCCACGGACCCAGAGTCCAAACAACTGGAGCGCATTGGGTAGGCGCTACGTGTGCTTCCGCTACCTGCGCCATCAGATCCCTGAACTATTTAACCCATGGTTCAGTTCCAGAGCGCTTTAGGGAACAGGGTCTGGAAGCGGCTGAAAAGATGCCGAAGGTGAGCAGAAGGAGGAGATGCTTCAGCTCCTCCGTGCGGGTTCAGACGTGGGACCCAAGTGCTAAGAGCCGCGATGACTCCAGCGGTTGTCGGCCCGAGCAGCAGCTTCTGGCGTTTGCCTCGGAGACACTCTTGGTTCTGGCGTCTCGGTTTTACCCGGATGTCCAAAAGAACATCTTGGACGCCCCTTTGAGGAGAAGTATTGTTTGGTAATCCTACAGAAAAGATCCTTACCAAACTCCAAGAGGCGGCGGAAGGCGGTAAGGTCAGTTCAGGCCATGACCGACCTCAAGCTTGGTTCCTTTCAGAGGAACCAAAGCCGTTTTCGTGCGCGGACGCAAAGGCAACAGACCCACTCCGCTGCACCTCAGAGGGGCTCTGGTTTTCGGAGAGCCCAGGGCAAACACCCCGCCAGCCGAGGCCAGCGTTCTCCTAGGCAGGCCCAGCCAGCGGGTCCATCTGCCGCCACAGCCTGACTCCTTGCCGGCCCCCGCCCCTCAGGATCAACGGGAGTTTATAGTCGGGGGTCGCATTGCGAACTTCCTGCCGGGATGGCAGGCCATTACCACCGACAGGTGGGTTCTTCAGTTGGTCAGTCTAGGCCACTTTATAGAATTCGCAGGAAAGCCACCCTCGAGGCCTCCTTTGCTCTCCCGGTATCAGGGTCAGCACAAAGCCTTGATCTGGCAAGAAGTACTCGCGCTACTACGAAAGGGAGCGATAGAGTACGTCCCAGAGAACCAGAGAGGACTAGGATACTATTCCCACTTCTTCCTGGTTCCCAAGAAAACAGGGGACCTCCGTCCAATCTTGGACCTCAGCGACCTCAATGTGTTGGTCACTTACAAGAGATTCCGCATGGTGACCCTTCCAGGTCTTATCCCCATGCTCAAACAGGACGCCTTTTTAGCGTCTCTAGACATGCAGGATGCCTACCTGCACATCCCTATGGCTCAGGCGCACAGGAGGTTCCTGCGCTTCGAGTTTCTCGACCACCACCTTCAGTTCCGAGGCCCTTCCTTTCGGACTGTCTTCCGCACGAGGTCTTTACCAAGTGCATGGCAGTCGTGGCAGCGTCTCTGAGGAGACGTGTTCCGCACCTGGACGACTGGCTTCTCATGGCCGCCTCCAGAGAGACGTTGCTTCTTGCAATCAAGAGCACCCAGGATCTGTTCCGATCCCTGGGCATCCTCATAAATTACGAGAAGTCTCTCCTGGTACCGTCGCAGAAACTGCAGTTCATAGGAGCAGTTCTGGACACTGTTCGGGGAAGAGCCTTTCTTCCGGCCGACAGAGCGGAGCGCATCAGATCCCTCATAAGGGACCTATCACTAAGCAAGGTTACCGCCAGGTCGGTCCTTTGCTTGCTCGGACACATGGCTGCGGCCATTCCTACTGTCCCTTTCGCAAGACTCCACATGCGCATTACTCAGTGGATGCTCAAAGTGCAATGGGACCAAAGGCAAGACCACTTGCAGCATCCGATCAGACTCACGAATTCAGTGATTCAAGACTGGCAGTGGTGGCTAACCCCAGGGTCGCTCTCATCAGGCGTCCCGTTCATTGCGCCGTCCCCAGAGGTCACCCTCACCACAGACGCTTCCGGTCTTGGGTGGGGAGCACACCTGGACGGGGTAAAGTCCCAGGGTACGTGGACCCAGATGGAAGCTCACCTTCACATCAACGTGCTGGAAATGAGAGCGGTCCTCTATGCCCTGCAGGCCTTTCAGTCAGTTATCCCACCTGTACTCTTCTACTTCAGACAGACAACACGCGTGATGTATTACCTCAACAAACAAGGAGGCGACACCTTGCCCCTTTGCAGGAGGCCATGAGTGTGGGATTGGGTAATCAGACACGGCGCAATCTGATCACTGTGCACGCTCCCGGAGTGGACAACACGGTTGCAGACGGCCTGAGTCGCTCTCAGGCCAGAGTCCACGAATGGGAACCCTTCAGGAGGTAGCAGAGGATCTGTTGTTCTTCGATGGGGAACTCCAGATCTAGACTTGTTCGCCTCCCCATCCAACGCAAAACTGCCCAATTTTTGCTCGCTAGATCCAGGGCCTGGTGTTTTCTGGCGAGAGGCGTTATCCCTCTCCTGGGCCAACAGATTCCTCTACGCTTTCCCTCCTTTCCCGTTGATCCAGAGAGTTCTTCTCAAACTGCGCAGGGAGCACGCAATAATGATCCTAGTGGCCCCATTTTGGCCCAGACAGATTTGGTTCCCTTTGTTGATTCAACTATCTCGGGAAACCCCGCTCCCGTTGCCGCTCAGCTCCCTCTTACTGTCTCAGGAGAAGGGTTCACTTGTCCACCCGGACCTACGTTCCTTGAACCTGCATGCTTGGCTCCTAGAGACATAGCCATTTTGCGTCACGGGGTCTCGCAAGAGGTTGCAGAAGTCCTTTCTGCAGCCAGAAAGCCGGCAACGATAGGCGCACGACGCCATGAAATGGGCGCTTTTTTAGGTATGGTCGCGAGACGCTACCTTTCCCTTTAGGTTGTCCTGTGGGAGTAATATTAGAATATTTGCTCTCCTCTTTCATTCGGGTCTAGCCTACCCTCTATTAAAGTGCAGCTCTGTGCCATTTCGGCTTACCACCTCCCGGTGGAAATCGACAGTGGCTCAGGTGGACGCCTCGGAATTTCTTAGGAGTGTTGCACCTTAGGCCTCCTATTAGAGACCCTGTGCTCCATGGGATTTGCTTTTGTCCTTGAACAGCTCACGCTTCCCTTGAACCTGCCAGATTGCGAGCCACGCTTTCTGTCGTGGAAAACGTTGTTTTAGTCTGTTACCTCGCAAGAAGAATTTCTGAACTTCACGCCTCATGTGCAAAGAGCCTTTATTTAGTTTTCCACCGGACAGAGTATCCCTGAGGACGAACCCTAAATTCTTGCCTAAGGTGGTTTCTTCACTCACTCTGAACCAGGATATCGACCTTCCGGTCTACTTCCCGAACTACTCTAATAGAGGAGAGGCTCTGCTCCATACCCTGGATGTTCATCGCAGCCTGAGGTTTTACCTCAACAGAACTCAGTCCTTTCGTAGTTCTGAGCAGCTTTCATTTCCTTCTCTGAGAGAATGATGGGCCAATCAGTATCCAAACAGTCCCTTTCTCACTGGCTTGTCCAGTGTATTTCTCACTGTTATGGTATCAAACAAAAGCCCCTCCCGAGTACAGTCCGGGGTCATTCCACTAGAGGGGTGGCTACTTCCTTTGCAGCGCTCAAAAATGTTTCCACTTCTGCTATATGCGCTGCAGCCACTTGGAGTTCTGTGCATACCTTTATCAGGCATTATAGTTTGGACACGCCTCGCTAAGGGGCTGGTTTTGGTTTGGCCGTACTTCAGGGTCTCCTGTCCTAGGTTCAGGACCTGGTTTTTATCCTTTAATTTCCTCCTCCCGGATTTTCTGACAGCGTTACTGCTTGGGAATCAGTCCTAATGGTGTAACCTGCTGCAAGAGCTGTGTCTCGAAGTAAGATAGTACAGTTACGTAAGAACTTACCGTAACAGTAGATCTTCGAGAACAGCTCTTGCAGCAGGTACCTTCCCGTCCACCTTCCCCCTTGGAGGAAGCATGGCTCAGTCTTTCTGAGCAGGAATTGTTATCTTTCTGTCTTCTGACGGCGAATCCTAGGTCTCCCATTTTGATGTCAGCCTCGCAAGAAGTCTCCGGAGAACTGGGAATCTGGCGGACCGCCTCTTTTGTACCACGCCTGACGCCGGAGGCGGACTGACGGCCGGGGTCCCGCTGTAGTTAGCTAGCTAGAATTTTTCCGTGGGGTCCTGGCGCCTGCCGGCTTCGGTCCTAATGGTGTAACCTGCTGCAAGAGCTGTTCTCGAAGATCTACTGTTACAGTAAGTTCTTACGTAACTGTACTTTCCTGTTCCAGACTGACTCACTGAGCCAGATCCTCACAACGGATGCATCGGGTCTAGGATTGGGAGCTCACTTTCAGAATCACCGTACTCCAGGCACATGGTCAGACATGGAAGTGTCCCTGCACATCAACATTTTAGAGATGAGGGCGATTCTGTATGCCATGCAGGCCTTTCATACTCGCCTTTCCCAGGGTCCCCTGCTTATCCAGACCGACAACATGTCGGTGGTCTTTTATATCAACAAGCAGGGAGGGATGCACTCATACTCTCTGTGCAGAGAAGCCATGAGAGTGTGGTACTGGGCCCTAGAACACAAACTCACACTGACAGCGGTTCATGTTCCAGGGGTACAAAACGTTCTGGCAGACGAGCTCAGTCACTCGCGATCCAGAAACCATGAGTGGGAGTTACTTCAAGAAGTGGTGAACGACCTAGTCAAAAGATGGGGACATCCAGTGCTGGACCTCTTTACGTCCCCATGCGGTGCAAAACTGCCCAATTTCTGCTCGCTAGATCTAGGGCATGGTGTTTTATGGTGAGACGCATTGTCCCTTTGCTGGACAGGGAAGTTCCTTTAGGCATTCCCTCTCTTTCCACTTATAAAGAGGGTGTTACTCAAGCTACAGACGGATCGTGACACGATGATCCTGGTGGCCCCTCTCTGGCCACGTCACATATAGTTCCCTCTTTTACAACAATTAGCAATAGAACCTCCTTTTCCGTTACCAATTGTACCCAGCTTGCTATCCCAAGGCATGGCAACATTAGTCCACTCGGACCTCCGGTCCTTACACCTCCATGCATGGCTCCTTCAGACTTAGCCATTTCCAGGCATGGGGTTTTGCAAAGGGTGGCAGAAGTCCCAGTAGAAGCAAGAAAATATTCTACAAGGGCAACATATGCCATGAAATGGAAAAAGTTTCTGTATATGGGCAGCTGCACATTCCCTGGACCCACTGTCTTGCTCGGTGAATTCAGTCCTGGAATATCTCCTATCGCTTTCAGATGCAGGGTTGAGATACTCTTCCATAAAGGTGCATCTCTGTGCCATTTCAGCTTATCACACACTTGTGGAGGGTAAGAATATTGCCCAACTGGACCTTGCCCGTACATTCCTTAGGGGCATGCTTCATATGAAACCTCCCATTAGGGATCCTATTCCTCAATGGGACTTACTTTTTGTTCTAGAGAAATTAACATTACCTCCCTTTGAATCTGTCACGGATTGCGACCTACGTTTTCTGTCTTGGAAAACGTTATTTTTACTTGCCATCACTTCAGCTCGAAGGGTTTCTGAGCTGCAAGCCTTGATGTGTACAGAACCTTATTTAATTTTTCACAGAGACAGAGTGTGTCTGCGCACTAATCCGATGTTTCTTCCAAAGGTGGTGTCTGAGTTAACCTTGAATCAAGACATTTCCCCTCCAGTTTACTGTCCTGAGTATTTGAATAAAGGGGAGGCCCTTCTTCACACTCTAGATGTACATAGAATCCTTAGGTATTATTTGAGCCGTACAACACTGACCCTGGCAATTGGATCAGTTGTTTGTGTCCTTTGCCCCCAGGGTTGTGGGGAAACCAGTTGCATGGCAAACCATGTTAAAATGGTTAACCAGTTGCATTACTTTCATTTACAACAAGTATGAAAAACCCTTCCTGGACCGGTTAAGGAACATTCCACAAGGGGAATGGCTGCATCCTTTGCGGCCATGAAAAATGTTTCTACGGCAGGCATATGTGTTGCCACAACATGGAATTCTGTGCATACCTTTGTGAAGCACTACACCCTGGATATTGCTTCCAGAAAAAGAGCAAGATTCGGCCTCGCTGTGCTCCAAGGCCTGATCTCACGAATAACAAAACTTCAATATTTCAGAGGTTTATTTCCCTACCTCCCTTTTTCTTCCCTTTGGGGACACTGCTTGGGACTCTGTCCTTATTGTGTAGTCTGCTGCAGGAGCTCTTACTCGAAGTAAGATAGTACAGTTACATAAAAACTTACCGTAACAGTAGATCTTCGAGAAGAGCTCCTGCAGCAGGTGCTGTTTTCCCTCCCTCCATCCCCCTATTATGTTTCTCCCTTTGGAATTTGCTTCGGCACCTGCCTCAGAGCTCTCCTTCTAAGTAACCTTCGGGTCTCCGGCAGGTGAACTGAGGTGGGGCAGGGGACTGCCCCCTTTATATAGCTTGTGACGTCGATGGGTGGACAGACATAAGAGGCGGTCCCCAGCTGGGTACTGCTGGATAGAAGTTTTCTATGGAGTCCTAGTGCCTGGCGGCATAATCTTTATGGTGTAGCCTGCTGCAGGAGCTCTTCTTGAAGATCTGCTGTTACGGTAAGTTCTTACGTAACTGTACTTTTAATTTACAAAATGCCTTTTTTACTGCTTGTCGCAGAGTGCAAGCACAAATGACAGCGGTCCAAGTAAAAAAACATTTACAAAACTTTGCTAGCCTATGAAACCTTGATTTAAAAACAGATCTCCAAAAGGTTTATAAACTTTGTCAAAGAATGGGCCAGGCATATCTCAGCAGGCAGTGTATTCCATCAGGCCAGGGTAGGTGTGGGAAATGACCAGCCTCCTCTCAATCCTAACCATGCCAAATGTACCAGTAAGGTCCCCCTGTCTCCAGGAATGCATCACTGACAGTGGAGTGAGGAACCAGCAGATCATGGCGGTAGAGAAGGCTGTTAGTTTAGAGCATTATTGGTTAAAACCAATACAGTAAAACTGACCTGCCACCAATGAGTTTGGCCAAGCATATTTGATTTGAGTACCTGTAGTGGTTAGCATCCACACTGCTGCCTTGGTGGAACTGTTTTTGAAAACCATTGTTAAGGCCATGTCAGGAGCTAGTCTCAACACTGCTTTTACTCATAATGGTTTAACTAAACCTTTCTACCAGCAGTGTTGTACGCACAAGCATGGTTATGTGCTGTTGTTGGGCCTCCCACTGCTGCTCCACTGGTATCCTGTTAGGCTAACCCAGACGAAAACAGAACAAGCATTTATCTAGGCTTAGTACTGATCCAGAGCGTGATTTCCCTCGCTGGTCTTGTCTTCTGTTAGCAAGGGGTGGAGGGACGCTGGGTTGTTGGTTCTGGCTCCTGTAGGCAAAGGTGGAGGGTTGTAGACCTCTGTTCCACTGACTAAAAAACAAATGAAATAAAACAAACAAAAAAAAACAGACACTTGCCATTTTCCATCCCTTGCTGGTCCTGACTCCTACTGGCAAGAAGTTGGGGGCCACATCTTGCAGGTTCTGGCTCTGGTTGGGGAGAGGTGAGGGCAGCACAGGTACTTTAACAAAGCAAAACAAAAAAAAGTTGCTTCCATTTTCCAGCCCTCCCTGATTCCTGTCTCCTGTATGTGGTGTAGGGATGTGGGCCTCTAGGCCCATTAACTAAAAAGAAAATATTTCTAATGTCTTCCATCCCTTGCCTATCCTGGCTTCTTCCAGCGAGGGGTTTAGAGATGCGAGTTGGTGGTCCTGGCGCCATCCTCTGAGGCATTGAAGGTCTCAGGCCCATTAACAAAAAAAATGCAAACATTTCCTTCTGTTTTCCATCCCTTGCTGGTCTTGGCTTCTCCCAGTGAAGGTGGGACGTGGGTTCTGGGACCATTGACTAAAACAAAACAAAACAAAAAAATTAAAAGCACAACAGGGACAAAATCTGTCCCTCCGGCCTGTCAGATCTGATGGATATTAGTCAAGACTGAGAAACTCGGTATAACAGTTTGCCTTTATTAGTTAAAAAGGACTGCAGCTATGCAAACAGTCATTGAAAGTCTTTTGGACTTCTTTTGGCAGTCAGCAAAGTTCTGATAATTAACACTGTCAAATGTTGAAGAGAGAGATCCTGGAGAATCGCAATCAGTAACGCCCAATCCAGCTAGAAGATCATTCAGAATTCTGATCAGGACTCTCGCCATGCTGCGTCAGTCCAGAAACCAGGCTGTAACGAGTCATTGATGTTATTTCCTTCCAAGGGAGAAAGGAGCTGCAGTGCCAGCTCCTTTTTGAAAGGGGGTCTGAGAGACTAGTTTATAGTTTGTCAAGGCTTCATGGTCCCATAGGTAGTTTCTGTAGAATGGGCCTAATCAAAGTCCCTTTCAAGGAAAAATAAAAAGCAAGAAAAAAACCAGCATTTGTCAATGCCGAATGTTTGCTTGCTGGCATTGGCATTGGTAGTGTAGGAGTCACAGAGCTGCATACTAGGAATGGCAGTGAAGTATTGAACTGAAGCCAAGTCCGTCACCACCCTGCAGATAGTGACAGGCATTGGGGTGTGCCTGTGGGTCATCAGGCATAACAGCCACACCATTTCACCACACCCTACCCTGCAGACACTGACAAGTGTCACGGTGTGCCTTGGGGTCTTTGGCCCTTACGTGCACCCCATTCCATCAGGAAATACAGTGAGATGGGTGTGGTATAGGAGAATGGGGTGAACTTTGGGGCTGAAGAGTCCAAGGCACACCTCGATGCCTCTCACTGGCTGCAGGGTGTGGGTGGGGGTGGAATGGTATGAGCATTGCAGGCAACAATCCCAAGTCACAGCCCTGATGCCTGTCATTCTGTACAGGGTGGGGCGTCATGGTTGGAAACCCTAATGCCTCAGGCATTCGTTGGTATTTTCACTCCAAATTTTCAACATGTTTTTTTTGTGACCCCCACCTCATGAACAGTGACAATATCAGTTTGTTGGCCAAAAGCTGCTTTTGCAGAGCGACTACGGCATTTGGCACCACAGGTGCAAAAACACATTCTGAACAGGATGTGAAAAATGACAGCTGTACTGCTCATGGGGAGGTGTAAAAAATGGCAATGTTGAAAATCTTCTATGAAAATATTAAAAAAAAACTGGTGAAGTCACGAGCATGCGTGGAAACTGTGCAACGCACACCCATAATGTAACTAGTTTGGGGATTTTTTACAGCAGATTGTTAACACAGGCATTTTGGGACTTCTGATCATGAACAGTGTCACTATGATTTTCTTTATCTGTCCCGATCAATGATTTCCCACAGTGACCACACATTTCTGTGCTGAAAGTGTGAAAACACATTTCGGCCATGTTGTGAAAAATGGCAGCTGTACTGTTCATAAGGAAGTGTGGAAAAATGGCACTGGTGAAAATCTGGACTGAAAATATTACAAATTCATGAACTTACGAGGGTGCGTGGAAACTGCGCAATGCTCACTCGTAACACAGTCATTTTATGGAGTTTTGTCACCAGATTTTCAACATAGCCATTTTAAGACCTCTGTCACTGTGATTTTCTTAATCTGTCCCAAACATTGTTTTCACACACCGACTGCACCATTGTGCGCTACATGTGCGGACACACATTTTGGGCGAGATGTGAAAAATGGCAGCTGTGCTGCTCATAAGGAAGTGCGGTAAAATTGCAACATTGAAAGTCTGGCATGCAAATATTACAAATTCGCAAACTTGCCAGCATGCGTAGGAACTGTGCAACATGCGCTCCTAAAACAGTCATTTTTGGGAATTAATTCACCAAATTTTTAACATAGCCATTTTAACACATCTGCTCATGACCAGTGTCACTGTGATTTTCTTAATGTGTCCCAAACATTGATTGTGCACACCGACTGCGCCATTGTGCGCTACATGCACGGAAACACATTTTGGGCGGGATGTGAAAAATGGCAGCTGTACTGCTCATAAGAAGATGTGTTAAAATGGTAATGTTGAAAAGCCAGAGTGCGAATATTAAAAATTTGCGAACTTACAAGCGTGCGTAGGAACTGCACAATGCACACTTGTAAAACAGTAATTTTTAGGAATTTTTTCACCAAATTTTCAACATAGGCTTTTTGGGAGCCCACCTCATAAACACTGGCGCTGTCGTTCCGTTAATCAGTCCCGAAAGGTGATTCTGCGCAGTGACCGAGTAATGCCATGACAGTGACAGAATTCATGAGGAGGGGTCCCAGAAACCCCCATGTTGAAAATTTGGTGCAAAAATTCCAAAAAATTCCAAAAAATGCCTGAGATATGCATTAAAGTTGAAAAAAACCTTGTCTATTACATTATACAGCTTACCGGCATTTCCTCAGTTCGCGGTTGGCTTTGAAGAGTGCAGACGTGTTCCCGGTCCACTGAAGATTGTCGCGCCAGAGTCCGGGTAAGTATGGGGTTGGGGGTGTGGGAGGCAGGGTGGGCGCGGGTGGGGGGAAATACGAGACTGCGAGGGACCATTTTTTCTTTCAGGGACTTTTTTTTTAAAGGACGAGGATGGGGCATTTGCCACGCTTGGGTGGGCTCCCAGCGCATCGGGAAGGCTGTTGGGGCTGGAGCCGACGGGGATTGGGGCACCCTGTCGCCTTTGCATTGTTTGCCATGTTGGGGTGGGCCTCAGCGTGGCACTGGGAAGCTTGTTTTTGGGGAGCCAACGAGGGTTGGGCTTCCATGTCGGCCAAACAGTGTAATGCGGCGTCGGCGGCGGTACACAAAATGCAGTGCGCGTGCGGGGAGAGCTCTGCTCACTAAAGCGGAGCTCTCCTTTCAACTGTATGCCACGGCATCCGGAATCTCGGATGATGGCACTATGTTTCTTGCACATGCGTGCAAGCAAACAAAAGTGAAAGCTCTGCAAATTGACTTTTACTTGGAGGGTGCAGGTGCAGGAGGTTACCTTGTTTGCTGTGCCCAAGAAATCTGAGCTGTACAGGTTGCAAAGTAGTGGGATATTTTCCTTTTTTTGGGGGAGGGGATTTCAACCTGACCTGGAAAGTAAAAAAAAGGAAATAAAAAACACTTGACACCCTAACTAAACTAAAATGTTTGTTGATCTTTTAAAAACTTTTCTTAGGAAGTGAACTCACTCCAGAGGAACTCAGTCTTAAGGAAGAAGCAATGAAGACAATGTGGGAGAGGATTATGGGTCCCAATTATGAAATAGTGGTAGGTCTTAAGGTCTCTTGTATCTTAAATCACTGTTTTCATTTCTGTTAGTGGCTGGTTGATGCATGTACACTATATAAATGTGGTATTGATAGATCTTTCTTTGAGTTGGAGCTTTTGCAGCAGGCTATTACCATAAGGACTATGCTGCCAGGCACTAGGACTCCACGCAAAACTTATAGCTAGCAGTCTTTAGCGGGGACTGCCCCTCAACGTCAGCCCGCTCCAATGTCAGCCATTGGTATAAAAGGGGCTGTCCCTAGCCCCACCTCAGTTCTTTTCCTCCCGTCAACCCATTTGCATCGGCTCCACGGATGCCTTCCTGCTACAGTCGACTGCCATTGCATGTTTCAACGCTTTTCTTTATTTTTATAGTAAATAATTTGTTTAAATTACTTTCCCTTCTGCATATCATCTTCCCCGACTTCCTCCGTCGAGTAGCGGACTTCTAAGTGCGTGTGCAGCAAGCAGATTCCGTTGAAAGATGGTCATGCGTCATGCCTCCTGTGCCTAGGCGCAGACCACGACACTCAAGCCTACCAGCACTGCAAAATCTTCAACCAGTGAATGAGGATCCGCTGCCAGAAGGCTCTCAAGGCACACCTCCTTCAGAAACAATCCTCAGTGAAGAGTCCTTCTTCTTCCTCTTTGTCATCCATAACTCACAGTGAGAAGGAAGAAATCCTCAGGGAAGCACAAGTCCTGGAACAAGAAGAAAGAGAAAGCCTGGACCAGCTCCTGCTCTCAGTTTCTGCATAAAAAGAAGACCGCCTCCAGTTCCTTCTTCTATGGGAGGTCAGACCGCTCTCCCCGGTCTGCCCTCCCTTCTTCTGGGCAGCTGGTGGACAAACCTCCCGCCCTGGTGCTGTTGATGGGCGGAGGTTCATCAGGGTCTGGGACACTATCCAGGCCCTGCAGCCTCTGAAGGTCAAGGCCATTCCCAAGTCCTCAGCCTCTTCAGGTGGTGCGGACGGTTTTAAGTCAGGTGGCGGGTCCACACCAGTCCGCCTTGCCAAGGCGTCTGATTCAGCCTCCATGTCTATGGACCAGGCCCCCCATTGCCAGGAGCATGTATCCACCAGAAAGGCTGCGGTGACGCTTCTGCCCCTGTCATCTGTGTCCTCACCATGGACTTCAGCCAAGCCGTCAGTGGCCACGTCTCCTGACCGTCATCAGATGCCCATCCGCTCAACGCTGGGTACCCCTATGTCCAGTCAGATGACACCACCACTGTTGCCGGATCCTCTTGCTTCACCAGTGGAGATGAATACCTCCCCTATACTGATGACAGAGGACCTGACATCTGGGGCTCCTACACTGACAGACCCGATGCCAGCTGTCCCCCAACCACAGGCGCCGGCGGGTTTCTCGGGCCCTCAGATTCCCTTAAGTGAAGGAAAAGATCTCTTCCACTTCTGGAGATCAAAGGGGACCTTATTTCACCCAAGTCTGCTGAACCAGCTAGATGACCCCGGAGCCCAGGGAAAAGTCTCCTCCACCTAAGAGCCCCTCTCCTCTCCCGGATGAGGGACATAGGGGAAGGCCCAAGCACAAAGGCGGGGGGGGGCATTCCTCCTCCAGGTCTTCAGGCTGTTGGCACCATTCGACAGACAGACGCAAGCACAAGACCACTTCTCTTCTTCCTCCAGTTTGGAAGACTCGAGCCGGATCTCATCCTCGTCATCCAGAAACTTGGAACCAAGGGGTCATCATCCTTCTCCGGACAATAAAGACACCCCTAGATCACCTCTTGCCGATCTCACCTTTATGGATGTTATGAGGCAGATACAAGCCAACAATTTTAGTTTTATTTATTAGCTTTTGGTAACCGGGTAAACATATGAGACAAAATTGCCTGTTTTCGGGCACGACCCAGAAGAGTACAAATCAAACAATACATTACAGTTTAACAGAAATAACAGCAGCTTTACATAGGTACAATACATGCCGAGATAACAGCAGCTTTATAGAGGTACAGAGATACTTAACATACTAGAGGCAGTTGCATGGGATAGTTAAATGTACACAAGCAATACAGCAGCATAACAAGGTACACGGTAGTCAGCACCTTATTGGCAGTAATACAACAATCTAAATTCAAGGAGCCAAAGAGAATTGGACCAAAACAGGAGTATAGTCAAGGTTGGAGCAGTAAGGTATAGAACAGCAGGCAAGAGAGGTGACAATAGTAGGGCAGCAAAGCGGTGGAGACACAAGGAAAGAGCAACGTAAGTGCAAAATCCACAACTCTGGAAGAAAACAGGGAAGAGAGGGAGGCAGATCTGGCCTGGAGAGAAGTGCAAGGCAGGATCTGTTGAGCAGATCATGAAGCTAAGTACAGTTACATGTATCGAGGGATGTGAGGTAATTAAAAAGAGCTTTTTTGAATGCAAAGTGAGTTTTGATATATCTTAGTTCAGGTGGAAGGGAGTTCCAGAATTTGGGGGCGTAGTATGGGAAGGAAAGTTCACACATTCTGGTGGAGCATTTGGGGACAGAGAGCAGTGCTAGAGGTGAGGACCAAAGGGACCGTGAATAGTCGCAAGGGATGAGCATAGCAGCTAGGTCGGAGGGAAGAGAAAATCAAATTATGTTGTCATCGAGGCAACCTAAGGAATATGATCGACGAGAAGAGGGGAATAACCATCGGAGGTCGGAGTACAGTGTACAGTGGTGTTTTAAGCGAGAGCCACTGAGGCAAATCTACAGATATTATTGTAGGCACATCCCACATACGAGAACATGGTGTGCGCCTGCGCGAAGACTGGCAGTGTGTAGCAAAGGCCTGAAAGCAGGAGGCCTTGGGCGATGGAGATCCTGGCAGCAGGAGTCAGGGATTGTCGAACCTGGTAAGCCAGACCAATTTTGGCATTGATGGACTTACAGGCTGCATTGACGTGGTACGAGAAGTTAAGAGATGGATCAAGAGAGACCCCCAGATATTTGAAAGTGTGGGCAACATTGTCATCTGAACCATCGAGGTAGGATACCTGAAGAGATGCAATAAAGGAACCAGTTTTCCTTAGGGACCCAAAAAGCATAGCCTTGGTCTTAGCCACATTTAGCATCAACCGATGGGACAAGATCCAAGTTTGGATTTGACACAGATCAGAGGCGAGGAGAGAGTTAATTTCATTGACTGAGGTGGAGGAGGTATAGAGAACCATGTTATCAGCATATAGTAGGGAGCGACAGTAGGTGGGAACAGAAGGAAGATTGTTGATGAACAGTGAAAAGAGTAGGGGCTCGAGTGTGGACCCTTGCGGGACTCCTGAGTGAAGTGAGGCTGGCGCGGAGACGACTTTTAGATAAGAGACTGACTGGGAGTGGTTAGACAGATAGCTGGACAACCAGTCTGTGGTGGATTGGGAGGCACCAAGCAAACCAAGGTGACATAGGAGCAAGGGGTGGCTGACAGAGTCAGATGCCTTAGACATGCGATGAAGACAGCCCCAGGAAGAAGACCTTTGTCCATGTTGGTTTTGATGTTACCTGTGAATTGCAGAAGGGCAGTTGTGGTACTATGGCCAGTCCTAAAGCCATGTTGGACAGGGGATTGCTGATTAAAGTTAGTTGTGAAGTCAGATACCTGGCGATGGATAAGCTTTTCCAGAAGTTTACTGAGGGTGGGCAATAGCGCTGTCGGGCAGTAGTTCATAGGGATTTTTTGGTCACCCTTTTTGTAGACAGGGATAACTCTAGCCTTTTTCCCCAAGAGGGGCATAGTCCCCAAGCTGATAGTTTGAAGAAGTGTGTAACTGGTGTAGCAAGAAGGGAAGCACCTAACTTGAGGATTCCGGGTTCCAGACCATCAGAGCCTGCGCCCCCGTGAGGTGACATCATTTTGAGGGCATGTAGGACATCTGCCCAAGTGACCTGGTTGAGAACAAGGGGAACGTGTGGGGGTGGGGACTAAGGGGCACTAGTGACATCCGTGGTGGCGGTGAGGTAGAGCAAGATAGGATGGTAAATGTGGTGTTGAGAGCATTGGCAATGGTAAGTGGATTGTTGCAGGAGACGCTGTTAATTAGCATGTCATGGGGGGTTTTCCTAGTGTTGCGACCCATAATGTGGTTGATGTGCATCCAGTATTTTTGGGGGGGCTGGTAGACGAGGCTTGTAGGAGGCTTCTATAGTAATTGCTTTTGGCAGCACATATTTCTCTCTTGCATAAATTCCATAGGGAGCGGTAGTCAGTGAAGTCAGAATGAAGGGAGGACGCTTCCATCTGGACCAGCACTTATCTTGTGACTTAAGCAGATGTAGAAGAGGCTAGTTAGCCATTTGGTAGTCAAGCCTTGAACCCTTCACCTAATGGGCAGAATGTTTTTTGGACTGCAGGAACTCTGGGAGTTTGTGAAGTAGTCATCGTCCGGGTCAGTGCAGTTAGTGGTGAATATGGGAGTCCAGTCAATATGCTGGAGATCAGTTAAGAAAGCAGTAGGGTCGAAGGTGGAGAAGTTGGACATGATGATGATTTGGGGTGGGAATGAGGGGGGGCTTGCATCCCAGATGTAGGTAATGGGAGCGTGATCACTAATGGAGTCAGATGACGCTGATAGAGGAGATTCTGTCTGGCCTGTTGGTGAGGATCTAGTCAAAGAGGGTGTGAGTATTGCCACTGTTGGAGTGTCTCATAGGTTCAGAGATCAGCTAGGTTAGATTGCCCTTGCTAATGCTAGAGTTTAGGACAGGGGAATTAGGACCGAGCCAGTCTTGGTTAAAGTCACCAGTGCAGATCACATCATTATTTTTGGTGGTCTTGGGAAGGAATTCCTCAAGGCAGCTAGGGATATATAGGTACAAACCACATGTAACTTCTTGGCCTGTCCCAGCAGGACCAGGGCATGAAGTATCTCACAGTGCTGAAATGAGGGACAAGGAAGTAAGGTTAGGTTTAGGTGAAGACTGTAGAAAATACCATGCCACCTCCTCTCTTTGAAGAGGGCTGGTCCACTCAGCAGAGCATGTTGTAGCCAGGGATGGTGCATAGGGAGTCAGGGTGAGAAGGCTGGAACCAGGATTCGGTAATTCCTAGGAGGTCAGGCACATTGGAGGCGGACCAGGCCACTAGTTCAGTATGATTGGCCAACAGGCTTCTTATATTAAGGTGCCCAGTCTTCTGACCATTAGACTGGAGCCCTGTCAGAGAGTTGACCTGACTGTGAGGGATCACAGGTTGGGAGATGAAGGATTTGGACCCAGAGAGGTGCAGATTAGCCAGATACCTCAGGCAAAAGGTAGTCCCCCACCCCCCCCCCGTGGACACGTTCCAGGATCTTACTAGAATTACCTGGAAACACCCCTCCACTTCTTCTGCCATGTCTAAAAAGTCAGACAGGCTCTACAGGGCATCCAAGGATGAGCCTTTTTTAGTTTAGCACCCAGTGACCGACTCTTTTGTCATTACAGCGGCCCATGACAGGTCCAAGAAGCCCAAACACTTAAACAATAAGCCCCCTGATCCAGAGTCTAAACAATTGGACCATATGGGAAAGAAGGTGTATGCTTCCACTACTTGCTCTATCAGATCTCTTAATTTTCTCACACACATGGTGCAGTACCAAAATGCCCCTCGGGAGAAAAGTCTGCAGCTCGCTTGAGCACTGCCAGATGCTCTGCAGAAAGCAGAGCTTTTTGGATCTGCCTAAGTCTGGTTCGGACATTGGCACGCATGTTTTACGTGCCTCGTATGACACTGCTGATACATCTACCCGGGCAGCAGCCTCCGGTATCTGCCTCAGACACCATTCCTGGCTTCGGGCCTCAGGCTTCACTTAGGATCTTCAAGCAGGGGATTATAGATCTCTCTTTTAAAGGATCTATTCTGCTGGGAGATGAGGCTGAGAAACTAATCACCCACCTCCAAGGCTAGGGCAAGGCTATCTGGTCTGTCTCAAAAATCTACATGGCCAACCAGAAGCCATTTCGGAAACTGCCCTTTAGCAAGTCATCAGGCCAACAGCCCCGAGCCCAGCAACAGCAGAGAGGAGGCTTTAAGTATAAAGCCACATCCCAGACCCCAGGTTCCTCGGCCTCCAGAGCCACCAAAACCTCTCAGGCTGCTATGCCAACCCCTGGAGCCACAGCGTGACTCATTGCCAGCCCCACTTCCCCCAGCGGAGTCTCTGGGAGAGGCACTGGGGGTTGCTTCTCTCTCTACCACGAGGGCTGAAGCAAAATCACCACCGACCAATGTGTACTCCAGATCATAGAAAGAAACCATACGCTGGAGTTTCTGGAGACACCCCCAGACAATCCTCCTGCATCCTCCCACTACCCACAGTCTCACATCGCCCTGATAGAAAGGGGAATTCAGGCACTCCTTCAAAAGGGGGCCATAGAGCCAGTCCCCCGAAGTCAAAGAGGTAAGGGATTTTTTTACATTTTTTTTTATTTTAGTCTTTGGTAACTGGGTAAGGCCCACTAGGCACAAGTGCCTGTTTCCAGGGACGACCTGGGAGCACTGGGCGGTTAAGTGACTTGCTCAGAGTCGCACAGTATGCAAGTGGAGGTTGTGAGAATCAAACTCCGGTCTGGTCCGCTGGATGTACCAAGCTTGTTCACACCTCGTTCCTCTAACCTCTAGGATACACTGCCAGCCCATTCTACTCTCACTTTTTCCATGTACCCAAAAAGACCCGGGATCTGAGGCCCATTCTGGATCTAAGCCATCTAAACAATTGCATAGAGTACAAGCGGTTCAGAATGGTCACCCTTCGAGGCCTAATTCCTCTCCTTCAGTAAGGGGATTAGCTCTGCTGTCTGGACATGCAGGACATGTATCTTCACATCCTGGTATTTCAGGCCCACAGAAGATACCTGCGCTTCCTCTTCCAAGGGTATCATTACTAGTTCCGGACCCTGCCGTTTGGCCTGTCCTTGGCTCCTAGGGTCTTAACCAAATGCCTAACAGTGGTTGCTGTGGCCCTGAGGAGACAAGGTCACTATGTCTTTCCTTACTTAGACAATTGGCTTCTGATGGCACCCACAAGGGCCCAGCTGCTCCGCACTCTAGAAGACACTTTTACCTTCTTCAGAGATCTGGGAGTTACCCTGAACTTGCCAAAGTCGTCCCCATGGACCAGTCAGAGACTACAGTATATCGAGGCGATTCTGGATACTGTACAGGGCAAGGTCTTTCTGCAACCAGACAGAGCAGGAGCGCTTTTTGTCCCAGGCTCGGTCAGTGACTTCGACACATCAGACCTCAGCAAGAGCCTTTCTGAGACTGTTAGGTCATAGGGCAGCGGCCGTTCCGACCGTTCCCTTGGCTCGATTGCACATGAGGGTTCCTCAGTGGACACTCAGGGTACAGTGAGACCAGCGTTCCGACGACCTGGAACTACTGGTCACGATCTCGGACCCAGTTTGTCGGACCTTGACCTCATGGATGACTCCGTCCAATTAATCCAAAGGAGTCCCTTTCAGACAAGAACCCCCGAGGCAAGTTCTCACTACAGATGCCTTGGATCAGGGCTCGGTTGCCCACTTAGCGGACCGACAGACACAAGGGTCTTGGTCCCCTTTGGAGCAGACACTGAACATCAACATCCTGGAGATGAGAGCGGTCCTCTATGCTCTACAAGCATTTCAGATGGACCTGTCGTCAGGCCCCCTGCTAGTCCAGACAGACAATATGTCACTGGTCTTTAACATCAACAAGCAGGATGGCACTCACTCATATCCCCTCTGCCGAGAGGCCATGAGGGTTTGCTATTGGGCACTGGAGCATCACCTGGAGCTCACAGCCTTGCATGTTCCAGGCACCCAAAATGTCTTAGCCGACAGCCTAAGCAGGTCTCATTCACAAGCCCATGAATGGGAACTACTCCAATCAGTCGTAGACCAACTCTGGGTCAGCCAGAGTTGGACCTTTTTGCATCCCCACTCGACCCCAAACTGCCCAGTTTCTGCTCGCTAGATCCAGGGCCTGGTGTTTTCTGGCAAGACGCATTGTCCTTCTGTTGGACAGGGAGATTTCTGTACACCTTCCCTCCTTTTCCTCTTCTATAGAGGGTACTCTCAAACAGCAGGCAGAAGGAGCAGAGATGATCCTCATCAGATCTGGTTCCCTCTGCTCCAACAGCTAGCAGCAGAACCTCCAATCCCTTTGCCTCTGAGCTCTTACTTGCTTTCTCAGGTTAGGGGCACTCTAGTCCATCTGGACCTCAAATCCCTGCACCTGCACATGAGCTCTGCAACTTCAGCAGTTTCTAGATTTGGGGTTCCCCAGGTGGCAGCCATCCTAGTGGCATCGAGAAAGCCCTCCACTAGGTCTTCGTACACCATGAAGTGGAAGTGGTTCTGTCTTTGGGCCTCCGCTCGCCATCTTGACCCTTTCACATGTCCAGGGAACTTGGTTCTAGAATATTTTCTCTCTCTATCTGATTCTGGTCTGAGTTGCTCCTCGATCAAGGTGCACCTCTCTGCCATCTTGGCATACCATGTGTCTGTAGAGGGTAAAACCCCTTGCTCAGTTGGACTTATCCTACACTTTCCTGTGGGGCATACTTCACCTGAAAACCCCCCATTCGGGACCCCATCCCTCCTTGGGATCTTTTATTTCTGTTGGAGAAACTTAGTCGCCCCTCTGAAGGCTGCAGACTACGAGCTATGTTTTCTGTCATGGAAAGCTTTATTTTTGGTTGCTGTTACTTCCACTCAGAGGACTTCTGAGCTGCAGGCTCTGATCTGTAAAGAGAGCCTTACGTAGTTTTTCATAAGGACAGGGTGTCCTTACAAACTAACACTTAAGTTTTTGCTGAAGGTGGTGTCCGAATTTACCCTGAACCAGGACGTTCACCTGCCTGTTTATTACCCAGAGCATTCTAACAAAGGGGAGGCATTACTGCATACTCTGGATGTCCACGGGACTCTATGCTATTGTCTTAATCGAACAGGTCCTGTTAGAAAATCCGACCAATTGTTTCTTTCTCCTCCAGAACCCGGGGGCGCCAGTTACTAAGCAGACCCTTTCCAAGTGGTTAGTTAATTGCATTGTTTTCTGTTATCAGAAGTATGATAAACCTTTACTGGGCCCAGTAAAAGGTCATTCCACCAGGGGAGTAGCTACCTCCTTTGCCTTGCTGAAAAATGTGTCAGCAGCCGACATGTGTGGCTGCTACATGGGAGTTCTGTCCATCCCTTTATCAAGCACTACAGCTTGGACATTGCTTCCAGATGCAGGACCGGTTTTTGGCTTGCTGTCCTCCAAGGCCTGCTGTTTTAAAAGGCTTCTGATTCTCTTTAGCCTCCTCCCAGGGCCATCTGTCTTTTATTGACTGCTTGGGACTCAGTCCTTATGGTAATATCCTGCTACAAGAGCTCCAACTTGAAGAAAGATAGTACGGTTACATAAGAACTTACCGTAACAGTAGATCTTTGAGAAGAGCTATTGCAGCAGGCGTTGCTTTCCCTCCCACCTTCTCCCTGGTATTCTTTCTGCATGGTTTAGAACCTCCTCAGTTCTCTTTTTTCCCTTTTAGGGCCGGGTCTCTGGCAGGAGAACTGAGATGGGGCTGGGGACCTCCCCCTTTATACCAATGGCTGACGTCGGGGTGGACCAACGTTGGGGGGGGGGTTCCCTACTAAAGACTGCTAGCTAAAAGTTTTCTGTGGGGTCCTAGTGCCTGGTGACATAGTCCTTATGGTAATAGCCTGCTGCAAGAGCTCTTCCCGAAGATCTAGTGTTATGGTAAGTTCTTGCATAACTGTACTTTCTGTTGCATTGTTGTTCTAAAATAAATGAATGATGACCATCATCAGTAGCTGGCTGCCTGGCACAGAGCAGCATGGGGCTGCCCTGCACTCTGGTGATCCTGATGTGCATGCTAAACTCAGGTGTGTGCTCCATACCAAGGTTGACTGGAGTGGAAGCCGGCAGGGGGAGCAAGGTATGGCCCTAGGACACCCTTCTGTCAGGGTGTGTAGTCTTGTTGCACCATGACAGAAGCAACACTTAAAGGTGGCCTTGCAGTGGAGCCTCCAGTGATGTGGATAATCAGGCATCGCCAGGCTCCCCCCACCCCCCTTGCTGTGACCATGCATGTTTCCAGTTGGGTGGTGTGAGAGCCCAAAACCTGGCTAAAATCTAAACTGGTGTTGGACGATGGTGGTTGCCAGTTGTGGTCCATGCACGCATGTATACTTGAATGTCCATTCCCTTCCCTGTCACAATGCATATCCTTCCCTGACTACCCCATGGCCAAGTGAAAATGGGCTTACCATCTCAGCAGTAAGTGGAGGTGGTACAAGTAGTGTGGTCATCCATGACTGAACAGGAGGGGAGCCGGGACTAGTAAGCGAAGTCCTCTGGTGGGAGCAGGTTAGGCATGGCAGAAAGCTTGGAGATAAGTGTTATTGGGGGTGGGTGTAAAGGTAAAAAAAAAATAATAATGACCATCAGCTGGAACATGTAAGCAGGCAGCATGGGAATATCTACACAGCAGATGTTTTTTTTTTTTTTTTTTACAGCCTACTGTATGTCCTTTATTACTCTTCAAGCAGCTGTGCAACAAAATGGGCCTTTTGGGACCAAAGTGCATTCATGCCCCCCTTCATTGCTGCCTACTAAATTGTGTCATGTTTAAGGCTTTACAAGGAAATTTAGATTTTTACAATATATTTTTTGTGTGCAAAGTAAAGACAGCACTGATGGCTTACAACCTGTAAACAGCAGCTAAAAATGAGAAATCGCTGAAAAGTTGTTTGTCTTTCGGTACTGTAGGTGGCTCAGGTGACAAAGTTTAGTGAAAGCAGTGGTCTAGGCATAAGCCTGGAAGCTAAAGATGGCCATCACTACATCCGCTCCATATTGCCAGAAGGGCCTGTGGGACGCTGTGGAAAGCTGAACAGTGGAGATGAGCTGTTGGAAGTAAGAAGACATTGCTTTAACACCTAGTTTGTCCATCACTTCAACCAGCTGTAGCATTTTACACAACATTGTCTTACTCTACTACTGTATATTGAAATTGGGCTTCTCTGTGCTCTGAGCATTTTCCATGTTGGCTATTTTTCCTTCTTTTCACCTTCATTACTCTGTGAAAATATAGAAACCTATCATTTCTTGTTTCTGTGCATTTGGACTTCTTAGCTTGGATGTGCTTCAGCCTTTTTAAAAAAAATTCAGTATGCCTTCTCAGGATTTGGTACCTCCTTGTTTATGATTCTGTCACTCTTTGTACTACTGGGTCCCATAATCCACACAGAGGCCATCAGACAGATTACTAGTTGAGTAGCATTAGAATGGACCAGAGCTCAGAGGATAGAGACCTTGGAGTTATCATCAGTGATAACCTCCAGACCCTAGCCCAATGCAGCACGGCATATGGTACGGTCAACAGAATGCTGGGGTGTACTAGCAGGGTATCTTCTAGCAGAAGAAAATAGTTGATTGTTCCCTCTTTTCAGGTCCTTGTGATGCTGCATTTAGAATACTGCATGCAGTTCTGGAGCCCTGAGCTGAAAATATATAGGGACTGCATTGAAACTGTACACAGGAGGACAAGTGAGGTGATTTAGGGGTAGCAGTGGAAGGCATATGAAGAGTGGTTGAACAGCCTGAACATGTGTATACTGGAGACTAGAAGGAGGGGGTACATGATTGAGATACTTAACTTTCTAAGGGGAATCAACTGGGTAGATTGCCAACAAATTTCCAGTTGCTAAGAGGATACAGTAACACGGGGACACAACTACAAGCTGGTGTGTAGGGGAGAGGGAATACAGCAGGGAAGTGCGGAAGTGCTTCACATAGAGAGAGGTGGCTAAGTCAAATTGTGTGGCCAGTAGAGTGCTTATGTGGAGATGGTAACCAGATTCAAAAGAGGGTGGGACAGATATAGGGGGACTTCTGTACATGTAAGGGAGAAGGTAGGGGGTTAGACAGATGGTTAAGTGGAGTCAGTAAAGGGCAGTCAGCCCAGTCTGGGCCAGCAGCAGACTGTCACAAGGTAGAGATAGGGCAGACTTGACAGACTGCTGGTCCTTTTCTGATAACAAATTTATATTCCTATAACAATGGTAACCTTGACCCCTTGGTCCTTTTTGTTTAAACTGGTATTGTGTTTGCAGTCTTTCTATCCTCTGTCTATTCCACTGTATCGATTTTCAAGAAGGGGACCACAAAACATACTAGTAAACTATAAATGAGTTAATTTGTTTGGTGGCGATAAATTATTTAAAACAGAAGGGATTTAATTGTGAAACAGTGTGGGTTATAAACGGATCCTGATCAGTCATGAAGGATTCTGATCATTAAAATGACACAGATTCTTGAAACTTTCTGCACCGTGCTTGCAGAAGTTAGTGCAGTGAAATTATAGGCTGCATAGGAAGGGTGACAGAATATAAATCAGACTATGTACTGCTGTTACTGTATGATGTATTGGCTAGGCCATGTCATAGGAAGAATGTTACTGCCCTGGAGAAGGGTACAGAGTAGGGTAATGATGATGATACCCGGGTCCCTATTTTCAAAAGGATCTCTCCTATTCTAACAATGAGGGTTAATAGTCGCACACTTTGCATCATTCTGGATTAAGGAGCTGGAACCCGTCAGATTCAGACCACAACCATATGGCTGCTGTTAACGTTCACAGGTGGCTCCCTTCAATTCTCCAGTTTTTTTTTCCTTTTCCCTTTTCTCTTTCCACCTAAGAGATTGGACACAGCTGAATCTGGTCTGGTTATCTTGTTTTTCCATCAGTTTACCACTCCATGTTGGTTCCAGCATTGTTTTATGTTCCAGTTTGGTTCCAGCACTACCTCCACACTAAAATATTTCTATTTTGATAGATTTTTACCTCCCCCCCCCCAGTTTTTATCAGATTCAGTACAGAAGGTGCCGTTCAGCAGAAATGGCCTTCCTGTGGTTAAATCCTTCTAGTTGGTTTAAAAAGTTCACTAAGTGGCACATACCTATGCCTTACGCCAGTTGTCATTCGGAGTGCAAAACTGCGGATCTTCTTCTGGGATATCTCCCTTCATTGAGCCACATCATGGAACTGTAAGCCATCAGTGTGAGGACCACCCAGAAACTTTTGCTAGCTGTGACCACCCACATTTATGTGCATCATCTGTGTTTATATAACACGGGCCGCCCCATCATGCCTCAGTTCTTTCTCCTGCCATCAGCCGCTCATTGGTCCACTGCTGCTGAAGGATGCGGTCAAAATTCACAAGTTTGGTATTGTTATCGCTACTGCTTCTTTCCCCTTTTTTAATTAAATTGTTTATGATGCCAACAACAGACAAGGAATTTTTGTTTAACTGCTGTTGTTGCAGTAAAAATAAGATATATAAAGACGACGCTCACACCACGTGTATCTGCTGCTTAGGGCATCGCTCACGATGTGAAGGACTGCAGCATTTGCCAAGGTTTTAACCAGGCTACACAGAGACCTTGCAAGAAGGCCTTAGAAACTTGCATAAAGATGAAGACAGTGGAGGACAGACAGCATGCATCACAGATGGCTTCACCATCATCATCCTCTCCTTCTCACCAGGGCTTACTGTTGACCCGCCACTCCTTGTAGTCAGTGGCACAGCCTGCTGATTTGTCAGTATGAAAAAGGACAATACTGCTAAATCACCAGAAAAACACTGACATGCTGACAAAGACAAGCAGCGGTATCAAGACAAAGATTCCTCTCCTGCCATGTCTCACTCTCTTCTTAAGCAAGGTAAGTCTGCAGAAGAAGACAGATCCCAGGCTAAGTCCCTAGGTTCTGCTACCCACTGACCATCTTGGGGTCTGGCTCTAATCCTCTGCCGGGGGATTCACAGCTGATTCTGCAGTCAGGCACTGTAGATTAATCGAAAACCCCTTCGGGGCTGGTTGTCACACAGATGCTGTTTCAGTCTGAACTATTTCAAAAGCTTCTGTCCCTGGCTCCGCCATCAACGCTAGCCCTATCATCACTGCCTGGTCTGCTGTCATCAACTTCGTCCATGACGCCAGTGCTCCCTCTGCAGGTTACTCTATCCAGCATGGGGCTTCCTTCGTCAACACCAGCTCTGTCTGTGATTCATCCTGTATGGCCTGTTCCTGTCATTGACCTGCTGCCTTTTCCTGCCAACGAGGAAGAGGAACTGGAATACAGATTTGATGGAAGAGGAATATGAGGAAGAGGAGGATGGTCTGACCCCCACCCCTGATGTGGTGGGCTCCAGTCCTACATTATCCTCTTGCAGTGAGTACAGTGTACAGTACATACCCAGATCCCCTCCTCAGGCTTTCCTTTGGCAGCTCCAGTCCAAGATGAGCTTCACTGGAGGAGGATTCCTCAAAGAAAACCCTCTTTGAATTTTTAGAGGTTTCAGCACTACCTGCAAATGTTGTGCCTGTCTATTATGCCACACAGCTGAAATGGATTCTGTGGTTGTCATCGATGCATATGACAGATAAACACACCGAAACACATGGCGTTATCTTCTTTTGTGTCCCTTGGCCTTGAGATTGTCAGCTACCAAGCTTACATGATTAAATGTCAGAACTACCTGTGGAAGTCTGTTGCTGCCATGGTCGACAAGCTGCCTTATGGACCAGACAGGATTGAAGTCCAGCAGACTGTAGCCCATGGTCTAGAAGCTGGTAAGCACCTCTTAAGGTCAGCTTATATTGCTTCTGATGCTGCTGCTCGTGCCGCTGCTTCTGGCATTTGCCTGTGTCGACATGCATGGTTACATGTTGCTGGGTCTTCCACTTATGTGCAGCAGTCAGTTCTTAATGCTTCCTTTAGAGGTAAGCAGCTTTTTGGTTCCGGGTGTTGAATCTGCTTTGAGGGACCTCCAGACATATAAAATGATCTTGAGATCCTTTCATACCCTTAATCCTAAGCGTGGGGTCAGGGCCGGGGTTCCATTCATAGGCCCTATGCCCGTCATTGTAGGGGCTATTCCAGGGGACCCAGCCATGTCTCCCAGTGGACCCAGGCCTTCCCTCAGGCCCTTTTGCCTCCTGGTGCCCATGCCAAGGTCACCAAAGGTGTGGGTTTTGGTGGCACTCAAGCTGCCCCAGAGCCTTCCGACTCCCTTCCACTTACCTTCCTCTCCTGCAGATCAGGGCATGTTTGTGGGAAGCCGCATCTGCATCTCCTTCCAGAGTGGAGGTGGATAACAACAGTTGCTTGGTTGCTAGAGGTTATCCAGCAAGGACACATCCTAGAACTCCTTTGTGCCTCCCATACATCCTCCCTTGCCAAACTAATAGCAACACAATCCTGCCCTCCTGCTGGGAGAGGTTCAGTTCCCCCTCTGCAAGATGGCCATCGAGCCCGTCCCCGATTCCAGAAATGAATCAGGGCTACTATTCTTGGTACTTCCTTGTGCTGAAATGGACAGGTGATTTATGTTCTGTCCTAGACTTTTGGTACTTAAGCCTGTTTATAGAATACAGAAGGTTCTGCTTGGTCCCTCTACAGTCCCTGCTCCCCCCTGCTACTGCAAGGAGATTGGCTGAGTGCATTAGATATGAAGGATGCTTACCTCCATATTTAGATCCACAAGTCCCACAAATGTACCAGTGTATGCCCCCGGGCTCCCACTACCAGTTTTGTGTCATGCCCTTTGGCTTGTGTTCTGCAGTGTGTGTCTTTACCAGATGGTTTGCAGTGGCTACACTGTTGGTGCTCTTCTTCTACTGCCTTATGCAACCCCATAAATAGTAAGTTGTTATTAATTTTTGATTGGGTGATTATTTATAGATTTAGTAGTAGTATTACTGAATAGCTGTAATATTGTTACAATGGATTTAAATGCAGCTCTGTACAATATAACGTGATACTGTGTATTTATATGTATCTATTGTTCTTTAGTATTCCTGTCACTTTAAAATCAGCTCTTTTAATGGCGGTATGCTATGACATGTCAGATCCTCCTGATGACGCTTTCCTAAGCGAAACCGGTCGAGGTACTGGATTTTAACCAAGCTGAATGGTGCTCTGGCATTTTTTCAGTAAAGCCATTTTACACACTCTGATCTGGTGCCAGAACTTGTTTCTCTGGATTGACTGTATTTTTCCTGGCACAGATCTAGTCTACAAGATACACCTACTCACAAAAATGGAAATGTTTTACAATTTGGCGTACTGTCAGTTGGATTCCTTTTACATGTCCAGTCATTTGAGTTGCGGAGTACCTCCTGTCCCTTATAGATACAGGCCTTAAGTATTCCTCAATAAAGTTTCACTTGGCTGCATGCTGGCTTTTCATGCCCTCACCAATGGCAGTATAGTGGCCCAGGTTCCTCAGAGATATTCTTCTGCATCCATTCATCCTGGTTTGTGATCCATTTCCAGTGTGGAACTTTAATTTGTTTTTGGAGACCCTTATTGCCCCTCCTTTCAAGCCTGCTGCTACTCGTGAGCTGTGCTTCCTATCTTGGAAGACATTGTTCTTCATGTTTATGATGTCTGCTAGACATATTTCTAAATTGCAAGCTTTGGTTGTGGAGCCTCCTTATCTTGTTTACCACAAGGAGTGGGCTACCTTGTGTACCAGTCCTCATTTTCTGGTGAAGGTAATTTCTAAACGAGCATTAAATCATACTGTTGACCTTCCAGTTTACCTTTTGACTACCACTGATAGTGGTGAACGTTGTCTACACTCACGTAACATCTGTTGGATGTTACATTGATACATAGATCATGTTAAGGATTGTAGAAGATCCTCTCTGCTATTTGTGGCTTCCACCCCCAGGATGGTAGGCTTCCCTATTGCTAAGCAGGGCCTTTCCAAAAGGCTGGCCTGCTGCATTCATTTCTGTTACTGGAAGCACAGTTAGCAGCTTTCTGGTCCTGTCTTTGCTCGCACCACCCGTGGAGTGGCTACTTTCATGACTTCCTTTCACAGTGTGTCTTCTGCTAACACTTGGTCTGCTGCCACCTGGAATACTGTTCATACATTTACTAAATGTTACAGTCTGGACGTCATTTCTCATAGACATGCCGGATTTGTCCTTACTGTCCAACAAGGCCTCCTTACTCAGGGTATTTAGTTACTTCCGTCTTCCCTTGGTGCTTTTAATCATTTCATGGTGTAGTTCAATAGAGGGAGATATACTTGAAGAAGATAGAATAGTTACTTACCGTACCAGGAGATCTTTGAGAGAATCTCTCCTAATGAGCCACAGCTCTCCCTCCCTACTGCCCCTCTTTTTGGGTGGTGTATGATTATCCTGCCTGCTCTCGTACGTTGGTTCTAGGTGTGTGGCTACAGTTAACTATCCACACTGTGGCAGTTCTACTGTAAGTGCTGATTCATCAGACGTCCTTAAGCCAAGCTCCACCCACCACCTGGGCAGCATATCCTTTGGCTCCATCCTGTGATGTCAGATCTTTTTTTCTGCTGGAAGGGACAGGTTGTCTCCTTCACAGCTCAGCAGCATTGAAAGCTACCATTGTGCATTCTGGTGATTTTTTTTTCAGAGATTTATTCAAGTTTTTTCCTCTACTTTCTCGCCTCAGCTTTGCTTCTTTTGATGGAAGATGGACTCTGAGGAAGCTAAGCCGTCCTGCATCTTCAGATTCTGTGTATTTGTTGGTAGAAATGTCAAACATGGACCCATATGTGTCTTGCCTCTTCTGCCTAGGGGTTACTGACTGTGGCCTGTGCCAGGCGATGCTTCCATTGTCCTTGGAAGATGTGCATCCCGGCTTCTTCTCTGTCAGCTGTGGCATAGTCAGCTGCTTAGTTTGTGGCCCTGGAGGAAATGGCAGCAGCTGCCGGACTGGGCACCTTGTAGGCCTTGGGGCTGTTCCCAGCTGGGGTGAGAGGATACTTCTCAGATGGGTTCAGAGACATGTACTGGGCCCTGCAGTCCTTCCAGGAGAACCCTGTCCACCATGGCAAAAAACACACAATCATGGAATTGGAAGAGCTTGTGGTCCTCCCGCTCCCTCGAATCCCCCAGCCGTTTGACTCCAATTGAGCTACCCTGGGTCAAGGGGTTGGTCGACAGCTCCTTAGTGCCCCTGTTGGGCTTGTCAACCTCGGTATCAGTCGATCAGGTGGTCGAGATTTTTCTCAACCGTGTTGGCCAGTTGTAGGAGGAGGATCTCTCAGACCCCAGTTCTTCCGGTCCTCACCTAGGAAAGCATGGGCTGGTGGGCGTCCCTCACCAGTTCCACTTGGGATCAGTCTCCACTGGTGGTCCTACTGCTGAAGCCAATGTTGGTGAAAATGGCTTGGCTTGTGGTCTACATCAGCCCTTTGGTGGCTTCTTCTCGGATTGACGGTCGAGGGGCCATTTGTGCTGTCAGTCCAGCCAGACTGGAGTCCCCACTGTCGACATTTCTCGAACTCTGGTGAGGAGAGGCACAGTTGCAGGATGCAACAACACTACGAGGAACTACTCTGGCAGCACTGGACCATTGTAGGGCAGGGTAGGGGCTCTGCCCCCGGACCTACGGTCATCTGCAGGTGCCATTGATGCCCACGTCAGTCCACTCCACTCTCGGCAGATGTCCCTGGCATCTGCCTCTCCAGTCCTGTGGGTGGCGCTGTGTCCAGCACAGTCTTTACTGGGAGCCCCAACCAAGGACTCCCATGTTGCATATGCAGTGTGGTACTTCCTAGCTGGGCCCCTGTGGAAAAGAAAGAAAACCAAAACCGGGAGAAGTCTGGTCCTAACAAGCCTACATGTACTGTGTCAGGTTTAGGATAAACAGACCCGCTCACCAAATAACAGTTCTTTATATTTTATGCATACGGTACCTCAGAAACTCAAACTTCCACTTTAAGCACTGCTATACACACTGCCAACTTTTCGAGGAATAATCCTCTTCCTCAGGGCAACAGCATGTAAACTATAAAAAATATATGTAGGAATATAAAATTATGTAACAATATTATTTATAGAATTTTATGAAACCAAAAAAAATTGCAATTAAAAAATGTTTCATGGCTCTACATCAAGGAGCATAATGTGCTCATTTCATTTGGCTATTTCATCTAGTCTTACTTGTACTATAGACAAAGATCCAATAATCGAATATGTCAAATGTATTGTAAAGAAAATGTGTGTGTATGTATATATGTATATATATATATATATATATATATATATGGATATATATATATATATATATATGGATATATAAAAGAGTAACCACTGAAGGAGAAGAATTTTATAGTGCTAGGTATTGGCCTCCGAACCACTACTTGTGGCCAAAATACATACGTTCAGCTGTAATTGCTAGAACAAATTTAGTTCAGACATCAGGGGCCCGATATTCAAAAGTTTGCTTGGGCACAGATCCTGGTTTGCACGGGTTTCCTGTATTCAAAAGTCCGGTTTGTGCACGGGCAAACTGTGAAGGGAGGCGCAGTGCAAATGAAGGGGTGGGGACCTGAATATCGGTGCAGTCCAATATTCAGAGTATTTGCACCACACAAGGCATTTTGCGCAGTCCCCTTGCGTGGTGCAAACACCGCTGACAGAGACCACAATTTACACCTGCACAACCCTAGCGGTTGGCAGAGGAAGTGCGGTGCCCCCCCCCGCTAGTCCCAAGCCACCAAAACAGTGTCCTTGGTGTCCAGTGGTCCCTCTCCCCACCCGCACCCATGCCCGATGTCCACACAGTGTCCCTGGTGACTAGCGGCCCTTCCCCACCCATGGCGATGTCACACACAATGTCCCTGGCATCTAGTGGCCCCACCCCTACATGCACCCATGCCCGATGTAACAGAACATTTACCTTGATGTCTGCTGCCCCCCATGCCCTGCCTGAATAATAAGAAGATTCTCTCTGGTGTCCAGCGGCCCCCGTTCAATCCCTGTCCCGTACCAGTGAAAGACCAACCCGGTTTGATAATCTCCCCACCCTTGGTGTTTGGTGGCCTGCCACTAACATGCAGGATGTCTGTGGTAGCAATGCCCGCCAACAGTACAGCTCTAGCCCCTGCTCCCCGAATACTGGAGTGATATTCAAACCCGCCAGCCCGTGTCTTGTTGATGTCAGTGGGGCCCCCCAACAACACTGAGAACTTGATCCCTTCCCAGTCACCCCCTACCTGAATCTTGGTGCTATGGTGAAGCGAAGACAAGCAACACAGTCCTCCACACACTACCTCGGGTGCCTACCGTCAGACAAACGGGGAGTGTGCTGCTTATTTGACCTATAAATAAGCAGTGCACTCCCTGCTTCTGTGAGACAGCGGGTGGCCGAGGGGATGTGGGAAGGGCTGTGTTGCTCACTGTCACTTCACCGCGGCACCAAGATACAGGTAAGGATGACCGAGGGAGGGGGCCACTAGAGACCAGTGAGACATGGGCTGGGGTTTGGAATATCACTGTTTGGGAATGGGGCCACAGCTGTGTTGTTGGGGTATTACTTACCACAGGCATCCCGCATGTTAGTGGTGGGTCAGCGATCACCAGGGGGAGATTATCAAACCAGGGTGTGTTTTCACCGGTACGGGGATGGGGATCAGACAGGGAGAGGGACTGCTGGACACCAGGGAGAATCTTCTTTTATTAATCAGCAGGGCATTGGGGGGGCACTAGACACCAGGGTAAATGTTCTGTTACATCTGGCATGGTTATGTGTGGGGATGGGGGCTGCTAGACACCAGGGACACTGTGTGTGGACATCGGCATGTGTGCGGGTGGGGGGAGGGATCGCTAGATGCCAGGGATATTGTGTGCTGACATTCGGCCTGTTTCTGCTGGCATTTCATATGTTCGTATGGGCATGAGTACAGGTGGGAGAGGAACCACTGGACACCAGGGAGACTGCTTGCATGTACCAGGTGAGGGATAGAATGGGGGTGGCGGGGCCACTAGCACCAGGGATAGCTCCATGTCTGGTACTGGGCAATTGGAAGGGCGAAGCTGCGCTAAATGGACTGGCTGTCCATGCAAATCACTCGATAATGGGCATGCAAATTGCCCCTTAGTGCCTTGCATGCCCAGTGGGCTCATTTGCATGGGTCCCTTTGAATATTGCGAATTGTACTTCGGTGCAGTCCCTTTGTGGTGCCGTACTTCGGGAGCCATGTTGGGGCAGCGCTAAGTGGCTTAGCACTGGACTGACGTGGCCTTATATTCAGTCAATTAGTGCCAGTGAGCTATTCCACTGAATATAGCATTTTCGGGCACCCGGGTTATCACAAAGCAGAGCGCAAATTTGCACGCTCTGCTTTGCACAGTTTTGAATATCGGGATTCCTGAAGTCTTTATGGTTATATATTTACAAATAATTCATTCTCAGATACTACAACACACAAACAAGTTTGAAGTCATTTGTATAACTTGCATTCCAAAAGTGTTAAATAATATTCTAATCCCTCCACCCCTACTACATCCTCAATTTCAGAATGTCTGTTTAACTTTACATCTCCTACATGGAGTCTGGTGACTCTGTCGTCTTGCAGTGTCACATACACCAGTAACCTATTGTCCCCCCCCCCATTTCACTGGTGGCATGATGACTGTTGTAGTTCCACTGTTACTTGTCCTTTTATGGGTCTGGCACTTTCTGTGCCAACCATATTTGCAAGAGGGTCTCACTCTTAGTTACCCCTTTACCTGCTAGCCAGAGCTTGCACGCATCCAGAGCTACTGCCTTCTTCCCTCTGTCCTTCACAAGCCTGACGGTGTCTGCTGGGTAATAGATGAGTTTATTGGGGGTCTGGCTCATTATCCTAGACCAGGGGTTCTCAGATGGTGAGGCCAGCCTCCCTGGGGAGGCCTCAACCTGTTCTTGGGGAGGCTCAAGCAAGTCTGAAAAAGTACTATATTTAAATTTTGAGTTTTATATATTTTGTGTGAAGAGATGAAGCAAACTGAAAGAGGATAATAGTTGGTGAATTTAATGTATTTATTTACTAATAGGTGACAAGGGAAGGTGAATGAGCCAAGGCTCATTTCAGGTGTACCTGGGGAAGGGTGGGGAGTGAATACATTTCAAAAGGTAACTGCATAACAATCAAGAAATACACAGTGAACACTAGTGCAAACAAATATGAACAATAAACTAATAATGTGTGGTGGTAACGGATCGATTTGTAGTCTGTTGGCAGAATACCCCAAATATAGGAGTTGAGCATAGAAGTGCTAAGAGCAATAGCAGGAAGGAGCAAAGTAATCCCTGAGAAGTTGCTTATGAGCAGGGACAGAGGGGGAGAGGCAAAGTATGTAGGAAGGTTATTTCATATAGAGAGGAAACAGAAAAAGTAGTCTGACCCATGAAGGTACTGCAACAAGGGCTAACAAAGGTTCAAGAATGAAAATAGTGGAGGAAGTAGGCTGGCTGACCGGGGGGGAGGGGGGTTACAATAAGCTGAACAATAATATTTAATTTATTTGTTATTCAGGTAACACCTTTGAACACAGGAGCTCTTTTTCAAAGGTTCCCCGTCAGTATAAGACAAAGAACTGAATGTGAGTCAAGTACTCAGAGGGATTTCAATTTATTCATGGTGTACTGCACAAAGTACAGCATGTTATTTTTCTTTGGGGAGGCCCAAGATTATTTCAGTTTTGGGGGGAGGCTCAAATCTTTTCCATGGATTTGGGGAGGCTCTCTGTGACAAAGTCTGAGAACTGTTGTCCCAGACTACCTCTTTCTCTGTGCCACCTTATGTGTGCGCCCTCCTTCATCCTCTCTCTGAGAGTTGTTAGTTGGGTCTCATTCAGCCTGGAGAGCACCCGTCTTGTTACCAAGGCTTCTGGCATTTTAGCAGACCATCTCTAAGAGCCCCTCCTGCTGCCCATTTCTCATCCCCTTCCCCCCAGAGTGGGCCCAACAGGTCTGATACTTGTACTTCCTTCACGTGACCATTCTCAAATCCATCCCTCTTGCACTCAGGCAGGACCGCCTCACTAGGTTCAGTGGGAGAATAGCTCATCTAGGCATTCAGTTGCTAAACCCGAAAGGATAACATTTCAGGATTTGGGCCTGACGGATGTTGTACTTGTGGTTTCTAAAAAAACAGCTGTCAGAAAAGGCCATCTTCAAAATGAAAAGGTTTTTCATTTGGTGCAGCAAACTTGCGTTTTCCCCTGTTAATTATCTGGTTGCCAGGGTACTAGACCGCCTGCTGTCACTGGAGTCCTGAAGGTTGAAAACAGTTTTGCAGAAGGTGCACAAAACTGCAGGTGCCTCCATAATGCAAGGCATTATTGGCCAACAGGCCTTTTTCTGCCAACCGATTCTATATTTTGGTTTCTATTCAGTATATGCAAAAATCCCCATGAAGTTATTAATCCTGGCAAGGCTTTAAGCAGGACTGGTAAGGTACCAAACAGCCTCACAAACTGCAGAGGGTGAGAACAGCAAATCACAGAGACACGTGTCATTTTTGTTAGGCTACATTAGTGTGCTATAGCTGTTTTCCTCAGCTCAGGACACGGAGCTGACCAGCCTCGTTGATGGGAATGGTTTGTGTCATGGTGCCATTGTGTCATAGTGATCTCAAAAGAGAAAAAAAGTTGAAAACTACAGGGACCTCCGTGCAAATGCACTGAAAGCTATTTCGCACTTCGGACAGCTTTAATTTCTTCATGGTGATTTGCATATATTACCCGTGATGTCTTGGATTATAGGGAATGTGTAATTTTGTGTTTTAACACTTGGCTTCACAGTCAAGGACTTTTAGTGTAACCCTCGCTTCAGTGCTGTTGCACTGAGGCCTTTGTCCTTTTAAATTTCTTCCTGGAAAATGCATCCGACAGCCATTTTGGTATAGAGGGAAGGGTCTCCTTTACGATCTCAACACCTGTTTTTAAAAGATTCCTAAAGGGGCTAAATTGTTTGCATCCCCCTCTTCAGGGTTGGGGTCCAGTAAAACGGCTATTTATCTCCTTCATATACAGTAGGTGCCTCTCCAGGTTTCCCTGTAGCTGAAATGAGTATCTCGCTGGATGGCCTCCTCTATTACACATTGGTACATTTCTTGTCTGGTGTCTTATTTCCAAAGGACCACATGACTACAACACCAGGGGTGTAGCCTCTTCATTGACCGCTTTTTGGTCTGTTCTCGTTGCTGAAATCATCAAGGTGCCACTTAGGCATCCACATGCACTTTTACTTCCCACTACCGTGCGCACCTACAGTCCCATGGAGATGAAGACTTTGAAACTAGTTACTGAAAAATTTGTTTCCCAACTAGCTCCTGTACTTCAATCCTCTCTGTTGTACTCTTAATAGTCGATGCAGTTAGTGTGGCTATGGCGAATCCTAGTTGCTAGAAGAAAAGGCTACTCTCTGTTACTGTTTTAAAAGAATTCATGCATAGCCACACTTGTAACCGCCCATCCAGCCTCCGCTGTCTGGGCTTTTTGTGTGTGTGTGCGATCAATGTACTAATTTTCATTTGCTTGCAGAATGGAGATGGTTCTCCATTTTTTGGGGGGGAGTGATCTGGCAGTTAGAAAGAGCCATACATGAGACGTGGAGGTAGTCACACAGTTGTGGTTTGAATTCAGTAGGATGTTTCCGGGTTTCTACTCCTTGAGGTAGAATAAAGCCATTTGTGTGGCTGTGCAGACAAGCAATCAAGCACATTTTATTTACAACACACCCCAGCTCAGGGGCTCCAAGGGCTGTAAGTAGAACCATAAAACGTAGAGAAAACTGGATGAGCGACTATGCACAAGCAGTGTGTTCTGCCACAGAGGGGTTCTGAGTCCCTCTGAGAGGTCCATGGGAATCAGAACCCCGAGGTGGCAGAGCACATTGGTTGTGCATAAAGTTCCTCACCCTGTGTTATTTATAGTGTATACTAACTACTGTGTGAAATGTGTGCACGTGGCAGTTCTTTCACTTTCAAAACAAAACTGACTTGTGCAGTCTCTAAAGGTTTCAGAATGCTGTTGTACCACAGTAGGGTACAGTCACATTCCTCAACCTTTGAACTGTGGTACAACAGCATTTTAAAAAGGATGGAAGTCTGTGAAGAACAACACTCTACTATACACTATAAAATGATGGATGAATACCTGTAGAAGAAGAACATTGACAGATGAATTACCATTTCTTCTGTGCCGGTGGTATTAATTAATAAAAAAAGGGGGGCACAGGGCTTAAGAATCTAAGTCGTGGTCAGAGGTTAAGGAGGTTAGGCTTATTCTCCATGGAAAACACCTCAGTTCTTTAAGGTGTCTTGATAGAAGCCTTCAAAATAATGATGGTGTTTAATAAAGTTAATCCATACAAATTGTTAACTAGTGTGTTATGGAGCTGAAGAACAAGTGATTAAATTGGAAGTGGTTTGGAGGGGCAACTCCGATCTCCTGATTTATAGGAGGGGCAAGTGTCTTCTTTAGGCATTGGAACTTTGGTATTATTCAATGAAGAAAGTTGTCAGAGGAGTAGGAGTTCTAATACGCAATTAGTAATACACGACAGGGAATGTGTTGTGCTGGATTAAACCATGACTATGGATGTCGGGACCACAAGGCGGAGCCAGATGACTTCAAGCACCTGTAACTGGCTTGATTCTGCACAACCCACAAACCCTGAGTGTATACTGTTGCACTTAGAAAATGGTATATGTGTATGTGGGGGAAGAGGGAAAAATACACGCGATAGTGTTGTTTTTATTTACTGCTTCCATTTAGCAGAGGGAAAAGCAGTGCTTTGTTAGAGTATGTTGAGTTACCCACAACACACCATCCGGGTGCCAGAAGCCCTCCCTATGTGCTGTATACAAGTTTGTTTATCGTACTCTGTCACAACTAAAGACAAAGCGTGAACAAAGATTTATAGCACTGCACTATAGAGCCGCTAACTCATACAAAGTTTTCTGTCAGTTTGTGGCTCAATCAGGTTACAAAGACGTGCACGCGAGCATTGCCATCATAAAACCCAGATTCTGGTTTAGTAACCTCACAGAGCCGCTGATGGACAGGAGTGTTTGCATAAATCGACTGATCTACCATGCAGTGCTGGAAATTTTCAAATTGCTAAAGAAAGGAGAGTACAAAAGAAATTACTATAGAAAACTCACATACAACACAGAGGGATTTCTTTTATTTGTTTGTTTTTTATCTTCCCAGAATCCATCTTCACCATTCATGACTGGTGAGTCATAGCCGGAGGTGCTGGACCCTCTCAGGAGCATTAGCTTTAAGATTTTTGGAGCGGGGAGCTGATGTTGGAGACAGCGCCACCCACGATGTGGATGTATTATGTGGTGCTCCTGGACTGGCCAGTAATGATGCCAGCTTCCTCTTCTCCTCAGTTCTGCTTTTCTTGCTGTCAAGGCAGAATCTTGAGAGAGCATCGAAGAAGAAACTTTCCTGCATCAGTTCTCCCACCACAGTATTTACTCGATGCTCTAATCAGTTCAGCTCCAGAATCCCATCTCCGTCTCTCCCCCTTTCTGTATTTTCAGTGTGGCGTTGAGTACTTTGAGTTGTTTATTTTATTTTCCATTACTGCGGTCATGTCTGATTCGGGGCCTTCGAAATCCAGAAACTCTAAAGTAAGGCTTGCCCCAGTGTGTTGGTGATCCTGTGGCAAGCCCATGACCGATACGGACCGACACGACTGCTGTCTGGCCTGCCTGGGTCCAAATTACGACTAGGATTCATGCAATGCCTGTTTCTCCATGGACCTCTGTGTCCTTTATGTCCATGCAGTGAAGATGGGTCAGGACCGCTACCACCACCACCTTTGGAGGAAAACGTCGCACTCGGGACACCAAGGTCAGGTCTCAGGGCCCTTCTCCTGGGCCTCTCTCCATTGCTACATGTAATGAGGGAGAGCAGACCTCCATTGTTCCTAGTCTTGCTGGGACTGGAGGTCTGTGCGTGGGGTCACGTGGACAGTTGGCTCCCTCCCAGGAGTCGTTTGAGCACCCCTCACAGTCCATTGTCCTCTTGGAGTGCAGACACCCCTGGTGTCTGGTTCGCAGCTATCTGCTCGGCCCGAGCTGGTGGTTTCCTCGGTGCCACCATCTGGCTCTGCCTTGGTTCCCACTGCCGCCCTTGGTGTCAGTAAGTGAGGTGGCGTTACTGGGTCCCCTTCCAATGCCGCTCGCAGTGCTGGGAGAGGGAGGTCTCTGGGGTGGCTCGCTTGGAGAGCTCCCTGCTCTCCAGGTTGGAGGAGGATGAGCGGGATGATCCCAATTGGGTCCCCGGCTCTCCGGAGCCCTTAGACTCCCCTAGGGCCTAGTTCGAGGACTTCTCAGACTTCAGAGTTTGGCCACTCTGCTTCTGGTGCTGTCTCCGGTGTGGTCCCCTCCTTGCCTCACGGTGCTGCTTGCAGTACCTGGGGTGTTTCCTGCATCGACTCCGGTGAGGGGGCCGGCACTGATGGTGCTGCGTCAGGGCCCACTGCCGATTCTGGAAGTGAGCCTGATTCTGGCGCCACAGTCGGTGCCGATTCAGGCCTCTGTGCCAGAGCTGGTCTTGGGGTAGGTTCTGGTGCTGTTCGTGGTGCGGGATCTGCTTTCTCCTCTACAGGACCAACTTCTAGTCCTAGTGCTCTCCCGAGGGGCAGATCCCTAGCTGGTGAAGCAGGGATGGAGAGGTCAGGGTCAGTGCTGAGGGCCCTTCCTAGAGCTATTGGGAGCTCTGGGAGGGCTCGAGTGCTGATCCGACCTTTCTCTCCCTCCCTGCCTGATTGGATGGGGTCTGCCGTTGGTGTGGACAGGGGCCGCCCACAAGGGCCTGTCTGGCTCTGATCTCCTCGCATGGAGGTTTCCCCTCATGGGCACCACCCTGCTTGCCCCTCTCCAGTTGGGCGTTCATCGGTGGTGGGCTGCGCAGTCCCCTCCCTCGAGATAGGTCCCCTGTTCACTCCCGCAGCCCTAGCAGAGGATCTCCTTTGACCTGCCATGACCCTTCTCTTCCTCTGCCATCTCCTCCTCCAGGTCTCTTTGGCCCTACGGGGCCGTTTACCTGGGAACAGTTCAGAGCATTGGCAGCTGCGTTCCCTAGATACCGGAGAGTGTTGAATGAGGCCATTTTCAGACCTGAACCCCCAGCAGTGCCAAGTCCTGAACCCAGTTCCTCTGCCTCTTCGACTTCCTAACCTGAGGAAGAGGACCCCTCCATCCACCTTTCTTGCAATATTGATCTCACGGCTATCAGCAGTTCCTTTCGGTGATGTTGGAGGAGCTGCGCATCTCCGACTTTGCAAGTCACAATCCTGTCCATGCAGTGCCTGTATTCCTAGGCGAATACAGTGCTGACAACATTGTTATCCCTCTGTGGCCACAACCTTTCATGGAAGCATCACGCAGCGTCTGGCATCATCCCTCCTTCCCTGCTTCAGCCCCAAGGGCCTGCCAACGCAGGTATTGCTCATCCCTAGAGTCTCGGTGCTATGCCCCACCCCTCTGGGTATGGAGCTCCGTGATACCCATTCTGGACATTGTTTCCCCAGGCACAAGCAATCCCCCAAAGTCCGACTTGGCTGAGTTTGACCGCTGGGGTAGGAGGGTACTGTCGGCAGCGTGCCATGTTCTGTGCATTTTGGTGCACCAGGCACATCAGGCTGCCTATGCCAGGCACCTGTGGTCGGTGCTAGGTCAGCTCCTAGCATCTATGCCTGATTATGAGGCTGTTGGGCAAGCCATCAGACATTCTGCGCATGGTCTGGAGCTAGTGAGGCACTAGTTACGGGCATCTTACGACACCAGTGAGGTCATGTCCAGCACTGTAGGAACTGCAGTCTGCATCAGGCGGACAATGTGGCTTCACCTCTCTAGGTTATCACTCCTAGCCCGGTGTAGTATGATTGCCTCATCATATCAGGGGGCCCACTTTTTCTCCTGCAGGGTCAGGCGTGAGTTAGTGGGGCATATTCCCCTCTCCCAGGCCACAGGAGTCTCCACATGCCCCTGATCCGTCTCGGGCCTTGCCCAGCCTGTGAAGGACCCCTGCTTCAGTGTGTTTTTGCCCCACGGGAGGCTGAGGGATTTAATCCCTCAGGGTTTGCCAGTGCCACCAAGGGTGGCAGTTTGGCACTGTGACCCACCAGTCATGAATGGCAAAGATTGATTCTGGGAAGATATGAAAATTATGTACTCACCGTAGTTCTTGATCTTCCCAAATATCTTCACCATTCATGACTGCTACCCACCCAACTTCCCCTCAAGACTAGGCTCTGGGCAGTACTTCCTCCATTTTCTCCAGCCCCTTCTCAAACAGAGATTTTTTTTTTTTTTAAAAGTCCGCCGTGGCTGGGCAAACCCTGAGGTGTCTTCTTCCTCTGTGTTTCAGGCCTTGTGGAAGAGAGAACAAAGTCCTGAGCCCTTTTCTTCAGTCCCTTATTTGGTGGATGCCCTGTCACTGTGACTTCCCAGGGCCTCTCTGTCCAGCCATGGTTTTCCATCTGCATTTCTGAGGAGTATTGTGCTCTAGGTTATCTCTCCTGCATGCTGTTACACCTCCGCTGTAACCTCCTGCACTGCTGTTACCTGTTTTTATGGTGCTCAGCTCCAGGAGCCTTTACAGTGTTACCTCTCTGCTGTAGGGGCTTCACATTTTATTTTCCCTTCCAGCGCAAGCTACAGTTCTTCATTGCCTTGTTTAGGAAAAAAAAAAAAGGAGACATTTTGGGTGTTAATCTTCACCTTTTCCTGTAGGGAGAGAGAGAGAGACCAAGAGAGTGTCTCTTGGTCCTCCTGTCCCTGGGGCCATTAAATGTTCTCCTCTCTACACTACTATCATTTCCTTCTCCTGGCATGTAAGACTTTGGCATCAGCTGACCTTTTTATGCCCTCTCCTACTGGGGAACCTTCCTCTGTAGGACAGTATTGCCTCTTCATCCCGTATCCCCTTTAATTCCTGTGAGGTGCCTCTCTTTTTATTGTATGCTGCAGAACCCTGTCAGCACCTTGACTTGTCCTGGTTCTCTCCTATGTCCTCCCTTGACCTTGTTTGCAGTTCATTGGTTGCCAAACATAGGACACTTTGGCCTTCCCATGTAGAATGCCTTTCTCCCTCATTTCTCTTTCACAAAAAAACCAAAAACAACAGAAACAGGGAACGGACAGGCAACAGCAATCCATGTTATGGGAGCCACCCAAGGGAAGTGAGGACACAGCCTACTCTGTGGCGTAGTTACACTGGTGCCCTTCCTGCTACCTCCTTTTGTTTAAGTCTCCTCGCCTGAGGAGACTTATCCTCTCCTGCTTATCCATCCTTTCCCTGGATGGGATATGGGATGTCTCTTTTTCTCTCTTTCTCTTTTCTCTCTCCCTTCTCTTTTCGTCTTCCTTGGCCTGCCCAGTCTCTCCAGGCCAACTTAAGTCTCTCACTCCATACCCTCCCTCTCTTTCTCTCTGTTGGTTTTTATTTCGTTACCCATTCCATTTCCTTTTTCTGTCCTTTGGGCACCCTTGTCCCACCCTACCCTGCTTCTGACCATTTCTTTCTTCCTTGCTGGCTAGGGAGAACTGAGAAGAAGGGGGAGCTGGCGTCGGTTACTGACCAGTCCACAAGTTCCACATAGAATGTCTGCCTCATGAGCTACACCGTCTCTGATGTCGGCTCCCTGCTCCAAAAATGTTAAAGCTAACACTCCTGAGAGGGTCCGGTGCCTCCGGCTATGACCCACCAGTCATGAATGGTGAAGATATTCAGGAAGATCAAGAATTATGGTGGGTACGTAATTTTCATTTTTTGTAGCTGGGTGATGGTGATGAGTGTTGGTGTGTGGATTCTGTATGGCACATTGGTTTGGCTTCCCAAAAAATACTGGCTTGTGCTGGATTAAACAGTGGTTGTTGACCAATGAAATTTTCTGGATTTTTGGCACCTATTTTATAACATTTGGTAAGGAAGAAGTGAGTTCCTTTGGGCTCGTGGCCAAGTTTAACCCCTTGGGAGAACTAGGGGCCAGTATAAAAATATATCTGAACTATTTATTTTATTTTTTTATTTATTTAGATCTCGGATTAGAAATACCTTTAAGCTTAGAGCTCTTTTACAAAGGTTAGACTTCAGCAGCACAATACAGCAGGTTAACAGAACAAATAGTATGGCAAAACAGTATACATAGAGAAGGGAAATCAACAGGTTTACAGACTAAACAGGGTATGGTAAAATAATTGTAAATAAGAAAGGAAAGCAATAGTTGACATTCACAGAATAGAAACGAATAACGCTACGCAGTTTCATGCACAGGAATGCATACAGTAAACTGAAAATCGGCCAAAACAAGCTTTGCCAGTTACTGGTAAAATCATAAGGTAAGTTGAAATCAGACAACAGACCTTGTCAGGACGGGGGCATTAGGTAGAAGGGAGGAGGGGATGTCAGAGATGGTGCTAAGGAGATTTAACAGTAATCGGGTGCTAGGGTTTTAGATTGCCAAAGAGGGTTTAGCGGAAACGGTCACAGGAACGAGTGGCAGAGAGTTGTCACTGTAGCTTGGATTTGAAAGGGACCAATTTGGATTCGTCGGAGATGTCATAGTTGAGGGCATTCATCCAAAGAGGGGCTCTGTAGGCGAACGATCTTTGTCCCTTGGAGGTACTGCAGTGAGGGACCAGAAAGAGCTGGGATTCAGAGCCACAGGTATGGCGGGTATTAAAAGAGGGGCTGAGAAGACCTTGAATTCCAGGTGGTAGGAGGCCTAGGGTTATTTTCTTGGCCATCAGGCATGTTTGATATTTGATGCGATCTTTGAGCTGGAGCCAACCAGTTTGGGCATAGAGGTCGCAAGAGTGGGTGAGATGGTGGGCTCTTGAGATGAGGTGACACACCTTGTTTAGAGCAGTTGGAATGCGCAGGAGGGCAGTTTCAGTGGCAGATCCATAGATTATCAATCCATAGTTAATAATGGAGGTAACACAGCTCTGTACGGCCAACCTTAAGGCTTCTGGTGTAAGGGAGTTCCTGTGTCTGTAGAAGAGGCCGATGCGAGTATTAACTGCTTTGGCAATGTTGTCAATATGCACCCCATAGGATCCTGTAGAATTGTAAATATCCACGTAAAGTTTATATCGCGGATTGATGATTGTCAGCGTCATCGCATAAAACTTATATTGCACTCAATCATTGGCCACACTTTCGGTGTTGCTTGTACATTGGCTCAACACTGCACCCCGAAAGGCAGTAAAGAGGGATTTTTCGGCTTTGCAGACAGCGGACATTGATGCAGATTTCCTGAGTGTGACAGCCGGTATTTCTCGATTAATGGCTGTAGCTGTCACTGATGAGCTGTCATCTGTTGCTGCCTCCCCTCCTGTAAAAGAAAAAGGTGCAGTACAAAGTGTATGAGCCAGAAGTCCGATCTGAGATCGGACAGTACTCATGTGAGCATGGGGTGATGAATGCAGTATGCTTTTACGAGTCTAAATATAAAAACAAGATTAATGAGAATACTGTAAGAACATTTAAGCGTGACTATCTTGCTAAACTGAAGAGTATTCCTGACCCCCAGTCCATGCAGAAGTCACTGCCAATACAAAAACCGAGGCAGACCACTGCTAATGGCAGATGTTGAGAATTAGCTTAAAGCAATTGTCAAATCTCTGAGGGCAGAAGGGGCAGTGGTGAATGGCAGAGTGCTAACTGCAGTTGCCACAGGGATTGTAAAAAGCTCTCACCCAGAAATGCTAGCAGAAAATGGAGGCAACCTAACATTCTCTCGCCAAAGGTCATGGCTATTTTTAAATCGTATGGGGTTTAGCAAGAGAAGGGGGACAAAAGCAGCACGAAAGACACCAGTTGACTTCTACTCACTGAAACAGAAGTTCTTGAGGCGTATCTCTACTGCTGCAAGTCAAGAACTCATACCCACAGACCTCGTCATTAATTTAGACGAGACGGGTTAACCTGCTACCTTGCTCTCAGTGGATGATGGAAACAATTGGCAAAAAGCAAGTCGAGGTCTCACGACTTGGTGATAAGCATCAGGTCACTGTAGTACTTGCTTGCACCCTTTCTGGCCTGTATTTGCCACCCCAAGTAATCTATCGGGGGAAGACAAACCAGTGCCACCCTGAAAGTTGGGACATTACTCACACAGAACCACTGGGCAAACTCTCAAACCTCTATCCAATACACAAATACAGTTATCGTCCCCTATATCAATAACATCAAGATTAAAAATAACTTACCCGACTGTCAGGTCTGCTGATTTTAGACCTGTTCCGTGGACACACAACTGAAGATGTGATCCTTAATTTTGAAAAGAATCACATCATAAGTTGCTGTCAGTGGTGACGCCGAGATACTTAAAATAATGGACCTGCTCAAGAGCGGTCCCAAGGCAGTTAGAGATAGTCAGGGGATGATACCTGTGTTTATTGTGGGAGCTGCTGAAGAGCATGAGCTAAGTTTTTTTACAGTTTAGCATAAGTTTGTGATCGCTGAACCATTACTCTACTGATTCAAATCAGAGTTGCAGCTGGCTTTCAAGAGGTGTGGGGTCTGTGTGACTTGTGTAGATAACAGCATTGTCCACGTATAGTAGGATTTGTTCAGGGCAGGATCTTGGGAGATTGTTTAAGAAGAGACTAAATAGTAGAGGGGCCCAGGATGGACCCTTGTGGGTCACCTGAGCGAACTGGTTTAGAGTCCGAGATGACATCTGCAATTTTGACTTGTTAAATGTGGTTCTCCAGATAGCTTTTAAACCAGGCATTAGAGTTGGCGGAAATTCCAGCGTTGCTTAGCTGTTCCAGTAGTAGGGGGTGATGGACCATGTCGAATGCTTTTGTCAGGTCAATAAATGCGGCCCCAACTATCTGTCTGTGGTCCAGAGATTTGTGTGTGAAACCAGTGAATTCCATGAGAGATGAGGAGGTGCTGTGTCCTTTTCTGAATCCATGTTGTTGGGTACATTGGATTTTATGTTTATCAAGATAATCTGTAAGCTGGTCAGCTACAATGCGTTTAAGTGCCTTGGAGAGGGGCAGAAGTATGGAGATGGGCCGGTAGTTCACGTGGAGAGGCCTGTCACCACTTTTGTGTACCGGTGTTACCATGGCTGATTTCCATCTCTTGGGGAATTGGGCAAGGCTAAGTGAGAGATTAAAAATTCAGGTAAGAGGCACTAGCGCTTCCTCTAGTGTGAGGGACAACAGTTTAAGATCAATGGAATCCCCACTGTGTCTAGATTTACCAGTTGCTTTGAGGATGTATTTATGGGCTTCCTGTGGTGAGATAACTTTAGGGGTGGCTAGTAGGTGTGGGAGTGCTTTCATGGGTGGGCAAGGTGACATCTGCATCAAAAAAGTCCAGTGGGAGAACACTGCTGAGGTCCGTGAATGCATTATTAAAAGTATCAGCAATAGTTACAGGGTCAAGGGTAGTGATCCTATCTAAGTCCAGTATGGTAGGTGGCGATTTCGAGGGTTTACCTGTGATTTCTTTAGTATTATCCCAGAAAGCTTTTTCTTAGGCCCAGGTATTAGTAAGCACTTCCTGATAGTGTTTCATTTTTCCCTAGATGGATGGACCTCGTGTAGTCATTCCGTGCTCTTTTGTAGTTCTGGATGTCAGATTGTGTGCCAGTGGCTTGGGCATGGTGCCAGAGGTGGTCCTTTATTTTCATGTGTGCTAGAAGTTCTAGAGGAGCCAGGGGTTGCAAGGGCCTTTGATTTTGCGTGTTTTTAGTGGTACGTGAGAGTTGCAGGCAGAATTATAGGGTGTTGATGAAGTGTTCGAGTGCTGTCAACATCCTTCGCTCTGTAGATTGGAGACCAGTCTTGCACTCTAAGGAAGGATTTAAGAGGTTCCAAGTGACCCCGGGCGAGGACTCTGCTGGTAAGTGTCTGTGGTGGTGGTTTGCAAAATTTGTCCACGTGCAGATGACGGGGGAATTATCATTGAATGTATATGGGAAGACAGTGGTGTTAGTAATGCGGTCTGGATGACTGGTTAGGACCCAGTCCAAAAGGCTTTTAGTCCCCGTTTTGTAATTGGATCTGGTTGGGGAGTCAACCAGCTGGGAAACATTTACGGCAGAGATGGCGTCCTTAATGCTCTGATTTTCAGGTGCAAGCCAGTTTATATTGAAGTCTCCCATCAGAATTGACTCCGACCCAGGTGGTTGGTTATGTGTGAAACCCACTCCCTCGCTCTTTTGGAGGGATGAATATGGATGCCACAGTAAGTGCCTTATTTTGGGCACCAAGCAGAATTCTGATGGTGAGTAATTGAGTGGTTGTAGCACCCGCAGGAACAGGCAAGAGGTGGGCCATGAGTGACTCTTTGAGATAAATTGCACATCCATCACCTCTTTTGGTTGTCCTATCTTTTCTGAAGATGTTGTAACCTGGTATACTATAAACTATATGAAAAAGGAATTACATAGGACCATTTTTAGTCGATAAACATCTACAGTCAGATGAGCTGCAAAAGAAACCATGAAAGCAAGTGTTTTCAGCTAGTTTATTGGGTGACTCGAGCTCTTTTAGGAGAAACAGATAGAAAATAATAGTGAAAAAACAGGGAGGTTGGACTGATAATAAACTCAATGGCATAAGCCTGTTTGGATCAAGGTATATTTTCCTGTTCCCCAAAGTGTTATGTTATTCTTCCTCCCCAAAGTCAACCAAGGGCGACAAATAACTTTACTGAAAGAGGCCCTCAGCAACAGTGTAACAGTTCTTTTCTTTTGAATCAAGACACGTTGCAGCAGAAATGGAAATAAGAGTCCTTTAACCTGGAAAAGCAAATGAAATAGCAGCCGTACTCAAAACGATGAGGATTTCGATAGATGGCGGCATATAGTCTCATGTCGCCACCTAGTGCCTCACTTGTTAATGTCTCCAACAGCTCAGACATGAACATTTTGCATGGTGCTTTTTTATGTTTGCTTGCACGCATGTGCAAGAAACATAGTGCCATCATCCGAGTTTTCGGAGGTGTGTCACCCCCTCTTCCAATTCTGTCAGTGTGTTGGCAGGCGCGGCCCCAGTCCGCCAGTGCATGTTGGAGCTGTCTGTGACAGCTCCAAATGCAGTGGCGACATTGAAAAGGGGGTGCTACGCTTCCAGTGAGCAGTGATCAGATATCGCTTGCCCGCGCGCAGCCCCCTACACACACACACACACACACACACACGCACGCACGCATACCGCGTGGCTGCCCCCCACGCACATACTGTATAGCCGGCGGGGTGCCCAATCCCCGTCTGCTCCTACCCAAGCATCCAGGTGCCACGCTGAGGCCCACCCAGCGTGGCAAAATAATGTAATGGCCGATGGCGGTGCCCAATCCCCGTCGGCTCCACTGTCTCTCCCCCACCCCATGCTGTCGCCAGATAGGGGTGCCCAATCCCTATCGGCTTCATTATCTCCCCAGTACAGGGTGCCACGGCCAGGAGGCCCACCTGCGTGGCAGCAGATGCCATGGCCGGCGGAGGTGCTAATCCCCGTCAGCTCCGCCCCCCAGCCGTCCCTTCTGCCGCTGAGAGCCCACCCCAGTGTGGCAAAGCGTCGCGTCGTCTGAATAAAAAAACAAACACCTGAAAATCAAAACGGTCCATCGCTGTGTCTGCCCCACCCGCCCACCACTGTGCCCCTGCCTTCCCACACCCCCACCCCATACTTACCTCCCGGACTGCGGCACGGCGATCTTCAGTGGACCCGGGACGTCTGCACTCTTCAAAGCCGACCATCGAGCGAGGAAATGCCGTAAGCTGTATCATGCGATAGATAGGGTTTTTTCAACTTTGTTGCATATCTCAGGCATTTTTTGGAATTTTTGCACCAAATTTTCAACATGGGGTTTTTGGGGCCCCTCCTCATGAATTCTTGCACTGTCATAGCATTACTGGGGCCCGAAGGGTGATTTTGCAGCCACTGCGCGAAATCACCTTTCTGGAACGATTAATGAAACGACACTGCCAGTGTTCATAAGGTGGGCTCCCAAAAAGACTGTTTTGAAAATTTGGTGGAAAAGTTCTAAAATGACTGTTTCTGACGTGTGTTGCGCGGTTCTATGCATGCTGTAAGTTCGCAAATTTTCAATATTTTCACTCCAGATTTTCAACATTGCCATTTACACCTTCTTATAGGCAGTATAGCTGTCATTTTCACATCTCACCAAAGCGTGTTTCCGCCCATATAGCGCACAATGGCGCAGTCGATGTCTGAAATCAATGTACCGGGACATTAAGAAAATCACAGTGACACTGTTCATGAGCAGAGGTCTTAAAATGGCTATGTTGAAATTGGTGAAAAAAGTCAAAAATGACTGTTTCTGGCGTGTGTTGCGCAGGTTCCTATGCTGCGCTCGTAAGTTCGTGAATTTTCAATATTTTCACTCCAGATTTTCAACATTGCCATTTTATTACACTTCCTTATGAACAGTACAGCTGCCATTTTCATATATAGCCCAAAATGTGTTTTCGCACATATGGCGCACAATGGAGCTGTTGGTCTTGCAAAGCAATGTTTGGGACAGATTAAAGAAAATCACAGTTACACTGTTCATGAGCAGAGGTCTTAAAATGGCTATGTTGAAAATTTGGTGACAAAGTCCATAAAATGACTGTGTTACAGTGAGCATTGCGCAGTTTCCACGCACCCTTGTAAGTTCATGACTTTGTAATATTTTCAGTCCAGATTTTCACCAGTGACATTTTTCCACACTTCCTTATGAACAGTACAGCTGTCATTTTTCACAACATGGCCGAAGTGTGTTTTCACACTTTCAGTGCAGAGATGCGTGGTCGCTGTGGGAAATCATTGTTTGGGACAGATAAAGAAAATCACAGTGACACTGTTCAGGATCGGAGGCACCAAAATGCCTGAGTTGACAATCTGCTATAAAAAATCCCCAACCTAATTATATTACGGGTGTGCGTTGCACAGTTTCTATGTACGCTCATCACTTCACCATTTTTTTAAATATTTTTACTGCAGATTTGCAACATTGCCATTTTACACCTCCCCATGAACAGTACAGCTGTCATTTTTACATCCTGTTAGGAAAGTTTTGGACCTGTGGTGCTAAATGCCATAGTCGCTGTGCATAAGCAGCTTTATTTAACAAACTGATATTCCCTGTTCATGAGGTGGGGTCACAAAAAACACGTTGAAAATTGGGTGAAAATACCAACAGGCTCTCCTGAGGGTATTAGGGTTTCCAACCATAACGTAACCCTGTGAAGATGACAGGCATCAGGGTGTGACTGGATTCTTGCCTGTAATGCTCATACCATTCCACACCCTGCAGCCAGTGAGAGGCATCGAGGTATGCCTTGGACTCTTGACCCCAAAGTTCACCTCATTCTCTTATATAGCACCCATCTCACGTGTTCCTAATAGAATGGGGTGTGCATAGACCAGAGACCCAAGAACACCGTGACACTTGTCAGTGTCTGCAGGGTGGGTGTGGTGAAATGGCGTGGCCGTTATGCCTGTCAACCCAAAGGCACACCCCAATGCCTGTCACTCTGCAGGGTGGTGGTGGGGTTGGCTTCAGTTCAATACTTCACTGCCATTCCTATTACGCAGCTCTGTAACTTCTACACTACCACTGCCAATGCCAGCAAGCAAACATTCGGCATTGACAAATGCTTGTCTAGTTGAAGTGTTGTGTTAAAGTAGTCTCAGTCTAGATAACCCGAGGGCTACAAGCCTTCCTGCTCAAAGCTGACTACAATGAAGTGATTACGGTCTGTGGCATTTTCATCCAGTCCCCTCAGAATTGCATTTTATTTAACCAGGATTAGCTTAGCTGAAATGAAATCTCTCCATTTCAGTGATGTTCCTGCTTTAGGCCCAGTTTTACAGTTACAGTAGGCGGTCTGGGGCAGAGGGATGTCAGATAGCCTACTCAGCGTCACATAGTGTAAAAGTGCAGTAGGTGGTGGGATTTGGACCTGGTAATTCTGTGTTCTCTCGATTGGATGATACTGCCTCCAGCCTTAGCATGCTCTGACCCTGCTATTGTGTTTGCCGTCATTAGGTAAATGACATATCCTTACTTGGTCAAAATCACAAGGATGTTGTAAGTATTTTGAAAGAGCTGCCGATCAAAGTGACCATGGTATGTTGTCGACCTGCCTTCATGCTGGACAGTAAACCCGACGTGGATGATCATAACTTACCAGAAGAATCGATTCAACTGACAGAAAAGGTAATGCAGCAGATGTTTTATACAATATGTTTGTTTGGAATTTGTTAAAATATAGACACGGTTCCCTAACAAGGTGAGATTTATTGGACCTGATATTCTATGAAACATCTTACAGTGCTGTAATATTAGGAAGGGGGAAAAAGGGGAAATTGTTTAACCAGGAGAGGCACACTAAGCCGAAGCTTAATTTCAGGTGCGACCTGGGAGCACAAGGAAGTTAAGTGGCTTGTTCAGGGTCACACAGTATGCAAGTGGGGGCTGTGGGATTCAAACCCAGGTCTCCAGGTTTGTAGCTCAGAGCCTTAAACCACTGTGCTGTACTGCCTCCAGTAGCAATTAATAGTGTGGGTGGATAGTTTTGGATCATTTGCTTATTTTAGAAGGCTTTGAATGTTTGACTCCATAATAAAAAGGTGCTTTGACACTATTTTGGGGAATGGGAAATTTTCCAAACCTGAAAAAAAAAAAAAAAACTTTGAGTTTGTTTCTGTATAAGTAGAACAAGCAGAAGTTTACAGTGATTTTTTTTTTTTAGTTTTTTTTTTTTTTTTTAAATGGTAAAACAATGGCAAACAATTAATCACTGAAATTATCTGACTCAGTCCCCACTTCTCAAACCATTCCTTCCTGGACTGGGTGCTCTCCTCCCACCCCCACTGCCTCATAGATGCAGGCACTCTGCTGGATGCCTTCAGTGACCACTGACTAACCTACTTTGTCAGGAAAGTGCATCCCCCTCGACCCTTCCCGCAAATACCTTTGGTATAGACCTTTCCAGTCACTTGACAGTCATGCCCTTCTACATGATCTTGCTGTCTCTGACTGGTCCCCCATCTACTCAGCCTTGGACAGTGACATGGCCCTCTCACTGTTCACTGCCATTTCTAACAGTACCTGGAATATTCACCCCCCGCCTTTTTTTTAGAAGGACCAAGGTCAAACGCTCCCACCTCCCCTGGATTACATCAGACCTCATCACTCTGTACAAGTCCCGGATGTTGTCTGGGCATGTTTCAGTCCTCCAAATCCTTGTCAGACCTCCTATATTATAGGTCGCTCAGGAATCCCTGTTCCAAGGCTGTCCATACTGTGAAGGGCCCTCTACTTCAAGGATAACCTCCAGTCCAATCTAAACTCCTCCTGTAAATCCTGGAAGGTGATCCACTCTTTTTTCGACCCTCCATACACGGTCTGCCCCACCTGTCCTCCTGGTGAATGACTCATTGGTCTCCACCCCCCAGTTGCCTATCATTTTAACACATTTTTCACAACCTGTGCACTATCCTGCCATCCATCTCCTAATCACACTGCCTCGCCTTCACCCTACACTTCAGAACCCTGTCTCCCCCCAGGAAGTGTTCCTCTCCCTGAAATCACTCAACCCTTCCATGTCTAGCCCTGATGACTTGGACCCTAAACTCCTACAGATCTCTGCACTAGTCATTGCCTCCCCCTCTCTCACCTTCTGAACCTCTACTTCTTCCTCAGTGCTGTCCCCCAGGCCTGGAAAGTTGCTAAGTTTCTGCCTCTTCATGGGGGTGGGGGGACCCCTCCTCCTCCTCCTCCTCCCCCTCCCCAGCTTGCTAAGCTTCAAGAGTCTGTTGTGTACTCTAGGCTCTTTGACTTCCTTGACTCCGACAACTTCCTCTCACCGTTCCAGTCTGGTTTTACGAAAATCAGTCCGCTGTCTGATCCTTGCTTCATGTAACTGATTCTGTCCTCACTGGGATGGACCAGGGACACATCACTGTTGCCGTTTTCATCAGTCTAGCCAAGGCTTTTGACTCGGTGTCCCACATGCTCCTCCTGAGCAAGCCAAACTCTGCTGGCCTCTCTGCACCTGTGGTGGACTGGTTCTGGTCTTACCTTATGGACTGTGAACAGTCAATTCAGGTAGGTAATGTCCTGTCCCCATTTCTCCCTATCCTAGCAGGAGTCCCACAGGGCTTCATCCTGGGTCCAGTCCTATTCTCTGTTTTCCTGAATGACCTCCCCTCTGCCTATGCCTTATTGTGTATCCACATATATGCAGACGACACAGTAATTTGCACCTCTGGTCTGTCAATCTTTTCTGTGGAGATCCCTCTTCAGCATGACTTTCTCAGTGGGCTGCGATAGTTCCAGGCCAACCAGCTCAGGGTCAACACCAAGAAAACTTTCTCTATGATCTTCAGTACTAGTCAGAAACTGGCTAGGCTCTCATTACCACATTTCTCCACATAGGATGTTACCCCCAGGCTGTCCCTACTTTCAAGTACTTTGGTGTGTGACTGGATAGCAGGCTTGACTTCTCCACCCTTGTCGATGTCATCCATACCAAGCTGCGCTCCAGACTTGGTGCCCTGTTCCACAGTAAAGACTGCCTCTCCCTTCAGGTCCATCAGGAGCTGGTCACCCAAATGATTCTCCTGGTTTTTGACTATGCAGATGTGGTCTGTGGCTCCACCACTGTGTATTCCCTTGCCAGACTGGACACCCTGTGCAATGCCTTCTGTTGCTACAAACTCTCGTCTCTGTACTCATCACTGCTCCCTCTACTCCTCCCTTACAGTCCTCCCCCTGCCATCACGTTGCCAGTTCCATTCTTCCCCCTTCATCACCAAATATTGGTTTGGGTCCTTTCCTTCTACCTTTTCTCACTCCTCTCCTCATCCTACTCACTGCACTCCAGGGACTCCTGCACCCTTCGCCCTTCCCCAATCTCGTTCCTTTGCTGGTCAAGCTGCCTTCTCCTGTTGTTTTCCTTCGCTTTGGAACCTACTGCCCTCCTCCCTCCATCTCTCCCCATCACTGTCTGCCTTCAGATGCTTGCAGGGACTCATTCCTGCTCCCTCCTCTACCTGCTACTCCCCTTCATGATCTCTCTCCTCTTAAATTTACTGCTGCCCCCCCCAACACACACCCAGTCCTCCCTAAATCTGGGCTCAAGCGCAGTTGCCTGTGGTGTGTTTTTTCTATATCAGAAAGCACTGACAACCCTTTCTTGCACTGTGCACTTGTGAAGCTTCTTTTTGGATGTATGTATTGGGTATTTTCGGATGTACTGTTACTATTCTGCCTTATCTACTCCATTTTCCCTCCCCGGGTCACACATGGAAATGAGCTGTGGCTCAGGGTGCCTTTCCCAGTTACCAATTTTAAAACAAACAAATTCTCACTGGTTACCTTGTTTAATGAGAAAAGACTCCCAGTTATCTAGTTTTTGTGGGGGTTGTTGTAGTTCTAGTTAACCTGCTCTAACCGATCAATAAAGACCAACACCATCAAACTATAGCGCAAGACCTCCCACTGCTGGGAGTCTTTCTGTTCTGTGCTGTTGCCGAATACCCTTGAGCAGACCATGTTCCTCTCAGCCTTCCTTTTTCCATCACGACCATGTTAAAGGGGCCAGGAAATGCGTGCTTACTGAGAGCAATTAGTAATGTAACAGAAAAGAATAGGTTCACCTCCAGTTGAGCCATATTTAACTGTACATCAGTAAACACTGATATCAGCAACTGTTTTCAAATGTTTTTCTTTTTATGGACAACATCCTGCACAGTTCTTTTCATGGAACCAGTAATGTGGGGTTTTTGCTATGTCACAGTTTGTGTACAGAATGCTAAGCATGAGCTGTTGACCTATCAGAACCATGCTCAGAGTTCTGTGCACAAACTGCAGCATAGTTAAAACTCCAGATCACTGGTTCCGTGAACAGCACTGCAACAGAATGCTGCCCATTAAAACAAAACAATGCAAAATACAGTTTTTCAAATCAGTTTTTATTTAAGTACATTTACATATGGATCATTTAGGCTTCTGGATTTCATTTCTGTAAATATGAACATTATAAACAGCTGCCTGTTGGAAATCATTTCCTGTTCTATTTAAGGCCCATCAGCCTCTCTTCATAGCTTTTCCTTTTGTTTTTGTAATTTCTTTTTTATGCCCTCTCACTCCAGTGCTGTCACCTGACTCCCCACCGGACACCTGTGACCCTCCCTCCCGAGGACCCACCACGGATACTTGGGTTACCCCCCAGGCAGGGACGAGATGGGGCCGGGTGCCCCTCATACCTTAAGATCTCACCGGGGTCTCCTTGTGGTTCACAGCACCGGTGGGTTAGGGCCATATCAGATGCTGCCGTTGGTGTCACCCTGAGGCCAAGTATTTTGTTGTGCGCCTCCCTGGAGGCCTGACATGCACTGACGTCATGGCTTATGCCGACGTCTGTCATGCCTCCCCCCCCGGTACAAACTTGGGTGAGCTGTACCTCTGGCCACCACCAGAGGCCAGGCACGCACCAAGTTGGTGTACCCCCCACACCCCGGAGGAGATTAGTAGTCTGACAGACATTTAAGCCTCCTCGCCTGGATGGCCCTCTGACAACCCAGGCTCTTTCCTGAACCGGAGTTGCTGGTGTCACAAGTGGTAGTGCTATCGCTGCACTGGCGGGCCGGCCTGTAGCTTTTCCAACTACCTTCTATAGATTCAGTTCACAATTCACACTTAGGGCTGGGCTATCTGCGCAGCAGTAGAGCTACTGCACACAATGCTGGCGCCCCGGGTTCATGCCCCAAGCCTAAGTCATTGGAGGATGGGCCAGAGGTGAGGAGGATTGAGCATCCAGGCAATTGCTGTCCTCCTCCAGGGTGGTGTGGGAGTGGTGTCCTGCATTGGAGGCGAGGCAGATGTCCAGCGTGCTGCATACGGAAGCTTTGCGCAGCTCGGTCGTTACCGTAATTGCATGCCAGCTCCTCTGCTTTACAGGGAAAGGAGAAAAACGGCGGGGAAAAATCACCCTGGCTGGCAGGATCATTCTCCAACTCCTTGCAGGCCCTGCACCACTGACCTGGTGCAGCTGTGACTGGATCCTGTGTGGTGGGTCAAAGTGAGGCCCTCCAGTGCCCCGCCATGGTGGGAGGGTGGAGGCATGGTAAAGCTGGAGCCAGTAAGTCTGAGGTCTGAGAGATGCCGGGTGATTGGGCAGGGGGTGGGGGTCACAGGGGAGAGGAGCCAGCCTGGGAGGTAGAAAAAGAATAAGTAAAAAAAAAAGAAAATCCATGCTTAGGCAGTCTTTCACTGAGCATTCTCAGACTCTGAAATAGTCCTCAAGATCGGCTCCTTCTGTTACCCAGCCATTTCGTCCTCCCGCTCTGTCCCTTTTGAATTCCGATCTTTTTTTACTCTTGTAGGAACAGGTCTCCTTCTTCACAGCTTCTGCTGTTGAATTTGGATTCTACTAGTTTTCCCACTTTTTTAGTATGTTTCTCAAAGTTTTGCTTCTGTTTTGGCTGATTTCTGTACCCAAACCATTGGTTTCCTGCTTTGTCATAGCGATTTACCATGGAACTGAAGATGCCAGGGTACAAGAGGTATGTTTTGTACAGGTACTCAGTGTTTATGATTGGCAGACACAAAGCCTGCATGTACTGTTTGGGCTTGGGCCACATCTTGGCTCATTGCTCCTGAGATAAGGCTTTACACGCACTATCACTCAAGGAACACCAGCTGCGGGTGCTCTAGGGCAAACTGTTGAACATGTGCATGCCATATGTGGGGTTAGCATCACAGTTGCAGGCTCAACAGGCAGTGTGGCTATGGATCCATTACACTACAGCAACAACTTTTTTCTGATGCGACACTACAGCGACAGATTTATGTAGACCACAAGTTGCGGTCGGCATAAATCCGTTGGCTTTGCCCCTGAACCCCCTATGAGCTCCCCGCACCCCCTGTAACTAAGGATTATGAACTCCAAGTCAGAGTTGATTCAGGGAAGGGGAACCCACGGGTACATTACAGTGGCAACAGCAACTTGCTGCTGTAATGTACTTTGTTATTGAAATGACACTGCGGTGTCAGTATGCAGTGTGGCTATGAGACTAGCTGCACAGCTGAAGATCCAAGAGTAGGAGGGGTCGGGCAAGGATGGTTCCAGTCCTGGACCTTCTGTCAGTAGAGGGGAGTATAAGATGGATGTCACAACTCCTCAGGAAGACAAAGGTGAGTCTGTGCTTGTCAGGGAATCGCTGTAAGTTAAGGACAGATTGTCCTGGACACTGTCCCTTTCCAGTGCATTCCCATGGTAGAGCAAGCCACCCGTTGAGCCATTTGTCTGTGAAGTTTCCAGCGGGGCAGCGGACTGAGTTGACTCCTGTTGGATGGTTGTCTCTGTTGAGGATGAGTCAATTAAGAGGAAAATGTGCTGTCTCCCAGAACTTGGTGCGACAGTGGCCCAACCCAGGCAGGGAAGTTTGACCCTGATGGAGCTCCCAGATGGGTCCCTGCGGATTCACCAGCTACTGATCCCGACTCCAGTGTCGTAGGCGTTCTGCTGCCACTTACCAGTTCTGATATCAGTGTCTTCTCTATCTCTGCAGCAAACCTCTGTGGCTGCTTCAGCTCCTGCCATACCCGCTGACAAGATGTGAGGGGACAATTAGGCATACAGACCTGCAGTCCCTGAAGTCAATGGCCTGGTTCCAGAGTGGCTAAAGTTCCAGGCCATTGGGCTTTCCGAAGATGTTCTTCTGGCGTTGGAGGCATCTTGGAAGTAATCAACTTGCAAGGCGTATGCTTGCAAGTGGGTGAGGTTTTGATGCAGGGAGTGTGGATTGTGTCCTGTCTGCTTGCATTTTGCACATACTCAACTACTTCTAGTCTCTGTCTGGGACAGTGTTGCAAGCTAGGTCTCTCTAAGTGCACCTTGCCGCCATTTTAGCATACTCTGCCAAGGCAGGGGTGCTGACAGTGGCACAGGACAAAGTGGTCCTCTGCTTTTCTGAAGGGCTGGACCACCTCTACCGTGAGACTTACCACTGGTTAAAAACTGCATTTCAGTCACTATTACATAACCCTAATGGCGAGTGAGCGCCATACAGGATTTTTCACAAGAATGAGATTGTCCATGTCCTCCATGTGAAATTCCTACCAAAGGTAATCCCTGCGTTTCACTTTAATTAAGCACTCATTCTATTGACCTTCTTCCTGAACCCTCTCATTTCTGAGGCCAATGGAGTGTTCCACATGGTAGACGTTCGCAGGGCTTTGCTTTTCTACTGGGAATGTATGTCGGAATTTCATGGTGAAATTAACTGGCAGTCAAGCAGAAGATTACCCAGTGAATATCCTCTTGCATTGCTCTGTTTAATAGGTTGGCTGGGGATGAGCCACCTGTGTGTTGAAGACTTGCTGCACCAGGCAGACTTCTGCCTCTGTTGCAACTGCAGGTACATACTTATTTCTGACATATGTAGGGCTGCTACCTGGTTGAAGTGCACACATTCATTTCCCTTACAGCATCAACTTGCTGAGTTAGTGAGATGCTGCTTTTGGGTCCTCAGTCCTCCAGTCTCTTTTTTTTTTCCAAATTTGGGGTACAAGGACTTGCCTCGTCGTCCTCCTGGGGACTACTGCTGGGAGTCTTAAGTGTGGATAGTGTACTGACTCTAGGTAGTTAAAAGTAGAGGTTACGTACTTGAAACCATCGATCTCCTTTGGGGGTATCTCAGTCATCAGGTCACACCATAGGAACTTCTCTGTCAGTGAAGAGGAATCCAGATGGAAGATTTTCAGCAGTACAACTGTGGCTGCTCACGACGATATGTGATGATGTCACCAACCCTATAAAGGCATGAGCGACCCCGCTGCCACCTCATTTCTTTCCCGATGTTGACTTAGTTCATACGGGTCTTCGCAGAAGCTCTAATGCAGTTTTGTGCCTCTTTTGCCTGTGGCTTTTCTTTATTACTTACCCTGAAATCTCCTTTTATTAGAGATTCCTTTATTTTGTTTGTGTTGAGAACTACTACTTCTACATCTCTTTTCTGTTGCCGCCACTGCGAAATGAAGGTTGCTTCCACAGATGAGCATTTTCTGTGTGTCTGCTGTCTTGGGCCTGGCCACGCTATTGCTGATTGTGAACTCTGCCAGAAGTTTAATCAGACAACCTCAGGTGGCGTAAGAAGGCTTTAAAGAATTTTCTAATGGAACAACAAGCAGCCAGTTCTGGGCAGGGGTCCTCCGGGGTCCCAGCCTCCCAATTGCTGGCAGGGCTGTCGAGCTCCCAGGCCACTAAGGCCCGAGACAAGTCCTTCGGGGGGGGCGGGGGTCCTAAGAAAGGCCGCAATTGGGACCGCTCCCTCGGCAGCGGTCCTGCTCCCTGATAGCTTCTTCCTCTTCTTCGTGTAGGGGAATTTTGTGGATGGCTGCGGTGTCCATGCACAAGTCTTCTATTCAGGTCTCTGTGCCCTCCAGACCAATACCGACAGCTCCGCCGTCCAGTTCTCAGGGCGGCCAGTTGTCGACCTCTGGGTCATTGGCCCCTTCTCCGTCGATGACTGGCTTGTCATTGGCGGCCTTCCTTATGTGGCCTAATTCATCTCCAGGCCCTCGGGCAACTGTCTCTTCTGGCTCTCAGGGCCCTGCCAATGAGCCTTCGTTCCCAGCTCCATCAACCCCATCCCCTCTGATGAGAGACTCAACGCTCGTTGATCTCAATAAGATCCTCACCAAGTTTAGTTTGGTGATTGTTCACCAGCTCGGTTCCTTGTGGCCTACCTTGCCTGTGCCATTTATGGCAGCTTCGCTGCTGCCTCCTCATCGGCCATGGGAAGTTCCCTGCGGTTCATTGTCAGCACACCATACATTGGACCTAGATCTGAAGAGGTCGACATCGAAGAGGAATATCACCCTGACCTCATTCTGTCTGATGGGGGGAGGAAGAAGAGGAAGAGCTCCTCTTTTCAGACAGATCCACTGCATCTTCTGTCAAGCGAGGACTCAGTCAAACACACCCCTAGGTCTTCTCCAGAGGACACCACCTTCTTTAGTATAATGAAGCAGTTGTTCTCTTGCATGGGGTTTCATACAGAGGAGGAGGAAGTTACCCGGAAAGACTTGTTTGACTTCCTGGAAATCCCAGAGTCTCCTCTGAAGATCATTTCTCCCATTTTGCCTGCTCTGAGAAATGCCACGACTGCAGTCTGGCGCCATCCTGACATGGTGCCAGTCATGACCAGGAGGACAGGTAAGCTGCATCATACCCTTCAGGGGTTTTCTTACTATGTGGCTCAGCCCGAAATAGACTCAGTGGTCATTAAGGCAGCTCGTGACAGATCTAAGGTGCCCAAACATCTTAGTCCCCTCCCACTGAACAAAGAGTCTTGCAGAATAGACCTTTGGGGTAAGAGGGTCGGTACCCTTATGGATTCCCGAGGCTGACTGTCTCGATGCTGACTTGCCTGGGCACTATTGTCCGACAGGTTCAGTAGCCAGACAGGGTGCAGCCCGACAGTGTGGAAACCCGATGGACATTATAGGGGTATGGTAGCGGATGCAATGCCTTGCTACCTTTCCTCCGTACATGCACTTGAAATAGTACGGGAATCGGAAGGCTGGCTAAGCTGCCCCAGTGGTGTTGAGGGCTAATCCATTGGCAGTTCGGCCAGCGTGTTCTGGGAGGCATGGGTTCTGTCCTGCGTTGTGCCCTGTACATTTTGCAGTGTTGCGCCCCCGTAACTGTTTTTTACTAACTTTGAGGTCCGCTCCCCCTCTGTAAATATTTGCTCTGTAAATATTACAATCAGATGCCCGAAATAGTATTTTCAGGCATCTGACTGTTTCAGCACAATGACATTCGGGCCACTGGGGTCATGTCACGAGACTCAGGAAACTGAGTTTAGGGATATCATAGTATATCCGGAGGGTCTGTGCCTCCTTCACCTTGGGTTTGAGGATTGCAAATTACCTGTCGCAAATGGTGAAGTTCCAGAACACCAACAGGAAGAAGGGCAGTGCTGCTGCCCAGGCTCTTCCAGAGGGGCTCTCAGAAGCAGGAACTCCTCCAGTGCTTGCAGATGGCTGAAGATGTCAGCAAGCACCTTCGGAGGGCACTCATGACATGACTGACACTGTCACCAGGGCTGCTGCCACTGGCATATGCCTCCGCAGGCACTCCTGGTTGTGGGTTTCTGGCTTTGCCCCAGACATTCAGCAGATGGTGCTCATTGCTTCCTTTATCAGAGCCAAACTATTTGGTCTGGATGTCCAGGACATCATTAATGATCTGCAGGCTTCAGGCAGAGCCATTAAGTCTGTCCACTCGCTGTACCACACTCGGCAACAGAAGGGCAGACAGCGCCCTCCTTTTCGTAGGACACCTAACACAGGGAGAAGCCTCTTGGCCCCAAGGCAAGCAAGGAGCATCCACTGCCCTCTCCATCCCCTCCAATGCTGGCACTGCCTCCAAGTGCCCCAGGAGTGATGGGCCAGCCTCCACGGCTGAATCCACCTCAGCTTGACTCCTTGCCAGACTCCCCTCTTCTACTCCCCGACCAAGAGGTGGTGGTCAGAGGTTGGTTCACCCTCCATCAAAATCAGTGAAGAACCATAACGTCAGACGCTTGGATTCTGCAATTTATAGAAAGGGGTCACACCTTGGAGTTAGTAGAATACTCTCCAGAGACTCCTCCAATGCCCGTCCGCTATCCCCTATCTCACTTACCTGTGCTTCGGGAGGAAGTACAATCCTCCTTGCGCAAACAGGCCATAAAGCCTGTGCCCAGGCTTCAGAGGAACAAAGGATTTTACTCCAGGTTCTTCCTGGTTCCCAAAAAGACCGGGGATTTGAGGTTTATTCTAGATTTAAAAGACCTCAGTCTGTATATCCAGTACAGATAGTTCCGCATGGTCACCCTGCCTGGCCTGGTGTCCCTGCTCAAGCAGGGCGACTGGCTCAGCTCTCTGGACATGTAGGATGCCTACCTGCGCATCTCTGTGTTTCCTCCTCACAGGAGGTTGCTCCGGTGTCTTTTTCAGGGTGAACACTACCAGTTCAAAGTGCTGCCCTTTGGCTTGTCCTCTGTCCTGCGGGTCTTTACCAAGTGCTTATCAGCAGTAGCTGCGGACCTCAGGTGGGAAGGAATGTATGTCTTCCCTTATCTGGAGGATTGGCTCTTAAAAGCGCCATTCAGGGACCAGCTCTTAGAGACCTTAAACAGGACCCTTCAGCTGTTCTTTTCATTGTGTGTCACTGTAAATCTGCCCAAGTCGGTCCTGGTTTCATCTCAGAGAGTGCAATACATAGGCCAATTCTGGACTTGGCACAAGGGAAAGCTTTCCTGCCTCTAAACAGAGCAGAGTGCCTCATGACCCAGGCCCAGGAAGTGACCCAGAGTTGGCATATCCTAGGCATGCGGTATCTGAGGCTCCTGGGGCTGATGGTGGCCGCCATTCCCACCGTCCTTCTGGCCAGACTTCACATGCGTACCCTTCAGTGGACCCTCAGGGTGCAGTGGGACCAGCAGATGGATGGCTTGGACCACTTAGTTCTGGTCTCCTCTCCTGTTCGCAGAGTGCTTCAGTTGTGGATGGATCCCCAGAATCTGTTGCAAGGGGTCCCATTCCAGATATCCTCCCCAAAGCAGATCCTCAACATGGATGCGTCAGGGTTGGGCTGTGGGGCCCATCTGGGTCCCTTTTAAACCCAGGGCTCTTGGTCCCAGATCAAGACCTCCCTGCATATCAGTGTCCTGGAGATGTGGGTGGTTCTGTATGCCATGCAGGCCTTTCAGAACCATCTTCTTCTGGGCCAGATGCTGATTCAGTCAGACAACCTTTGTGTAATGTACTATCTCAACAAACAGAGAGGGACGTGTGGTATTGGGCTGTGGACCACGGTCTGACCCTCTCGACGGTCCACATCCCAGGAGTGCTAAACACTCTGGCAGACAGCCTCAGCTGGACACAGTCCAGCATGTACGAGTAGGAGCTTCTCTTATCTGCCACAGAAGATCTGCTCGACATATGGGCTCACCCAGAGCTGGACCTTTTTGCATCCCCATATAATGCAAAACAGACCAATTCCTGCATACTCGATCCAGGGCCTGGAGTTTTCTGGTGAGGCGTGTTTGTCTCCTGAAGCGGGAGGTTCCTTTATGCCTTCCCTCCGTTTCCTCTTAATTCAGAGGGTGCTCATCAAGCAACAGGTGGAGGGGGCCAGCATGATTCTAGTAGCTCCATTCTGGCCCCGCCAGATATGGTTTCCTCTGCTTCAGCAGCTGGTGGAAGAGCCTCTGGTTCCTCTTCCCCTCTGTAGGGATCTGCTGACCTAGGATCAGGGGACCCTGGTTCATCCCAACCTCAAGTCCCTCTACCTGCATGCTTGGCTCCTGAGGACATACGTATCACCTGATTTGGAATTTCTAATATGGTGGTGGATGTCCTAGTGGCCGCCCGGCTTCTGTCAGTCACTTAAACAGTACTTTATGTTATATAAAACAGGCTTAGTAATGCACTCTGGATAAAATATAACCACAAAATCAATTGTATCTTATATCAGTATTTACATCTGTATATCTGCATACATGATTTGCTCATTAAAATGTCAGTACCACCTAAATAGTTTTCAAAGATAAATTATATCACAGACTAGGAAACCTGCAAGAAATGTATTCACAAGTGAGTATTATTATCCCAAAACAAAGAATCACTCTACTATAGTGGCTATCTCATTCTGCTTATATAAATTATAAATATCAGAAAGCTGCTTCCCAGACATTATAATCCTAATAAAACCAAGTGGCTTGTATAACACACTATGCAATTCAATTCCGACTTTAAAAATCATATTTAAAGTTTTTGGTTTGGGTCTAGTGCACCACATGAGAATTACCATAATGCTCGGAGTATATAAAATATGTATTTTTATAGGTTCAGGATCCATAGCGAGACAACAATTTTCAAAGACATAATAGCAAAACTCCACTGGTTACTAACACAGCGTCCATATGAAATACAAGATAGTTATCACATCTCGGCTGCCCTAAGTATTCGATCAGGCAAGATTAATAAATTATTTAGCTCTTACATGTTTTTAAGGCCCAAATTGGCAGCCGACCTTTTAAACATTTGCATATGCATTTGTGGTTTCACTAAAAAGTCCTGCATAGTTCTTGTACCATATCCTGGGGCTCCCTTTAAGCACTGGAGCCCATGAATTATCAAGGTTATGACAAAAGATGCTCCATGGCTACAAAAGAGTCTGACCTTTTCCTGTTAGGTCTCTGTTAAATGAGGAAGAAAATGTATAATAAAGGAATACTTCAGTGAAAAGAGAGTCTCACAATATAATCACTTCCAACCACTCCATAATGTTTAGTTTAGTTTCTTAGTCTAGGAATTAATACCTTTGAGCCAGGGCTCTTTTACAAAGGTTCCACGTCACAAAGAACATTTAACAAAGCACGATACACATTACAGGTAAGACCAGACAGGAAAGTTACATCATAAATTTGCTATTAACAGTTTAAGGCAGTAACGTTTTTAAGTTTCATAGAAAAACAAGCTATAACAGGTTCAAGCGAGTAGACAATTTCGAGGTTAAGGAAACTTCCAGGGAGAGGGTGATCATTAGGCGCCAAAAGGAGGCTAGAGAGGAGGGAAAGGTGGTGAGCAGGAGAGTAAGTGAGAAGGGACAGGAAAAAGGGGGAGTGAGTTTGGGTGGGAGACAGGAAGTAGTAGAGGTACCAGAGGGTTCATTAGTCAGGGAGGAAGAAGCCTCAGATGTGAGGATGGACATGAGGAGTAGTAGTCTTTATCTAGCGCAATCACAGTTGCTAGTGGTGGTGAGGTGGGCATAGAGCATGGATTTGAAAGCTTCAAGCGAGGTTGAGGATAGAGTAGGTGGACTTAGCGCATTGAACCATGTCGGGGCCCTGTATGCGAAAGATCTTTATCCCTGTGCAGTCCGGCATCTCGGAACCAGGAAAGGTTGGCGTTCAGATCTGGTGGAGGGTCGTGAGCCAGGATTCAGTCGGAGTAGGTTTTGAATACATAATGGAGTCAGTCCCAAGATAGATTTTTGCCATTTGCAGGTGAGATAAATAAGACGATTTGATAGGTTCAACCAGCCTGATTCATAGTACAGATCACACGTGTGAGTCAGTCTTTGAGCCCCCGTGAGGAGCCGGCAGGCCTTATTTAGAGGATTGAGATACGCCTTAGAGCAGTGGAGGTAGCTGAGCCACAAATAATAAGGCCATAGTCAATGATTGAGATTATGGAACTCTGTATAGCTATTCTCAATGCCGCTTGATTTAGAAATTGACGAGTTACGGAATAGTATTCCAAGCGTTGGTTCACTGTTTTCGCAGTGTTGTCAATGTGGGTTGCAAAGGTGAGCCCTTGGTCAAAAGTGATGCCAAGGTATTTGAAAGTATTTACTTGGTCCAGTGTAATTCCATAGAGGTTTGTATGGTGAGTGGAGTATGCCTATTTTTGTTTTGGTGATTGGAGAAGAGCATGGCTTTTGTTTTATTGTGGTTTAGCACAAGTTTACTATCCAGGAACCACCTTTCAACACTAGAGAAGCAAGTTGCAGGCTTTTTCGAGGAGTTGGATCCTTGTGGGAATAGAGAATTACAGCATCATCAGCGTATAAGATTATTTTCTCCTGGCAGATATCTGGGAGGAGTTAAGGAACAGGCTAAAGAGGAGCGGTCCAAGAATTGATCCCTGTGGTACACCGAGAGAACTGGTTTGAAGTCGGAGAGTTCATTGAGATTTTACAGCCTGTGACCGATTGGACAGGTAACTTTTACCCAAGCACAAGGACCTTCGCCAGGCCTAGGCTAGAAAGTAGGGAGGTAAGTAGGCCATGATGGACTGTGTCTAAAGCTTTGTAAGATCGAAAAGACTGCAACTGTTTGGCACCCTTGTCCAGGGCTGAGTGGACTTCTCCAGAGAAATCAAGTAAGGCTGTTGTTGTACTATGTCCTTTCCTAAAGCTGTGCTGTTGATTACAGAGTAGATTGTATTTGTCCAGGTAATCAGAGAGTTGGTCTGCCACTATTCGCTCAAGTGCTTTGGAGAGGAAGGAGTATTGATATTGATGATAGTTTCCTGTTGAGGTTTTGTCCCCACTTTGTGGACTGGCGTAACTATGGCAGATTTCCATTTGTTGGCAAATTGACTTTGGCAAAGTGACAGATTAAGAATTTTTGCAAGGGGTGAATTACTTCATCCAGGGTGAGAGACAGGATTTTAGATCTAGCGTGTCACTACTTGTTCTGGATTTGGAGCAGGCCTTTCTTATGTACTTGTGTGCTTCTGCACTTTGATTTTCTTGAAGTAAAATTGTGGTTTGTCCAGAGGGTGTTTTGTGATACTAGGCTAGGCACAGGTAAGTCCGAGACGAAATCTGGGGGGAGGACCCCACTAAGGTCTGTGAATGACTTATTAAGCGCATCTGCAATAGACTTTGGGTCAAGAGTGGTGGATCCATCAACTTTCATAATGGTAGGTGCCGATTTTGATTGTTTACCCATTATGTTTCGGATGTTGTCCCAAAAGCTCTTCCATCACCCAGGTGGATTCAAGGGCATTTTGAAATAGGCTCTTCATTTGCCTAATTTGTGAGGTACATCTATTTCGTGCCTGCTTGTATTTTAGGGTATCATGAGGTGAGCCTGTGTCTCTGGCAACTGCCCAGAGGTGGTCCCAAACCTTGAGCTCGGCAAGTAGTTTGGCAGTAATCCATGGATTTGATAGCGCTTTGATTTTATGTTTTTACTGGGGCGAAGTTGCATGCAAAGTTGAAAGATTTAATGAAGTATTCTAGCTGGTATTAATATCAGTTGATTCAAGGATTGGCGCCCAGTCCTGTTGTAGGAGATGGGTTTTCAACTTGATAAGATTCCATAAGGCAATGCTCTGCTTGTTATAACTTTGGGGGTGGCTTGAGAAATTTATTAGACCAGGTACAGGACACTGGGGAGTGGTCACTGAGGGAGTCAGGGAGGACTTTAATGTTTTTATCGGTCAGGGTGATTTGTGAGAACCCAGTCAATAAGGGTGCTTGTGCCAGTTTTGTAATTTTTCCGGTGGGGAGGTTACCATCTGAGTCAGGTTTGCTGCTAGGATGTCATCTTTGTAAGAGCCAGTGTCAGAGGCGAGCCAGTTTATGTTGAAATCCCGAGGAGGAGGAGCTCATTTTCAGAGGGCTGCAGACTAACAAAATCAAGTACAGACTTCTAATACTGCACGGTGGTCTTTTGGAAGGATATAGACTGCGGCCACTGTGAGAACTTTGTTTTGTGCACCAAGAAGCAGTTTGATAGGGAGGAGTTGCATCTGCGTGTTGTAGAGAGTGAAGCTGCCGCGTTGACAGGAGAGGTTGTCCTTTATGTAGATAGCACAGCCCCACCTTTCTTGCTTGCCCGGTCGAGTCTGAAAAGATTGTAGCCTTCAGCGAGACCGCATGATCCGGGTGCTGGGAGATAGCCAGGTTTCCACAATGGCTAGTATATCAGGGTTTTTGTCCAGCGAGAGTTTGAAGAGATGCCAATTTGGGAAGGAGGCTGCAGATATTTAGAGTGATAATGGAGAGACCACTACCAACTTTCCCTGTTTTTGTCGGCTTCAGTGCAACAGGACCAGGGTTTGGGTGTATCCCACCAGATATTAAAAGTAGGAGGAGCAGGAGTTTCAGCGATGCCATTCGTAGTTCATAATGAAGTGGGCAATAATCACGTGGCGTTTATAACATCAGTTTCTCCCACATTAGGGGTATTTTAAAAGCAAACGCTGAAGGACCAAGGTAATTTCACCAAGGGAGCTTCAGAATATAAGATTAAAAGGATAAACATGAATGGTAGAAGTTCTATACAGTTCAAATAATGTACAACTTGAGTCTCACCTCTCGGGCAAACCCTACAGGGAGTCTCCGCTGTTAATTCACGCAAGGTCTTTAGGTTTAATATGTACTAAGTGGACAGACCAGCTGTAGAAATTTGGAGGTACTGATATAATTGTTAATTTTTAAGACCTAGCAAGTGGCCCGAGCCCAAGTACCTTTTTCGTCATTTTTTCGGCTGGGGTTTTGGGGCTAGACTTGGTTAATATAAAAAGAATGTAGCACAAAATCGTTTGAAAAGGTTACCTCCAAAGATGGCCTCCATCATCACTAGAACAGTGTCTCTGAATAGGCCGACAAAGGGAAACCACCACCGGCATCATTTTAAACAAATATATCTCCCTGCTTGTAAACGGTCGAGGATCCCTTTCTTCCAAGTGCGGTCTAGCCATTCAGGCACCTGCTTCTTTTTAGAAGCTTTCCAATTTTACTTTACTCGTTTATTCTCTTGTCCTTTTCCCAGAGCACAGGACCATGCATCTGCCTGGAAATAAATAGGACAATCACTGTGTAAGTGTAATAAATGATATCAATAATTTATATTCAATCCTCAGCGAGGTTAGCATACCTGTAGTAAAACATTTACTCACATGTAGCACACCATGGTGCAAAACACTCGTGTAGCATCTTCTGGCCGAACACCTGCCGCTAGCCAGCTCAGCTCCAAACGATGCTGCTGCAGCTGCACTCCTGGCCAAGCTTCCAAACACAGATCAGCCTCTATAGAACGGTGCTGGCTCCTTGCTCGGCTTCAAAATTTCAGAGGAACAAAGGACTCCGGATGCCAATACCTTGTATGAAAACATCCAAATCAAGGCAAAAAAAACAAAAGCTGATAATTATTTAAAATAAACCTCTGACGTTCAGGCTATAAACAAAAACTTGCCAAAACAAGAACTTCTTTCAAAAACTAAGCTCCTCATGGAGCTCTGGTGTGGAGCAGAGCAGCAGCGCAGCCATCTTGCTGCCCCTCTGACCCCTTCACCTGCTTGGTGAACCAGATCCTGGACTACCTGATCTCTTTGTCTGATTTAGGTGTTCAGTACTCCTCCCTCAAGGTGCACCTTTCAGCTATTTCTGCTTTCCACAAGCCCGTGGGTGACCATACTGTAGCTCAGCCGGATGTCTCCCGTACCTTTCCGAGGGGTATCCTGCATCTGAAACCTCCAATCCATTCTCCTGTCCTGGCTTGGGATTTAAATTTTGTGTTGGAGAAGTTGACTCCATCTCCTTTTGAGAGCCTGTTGCAACCTGCAACTTACGCTTTCTTTTCTGGAAAGCATTATTTTTAGTTGCCATTACTTCTGCTCCAAGAATTTCAGAGCTTTAGGCCCTCTGGTGCGAAGAGCCTTATTTGATTTTCCACAAAGACAGGGTGTCTTTGCACATGAACCCTAAATTTCTTCCTAAGGTGGTGTCTGAGTTTACATTAAATCAATCTGTCCACCTCCCTGTTTATTTTTCAGAGCATGCCAATCCAGGGGGGAACACTGCCCCACGTTAGATGTACGCAGAACTTTGAAATATTACCTGCTGTGAACTAGGGAAAGCAGGAAGTTGAAGCAATTGTTTCCTTCGCCCGAGGTAGAGAGAGCACTTCAGTTTCCAAGCAATGTTTATCCAAATGGTTCGCAAATTGCATTGTGTTCTGCGAAAACAAGTATGGCAGAGAATTGCCTGGAGCGGTTAAAGCTCATTCCACAAGAGGTATGGATAGCTCTGTGGCTTGTTTCTGAGGGGGTCTCAGCTGCAGACATCTGTGCGGCTGCCACCTGGAGCACCGTGCATACTTTCACCAAGCACTACAGTCTGGACATTGCCTCAAGAGGCCGTGCAGGTTTTGGCAGGGTGGTGCTGCAGAGCCTCCTGTCTTAAGTTTAAGATTGGCCTTCCTCCCAGACTGTCTGTTTGCACCTGTAACTACTTGTGACCCTTTTTCCTACGGTGTGACCTGATGACTGAGATACTCGCAAAGAAGATAGAATAGTTACGTAAGAACTTACCGTAACAGTAGGTCTTCGAGGGGATCTCAGTCATCAATTCTGTTTCCTTTCCACCATCCACCTCTTGGGGCTCCTTACTGGAACTGGCTACTGGGTGTATCCAGCCTTCTTTCTAGGCCTGGGCATCTCTCTCTCTCTCCCCTCGGTCCCCTGTGGCTGGGCTTTGCTCCTTAGTCTCTGGGGGAAAGAACTGAGGTGGGATTGTGGCCGCTCACGCCTTTATAGGGTTGGTCAGTGTCACATGATATTGGCATGGGTGGCCCCAGTTGTCCTGCTGAAAATCTTCCACGTGGATTCCCCTTCATTGATGGTGAAGTCCCTACGGTATGACCTGATGACTGAGATCCCCTCGAAGGTCTACTGTTACGGTAAGTTCTCACGCAACTGTTCTTTCTGCTACTAGTATTCAGTTCACATACACCTGACCTCCCCAGGCAAGGTTTTCATTGGATCCCTGTTCTAGTGTACAGGTTTGAGTGCAAAGATAGTGGAGCCAGAGGTTCCCCATGGTTTAGCGGTAAGAGGAATCGAGCTTGAAGACTGTTCTGGTGACTGAGCATGCTCAGTGGAAGAAAGCTAAAGTGTGAATGTGAACTGAATGCTAGTTGTAAAACTATGGTCGTAAGCAAGTGACCTCTGTTTCCAGTTACTCTTTAAATACTGCAGTACTGTTTGCATCCATACCCTCCTAAAGGATGTGACCATTAGATGTTATTGGTGCAGTATTTAGGCACTGCTAAGCAATTTTGATCACAAATTGTAGTGAGAAAGGAATAATGTGACCCACAGAGAATTGAACCCAGGCCCCCAGAATACTGTCCTGGTGCTCTAACAGGTTTCCCAAAGATGTACAATTTCTTGTGAGATAAATCCTCACTTCCTTAACTCGTAACCTGCTCCCTCTTGTTTAACTACCCTATTACCATTCGAAATAACCTACCATAGTCTACATTACTGAAAGTCCTTTAAATATTTTTAAAAACTGTAATCTCCTCTCAGTCTTCTCTGCTGTAGGCTAAACAGGCTGGACTTACCCATCGCGGGGGGAGAGAACAACATGATATGTGACGGAGATGGCAAATCAACACATACCTTTGGCACCCTGTAGATTGAAGGAGGAAGAATAATAGTTATAGGGCTTGTTGCCCCAGTTAATTAGGAAACTGAGGAGCAGATTAGGGATAGAGGTACTTTTCCAAAGGCATGGTCTCTTTTATCTCTCTTTTGTTCAGATTTCATACATTAATAGCCACATTTGAATTGCGAACCATCCATTGTTTAGCCTGATACAAAATGGTCACCCAGAGTACAGTGAGGTAATGCCACGTTTAGTGCGTGGATCAGTTGTGACGAGGTCAGAGTAGTGAGATGGGAAGCAGAACATAATACCAGTTGATGACTTTCCTAGACAGCTCCCCAAACACACACACAGATTTGCATGCCAGTTATGCTTTGTGCTGGTTTTGAGACTTTTGATTATGAAAGCGACACAAATAAGAAAGTATGTGACGCCTTCTACCCATTATGCAACCTAGGTATTGTTTCTCTTTCTAATCAGCATTTAAATTTATCTCTTTCCACTCACTACAACGGTAAAAAGACATATATGTTGCTGAGAAGCTTAAGCAACTGTAGCTGCCCATCCTTATGGGGTTTGGTTTAAGCTGACTCAGATATGCAGGCATTGGTTGTATTTAGTAATTGCTGTTACCTTTGTCAGAGTTCACCTTTTTTTTTTTTTTTTTTTTTATTAAGCTGAAGTTGTGAAAACAGTAGTGTAGTTTCATATTATAATTTGCGTATGTACTCGGCCAGATCAGACATCTGCAACTGGTGCAGAATGCTGCAGCTTATTTTCTTACTCAGGCAGTCTGCATCATATTCTTGTGGACTTCAGTAGAAAAATATTTAAGATATTTCCTAGTCAGACCCCCAACACACAGTTTACTTATCTATTATATATTTTCTCTTTTGTGCATATTTTAAAGATTATTGTTACATTTAATGTGCGTGAGCCAGCTGTGATGAGATCTGAGTAGTGGCATGTGAAACAGAATGTAGTAACCCCCAAAAAACATGGATTTGCACACTCGTAATGCTTTCTGCTCGGTTTGAAACTTTTGACTGTATCTGTTTAAAGAACCCCCACACCAGTTAGAAAGTAGCTGCCTTTGTGTATAATGTGTACATCCTACATATGTTCTTCGTTCTGATCAGCAGTTCAGTTACTTCACCTCTTTTCACTCATTGCAACTGAAAAGAGTTCAAATATATCTGTTTTCAGCTTGCAAGCAGTTTTTTTTATATGATAGGCTGGCTAAGATGCCACCTTTCCTTTCTGGTGTAGTCCTGCTTTTTATTAGGGCAACCTTAATACGTGTTTGTACAGTGTTCTTGTGGGTCCCTGGTGGCGTTGGCAGAACCATTGAGGTAGGTGAGGTGGCTGCAGGACAAGCAGGGGTAGAGCATTCTTTTTTATTTCAAAAATGTTGGGAATTCTGAATATCAAAATACCTAATTAGGGCCTAATACTAGTCATTTGGATTGAAATAACAAAATAATGAATAGTTCTGTATTCATGGTGTTAAGGAATTAATATTAGGCATTTGCACAGCCATGGCCACCTGGGATGAGGAAATGCTTTCTTTTTTTATTTTCATTTTTTTTTAAGTTTCTGAGTACCGAATACCTAGTTAGGACCCAATATTCGTCATTTGTATCCAAATAATTAATAGACCCATACTGATGGTATTCAGGAATTTACATTTGTTACTCACATAGCCCAACTTTATAGTGTAAAATACTACTAGATCTTCTTCAGGGATATCTCTCATCAGGTCACACCTATGGAATTAGAAGCCAGGCACTGGGATCCTACTGAAACTTTTCTGTACCACTTTAGTAGGGGTCACCCACGGTGACATCCCTTACCCTACATAAGTGGCGGTGGCCCCATTCCCTCCTCAGTTCTTCCCTTGACCTACTCGCACAGACTCCACAGAGGTTTCGTTGTTTAGTTGACTGCCAAAACTTTTTTAATTTTTTCTAGTGGTGGAATTACTTTATTTTGAAGTGATTCCTTTTGTCTCTTGTATGTCGAGAACCGCAGTCTCTTCCACTCTTTTCTGTCACTGCCACTACGGAAAGAATATTTCTTCCACCGAGCATGACCTCTGGGTTTGTTGCTTCGGGCCTAGTCACAATGCCCTCTCCTGTGATCTGTGCCTGAAGTTCAACCTTACCACCTGGCGATGCAGCAAGAAATCCTTGCAGAAGTTCCTTATGGTGCAACCAGCAGCCTGTTCGGAACAGGGACCCTCCAGGGTTATCCCTGCCCAGTCACCAGCTTCCTCTTCTGGCTCTCAAGCCCCTGAGGCCTGGGACAAGTCTTTGGGGAAACACTCTCACTGGGACAATGAGCCCTCTAAGGACGGTTTCCCCCGGAGGCACTCCTGTTCCCCGTTGGCTGCTTTCTGTCATTGAGGGAGTACGTCGATGCCTCCTGCCGCTCAGGTCTGTGCTTCCTTCAAGGCTTCCTTGGCAGTGAACTCCACCAGTCTGCCGTCAGCTAGTGAGGAGCTGTCGACCCTCAGGTCATTGACTCCTACTCTGCCACTGCGACCTTTGGAACCACAAGGTCCACAGGCACCGTGCCCTGTCAGCTCTGCCGCTCTAGGCAGCCTTTCGTCGGCACTGGAAACTGTTCTTACCCCGCCGCAGTCGGCTTTGGTGTTTCTTTTCTTCGCCATTGACCTCAGTACTGTGCTCACTTCTGTCACCATGGCCGCGGTCCAGCAGCTGGTTCTGTGGCTGGGGCCTTCGTCGCCTCTGCCCTCGGATGTCTCTTAGGCATCGATGCTGGTTTGCCCTTCCCGTCCAGCCAGCTGTACCATTGTCATTGACACCTGCCTCTAATCAGGTTAATGCAGAGGTAGAGTACTGCCCTGATCTCATTCTCCATGAAGAAGAGGATAAAGAGGAAGATGAGGGGGCAGCTTCCTCCTGAGAGATCTACTGTTTCTTCTGGGAGCGAGGACTCTGTCAAGCATACCCCGAGGTCCCTTTATTAGACTGTGGGTATGGATGGAGGCAAACACCAGGATCCATAGAACATAAACAGCTTTTATTCAGCAAAATAAAATAGAAGTCAGGATTCTTAATATAAAGTAGCAAATCGAACGACCAAACAATATAAGAGGAAACAAAATAAAAGAAAATGAATCCAATCAGGTGACTTCTTTTCCAGCAAATAATCAACCGACCACTAGGAAGAACTAGGGTCTGGACTGCTGAGAGTCCAACACTCTACTGACTCTAGGTCTGACAGTTCTTTATATAGCAGAAAAGGGTCATGTGATATATGTAGGCTCCACCCCAATGGCAGTTTGAAACCTAACTAACAAAAACACATACATTTTTAATGTTAACACTACACTGAAATCTGTAATCACAATAACTAGCTCTTTAAAGTTGCTAGGACATTATTTTATAGCCTACATGCAGAAACAAGTCAGAGAGGGGGAGGGGCATGCTACTCAGGCCATTCCTACATGTCTTCTACCTATTTAAGTCAGAAAAGAAGGGCCGGCTGGCACTATAGGAGGTAGAGAGACAGTGTAGAGTGCTGAGCAGCAAGGACACTCCCCAAATGACTCCTGAAGGTAAAACAAAACATACTGTGCAAACACTTTCCAGTCACTGCTTTGCTGTACAGCATTGCAAAAACGCTTCCCGCCTTGCCGCAACAGCTGCAGCTAGCGCTTCTGAATTCATCCCCTGCACTACTTCGTAAATGTATAGGTGCCTTCTAAACACCGAGAGTAGCTTACAAATAAGCTACACTTTACTGAAAGTGTGTTTTATTTAATTTTCTTCATTAGTAGCACACACACACCTCCTACTTACATCAAGCAGATAAAGACTCGCACGTTTGTGCTGGCAGTTGTGCGCACATTCAAGCAGGGGCCTTAAACGGGAGATAGTATGGAGGGACATGGACATCTGGAGAACAGGGAAAGCAAAGGGAAAGAACGAGAATGTAATACAAGTGGCCTGCCTGTATATAGAGAAAAAAAAAAAAGAAAGCTAGAATAGTCAAGTGCAAAAGAATATGATTGCTGTTGCAACAGTCTTAAAGAGCAGCTTCCTAGGTTTGGGTCACCTAGACATAAATGATACCTCACCCTTGGCAGAACTGATGGGTATATAAATCCACGTATCTCAGCACTGTTAAAAAGTTATTTCACTCGTAACAGGGCTCCTGTTAGTCAAACGGTCACTTTGATTTGTTAAAATCTCAATAGTAAATGTTATTAAAATACATAGAAAAAAGATGCCCCCATTGAAATCAATGGAGCGCACACACTCAGCCTTCGTTTTCTTGCATCACAAAATGGGGCTGCATGTGCCTGCGTAGGGGCGTGTCGGCGAGTTCAGGAAATGGCTCCTTTTTTAATGGGGAGCTATTTACGAGTGAAATAACTTTTTAACAGTGCTGAGATACGTGGATTTAATTATACCCATCAGTTCTGCCAAGGGTGAGGTATCATTTTTGTTTGGGGGACTGGAAAATAGGAAGGGCGAGAGCTGCTCTTTAATAGAGGGAGAAATACAGAGGCCTCCAGAGCCTTTACTTGCCCTGCCACTGCCCCCTCCTGAGGACCCCACTTTCTTCAGTATCATAAAGGAGCTTTAAATCACTATGGGGTTCCAGACTGAGGAAGAGGATGCCACCAGGAGGAATCTGGTGGATTCCCTGGAGATTCTTGAGTTTCCATCCAGGATCATCCCTCCTCTGCTTCCAGCCTTGGAGGATGCTGCCAGTGCTGCATGGCACAGGCCTGACTCAGTGCCTGCCATGCCCAGAAAGGCCGATAAGCTTTACCAGGCTCCTTTAGGTAAGCCTTTCTATGCTGCTCAGCCAGAGACTGACTCACTGGTCATCAAGGCGGACCATGACAGGTCCAAGATGCCCAACCACCTGAGCTGCCTCACCCCGACAGGGAATCCAGGCAGCTCGACTTTTGGGGAAAGAAGACCGTTGCCCTTGCCACTCTAGGCCTTAGAATTGCCGGTTACTTATCCCATTTGATCAAGTACCAGAATACTCTCTGGAAGAAGGGCAAAGCTACAGCATAGGCCCTTCCTGAGGGTCCCCAGAGGCAAGAACTCCTTAAGAGTCTTTAGGCTGTGGAGGATGTCAGTAAGCACCTCCTGAGAGCCAGTTTTTTTTTTTTTTTTTATTATTATTATTTATTGTACAATGGCAAGAAAGAATCCTGGTCTCTGATTGGTCAGTCTGGGACTGGATCCGTGATGTTATCCCAGCACAACATCACGGGTCTAGTCTCAGCACTGTGAACCAATGCAGATGAGCTCTATGAGCTAGATATCTTTTTCTGCATCTCCTTTTAAGAAATAAAAATATTTTTCCACACTAATAAAAACATTCTTTAAAATTATTTTATTTTATATACAACAACGAGCCATTGTATAATATAGTGCCTCCAGGGTGTGTGTCGTTAGTATACACCACGCTCAGGTATTGGATGCACTCAGCCTCACGGCCCTCGCGTCTAACTACCTGAGGCGTGACGTTATCCCAGCACGACACACCCTGTTGGGCATTATTGCTTAATTATGCTTTATTTTGCCACCAGTTCCTCAACCTGGTCACGGATCCTTCTGCTCCACTCCCATATTGGCCGCAGCCTTCGATACCTGGGCTGGGACTTACCCCACGGGCGGCTGCGTGCACCGGGCCGCGGTGCAATCAGCAGGATAGGTCAGGGAGCCGGTCTGGGAGCTAATTGAAGCTGCGGGCAGGCTTCATCAAGGCAGCTGGCAGCGACTTTCTCCCCGATATACGGGTGGCGGGGACGTGAAATAACAGCCACCCCCCCGAATGTATTGGCATCAGTGTATTCGATACACCCAGCCTCCGCTAGCTGTCCGTATATGCCAAACACTCTATCACCCACCCTTCTGGAGAAGGAGAGCAGACATTGGACACTTGATCCTCCCCCCCTCCGGCCCGGTCGCCGGCGTCTGAGAGACATCTATGACATGGCTGATTCCACTGCCAGAGCAGCTTCCACTGGAATTTGCCTTGGAAAGCACTCCTAGCTGAGTCTCAGGGTTTTGCTTCTGATGTCCAGCAGAAGATCTTAGATGTTCCCTTTGTGGGCTTCAAGCTTTTTGGCCCTGATGTGCAGGATATTATTAATGACCTGCAAGCCTCTGGTAGGACTGTCCAGTCTGTTCGTTCTCTTTATCATAACCAGCCCAAGAGTAGGCCAAGACTCTCCCTTTGCAAAGTCTCTCATAAGTCAGGGTCAGGAACCAGACTTCAGGGCAAGCACAGAGCCAATGCTTCCTTGCCTGCCTCTTCCTCCGCCTCTGGCCCGCCCCCCCCTGCCAAAAGCCCCAGAAGTGGTGGTGTGACTCCAGCCTCTGGGGCAATAGAGACTGTGCCCAGTCAGCAAAGAAACAAGGGGTTCTATTCCTGGCTTTTCATTGTTCCCCAAGCACACCGGAGAGCAGAGGCCTGTTGCAGACCTCAAGGAGCTAAATCTTTACATTCAGTACAAGACATTGTGGATGGTCACTCTGCATGACCTGCTGCCTTTGCTCAAGCAGGGAGACTGGTTATGCTCCCTGGACATGCAGTATGCATACCTGCATATTGAGGTGTGCTCCCCCCACAGGCGGTATCTCAGGATCTTACTTCGAGACACAGCTCTTGCAGCAGGTTACACCATTAGGACTGAAGCCGCCAGGCGCCAGGACCCCACGGAAAAATTCTAGCTAGCTAACTACAGCGGGGACCTCTTCCCGGCTTGTCGGTTTCGCCTCCGGCGTCAGGCGTGGTACAAAAAGGCGGTCCGCCAGATTCCCCAGTTCTTTTCCCGCCGTCGACTTAGCTACCTGACCCCTTCGGTTACCAGTCTAGCGCGCGACGCGTGAATAGTTCTTTTTTCGATAAAATTTTCGAAAATCTTCAGACCTCTTCAAGCAAGATCTTGATGTCATCACCAACTTCGGGCCATCCTTCGAAGTGCGCTTGTGGAAAGCAGATCCCGTTCAAGGACCCCCACACGGCCTGCGTCCGGTGCCTAGGCCCAGACCACGATACCCGGGCCTGTCCTTCTTGCCAAGGGTTCAACAGCCGTACCAGGATCCGGCGTCAGAGGGCTTTGCAGGCGTTTCTTCTGGAGGAACAACTGAAGACCATGTCCTCCAAGGGGGAAAGCTCCAGGGTCCACAAGCACGCCGGAGAAGGAGAAGGGCCCTTCCAGGTCCCCTTCTAGGGGTTGAGTCCCGTAACTCGGTTCGAAATCTCTCGGCTGCAATCAAAAACCTTCATCTCAGGAGAAATCCGCCAGGCCTTCCTCCCCTTCCAGGGCCTTGGCGAAGTCCGGGGAACGACACCATCACCACCGCAAGTCGGGTTCCCGCTCCTCGGTACCCGACGTCAGGTCTTCGTCGGTGCCTCCACGCAAGACGTTGGAGCTCACGCCTTTAAAAAGGCCTGTAGCCCAGACGCCGGCTCGACAGCCGTCAGCCGTGCGCCCTTCTTCCCTGGAGCCGCCGTCGGCCCGACGACCGGCGCCCGGCCATTACATCCCAGCGGGCGCGGTAGGGGACCGGCCCGCCCCTCCTGAAAGAAAGAAGGCCCTGTTGCCTCCGACCCGACATCGGTCAGGAGCCTCTATCGGAGGAGGACCTAGAGCAGCCCGAGGACCAGGCAGGGCGACCCGGTCCCGTGGGTACTCCCAGGGATCATCTACAGAGCCCCTGTGGAGCCGGCGCTGGACCGGCGGGCCCGCCCACCGCCACCGGGCCGTCGTGGGGCCTCTCTCTAGTGGAGGTGAAAGATCTGTTCACCTACTGGTGGGATACCATTAAAAAAGACATGGTTCCCCCCCCTCCTCGTCCTACTCCTCCTCCTCCTCCTCTACCGGTTCCTGCCCCCCCCCTCGCCATCGGGGTCGGCAGGTCGTGTTCCTCCTCCCCGGGAGCCTAGAACCCCTCCCAGGGGGAGACCTGATAAACGGAGACCTCCGTCGAAATCCTCTTCTGGATCACCCAGCCCCAAGAGATCCAGGAGACGCCGACGTTCGCCTTCAACGGAGGACACGGGATCAGACTACTCCACCTCTAGATCCCCATCTCCACTCTCCGTCCCTTCTCCGGACCCACGTGAGATGCCTAGATCTCCTCCGGATGATCCCTCGTTCCTTGATATTGTGAGACATATACAAGAGAACATGGGATGGGATGCTGAAGACTTAGACCCAGAAGAGTGCGACTCGCCAAATATCTTCGCAAAAGGACCCCAAGCCTGTGGTGGTACCACCTTGGTTGACACTCGTGGGCGTCACCAAGGCGTGCGTAAGCGCCCACACTGCGCTCCCCGCGAGACCGAAGAAAGCTGATCGCTTGTACAAGGCTCCTAAGGACGACCAGTACTTGGCGCGCAGCATCCTCAGGCGATTCTCTGGTCATCCACAGCCTCACATGACCGGTCACAGAGGCCACAACATTTGAGCACCCTGCCACGGACCCAGAGTCCAAACAACTGGAGCGCATTGGTAGGCGCCGCGTAATCTTCGCTACCTGCGCCATCAGATCCCTGAACTATTTAACCCACATGGTTCCAGTTCCAGAGCGGCTTTGTGGGAACAGGGTCTGGAAGCAGCTGAAAAGATGCCGAAGGTGAGCAGAAGGAGGATGCTTCAGCTCCTCCGTGCAGGTTCAAAGCGTGGGGACCAAGTGCTAAAGCAGCGTATGACTCCCCCGGACTCATCGGCTGAGCAGCAGCTTCTGGCGTTTGCCTCGGAGACACTCTTGGTTGCGCGTCTCGGTTTTACCGGATGTCCAAGAACATCTTGGGCCCCTTGAGGGAGAAGTATTGTTTGGTAATCCTACAGAAAGATCCTACCAAACTCCAAGAGGCGGGAAGGCGGTAAGGTCGGTTCAGGCCATGTACCGACCTAAGCTTGGTTCCTTCGTAGGAACCAAAGCCGTTTCGTCTTGCAGACGCCAGAGGCAACAGACCCTCCGCTGCACCTCAGAGGGCTCTGGTTTCGTAGAGCCCAGGGCAAACAACCCGCCAGCCGAGGCCAGCGTTCTCCCAGGCAGGCCCAGCCAGCGGGTCCATCTGCCGCCACAGCCTGACTCCTTGCGGCCCCGCCCCTCAGGATCAGCGGGAGTTTATAGTCGGAGTGCATTGAACTTCCTGCCGGGATGGCAGGCCATTACCGACAGGTGGGTTCTTCAGTTGGTCAGTCTAGGCCACTTTATAGAATTCGCAGGAAAGCCACCCTCGAGGCCTCCTTTGCTCTCCCGGTATCAGGGTCAGCACAAAGCCTTGATCTGGCAAGAAGTACTCGAGCTACTACGAAAGGGAGCGATGGAGTACGTCCCAGAGAACCAGAGAGGACTAGGATACTATTCCCACTTCTTCCTGGTTCCCAAGAAAACAGGGGACCTCCGTCCAATCTTGGACCTCAGCGACCTCAATGTGTCGGTCACTTACAAGAGATTCCGCATGGTGACCCTTCCAGGTCTTATCCCCATGCTCAAACAGGGCGCCTTTTAGCGTCTCTAGACATGCAGGATGCCTACCTGCATCCCTGTGGCTCAGGCGCACAGGAGGTTCCTGCGCCTGAGTTTCCGACCACCACCTTCAGTTCGAGCCCTTCCTTTCGGACTGTCTTCCGCTCGAGGTCTTTACCAAGTGCATGGCAGTCGTGGCAGCGTCTCTGAGGAGACAGGGCCACTCGTGTTCCCGTACCTGGACGACTGGCTTCTCATGGCCGCCTCCAGAGGCGTTGCTTCTTGCAATCAAGAGCACCCAGGATCTCTTCCGATCCCTGGGCATCCTCATAAATTAACAGAAGTCTCTCCTGGTACCGTCGCAGAAACTGCAGTTCATAGGAGCAGTTCTGGACACTGTTCGGGAAGAGCCTTTCTTCCGGCCGACAGAGCGGGCGCATCAGATCCCTCATAAGGGACCTATCACTAAGCAAGGTTGTACCTGCCAGGTCGGTCCTTTCTTGCTCGGACACATGGCTGCGCCATTCCTACTGTCCCTTATGAAGACTCCACATGCGCATTACTCAGTGGATGCTCAAAGTGCAATGGGACCAAAGGCAAGACCACTTGCAGCATCGGTCAGACTCACGAATTCAGTGATTCAAGACTGGCAGTAGTGGCTAACCCCAGGGTCGCTCTCATCAGGCGTCCCGTTCATTGCGCCGCCCGGAGGTCACCCTCACCACAGACGCTTCCGGTCTTGGGTGGGGGCACACCTGGACGGGTAAAGTCCCAGAGTACGTGGACCCAGATGAGCTCACCTTCACATCAGCGTGCTGGAAATGAAGCGGTCCTCTATGCCTGCAGGCCTTTCAGTCAGTTATCCACGTGTACTCTTCTACTTCAGACAGACAACACGCGGTGATGTATTACCTCAACAAACAAGGGCGCACACTCTTACCCCTTTGCAGGAGGCCATGAGAGTGTGGGATTGAGTAATCGAACGCGGCGCGAATCAATCACACGCTGCACGTTCCCGGAGTGGACAACACTCGGTTGCAGGCGGCCTGAGTCGTTCTCAGGCCAGAGTCCACGAATGGGAACTCCTTCAGGAGGTAGCAGAGGATCTGTTTCTTCGATGGGGAACTCCAGATCTCAGACTTGTTCGCCTCCCCATCCAACATAAAACTGCCCAATTTTTGCTCGCTAGATCCAGGGCCTGGTGTTTTCTGGCGAAGCGTTATCCCTCTCCTGGGCCAACAGATTCCTCTCGCTTTCCCTCCTTTCCCGTTGATCCAGAGTTCTTCTCAAACTGCTGGAGGAGCATGCAATAATGATCCTAGTGGCCCCATTTGGCCCAGACAGATTTGGTTCCCTTTGTTGATTCAACTATCTCGAACCCCGCTCCCGCTGTCGCTCAGCTCCCACTTACTGTCTCAGGAGAAGGGTTCACTTGTCACCGGACCTCGTTCCTTGAACCTGCATGCTTGGCTCCTAGAGACATAGCCATTTTGCGTCCGAGGTCGCAAGAGGTTGCAGAAGTCCTTTCTGCAGCCAGAAAGCCGACAGCATCGGCGTCGCCATGAAATGGCGCCGTTTTATGTATGCATGACGCGAGCCGCGCCTTCCCCTTTAGGTTGTCCTGTGGGAGTAATATTAGAATATTTCTCTCCCTCTTTCATTCGGGTCTAGCCTCCCTCTATTAAAGTGCACCTCTGTGCCATTTACTACCACCTCCCGGTGGAAATCGTACAGTGGCTCAGGTGGATGCCTCTCGGGAATTTCTTAGGGGAGTGTTGCACCTTAGGCCTCCCTATAGAGACCCTGTGCCTCCATGGGATTTGCTTTTTGTCCTTGAACAGCTCACGCTTCCCCCCTTTGAACCTGCCGCGGATTGCGAGCTACGTTTTCTGTCGTGGAAAACGTTGTTTTTAGTTGCTGTTACCTCGGCAAGAAGAATTTCTGAACTTCACGCTCTCATGTGCAAAGAGCCTTATTTAGTTTTCCACCGGGACAGAGTATCCCTGAGGACGAACCCTAAATTCTTGCCTAAGGTGGTTTCTTCACTCACTCTGAACCAGGATATCGACCTTCCGGTCTACTTCCGAACTACTCTAATAGAGGAGGCTCTGCTCCATACCCTGGATGTTCACCGCAGCCTGAGGGTTTTACCTCAACAGAACTCAGTCCTTTCGTAGTTCTGAGCAGCTTTTCATTTCCTTCTCTGAGAGAATGATGGGCCAATCAGTATCCAAACAGTCCCTTTCTCGCTGGCTTGTCCAGTGTATTTCTCACTGTTATGGTATCAAACAAAAGCCCCTCCCGAGTACAGTCCGGGGTCATTCCACTAGAGGGGTGGCTACTTCCTTTGCAGCGCTCAAAAATGTTTCCACTTCTGCTATATGCGCTGCAGCCACTTGGAGTTCTGTGCATACCTTTATCAGGCATTATAGCCTGGACATCGCCTCTCGGCGAAGGGCTGGTTTTGGTTTGGCCGTACTTCAGGGTCTCCTGTCCTAGGTTCAGGACCTGGTTTTTATCCTTTAATTTCCTCCTCCCGGATTTTCTGACAGCGTTACTGCTTGGGAATCAGTCCTAATGGTGTAACCTGCTGCAAGAGCTGTGTCTCGAAGTAAGATAGTACAGTTACGTAAGAACTTACCGTAACAGTAGATCTTCGAGAACAGCTCTTGCAGCAGGTACCTTCCCGCCCACCTTCCCCCTTGGAGGAAGCATGGCTCAGTCTTTCTGAGCAGGAATTGTTATCTTTCTGTCTTCTGACGGCGAATCCTAGGTCTCCCATTTTGATGTCAGCCTGCGGCAAGAAGTCTCCGGCGGGAGAACTGGGGAATCTGGCGGGACCGCCCCCTTTTGTACCACGCCTGACGTCGGAGGCGGGACCGACGTCGGGGGCGGTCCCCGCTGTAGTTAGCTAGCTAGAATTTTTCCGTGGGGTCCTGGCGCCTGGCGGCTTCAGTCCTAATGGTGTAACCTGCTGCAAGAGCTGTTCTCGAAGATCTACTGTTACGGTAAGTTCTTACGTAACTGTACTTTCCTGTTCCAGGGAGTCTTGCCCTTTGGCTTGTCATCAGTACCACAAGTCTTTACCAAGTGCTTAGCAGCAGTGGCAGCACCCTCAGGTGCAAAGGCCTGTATGTTTTCCCTTATCTGGATGATTGTTTGCTGAAGGCCCAGTCCAGGGAGGTCCTGCGGACTCTAGTCCACACCAGGCACTTATTCCAGGCTTTGGGGATTACAGTCAGTCCACCCAAATCCATTCTCGTCCCATGCCAGCGGCTGCAGTACATTGGCGTAGTCCTGGACACAGCCCAAGGCAAGGCCTTCCTTCCTCTGGACAGGGTGGAATGCTTGATAGCGCAGGCCCAACTGGTTGCCCAAAGCCGGTGGATCACCACCAGGACCTTCCTCTGGTTGTTGGGCCTGATGACCTTGGCCATAGCAACTGTCCCTGTGGCCAGGCTACATATGAGGATTCCCCAGTGGAGCCGTAGGATCCAGCAGGATCAATGCACCAATGATCTAGATCAACGGGTTCTTATTTCCTCCCCTGTCTGCTAGGTTCTTCAGTGGTGGATGGATCCTCTCAGTCTTCTGAGAGGGGTGTCTTTCTTCATTCCCTCTCCACAGCAGATCCCCACCTCAGATAGCTCTGGTCTGGGCTGTGGGGCGCACCTGGGTCCCGGTCAGTGTTGGAGGCCCATCTCCACAAAAACGTGCTAGAAATGAGAGCATTTCTCTATGCCTTACAAGCTTTCCAGAGACACCTCTCTCTGGGTCCCCTCCTGGTGCAGTCGGACAACCTCAGTGTCGTTTATTACATCAACAAGCAAGGGAGGACTCACTCCTATCCTGTGTCAGGAGGCGATGAGAGAATGGTACAGGGCTGTAGAACATGATCTAGAATAGTAGGCTGTCTATGTTCAGGTGACCAAAACGCCCTGGCGGGCAGCCTCAGCTAGGCACAGTCCAGACATCACGAATGGGAGCTACTGTCTTCAGTCACAGAGGACCTGTTCGACAGGTGTGGTTGCCCAGAGTTGGACCTTTTTGCGTCTCCACTCAACAAAAAACTGCCGTGTTTTTGCTCACTAGATCCAAGGTCTGGGCTTTTCTGGCAAGACACATTGTCCCTGTCTTGGAAAGGAAGGTTCCTCTATGCCTTCCCTCTAATTCAGAGGGTGCTGATCAAGCTCCAGATGGAAGTCGCCACCCTTATTCTGGTGGCCCCGGTTTGGCCTTGTCAGATTTGGTTTCCATTACTGCAGCAGTTGGCTGTGGAACCTCCAGTTCCTCTGCCAGGACCTGTGGCTCAGGGACAGGGAACTCTGGTTCATCCTTACTTCAAGTCCCTCCATGTGCATGCCTGGCTGCTGAAGATGTAGCCATTACCCGGTTCAGGGTGTCTCAGAAAGTGGCTGATGTCCTGCTGGCTGCCAGGAAGCTGTCCACCAGGGCCACTTATTCGATGAAGTGGAAGAGAGTTGCTATATGGGCAAATTACCATCACCTGGACCCTTTCTTCCATCCAGTGAACCAGGTTCTAGTGCATCTCTTGTCCTTGTCTGATGCAGGACTCCAATATGCCTTTATTAAGGTGCACTTACCTGCTTTACATGTGCCCATTGATGGTTGTACTATGGCCCAGCTGAATGTGACTTGTAGTTTTCTGAGAGTCATTTTACACTTGAAGCCTCCTATCCATAATCCGGTCCTGGCTTGGGACCTGAACTTTGTCCTAGAGAAGACAACTTTACCTCCATTTGAGCCAGCCGCATCTTACGAGCTACGCTTTCTGTCATGGAATGCATTACTTTTAGTAGCTGTTACTTCTGCTCAAAGAATTTCAAAGCTACAGGTTCACATGCATGAGTAGCCTTATTTGATTTTCCACAAAGACAGGGTGTCTTTGCATACTAGCCCTAAGTTTCTCCCTAAGGTAGTATCTGAGTTTACTTTAATTTAATCTATCTGCCTGCCTGTTTATTACTCAGAGCATTACAATCCTGGGGAGGCATTGCTCCATACTTTCATGTGCATATAATTCTTGGGTGCTATACACACCATACCAAGGACTGCAGAAAGTCCTCTCAGTTATTTGTTTCTTTCGCCCCTGGGAAAGAGGGCATCCCAGTTTCTAAACAGTGTTTGTCCAAATGGTTGGCCAACTGTATTACTTTTCGCTGCAGGAAGTATGGTAAGGAACTTTCTGGGGTTGTTCATGACCACTCAGCCAGAGGCATGGCCACTTCAGTTGCCTGTTTCAGGAATGTGTCAGCCGAAGACATCTGTGCTGCTATGACTTGGAGTACTGTCCACACTTTCACAAATCACTACAATCTGGACATTGCCTCTAGGTGGAGGGCAGGCTTTGGCCTAGCTGTGCTACAAGGCCTTCTGTCTTAGGCTTTTGGCCTCCTGCCACTCTAGACTGTCATGATGTCAGAACTGCTTGGGACTCATTCCATAGGTGTGACCTGATGAAAGGGATATCCCCAAAGAAGATGGAACAGTTAAGTAAGAACTTACCGTAACAGTAGATCTTCGAGGGAATCTCATCAGGTCATGCCATCCCACTGTCCATCCCCCTGGCTCTATGTCTCCAGTGGGGCTTTCTGTTTGCTCCAGCCCCTTTTTATAACGGGGCTCCTTTCTCTCTCCTTGGTTCCCTAGCTGGAGGCCTAGCTCTTATGGTTTCTGGCAGAGGAAAGAACTGAAGAGGGAGTGGTTCTGTCCATGCTTATGTAGGGTAAGGGACATCAGCGTGTGATGTTGGTGTGGGTGGCCCCTATTAGACTGCTACGGAAAAGCTTCCGTGAGATCCTAGTACCAGGCGGTTAGGTTCCATAGGTGTGACCTGATGAAAGAGATTACATCGAAGCTCTACTATTAAGGTAAGTTCTTACGTAACTGTTCTTTCCTTAATTACCCTCTTGAATGAATCCACTTCCTCTATCACACTTCCCATATCAGTCCTGCCTAGATCATCCCTGACCGGGCAAAATGTAAATCTCGGTGATCTTACAAGAACCAGTCTTCTCCATAGATTCCCACTTTTGGGTCTGATTTAAAGGTATTAAGACCTTGTGGGAGCTAGAACTTATCTGGTGGAAGTTGGTGATGTGAGTAGACCCCCCCATGCAAGTTACTGCATGTGCCCGATGGTATACCGCAGCACCAGTCCCCAACCAACTCAGTTTCTTTTTTCCCCGCCATCGAGTGTGTATCAGTAAAATAGCTACTGTCTTCAGGGCAAGAACTTCACCGTCTACATGACAGCAGCATTCAGTTCTTCAGCTTTTGTTTAAAGAGCCGCTGATATGATACTGGCAGGCAACCCATAACATGGAGTTGCCTGCCATAGGAGATATCATATCTGTATTGGCATTTCTTTGCTCAGTATTAAACAAGTTGTTTCCTCTGTAACACCTGGCTCATAACTTCCATGTATAGTCTGGGTGATCGCCATGCACTGCAGGCCCCCAAAAAAACAACATAATTATGACGCAGTAGGGAACCGGGATCAGACGTTTATGGACTTGTATTGAATGGGAGGGGCTGCCTAAATGTATTCTATTATCTTTACCCAGGTGTACGGTACATTTCCAGCAAAGATAATCAAGGTACATTTAGCAGCCCTCCCCGATTCCATTACATTGTCCATAGAGCAGCTGTAGCGCTGCTCCCTACCATATGTCAGTAATTATGCTGTTTTTGGGGCAGCACCTGGTGTCTGACCCAACGGGTTGGCAGGGCTGGCACCATCTGTGGTGCTGCGTGACATAACATGTGGCTGATAGGGTGATGGCCTCTGGACTGGTGCCGCTGTCAACAGCACCGATATCTGCCCCACTTGTTGTATCGTCCCTGTCCCTCCAGGGGTGGGAGCAGCCACGAAGCCATGATGCTGCTGCCGGCACTTTGGCATCAGCAGAGTCTTTAATGCCTCTGGCGGCACTGGGGTCAGGCTTCTTGGGTCCTGCCCCAGTGCTGTTTATGGTGCCATATAAATCTGCAGTGTAAGGATCCTTCCCTACAAGAGGTCTTGGGGCCATCCTCAGTGAACTAGTCAAGGGGGGAGGCACTGATAAGCAGAAGGAAAATCCCAGCCTCTCCCTACAAAACAGGGTACTAAATGAGAAAAAGACTGAGGTAGAAAGGTCAGTGGGGGATGCTGCAACAGAAGGTAAAGCCATCAAAAAATGGAGAGCAATGAGTACCAATGCCTGTAGTCTGGGTAACAAGCTCCCTGAATTAGTGGCCTTGATGGAGGAGGAACATCCGGATATCGTGGCAGTCACAGAAACATGGTACACACAAAACCATGACTGGGACGTAAACATACCAGGATACACTATCTACAGGAGGGACAGGGAGGGTAAAAGAGGAAGAGGAGTAGCTCTTTACATAATGGAAGGAATTAAAGCAACAGAACAAAACGGTAAACAGGGAGGAGAAGAAGCACCGTGGGTAAATTTGGAGACAGGCAATGGCACGACAATCCGCACAGGGGTTGTAAACAGACCCCCTTCTCAGGGGGATGAAATGGACAAGGAAATAATAAAAGTATACTTAGAATGGCAGAAAAAGGGAGATATTGCTGATGGGTGATCTGAATATGCCAGATGTTAACTGGACTGCAGTTGCAGCAGCCACTTCAAAGAGTGGGTTTATTCTAGATGCCCTACAGGGGGCATGCCTTAGACAACTAGTATTGGAGCCCACTCGAGAGGGAGCAATCTTAGACCTGGTTCTCTCAAATGGAGATGGAGAGAGGATCACAGATACAGAAGTGGGTAGCCATTTGGGAACTAGCGACCATCGAACAGTATGGTTCACAATAAACACAGCAATAGAGTCAAGACATACAAAGGCAAAAGTACTGTTCTTTAGGAGGGCTGCCATTGCCAAAATGGGTGAGTGCCTAAGGAATGCACTAGCAAATGGGTAGGAAGGAGGGGTGGAAGAACAATGGGGAATAATAAAAACTGCCATCACAGAGGTAACGAGCCTTTGTGTGAAGCAAATAAACAAAACAAAACGATGTAAGAAACCGCTATGGTTCTCAAAGGAAGTGGCAGTGAAGGTTCAAGAGAAAAAGAAAGCATTCAGGAAGTACAAGGAATCACAGAAGGAGCAGGACAGAGAACTGTATCAGTTAAAGCAAAAGGAAACTGGGAAGGCAGTCAGAACAGCAAAGGCTCAAACCGAGGAAAAGATAGCCAACTCAGTTAAGAAGGGGATAAAACCTTTTATAGGTACATCAGGGAGTGAAGGAAGACCAAAGGCATGGATAGTGAGGCTTAATAAAGGGAGGAGGGTGGGCAGAGGGTGACTGTGAAAAGGCAGAGATACTAAACAAATATTTTTGCTCAGTATTTACAAGTGAAGAGGGGGAGGTACCTAAAACATACAGTAGAAATACTCTGGATACAGATGTTGATACCAGCCCATTTACAGAAGAAAGGGTTCTGAAAGAACTCTTAAAACCGAAGGTGGACAAAGCAATGGGGCCTGATGGGATTCATCCCAGAATTCTAAAAGAACTAAGGGTAGAACTAGTGACACCACTGACTACCCTCTTTAACAAATCATGGGAGGATGGGATAGTACCCGAGGACTGGAGGAGGGCAGATGCGATTCCCCTTCACAAAAGTGGGAGCAAGGCAGAAGCAGGGAACTACAGACCTGTTAGTTTAACCTCAGTGATAGGGAAAATGATGGAATCACTTCTGAAGGAAAGAATTGCTCGAGTATCTAGAGGCCAGAGGGCACAGGACCCAAGGCAGCATGGATTCAGCAGGGAAGGTCATGCCAGACGAATCTGATAGATTTCTTTGACTGGGTGACCAAAGTAGTAGATCAGGGAGGGGCTGTGGACATGGCCTACCTAGACTTTAGCAAGGCATTTGTCACAGTCCCACACAAAAGATTAATATACAAGTTAGCCAGCCTGGGAGTGGGTCCCAAGATGACAGCCTGGGTAAAACATTGACTGGAGAATAGGACACAGAGAGTAATAGTAAATGGAGTCCACTCTGAAGAAAGGGGGGTTACTAGTGGGGTACCGCAGGGTTCAGTATTAGGACCGGTCCTCTTCAATGTCTTTATAGCGACATTGCAGAGGGACTGGAAGGAAAGTATGTCTCTTTGCAGATGACACAAAGATCTGCAACAGAGTTGATGCACAAGGTGGGGTGGAAAGGATGAGAAGGGGCTTGGCAAGGTTAGAGGAATGGGCAAATGTATGGCAGCTTAGATTCAGTGCTAAGAAGTGCAAGGTAATGCACCTGGGAAACAAACACCCAGTGGAAGAGTACACAGTGGGGGGTGAGATACTAACAACAACAAAAATGGAAAGGGACCTGGGGGTAGTCATATCAGATGACCTAAAGCTGGGCAAGCAATGTGAGAGGGCAGCAAGGAGGGCTGGGGGGATACTGGGATGCATAGGGAGAGGCATCACCAGTAGAAAACAGGAAGTTATCCCTCTGTACAGACAGCTGGTGAGACCCCATCTGGAGTACTGCGTGCAGTTCTGGAGACCCAATCTCCGCAAAGACATAGACAGGATGGAAGCTGTCCAGAGGAGGGCAACTAAAATGGTGCAGGGTCTGCACCGGAAGACATATGAAGAGAGACTTAAGGAGCTTAATATGTATAGCCTCGAGGAAAGGAGGGGAGGGGGACATGATAGAAACTTTCAAGTACCTCAAGGGAATCAACAAAGTCCAAGAGGGTAGCATCTTTCAAAAAAAGAGGTGTGCAAGAACAAGGGGGCACAATTTGAAGATAGAGGGGGGGCGGCTCAGAGGTAATTTGAGGAAGTACTTTTTCACAGAGAGGGTTGTGGATGCATGGAACGGCCTTCCGGGAGGAGGTTGTGGAGTCAAAAACAGTGGTGGGATTCAAGCATGCATGGGACAGTCATAAGGCAATTTTAGGGAGTGGGGGTAGGAAGAAGCAGGCTACTGGTTAACTAGGATCTGCAGCTTATCCATTAGGTAGGGAAATGGGCAGACTGGGTGGGCCAAGCGGTCCTTATCTGCTGTCAAATTCTGTGGTTCTATGATGCCGCCAGATCCGTTTCCTAGACCCCATCTTGGGATGAGTTCAATGTTGTTGAGGCTATGGCCAGCACTGTTGGCTCTTTGACCCCCTCTTCTCTGCTACTCTCTGACTTAGGATGTAGAGGTGGACGAGTCAGACCCTGACCTCATCATTTCTGATGTTAAGGAGGATGATTCATTATTATGGCCCAGAGAACTCAGAATCAGTTCTTGTGAGTGTACCTCAGGAGGATCTCTCCTTGCCGTCTGTGCTCAGAAGTGTGCATTCTACATTGAATTTTGAGCCAGCAGCCATAGGCCAGACTAGGCACTTTCAAATAGAGTTTCTAAACGTGCCTAATATCCCAGTCTCCTTTGCTCCTCCCATCAAACCAGCCCTAGAAATACCCTCAGAGGCAGCTTGGAGAAGGCCTGCTACAGCGGAAGCTGTCCCCCAAACAGACTGACAAGGAATAAAATCGTGTATGTACATTTTAAACATGTGTATTGATACTGTCTTATGTTTTCTGCGGGTCACCATTGCATATGAGCTCTGCTCAATGGTTAGAGCCCTAAATAAAATAAAACAAAATGAAATGACATACATGGTACCTAAAACTAATTTTGTGTATTTCACTCATTCAGTAGTGGATGCCATTATTATGCTGGCTGAGAATGACAAAGTCATAGTGCCCTGTGAGGTCACCAGGCACTCCACCGACAAGGAGTTGCACAAGGTGGATATGGTCATGCAGATCTGTGCCTCAGCTACCCTTGGCATGAGGTTGACTAGGTTGACTACCATCACTTCTGAGTAGGAGTATTGCCTACTGGAGCAAGCTTAAGTTTCTGGCAGAGGCCCTGCCACACACACAGGCAAAATAAAAAATGCTGCTTGCTGTTAAGGACACTCCCTGGCGTTTCAGCAGCCCCATGGCAAAGTCATAATTTATTGCCCAGTACATGATGGTCATCTAAACATTTAAAATCCACAGTAAAAAAACATGGGTTGCCATGCCTGTTTTTAAGTTACATTGGGGAGATGTAATCTCTCTTGATGGAAAAAATCTGGAAGGGGTCAGATTGTTTTATGTGGTTGTAGCATCAATATTTTAGATGTCAGCATGAGTATGAAAGAACATGTGAAACAAGGACACATCATTTGTCATGATGCTTGCTTCATTTTTTCCACAAATGCAGAAATAAAGAGTAAATTACCAATACTATGACACCTTCTTGATCTGATACCCCCCCCAAAAAGGGGGGAATATTTGTATGTTTTTATACATAAAACCATTTCAAACTCATGTCATTTTCATAAAATGTTTTTGGTAGATGTAGAATATGATTATGAATGTAGAAACAGAAAGAAATATAGGGGTTGCCATGTTTCTGTTAGTTATGTCTCCTGTCAGAGTTGCAGTTTCAGAGGTGGTCGGCTCAGGGCAAAAATAATTGTCACATCCCAATAAAAAAATGCAACTTACAAAAATGCTGTTCAAACAGTCAAAAGTATATGCAAAATGGCAAGGACTTTAATATAAAATAAACAGGGTAACCAAAGGTAGACTGATATTTAGGTAAAGCGCTGTCAGTGATGCCAACTGCTGCAACTGTGGGAGCCAATTTCCTTGCTGCCATCCTGTATATATTCTTAGCTGGGCATGACATAATAGGATAAATTATTATTCTAATAATGCTTCCATATATTTAAGAAAGTATTTGTGTCAGAAAACATCCTTAAAAGCTTTTTCGAGAGCATCAGAAAAATGGGAATTTGAAACACCAGGGAACGTCTTTAAACAAGGTATTGAATCTAACAGCCACCAGTTTAATATTCTGTGGATGCCTTTGATGCAGCAGCTAACCACATGGCTGCAGGCATTTACATCAGGCAACACTTCTGCCTGTGGACTGCTGGTTTCACCACGGACATCCAGCAACAGATCAAGAATGTGACCTACGATGGCACTTATCTTTTTGGACAGCAGATGGGGCAGTCTCATAATGAGTCTAATTAGACTGCCAGCTCCCTTCGACTCACAGAGGGGTAGAGGATGTGGCGCTTTTCAAAACAAGCTGTCCTTTCTTAGCAGTGGAGCACAAACAAAGCAAAACCCCCCCCCCAAAAAAAAAAAGTGCAGCCAAAGACACAGGCTCCAGAAGTGCTCAGTGCTCCTGTCTGAAGCTGTAGTCCCAGATCTAGTTCAGCTGCCTAAGGCGGATCTCTCCTCCCTAGTTGGGGGTCTGACCATTTTACCATCAGTGGGAATCCATTCTCGATAGAGAAATGCGCTCAGGATTTTCTGAGAAGCATCCCCCCACTGGGACAATCCTCCCACAAGTCAACAGCCATTGTCAGCTCACATGTCAGAGCTTCTGGTACAGGAGATTGCAGGCCTTCTGAGAAACATGACAGTAGAAACAGTGCCAGTGTCAGAATGGAACACAGGGTTCTACTCCCAGTACTTCTTGGTACCAAAGAAATCAGGTGGCACGTGCCCCTTTCTGGACCTCAGGATTCTGAACAAATATACGGGTCAAGAAAAATACCAAGATAATTTCTGTGGAATCTTTGCTACCGTACCTGAAACATCAGGATTGGCTAGCATCACTGGATATGCAGGATGCATACAAACACATACCTGGTGCACCCGAGCCGCCACAAGTACCTCTGGTTCTGTGCGAAGGGGCAACAGTATCAGTTCAGAGTCCTACCCGTTGAGTGTTTCTCAGTGCTGTGAGTTTTTACAATATGTTTTGCAGTACTCACAGTGCATCTCAGAAAGCTAGGACTCCGAAGTCTTCCATAACTAAAGACTGGCTAATATTAAGCCTGTCCAGACAGATCAGGCAGTGGCCACTGCCTCTCAGTTCCTAACATCCATGGCAGTCTTGCTGAACCCCTCGAAGTCTTAGCTGGAGCCCTCTTAGCTGCTGTTCATAGGAGTTCTTCAGGACTTGATGGGAGCTTGGGCCTCCCTCCCAGACAGCAGGCTGCCAGCAGTCTTGCAGAAGGTGTGCTATATCATGGAACACAAGACTGTGCCAGCCCGTTCCATGTAATGCATGCTGGGCCTGATAGCCTCCTCACTGCTCACAGTGCTGCACATGAGGGCAACTCGGTGGCTGCTCAGTACACAGTGGTCACATTCAGGTACCCAAACCCCTGGTGAGATCCCTGATGTGGTGGTCAGTGGAGGACAACTTCCTCCAGGACTTCCCCTTCCTTTTCCAGCTCATGGCAGGAGGAACTGCATGAAGCCTCCCTTAGGCTAATTAAACTTATTTTGAGAGACTCTAAAAATACAAGAGAGAAACCGTTGAATTAAAAGAAAGAGAGCAGAATCTGAATAAATGTGCTGATCTGGCTGAGTTTGATGCTTTCAAAAAACAATTGACTGAAACGATTCAAAAGTTTGATAGGAAAACAAAAGCATATAAGGAGCATAAATGGTTACGAGATCAGAGGGACTAGGAGAACAATTGTGTTTTTAATTGGAAGCAATTTGAGAAGCACCAGACATATTCTAACACACAAATCATTCCTCACCCCATTTTAGAGGGACAGCAAGCATCCACTGACCCTCAAACAAATGTTCACACAGTTTGGCCACCTAATCAGATGCCGCATCTTCGTTTTTTAGAAGACTCTTTGACATAAGAAGGGAGCCTACCATCACAACCTCCTTCTCTCCCATGACGCAGTCCTCAAGTCACCTTCAGCAGACAGGCCATACAAGAAGGGGGAAATGCATTTCTGGGAGATCAAGGAGGTCATCAGCGACAAAATCAAGTAGAGGACAGGAGCAGACAAGACCAACAGAGGCAGTCACAACATCTACAGGGATACGCGCAGCGGGGGATGGGGGGGCAATACCAAACCCAGTGTCAGACCCGCTCTTAACAATGAGCAATGTTATCACTTTATCTTCCCATGAATTCTCAGACTTGGAAGTGTCAGCATTAAGCAAAGGATTTAAGTTTGTACCTACTAATAAATTTGACTATTTTACTACTTCACTTGATCTACATAAGTTTGCTAAGAATTTAAATCTGAAATGTACGTATTCTAATGACATGCCTTTTTTAGGGACTGAATCTGTTTGAGGGGATTCTGCAAATGTGTTAATGTCTCCATTGTGCTTTCAGATGAACCCCAGACTGAAATTTCACAACAGTTTAGACCACAGTTCACCTTTATGCAGTACCACCAATAAACACGGCTGTTGGGGTTTTTGTGCAAGCATGGGAACGTGATTTTTAAGCTTTAGCAGAACAGGGTTTTACACCCTCTTTTGTTAATAAGTGCAGCAGAGCATAATAATGGCATTATTTGGGCATTAAATATTGATTTGACCATTAAGCCAGCAGATAAGGGTGGGAGCATTGTGGTCATGGGGACTCCCAAGTACATTGCTGAGGTGCAGTGACAGCTTAGTAATACTAAGTTTTATCGTAGCCTTAGTTGTGATCCAGCTTTTACATTCAAGAAAAAAACTGATGCATATGTTATGGCACATTTGGAGGGGTGGATAGACACACAAACTAGAGATTTTTTAATCAAACCATTTCCTGTCCGTCAGGCCATTTATATCCTCCCCTAGGTGCATAAGAATTTGAGGCACCACCTGGGAGACCAGTTATCTCAGGTAATGACTCCCTGAGTGAACCTTTATCCTCTTATTTTTTAATTTTTTTAACCAGGAGAGAGACACTAAGCTGAAAGCTTGTTTACAGGTGCAACCTGGGAGCACAAGGAAGTTAAGTGACTTGCTCAGGGTCACACAGTATGCAAGTGGGGGCTGTGGGATTCAAACCCAGGGTTTGCAGCTCAGAGCCTTAAACCACAGTGCTATACTGCCTCCTTAAACTTGTCAGTGTCAGCGGCTCATCAGGTAGCACACTCGCCTCTGAGGAAGGGAGATCAGAAGGCTATGGGTTCTATCCCCACACAAGGCTCTTGAGTTAAATCCCAAAATTGGGACACCGTAGTGCAGCATGGGGGTGCATCACTTGTAAGGTGCTGTCTTTCAGATGAGACATTAAACTGAGGTCCCATCTGCCTGTGCTGGTGGTAGTTCAGGTGGATGTTAAAGATCCCGTGGCACTTCTTGAAAAGAGTACAGGAATTTCCCTGGTGCCCTGGCCCAATTTCCCTCCATTCTCTATAAATACCACCAACAGCTTAATCTGATTCAAGGTCAGTTGGCATTCATCTGTATCCCCCTCCCTCATGTGGATCATTACATCCAGCCCGTTGTTACATGGCCTAGATACTACATTAAAGATACCTCAGAAGTTCTCTAACTTTTTCAGGACATCCACATTGAGTCAGGTGACCTTCTTGTCACCCTTGATGTGGAGTCTTTATATACAGTCATTCCACATACAGAGGGTTTAGAAGCAGTGCGCACCTTTCTTTATTGAAGAGAGCCTAATAGTATGCATAAAGAGAGCCTAATAGTATGCCACCAACTGATATGCTAGTTCAACTGGTGAAGTTTGTTCTAGAGTGTAATTCTTTTACTTTTTTGGGTGAGCACTTATTTACAAATTAGTGGCACCACTATAGATGCCTCTTCTGCACCAAACTTTGCAAACCTAGATGTGGGATTTTGGGAAGAGAATTACATTTTCAGTGAGGAAGTCAACCTGTGTTTGGATAAAAGTTCACTCTGGCATCGATAATAGATAACATATTGACGGTATAGTAGAAGAGTTGGGCTTATTTGTCCAGTATTTGGAGTCTAGCAACTCCAACTTACATTTGACGGTGTCGCATAGCTACAGAAGTATTTCATTTTTAGATTTAGTACTGACCAAGAATGATGAAAATGTTACTGACACCGACCTGTTTCGTAGCCCACTGACATGAACACACTGCTTTTATCTAGCTCCTGTCATCCCCACCACACCATCAATAATATCCCCACTCGTCGCTTCCTTAGGATTTGTCGCAACTGTAGTACTGACTCGTCATTTGAAAAAAAAAAATGCATCAGATCTTTCAGGCAGGTTTAAGGAATGTGGTTATTCAACAAGGTCTGTTGAGAGTACATATGAAAAGGCTAGGAATGTGGCTCGTCAGACCCTTCTTACCCCAAATTTGCAAACAGACATGATTGGCACTACTGACATCGAGAGAAGTCATTTTATAACAACGTACAATGTTCAGTTTAGTGCAGAAGAGCAGATCAAGAAAAACTGGCATATCCTTTACACTGAACCTAAACTTTCTGATTGGTTCAAACAGTTCCCCTGGATGGTGTTGTACAGGAGGGCCAGAAATTCAGCTGATATTCTCTCCCACAGTCTTCAACCTGTGCCACGTCGCACACCCACCTCGTTGCCCACCCTTCCACCAGGGTGCCATCGGTGTGGAAGATGTACATTTTGCGGATTTATTACACCTACAAAAACTTTTTTGAATCCCTGTGAAAGTAAACAGTTGGTTATTTCCAAGTGCATCAGTTTGATATGATGCATGTGATATATTTAGCTACATGTGCGTGCTGTGCAATTTATGTGGGACGCATGAAAAGGAAGTTCAGAGAAAGAGTTGGGTGACCATGTGAGAGAGTTGGAACACTGAGATGAGGAATATGCCACTGTTACGCATACCCTTGCCTCAAGTGATCCCAATTCACATAAATGGTCATCTACATGGATTGAAAAAGTTATTTTGGGACCGAGGGGTCAGGACATTGGGAAGATGCTTGCAAAAAGAGAAGGTTTTTGGGCATTCAAATTAGGGGCGGCCGAAAATAGGGGTTTGGATGATAAGACTGAATTAACCTCGTATCGGTAGTGTCAGTTTAGGTAATGCCAGTAAATATGTGGTTCTCTGTAAACGTGTGCGTTTTCCATAATGTTTGTACTGCTTTACACATGTCTGTGTCGGTTTCTATATGTGCATATATCTTCTGCTAGTTTTGAAGTTTGTGTTCTAGGCAGCCACGTATATCAGCCAGTCAGCATCTTTGGTTCAGATAGCACTTTTACTTTTGCCGATTGTAGCTATATAGAAGGAGTATGTTTTGTGATTATTTTAAACATATTACAGTTAATAAGAAATATTATCTTAAATTGTTTTTTCCTGCATTTTTATATTTATAAGCAATGGTATTTGCTCACTTATGTACTGTACCAGTGTCATGTATGTGTATATTTATACACCTTGTCTATGTTATCGCTGAGTTTTGGGGTTTGCAGACGTTTTTGGTGCAGTAGTTACTCTATTTAATTAGCATTCCAATGGACGAATTAGCATCTATGTATCAGTTAGTAGTCTGATGAATTAGTTGTTTGTACTTTGAGCACTGATTTTATGTATTTCACCTGTTTTGTATTAATTACTTGTATTTAAAGAGGGAACAATAGCTGAGCATTTTAGCTTCTTGATAAAGCGTGCGTGCATGAATTATTGAATCTTTTCTTTGGTTTTGTTTTGGTTTTTGCTGGGCCAGCTGTGTGTTCACTTGGCTTGCATAATAAAACGTTTTTGAGCACCTTCAACACAGGCTTTGAGTGTGGTTTTATTTTATTTTTGTTAGTAAATGTTGAAATGACGCATCATGGTTCTTTGAGCTGCCCTTTTTTGTTTTCGGCTTCCTCTTCTCCCCACTGGAGCCAGAGGTGACCTTAACCACAGATGCCACTACCTGGCACAAGTGTCACTGTTTAAGAGGTTCCATAAGGGTATTCTGCACACAGGCAAAGTACAGGATCCCATGTGCGCAGGCGCTGCAGCCAGTGCGGTCAAATGCCAGGAATACTAAGCAACACAAATAGCCACATTCAGTCATCCATTCAAAACAAAATTAAACTAGTAATGGTGGAAAAATACAGGTTACTCACCTGTAGCAGGAGTTCTAGGGGTGATATATGTTGTTCATCCACACTGTCTGTCAGGTTCCTTGCCTCTTTAAGATGGTCCGGAAAGTCTTCAAGCTGGCTTCTCCCACCCACGTGGGTGGCAAAACCCTTGGCTCCACCCCATGATGCCAGATCTAGCCCGCTGGAGGCCAGGTTGCGCGTCGAAACCGGGAAGGTCGGGTGGGTCATGTGGATGAACAACATATACTACTCCTAGAACTCCTGTTACAGGTGAGTAACCTGTATTTCTAGGGACCTGGATATGTTGTTCAATCCACACTGTCTGGCAGACTCCTAGCAGTTCTCTGGGAGGAGGGAGGCAAGGCGCGCAACCCCGATACTTACTTGGGGAATAAGGACTGGAGAACCGAGGTCCCAAAACCAGCATCCTGGCGTGACTCTAGGTCAACGTGGTAATGGTAAATAAAAGTGTTTGCTGACTTCCAGGTAGCAGCCCTGCAGATTTCCTGGATAGGGACGTCCCTAGAAGCAGCCACTGAAGCAGTGGTATGGTGGGTAGAATGAGCTCTTATCCCTTTGGGTGGCTTCATGCCCGCCAACCTATAGCAGAGATCTATGCATGAGGTGACCCACCTGCTTATCGTCCACTTGGCTGCAGGTCTGCCAGATGCGGCTTCAGCGTAGGTGACAAACAGCTGGAAAACCTCTCCCCGAACTTCAGCCGTCCGCTCCTTATAATAAGCGAGCGCTCTTCTAGTGTCCAAAGTAGGGTCCAGCCTATATTCGGCCTCCAAGGTGTGATTGGGGTAGAACACCGGCAGAATCAACACCTGATTCAGGTGAAACTCTGACACCACCTTCGGAAGGAATTTTGGGTGGGGGCGAAGGACAACCTTGTCCCTGTAGAAGACCAGATAAGGAGACTCGATGGAAAGCACCTGGAGCTCTCCCATCCTTCTGACTGACGTGATAGCCAGCAAGAAGGCGGTCTTCCACAACAGGTGGGAGATATCGCACCTGTGCATTGGTTTGAATGGCTTGCCCATGAGCTTAGCCAATACCAGCAGTAGATCCCATGGAGGTGGAGTTTCTCGCTCCGGAGAGGATATGTCATCAAGGCCTTTGAAAAAGCGCCTGACCACCTTCTCCTGTGCCACCGACTGCTTGCCGGCCCGCGCCTGATAAGCAGAGATGGCTGCCAGGTGCACCTTAAGGGTAGTCGACCGAAGCCCTAGCTGAGACAAGGACCACAAGTAATCCAAAATGCTAGCCAATGGACAGGCAGAGGGGTCCAACCCCTTGTCCTGACACCAAATGGAGAATCTCTTCCATTTAAAGGCATAGCACTTTCTGGTCTACTCCTTACAGGACGCCTCAACAACACAGAGGACCTCGTCTGAAAGACCCAAGGCCTGGAACTCTAGCCGCTCAGGAACCAAGCCGTCAGGTGCAGGGATTGAAGGTCCGGATGGAGAACTTTCCCCTGATTGACTGAGATCAGGTCCGGGTGGGCTCGAAGCTGCCTGGGGAGCCTGGAGCTGAGGCTGAGGAGATCTGGGTACCAGAACTGGTGAGTCCAGTCTGGAGCTACCAGAATCACCTGTGCCTTGTCCCTCTTCGCCTTGAGAAGCACCTTGTAGATCAAGGGAATTGGAGGAAAGGCGTAGAAGAGGCCAGGGGTCCACAGCCTCGAGAAGGCATCCCCCTGCAGCGAGCCCTGCTGGGGATGGGCATGAAACAGCCTCGGCTTCCCGTTCTCCCTGGAGGCGAACCAGTCCACCTGAGGGGTGCCCCCAGTGGGAGAACAGGTCTTGAACTGCCTCCGGCAGGAGAGACCACTCGTAAGATGCAGCGCCTGTCCGGCTGAGGGCATCGGCCAGATTGTTCGAGGCTCCTGCCACATGGATGGCTAGGAGATCTGCCTCCAGGCTGATCACGAGAGACCAAATGCGGAGAGCTTCTTTGCACAAAGGCAAGGAGTGCCTCCTGCCCTGCTGGTTGAGATAGTACATGGTCGTGGTGTTGTCCGTCTGGACCTGAACCACCTGATCCCGTACAAATGGAGTGAAAGCAGTGAGGGCTAATCGAACTGCTCGAAGCTCCAGCAGATTGATATGGCATCAAGACTCCTGAGGGGACCAGAGGCCATGGGCCTGTAGCTCCCGCAGATGGGCATCCCAACCCATCAGAGGCGTCGGTCAAAAGAATGACCGTTGGCTTGGGGTGGACAAATGGGATACCCTCCTGCAGATGAGCTGGGATGAGCCACCACTGCAGGCCGTCCCACATCTTCTAGGTCACTGTTAATGGCTTGTCCAAAGGACCGGAGTGCTGGGTCCACTGCCATTGCAGTGGACGCATATGCCAGCAGGCCCAACGGACCACGCTGGTGCAAGCTGCCATGAGACCCAGAAGGCGCAGAAAATCCCGGGCAGGGTGCAGTTGCCCAACCAGAAATGATTGGACAAAGGAGGAAAGGACCTCGGCCCTGTCCGCCAGGAGCCGGGCTCCGGCTCGAAGAGAGTTGAGCTCTGCCCCGATGAACTGAATCACCTGCGATGGCACGAGTTCTGATTTGGCCTCGTTGATCAGCAGGCCAATTTGAGAGCAGACCTGGAGGGCCAGATCTCTGGACTGCTCCACCTCCAACCTGGAGGGGCCTGCTATCAGCCAGTCGTCCAGCTAAGGGTACACCCCCAGACCCCTCAGTGCCGTAGGAATGCTATCACCACTGCCGTGCATTTGGTGAAGACCCTGGGAGCTGGAGGAAGGCCGAAGGGCATGGCCTGGAACTCATAAAGGGATCCCTCTGCTCAGAAGCGGAGGAATCGCTGATGAGACGGATGGATTGGGACGGGAAAGAACGCGTCCTGGAGATCCAGAGAGGAAAACCACACGCCTAGTTCCAAGGAAGGTATGATCTGAGCCAGAGTGACCATCCTGAAGGTGCGCGGCCTTAGGAACTTGTTCAGGCTGTGCAGGTCGAGAATGGGGTGCCAGCCCCCTCCCCCCGTCCGCTTTGGGACCAGGAAGTACCTGGACACAAACCTCGGTTTGGAGGAGGATCCGCCACCTTGCTGATCACCTCCTTTTGGAGGAGCAGACCTATGTCAGCTCGACAATCTGACAGAGAGGCTGCGGAACCGGTAGCCCCCCCCGCCCCCCGGAGGGCCGACGGCTCGATAGGGAGGGTTCCACTCGAATTCCAGAGGTAGACCCCTGCCAACCACTTCCAGCACCCAACGGTCCATGATGATAGCGGACCAGGCGGAAAGGAAGTGGCGGGGGGAGTGACGAGGTTGGGGGCGGCACCCCTCAACCCGTCACTGGCAGGCTTGGAGGAAGGGCCGGGCGAGGAGCCGCCTAGACCTTTCCCTCCAGGCTTCTTGCTGGAGGAAGCAGCAGGCTTGGCTTTGGCGCACCATGCGTGAGCCTGCTGGCCCTGTTGCTGGTGCTGCTGGGCCGGACTTGCCGCAGGGGCGAAACGGCTTACACTGCTGCTGGTGGCCTTTGTCCTTCTGAGCAGACGTGACCGAGTCCAAAGTGGCATTGGACTTCTTGATCCTCTGGAGATGGCCCTCCACCCCAGGCCCAGACAATTTGGTGTCCCGAAAGGGAACGTCTGCCAGCTTGTGCTGGGTATCTGCTGTGAAGGTGGAGATCTGCAGCCAAGCTCTGCGGCGCATGGCTGCTGCGGCCGCTACTGACCGGGCACAGGAGTCTCCAATGTCCAAGGCAGTTTGGAGCTGTTGTTTGGCCACTGCCCTTCCCTGATCCCGCACGTGCTTGACCGTCGTTTGAAAGTCAGCCGGGAGATGAGGAAGCACGTCATCCAGAGAACCCATAAGGGCATGTGAAAAATGTGCCATCAGCAAAGCTGAGCTAGTCTGTCGAAGACCTAGGGAGGAGGCAGCGTAAACTTTGCAGCTGGAGTAGTCCAGCTTTTTGGACTCTTTGTCTGGGGCTTTTCTATGTCCCTGGCGAAAAACCACCGGAAGACGCTATCGGTTACCAGCCCCTCAGCCAAGGGGTGCTCTGTAAAACCGGAGAGGGAACTGGTGGGGGCTGCATACTTGCAAGCCATCCTGGCTGAAGGTGCAGGACAGGATGCAGGCTGCTGCCACAACTCCAGGGCCGGACCAACAATGGCCTCGGCCACGAGGAAGGCCTCCGTGGGGGAATCCCCTTGGTCCAGAATTTCCATGAGAGGAAGTCTGGTCCATTTTTGTATGGGTTCGAGCTGCATCCCAATAGACTCTGAGATGAGCCGAAGAATTCCCAGGAACGAGGATGGGCTTTCATCCACCGACAGACCCCCGGAGGATTCCAGGTCAAGGGGCCTGGAATACAAGGAGGAGTCGTTGGACTTGGAGGAGTCGTCAGACTCAGAGGAGTCCGTGAACAGCTGCCGAGCACCTGAGCCACCCTCCACTCACCGAGGCCTATCGGGGGTGAGGGTGACTGACAACCTGTGGGGCAGGCCCTGACCCGACCGAGAATCCTTGGTCAGGGCCCCAGTCTTTGGTTGTGGGGGTGGTGGTTCCATCACAATGGGTGGAGCAGCCGGTTTCGGCCGAGCAATCGGCGCCGGAGTTGGTTCCTCGACTAAGGAGCCAATGGTGAGAGGTAGCTTCGGCCGTACGGGCGACAGCCACTTAATGGCTGCTGAAGGCGACGGAGTCAACTTGTTGCCGGCTAATAAGTTGCTGCTACATCATGGTACTACTGCGCATGACCGAACTCGGGGCTGCAACTTTAAGAATGATTTTAAGTACCTTACATGGCTCTGTTTTCACCGGGAATTGGCTGTAGAGGTTCAGTTAACATACCTCTACATGCCACAGTAGTTATTTTTTTCCAGCGTAAATATGCCTTGCTCGTCATTTGTATGAGCCTTCCGGCACAGAACAGAATGCCAGGGGCACACTCCATCTTCCAGTGCGGCGGCAGTTTTAACATGGTGCATCCAGGAGAACTATTAAGAAGCTAAATAACTAGAGAAAGGTTAGCTGCATTTATTTTAAACCATGTATGTTGTTGTAATCGGGCGTTTTGGCAGCCCTGGTGATTGCCCCCACTGTTGTGGACAGTTTTCCTTTAAGGATGTCTGCTCCTTGTACCGCTCAGGCCAAAAACCCAAGCAGCCTTTTCGTTGCCTCCAGAAGAGGTGGAATAGACAGAACCAGGGCAGACAACAGGGCAAGCACCGTGCCACTGGTTCTGGTGCCCAGACTCCCCAGGCAAAAGACCAGAAGGCCGCTGGAGGTGGCAAAGTGGCCCTTCTCTGTGCATCCTAACTAGAGGGGAACCCCTCCACCTCCTCCCATTTTTCAAAAGGAACTTGAGGGGAGGGAAGGTTCACCCTTCATCTGGAAGGCGATAACAGCAGACACTTGGGTACTCCAGTTCTTCGCCAGAGGGCACTTAGTAAAGTTCCTGGACAGACCCCCAGACAATCCGCCAGGCAGGTCTCACTCCTGTCAGGCCACAAAGGCCTCATTCAGCAGGAAATCCAAGCTCTGTTAGAAAAGTCAGCTATAGAGGTGGTTCCTCCGGGGCAGATAGGAATGGGTACTACTCCCACATCTTCTTAGTGCCCAAAAAAATGGGAGATCTGAGACCCATTCTAGATCTCAGCCTGCTCAGCTGCTTTGTGGAATACAAGAGGTTCCACATGCTAACTCTCCAGGGACTTCTACCCCTGCTCCAACAGAACCATTGGCTGTGTTTGCTGGACATGTAGGATGCTTACATGCATATCCCTATCCTTTAGGCCCACCGCCGTTTCCTGAGATTCTCCTTTCAGGAAAACCATTATCAGTTCAAGGCCCTCCCTTTTGGTCTCTCCATGGCACCTTGGGTGTTTACCAAGTGCTTGGTGGTCGTAGCTGTGGCATTGCACCACAAGGGGATTCATGTGTTCCCTTACCTGGATGACTGGCTGTTGTCAGCTCCATTTCAGGTCAGTCTGATGGATTCTCTTTCCACCACCCTGGACCTCTTCTGTGGCAGTATAGCGCAGTGGGTTAAGGCTCTGAGCTGCAGATCTGGAGACCTGGGTTTGAATCCCACAGCCACCTAGGTGCATACTGTGTGACCCTGAACAAGTCACTTAACTTCCTTGTGCTCCCATGTCGCATCTGGAAACAAGCTTCAGCTTAGTGTGCTACTCCTGGTTAAAAAATGTTCCCTTTCCTTTCTTCTCCAGACTTGGCATCACTGTGAATTATCCCAAGTCTCAACTCTCACCCTCTCAGTGCCTCCAATTCATTGACGCGGTGCTGGATACAATTATGGCAGGGCCTTTCTACCTATGGACAGGGTGGAAACTCCGATTCAGCAGGCTGTGCTGGTGTCCAACTCTCGCTGGACCACAGCGCGATCTGTCCTCCGACTGTTGGGTCTCATGGTGGCTGCCATCCCCACTGTTCCTCTGGCCAGACTGCACATGAGGGTGACCCAGTGGACCCTCTGGGTCCAATGGGACCAAAGATTGGACGACATGGACCACAGGGTCTTAGTCTCCAGCAGCTTGAAGAGGGACCTCCTCTGGTGGCAAGATCTATCCAACCTTTCCCTGGGGATTCCTTTTCATCCCCATCCCCATCCATGACCCTTTCAACAAATGCCTAGGCTCAAGGTTGGAGAGCCCACCTGGGAGACCATCGAACCGGGGAGATGGTCTCCACAAGAGGAGCATCTGCATATCAATATTCTGGAGCTGAGAGCTGTGCTTTGTGCTCCCCAAACCTTCCAGTTCCTCATACTTCCGGGAACACTCCTAATCCAGACCGACAACATTGCCACGGTCTGGTACATCAACAAACAGGGAGGCAGCTGATCGTACCCCCTCTGCAGGGAGGCGATGCAGGTGTGGTACTGGGCATTCCGGCATGGCCTGTCTCTGCTAGCAGGCCATGTTCCAGGAGTTCACAGCATCCTGGCGGACAGTCTCGGCTGCACTGTTGCACGGGCTCATGAGTGGGAGCTAAAGTGGGAAGTAGTGGAAGATCTTTTCGATCAGTGGGGTCTGCCAGAGATGGACCTCTTCGCCTCCCCATCCAACGCAAAACTACCCAGCTTTTGCTCGCTCGTTTCTGGGCGTGGTGTTTTTTGGCGAGACATGTCTGTATCTTGGACAGGCAGATTTGTGTACACTTTCCTTCCCTTTTCAATTCTTCAGAAGGTTCTGCTGAAGTTTCAGGCAGAGGGGGCTCACATGATTCTTACAGCCCCTCTTTGGCCTCATCAGATTTGGTTCCCTCTGCTGCAGCAGGACATTGAAACCCTTGGAACCTCTTCCTCTCTGTCATGACCTTCTGTCTGAGGAGCAGGGCAGTCTGGTGCATCCGAGCCTCAAGTCTCTCCACCTGCATGCGTGGCACCTTTGGACATAACTGTCTCTCACTTTGATGTCTCTTCTAGAGTCACCCAGGTTCTAGTGGAGGCAAGAAAACTCTCAACTAGATGCACGTATGCCATGAAGTAGAAAAGATTCTCTGTCTAGGCCACAGCCAAAGGCCTGGACACATTCTCTTGCTCAGCTCCCCAGGTCCTCGAGTACCTCTTGCACCTGTCTGATTTGGACCTCATTTATTCCTCTGTGAAGGTCCACCTTTCTGCGGTTTCTGCCTACCACCTTCCGGTGGGGGGGGGGGGCCAAATCCTTGCTCAGTTGGAGGTCTCCAAAACTTTTCTTAAGGGGATACTCCACCTTAAGCCTCTGGTCCATAATCTGGTTCCCCCTGAGATTGAAATTTTATTTTAGAGAAACTTACTGTGCCCCCTTTTGAGTCAGCAGCAAGTTGCAACATGCACTGTTTCTCTTGTAACACACTGTTGTTAGTTGCCATCACTGCTGCTCGAAGGATTTCAGCGCTTCAGGCCCTCATGTGTAAGGAGCCATAGTTGATTTTCCACAGAGACCAGGTGGCTCTGCAAACTAACCCTTTCTTTCTTCAGAAAGTAGTTTCAGAATTTACTTTGAACCAAGACGTTCAATTACCGGTTTATTACCCAGAGTATTCCAATGGGGGAGTATCTCTTGCATACGTTGGATGTGCACAGGATTCTGAGGTATTCGATCTCTAGGACCAAGGAGGCATGAAAAACTGACCAGTTGTTTGTGTCTTTCACACCCAGACATCAGGGTTCGACCATTTCGAAACAGGGTTTGTCTAAATGGTTGGCTAATTGCATCTCGTGTGTCTACCAGAAGTATGAGAAGCCCCTTCCGGGGGAAGTGAAAGGTCACTCAACCCGTGGTATGGCTGCTTCAGCGGCCTTCTTGAGGAATGTATCCACTGCGGATATTTGTGCTTAGGCCACTTGGTCTTCCATCCATACTTTCACTAAGCATTAGAGTCTGGACATTGCCTCTAGGTGTGGGGTTGGTTTTGGCCTTGCTGTCCTGCAAGGCCTCTTGTCATAAGCAGCTTTCTAGTTGGTACTCTTTTCCTCCTCCCGGATTTTAATCTCCGACTTCTTTTTCTTGATTGCTTGGTTTTCGGTCATATATGTGAAAACCTACTGCAGGAACCCTCTTGAAGTAAGATATTACAGTTACAAAAGAACTTACCGTAACAGTAGATCTTCGAGAGAGGTTCCTGCAGTAGGTCTCATTTTCCCATCCCACCTTCCCCCAGCTCCTGCTTTTTTGCTCTCCTTCCCTGTTCCAGGGCTTTGTTTTTTCAGTAGCTCCGGGCTCTAGGAGTTGTACTCCTTTCTCCCGTTTTCCTCCTTTCGGGGTCTTCTGGCGGGAGAACTGGAGGGCGGGCATGGGGACTGCCCCCCCTATATACAGTCACGCCGACGTCCCATAATGTGACGCCTGGGGCGATCCCCCACTACAAATTGCTAGCTAGAAGTTTGCCGTGTGGTCTTGACGTCAGGGAGCGCAGTCCTATATATGAAGACCTACTGCAGGAACCTCTCTCGAAGATCTACTGTTCTGGTAAGTTCTTACGTAACTCTGATTTCTCCGTACAAATCCCAAGTTTCTACCTAAAGTGGTGTTGGAGCTCCATCTTAATCATGCTATAATCCTGCCTACTACTTTGCCAACTTCTAGAATGAGGGAGAAAGGACCCTTCACTCGGTCGATGTTAAGAGGGTCCTTAGGTTTTACCTGGACAGAACTAAGGACTTCAGACAGACAGAACAGCTCTTTGTCTCTTTCAACCCCAGTTGAAAGGAACAGTCTGTCACAGTGAAGTGTATTTCTACCTGGATTATAAACTGTCTTTGCCACTGCTATGCTATAGCTCAGGTTAAACTGGAGGACAAGGTACATGCCTACTCCACCAGAGCAGTTGTCACTTCCCTGGCAGAGATACGCTCTGTGCCTATTGGAGAGAATTGCAGAGCTGCACCATGGAGCACAGTGCATACATAGAAACATAGAATCTCTTGGCAGATAAGGACCCTGCGGCCCATCTAGTCTGCCCATTTCCCTACTCGCTGCTGCAGCCCCAGATCCTATTTGATCTGCGGCTCTCCTGCTCTGCACATCTCGAGGGTACCCTTATGTCTGTCTCATGCACTCTTGAACCCCCGTATTGTTTTCCCACCCACCACTTCTGTTGGAAGACTGTTTCATGGCTCCACCACCCTTTCAGTGAAAAAGTATTTCCTAACATTACCCCTGAGCCTTAGAAACATAGAAGTTGACGGCAGATAAGGACTGCAAGGCCCATCCAGTCTGCCCATTTGTTTTTCTACCTTATAAATGTGCCATCGGCCTTTGCTCTGTCAGTGGCCTATCTATTCATAGTCATTTGTATTGCTCCCTTATGCCTATCCCATGCCTGTTTGAAGCCCTGCACTGTATTCATATACCACCACTTCTTGTGATAAGCCATTCCATGCATCCACCACCCTTTCTGTGAAAAGAATTTCCTCACATTCCCCTTAATCGGCCCCTCAATCTCATTCTGTGTCCTCTTGTCCTGCTATTTTTCTTATATTTAAACATGTTAGACCTTTTCACCTTGTTAATGCCCTTAAGGTGCTTGAATGCCCCGATCATATCACCTGTCTCCTCCTTTGCTCAAGGGTATACATATTGAGCTCTGTTAATCTGTCTCTCATATGTCTTCTGATGCAGTCCCTGCACCATTTGTTGCCCTTCTCTGGACTGCCTCAATTTGGTTAATGTCCTTGTGAAGGTGTGGCCTCCAATACTGCACGCAGTACTCCAGATGGGGCCTAACCAGTGTCTTGTAAAGAGGGATTATTACCTCCCTCTTACGACTTGTGATACCCCTACTAGTACACCCTAACACCCCACCTAGCCTTACCTACTGCTTTAGAGGTCTGCTTGGATGATTTCAGGTCATCAGTGATGATGATACCCAAGTCTCTTTCTTCCTTTGTGACTGCTAGCAACTCCCCTCCCAGCCTATAGGTGGCTTCAGGGTTTCTCTTCCCTATGTGCATGATTTTGCACTTCTTTGCATTAAATCCCAGTCGCCACTCTTCTGACCATTTTGTCAGTTTATCCAGATCTCTTCTCATTCTGTCCACCCCATCTGGATCATCTACTCTGTTGCAGATCTTGGTGTCATCTGCAAACAGACAAGCCTTACCCTCTAGTCCATCTGCAAGGTCACTAATGAAGATGTTGAAGAGGACTGGCCCCAGGACTGATCCCTGAGGTACCTCACTTGTGACTTGCATCTCTTCTGACTGTATACCATTTACCACTACTCTCTGTTTTCTGCCCGTCAACCAATTTGCCACCCAGTTGACCAACTTCTGACCCACCCCGAGCCTATCATCAGTTCCACCCTTCAGCCTCATATTATGTCCCCTTGTTCTTGGGCAGAGTTTTCTCTGAAATATGCTTTCCACCTGCACCCTGTTTATTCCCCTAAGGTACTTGAAAGTCTTTATCATATCTCCTCTCTTCCTTCTTTCCTCCAGTGAATAGATATTAAGGTCATTAAGTCTTTCCTCATAGGGCTTCTGGTGCAGTCCATGTACCATCTTCGTTGCCCTTCTCTGAATTGCCTCGATTTTGTCAGTGTCCTTTACCCAGAACTATGCCCTGGATGTCTGCCAGGCAGCATGTCACCATTGGCAGGACAGTTCTGAATGAGCCCTGAGCTCCAACTCCCTAGTCTGGGGAACTTTCTCTGAGCTTGGTACTCTGACCCAGAAGTAGTGATCTATGGAGAAGATTAATTCTTGGAAGATATGAAAGTTATTATCGTAACTGTTGATCGTCCTGAATATCTTCTCCATAGATTACCACCCCTGTACACCATCCTGCAGACTCACTCCAGTATTGTTGTATTGGTCTTCACTCCTTTGTACTTGGTTTGGACTGTGAAGACACAGTGTTGCTGGGTTCAGTGGCCCTTCTTACACAGGCCACCAGGGCTATCTTATGCCCTCATGTTAAGTGTATACATTACTTGATAGGTTCATGCTGCTCACTTCTGTGGTAAAAAAAAGATACTGAGGCAGTCGGGGCTGGTGCTGCTGTTAGGCACATATGGTGACAGCTGTGTAGGTCCTACTCACATCACCATCTCCCACCAGAAGAGTTCTGGCTCCTGCAGGATCCTAGCATCTCCAGATCAGATCCATAAGTGGTAACCTATGGAGAAGATAACAAGGAAGGTCATCAGTTAGAAAAAGTGTGTAACTTTCATTTCTAGGGACGTGGATATGTTGTTCATCCACACTTCTTGGCATTGTCCCTTTCCCCTTTAAATCTGCCGGAAGGTCTTCAAGGTGGCTCCTCCTACCCACCCGGGCGGTATAACCCTCGGCTCTGCCCCATGACGCCAGATCTTCCTTTCCGCTGGAAGATTCAGGTTGCCTCCTTCGTGCTCTCGCATTCTGTAGGCCCAGGCTTCTAAACCTTTGGTTATTCTGAAAATTCATCTTATTCGCATTAGCAATTGTGACTGTTGCTTCTCGATTATGGAAGACAAGTCTTCCCCCCAAGATTTCTCTGGTGTCTGTGCGGCCATAAGATGTCGTGTACGGATCCACTTACCATGTGCGTCTACTGTCTTGGTGTTGTCCATGACACCACGACCTGCGAGTTCTGCTTTGCTTTTTAACCTAACGTCCTTGACGATCATCTCGCACACCTTAAATTGGGCAGGCCTGAAAAAAACGGAACCCGCTGGTGAAGTCCAAGGAGGCCCAGTGGGCGGTTTCTGCGGCCGTGGGATACGCCGAGTAGTTGGAGCGCATGCGGGCCTTCGAGGAGAAAGCAGCTCACTCCGTGGAATCTTCCTCTCGGGGCTTTTTCGTTCCACTCAACCTGGGCTCAACTTTCTCGAGTTCCTTCCGAGAGTTGTGCCACTGTCTCCCGGCTAAGGGTGAGGGTCCTGTGGGGACACACTCCTCTCGGTCCCGTAAGTGGGAAAGGGACCTGGGACCATCTTCGTCTTGACGGAGATGCTCTTGGGATCGGGAGAGATCTTGGTCCCAGGAGCCGGCCATTTCGACCTTGGTCGAGATTGCCTCTTCAGCCGCTGGCTTCTCAGCGCCGATGTTGGGCCAGTCTACCGAAGTTTCAATCGACAAAGCTGAGAGTATTCTTGACTCGATTGACTCATTGTCACCGACTCCAGTTGCCGACTCCCTCAATTGGACTCCAGCCCTTTCCTTCCCCGACAAGGAGGCCCAGCCCACTGGGAAACCTGCCGAGGAAGTGGTCCCTGAGCCCTGGAAGTCTCCGAACTTACTGGCATCTCCCGAGCGACCGAGTTAGCCTGCCTGATCTCGATCGAGGTCTCGGACCCCCTTAACCGACAGGCCGAGGAACGCGCACAAATGCACCAAAAAGCGGTGACGCCACTGGTCGTCCTCATCCTCCTCGGATGAGGAGAGGCTTCGGCGGAAACTCTGTCAACGCTATAAGGACCTCATGTGGCAGCAGCTGATTTTGTCCAGGCATAAGCCGACCCTGGCTTCTACCCTGGCCATTACTTGGCTTTCACCTCCTAGGCCGAAGCCGACTCCTCAGGAACTGATAAAGTTGGTTCCCCGCCCGCAGAGCCGACTAAACCCCTTCCGGTTTGGCCTAATCTGGTCTCTCCACCGATTCTGGCAGAACCGCTGCCTAAGCAGCCTGTGGGAGGGGCTCCTTCTAAGGAAGCTCAGCCGGACACCGGGCTTCCCCGTCTTTCGGTCACTGTCACCCCTGACCACCCTAGGCGGGTTGAGGGTGACCTGGGCGGTCGACCGCTGTATCTTGACACTTTGGATTCGGATGACACTGGGCTTCATTCTCATCCATGGGATGACGAGTCGGCTGGTAATTTAGCGATGGAGGAAGGCCCTTTGTCCTTTCAGGGCATTCTCCACCTCATCTCTGAGTCCACAGGGATGCCCCTGGAACCTATCCAGAAAAAGGCAGAGTACCCTCTCACAGATATCCTCAAGAGAGGGGATACCCCAATGGAAGCCTTTCCTGTGGCCGAAGCCATTGTTGGCCTGGCCCTTGAACTTTGGCAGCACCCGTCCTCCTGTCCAGCTCCGTCTGCGTGGATGGCCTGCAAGTGTGCAGTACCCATGGGGTCCCTCGCGGGGTTCACAGAGCACCCTTCATCTGAGAGCCTTGAGACTGCCTCTCTGTTCAGACGTACAGGCAGTTCTGCTACCTCCGGAGAAGGAGTCCAAGAAATTGGATCACTCTGCCTGGAATGTCTGTGCGGCCCTCTTCTTTAGGCCTCCGTCAGGCAAGCTCGGCCGTCATCATGGCACACTTCTCCCATACCCTTTTGGGGGTCCTTGGACGATGTCCTCCCACACTACCCCGCGGATTTGCAAACCACGGACAAGTAGGCCGTGCCATTGCTAAGCAGGAGCTCCAGACGGCCCTGGACATTGGGGACTTGTGCCCATTCATTTGCAGCCACAGTTGCCTCCTGCCGCAAGGCTTGGCTGAGGCTCTCCTCCTTCCTGGTGGATACCCAGCACAAACTGGCTGATGTGCCTTTCCTGGGCACCGATCTCTTCGGCCCAGGTGTGGCTGGTCACCTTTGAGTGCATCGAGCAGTCCAGTGCCACCTTGGACGCCACTTCTGTTCAGAGATCTTCTGGTCCCAAGAAGCAGCAGAAGAAGAAGAAGAAGCCTTTTCGCATTCTTCCCATGTGGCCCAGCAGTCCTCCTTTCAGGGAAGTCAGCAGCAGCAGCAGGCTCAGGCTTGGCGCCCCAGGCCTGTAAAGGAGGTTGAGGTTCAGACCCTGGACCCCCTCTTCCTCCAAGCCTGCCCAGTGACGGGATAGGGGTTGCCACCCCTACTCCCGTCACACCAGCTCTGGGTCCTGCTGTGGGGGGCTGGCTCCGCCATTTCCTTTCCATCTGGTCCGCTGTTACCACGGACAGGTGGGTCTTAGAAGTGGTTGGCCAGGGTCTGCCTCTGGATGCATCACAGGAGGAGAGAGTATCCACCCACACTCAGTCGACTTTCCGAGATGACATTGCTCAGCTCCTCCTCAAGGAGGCAGTAGCTCAAGTGACAGATCCTCCACCAGACCCAGGGATCGTTTCCAGGTATTTCCTGGTTCCAAAGTGGATGGGGAGCTGGTGCAACATTTTAGATCTGCACGACCTGAATCAGTATCTCAGGCCACGCACCTTCAGGATGGTAACCCTGTCCCAGAGCATACCATTCCTGGAGCAAAACATGTGGTTCTGCTCACTAAATCTCCAGGACGCGTTCTTTCATGTCCCAGTGTGTTCGTCCCACCAGCAGTTCCTCTGCTTCAGAGCAGAGGGAACCCTATACGAGTTCTGAGCCATGCCATTTGGCCTGTCATCGGTTCCATGGGTCTTCAGCAAATGCATTGCAGTGGTGGTGGCCCACCTCAGGTGTCCGGGGGGGGGGGAGAATATACCCCTGCCTCGATGATGGGCTCTTAGGTTCCACCCGGCAGGTGGTGGAGAGGTCCCTGTTCTCCAGACATGCTCCCAACTCTGCCTCCTGGTCAGCGAGATCAAGTTGGAACTTGTGCCTTCTCAGGTGATGTGTTTCATTGGGGCAGAGCTAGACTCTCGCCGAGCCAGAGCCCTGTTCTCGGTGGACAAGGCGGAGGTTCTCTCCTGTTTTGCCCAATCATTTCTGGTTGGGCAGTTGTGCCCTACCAGGGACTTTCTGCGCCTTCTGGGTTACATGGCAGCCTGCATCTCTGTGGTCTGTTGGGCCCAGTGGCATATGCGCCCCCTTCAGTGAGAGCTGGCCACCCAGTGGACTCAGCGCCTAGGTCATTTCGACCAGCTGATCACTGTGACCCAGAAGATGTGGGACGCTCTACTGTGGTGGACCGTCCTAGACTGGTTGCTGGAAGGGATCCTGTTTGTCCGCCCCGAGCCGATGGTCGTCCTCACGACCAGTGCCTCTCTCATGGGCTGGGGAGCCCACATGGGGGGACAGCAGGGCCCAAGGGTTCTGGACCCACGATGAGTCTCGTTACCACATCAACCTGTTAGAGCTCAGAGCGGTCAGACTGGCACTGTCAGTGTTCACTCATCAGCTTCAGGATCAAGTGGTTCAAGTCCAGACGGACAACAGCACAGCTATGTACTACCTCAATAAGCAGGGTGGCACGCACTCCCAGCTGCTGTGCAGAGAAGTGCTCCACATCTGGACACTTGTGAGCTGACTGGAGGCAGATCTCCTAGCCGTACATGTAGCAGGAGCCTCAAATCAGCTGATGGATGCTCTCAGCTGTCTATGCCAGACATCCCACGAGTGGTCTCTTCATCCAGAGGTAGCTTACAGCGTTCTCCCACTGGGGCAAACCGTTGATGGACCCGTTTTCCTCCAGGGAAAACACCAAGCTGAGACTGTTTCATGCCCGCCCCCCTCAGTAGGGCTCACTGGAGGGGGATGCCTTCCCGAGGCCGTGGACCCCAGGCCTCCTCTGTGCCTTCCCTCCATTTCCCTTGATCCACAAGGTGCTGCTCAAGGTGAGGAGGGACAAGGCGAAGGTGATCCTGGTAACCCCAGACTGGCCGCGCCAGTTCTGGTATCCGGATCTCCTCAGCCGCAGCTGCAGGCCTCGGAGTGGCTTTGTACATGCCCGGACCTGATATCACTCAATCAGGGGAAGGTATACCATCCGGACCTTCAGTCCCTGCACCTCACAGCCTGGTACCTGAGCAGCTAGAGTTCCAGGCTTTGGGTCTTTCTGAAGATGTCTACACTGTGGTGGAGCATCTAGAAAGGAATCGACCAGGAAATGTTATGCCTTCAAATGGAAATGGTTTTCCATTTGGTGTCAGGACAAGGACCTGGACCCTCTGTCCTGTCCTGTGGGTAACATTCTCGACTACCTTTGGTCTCTCTCCAAAGGGTGTCTACAGTCATCTACCCTTAGGATACACCTGGCAGCCATCTCTGCTTACCGGGCACGTGTCGGTCAGCCAACATTGGCACAGGAGACAGTGGTCGGGCTCTTTTTCAAAGGCTTGGAGCACATATCCCCTCCGGTGCATGAACCTCCAGCTCTGTAGGATTTACTGCTGGTGCTGGCAAAGCTCATGGGCAAGCCATTCCAACCCATGCATAAGTGTGAGTTGTCACATATATCATGGAAGACGGCCTTCCTGGTGGCTATCACATCAGCCAGAAGGACACGGGAGCTCCAGGTGCTTTTGGTGGACTCCCCTTATCTGGTCTTCCTCAGGGACAAAGTTGACCTGCAGCCCCCCCACACAAAATTCCTTCTGAAGGTGGCTTTCACCTTAACCAGGTGTTGACTCTGCCGGTATACTACCCTAATTACACCTCGAAGGCCGAATACAGGCTCTATACTTTGGACCTGAGGCATGCTCTCTCCTATTATAAGGAGAGGATGGCGGAAATTCGGGGAGAAGGTTCACCAGCTTTTTGTCACCTACACTGAAGCCACTTCTGGCAGACCTGCAGCGAAATGGACTGTTGCAAGATGGATCACATCATGCATAGGTCTGTGCTATGAGTTGGTAGGCAAGGAGCCTCCCAGAGGGATAAGAGGTCATTCTACCCACCATACTACTGCATTGGTGGCTGCTTACAGGGGACATCCCTATCCAGGAAATGTGTTGGGCTGCTACCTGGAAGTCAGCAAACACCTTCATCACCCACTACCACATCGACCTTGAGTCACGCCGGGATGCTGGTTTTGGGGCCTCAGTTCTCCAATCTCTGTTCCCTAAGTAGGGGGTGCGCACCTTGCCTCCCTCCTCCTGGAGAACTGCTAGGAGTCTGCCAGTGAGTGTGGATGAACAAAGTATCCACGATCCTAGAAGAACAGGTTACTCACCTGTAACAGTAGTTCTAGGAGTGGTATATGTTGTTCATCTACACAAACCCACCCGAGCTCCCCGGCTGCGGACGCACAACACCGGACTTTCAGCGGGCTAAGAACTGGCGTCACGGGGCGGAGCCAGCTTGAAGACTTCCGGCGATTCTTAAAGGGGAAAGAGACATGCCAATAAGTGTGGATGAAAAACATATACCACTCCTAGATCTACTGTTACAGGTGAGTAACCTGTTCATCTTACTTCGAGAAACAGTTCTTGCAGCAGGTTACACCATTAGGACTGAAGCCGGCAGGTGCCAGGACCCCACGGAAATTTTCTAGCTAGCAGTATCCAGCGGGGACCGCCCCCCCGACGTCAGCCCCGCCCCTGATGCCAGGCATCATGTAAAAGTGAGCGGTCCCCCAGAATCCCCAGTTCTTTTCCCGCCATTGACTCTCCAGCATCGGCCTCACGGACACCTTTTTCAGCGAACGATGACTTGAACTTCCTGCATTTATTTATCTAAATGTCGGCATCTCCTACTCCTTCCTCAGGACACCCCTCCAAGTGTGCCTGTGGCAAACAAATCCCTTTTAATGATCTTCATTCGGCCTGTCTGCGGTGCCTAGGCCCGGAGCACGACACCAAGGCCTGCTCCTTTTGTCAGCAGTTTAACAGCCGCACCAGGATCCGCCGTCAGAAGGCACTTCAGGGGTTCCTGTTAAAAGACTGATTAAAAACTGTGGATAGAGACCCTGCCTCCAGAGGTGAGTCTACCTTCAAGGCCCAAAAACACCGGGAGAAGACCAGTTCCAGATCCCCGAACTGGGCCTCGGACTCATGCACCAGCTCAGGCTCCACATGCTTAGACCGCTCACCCTCCAGGGCTCGCTCACAGCCCCCTCCCATTAAAGTTAGAACTTTGGGCAGTTCTTCTGCTTCTCTCCATCCTCTCAAGATTTCCAGGACTTCGGACCCTTCTCCAGCACCCTCCCGGGCTTCAACGAAGTGTGCTGACCATCACTGGTCCAAGTCCTCTTCTAAGTCTACTTCTGCTTCCTCGGACAGACGCCGGGATCCCGACACCAGATTGGCCTCCAAGCCTCCCAGGGGACCTGATCCCCTTCCCAGGAAGACTAAGAACCTGATGTCCCTTAAGTGGATGAAAGACCCTAAGCGGGCTGCCAATCCTTCCCTGGCCAAACGCCCGTCGGACCCGACGTCTGTTCAGCACCCGGCGTCAGTCAAGTGACCTAAGGAGCCGACGACTGCCCTCCCTTCACCGGTTGATACCGGTGGCCGGGGTTCTTCCAAGGAGGATCTGACATTGCCTGATGACCAGGCAGGCGACAGTGAGGATGCCAGGCTTCCATTGGAGCCTTCGCCAAAACCGGCGATGCCCTCAGACCTGATACCCGATACCGGCGACCGAACCCACGCCAGGACCGTTGTCCGGTATGAACGTTCAAGAAGTAAAAGATCTCTTCACCTTTTGGTGGGACACGATTAAAAAGGACATGGTCCCAGTTAAACCTACTCCTCCTCCTTTTCCCCAGGGTCCAGCAGGAAGACCCCCGAACCCCAAGGAGCCTCCTAGGGGCAGATCTAGAGAAAGGAGAAGGCCCCCTTCACGATCTCCCTCAGGGTCCCCAGCCCCAAGTGACCCAGAGGAAGAAAGCCCACTCCGCAGGGGGATGACTCTAGACTGGACACTTCAGATACCTCCAGTTTTCCTTCTCCTATAAGCATACCATCACCAGATCCACAAAACCTCCAAAGGTCACCTCCGGATGATCCCTCTTTTTTCTGAAATCATGAGGCACATCCAGGAGAATATGGGATGGGAAAACGGAACTTCTAGGAGCGTGGAGATGTTGTTCATGCACACTCTCTGGCATGTTCCTTTACCCTTTAAATCTGGCTGGAAGTCTTCAAGCTAGCTCCTCCCACCCACCCAGGTGGTAAATACCTCAGCTCTGCCCCATAACACCAGATCTTCCTTTACACTGGGAAGATTCAGGTTCCCTTTTGCTACTTTAGCAATTCATAGGCCCTGGATTCGCAAAGTCATTTTTCACCGCAAATCTTTAAAACTCGTCAGAGTTCACGACTCCGATTACAGCGTATCAGACATGGAGGACAAACCGTTCCCCGGATTTTGCTGGCAGTCCCTGCAGCCAGAAAATGTCGCGCACCGATCCCCACCTCTCGTGTGTCTATTGCCTAGGTGTCGGACATGACACCACATCTTGTACTTTCTGTTTGGCCTTCCATCCCAATGTTCTGGACGACCACAAGGCACGCCTAAAATTGGGGAGACCGAAGGTTAGAAACCTGCTGGTAAAATCTAAGGAGGCAAGGTTGGCAGTTTCCGCCGCCGTGGGATCCGCCGAGCAGCTTGAGCAGATGGCTGCTTTCGAGGAGGAAGCGGCTCAGGCTTCGTCCAGTCGCAGTTTTTTCGTTTCTCTCAACCTTGGCACTACCTTTTCGAGCTCCTTTAGGGAGTTGTGCCAGTCTCTCCCCACCAGGGGTGAGGCGCCCTCAGGCTCACACTCCTCCCGCCCTCGGAAGAGGGACAAGGACCCCAAGTTGTCGTCTTCCTCCAGAAGGAGACGGTTCTGGGACCGAGAGAGGTCCGAGTCCCAGGAACATGCGGTCTCGACTTCGGTCGAGATAGCTTCCTCGGCCGCCGGCTTTACAGATCTTCCATCTGGCCAAGGCACCGAGACCGAGGAAATGGCTGAACCGGCCGATATTACTCTCGACCCAATTGAGCCGTTATCACTGACTCCGGTCGACGACTCCTTAGAAAGGATGCCTGTCCTTTCTTTTCCCAATGAGGAGACACTGCCCTCGGGTGTCCCCATCGAGGATAAAGTGCCAGAGCTTCGGGTTTCACCGACTCCGTTGTCCCCCGATCGAACTAGCCGACCCCGTCGGTCTCAATCGATGACCAGGACCCCTTCAGTCGATCAGCCGAAAAAAGGCCATAAACATTCAAAAAAGAGGCGCCGCCACTGGTCCTCATCCCCCTCAGACGAGGATAGGCTTTGACGGAAACTTTGTCGACGCTATGAGGATTTGATGTGGCAACAGCTGATTTTGATTGGACAGAAGCCGGCTCTGCCAGCCGCCCCGGCCATTACGTGGCTCCTGCCTCCTAAGCCGACACCTACCCCTCTGGAACTGAAGGCCTCGGTTCCACCTCTCGTGGGTCTGGCTCATATACCGGCTCGGCCTATCCCGGTTTCTCCACCTATTTTGGCAGAGCCACCGCCTATGCAGCCTCAGGGAGGGCTCCCTCGAAAGAGGACTGTACAGACACTGGGCTTCCCTGACATCTGTCCATTACGGTCACCCCCCTGACCGCCCATGGCGGATCGAAGTGGATGTAGGCGGTAGGCCACTATACCCCAACTCTTCGGACTCCGATGACACGGGGCTACACTGTCATCCGGGGGATGATGAGTCATCCGTGGCCGGACTGGAGGAAGGCCCTTCCTCCTTTCAGGGCATTCTCTGCCTGATCTCCGAGTCCACCGGAATGCCCCTGGAGCCCATCCAGAAAAAGGCGGAGTACCCCCTTACGGATATCCTCAAAAGGAGGGATACTCCAACAGAGGCCTTTCCAGTGGCCGAGGCCATCGTTGGCCCGGCCCTTGAGCTTTGGCAGCATCCTACTTCCTAGCCCCGTCTGCCCACATGGCCCGCAAGTATACAGTGCCCATGGGATCCCTGGCGGGGTTCACAGAGCATCCTTCAGCCGAAAGCCTAGTGACTGCTTCTGTTTTCAGGCGTACTGGTAGCTCAGCTGAGACTGACCGACCCCCGGACAAGGAGTCCAAAAATATGGACCACGCTGCCTGTAAGGTCTGTGCGACCTCCTCCTTAGGCCTTCGTCAGGCCAGCTTGGCTGTCATCATGGCACACTTCTCTCATGCCCTCCTTGGGTCATTGGATGAAGTTCTCCCTCATCTCCCGGCTGACATACAGACCACAGTGAAGCAGGTCCGTGATCAGGGCCGTGCTGTTGCAAAACAGCAGCTCCAGACGGTCCTGGACATGGGAGACTCCTGTGCCTGTTCTTTGGCAGCCGCAGTGGCCACTCGCCGCAGGGCTTGACTGAGGCTGTCCTCCTTCCCGGCGGATACCCAGCACAAGTTAGCAGATGTGCCCTTCCTAGGCACCAACCTGTTCGGTCCTGGAGTGGCTGGTCACCTCCAGCGCATAGAGCAGTCCAGTGCCACCTTGGATGCTATCTCTGCGAAGGGTTCTTTGGGCAAGAACCAGCAGAAGCGCAAGAAGAAGCCTTTTCGGCACTCTTCCACTGTGGTTAGGAAGCCCTCCTATCAAGGAGGCCAGCAGCAACAGCAACAGCAGGCTCAAGCTTGGCGCCCCAGGCCCAAGCAGGGTCCTCAACAGCCCTGTAAAGAAGCCGAGGTGCCGGTCCAGGAGTCTCCTCCTCCTCTAAGCCTGCCCAGTGACGGGTTGGGGGTTGCCACCCCTACACCCGTCACGCCAGTTCTGGGTCCTCCTGTGGGGGGCCGGCTCCGCCACTTTATTTCCGCCTGGTCCGATATCACCTTGGACAGGTGGGTCCTAGAAAGTGGTCGGCCAGGGACTGCCTCTGGAATTCGAGCAGTACCCTCCCAGCGAGCCCACGCCCCTCAGGAGGAAAGGATCTCTGCTCACACTCAGTCGGCTCTTCGAGACGACATTGCTCAGCTCCTCTGCAAAGAGGCGGTAGCTCCAGTGCCGGGTCCTCCTACAGACCCAGGCTTCGTGTCCAGGTACTTCCTGGTGCCCAAGCGGATAGGGTGTTGGCACCCCATCCTAGATCTCCACGACCTGAATCAATATCTCAGGTCTCGCACCTTCCAGATGGTAACTCTGAACCAGATCATACCATCCCTGGAGCGAAACATGTGGTTCTGTTCACTGGATCTGCAGGATGCGTTCTTTCACGTCCCAATCCGTCCGTCCCATCAGCGGTTCCTTCACTTCAGGGTCGAAGGGACCCTGTACGAGTTCCGAGCCATGCCATTCAGTCTTCATCGGCCCCGAGGGTCTTTACCAAGTGCATTGCAGTGGTGGCAGCCTATCTCCGGCGACGAGGAGTTCGAATTTACCCTTATCTCGACGATTGGCTCTTGGCAGGTTCCTCCCTTCAGGAGGTGGAGAGATCCAGGGATCTGGCTCTTCAAACCTGCTCCCAACTAGGCCTTCTGATCAACGAGGCCAAGTCGGAACTCGTGCCCTCTCAGGTGATAGGCTTCATCGGGGCAGAGCACGACTCTCGTCAAGCCAGAGCTTGGCTCCCGGTGGACAGGGTGGAGGTTCTTTTCTCCTTTGCCCAATCATTTCTGGTTGGGCACTTGAGCCCTGCCCGGGACTTCCTGCGCCTTCTGGGTTACATGGCGGTGTGCACCTCAGTGGTCCGTTGGGTGAGATGGCACATGCGCCCCCTCCAGTGGGAGCTGGCCGCTCAGTGGACTCAGCACCATGGTCACTTCGACCAGCTGATCACTGTGACCCAGAAGATGTGGGACGCTCTCCAATGGTGGACCGCCCCAGACCAGTTGCAGGAGGGGATCCCATTTGCCCGCCCCGAGCCGAAGGTCGTTCTCACAACCGATGCCTCTTTCATGGGCTGGGAAGCCCACATCGGGGACAACAGAGCCTACGGGTTCTGGACCCCCGAGGAGTCCTGATGCCACATCAACCTCTTGGCACTCCGAGCAGTCAGACTGGCACTGTCAGCTTTTGCTTCTCAGCTCTGGGGTCAAGTGGTTCAAGTGCAGATGGACAATACCATGACCATGTACTACCTCAACAAACAGGGCAGCACGCACTCACGTCTGCTGTGCAAGGAGGCGTTCCACATCTGGACCCTCGTAAGCCGGTTGGAGGTGGATCTCCTAGCCATCCATGTGGCAGGAGTCTCGAACCAGCTGACGGATGCTCTCAGCCGCATAAGCCAGACATCCCACGAGTGGTCTCTCCATCCAGAAGTAGTTTACAGTCTGTTCTCCCATTGGGGCAAACCGTTGGTGGACCTGTTTGCCTCCGGGGAAAACACCAAGCTGAGGCTGTACCATGCCTGCCCCCTCTCAGCAGGGCTCGCTGCAGGGGGATGCCTTCTCGAGGCCGTGGACCCCAAGCCTCCTCTATGCCTTCCCTTCGTTTCCTTTGATCCACAAGGTGTTACTCAAGGTGAGGAGGGACCAGGTGAATGTGATCCTGGTAGCCCCAAATTGACCACGCCAGTTCTGGTATCCAGATCTCAGCCTCAGCTGCAGGCCCCCGGAGCAGCTTTGTACACACCCGGACCTGATATCTCTGAACCAGGGGAAGGTATTCCATCTGGACCTTCAATGCCTGCACCTCACAGCCTGGAACCTGAGCGGCTAGAGTTCCAGGCTCTGGGTCTTTCCGAGGATGTCTACACCGTGGTGGAGGCATCTCGTAAGGAATCGACCAGGAAATGTTATGCCTTCAAATGGAAGAGATTTTCCATTTGGTGTCAGGGTAAGAGTCTGGACCCCTTATCCTGCTCTGTGGCTAACATTCTCGACTACCTTTGGTCTCTCCAAAGGGGTCTGACATCGACCTTAGGGTGCACCTGGCAGCCATCTGCTTACCGGGCGCGGGCGGCACAGCTGACTTGGCACAGGAGACAGTGGTCAGGCTCTTCAAAGGCCTGACTACATCCTCCGGTGTGTGAAACTCCACCTCCATGGGATCTGTTGCTGGTTTTAGCAAAGCTTATGGGCAAGCCATTCGAACCCATGCACAAGTGTGAGCTCTCTCACTTGTCATGGAAGACGGCCTTCCTGGTGGCTATCACATCTGCCAAAAGGACAGGGGAGCTCCAGGCGCTCTCGGTGAACTCTCCTTATCTGGTCTTTCACAGGGACAAAGTTGTCCTGCGCCCCCAACACGAAATTCCTTCCAAAGGTGGTGTCAGAGTTTCACCTTAACCAGGTGTTGACTCTGCCAGTATACTACCTTAATTACACCTCGGACGCCGAGTACAGGCTCCATACCTTGGACCTGAGACTTGCTCTCTCCTATTATAAGGACAGAACGGCAGAAATTTGGGGAGAGGTTCGCCGGCTGTTTGTCACCAACACTGAATCTGCTTCTGGCAGACCTGCAGCCAAATGGACCATTGCAAGGTGGATCACATCATGCATAGGTCTGTGCTATGAGCTGGCGGGCAAGGAGCCTTCTAGAGGGATAAGGGCTCATTCCACCTGCCATATGGCTGCTTCCAGGGACATCCCTATCCAGGAAATCTGTCGGGCTGCTACCTGGAAGTCAGCAAACTCCTTCATTACCCACTACTACATCGATCTTGAGTCACGCTGGGATGCTGGTTTTGGGGCCTCGGTTCTCCAGTCTCTTTTTCCCCAAGTAGGGGGTGTGCGCTTTGCCTCCCTTCTCCTGGAGAACTGCTTGGAGTCTTCCAGAGAGTGTGGATGAACAACATATCCACGATCTTAGAAGAACAGGTTACTCACCTGTAACAGTTGTTCTAGAAGTGGTATATGTTGTTCATCCACACGCACCCACCTGACCTCCCCGGCTTTAGGCGCACCACCTTGCTTCCAGCAAGCAAAGATCTGGCATCATGGAGTGGAACCGAGGTATTTACCATCTGGGTGGGTGGGAGGAGCTAGCTTGAAGACTTCTGGACAGATGTAAAGGGGAAAGGGACATGCCAGAGAGTGTGAATGAACAATATACCACTCCTAGAACTACTGTTACAGGTGAGTAACCTGTTCATCTAGACCCTGAATGACAGCACCTAGCTCGATACCTTCGGCAGAAAGATCCCAAGCCTGTGGTGGTGTCACCCTTGCGGACATCACCAAGGGCACGTGGAAACGTCTGCATCCACCCCCGCTGTGCCGGAGAAGGCTGACCGCCTGTACAGGGCCCCTGCAGAGGACCCGTATCTGGCGCAGCAACCCCTGGCAGATTCACTGGTCATCACGGCCTCTCATGACCGGTCTCAACGGCCGCAACATTTGAGTACACAGCCTCCGGACCAGGAATCTAAGCAGTTGGATTCACTGGGTAGGTGCATGTATGTGGCTGCTACATGCGCCATCAGGTCACTGAACTATCTGACACACATGGTTCAGTTTCGGAACGCCCTGTGGGAAAAGGGTCAAGACCTGGTTAAAGTCCTTCCGAATGGCGAACAGAAGGAAGAACTTCTAAACCTCCTTCACACAGGGTCACACGTGGGGACCCAAGTTTTGAGAGCCGCCTATGATTCGGCGGACTCTACAGCCAGGGAAACAGCCTAGGGCGTCTGTCTCCGGAGACACTCATGGCTTCGCGTCTCTGGATTTACCCCAGACGTCCAGAAAAATATCCTGGACATCCCCTACAACGGACAAGTCCTGTTTGGTGCGGATTCCAAAAAGGTAATCACCAAATTACAGGACTTCGGGAAGGCGGCGAGGACTGTACAGGCCATGTACAGGCCCAAGACTGGTTCCTTTCGTAGGAACCAACATTGCTTTTATGGCTGGCAACAATGGCAGCAGCAACGTTCCGGCCAGCAGCAAAGGGTCAACTTCAATTGCAAGGCCCAGCCTCAGTCTTCCCCAGGCCAAGGTCAGAGATGTACAAAACCAACCCAGCCTGCGGGAGGCAACACCGCCACAGCATGACTCCTTCCCAGCCCCCACCCCTCCTCTGGATCAACTGGAAGAAAAGGTCGGGGGTCGCATCTCTTGCCACGTTTCAGGGTGGCAGACGATAACCGCTGACCGGTGGGTCCTTCAGTTGGTTGAGAGAGGGCACTCTATAGAATTCTTTGATCACCCACCGTCAAGGCCTCCCCTGCTTTCCCGTTATTCAGGACAGCACTCACTGCTCCTTCAGCAGGAGGTGCTTGCGCTTCTGGAAAAAGAGGCCATAGAGCATGTACCATGGAACCAGAGAGTCACAGGATACTATTCCCATTTCTTTCTGGTTCTCAAAAAGACAGAGTACCTCCGTCCAATTCTGGACCTCAACGCTTCAGTGCTTTACAAACGGTTCCACATGGTGACTCTTCCAGGATTAATTCTCATGCTCAAGCAGGACACCTTCTTAGCATCACTGGATATGCAAGATGCCTACCTGCATATACCGATAGCTCGGGTGCACAGAAAATCCTTGTGCTTCAAGTTTCAGGGTTGCCATTATCAGTTCCGAGCCCTCCCTTTCGGACTGTCCTCAGCACCTTGGTTATTCACGAAGTGCATGGCAGTCGTAGCAGCGACTCTCGGGAGACAAGGCCACTATGTGTTCCCGTACCTGGATGACTGGCTCATCATGGCCCCCTCTCGGGAGGCCCCGATGTCTGCGATCCACTGTACTCATTCCCTCTTCGGGTCCCCGGGCATCATTATCAATCAGGAGAAGTCACACCTAGTTCTGTCTCAGAGACTGCAGTTCATAGGCGCAGTCCTGGATACCATCCAGGGGAAAACTTTTTTGCCCCAGGACAGAGCGGAGCACATCAGATCCCTCATAAGGGATATCTTGGCAAAGAAGACCGTCCCAGCAAGACTTGTCCTTTGCCTGCTGGGACACATGGCTGCAGCCATTGCAACAGTCCCTTTAGCCAGTCTCCACATGCAGGTGACCCACTGGATTTTACGGGTGCAGTGGGATCAAAAGCAAGACCATCTGCAGCATCCAATCAAGATCACGAATGCAGTCATCCGGGATTGGCAATGGTGGCTCGACCCAGAGCACCTGTCGTTGGGAATCCCCTTTGTTGCGCCATCTCCGGTTGTGACACTCTCCACGGATGCTTCGGGGTTCGGTTGGGGGGCGCACCTTGACGGGGTCAGGTCTCAGGGCTCATGGACGTCCCAGGAAGCTCATCTTCACATAAACATTTTGGAGATGAGAGCAGTCCTTTATGTCTTGCAGGCTTTCCAGTTGGAGATTCCACCAGGTACTCTGCTGCTGCAAACGGACAATACCGCAGTGATTTATTACCTCAACAAACAAGGAGGCACTCGTTCCTACCCTCTCTGCAGGAAGGCCATGAGGGTGTGGGATTGGGTACTGCAACACGGCGCAAACCTTATTGCTGTTCATGTTCCAGGAGTGGACAACGTTATCGCAGACTGTCTGAGACGATCTCCGGCCAGAGTCCACAAATGGGAACTACTCCAGGAGGTCATAGAGGATCTGTTTCGCAGATGGGGGACACAAGAGTTAGACCTTTTCGCCTCCCCATCCAACGCAAAACTGTCCAATTTCTGCTCTTTAGATCCAGGGCCTGGTGTTTTCTAGCGAGACGCGTTGTCCCTTTCCTGGGCGGGCAGATTCCTCTACACATTTCCTCCCTTCCCATTGATCCAGAGGGTTCTTCTGAAACTTCGCAGAGAGCAGGCGACGCTGATATTAATTGCGCCCTTTTGGCCCAGGCAGATCTGGTTCCACTGCTGTACCAACTTTCTCAGGAACCGCCGGTGCCTCAGCCAATCAGCTCTCACTTATTGTCCCAGGAGGCAGGATCCTTGGTCCATCCGGACCTTCACTCTCTGAACCTGCATGCCTGGCTCCTAGGGACATAGCAGTCATGCGGTACGGGGTCTCGCAAGAGGTAGCAGATGTTCTAGCGGCTGCTAGAAAACTGGCCACTCATGCCACGTACGCCATGAAATGCTCAGATTTTGTCTCTGGGCTCAAGCACGGGGACTTTCCCTACTGGATTGTTCTGAGGGTTCAGTATTAGACTACCTCCTGTCCCTTTTTCAGGCAGGCTTGGCCTACTCCTCGATAAAGGTACACCTTTGTGCCATCTTGGCCTATCATGTTCCTATAGGCCTACGGTCCTTATCCCAGTTGGAAACCGCACGTGCCTTTTTAAGAGGTGTTCTCCACCTTAGGCCTCCGATTAAGGATCCCATTCCTCCTTGGGACCTACCCTTCGTCCTGGAGCAGCTTACGCTGCCTCTCTTGAACTAGTCGATCATGAGCTACGCCTTCTTGCTTGGAAGACGTTATTTTTGGTTGCTGTTACTTCCGCCAGAAGGATTTCTGAGCTACACGCACTTATGTGCAAAGAACCTGATTTGATTTTTCACCAGGACAGGGTGTCCACAAAGACAAATCCAAAATTTCTACCTAAGGTGGTCTTGGCCTTTACTCTTAACCAGGATATCGACCTACCAGTGTACTTCCCAAAGTACTCTAATACAGGAGAGGCCTTGCTGCACACTCTCGATGTGCATAGGTGTCTAAGATACTGCCTGACCAGAACCAGGCAACACCGTAAATCTGATCAGCTTTTTGTCTCCTTCGCCCATAGGATGTTGGGTGCTTCGGTCTCTAAGCAAACTCTTTCTAGATGGCTCATCCATTGTATCACGTTCTGTTACCAGAAGCATAATAAGTCTCTAGCTGGCTCGGTTAAGGGACATTCCACAAGAGGAATGGCTACCTCCTTTGCTACTTTAAAGAACGTGTCCACTTCAGCCATCTGCACAGCAGCTACTTGGAGCACCGTGCGCACTTTCGTCAGGCATTATAGCCTGGACGTTGCTTCACGGCGAAGAGCTGGTTTTGGTCTAGCAGTCCTTCAGAGACTACTGTCCTAGGCTTCGGTTCAACTTGCGATCTCTACCTAGCCTCTGAGAGGGATTTCCAGAATTGCTTGGGAATCAGTCCTAATGGTGTAATCTGCTGCAAGAGCTGTTTCTCGAAGTAAGATAGTACAGTTACGTAAGAACTTACCGTAACAGTAGATCTTTGAGAACAGCTCTTGCAGCAGGTAGTTTCCCTCCCACCATCCCCTCTGGAGGTAGAGTTGTACCATTTGTTACTACCTAGGATTCGGTGTTTAACACCTCCTTGCTGTATACCTTCTTTGAAGGCGGATCCTCAGTCTCCACTTCAGATGTCATCTAGCAGCCGGGAGTCTCCGGTGGGAGAACTAGGGATTCTGGGGGACCGCCCCCTTTTATATGATGTCTGACGTTGGGGGCAGTCCCCGCTGGATACTGCTAGCTAGAAAATTTCCGTGGAGTCCTGGCGCCTGCTGGCCTCAGTCCTAATGATGTAGCCTGCTGCAAGAGCTGTTCTCGAAGATCTACTGTTACGGTAACTTTTTACGTAACTGCACTTTTTCCCCTTCCTAGCTCTTGAAATCTCAGTTTTAACAGTGTTGTGGTGTCTAAAACCCAGATTATCATTTATCTCTGAAGTTTATCAATGTTATTAGTATAATACTGCATGAATATCAGTACAAATACTGAAATGACTTGGTAAATTAAGTACCTCATACTAAAATGGTTTCTAATTGTAGGCATTTGACTTTCTGCCATCTTCAATACCTCCACCATGGGAAGATAATGAAGAAGCCCTGGATGTAGAGAAGGATATTGTACAGGTAGTAGCATCTGTGAACAGAGTTTTGTTATTAGCAGTTTGGTTACGGCCATTTTGTGTTTCTAAAAAAAAAAAAAAAAAAAATCTAATAAAATGTTCAGTGGTTTGGCAGTCGCTAGTAGAAGGGAGACTATGGTTTGGAAGTAGAGTAGCTTCTAGGCCTGGAGATGGAAGAGGATGAGCACATAGTGGAGAGGACAAATTCAGTCTCTAGGTGGGATCTGATCTCCCAGTGCGCATGCACTCCCTACCATCCAGCAGAAAAATTGTATTTTAGTTGGTTGCTCAGGCAGCTACTTTTGTGCCCTCTTGTCATATTCTTGGCCTGTTGAGAGCGTTTAGTATCTTTGGTTTGATTTGCTGTGGAGTAAAATATACAAATGATCACTGTCTTTTTACTGTGCACGCCAATATGCGCACCCATTATATTACTGGGAATATATGGTGTAATATAATATATGAAAAGTTGTGTTTAAAGAGATTTTCTGATTTCCAACAAAATGTTCACAGTTTACATTCTGCAGAACTCACTAACAAAATATCCGCCAAAAATTGAATTTGACGATCTTGTGTTTTTTATTGCTAGTGAAATTTGGGTTTAAATGGTATCTGTTCTCCACACTTCATCTGTTGTTTATACTTGCTGGGAAGTTATAATCCTCTGCCTTTTGACATCACGGCCTGGTGCCACTGAAATTACTCTAATGTCACAAACATTATGACTTCAGGGAAGGAAAAGCAGCAGGATTAGGTGAAGTTTAAGGGGCAAAGAGTCTGATTTTTGCATATGTCTTTAATAATAAAAAATGGAATGTCCTGACATTTAATGTGCTTGAAATGTTATGACAGGACATTTGAGTCCTGTCAGTACCAACATCAGTGTTTTTGCAGGACGGTGGAAGATAAAGTGGAAAAAATGAAATAATTTTTCAAGAAATATTTATTTAAAAGCTTTGACTTTTTTCCTTAACTCTTACCATAAAATGCTTTTTATATAATAGTAATCTAAGGCCAGAAAGAATTAGATCTTCTTCGAGGACATTTCCTTCCATAGATCCACACATGGTGAATGGTAAACCATCAGTGTCAGAACCTCTCTCAGAAACATTTGCCTTACTGGGGCCACCCTCATTGATGTACTTTAGTGCAGTGACAGTACTGGGGGGTTTAAAACATGGGTGGAAAGGACCCACTGGTGTAAAAAAAAAAAAAAAAAATTTGGGTCCTGAAGAGGAACCTACTGGGTCAGAACATAATCAGTGGCAGATTTTGAACAGTTCACGTTACCTTCCTTTAGATATTGTTGTAGAGTAGGTGCTTCAGTTTGGACCCACTAGCAAAGGAAGGAGGGGTTAGTTTTGGAAAGGATGCAACTTTTGCCCTATTGGTGCATGTTAGTGCTGTCACTGCTTCAGTGCTCGTCGATGGTGCCTATATAATATTGGTGGCCCCTACCTCCTCAGTTCTTTTCTCTTGCCATTGGCCACACTTGTTGGACCAAAGAAACTCCTTTATCGATTACCATCAATGAAGGTACTGTACATTTCTCTGCCATTTTTGCCTTTTATGCCCTCTTGGGAGTAAGACTGTGGCACAGCTGGAGATGATTTGCAGTGTCCTTAAGCGTGCCTTGCATGTATGTACCCAGTCCATTGCCTGGTTCTGGTTTGGGACCTTAACTTGGTCTAAGGTTCCTTACTGAGGCTCCTTTTGAACCAGGTGCCACCTGTGACCATCGTTTCCTGTCTTGGAAAACACATTTTCTGGTGCTGTTACCTCAGCTTGCTGGATTTCCGAGCTACAGGCACTGGTTATGGACACCCCGTACCTTGTTTCCATAAGGATCAGTGTCTCGGGGTGTGAGTGTAAAAGATAGACTCTGATTCAGTTTGTATGAGGTACAACACGCTTGCTGCATGATTTTATTTCAACAAGGTTCCAAAAATGGGCCGGCATGGTGGCACTGAAGGTTGAGGTACAGGACGCCACACCTCGCGTCATGCTGGTGACCTGGTTTCGGGAATGGACTCGGGCCACCAGGGCTCGGCAGGGGAGGGAAGAATGGAGCGTCCGGATGACTGCTCTCTCTTCCCCGGGGAAGGCTCTAGGGACACGTTGCACAGGAGCAGCCTCTGGCGACATTCAGAGGATGGCCAGGATTGTGACGCCACGCAGTAGCGAGGGGCGGAGCAGTGGCGGGCATTGGCACTGTGTGCCCTGACGCCATGGCACAACCAAGCTCCAGGGGAAACAGTAAGCTGAACCTGCCTTCGGGAGGATAGGCGAAGGCACCACTTCCTTGTTCCACACTCCCAACGCTGGGCACTCCGCCTCTGCCCAGTCACTCCGGTCGGTACTCTGTACTCTAGGTAGAGCACTCTGGGAGGATAGGCGGCCCTTCCCTGTGAGGGTTCAGATCTGGGGTTTCGTTGGAGTGGGGTGAGCAGGCGCAGCACCACAACAGCGGTGAGAGAGCAGGCTCGGTGGATGCTGGAGAGAGAGTTCTCTCTGGGTAGGGGTGAAAGAAATAAAGTTCAAAAAAAAAAAAAAAAAAAAAGATTCCAAAAATGAAAAAAAAAAACACAGGGAAATGAAAATAAATCATTAAATAGCATTTGTCAGGATACAGCAGTCAGAAGCACATAACATTGCTGGGGTCCTTTTCTCATCTGTGCTTCAGATTGCTTTGAGGACATGAAGACTGCATGTCCTTCCCTCTCTCATGCCTCAGGAGACTGAAAACCCTAGGCTCTGCTTGCAGCTGTTTTGAGACTGTTTGCAACTGGCTCCAGGCAGTCTGCAAAACCAGAGCTGTTTGCAACTAGCACCAGGCAGTCTAGAAAAAACAGGTTACTCACATGTAACAGTAGTTATAGGTGTGATATATGTTGTTCATCCCCACTGTTTGGCATGTCCCTTTCCCCTTTAAATCTTGCTGGATGGTTTGAAAGCAGGCTTCTCCCACCCACCTGGTTGGTATATCCCTCGACTCCGCCTCTTGACACTAGAGCTTGGCCACTGGAAACAGAGGGTTGTGCGTCGAAGCCTGGGAGGTCGGGTGGATTCGTGTGGATGAACAAGATGCATCACTCCTAGAACTACTGTTATAGGTGAGTAATCTGTTTTTCTAGGATCATGGATATGTTTGTTCTATCCACCCTGTTTGTCAGACTTCTAGCAGTTCTCCAGGAGGAGGGAGGCAAGGCGCACACCCCCTACTTAGGAAACAAGGTTGGAGAACTGAGGCCCCAAAACCAGCATCCCGGCATGATTCTAGGTCGATGTGGTAATGGGAAATGAAGGTGTTTGCTGACTTCCAGGTAGTAGCCCTGCAGATATCCTGGATAGGGACATCCCTAGAAGCAGCCACTGATGCAGCAGTATGGCAGGTGGAATGAGCCCTTAGCCCTATGGGAGGCTTCCTGCCCGCCAACCTATAGCAGAGATCAAGGCAAGATGTAATCCATCTGCCAGTCCGCTTACCTGCAAGTCTGCCAGATGCGTTGGTGAAAAACAGCTGGCGAACCTCTCCCGAACTTCAGCCGTATGCTCCTTGTAGTAAGAGAGTGCTTATCTCAGGTCCAAGGTATGGAGCCTGTACTCAGCCTCCGAGGTGTAATTGGGGGTAGTACACCGGCAGAGTCATCACATGGTTCAGGTGAAACTCCAACACAACCTTTGGAAGGAACTTAGGGTTGGGGCACAGGACAACCTTCTCTGTGTGGAAGACCATATAGGGAGATTCGACAGAGAGCGCCTGGAGCACACCAATCCTTTGGGTTGATGTGATAGCCACCAGGAAGGTGGTCTTCCATGACAGGTGTGACATCTCACTCCGGTACATCGGTTTGAATCGCTTGCCCATGAGCTTCGCCAGTACCAGCAGTAGATCCCACGGTGGTGGTGGTTCATGCACCGGAGGGGAAATATGGTAAAGGCCTTTGAAGAAACACCAGACCACCTTCTCCTGTGCCACCATCTAGTGACTGGCCCACACCCGGTAAGCAGAGATGGCTGCCAGGTGCACCTTAAGGGTCATAGACCGAAGACCCTCTTTGGAGAGAGACCAAAGGTAGTCGAGAATGCTAGCCACCGGACAGGACAAAGGGTCCAGGCCCTAGCCCTGACACCAAATGGAGAATCTCGTTCACTTAAAGGCATGGCACTTCCTGGTCGATGCCTTCCTAGATGCCTCCACTACAGTGAGGCCATCTTTGGAGAGACCCAAAGCCTGGAACTCTAGCTGCTCAGGAATCAGGCTGTCGGAACTGGCCAGTCCGGAGCTACAAGGATCACCTGTGCCTTGTCCCTCCTGACCTTGAGGAGTACCTTGTGGACCAAGGGAAGTGAGGGAAGGCATAGAAGAGGCCTGGGGTCCACAGCCTCGAGAAGACATCCCCCTGCAGCGATCCCTGCTGAGGGGGGTGGGCATGGAACAGCCTCAGTTTTGCATTCTCTCTGGAGGCTAACAGGTCCACCTGAGGGGTGCCCCACTGGGAGAACAGGCTGTGTACTACCTCCGGATGGAGAGACCACTCATGGGATGCCTCACCTACTCAGCTGAGGGCATCCGCCAGTTGATTTAAGGCTCTTGCCACATTGATGGCTAGTAGATCTGCCTCCAGTCGGCTCACAAGGGTCCAGATGCAGAGCGCTCCCCTGCACAGAGGCCGGGAGTGCGTGCCGCCCTTTTTTTGAGATGGTATATGATCGTGGTATTACCCATCTGGACCTGTACCACTTGACCCCGAAGGAACGGAGTGAGTGCAGTCAACACCAGCAATACTGCTCGGAGCTCTGACAGGTTGATGTTATATCGGGACTCCTCAGGGGTCCAGAGCCCGTGGACTCTGTGATTCCTCTTGTGGGCGCCCCAGCCCGTGACAGAGGCATCGATCTTGAGGACGATGGTCGGTTCGGGGCGGACAAACGGGATCCCTTCCTGCAGATGGTCCAGGACGGTAAACCACTGGAGAGCATCCCATATCTTCTGGGTTACAGTGACCACCTGGTCGAAATTACCATGTCGCTGAGTCCACTGGCTGGCCAGCTCCCATTGAAGGGGGCGCATATGCCACCAGGCCCATCAGACCACAGAGGTGCAGGCCGCCATGTACCCAAGATGTTGCAGGAAGTTCTGGGCAGGGCGCAATTGCCCAACCAGAAATGATCGGACAAAAGAGGATAGAACCTTCGCCCTGTCCGCCAGGAGCCTGGCTGTGGCTTGGCAAGAGTCGAGTTCTGCCCCGATGAAGCAGATCACCTGCAAAAGCACGAATTCCGACTTGGTCTTATTGATCAGGAGACCAAGTTTGATGCAAGTCTGAAAAGCCAGATCCCTGGACCTCTCCACCTCCCGCTTGGAGAGACCCGCTATGAGCCAGCTGTCGAGATAGGGGTACACTCTGCCCCCAAAGATGGGCCACCACCACTGCAATGCATTTGGTGAAGACCCTGGGGACTGATAACAGGCCAAGCAGTATGGCTTGGAACTCGAAGAGGTTTCCCTCTGCTCAGAAGCTCAGGAAACTTCGGTGTGATGGACGGATCGGGACGTGAAAGAACGCGTCCTGCAGATCCAGTGAGCAAAACCACATGTTCTGCTCAAGAGATGGTATGATCTGAGACAGAGTTACCATCCTGAAGGTGTGAGACCTGAGAAATTGGTTCTGGTCATACAGATCTAGAATGGGGTGCCAGCCCCCCATCCATTTCGGGACCAGGAAGTACCTGGAAACGAACCCTGGGTCAGCAGGGGATCTGTGACTCTGACCACTACCACCTTGTGGAGGAGTTTGGCGATGTCATCTTGGTGAGTCGACTGAGTGTGTACAGAAACCATTTCCTCTCATGGGGTGCAGGCTCGGCTTGGTGGGTACTGCTCAAATTCCAGAGGCAGCCCCTGGCCAAACACTTCCAGGACCCACCAGTCTGTTGTGACAGCAGACCAGGTGGAAAAGAAGTGGTGAAGCCAGCCCCCCACGGGAGGAGCCAGAGTGGGCATGATGGGTATGGAGTTGTCAGTCCCCATCCCGTCACTGTGCAGGATTGGAGGAGGAGGAGGATCCAGCCTGGGGACCGCCGGGACCTTTCCCTCTGGGCTTACGGGCCGCCGAAGCCCCTGACTTGGGCTGAGGGCACCAAGATTGAGCCTGCTGCTGTTGCTGCCCCAGTTGAAAATGGGGCTGCTTGGCTGCAGGGGCAGAAGGCTGAAAGGGCTTTCTCTTCTGCTTTTTGGAACCCTGAGGTTCCTTCTGGGCAGAAATAACGGAGTCCAAGGTGGCACTGGACTTCTCGATGCACTGGAGGTGATCGTCCACTCCTGGACCGAATAAATCAGTACCCAGGAAGGGAACATCTGTCAATTTGTGCTGAGTGTCTGCCATGAAGGTCGAGACCCTCAGCCAGGTCCTGCTGTGCATGGCAACTGCGGCTGCCACCAAGCGGGCGCAAGAGTCTCCGATTTCCAGAGCTGTGTGGAGTTGCTGTTTGGCAACTGCCCGACCCTGGTCACAGACCTGCTTGACCATGGTCTGGAGGTCTGCGGGGAGATGAGGAAGAACCTCATCCAGAGAGCCTAAGAGGACATGAGAAAAATGCGCCATGATGACGGCCGAGCTCGCCTGATGAAGGCCAAGCGAAGAGGCAGCATAGACTTTCCTGGCAGAATGGTCCAATTTCCTGGACTGTTTTTTGGGGGGTCTGTCGGTGTCTCCCGGATTACCCAAGTGCCAAAACATAGACTCTGTCACCAACCCCTCAGCTGTGGGGTGCTCTGTGAATCCAGAAAGGGAGCCGATGGGAACCACATACTTGCGGGCCATCCGGGCTGAGGGCGCAGGGCAGGAGGCTGGGTGCTGCCACAGCTCCAAGGCCGGGACAGCAATGGCTTCAGCCACAGGAAAGACCTCTGTCGGAGAATCCCCTCATCTGAGGATATCTTTAAGGGGATATTCGGTCCGTTTTTAAACGGGCTCCAAGGGCATCCCTGTAGATTCGGAGATGAGATGGAGGATGCCCATGAAGGACATGGGATCTACCTCCATCGAGAGACTCCCAATGGATTCTTCGTCCAAGGGACGTGAATGCAAGTCGGAGTCCGGGTAGATCGGCCGACCACCCAGGTCACCATCGACCTGCCGGGGTAGTCAGGAGTGAGGGTGACAGACAGCCTGTGCGGAAGGCCCTTGATGGACCGAGATTCCTTGGCGGGAGCCCCGGAGGGAGGCTGCTTAGGTGGCGGCTCCGCCAGAATTGGTGGAGAGGTCAGTTTTGGGCAAGCTGGGAGGTTCTTCGCCAGTTCTGCAGGTGGAGGGATGGTGTCGACTGGCTCCGGAGGAGTCTGCGTCGGCCTGGAGGGCGACAGCCAAGTGATGGCTGGCATGGAAGCCGGGGTCAACTTTGAACCTGCCACCATCAACTGTCACCATATTAGAGTCAGAATGCATCTAATTTGAAGTTTGCGCCTAAAGCCTCTGCTCTTCCGAGGAGGACATGGATGAATGGCAATGGTGTTGCTTTTTAGAAGCCCTGAATGGCATTTGAGATTTCTTCGGCCTGTTGGTCGAAGGTGTCAGAGACCTCAGCTTCGACTGTTTTGGGGGGGGGACTGATGGGGGTGCTCAGAAGGAGCCAGAGAGAACTGCGGCTTCTTCAGGTCGGGGACAAGGACCATGAAGAGGTTCCCAGGAGGCTGGGTCTCCTCCTTGGGTGTCCGATCAGGACCGGTATCCTGAATAAGGAATTGTTGGCCTCATCGAGCGACAGCGGGTCAACAGGGTCGATAATAATCTCGACCGGGTCATCATCCCACGTCTTAGCCGGCTGGCCTGATGGGAGTACTGTGAAACCAGCGTCCGAGGCTGCAATTTCGACCGAAGTCAAAACCGCAGATTCCTGGGACTGAGTCCTCTCACGATCCCAAGAACGTCGTCGATGAGACAATTCTTCTCTCGACTCCTTATCCTTTTTACGGGAGCGGGAGACTTGCGTGCCCGAAGGGCCCTTCCCCTTGGTCAGGAGAGACTGGCACAACTCCTTAAAGGAGCCTGGAAAGGTAGAGCCCAGTTTGAGCGGGATGAAGACCGACGCAGAAGAGGACTGATCAGTGGCCCGAGCTGCCTCCTCCTCGAAAGCCTTCATCTGCTTGAGTTGTTCAGCGGACCCCGAAGGCGTGGAGACCACCCAACAGACCTCTTTAGATTTGACAGGTGGGATCCATTTCTTTGGTCAGCTGAGCTGAAGTCGTGCGAGACGATCATGCAGGACATTAGGCTGGAACACGTGACAGAAGTCGCAGGCCTGGTGTCATGAACATGGCCCAGGCAGTAGACGCACAAGGTGTGTGGGTCGATACGAGACATCTTCTGCCTGCAAGAACACCGGCGGAACCTGGTAGAGGACTTGTTCTGCATCACAGTCATGATAGCAAAACAATACGGAGAAACTTGAATGAGTTTAAAGTGTAGGTAAATCCAAGTATTTCAATCAATCAGTCAGTCAATCAGAATATCCAGGCGGGCACCATTGAGCAAGGCTCATTTGCAGGGTGGACCTGGTCATGAAAAAATCATTGTACAGTACAGTAACATGGTAGACACAGTACAATATTATACAGAGAGGGAAAAATATACAGTATATACAGTACAGTAGCAAGGTAGAACAAAATTCAATATTATACAAAGGAAAAAAATCTGTATATGTACAACAAAATATGACCGTATGGAGCTTTACAACAGATAGGCTTATTGGTTGGTACAGCCGGCCTGTTCACTTAAAGGGGCGAGAAAGGCAGTATGAGGGGTACCAGATTAGTGAGATACTGAAGGGGAAGGAATTGTTTCTGTCATACTTCAGGGAAGAGGGTGGAACATGGCCATACGAACATACAGAATTTGCCAGCAGATAAAGGCCTAGAGGTCTATCAAGTCTGCTCGAATGTGCAGCTAGCACCCCTTATTCTGCAGCTTCCCCTCCCTTCCACCTGTCCCCTTCATTGACCCTCCCCCTTGTCCTGTCCCATCCCCTTTTGAAGCAGTCCACTGTTCTACTGGATACCACTTCTGCAGGTAACACATTCCACCCAGCCACCACCCTCTCTGTAAAAAAGTGTCTCCTCATCTCCCTCCTGAACCATCCTCCCTCTAGTCTCATATCATGGCCCCGGTGTCCCTCCCCTCCCTTACTTTGAACAGCCCCTCTGTACCTGTCTTGTTTATTCCTTTCATGTACTTAAAGGTTTCAATCATGTTCCCCCTGTCCCTCCTCTCCTCCAGTGAGTACATGTTCAACTCCCTCAGCCTCCTCTCGTATAAGTCCCCCAGCCCCTTGATCATCTTTGTCGCCCTGCGCTGCACCCCCTGCAGTAACTTAATGTCCCTCTTCAGATATGGATGACAGTACTGCACACAGTACTCCAGGTGCGGTCTAACTAATGACCTATACAGTGGCAGAATCACCTCCTCCCTCCTCGAGGATATACCCCTTGCAATACAACCAAGCATTTTGTTGGCCTTTGCAGCTGCCATCCTACATTGTGCCGAGTTGTTCATTGACCCTGTAATGAGCACCCCCAGATCCTTCTCCTCCTCTGTCTGGGCTAGCTGCACCCCCAGCTGGTAACTCCTCCTTGGGTTCTTCATCCCAAAATGCAGCACCTTGCACTTTTTGGCGTTAAACCCCAGTTGCCAGGTGTCTGACCAAGTTTCAAGCTTTGCCAGATCATTTTGCAACCCCTGCTATCCCTCTAGGTCATCTACCACTGCTCCTACCTTGGTATCATCAGCAAACAGACTGATCTTGCTCTTGATGTCCAATGATATGTCTGCAATGAATATCCCAAACAACACTGGTCCCAACACCGAGCCCTGTGGAACACCGCTCATCACTACCCTTGGGTGTGAGAGCTCCCCACCCACCACCACCACCACCACCCTCTGTTGCCTTCCCTGAAGTCAGTTCCCTACCCATCTCACCAGCTTTGCACCTGCTCCTGTGCCTACTGACTTACTTCCCAGCCTTCCATGCGGCACCGAGTCGAATGCCATATTTAAGGACAGACAGCTGTGGGATACCAGTTTAGTAAGATAACGACGGAGAAGGTGTAGTTGCAGGGGTCGATCTTAACATTGTTTTACTAGCCCAAACACTAGTGCAAATTGACCAGGGCTAGTGCAGCTAACTCTCTGCTAGCCCGTCTTGACTAGTGCAGATTTTCATGGCTGTTAGTGAAGTTAAAAATGTCTCTACTTTAGCATTCTCTAATCCTCATGCTAATCTCTCTCAATGTTCCAGATGGCCAGGTGTGATTAACAGCTCATTAAGAGCTGCAGTTACCTGGCAGTTCAAGAGAGGGATCCCACAAAAGCCTCAATGTGAGTCATCATCACTCCACTGTTAAGACTTTCAGCTAGTGTTCAGGGTGTGATCAAGGGTAGAGTGCTGTTAAGTCACTAGGTTCCAGTTTTCTGAATGTGTCTATGTCTAACAATTTGTCCAATATTATTAAGACCAGTGCCCCTCATTTCACTAAATTTTATTTATTTAATTGTACATCAGTTTACAACCTTTGAGCCAGAGGCTCATTTCCAAAGGTACCTCGTCACATAGAGGACAGACAGAACAAACTTAGTGTACAGCATAAGATTTAGGTTACAGCATAAAAGTCACATCCTTAGAGATACACAGAGTGGTTTCATGCATTTATACAAATTTAGTTGCAATTACATTGATACAGCTGAGCACATGCTGATATTAACGGGGGAGAAGTTGGGGGGGTGAGGTGGAGTGCCACCCAGTGGGCGTTGTCAAGTGTGTAGAGATCAAGGCCATATTAGAGACAGGAGCAGCTACGAGTCTTAAACAGTTGGCTTCGAAGGGCGGTTTTGAAGTTGGAGATTGTGGGGGCATTGGAGATGGGAGCAGGGAGGGAGTTAAACCAGGATGGGGTTCTGTAGCAGAAGGACCTCTGACCATGGGTGGTCCTGGATCTGGGAACCAGTAGAGTGGTCTTGTCAGAGGTTCGGGTTGCGATAGTGGGTTGGGTGTGGCGGATGGAGGCTGTCATCCCAGGAGGGGATAGTCCAAGTAGAGTTTTTTTGTGATGAGGCAGGTTTGATAGCGTAGCCATTCATCTAGGTTAAGCAGTTTTGCCTCGTCATAGAATTGACAAGTGTATGTGAGCTTAGGGCACCAGTAATCAGCCTTCAGGCCTTATTTAGGGTGAGCCTAATTTTGTTGAGGACGGTAGTGTCAGCAGTACCATAGACCGACAGGCCATAGTCAACTAGGGACAGTACTGAAGATGTAACTGCAAGTCGGAGAGCATCAGGGGGGAGGCAGTTTTTATAGCGGTAGAGGATGCCAAGCCTTGTGTTGGTGGTGGATGCAAGGGCATCAATGTGGGTGTGGTAGGTGAGGGCTGAGTCGAAAGAAACCCCAAGGTATTTGTATGAGCAGACTTGTTCAAGTGGTTGTTTGGTACAGGGGAGGATATGGAGCGGGAAGTTGCAGGCTTTGTTTTGGGGGTGGGCAAAAAGCTTTGTTTTGGTTTTTTTGAGGTTAATGACGAGTCTGTGCTCTTTTAAACCAGGCTTCGGCATCATCGTAGGATTGTTGTAGGGTGTCCTGGAGGGAGGTGGGATTGCGATGGGTGGCAAAAATAACAGCATTGTCTGCATATAAGAGAATTTTGCCAGAGCATGCACTGAGCAGGGTGTTTAGATAGAGTGAGAAGAGTAGGGGGCCCAGGATGGAGCCCTGGGGTACCCCTGAGCGGATGGGATAAGTTTTGGAGAGTGTCCCATTGATTTTTACACATTGGGAGCGAGCAGATAGATAGCTTGTGCACCAGGCGAGATGGCCAGCAGAGAACCCAGTGTGGCAGAGTGCATCCAGCAGAAGAGGGTGGGAGACAGTGACGAAAGCCTTTGAGAGGTCAACGAACATTGCACCAGCTAGGGAGCTGACGTCCAGAGAAGAGTGTAGGAAATTGGAGAACTCAACTAGTGCAGTGCCGGTACTGTGACCAGCATGGAAGCCGTGCTGCTCTGGGCATAAGATGTTATGCTTAGACAGATATTCTGTGATTTGAATGGCCACCATTTTCTCTAGGGCTTTGGGGGGGGGGTGGAGATTGGTTGGTTGGTAGTTCCTGGCAGAAGACCTGTCGCCCCCTCTATGAATGGGTGTGACTATGGCCGTTTTCCATGCAGTGGGGAATTGCCCCAGGCAGAGGGATCGTTGAGTAAGCTGGTGAGTGGGGCAAGGACTTCATCCAGCACCAGCTGGAGAATACAGGGGTCCAAGGAGTTGCTGCCGGGATTATTGCTATTTAATGCTTTAATTAGGAGAGGTCTGGCTTCCTGGGTAGATACGCACGAGGTGGAAGCTGGGGCGTTGGAAGACAGGTGGAGGTAGGGTGGGGAGGGTCAAAGAAATTACTGGGGAGGACAGAACTAAGGTCAGTAAAGGAGGTGTTAAGGTAGTTTGCTATGCAGGCAGGATGGGTGGAGGTAGAGCCATCAGTAGTGAGTTGGGATGGGGGGGAGTGTGATTTCCCATTTAGTTGTTTAATATTGTCCCAGAACATCCGGGCACACCCCCAGGAGGAAGTGAGGGTGGCCTGGTAATGGTCGGCCTTGGCTTTACGGATGGCCTAAGTGCACCTGTTCCGTGCAGCATCGTAGGCCTGTCTGTCAGCCATCCGGCCTGTTTCAGTGGCAAGGTGCCAGAGGTTATCCCTATTTCTGAGCATTTGTAGTAGGGCAGGGGTAACCCAGGGTGCATTACGTTTCTTGGATCAAATTCTTGTGAGAGGTGCAATGAGGTCACAGGCCTTGTTAAAGGTTTGGGAGAAAAAGGCGAGGTCAGTGTCTAAGTCGGGTGCATGATGAATGGGGGACCAGTTAGTCTGGGCGAGAAATTGTTTGAGTTTTTTCAGCCCACCAGGTCGGAGGCGCCTGTGGAGTGTGGTCATGGCTGTGGGTTTGGGAGTGGGGGCCGCCCAAAGGAATAGGGTAGGGGAGTGGTCACTTAGTGAGTCTGGGAGGACCTGGATGTTATGGATTTTTTTGGGGCGGTTGGTGATTATTACGTCCAGTAGGGTACGGGTACCTCTCTTTGGGTTTACTCTAGTGGGCTGGGAGATGAGTTGTGTCAGGTCTAGGGCAGTGAAAGAATCTCTGGTAGTGGAGGAGGAGGTGCTGAGCCAGTTCACGTTTAGGTCCCTCACTAGGATTTGTTCCGCCTTGTGGTGGAGGGTGGCAAGATATTCTGTTAAAGATATCAGCGCCGGGTTCAGGTTCTTTGGGGGAACGTAGGCAGTGGTGAGATAGAGACGGCCCCTGGAGGGATCAGGAGCAAGTTTGAGGGTAAGGGTCTGGGCCCCATTTACAAGAGCAGGGGCAGGGAGCGCTTGTCCGATGATTCTGTCCCAGGTATAGATTGCACAGCCACCCCCGCGTTTACCTACTCGGTCCTCCCGGTATAGGGTGTAGCCTGGGAGGGAGACAAAGGAGTCAGGGGTGGATTTGGACAGCCAGGTTTCCACCAGGGCAGTGATGTCTGGCTGATGTAGCATGGCCCAACACTGGAGGGCATCAGATTTTTTCAGTAGGCTGCATATATTCATGGATGCTATGCGGAGACCAGTGGACCCAGCTGGTGAGCTGGAGGGTGCAGGGCCTGGGTTTGGATGTATATTACCTGATAGGAGTAGTAGGAAGACTAAGGTTCTGACCATGGGGTGGTAATATGTAAGCTTCCGGGCGGTACGCTGGGATGGGGAGGAGGCCATAGGGGAACAAGGAATGGGCAGTGTTCAAGGGGTCGGGAGGGCGAGGACGAGTAGCAACCATGGGGAGCCAGGGTAAGCTGCAGGGGGGGCATCCAGGGGTGGGTGCCGTGGGCCAGGGTACATGGTTAGTGTAGGGTGGGATCGGACTAGGTCAGGGGGAGTTATGGGTGCTGGTACAAGTGGGCCAGGGGAGATGTCTGGCTGATGGGATGTGGGTACTAGCATGTAAATGAGGGGGAGGCATTTGAGGAGGAGGTGTACAAACATAATGCCTAAGGTAGTGGCAGGGCAGAAAGGTTCAAGTATCTTGGCTGCCCTTCAGAAAGCGTAGATACCACTTTGGAGTAGTGGTAGTGTCACGGACTCTGGTGGACAGGGTACAAGGTTTGAGACCCTGGTAGGGCATTTGAGTTAGGACCTGGGTGAGAGCGAGGGTGCTGCTTCCTGAGGTAGTTTAATTACCTCTCTCGGCACCCGTATAGGTCCCGCTCCAGGAGGGAGCTCTGTATGTGGGCAGGCAGTTGGTTTGTTTCTGGGGGGTAGAGGACTTACGGAGGCCTATATTGGGAGGAGAACAAAGGATCTGATTAGGATGCAGCGGGAGATCGGGATCACTACTCTGTACTGCGCATGCGCAGGCTGTATCCCGACTCTAGCACCACCAAACACACGAGAGGAGAGATGGTGATCTCCGACAACAATGGATGCAGGTAAGGAGCTGAACTGACACAAAAATAGCTGTAATCTACAGTTTCCACATCACTTTGTGCCCCAAATAACTAAATACTGCAGTTGCTAGAGAGCCCCTCCCCCCCAACAGTAATCCTAGCATTAACAGAATAGGAAAACTCCACAAAAGACCCCCACATGGCATTCAGGCGTTACTGCTGTGCTAAAATAACTCTCGGCAAATGTCTGTTAGTTCGAGTAAAGTAGCCAGTTCAGGACAGAAAACCCCCCTCACAAGGGTGCTGCTTCGTGAGGTAGTTTAATTATCTCTCTCGGCACCTGCGTAGGTCCCACTCCAGGAGGGAGCTCTGCATGTGGGCAGGCAGCTGGTTTGCTTCTGGTTTGAGTGTTTGTATCCAACATTTCAGTGACAGAATGCAAAGAGGTATACAGAATCGGCCCTGCAGGTGGTGGATTTTATCCCAGCCTCACCATAACTTCCCTCTTCCCTCCAAATCTCTTAACTCTGTTCTTTCCCTGGACACCACTACAGACCAGACTGTGAAGTGACCATCCATAGATCCATAGCTGCCATTACTGGCAAGTGTAGGGGGTCCACAACTCTTCTAAATGGGCCATGCCAGCCATCACCATCCATACATTTCTACCCTTATCCCACTCAGCATGTCCTTTCAGCCTAAAAACAAAGCTTTGGATCACATATGGTACAAAAATAAACCTTGATAAAATACATAATTTGAAATCTTGAAATGGGCATTTCTGGGTTGCATAGATCATCCTGTACAGAAATAGAAATAGTGTAGTGTTATGCCTGTGTACTGTTTCCCCTGGGCAGATGAAAGGACAATGTTAAAGAAAAGTCTGTTATTGTTGGGGTAGAGCATATTAAAATCAATGCTTTTACAAATAAAAATGTCAGTTTTCTATTTCCCAAGCCCCTTAGGTTTGTCTAGCCCCCACCCCAAAGAAATCTTAGATGTGCTCCTGGCTCACTTGAGACTGTACAAAAACTTTCAGAAGTGCAGGTCTCCAGTTGACTATAGGGTGGGGGCTGAGTGTCTCTCTCTGCCTGACTCTGTTCATTGCTCTGTGGGTGGTGGTGACAGTGTGGTGAGGTGCATGATGATGTCAGCTACTGTGTGCGAGAGCTAGGACTGCTTGATTGAACATTTGCTGTTGTGATCCTCTCTCTGTTTGGTGTGGGGGCAGAAAGAGGAAGAGAGGCTATGGTACAAAACAATGGGGGGGGGGCCACATCGTAATGGCATTGCAGTCTTTGTTCTGCTGGGGAGCTGGAAGCAATGTGGGAGCAGGATAAATGTGCAATAATTAGAGTATTTCTTGGCTTTGCTTGCATTGTTTCCTGTACAAGTGATCAAAATTTACCATTATAATTAAGGGCTAGTGCAGCCATCTGCGGGCTAGTGCAATTTTTAATCAACTTGCCCTGCTGGCTAGTGCAAAAAAAGGTTAAGGTTGACCCCTGGGTAGTTAACTGGCATACTTCACGGGAGGGGGTAGAACTTGGCCAAGGCTAAAGACGGACAGGGAAGAGTGAGAGAAGCAGATATTTTGATAGGGGGAGAGAGAGAGAGAGAGGCAGGGGAAGAGGCAAGGCGTGAGGCAGGATGGATAGGAGGGAACAGTAGAGTAAGTGAGCTAGAGATGTGGGAAACATTTGCAGGATTCTTTCATGTAGCGGTCATTGAGCGACTTGAAAATATTCAGACTAACAGGACTGCTCAGCTTCAAGTTTTTTTGCAAACCGATCCATAAGGCAGGCAATGAGAAACTTAAAGCAGCTCTGCCAAAACGAGATTTGACCTTCAGAACTTGGAGGGCAATTAGGGAGTAGCTCCTGAGAGCATAGGTGCCTATCACACTCCAGGGAATACAATCAGAGACGTATGGGGGGGAGCTTGTTGGTTACCGCTCTGAAGGCCCATAGAGCGCGTTTCTATTTCTCCTATAATGAAGGGAAATCCAGCCCATCGCTGAGTAGAAGGAGCAATGGTGTATGAAAAGAGGAAGGCCGGTTATGAACCTGATTGCTCTGTGGTAAAGGGTGTCCAACTTAGCAAGGGCAGAGGCAGTGCAGTGGCTATAGAGAAGGTCCACGTAATCTATTAATGAAAGGAAGGAGGCTTGAACCAATTGAAACTTGGCCTCCTTAGTGAGAAGGTGGTTAATTCTGTAGAATAGTCCTAATCTTTGTCTTAGTTTCTTCTGTAGTTCTTCGAGATGTTCGGCGAAGGAGAGTTTGTAATCGAGCCATACACCCAGATATTTGAATTCTAGGAGCATGGATATGTTGTTCATCCACACTGTTTGGCATGTCCCTTTCCCCTTTAAATCTTGCCAGAAGTCTTCAAGCTGGCTCCTCCCACCCACCCAGGTGGTATATATCTCGGCTCCGCCCCATGACGCCAGATCTTCCTTTCTGCTGGAAGATACAGTTCCCTCGTGCTCTTGCAGCAATTCGTAGGCCCTGGATTCAAAGCGTCAGTTTTCGCCGAAACTTATGTAAAACTCTTTCGAGTTAGCGATTCTGATTTTACTGCATCAGACATGGAGGAAAAATCTTCCCCTGGATTTCGCCAGTGACCCTGCGGCCAAAAGATGTCGTGCACCGATCCCCACCTAACGTGCGTTTATTGTCTAGGTGTCGGACATGACACCTTGTCGTGCACTTTTTGCCTGGCCTTCCACCCCAACGTCCTGGATGACCGCTTGGCACGCTTAAAGCTGGGGAGACCGGAGAAAAGGAACCCGCCGGTGAAATCGAAGGAGGCGAGGTGGGTGGTTTCTGCGTCTGTGGGATCCGCCTGAACAGCTGGAACAAATAGAAGGCATTTGAGGAGGAAGCAGCAAAAGCTTCGCCAGTTGAAGCTTTTGCCCTTTAACCTTGGCTCCACCTTTTGGCCTCCTTCAGGAGTTGTGCCAGTTCTCCTCACCAGGGGTGAGAGGCACCTCGGCTCGCACTCCTCCCGCCTCGGAAGAGGGATAAGGAGCCATGGTTCGCCCAAGCAAGGATGTTCTTGGGACCGAGAAAGGTTTGAGTCCCAGGAACACGCGGTCTCTACTTCGGTCGAGATTGCATCCTTGGCCGCAGGCTTCATTGATCTTCCGTCTGGCCAGGGGACCGAGGAAGTGGCCAGTGAGGCAGAAATTATTCTTGACCCAATCGACCCTCTGTCGCCGACCTCGGTTGACGACTCTTTGGAAAGGACTTCAGTCCCTGTCTTTCCTGATGAGGAGACCCAGCCTGCTGATGTCCCCATTCAGGACCCAGTTCTGGACCCTCGGTTTTCACCGACCCCGGTGTCTCCCGATCGACCCGCTCGACCTTGGTTGAGGTCCAGAACTCCCTTGACCCATCGGCTGAGGAAACACAAACATTCAAAAAAGAGGCGCCACAGGTCTTCATCCTCCTCGGACGAGGAGAGGCTGCGGCGGAAACTCTGTGGACACTATGAAGACCTCATGTGGCAACAGCTGGTTTTGTCCAGGCAGAAGCGGGCTCCGCCATCTACCCCGGCCATCACTTGGCTCCCACCTCCTAGGCCGATGCCTCCGGAACCGAAGCCTTCAGTTTCCCTGCCCGTGGGGCTGGCCCATGTCCCGGTTCGGCCTGTCTCGGTCTCTCCACTAATTCTGGTGGAACCACCGCCTAAGCAGCCTCGGGGAAGGGCTCCCTCGAAGAAGGACCGATCAGACACCGGGCTTCCTCGACGTCTGTCAATAACGGTCGTCCCCCGATCGCCCTCAGTGTATCGAGGGAGACCTAGGCGGGAGGCCATTGTATCCAGATTCTTTAGACTCGGATGTCACCGGATTACACTCCCATCCCGGGGATGATGAGTCGTCTGTGGCGAGATTGGAGGAAGGCCCTTCCTCCTTTCAGGGAATTCACTGCCAGATCTCCGAATCCACCGGAATGCCCCTTGAGTCCATTCAGAAAAAAGCAGAGTACCCCCTTACCAGCATCCAGCTTCCTGTCCAGCACCGTCTGCCCGTATGGCCCGCAAGTATGTGGTGCCCATAGGGTCCCTGGTGGGGTGCACAGAACACCCTTCAGCTGAGAGCCTGGTGACCGCTTCTGTGTCCAGGCATACTGGAAGCTCGGCTGACACTGACCGACCCCTGGACAAGGAGTCCAAGAACATGGACCACTCTTCCCGTAAGGTCTATGCAGCCTCTTCCTGAGGTCTTCGTCAGGCCAGCTCGGCTGTTATCATGGCACACTTCTCTCATGCCCTCCTGGGGTCATTAGATGAGGTCTTCCCTCACCTTCCCGCAGACATGCAGACCACGGTCAAGCAAGTCCATGATCAGGGCCGTGCTGTTGCAAAACAGCAGTTCCAGACAGCCCTGGACATAGGTGATTCCTGTGCCCGCTCTTTAGCAGCTGCAGTGGCCACTCGCCACAGGGCCTGGCTGAGGCTTTCCTCCTTCCCAGCACAGATACTGAGCATAAGTTAGCGGACGTGCCCTTCCTAGGCACCGACTTGTTCGGTCCAGGAGTGGCCGGTCACCTTCAGCGCATAGTCCAGTCTATGTTCATACTTCAGTCCAGTGCCAGCTTGGATGCAACTTTTTTTAATTTTTTATTTATCAAGTCTAGGATTACAAATACCTTTGAGCTAAGGCTCTTTTACAAAGGTTCCACGTCAGAGAAATACAAATTATGGGGAACATCAAGACAGACATTACAACAATGTGGACATTGCAAGCAGATTAATACAATTCAAGGGTAACATTGTAAGGAAGGCAGCCAGCGGCATTTGTCAGAGAAAACAGACAAGAGATAAGAAGCGTCAGAGTCATAGGGAGAGGAAAGAGGGAGGGGGGAGGGGGGGAGAAGGAATGTAGGTAGGGTGGGGAGAAGGTGAAAAGTGCAGCATTGGGTCTACCAAGATGTGAGAGTAGAATCCAGTGAGGAGAGGGGGAAGGGCAATAGAACTTTGGGCAAGAACCAGCAGAAGAGAAAGAAGAAGCCATTTTGGCACTCTTCCCCTGCAGTCGGACAGCCCTCCTATAAAGGAGGTCAGCAGCAACAACAGCAGGCTCAAGCTTGGCACCCACGGCCCAAGCAGGGTCACAACAGTCCTGTAAAGGAGACAAAGGCACAGGTCAAGGAGCCTCCTCCTCCTCTAAGTCTGCTCAGTGATGGGATGGGGGTTGCCATCCCTACACCCATCACGCCAGTTCTGGGTCCTCCCGTGGGGGGCTGGCTCCTCCAGTTTCTTTCCACCTGGTCCGATATCACCTCGGACACGTGGATTCTCGAAGTGGTCAGTCAGGGACTGCCCTTAGAGTTCGAGCAGTACCCTCCCAGCCGAGCCCACGCCCCTCGGGAGGAAAGGATCTCAGCTTGCACTCAGTCTGCTCTTCGAGATGACATAGCTCAGCTCCTCCACAAGGAGGCACTAGCTCCAGTGCCGGATCCTCCTACAGACCCAGGCTTCGTGTCCAGGTACTTCCTGGTGCCCAAGCGGACGGGGGGCTGGTGCCCCATCCTAGATCTCCACAACCTGAATCAATATCTCAGGTCCCGCACCTTCCGGATGGTAACTCTGAACCAGATCATACCATCCCTGGAGCGAAACATGTGATTCTGTTCTCTGGATCTACAGGACGCATTCTTTCACGTCCCAATCCATCCGCCCATCAGTGATCCCTCCGCTTCAAGGTCGGAGGGACCCTGTACGAGTTCCAAGCAATGCCGTTTGGCCTGTCATCGGCCCCACGGGTCTTCACCAGGTGCATTGCAGGGTGGTAGCCCACCTTCGGTGTCGAAGAGTCCGAATTTACCTTTACCTCGACGACTGGCTCTTGGCAAGTTCCTCCGTCCAGGAGGTGAAGAGATCCAGGGATCTGGTTCTCTGAACCTGTTCCCAACTCGGCCTCCTGATCACCGAGGCCAGGTTGGAACTCGTGCCCTCTCAGGTGACGGTCTTCATCTGGGCAGAGCTCGACTGTTGTCAAACCAGAGCTCTGCTCCTGGCAGACAGGACGGAGGTTCTCTCCTCCTTTGCCCAATCATTTCTGGTTGGGCACTTGGTGCCTTGCCTGGGACTTTCTGCACCTTCTGGGTTACATGGCGGCGTGCACGTCAGTGGTCTGTTGGGACAATACCACGACCATGTACTGCCTCAACAAGCAGGGCAGCACGCACTCCCATCTGCAGTGCAAGGAGGCGCTCCGCATCTGGACCCTCGTAAGCCGGTTGGAGGCGGATCTTCTAGCCATCCATGTGGCAGGAGTCTCGAACCAACTGGCGGATGCTCTCAGCCACATAGGCCAGACATCCCATGAGTGGTCTCTCCATCCAGAGGTAGCTTACAGTCTGTTCTCCCGTTGGGGCAAACCGTTGGTGGACCTGTTTGCCTCCAGGAAAAACACCAAGCTGAGGCTGTATCATGCCCACCCCCTTCAGCAGGGCTCGCTGCAGGGGGATGCCTTCTCGAGGCCGTGGACCCCAGACCTCCTCTATGCCTTCCCTCCATTTCCCTTGATCCACAAGGTGTTACTCAAGGTGAGGAGGGACAGGGCGAAGATGATCCTGGTAGCCCCAGATTGGCCGTGCCAGTTCTGGTATCCAGATCTCCTCAGCCTCAGCTGCAGGCCCTCGGAGCGGCTTTGTACATGCCCAGGCCTGATATCACTGAACCAGGGGAAGGTTCTCCATCCGGATCTTCGATCCCTGCACCTGACAGCCTGGTACCTGAGCGGCTAGAGTTACAGGCTTTGGGACTTTCCGACGATATCTATATCGTGGTGGAGGCATCGAGAAAGGAATCAACCAGGAAATGTTACGCCTTCAAATGGAAAAGATTTTCCATTTGGTGTCAGGGTAAGAGTCTGAACCCCTTATCCTGTTCTGTGGCTAACATTCTTGACTACCTTTGGTCCCTTTCCAAAGGGGGTCTGTGGTCATCGACCCTTAGGGTGCACTTGGCAGCCATTTCTGCTTACCAGGTGCGGGTCAGTCAGCCGACATTGGCGCAGGAGAAAGTGGTCGGGCGCTTCTTCAAAGGCCTGGATCACATATCCCTTCTGGTGCGTGAACCTCCACCTCCGTGGGATCTACTGCTGGTTTTGGCAAAGCTCATGGGCAAGCCATTCGAACCAGTGCACAAGTGTGAGTTGTCACATTTGTCGTGGAAGACAGCCTTTCTGGTGGCTATCACGTCCGCCAGAAGGACAAGGGACTGCCAGGCGCTTTCGGTGGACTCCCCTTATCTGGTGGTTCACAGGGACAAAGTTGTCCCTGCTTCCAATTCCTTCGAAGGTGGTCTCAGAGTTTCAGCTTAATCAGGTGTTGACTCTGCCGGTATACTACCCTAACTACACCTCGGACGCCGAGTACAGGCTCCATACTTTGGACCTGAGACGTGCTCTCTTCTATTATAATGAGAGAACGGCGGAAATTCGTGGAGAGGTTCACCAGCTGTTTGTCACCTACTCTGAAGCCGCTTCTGGCAGACCTGCAGCCAAATGGACCATAGCAAGATAGATTACATCATGCATAGGTCTGTGCTATGAATTGGCGGGCAAGGAGCCTCCCAGAGGGATAAGAGCTCATTCTACCCACCATACTGCTGCTTCGGTGGCTGCTTACAGGGACATCCCTATCCAGGAAATCTGCCGGGCTGCTACCTGGAAGTCAGCACACACCTTCATTACCCACTACCACATTGACCTTCAGTCACGCCGGGATGCTGGTTTTGGGGCCTCGGTTCTCCAATCTTTATTTCCTAAGTAGGGGGTATGCGCCTTGCCTCCCTCCTCCTGGAGAACTGTTTGGATTCTACGAAACAGTGTGGATGAACAACATATCCAGGCTCCCTAGAAGAACAGGTTACTCACCTCTAACAGTATTTCAAGGTGGTATATGTTGTTCATCCCATGTCTCTCAACCTCCTGGCTGACCTGTAACTTGCTTCAGCAGGCTAAGACCTGACGTCATGGGGTGGAGCCGAGGTGTATGCCACCCGGGTGGGTGGGAGGAGTCAGCTTGAAGACTTCTGGCAAGATTTAAAGGGGAAAGGGACATGCCAAACAGTGTGAATGAATAACATGTACCACTCCTAGAACTACTGTTACAGGTGAGTAACCTGTTCTTTTGGCACATACTCTAGTTTTTCTCCAAGTACTGTGGTAATTTGAGGGATAGCCCCCACGCAGGCAGGATTTGCCGCATACGAAGAAGGGGAAAAGAACATTGCTTTTGTTTTTTTTGCATTGAGCAGAAGCTTTTTGCTTATGAGCTGGTATTGTAATAGGTTAAATTCAGCTTGGAGGTCTTCACAGGCTGCTTTCGGCGTAGGACGACTCAAGTAAAGTATTGTGTCGTCAGCGAATAAATGGATATTGGCTTTATTGATGGTGTCATTGATGTTATTAATATAAACCGCAAATAAGAGGAGACCTAGGATAGATTCCCGAGGCACTGCACTCAGCATAGGTGAAGTGGTGAAAGATCACCTTCAGTTTTAACCTGTTGTTTCCATTCTGCGAGGTAGTCCGCAAACCAGCACATACAGTTATGATCCAGACCTAAGTTACTTAGAGAGGAAAGATGCAGGCTATGGTCGACTGTGTCGAAGACCTTACTTAGATACAAGAAAACAGCACAGACATGATTCCTATTGTCATGGTCAAGGAACCAATCATTGTCAGTTTGCTGATGATACTAAGGTAGGCGCGGTGGTGGATGACCTAGGGGGATGGCAGGGGTTGCAGGAAGATCTGGCAAAGCTTGAAACCTGGTCAGACACCTGGCAACTGGGCTTTAATGCCAAAAAGTGCAAGGTGCTGCATTTTGGGATGAAGAACCCAAGTGGGAGTGCAGCTAGCCCAGAAAGAGGAGGAGGAGAAGGATCTGGGTGTGCTCATTACAGGGTCAATGAACAACTCGGCACAATGTAGGAAGGCAGCTGCAAAGGCCAACAAAATGCTGGGTTGTATTGCAAGGGGTATATCCTCGAGGAGGGAGGAGGTGATTCTGCCACTGTATAGGTCATTAGTTAGACCACACCTGGAGTACTGCGTGCAATACTGGCGTCCGTGTCTAAAGAGGGACATTAAGTTACTGCAGGGGGTGCAGCACAGAGCGACAAAGATGATCAAGGGGCTGGGGGACTTATCATACGAGAGGAGGTTGAAGGAGTTGAACTCACTGGAGGAGAGGAGAGACAGGGTGACATGATTGAAACCTTTAAATACATGAAGGAATAAACAAGCGGGTACAGAGGGCTGTTCAGCGTAAGGGAGGGGGCACCAGGGGCCATGATATGAGACTGGGCGAGGAAGGTTCAGGAGGAGATGAGAGACACTTTTTACAGAGAGGGTGGTGGCTGGGTGGAATGCGTTACCTGCTGAAGTGGTTTGCAGTAGAACAGTGGACTGCTTCAAACGAGGATGGGACAGGACAAGGGGGAGGGTTAATGAAGGGGAAGGGTGGAAGGGAGGGGCAGCTGCAGAATAAGGGGTGCTAGCTGCACATTCGAGCAGACTTGATAGACCTCTAGGCCTTTATCTGCTGGCAAATTTCGTATGTTCGTATGCTAAGGCTGTTATGGTACTGTGCTTTGCTCTGAATCCAGACTGAACAGGGTTTAACAGGCTTCTGGATTTGAGGTACGCCCTTAGCTGACCACTCACTATTTTTTCTAATAATTTAGACAGAATGGGGAGGAGGGAGATCGGTCGATAATTATTTAGGTCGCAGGGGTCACCTGATTTTAGCAGAGGGGTGACATGGGCTATTTTCCATTGTGAGGGGAGGCTCCCCTGGGAAAGTGACATGTTGAAGAGGTGGGTGATTGGCACAGCCAACACATGTTATGCACTTTTCAGATAGTAAGGCTCTATGGAGTCAGAGCCTGCACCCTTCTTGGTATCCAATTGCAGCAGTAGGTCTGCCTCTTTTTTTTATTTTTTTTATCTTTTTCCCCGTGGCCGGACCCCATTGTTCCATCACCCCTAGTCACTGCCCCCAGAGACCTCCACCACCGCCTATGGCTGCCGAGGACCCTTGGTCACCCCCAGCTTACCCCCCCCCGGAGGGCGGGACCGCAGCCACCTTCAATGGTGACCATGGAGCTAATGTCTGGTCGGGGACCCCCAGCGACGGTGATGCAGTGAGGTCCTCTGGGGAGGGCTTCATGCGCACGGTGGTCCTGCCCGCCCATTTTCCAATGATTTTTTTTTTTATTATTACGGAGGTGGGCGTGCAGTGGCCATGGCGTCACCCGCCTCCCAGAGACATACTCGTTTGGGCGCCTGAAGTCTCTCGGCCTCCGCCCAGGAGTCCTCCAGTGCCGAGCGCTTCCCCGCCCTCCCCAGGAGAAGAGAGCAATCCATAGGATGCTCTATCCTTCTCCCCTGGCTGGCCCTCCGACGATCCGGGTCCGCTCCCAACCCGGTCGCAGGTGTCATGAAAGGAACTGGCTCCTGCGCTTAAGCGGCGGTCAAGGTCTTCCACCTCTTTTAGAGAGGCAGGCAGGAGGGAGAAGGCCTCTTTGGTAGAAGGGGGCTCGTGAATCGATAAGCCTTGTTGTGTGCGGATGTCCTTGGCAGGGAATGTATCAAATGCTAGCCTGGCAGTTGCAAAATGATTATTGAGGGCTTCCAGTATCTCCTATTGGTCAGAGATGATGCTACTACAGGAATTAATTTTTGATGGTAGGAAATTACCAGGTGAATGGCCAGACATGTCGTTTATTGTTTTCCAGAGTTTTGAAGGATTCTTTGAGGCAGAGGCTAGCTCTGCGTGATAGAAAGCGGCCTTGGCTACTCTGACCAACTTGGTGCACTTGTTGCGTGCTCTCTTAAATTGACACCAGTCTGAGTCAATCTTGCTATTGCGTGCTTTTTTCCATAGTGTATCCCTTTCTAGCATGGAAGCTTTGAGTTCTGCGAAAACCAGTGGCAAGTGCTGTTCCTAACACATACCTTAACCATGGGTGCATGCCTGTTTAAGGCAGCACTTACTATATCGTGAAAAATAGTATATGCCTCATTAACTGTTTTGGCTAGGAAGAAATCCTGCCATCGTGGTGAATGTTTCAATTTGTCGATGTAGGCAAACAAGTCGAAGTTGCGTTTACACCTCTTGATTGAGAGCTTCGCTACAAACTGTGGATTGTGCACAGTTCTGATACTAGTGATGAAACAGTGGTCGCTTAAGTCAGAGAAAAATGTTCCAACATGGGAGAACAGGTGTGGTTTGTTAACCAAAATTACATCTAAGAGGGTGCTGTTGCTAGGGTTCTTCTTCTTTGGGTGAGTTGGCTCGCCAGTGAGTTGCACCCAGCCCTAAGGTGTCACAAAAGTATTTCAAGGGAGCCGAGGCATTTGATAACCAGTCATAGTTCAGATCACCAAGAATAATGGTTTCCAGCGTACTAAGTCCCAGTACAGAGCTTAGACAAGACAAGAGATGAGACCCCTCAGAAGGGGGGCTGTAGCAGCCTATTACACAGAGTGCGCAGGAAGGAGAGAGTTCAGTCTTTAGGGTCAAGCACTCTAATTCCTTAGGGGTGGAAGATGCTTCTGTGCATGCAACTGAGTATTTGTCCCTGACATAAAATGCCACCCCACCTCCTCTTGATTGCCTGTCCGCTCGGAAGAGTAAATAACTTGGGATGTTGATTTCACTATCTGGAGTGGCTGGCCTAAGCCAGGTCTCAGTGATAACCAGAACATCAGGTAGGGTGTGGCTCACCCAAGCATGGATCAAGGTGAACTTTTTCAGCAAGCTACAGACATTGAGATGCATAAATGACATTCCTTTAATACCCGCCAGGTCTGAGGGAGAAGCAAGGGTATCTAGAGGCCCCGGGTTGAGTTTGACATTGCCTGAGCACAGTAGCAGTAGCAGCAAAATCCTTTCTAAGGCAGCAAAATTTAATTTGTAGTCACTACTTTTTGAGCGACTGGGAGGGCAGTGATGTTGAATAAACCTGCCACCACTCCTGGTGCTATAGTGGCCTAGGGTTGCAGCTACTAGGGTCCTGGCAGGAACTTGCCAGGAGGAGGAAGTATCGAGACAGGAGGGAGGGAGTACTTCACGGAGGCAGTTCTGGAGATGTCCCACTCCCTGGCAGATACAGCTGAGGTCCAGTAATCCAATATAACTACCTGAGAAGAGTTGTAAGGCACATAACAGGGAGACACGCAAAGCTCATTCCCCTTTAGGGAGGAGTCAGGGGTCTGATAGAGCGCGCTAGCAGAACAAGGGACACACAGAGGAGCCAGCTGTTCCCTCCCATGGTAGGTCTTAAACACCACAGCATCGAGCGATGAAAGTCCACAGCCCAGTATCAGATACTGAGCCTATAGTTGTTCTGTCTGATGAGCGTCCAGTGGAGACTATAGAAAGATGATGGATCCCTGGCGGTAGATTAGTGTGAGAGGACTGCAGATGGTTACAATTTGAGTAGGCATGGCTCCAGTGGGCGTAGCAGATGGGGTGAGGCGGAATGAAGCATATATAATAAATGGAGGGGTGTGGGCTGGGAGGCGGGTGAAAAATGCGGCTTTGCTATACCTTGTGAGGGAGTGAGCCTGGCCTAGAGGTCTCAGGTGGCGGCTTGGTGAGCGCCAAGGATGCCTCGGCTGGTGAGCTGGGGAGGCCTGGAAGGCTTCACATGGCTGGGGGGAGAGAAGAGAGGGTGGATTAAATAGTGGCAGAGACAAAGGGACCAGCAGAAACCAGCGGGAGTCCAATCTGCACCACAATCGCAGCCATTTGGAAAGGTGCCCGACTGTCTGGGATGCTGCTAAACACTTGCACTGGAAGGGCTGTAATTACAAATTACACTCTGGGAATGTAACTTAACACAGTCCAAGCAAATTTAGTACATTTTCAACAACAGTTTTTAGCAAGGCAAGAAATTACAGCGCTTTTTTGTTTCAGTAGGATTAGCAAGAGTGGAAGCGGACTGCTGGCCAATCGGAATAAAGCAGAGAGAAGCACCTGCATTCTGATTGGACGGCGGCTTTTGCCATACCTTGTGAAGGAGCAAGTCCGGCCTGGAGGTCTCGGGCGGCGGTTTGGTGAGCGCCAACTGCCCGGTGTCCGAAGGTGCCTCGGCTGATGAGCTGGGGAGCCCTGGAAGGCTTCACACGGCTTGTGAGGGAGCGAGTCCAGCCTGAAGGTCTCGGAGGAGGCAGCTTGGTGAGCGCCGACCGCCCGGTGTCCGAGGATGCCTCGGCTGGTGAGCTGGGGAGCCCTGGAAGGCTTTGCATGGCTTGTGAGGGAGTGAGTCCAGCCTGGAGGTCTCGGGGGCAGTGGCTTGGTGAGCGCCGACCGCCCGGTGTCCGAGGATGCCTCGGCTGGTGAACTGGGGAGCCCTGGAAGGTTTCACATGGCTTGTGAGGGAGTGAGTCTGGCCTGGAGGTCTCGGGCGGCAGCTTGGTGAGCGCCGACCGCCCAGTGTCTGAGGATGCCTCGGTTGGTGAGCCCTGTAAGGATTCACATGGCTTGTGAGGGAGCGAGTCTGGCCTGGAGGTCTCGGGCGGCGGCTTGGTGAGTGCCGACCGCCTGGTGTCCGAGGATGCCTCGGCTGGTGAGTTGGGAAGCCCTGGAAGGATTTGTTTACCAGGACCTACTCAACACGGGAGCAATAAGGAGGGAACCTGAATCTTCCAGTGGAAAGGAAGATCTGGTATCAAGGGGCGGAGCTGAGGGATATACCACCTGGGTGGGTGGGAGGAGCCAGCTTTCAGACCATCCGGCAAGATTTAAAGGGGGAAGGGATATGCCAGACAGTGCGGATAGAGCAACATACAGTATCCATGATCCTAGAAAACAAAGTTGTTTACAGCTGACTCTGGGATGACTAGAAAAACAAGGCTGTTTATCTCAGATACCGTTATGAATTCAAAATAAAATAAATAAATTCTCCAGCCTGTTCCCTATCGAGGGGAACTTTTCACTAAATCTGGCATTCTCAGGCACCAAACCACTACGCAGTGTATAACATTTTCAATGTACTTATGTAGTCAAACATATGTTGTACTATATGTGCTGCATAATAGCAGTTCGGAAAAAAAAAGGGTAATATTTTAACTGTGCAAATATTTAACAGCGAATAACTGTTTTTATGGTTCTATGTGATAATCGTGAAAAAAAACGCGACTTCAAAAACGGCGAAGGTAGTATAGCGACTACATATATAGCAACACTACATTATAACGCGGCTGTTAATATAGCGAAAACTGGTGTTTTACCTGAGTCATTAAAAAAAACAAGTAAACACTGCTTTGCCTACTGGCTTTACAGTCACTGCCTATCATCTCACTAAATCACCAACATGCTGCATGATTGGTCAGAGCTCTGTTAAATGCCTTGGTTCACTTACGCATTGTTTGTGCGGATTTTGATTAGTAGATCGAAGAGTCAAACTGCAGCATGTCAGTGGAATACGTTACTAGCCAGAAAGGTAAGCGGTTGTTACTATTTTCTGGCTTCTTGTACCGGAAAGATAAAGAGAGAGGCAAAAAAGTGTACTGGCGCTCTGCAGAATTCCACAAGCGCAAGTGTCTCGCATGGTTGCATACCTCAGGGGATAGTGTTGTTGCAACTATTAGCGAGCACAATCATGTTGCAGATGCTGGTGATGTTGAGGTTAGACAGGTTATGACTGATATAAGGTCTCGTGCCAGGAGTACAGTGGAGACCACATTGCAGGTAGTTGTAGGGTGTACTGCAAGTTCCTCTGAAGCAGTCAGTGGTAGGCTACCTGGGATTAGCCTTATCAAGCGCACAGTGCAGCGCATAAGGCAGCAGGAAAGGGGATGTCCTGCAACACCATCATCGGTTACTGACCTTGTAATTCCGCCTGACTTTACACAGTTAAGCAATGGAGAACATTTTTTAATGTTTGACAGTGGTGCTGAACTAGATAGAATAATACTGTTTGCAGCAGAAAATGATTTACGCATGCTACGCGAAAGCAGTGATTGGATGCTAGATGGGACATTCAGATCATGTCCTGCTTTGTTCAATCAGCTCTATACCATTCATGCAGTGCATTCTGGTGCTGTGATTCCATCTACATATGTTTTAGTGTGTTCCCGTACCACAAACCACAAACGAATGTGTCCGGGTCTTTGAAGAAACTTGTAATTTCTAGTCCATTGTGTGCCATCATGGATTTTGAAAATCTGAGGATCGCATCAGTTGTCGCACAGTATAGTTCCAGAACAGCAGCAGAATACCTGCGTGGTCTAGCCTATAATTTTCAATTCCAGCCATAATTCCCTTTGCATCTCGTACTTAATAAAGGATTGATCTCTCTCAGGCCTCGGCCTGTTTTTTTTCCCTAATACCGAAAGTCGCTATTCTGACGGCTCGTTCTAATGTACAGTCACTAAATATGCTATTCGCCCTTTTTGCGTCGCTGTTATTACAGTCCTCGTTTTCCAGTCGCCATTATCACGGGATACCGTTTTTATGTTGGTAAATGAAACTCTGCTAGCTAGCTGTTACATTCTTTGGTCACTTTGAGCCATGCAGGATGCATTTTGGAGGGGCTTGAAAAGGAAACCAAGAGAAAAGGGGAAGGGGATTCTGTAGGTGGACATCCTGACAGAACAGGGAGATGATAGTACAGTATAGAATAGTTAGAATATTGTTGCAACAGCCTTTAGAAAAAGAAATTACAATGGAGTCCGTCTAATTCCAAGGTAGGATGACCAGCCCCACCATGACTGGGTCTCATTTCAGACCCATCCTCTCTTACTTCCTAAGGTGGTGTCTGCCTTTACCTTAAATTATTATTGCTGCTTTTTTTAATTTATTAAGTATAATTCACAAAAATATGTATGAACTGTACATTACAAGCACACAAAGTTGTCAATACAAGTAAAAATGACAAAATAATAAATCCAGTACAAATTAGTAACAGTAAGTTTTAAAGAGTTCTGCGAAAGCTCAAAACACTGAGAATTTGCAAGCATAGGAAAGGTAGAGAATTCCGAAGAATTGGTCCAGTCAAAACAAAAACCCCACTGCTGAAGCCAGCACACTGTTTATTTGATTGTGGTACCAATAATAAACTTGCATCAGAGGACTGTACGCACCACTGAAGGCAGGAAGCAAGGTAAGGTGGCTACCCAGAATGGAGAGCCAAAAACATGAAAAGAAGAAGAATTTAAGCTTAAACCCTGAGGTGAATTGGAAGCCAGTGCAACGATTTAAAAAGGGGAATAATCGTGCACGACGAGGGCTGCCAAATATCAAGCTGGTGGCTACATTATGAATGTGTCGCAGAGGTGCCAGTTTCAATGCAGGTACAACAATTAGCAGACTGTTGCAGTAATCGTGCTTAAAAATAACCAAGCTGTGTACATTTTGGGTAGCCTCAGGAGTCAGATATTTCCTAATACACATTATATTAATTAAATAAAACTGGCAGGATTTAGAAATGGTTGAGACCTGTGAACTATAAGAAAAATCAGAATCTATAGGTTCTTAATTGGATAGGGTGCTTGGCTTTTTCTGCTGCCACATTCATGCCCATGTTTAACAGAATTCAAAGGGAGACGTTTAGAGGAAACATCAGGTCAGCACACATGGTGATATAGAAGTCTTTTTTTTTTTCTTCTGTTTTTAACCCTCCTCAACTGCCTGACCCGCTTCTGCTGGCCACTGGGGACCCCCATGGAGCACTGGTTTATAACCCCCAGGCAGGGATGTGGTGGGGGGGCCCTTTAGCCCCCCCCCCCGAATCAAGTCCGGAATCAAGTCTTTGCTTTGGTCCTCCTAGGTGGTCTGCAGTGCAGACAGGTGAGGGCTGTCTGTCAGGCCCCATCGCTGGTGTCACGCCGGGCGGGGAATTTTTCTTGTGTATCCCCATCCCGCCAAGAGCATGACATGCAGTGATGCCATGACCTACGCCAGCGTCCATCACGTCTTCCCTTTTGATGTGAGCTTGGGCCTGTGTTACCTCCAGCCGCTGTTAGAGGTCAGGCCAGTCCTGAATTGGTGTCTCTCCCCCAGAGGAGCTCCTCAGATGCTCTTGCCTCCCGGTCGGCCCTCCAGCTCCTGGGTTTGCTCCAGGTCGATGGCGTTGCAAGTGAAAATCTCAACAGCTGCGCCGGTGGGCTGGCCCCTGACGAAATAGAAGTCTGACATGGCTTGCAAAGGGAGAATAAAAACGACTTCTGGTTTATCTGGGTTAATTTTGATGCACTTTTGGGAGCACCAAAGTGAAATTAGTTAAACACTTATTAATGCTCTCGGCAGTTGCAGCAGAAACATCTGGCAAGGAAATCAATATCTTGAGTGTAATCGCTGGATAATGAAAAGAAAAATTAAAGATCTGAGAAGATTACTTAAGGGGTAATATAATAAAAATGGTCCCTAGAACGAACCCCTGAGAGACACTGGAGTAAAGTAGATGATGAGACTTGGATAGCAAAGACCCATAAGAAACTTGAAAAGACCAATTGTATAAGTAGAATTTAAACCAGGATAAAGCCATGTCAGACATCCCTGCCTGAAAAGCCAGCCAGTCACTTAAAACCTGATGGCTAAGCATGTAGCATGCTGATGTACAGTCCATCAAAATCAGAATAGTGAAAGGGCCCTGGCTTCTAGCAAGAAAATTAGCATTATTAATGTTCAGGTGGGCTGTGTCAGTCCAATGGGCCTTCTTGAAACCAGACGGCAGGTGTTTAAGAAGTGACTGAGATGTTAGTTATTCAAACAATTGGATGGCAGCTACTTGCTCCGAGATCTTGGAAATGACCGGTAATACTGTAGTAAAATCGGGCTGAAGCTTGAGTTAACCATGCAGTTAAAGGAAAACTCCATGCAAAAATTATACAAACACATGTTGTACATTATGTTTATGTTTTTCTGATGGTCTCTGGCATTCTGTTCCATATGTTTGTGGCAGTTTTTTTTTTCTTTCCCTGACAGTTTTATGGCCCCTTGGGGTAGCCATGCAGGCTTCTTTTAATGCCTTTGATCTGTTGGACTGGTCCCAGAATGCTTCTGGGAATGATGTAAATTAGACCTGAGGCCTGCAAATGTGTATTGGCTTTATCACCCAGTGATAGCACTTTACAAAGAAAATTGCCACACATCCAGAATAACAACAGTTGGCGTTTAGAAAAAATCTGACTTTGGCTGGGGAGGGTGGGCAAACACTTTTTCAAAGCAGGTAATGTTCACAAGCAGTTGCAGTTTGATGTGCCCAGATTATAGGGCCATTCACATGGCCTTTTCTGCACCATTGTGAGTGATGCAGAGCTGTTACAGCATTGCCGCTGTAGCCAGTTTCTGCATGCATTGCATTTCACTGTGATCCCTCTTTTCTTGGGATCGCACAGTGTTGTGGGCGTTTTGAGCGGCTGTCTGAACAGCTGGCACCACACACAATGGTGCCAGGTGTTTTGGGCTCCCAGTACACAGAATCAGTATTGAGATGTCAGTCAGTACTCATGGAGGTCACGACACAACAGCATTCTCAGCCTTCCCACAGTGATGTCTCAGTACTAACCAATTTGCTTGAACTTACACTAAATAACAGCTGAGTGATTTGCATGATCTTACTTCAAGGGGGAGCTCTTTCAGCAGGTAATACCATTAGGACTAAGCTGCCAGGTGTTAGGACCCCACGGAAAACTTCTAGCTAGCAGTCTGTGACAGGGGACTGCCCCCGATGTCAGCTATAGTATAAAGGGGTGGTCTGCCGGCACCACCTCAGTTCTTTTCCCGCCATCGACCCTCTAACATCGGCTCCACGGACTCCATCTTCGCAGTCAACCACCATTTTGTGCCTCACGCAGCTTATCGTTCGTTGTCTTTTCAGTAGTTTTTTCTCCATCGAGTGCATGTCTTCGTCATCTTCCCAGCGGCGGAAGGCGAAGTGCACGTGTGGTAAGCAGGTCCCGGCATGGGACAGCCATTCCGCCTGCCTGATGCCCTGACCACCGGCCTGGTGACTGCCCACACTGCCAAAAATTCAACAGCAAGACCCGCATCTACCACCTCAAGACACTCAAGGCCTACCTGCTGGAGCAATAAGTGACCCCCATGCAGAGGATCCATTCGGGACAGAGTTCTTCCTCCTCAGCTAGGGACTCTTCCCTCCAAGGAGAAAAGATCAGGCAGTAAGCATCACCACAGTGATAAGGAGAGAGCCAGGTCAGAATCCCACCCTAAGTCCCCTCACAGGCCTTCTGCTTCTTCCACCTCCAGCGGGAGGTCAGAATCAAGTTCCCCCAGGTACAACGGCCATTTCTGGGGATGCATCTAAGAAGACTACTACCTCCTCCCACTCCAAAGGTAAGGAGTCTTCTTCTCAAGGGCATTTGTCCGCCCAGCTTCCCTTGGCACATAGGCTCCACAAGTACTCACATGGGTTGGTGCAAGTGGGACAGGTATCACTTTCAGGCAAAAAATCAGATGCTGTCACCCAAAAGTCTTCAGGGTCATCTGACAGGCATAAAGGGTCGGATGACTCCTCCAGACGCCAGGAGATCGTCAGGTACTGGAAGCCTCCTCCACCTGAGGACAGGGTGAAGTTGGCTTCAGAAGGCTGACAGACTAAGGGCCATTCCGACTCCCATGTCGGAAACAGACCAAGCACCGCTGACAAAAGAGCGGCCGTCTGCCCTGGAGGACTGAGCAGCAGACCAAACGTCCAAGGCTCCAGGGCCCGTGGATAGCCGGCCGCCACCTTCTGCATCTCCTCCCAAGGAGCCAGATGCCAGACCCCAGGGAGGCTCGGCACTGCTGGATAAGGCCCCATCGGACCTGATGCCTGGGGCACCTGCAGACAAGGTGCCTCAGGACCAGACATCGGTACCCAAAGAGCCACAAGGTCCGATGCGAGGCCCCTCAAATGCACCTACCCCGCCACCTCCACCACCAGTTGTCCTGCTGGCAGAAGTGGGGGCTGTTTTCAATGCATGGTGTAACACTATTAAGGGGGACTTGCTCCCAAAGCCCAGAGAGCCATCCCCTGTTCAGGTACCATCCAGGGAACAGTCACCTCAGAGACCCAGGCAATCTCCCTTGCTGACAGAGCATCTGCCGCCCGATGGTGATGACTGGTGGTCGCCAGCCCCAAGTGGCAGAAAGAGGCACCTGTCATCCATTCCTTCTTCCAGCGGACATCCGTCCTCTTCTTCAGGGGAAGATGAAGGGGAACCCTCCTCAGCATATTTCTCAGAGGATGTTACCCCTGCCCTCTCTGGATCTGAGAAGGGACTCCCCACGGTCACCCCTGGATGATCCATCCTTCTTGGAACTAATGAGACACATCCAGGCCCTATATCAGTGGGATACGGAGGAGCTGGATCCGGAATGCCGCCTGGCAAAATTCCTAGGGGCAAACTACCCGAAACCTCTGGTCATCCCCCCACTTGTAGAACCCTTCCATGATGTTACAAAATTGACCTGGAAGCATCTGGCTACCATGGTGGTAGTGCCAAGAAAAGCAGGCAGGCTCTATAAGATGTCCAAGGGAGAACGTCACCTAAGATAACAGCCAAAATTTGACTCCATGGTGCTCACGGCTGCGCATGGCAGAGTGCAGCAGCTAAGACACATGAGCGTTCAGTCCCCTGATCCAGAGTCAAAAAAGCTGGACCAAATGGGCCGAAAGGTCTGTTCTTCAGCTACCTGCACAGTCAGGTCACTGAATTTCTTGGCTCATATGGTCATGTACCAGAAGTTGCTTTGGGTAAAAGCTGTGGATCTGGTTAAAGCACAGCCAGACTTGGATGGCAAGGCAGAGCTCCTAGCCGTCATCCAGCCAGACATGGATAAACATGTGCTGAGGTGTTCCTATGACTCCGCAGACATGGCAGCCAGGGAGGCAGCAACCGGGATCTGTATGAGGAAGCATGCCTGGTTGAGGGTCTCTGGTTTCCGCCAGGATTTGCAGGACGCCATATTGGATGCACGCTTTCGGGGACCTGTCCTCTTTGGCACAGAGACAGAAACGCTCAAAACAGCTACAGGATTCAGACAAGGTGGTGACTGATGTTCATCGCATGTACAGGTCAGAACTGCAGGCACCTTGGCACCGTCCCTTTCAGAAGAATCAGGGACAGCAGGGAAGATGCCAAACGCAGCACAAAGGAGGCTTTAAGAGAAGAGGCCCCCTCATTCCTTCAGGCACCCAGGGCCCCAAAATGCAAAGACAGCCAGACCTCCCGCCCACCCCACCGCCACTCAAAGATGATTCTACCGAATTTCCTGGCAGAAGAAGCGTAGGGAAGGTGTGGAGGAAGATTCTCCTTTACCTATCAGGATGGTCTAACATCACTACAGACCAATGGGTCCTTCAGATAGTTGAAAGAGGATACTCTCTAAAGTTTACCCAGATTCCACCGGATAGCCCACCGTCCCCTCCCACTGCTCCCCCACCCATGTGGCTCTCCTGCAAGCAGAGATGCAGGCCTTGCTCAGAAAAAGAGCTATTCATGAGGTACCCCACGCTCAAAAAGGCAAAGGGTATTACTCCCACTTCTTCCTAGTCTCGAAGAAGACTGGAGACCTCCGTCCCATTCTGGATCTGAGCCAGCTGAACATCTTCATCAAATACAAAAGGTTCAAAATGGTGACCTTAGCAAGCCTGTTGCCCATGCTCCACCTATGAGACTGGCTCTGCTCCCTGGATATGCAGGATGCTTATATGCACATAAAGATCCTGCCATCCCACAGGAAGTACCTTCACTTCACCTTTCAAGGAGAACACTACCAGTTCAGGGCACTTCCATTCGGCCTTTCATTGGCACCAAGGGTCTTCACCAAGTACCTAGCAGTAGTGGCGGCAGCCCTCAGGAGAAGGGCTCCTATGTCTACCCCTACCTGGACAATTGGCATCTCACAGCTTCATCAGAAGTCCAGTTACGTCAATCACTGGAGGAGACTTTCAGTCTATTCCAAGCCTTGGGCATCACATGAAATCTGTCATTCCCGTGGCCTGCTCAGAGGCTACAATACATCGGAGCAGTCCTGGACACCGTCCAAGGAAAAGTCTTTCTTCCTGCAGATCAAGCAGTCAGGCTGAGTGAGGTCACTCACAGGGTGATGACCTCGGACCAGGTCTCAGCGAGGGTGGTTCTGCAGCTTCTGGGCTTTATGGCTGCAGCCATAGCCACAGCTCCCCTCGCTCGTCTGAATATGAGGATCCTGCAGCGGGACCAAGGCACGGATGATCTCAATCAGCTGATTCGAGTCTCCAGTGCGGTCCGTCAGCCATTGATTTGGTGGGTCACCCAGGCTCATCTAGACAGAGGGGTTCACTTCCAACATCCCAGCCCCCGATAGATTCTGATGAGAGATGCCTCGAGACTGGGATGGGGAGCACATCTGGCATCTCACCAGACAAAGGGCTCCTGGAACTCCACGGAATGGTCTCTTCACATAAACATTCTAGAAATGAGGGCCATCCTGTATGCTTTACAAGCCTTTCAAGGGGTACTCCTTCCTGGACCCCTTCCCGTCCAGTCAGACAATACTCCAGTAGTCTTCCATCTCAACAAGCAAGGGGGCACTCATTCTTACCCCTATGCAGAGAGGCAATGAGAGTATGGACCTGGGCAGTGAATCACTGCCTGGATCTCACAGCAGTCCATGTTCCAGGGATCCACAATGTCCTCGCAGACAGCCTAAGTCACTCTCGATCTCAGAACCACGAGTGGGAACTACAGCAAGAAGTCGTAGACGACCTCTTCGAAAGATGGGGTTGGCCACAACTGGACCTCTGCGTCCCCACACAATGCCAAACTGCCCAATTTCTGCTCGCTAGATCCAGGGCCTGGTGTTTTTTGTTGAGATGCATTATCCCTGTCTTGGACAGGGAGGTTTCTGCATGCCTTCCCTCTTCTTCAGAGGATCCTGCTCAAGTTGCAGGCAGAAGGAGCCCGAATGATCCTGGTTGCGCCCTTCTGGCCTCGACAGATTTGGTTCCCGCTGTTGCAACAGCTGGCATCGGAACTGCCAGTTCCATTGCCCCTGTCCACTCACTTACTCTCCTAGGAACTGGGGACGCTGGTTCATCCGGCCCTCCAGTCCCTGCATCTGAATGCATGGCTCCTGCAGACTTAACTAGGGACAGATTTGGAGTATCCCTCAGAGTGGCAGAGGTTCTCGTGGCAGCAAGAAAGCCCTCTACCAGGGCAACATATGCCATGAAGTGGAAGTGTTTCTGCTTGTGGGTGTTCCCGCATTCTCTGGATCCCCTCACCTGTCTGGTGGAATCTGTGCTGGAGTATCTCCTCTCCCTCTCGGACTAGGGCCTTAGCACACAGAGATGCACCTTAATGGATGAGTAGCTATCAGCTTATCATGCACCTCTGAATGGGAAACTCTGGCACAGTTGGACCTATGCAAGACCTTTTTAAGGGGAATCTTGCATGTTAAACCCCCAGGAGAGATCCCATGCCACCTTAGAACCTCCTGTTTGTGTTAGAAAAGCTTTCCTTGCCCCCCTTTGAACCAGCCGCAGGTTGTGAGGTACGCCCTCTATCTTGGAAGGCATTATTTTTAGTTGCCATTACTTCCACTCGGATGATTTCTGAGCTGCAGGTTCTGATGTGTAAAGAGCCTTATCTTATTTTTCACGGGGACAGAGTAGCCCTGCACACAAATCCTAAGTTCCTTCTGAAGGTAGTGTCTGAGTTCACCCAGAACCAAGACATCCAGCTACCGGTTTATTAACCAGAGTACTCAAACAGAGGGGGGAGGCCTTATTACATACTCTGGATATACACAGAATTCTTCATTACTCCCTTGCTCGTACTAGTTCCTCCAGAAAGACAGACCAGTTGTTTGTCTCTTTTGCCCACAGGAAAGTCGGGGCACCAGTAACAAAACAGACGCTGACCAAGTGGCTTGTGAGTTGCATCACATTTTGTTATCAGAAGTACAACAAACTCTTACCAGGACCGGTCAGGGGTTACTCCACCAGAGGGGTCGTGACATTTTTTGAGTCCCTCAGGAATGTTTCATCAGCGGATCTTTGTGCAGCCGCTACTTGGAGTTCAGTGCACACTTTCATCAGGCACTATAGTTTGGTCATTGCTTCCAGAAGGAGAGCGGGGTTTCGGCCTAGCGGTCCTTCAGGGACTCCTCTCCTAAGGTGCCTACGGCACTATATGACAGTCCTCCACCCTTCTGACCTGGGTCTCTTCTTGGGTATTGCTTGGGACTCAGTCCTAATGGTATTACCTTCTGCAAGAGCTCCCCCTCAAAGTAAGATAGTACAGTTACGTAAGAACTTACTGTAACAGTAGATTTTCGAGAGGAGCTCTTGCAGCAGGTGGCTTTCCCATCCACCCACCCACCCCCGGGGACTAGTATATCCTTTTTCTGTTTGGGGGACGGGAGATCCTCCTCGATTCTCCATCTTCTTTTCAGCCGGGTCTCCAGCGGGAGAACTGAGGTGGTGCCAGGGACCGCCCCCTTTATACCATAGCTGACGCTGGGGCGGAGCCGACGTCCGGAGTGGTCCCCTGCCATAGATTCCTAGCTAGAAGTTTTCCGTGGGGTCCTAATGCCTGGCGGCTAGTCCTAATGTTATTACCTGCTGCAAGAGCTCCTCTTGAAGAGCTACTGTTACGGTAAGTTCTTATGTAACTGTACTTTATCGCCACTCAGCAGTTCACTGATGCTTCCACAGAGCTGGTTTTGTCTCAGTCAAATGTCCTGGATTGTATGTCTGAAACTGAATTATCAGAATTATTAGATCATAGTGAACCTAATACGATATTCCATTGTGCCAAATGAGTTCAGCAATTCAAATGTACCAGCAAGTGGTACTCCGTGACATAGGCAACATTACTTCAAGCCGTCATACTACCAGACCTTTTAATAATTTGTCTGTGGAAGAACAAGGAGGCAGTATAGCGCAGTGGTCTAAGGCTCTGAGCTGCAAATTTGGTGACATCCAGCAGGCCAGACCTGGGTTTGAATCCCACAGCTTCCACTTGCATACTGTGTGACCCTGAGCAAGTCACTTAACCTCCTTGTGCTCCCAGGTCGCTCCTGTAAAAAAGCTTTCAGCTTAGTGTGCTATACCTGGTTAAACAACTAAATAAATAAAATAAAAAACAAGCTGTTAAGCAACTACAGAGTCTCAGATGTGTGATAATAAAACCTAGTGAAAAGGGCGGTAACATCTTTCTTTGAAAGGAAGACACATATTTATAAGAAGAAAACCACCAGCTGATGGACGGCATCAACTATTAATAAACTTTGGGAAAATCCCACTGCAGTGTTGAAGAAGCTTAAAAACCTTTTGGAACACTCTGTCAATTGGGCTTTCAGTTCATTTACAACAATGGCCACACAATTCCAACTTTTTACTTGCTTCAGAAACTTCACAAGGACAATATCAACCCCCCAGGATGTCCAGTCATGTCAGATAATGGCCCCCTCACTGAGGGATTAGCAAAATTTGTTGGTTTTTATTTGAAACAAGCAAACCCCACCCAACTTCTTGTACTCATGGCCCAGCAGGTGAGGTCATCACCAGACCTGGTGGAAGTTCGGCCGAATCGCTGGAAGGTCAGTTACACTGATGTATGAGGCGGCTGTGTGGACAGGAGCCACCTCGCTGCAGCTTGAGCGGAGCAGCCTGCACACACCTTGTAACTAGGATACTGGGCACTTAGTTCTAATGCGAGGTCTAATTCACATCATTCCCAGAGGCATTCTGGGAAAATTCCAGCAGATCAAAGGTAGTAAGAGAAGCCTGAATGACTATTGCCTGGGGCTATAAAACTTGCAGAGAAAAGTAAAGAAAAGCCTTGATATAGACATAGGTAACAGAATGCTAGGGCTCATCAGAGAAATAAAAACCTGGTGCACAGCATGTCCTGTTATAGTTTTTGCATGTAGTTTTCCTTTGAGGGAGGACTTTTTTAAAAAGAGTGTTTTGGGGGTGGGGGGGGCACTGCCATTTTAAAATTGTAAGGAAAAACACCAGTGCAAAGGGATAAGTTAGTAATCTTTGTAATGCAAGAGACGACAGTGGGTAAAATAGTTTTTAGAAGTTTTGACGGTAAGGGGTTGAGTAGACAGTCCGTCACAAAATTTTATCAGGTTGGCCACAAAATCTTAATAAAACAGGAAAAAAGATGAAAACAAACCCCTGAAAGGGGGAGTAGTACGTGAATTATAACCAGACTGAGACCCAGAGGGAAGAACAGATTTTTTTGAATACTGAAATTTTATTCATAAAAATGAGGCAGAGCTTTCAGAGGTAGTAAGAGGAATCAGGGAGAGAAGATCACCAGTTTTATGATTACAAAGGGAATCGGCGCTGGTATAAAGCTTCTTCAGGTCACGGGTGGATGAAGACACCAAAGCCAAGCAGTAAGATACTTTGATCTTCTTCGAGATACAGCTTTTGCAGCAGGTTACACCATTAGGACTGTAGCCGGCAGGTGTCTGGACCCCACGGCAATCTTCTAGCTAGCAGTCTTCAGCGGGGACTGCCTCAAACGTCGGTCCGCCCGACGTTATCGTGATACATAAGGAGGCGGTCCCTCCAGAATCCCCAGTTCTTTCCCGCCGTCGACTTGCATGTCTCGACCCTCCGGTCAGTGTCTAGCATGCGACGTTTGGAAAAGTTCTTATTCCCGTTTCTTCACAAGAAACTTCTTTTTCTTCAGTTGTCTGCCATCTGATGTCCTCACCAACATCCGTGGAGGGCCATCCATCTAAGTGTGCCTGCGGGAAGCAAATTCCCTTCAAAGATCCACACTCGGCCTGCGTGCAGTGCTTAGGCCTGGACCATGACACCCGGGCCTGCTCCTTTTGTCAAGGCTTCAACAGTCGGACCCGGATCTGTCGTCAGAAGGCCCTCCAAGCTTACCTTCTGGAAGAAAGATTGAAGGCCATGGAACCTGCCTCCAAGGGGGAATCTTCCGAGAAAGCCCGCAGGCACCTCGAAAAACACAGGGAGAGGGTGAGATCTAAATTCCTTTCTAGGGCTTCAGACTCCCGCAGCTCCGGCTCCCGGTCCGACCGCTGTCCATCCCGGGCCCGCTCTCAGCCTCCTCCGGTCGTGGTCAAGTCTTCCACCGGTTCCTCCACTCTGCAGCCTGTTAAGACCTCCAGGCCTTCTTCTTCTTCATCCAAGGCCTCGCCGAAGTCGAGACCGCCATCACCACAAGTCTCGACTCCGCCACACCATTTGATGTCCGGTCGGTCTCCTTGCCTCCTCCCCCCCCAGCGGAAAACCAAGGAGCTGACCTCGCTCAAACGGATGTCGGATCTGACGTCGGCCCACCCGACGTCGTCCAAGCACCACTGGTCCTGGGACCCGACGACAGCCAGACGCCCGTCGCGGGCCAGGCCTTCTCCACCGCGGACGCCAGCTGGGGGACCGACGCCCGTTCCAGCAGATGGAGGAACCCCAACGCCACCTACCGACGTCGGCCAGGAGGCGCTCACGGAGGAGGAGTCGACCCAGCCCGAGGACCAGGCAGGCGACCTCGGTCCTGTCGAGCCCCTGAGGGAACCCTCTCCTGAACCAGAGACCCCCGGGGGGGCCGACGACCGGCGCCCGGCCCGTCGCCGGGCCTGAATATTGCTGAGGTGAAGGAGTTATTCACTTTCTGGTGGGACACCATTAAAAAGGACATGGTTCCCACACCCCCTCCTCTTCCTCCTCCTCCTCCACCCATGACTCCACCGGCCCCAGTGCCCACCACTCCATCCGGGGCAGCAGGTCAAGTACCTTCCCCCCAGGATCCTGTTGAATCTCCTAGGGGCAGACCATCGGACAAGAGGAGACCTCCGTCCAGATCTTCTTCAGGGTCACCCAGTCCCAAGAGACCCAGAAGACGCCGCTACTCGCCGTCGACGAAGGACTTGGGATCGGACTTCTCGGGTAGATCCAAATCCCCTTCTCCCATCAGCATCCCCTCTCCGGACCCACGTGAGCTCTCAAGATCTCCTCCGGATGACCCATCGTTCTTGGAGATTATGAGGCATATCCAGGAGAACATGGGCTGGGACGCAGAAGACCTTGACCCCGAGAGGCTACGCCTTGCGCGTTGTCTTCGGCAAAAGGACCCAAAGCCTGTGGTGGTACCACCCTTGGTGGACACCTTCATGGACATCACAAAGGCAGCGTGGAAACGTCCACATTCACTCCCGGCGATGCCGAAGAAGGCTGACCGCCTGTACAAGGCCCCTAGGGAGGACCAGTACTTGGCATCTCATCCTCTGGCCGATTCCCTGGTCATCACAGCCTCACATGACCGGTCCCAGAGGCCGCAACATCTGAGCACCCTGCCACCGGACCCGGAGTCCAAGCAATTGGACGTGATGGGTAGGCGCACGTACGCAGCTGCAACCTGTGCCATTAGGTCCCTCAATTATCTTACCCACATGGTCCAGTTTCAGAACGCCATGTGGGAGCAGGGACAAGAGTTGTCAGAAAAGATGCCGGAAGGTGAGCAGAAGGAAGAGCTGCTTCAGCTCCTCCGCACGGGTTCAGACGTGGGAACCCAGGTGTTTCGAGCTGCGTATGACTCCGCGGACTCCTCGGCCAGAGAGGCAGCCTCAGGCGTATGCCTCCGGAGACACTCATGGCTCTGTGTCTCCGGATTCACCCTGGATGTCCAGAAGAACATACTGGACGCCCCCTTTCACGGTGAAGTTCTCTTTGGTGAGTCCTCGGAGAAGGTCATCACCAAGCTTCAGGAGGCCAGGAAGGCCGTGAAATCTGTCCAGGCTATGTACAGATCCAGGCCCGTTCCTTTCGTAGGAACCAGAGCCATTTTCGTGGCCAGACTCAGAGACAACAGTCCCGTTCCGGCCTGCAACAGAGGGGCTCCTTCTCCCGGAAAGCCCAGGGTAAGTCGTCCTCAGGTAGAGGCCAACGTCCCACCAAGTTGGCCCAACCTGCAGGACCCACAGCCGCCACAGCATGACTCCTTCCCGGCCCCCGCCCCTCAGGATCAACGGGACACCAAGGTCGGGGTCGACAGGGACCACCTGCCAGGGTGGCAGTCGAAAACCACCGACAGGTGGGTACTCCAATTGGTCGAAAAAGGCCACTTTATAGAGTTCACAGACAAGCCACCCACAAGGCCTCCTCTGCTCTCCCGCTACTCGGGTCAGCATAGATTGCTTATCAGGCAAGAAGTACTCGCACTTCTGCAAAAAGGAGCAGTGGAGTACGTCCCGGGGAACCAGAGAGGAACAGGCTACTATTCCCATTTCTTCCTGGTTCCAAAGAAAACAGGGGACCTCTGTCCAATATTGGACCTCAGCGACCTCAATATGTCGGTCACCTACAAACGGTTCCGCATGGTGACCCTCCAGGGCCTTATACCCATGCTGAAGAAGGAGGCATTTCTGGCGTCACTGGACATGCAGGACGCTTACCTGCACATCCCCATAGCTCAAGCGCACAGGAGGTTCCTGCGCTCCGAGTTTCTCGGCCACCACTTTCAGTTCCGGGCGCTTCCTTTCAGGCTGTCATCGGCCCCCAGGGTCTTTACCAAGTGCATGGCAGTCGTGGCAGCATCTCTAAGGAGACAGGGCCACTACGTGTTCCTATACCTGGATGACTGGCTTCTCATGGCCACCTCCCGGGAGGCGCTGTTGTTGGCTATCCAGAACACCCAAGCTCTTTTTCAGTCGCTGGACATACTTATCAATTACGAGAAGTCTCTCCTGGTACCGTCCCAGAAGCTGCAGTTCATAGGTGCAGTTCTGGACACCATCCAAGGGAAAGCTTTTCTTCCCGAGGACAGAGTGGAATGCATCAGGTCCCTCATCAGGGACCTTTCGGCAAAGAAGACCATCCCTGCCAGACTGGTCCTTCGCCTGCTCGGACATATGGCTGCGGCCATTCCAACCGTCCCGATGGCAAGGCTCCACATGCGGGTAACCCAGTGGATGCTCAGAGTGCAATGGGACCAGAAGCAAGACCATATGCAGCAGCCAGTCAGAATCACGAGGGCCGTGATTCGGGATTGGCAATGGTGGCTAGACCTGGGACCCTCTCTGGGGTCCCATTCATAGCGCCCGCCCCCGGAGGTAATCCTCCACAGATGCCTCAGGGCTGGGGTGGGGGGCACACCTGAACGGGGTGAGGTCTCAGGGAACGTGGACCCCTCAGGAAGCTCACCTCCACATCAATATTCTGGAGATGAGGGCGGTCCTGTATGCCCTGCAAGCCTTCCAGTCAGAAATTCCACCGAGTACTCTTCTGCTTCAAACAGACAATGCGGCGGTGATGTATTACCTCAACAAACAAGGAGGCACACACTCCTATCCCCTCTGCAGGGAAGCCATGAGAGTGTGGGAATGGGTAATTCGACACAGCACGAGCCTGATTGCAGTTCATGTTCCCGGAGTGGACAACACGGTCGCAGACGGTCTGAGTCGATCCCAGGCCAGAGTCCACGAGTGGGAACTTCTTCAGGAGATAGCAGAGGATCTGTTTCATTGATGGGGCACTCCAGAATTAGACTTGTTTGCTTCCCCATCCAATGCAAAACTGCCCAATTTTTGCTCGCTAGATCCAGGGCCTGGTGTTTTCTGGCGAGATGTGTTGTCCCTCTCCTGGGCGGGCAGATTCCTCTATGCTTTCCCTCCCTTCCCGTTGATCCAGAGAATCCTTCTCAAACTTCGCAGGGAGCACGCAACAATGATCTTGGTAGTGCCTTTCTGGCCCAGACAAATTTGGTTCCCGCTTTTGACGCAGTTGTCCCGGGAACCTCCACTTCCGTTGCCCATCAGCTCCCATCTGCTGTCTCAAGAGGAGGGTTCGCTAGTCCACCTGGACTTGCGCTCACTGAACCTGCATGCCTGGCTCCTCGAGACATAGCCATTCCGCGACACGGGGTATCGCAAGAGGTGGCAGAAGTCCTTTCTGCTGCCAGAAAGCTGGCAACGCATGCGACGTACGCCATGAAATGGCGTCAGTTTTGCCTGTGGTCTCAGGCACGTGGTCTCTCCCCTTTAGAATGCCCAGAAAAATCAGTTCTAGAATACCTGCTTTCCCTCTTTCACTCAGGTCTGGCCTACTCCTCAATTAAGGTTCACCTCTGTGCGATTTCAGCCTACCATTCCCCGATAGGCCAACGCATAGTGGCACAACTCGATACTTCTTGTGACTTTCTGAGGGGGGTGCTACACCTTAGACCACCCATTAAGGATCCGTCCCTCCTTGAGCAGCTCACGCTGCCCCTTGAACCTGCTCGAGATTGCAAACTACGTTTTCTGTCATGGAAAACGTTATTTTTGGTTGCTGTTACTTCAGCAAGGAGAATTTCCGAGCTACATGCCCTCATGTGTAAGGAACCCTATTTAATTTTTCACCAGGACAGGGTGTCCCTGAGGACAAATCCAAAATTCCTGCCTAAGGTGGTCTCAGCCCTCACCCTTAATCAGGACATCGATTTGCCGGTGTACTTCCCCAGGTACACCAACAGAGGAGAGGCACTGCTTCACACCCTGGATGTTCACCGCTCCTTAAGATATTACTTGACCAGGACCAAACAGCATCGCAAATCCAAGCAGCTGTTTATTTCCTTCGCTGAGAGGATGTTGGGCCAACCAGTCTGAAAGCAAACTCTTTCTCGCTGGCTTGTCTAGTGCATTTCCTTTTGCTACAACAACAAACAGAAGCCCCTTCCGGGTACAGTCAGGGGCCACTCGACAAGAGGGGTGGCTACTTCCTTTGCAGCACTGTGAAACGTCTCCATTTTGGCCATTTGTGCTGCAGCCACATGGAGCTCAGTGCACACCTTCATTAGGCACTACAGCCTCGACATCGCCTCACAGCGGAGAGCCGGTTTCAGCCTCGCCGTTCTGCAGGGTCTCCTGTCCTAGAATCAGGATTTCCCAGGATCTCTGTTTTATGCCTCCTCCCTAGGGCGTCTCTAGGCACCATTGCTTGGGAATCAGTCCTAATGGTGTAACCTGCTGCAAGAGCTGTATCTCGAAGAAGATAGTACAGTTACGTAAGAACTTACCATAACAGTAGATCTTCGAGAACAGCTCTTGCAGCAGGTACCTTCCCGACCACCATTCCCCCTTGGAGGAGGTAAGGCCTAGCCAAGCTTTGGCAGAAAGCCCTTAACCTTGAACTTCTGATGGCGGGTCCTCAGTCTCCACTTCTGATGTCATCCAGTGGCCAGAAGTCTCCGGCGGGAGAACTGGGGATTCTGGCGGGACCACCTCCTTATGTACTACGCCTGACGTCGGGGGCGGGACCGACGTCGGAGGCGGTCCCCACTGAAGACTGCTAGATAGAAGATTTCCGTGGGGTCCTGACGCCTGACAGTCCTAATGGTGTAACCTGCTGTAAGAGCTGTTCTCGAAGATCTACTGTTACGGTAAGTTCTTACGTAACTGTACTTTATCTTACAACAGGGTGTTTCGAACTGTTCACCTTCCTGTGTTATTTCCTTCCCCATAGAATGCTGGAGAGGTTAATCCTGCATTCTTTGGATGTCCATAGAGCAATATGCTTCTGTTTGGATTGCACTAAGACTGTAGATAGTCTTCTCAGCTTTGTGTTTCCTTCACCTCCAGGATTGTGAGTGCCCCTGGTTCCATGCAGTGCTTTGCAAGTGGTTAGCCTCTTGCAGTGCATTCTGCTACCAAAGCATGGTAAGGCACTTCCTTGTCCTGCCCGTGGCCATGTCACTCATGGAATGGCTACTTTGTGATTTACTTTCATTTGATGTTGGCAGTGGATATCTGCTGTGCTACCACATGGCATCAGAGCCATACTTTCACAGGGCATTACAGTTTGGGTTAGTGTTGCTCAGATAAGCCGTTTAAAAAAAATGGGGTTAGAATAACAGGTGTTCTTTTAGGATAGTAGATTTTAGGATATTTATCCTTAAAATCCGATATCCTAAAAAAACACACCAGATGTCAAATTGGATTTTAGGATGTTGGATTATCCAACATTCGATATCCTGAAATCTGAAATCAACCTCCTGTGACCTCCCTCCTTTTCCTCTTTATATGGTTTACACCCCAGAATAAAGAGAGAAGATGTGCAAAGCAGTTTTGCCATGGGACCATTTGGGGAGGAGCTGGTGGGTGTGTTGTGGTGGGGTCTTCTTCTTTTCTCTGATCTGGGGATGGGAGGTGGTAGCCTCCAGACTGAACTGGGCATGCTATAACACATATGTATATTAAGGGAATACGTGATGGCTAGGTGTGTGATACAGAATATATCTGAATGAGCGGCAAGTGAGCTCTGGGAATATCACAAGTGGCAGAGCATAGCAGAGCCACAAGTGATGGTTCCCTGAGCTCACTCGCCATGAGTTCAGATATATTCTGTATCACACACCTAGCCATCGTGTATGCCTTTTATACAATAGGCCTGTGTTTTGTGCTGGTTTTTTTTTTTTGTTTGTTTGATGTTACCACGGTGTGATATCTGGAGTTATCACATTGGTGATGTCATCACGGTGTGATATCTGGAGTTATCACACTGCAGTGAGAATACATGTTTTTATCTAATGAGTTATCTGCTCAGTTGTATTGTATAAATAATATATGTGTGTGTGTATGTATATATATATATATATATATTTTTCTTTAATTACAAGGAGGAGGGGAAGAAATGAGCTGGGGGCTAGTGGGTATGTTGGTTGGGGAGGTCTTCTTTCTCATATCTGGGGACAGGGGCAACAAGTAAAGGGGGAGTATAATTTGGTGGGATAGGGTGGCAGCCTCTGGATGAGGCCTGGCCTGCTGTAATTTTTCTTGTAGGGGGAGGAGGTGGCAGCTAGAAGGTATTTTGGGTGGGGGTTTTCTTTTTTTCTCTGATACAGGCAGAGGGGGGCAACAAGAAAAAGGGATGGGGGGGGGAGTATGATTTGTCAGGTGGATGGCAGCTTCCAGATGTGACTGGTATTGCTATTAAAAATTTTTTAGAAGGAGGAGTGGGAGGATGGAAGTGGGGGCTAGTTGGTGTGTTGGGTGAGGGGAGGCCTTGTTCTGAGATGGGGAGGGTTGACTTGTTGTGCCAGGCTGGGGGCAGCATAATTTAGGAAGGCATGTGATGACGTGTGACTTGATGACAAACTAGATTTTGGAGTCTGAGGGGAAGACTGAACAGAGGACAGTCCTGCATCTGCTTTACTTTGGTAAGTACTAATCAGTGGACTGGGGAGAGGGAGGCTGTGGGTTACAGGGTGGTTTAGTGGGGGTGGTGGGAGTTATTTAATTGTAGGGTGGGGGTAATGGTACTTTAGGGTAATAGGATTGTTGTATTGTAGGATATCTATATCCTCATCCTGTGTCATCCAGCACTAGGATTGGATGTCTGATTCAGATATAGCTTATCCTAAAATCTGACTATCCTAGCTTGGATTGGATTTTGGGCCTATCCAGGCAACCCTGGTTCGGATTCTGGTATCCTGTTGCTGGGCTGGCTTCAGTCTTGTCATCCTGCAGGGCCTACTGTCTTAGGAAGTTACATGTCCTTCCTACATGGCCTTCCACCTCCTCTGCAGCTGTGACCTGCTTAGGAATTGTTCAATATGTGTGACTGTATGGAGTGAAATGTCCTTGAATAACATGGTTTGGTTACTTACCAGCAAGAGCTTGAGAGTATCTCCTGCATTAGAGCAACAGTTGTCCCTCCCACAGTCTCCCTTCTGTATTTTCAGATGGAGCACTCCAGGAGACCTGCTGGTTGCTGCATGCTTGGGCTTCTCACATTTCATCCCTCCATGGGTCTTCTGTTCCTGTATTTTTGATTGGCTGGGTTGGGGTTTGGTCTCCTATTCCACTGAGATTTGTACAACTTTGAGTTAGTGTCCAGCAGGAAACTGATGGGGTAGGGGACTGCCTAGATTATGTAGGCATCCCGACATGCATGGAAGCACATCAGCGTGGATGCCCTCAGCTAGGCAAACGTTTCCAAGTGATCCCGATGCCAATGGCTTACAATTCAGTATATGTGGTTCTGTGGAGGCGATTCTCTCAAGGATCTATTGTGATTGGTAAGAAACTAAACTGTGAATCGTATCCACCTGTAGAAGCACACGCAAGGCCAAGCAGTCCTTCCTTTCAGATTGTTTTATTGCTAATGTGCACAGTGGATCTACTACTTACAAAATAAAAAAGAAAGTAGCAGACCATCAGGAGACAAGCCCCATCCTATCCACACACCTACTTCATAAGCAGGTATGACTAAGTATGCCATGCAAATGTGTACTAATTTAAAGGAGTTCTTTTTGTGAGATTAAAGCTGTCTTAAATCAAGGTACAGTATTTATGCTTACCAAACCTATACCAGATAATAGCATACTTTATTTTATAGTAGTGCATAAAGAGATTAGCTTAAACTGTTAAAAGGTGGCTATTAAATCACTTAAACACCAATCAGTTTAATAACCATATATCCACCAAGTTCAAGCTCTTTCACAATCAAGTGTGGGAGGTCTTCCATTCACTAGAAATGGGTCGGCCACGGGGAAGGTGGGTTGTGTCGGTCGCCTTCGCTGCTGTTAAGACAGAATTTGGGTGTTTGGGTGGGGTAGGAGTTTAGTGCTGCTGCTGGGGTAGTAAATTGATTTATAGAAGAGGAACTGCGCTCGATGAGATGGTACCAGCCATGGAGGTGGGCAGGTTGTGCCTGTCCCCCACCGTGGGAGTTTTTTTTGTTTAAAACCAAAATTGTAGATGCTGGGGAGAGGTGGGATTGGGCATGTAGCTTTTGGGGGAGGGGATGGAGGATTTTATTTAAACTTATTGGTCTGGGGATGAATTTTTTCTTTTGGTTTGTTTTTGTTTTGTTTTTAAGTATTTCCCAAATAGGAATAGAAGCATTAAAAACATAAACACAGAAACATAGAATTTGTTGGCAGATAAGGACTGCTTGGCCCATCAAGCCTGTCCCCTTTTTTTTCTTGCTTACAGTATCTCTGTAGATCTTACCTGATCTCTAGTTCTTCTTCCCCCCACATTCTTTTCCACTGTGATTCCCTAATGCCTATCCCATGCATTCTGGACCCCCACCACTGTTTTTGGCCCCATCATTCATATTTGAGTAACGAATAGAGGATAATTTGTGGTATTCAGGAAATACTATTCGCTTACTCACAGACATCTAGTAGCTAACTGGAATGGGGTGATACTGTGTGTTGTATCTGCAGCGGTTGAACACATTCTTTGCCTTCTTTTGTTTTAACCATTCCTTGGCTAACATCCAAAGACTGGCGTTGGGTCCTGAACCCTGATCATGTAGGTCACACTGCAACATGCTGCTGCACCAGTGGTCTGGCTGCTCACTTGTGCCTGCTATTGTTGTGTGATTTTCAAGAAGGAAAATAATGTTTTGCTGAGCTGTCCATAAAAACTTAAGCAATTGTTTTTCTCAGGATATGGATATGTTGTTCTTATCCACACTTGTTGGCATGTCCCTTTCCCCTTTAAATCTTGCCGTTAGGTCTTCAAGCTGGCTCTTCCCACCCACCCGGGTGGTATAACCCTTGGCTCCGCTCCATGATTCCAGATCTTCTTTTCTGCTGGAAGATACAGGTTGCCTCTTCTCTGCTATGGTGTGTTGTAGGCCCTGGCTCAAAAAACTTCAGGACTGCTGAAGATTATGCTTCTTCGGGTTAGCAATTGTAGTAGCTGCTTCTCGATAATGGAAGATAAATCTTCCCCTGGTTTTCACTGGTGCCTGTGTGAACAGAAAATGTCGCGCACAGACCCACACTCTGCGTGTGTTTACTGCTTGGGTGTCAGCCGTGACACCAGGGCTTGCATGTTTTGCCTCGCGTTTCAACCGAACATCCTCAGTGATTGTCTCACATGCTTGAAGCTGGGCAGGCCCGAAAAATGGAATCCACCAGTGAAATCCAAAGAGCCTCAGTGGGCGGTCTCCATGGCTGAGGGGTCCGACGAGCAATTGGAACGCATGCAGGCCTTTGAGGAAGAGGTGGCGCATGCTGCAGAGTGTTCCTCTTGGCTGATATTTGTTCCTCTCAAGCTGGGCTCCACTTTCTCGGACTCCTTTCGGGAGATGGGCCTTTCTCTCCCTACTAAGGGCGAGGCACCTGTGGGCTCGCATTCCTCCCGGTCCCGTAAAAAGGACAAGGAACCAAGAGATATTCTTTGTTTCGGTGATGACGTTCTTGGGATCGAGAGCAATCTCGGTCCCAGGAATCTCGACCTCGGTCGAGATTGCGGCTTCGGCCGCCGGCTTCTCGGTCCTGCCATCAGGCTAGCCGGCCAAAGTTCCGATCGAAGACATAGTTGTTAACTCTCAACTCTATCGATCGGTTGTCACCCGAGGAGGTCGACAACTCTCTTAACAAGACTCTGGTCTTGTTTATCCCCGATGAGGAGACCCAGCCTGCTGGGAATCCTATCGAGGAGCCAGTTCCAAATCTCGGAAAATCACTGGTTCCACCAGTGTCCCTGAGCGATCCAGACAGCCAGCCCAATCAAGGTCAAAATCTCGGACTCCCTCGACCGGCAGGCTGAGGAACACACATAAGCGTGCTAAAAAGAGGTGACATCACCGCTCATCTTCATCCTCCTCAGATGAGAAGATTCTTTGGTGGAAACTCCATCGACGCTACAAAGATTTGATGTGGGAACAGCTCATTCTGTCGGGGCAGAAGCCTTCCTCAGTTTCTTCCCCAGTCATTACATGGCTCTCACCTCCTAGGCCGAAGCCAACTCCCTTGGAACCGATAAAATCAGTTCCCCCCGCCTGCGGAGCCGGTAAAATCTGCACCGGTTCATCCAGAACCGGTCTCTCCACCCACAGTGGTGGAGCCGCCACCAAAACAGCTCTCTGGAGGGGCTCCTATGAAGGATTCCCGAATGGTCCTGGGTCTTTTCGTAGGATATCAGGCACCCTTACATCTGATTGTCCCAGGCGCATTCAGGGGGATCTTGGTGGTCAACCAATGTATCCGGATACCTCGGATTCTGACGACACCAATCTTCACTCTCACCCACTGGATGATGAGTCATTCGGTAGTCTGTTGACTGAGGAGGGCCCTTCATCTTTTCAAGGGACTCTCCACCTTCTCTCCAAATCTACGGGGATGCCTCTGGAACCTGTCCAGAAATGGGCAAAGTACCCTCTTACTGATATTCTCAAAAGAGGGGATACTCCTACAGAAGCCTTTCCTATGGCTGAAGCCATTGTTGGCCCAGCCTTGGAGCTTTGGCAGCATCCTGCCCAGTGCCGTCTGCCCAGATGGCCCACAAGTATGCGGTGCCCATCGTGTCCCTCTCAGGGTTCATTGAACATGCTGACACTGACAGACCTCCAGACAAGGAGTCCAGAAAACTGGACCACTCTGCCCCAGGAAGGTCTATGTAGCCTCCTCTCTAGGCCTCCATCAGGGAAGCTCGGCCGTCATCATGGAGCACTTCTCCCATGCCCTTCTGTGGTCTTTGGATGAAGTTCTCCCACACCTCCCCGTGGACCTTTAGACTACAGTCAAGCTGGTATGGGACCAGGGCTGTGCCTTTGCCAAGCAGCAACTTCAGATGGCTTTGGACCTTGGGGACTCTTGCGCCCATTTGGTGGCAGCCGCATTTGCCTCATGCCGCAGGGCTTGGCTGAGACTTTCCACCTTTACAGTGGATACCCAACATAAACTCACTGATGTTCCTTTCCTGGGCACCGATCTCTTTGGCCCAGGTGTGGATGGTCACCTTCAGCAAATTGAACAGTCTAGTTCCACCTTGGACTCAGCCACTTCTGCTCAAAGCACTCCTAGTGCTAAGAAGCAGCAGAAAAAGAAAAAGCCTTTTCGTCACCCTGCTCCTGTGGCCCAGCAGCCCTCCTTTCAAGGTGGGCAACAACAGCAGGCACAGGCTTGGCACCCTTGGCACAAGTGTGGGCCTCCATCGGCCCACAGACAAGTTCGGGGTTCAGGCCCTGGACCCTCTTCCTCTAAGCCTGCCCAGTGACGGGATAAGGGTTGCCACCCCTATCCCCGTCACACCAGCTCTGGTTCCTCTCGTGGGGGGCCGGCTCTGCCACTTTCTTTCCACCTGGTCCGCTGTTACCACAGACAGGTGGGTATTAGAAGTGGTCAGCCAGGGTCTGCCTCTGGAATTCGAGCAGTACCCTTTCAGCCGAGCCTGCACCCCATGAGAGGAGAGAGTATCAGCGCACACTCAGTCGGCTCCGAGAGACAACATAGCCCAGCTCCTCCTAAAGGAGGCAGTGATTTGAGTGGTAGATCCTCCAGTCAACCCAGGGTTTGTTTCCAGGTACTTCCTGGTCCCGAAGCAGATGTGGTTCTGGAGCCCCATTCTGCATCTGCACAACCTGAATCAGTATCTCAGGCCATGCACCTTCAGGATGGTAACTCTGTCCCAGGTCATACCATCCCTAGAGCAAAACGTGGTTCTGCTCACTGGATCTCCAGGACGCATTCTTTCACATCCCAATCCATCCGTCCCACCAGCAGTTCCTCCTCTTCAGGGCAGAGGGAATCCTATACGAGTTCTGAGCCATGCCATTCGGCCTGTCATCGGCCCCATGGGTCTTCATCAAATGCATGGCAGTGGTGGCAGCCCATCTCAGGCGTTGAGGATTCAGAATGTACCCTTACCTTGACGATTGGCTCTTGGCAGGTTCCACCCAGCAAGAGGTGGAGAGGTACAGGGTCCTGGCCATCCAGACCTGCTCTCAACTTGGCCTCCTGATCAGTGAGGCCAAGTCGGAGCTCGTGCCTTCTTAGATGATAATGCTTCATCAGGGCAGAGATCGATTCTTGCCGAGCCAGAGCACAGCTCCCATCAGACAGGGCGGATGTTCTCTCCTCCTTTACCCAGTCATTTCTGGTTGGGCATTTGTACTCTGCCTTGGACTTTCTGCGCCTTCTAGGTTATATGGCAGCCTGCACCACTGTGGTCTGATGGGCCTGGTGGCATATGCGCCCCCTTCAATGGGAGCTGGCCGCCCAGTAGACTCTGCGCCTAGGTCATTTCGACCAGCTAATCACTGTGACCCAGAACATGTGGGACGCTCTCCAGTGGTGGACTGCCCCAGACCGGTTGCAGGAAGGGATCCCATTTGTCCGCCCCGAGCCAACGGTCTTCCTCATGACCGATGCCTTTCTCACGGGCTGGGGAGCCCACATGGGGAACAACAAGGCCCATGGGTTCTGGACCCCCGAGGAATCCCAATACCATATCAACCTGTTGAAGCTCAGAGAGGTCAGACTGGCGTTGTCAGAATTTGCTTGGCAGCTTTGGGGTCAAGTGGTTCAAGTCCAGACAGACAATACCATGACTGTGTACTACCTCAACAAGCAGGGTGTCACGCACTCCTGGCTGCTGTGCAGGGAAGCTCTCCGCAGCTGGACACTCGTGAGCTGACTGGAGGCAGATCTCTTAGCCATCCATGTGGCAGGAGCCTCAAATCAACTGGCAGCTGCAGTCAGCCGCATAGGCGAGACATTCCACGAGTGGTCTCTCCATCCAGAGGTAGCTCACAATCAGTTCTCCCGATGGGGCAAACCAATAGTGGATCTGTTTGCCTCCAGGGAAAACACCAAACTGAGGCTGTTTCATGCCCGCCCCCCTTTGTGGGGATTGCTGCAGGGGGGATGCTTTCTCAAGGCCGTGGACCCCAGACCTTTTCTATGCCTTCCATCCATTTCCCTTGATCCACAGGGTGCTTCTCAAGGTGAGGAGGGACAAGGCGCAGGTGATCCTGGTAGCCCCAGACTGGCCCCACCAGTTCTGATATCCAGATTGCCTCAGCAACAGGCATGTTCCAGTATGCCTGGACCTGATATCAGTCAGTCGGGGAAAGGTATTCCATCCGGACCTTCAGTCCCTGCACCTGACAGCCTGGTACCTGAGTGGCTAGAGTTCCATGCTTTGGGTCTCTCTGAGGATGTACTCACAGTAGTGGAAGCATCCAGAAAGGAGTCGACCAGAAAGTGCTGTGCCTTCAGATGGAAAAGGTTTTCCATTTGGTGTCAGGGCAAGGACGTGGACTCTCTGTCCTGCCCAGTGGCTAACATTCTAGACTACCTTTGGTTGCTGTCCAAAGAGGGTCTTCGGTCATCGACCCTTAGGGTGCACCTGGCAGTCATCTCTGCTTACTGGGCGCGGGCCAGTCAGCAGACGGTGGCACAAGAGAAGGTAATCTGGCACTTTTTCAAAGGCCTCAATCACATATCCTGGCCGGTGCGTGAACCTCCACCTCTGTGGGATTTACTTCTGGTTTTTGGCAAAGCTCATGGGCAAGCCATTCGAACCAATGCACAAGTGTGAGATGTCAGACTTGTTGTGGAAGACTGCCATCCTGGTGGCTGTCATGTCTGCCAGAAGGACTGGGAAGCTCCAGGCACATTCGATGGAGTTTCCATATCTGGCCTTCCACAGGGACAAGATTATCCTGCGTCTGCACCTGAAATTCCTCCTGAAGGTGGTGTCAGAGTTCCATCTTAACCAGGTGTTGACTCTACCTGTGTTCTACCCGAACTGCACCTCGGATGCCGAGTACAGGCTCCATACTTTGGATCCGAGAGATGCTCTCTCCTTCTATAAGGAGAGGACAGCGGAAGTTCGGGGAGAGGTTCGCCAGATGTTTGTCACCTACACTGAAGCCGCACCTGGCAGGCCTGCAGCAAAGCGGATGATTGGCAGATGGATTACATCATGCATTGATCTCTGCTGTAGGTTGGCGGGCAAGTTGCCTCCCAGAGGGATAAGAGCTCATTCTGTCCGCCATAACTTTGCATCGGTGGCTGCTTCCAGGGATATTCCTATCCAGGAAATCTGTCGGGCTGCTATCTGGAAGTCAGCAAACACCTTATCATCACCCATTACCACATCGACCTTGAGCAATGCCAGGATGCTGGTTTTGGGGCCTCAGTTCTTCAATCTCTGTTTCCTATGTAGGGGGTGTACGCCTTGCCTCCCTCCTCCCGGAGAACTGCTAGGAGTCTGCCATCAAGTGTGGATAAGAACAACATATCCACACCCCTAGAAACACAGGTTACTCACCTGTAACAGTTGATCTTCTATGGACTGGTCTCTTGCAGCAAGTCATTACTTATGGGAGTATCCACCAGGTGGCACTGTCACATGGCAGCTTCTTCCAGCAGTCTTCCGTTGGGGTTGCCCACACAACATCACTTCCTGTGGATGTGTATAAGAGTGGGCAGCCACCAGTACTCTGTTCATTTTTCTGCCGCCTTCAGCTTGCACACTCAGCTCTCCTGACCTCCTGGGTTGCAGTCTTTGACTCGAACTTGAACTGATTTTCTACCTTTGGGTCCGGGACTTGGGACTTGCTGTCATCACCCCCAGACTTCCATAGCAGACCTGTGACACACTCACAGTATCCCTGCTGCTCCCGTACTCTGGCTCTCTTGCTGGGTCTGGGGCTTCTTTAGGGCCTAGACCCAATTTTTTTTTCTTCTACAGCAGGCCCGGTGTTCCATTAGAGCTCCTGGTACACCTGCTGCTCCCTGGTCTGGGCACTCTTGCTGGGTCTTGCTCATGGCTGATCATCCAACCAGGCCAGAATGGACCTTGGTGGGCCGCTTAAAGGCTCCCCAGTCAAGGGCACTCTTTCCAGGCATAGAAGGGAGCGGGATTCACACTCCCTCCTCTTTACTCCATCGACAGTGGCTCCTCCATCGTCAGTGGAGCGTTCCTCATCGTCGGGGCTGCTCTCCCCGCCCTCCCCGACAAACTGAGCCTGCTGGGCTTGTTTAATCTTCGACGGGCCTCGTTTCTGAACGTCTCTGGTCAACAGGCTGTGTTGCCCCATCAATGGACCATTCCTTGTCGATGGGGATGCTTCCTCTGTCGATGACACGTGTTCTTTGCTCTCCCTCATCTATCAGAGCTCTTCTCCCATTGACAGGACATGATTTTGCTGTTCTCTCACTCCTGTGCTCCCCCAACCCGCATCTCCCAGCACCTTGTTTTGGCGTCCTCAGAGGTCTTCCCCTGTTGTCCGTTTTGTGCCCTTTGGATATGACTTCTCCCTGGCCTTCGGCCCCGCTGAGGGGACTCAACCCTGAGTCCTTTACCCCTTTGCTGGACCACTGGGGTTGGAGTACCTTCCCCCGCTGTTCGGGGTCAGCTGTTCCCAGGCTAGCTCGCCCTCCTCCTAGAGCCGCCCTTGGGCGCCCTCCATCTCTCAACACCCCCCCCCATATCACAAGTGCTGGGCATCGCCTGCATTGTGCTGGAGGTCCTACAGGCTATGGACCAGGGTCTGGCCTTGTCCCATTCTCCCTACCCTCTGCCCTGGCGCCTGCATCCGGATCCGGTGCTTCCCACCCCTCCTCCCATTTATGTGGACTCCCTTTATGGAGATTCCAGGATGGGGGTTCTTTTCGTGGGGGATGTTCCTGGTGGGGACCTCTTGGATCATGGGGACCTTGGTCCCCCCCCCCCGTCCTCCTTTTTGGAGGCCGCTCCCTCCTCACTCCTGGATCCCTCCTTCACGGAGCTCATATTGCAGATCTGGCATGCTTTTGGTTTCCCTGCTGTGGCTCAGGACTTCTTTTGTGAGGACATGGCTGCCTACCTCGACATTCCCGAGTAGCCTGCCATGGTTGTCCAGTCTTTGATTCCTGCATCTTTGCACACACTCTCTCATATTTGGTCTCGTCCTGCTTCCACTCAGCCTGACCCTCATGGCCTTGATCAGCTCAGCCGCTGTCTGCCATGCCCTCCCTTTCCCGTCACCTACACCATGCATGCTTTCCTGCGGTCGACACATCGGCCCACCTATCAGCCTCTAGTGTTGCCCTTCAACGCTTCGCCTGGCTACAGATTTTGGGTTTGCCTCCTGGCATCCAGCTGTCGGTTGCCGATACCCCCTTTTTCCTGGGAACTATCTGTTTGGACCTGGTGCTTTGTCCATCCTGGATTCCCTTCTGGCTTCGGGGCATACTCTCCGGTCTGTTCAGGGCCTCTGTCACGCCCCCCAGTCACATCCCTGCGCCCCTGTGGGCGGGCCACCACCTGCAAAGCCCCCCTACGAGGGTACCTCTTGGGACCATGGCAGGGCCTCCAGGGGGTGTATCAGTCTGCCCCTCTGCGGTGTCCCCTTCCCTCATGCGTGGCGAGACCCACTTCTGCGCCTTAACCCGCCTTTCAGGTATCCCCCACCTCCTCTTACAGGCCTTGGAGGCACCTGGAGATCTCTTTACTTTTTCTTGGAGGCTTGCTCCCGGACTGGACGCTTCACTCCTCCATGCGGATCTTATTGGAACTCCTGCCACTCTCCCTGCTGGAGCCCTTCAGTTGTTCCTTCCTATGACCATCCGGGATGTTTTTTCCATGGTGCTCCTTTTTCTACTATCTGATCCACTCTCCTTGTATATTTACTGACTTTGACTTTATGCCAGGACCTTGTCGACTTCTGCCTCGTCAGGATGAATCACTGTGCCTTGCCACCTGCAGTTCTTTCTTCATCATGCCTCCTGCATGCTGTCCTCGCCCACCTTTGTGCCTTTCTGCCTGAGCAGGTGTGGTTTGAGTTGACATTTCTCCTAGTTTCATGCCAGATGTCTTCACCTATCCATTGGCCCATCTGCCTGCATGGAAGGGGTTTGAGTTGAACATTTCTCCTGGTTTCATGCCAAATGTTTTCGCCCAGCTGTTGGCCTATCTGCCTGCATGGAAGAGGTTTGAGTTGGGCATTTCTGTTACTTATCAGACAATTAGTCCTTACCCCATCCCAGCCTATCTGCCTCGGAGGTGCGGTTGAAGTTGACATTTTATTGTGCTTTTACATCTTTGGCTTTGCCTTTCCACCCATTTGTATTTTACTGCATGGTAATCTCCCATAAGTAATGACTTACTGCAAGAGACCAGTCCGTAGAAGATAGTACAGTTACGTAAGACCTTACTGTAACAGTAGATCTTCCGAGGACTGTCTCTTGCAGTAAGTCTCCCGCCCTCCATCCCCCTGCTTTGTTGCCTCAAATCTGCAACTCAGGACATTGGGTGAGATTGCTGTTCTCTGTTTTTCTGGCCCTCATTTACCTCGGTCCAGGCTGTGCTCGTCGAAGCCGATGGTGAACAGAGGGTACAGGGGGCCGCCCACTCTTGTACACATCCACAGGAAGTGATGTCATGTGGGCTGCCCCCACGGAAGAAGCTGCCGTGTGACAGTGCCAACTGGTGGATACTCCCATAAGTAATGACTTACTGCAAGAGACAGTCCTCGGAAGATCTACTCTTACGGTAAGGTCTTACGTAACTGTACTTTCTAGAAGTGGTATATGTTGTTCATCCACACTGACCCACCTGACCGCCCCAGCTGCGACGCACAAACCTGGCTTCCAGCGGGCTAAAATCTGGCATCATGGGGCGGAGCCGAGGATTATACCACCAGGGTGGGTGGGAGGAGCCAGCTTGAAGACCTTCCGGCACGATTTAAAGGGGAAAGGGACATGCCAAGAAGTATGGATGAACAACATATACCACTCCTAGAACTACTGTTACAGGTGAGTAACCTGTTTTTTTTAAACCAGCATTTATTAGGTGTATTTCATAGGTAGTAAACTGCCTGAAATTAATACTGACTTTTGAAAGTAATCAATCTGAAGTACTTTTTCTTTTCCGTTTTGCTAATTGGAAGAATTTCTGCCTTTGAAGAGTGGGTGAGTTGTATAGAACCGTACTCTACCTGGAGACTTGTTCCCCTTCATACCTATTAAGTTTGTGACCGTGCTGATTATGACATCCCAAGTGACCAAGAAGGCTCCTGCCAGCTTGTTCACACATGATGTTGCAGTGAATGAAATCACAGTACTGATTTAACGTACGACTCGGAATAGCATATGATATGTCCATTCTAATGGAGAGTACTTTACTCTGTGTCACACCTAACACCATCAGGTAGAAAGAGCTTCTAATTAACAAAAGGAAAAATAAAAATACTTCAGAAATAAAAAGCAATACTTGGCCACAGCACTTCTAACAATTTTGTTTTTTTTAGCTCTGCTAGTTCTGTACAAAATCCTCGCAATCAGCAGGCTACTTTTAAAATCCTGCGACTTTCATTTAAGTGGAACCAGATGGCCATAGTGCTGCACGTGACAGGTGCTGGCCTTGGAGATTTTTTTTTAAGTTGTCTAACAAATTGAAGTCTTGACTAAAGATAAATGAAGTATTTGGTGAAGAAATGCTTGAGCCACTCAAGGTAGGAAAGTCAAAGACTAGGTTCCATCCTGAAAAAACATACTGCCACACAGGACCAACCAAAAGTGCCAAAACAAATGTGACAGTAGAACCAGAGCTAATTTTAATACCAGGTTTTAAGTTGTGTTCCTTGAGTGACTCGTGTTGTTTTATTTTTTTTTTGTTTGCAAGTAGTAATTGTTGACTTCCTTCCCCCTCTAGTCACATCTGCTTCTTGATGGATTTGTTGGCTCCTTGGAGACGGATGATGCTTTAAATAACGCTGACAGTGGACCATGTACAGAAGAGATACAGGGGTCTGCTTTGGCAATGTGGGAAACCGAAATACAACATATAGTGCTTGATAAAGGAAGCACTGGACTTGGTTTCAGCATCCTTGACTATCAGGTGTGCATGTGCATGTTTTTTACCTGACCCAGTGAAATATCCACTGGTATGAGATGTTAGCAGGGTTCAACATGTAGCCTTTGTGTTGCACAGGATAATAAATGTCACCGTCAGTGTGCAGGAAAACCAAAAAATGAACTCTATAATAAATACATACTTAGAACATCATTAATATATCCAGAGAATGCTGTAGTCAGCCTGTTCTGTAATAATTGAGTGGTTAGCTCATCACTGAGTTACAACAGTACCTTCAAACTGGATAAAAACTGAGCAGTGCCATGGTTAAAGAGGGAATCTAGCCAAAGGTGCTATATTGCAGAATTAGAATCAGCATATCCCCAGTAAGCCTCATACCCAAAAAAGTAAATTGCTTCATTTAAAAGTTACAAGCTGTTTTATAACCCTGATTTCACCCCCATTCAAAAAAGACAATTTCAGTGAAGAGCTACTGATGTCATAACCAGAACTCACATCCTTGCTGTGTCTAACAAACTGTAGCTGTTGTAGTTATAATACTGACACAGGGTAGGATGCAGTGCATAGGTTCTCCAGAATGTTCAGTTGCATGGTACTGTCTTGTAGAATGTGGCAGTGTGTGGGTTTGGAATGCAGTGCTTGGACAATGCAATAGCATGTCAAGGTAGTGCACAACATCACAACATGGGGGGGGCATGCAGTCTTGGAATGTGACAGTAATGCGGAATCTCAGAATGTGGTGGGGGTGCTAAATGTTGGAATGCAACAGGGAGAGATTTCTAGGAATTTGGCAGTAACTGACAGAGTATAGTGGGGATGCACACTGTTGAAATGTGACAGGACACAGTATTTGATTCTGAAATTTCTTGTCCATGTCAAATTCCTGAATTGTACACACCCACCAGATTTCAAAACTGTGCTTTGCATCTCCTCCACATTCTGTTATTGTGCATCTCTGCCACATTCTGTCATTGTGCCTCCCTGCCAGGTTCTGTCATTGTGCATCCCTGCCACAGTCTGATACTGTGCATTCCTGCCACATTCTGATACTGTGCATTCCTGCCACATTCCAAAACTGCATGTCCCCCCACTACATTCTTGAAATTGTGTCATCACCACCACATTTCACAATTGTGTCACTGCCACATTACAAAATCGTGCACGTCTGCCACATTCTGAAATTGTATGTCCTGACCATGTCCCGAAATTGTGCATCCCTGCAGCATTCTGCAATTGTCACCACTACATTCCAAAATTGTGCATCCCCATCACATTCCAAAAATGCTCATCCTCTCCACATTTACAAATTGTGTTTCTGCCACAGTCTGTAATTGTGTTTTCCAGCCAAATTATGAAAGTAGGCGTCCCTAACTCATTCTAAAATTGTGTTCCAGCCACATTCTGAAATTGTATCTTCCTGCCACATTCCAAAATTGACCGTCTTTCATCAGTTTCCGAAAATGCTCGTCACCAGCATATTCCAAAATTCCGCATCCCCACAACATTCTGAAAATGTGTCCTCACCACTTTCTGAAATTGCTTGTCCAAGCCACATTCTAGAAGTACGCATTCCTGCCACATTCTCAAATTGTGCATCCCTGTCACATTCCAGTATTGTGCATACCCACCACATTCTGAAAATCCATTTCACTACCACACTCTAGAATTATATATCCCACTCTGTTCTAAAGATGTGTATCCCTGGCACATTTTGAAAGTGCATGTGATCACCACGTTCTGAAACTGCGTTTCTGACATGTTCTGAGATTCTATGGCCTTGCCAACTGTGAAATTGTAGGTTGCCACCACAATCTGAAATCACGTATTCCCATCATATGTTGAAATTGAGCATTATCTCCACATGCCTAAATTATGCATCCATGACACATTACGAAATTGCATGTCCCTGCCACATTCCGAAACCATGCGTCCCTCACATTTCGAAATTGCGCATCTTTGCCACATTAAAACAATTTATGACACCGCCACATTCTGAATTTCAGCATCTGTGCCACATTCCAAAATTGTGTGTCCTAGTGACTTTGAGAGTTTGTCATTACTGCATTCCACAGTCGTAACCTGGTAACATTCTGGAATCTCATTCCTGCAGTATTCTAAAAAATTGCACACAACTTTGACATTCTAAAGCCGTGTTTACTGCTGCATTCCAGCCCCCACCCATCACATTCTTAATAACCTTGTATCTGCACATTATGGAAATGTATGCCCTGTACTAGCCCCGTGTCAGTGTTCCCTTTTCAGTTGTTCACTACAGCTGCAGCTTTATGTAATACGGGAGAAACAAGTCCTATAAGGTAGCTTGAAGGAAGGGCAAGGTTGTAAGTTTTGGATATGACATCATCAGTATCTGTTCACTGGAAGTGGCTTTTTTGAATGGGCAGTGACATTAGGGTTACAAAATGAATTGTAACTTTTAAAGAAAGTAACTTCGAGATCTCATTTTTTGGCATGAGGCTGATTGGGAATATGCTGACCCAAATTCTGAATTTGATGCTCGGAATTTTGACTGGGCTCCACCTTTAAGAATTCTGGACCAGATGCAGTGAACGGATATGAGTTATGGCTGGACTCTGAGCAGCCTGTGGTGCCCAGCTGCGGATGTTGGCAGAAGAGAAGTGTTCAGTCAGTATCATTTTATTTCTTATGTTACATTTTCCAAAAGGTACTGAATGGGCAGGAGATCGTCACACTTGCTGGAGCCACTGAGGCTGCATTAGCAGGATGATAACTCATGAAATTGTTTGTCCTCACGTTGTTAGTGCTGGAAGAAGTCTGGGAGCAATTACCCAGTTCGTTTTCATTCACTGCTCATTTTTCACTATGAATAGGTGTATTTGTTTTACATTGTTTTTTTGTGGTTTGGCTAGCCAAGTGGTCCCTCATCAGTGAAACTTACAACATGGGTGTTGCAGTAGCTTCGCAACTGTTTGGGTTTCTTAGTGCATTTGTATGCGCCAGTCTGTATAGAAACATAGACTGTGCTGGCAGAAAAAGACCATTGATCCATCAAGTCTGCCCACTTTTACCCCACTCTACCCTGTGGCCTATTGTCCAGTCAGGGTTTTCGCCTTCCTCTCCCCCCCTCACTCCCTGCCTTTCTGCTGCTCCCCCCAACTATTAAGCCCTTTACTCAGTCCCAGTCGTGCTTCAGCCCGTTCATGGTTTTTGCACCCACCCCCCTCTGTTGGTATACAAATAAATAAGATTAAAGTATCAATTTTCTTTCTGGCCGAATTAAAAAAAAAAAAAAAGCACTCTCCCCTTATTTAAAACTTTTGTTAAAGGTAAAGTTACAAAAAGTGAGAATTTCCCAAATGCCAGATCTAAGACTATATTTTTTGCTGGTTGATATAAAGTATAACTCAGTACCTAGAGCCATGCTGTGTACAGAAGCTGAGTTAAGACAAAGAATGTGACACACCTCTGTTAGGTGAACAACACTGCTGCAGTATTATCAGCCTCTGTGTGTGCAGTACAAGACTGGCTTATCCTGCAGCTCTAGATGGGGGTCGGGGTAGTTAATAGGGGTATGCCCTCATTACTTACTAGTATGCCAGTTTTCAGTGGCCATAAGGGGCTGTGGAGGACATTTGGGGAGTCCGTGAGGGGCAAGAAAGTGACATTTTCATGGGAGATGGGGTCAGCTGCAACTATTATTTAGTCCTCTCCCTGCAGTTTATTTAAATGAAAAAGTTGCTGCTTAAATAAGTCGCTTTGGGTATGATTTAAGAATGTATTTTGTAATTAATTGTTCCTCCCCAGTACAGCAGCCACACCTCCTTGCTGTTTTAGTCCATTCTGGCAGTCACAGACATCTACCATCAGGATATTGATCAGAACACCTCACACTCCAGACTGTCCCCCTCCTCCCCCCTGCCTGCGGGAGACCCCCTTGCACCAAGGCCAGAGGCAAGCCAGGAGCACAGTGTTCTTGTGGAGAGAACTGGGGTTACAGTGTCAGAGATGGTGACATGGGTGTTATTTTGGAGCATGGGTGCCATGCTGGAACACAAACCAGCGTCTCCATCATGGTAGCCCAGTGCACTACTCCAGTGTCACTAGGTCAGGCTTTGGGGACCTCTTATTGTGTTTAAATCTCCATTGAGGCTTTTTAGTTGAGCTTAACTCTAGTTCTGTGCCTTTGGCCTTTCCACTCTGAGATTTCTCCTAGCGACGTCAGTTCTCTTCAGATGCAGGCCTGACTGAACTGCTGCCAAGAGTACACATCTTAGGCCCTGGGTTGGGGTTCTCTCTTTCTCTCTCTCTTTAACTTGGGCATGCCCTGCTTAGAGGGGAGAAGAATGGCTCACACCACAGCTATTTGCATTGGGGCGGCTGACATTTAGCATGGTCAGCCAGTGAGCGGGCCATCATACTATAGCCAGTCAGAAGGCGTATTCCCCTGTAGATCTCCTCCATCCACCCCGTGTCACTGGGGTCATAACTGCCTGGCGTGGTGGTGGTGGTGTGGGGGGGGGGAGTATTGTACCTGGTCTGCTGTGCTTCTACAGGCAACCCTCTAGATTCATCTCTTGGTGTCACTTCAGGAATGACACTACTGGTTGATATCCACCCCCCTGCCCCATAGGAGAGCGTCATCCTCTATGCTTAAAGCCCTGTCTTCTGACCTCCATTCCTGTTGCCCTGGGCTGGGGGCATGATGTCAATTGCCGATACACCAGGCATGAAAAAATGTTTTAAAAAAAAATTTTTTTTAGAAGTTTGAGAAACAGGATTGTTAAAGGGATGTGGCAGATTTGCTGTGTTTTCCTCTGGGCACCAACTAATGCTTCCTTATACAGTAGAGAGCACCACTTTGATCTAAATATGTATCTGCCTAGGAAACAAATACTACACAGAGGCAGTTTCCTCTTAAAAAGTACAAAAAAAAAAAAACAGTCAAAACGTAGTGCTCAAATAACTTTTAATAATATTCATACTTCTTCCCATGTTAAAAATATTGTCCCCTATTTTGTACAGTCTAAGTTCCCTTACCCCGATACTGTGCTGAGGGATTTACCTTTGGCAGAGCGCCTTGAAAGACTACTCTCATGGTCTTTTTCATACGTGTAGAAAAAACAGGGTGTTCTTTTCTGCACTCTTCATGTGTTAAATCCCATCTTAAGAATGTTGTGACCTCCTTATCTAAATAGGTGTCTGCCTGTGTTCTGCCTTCCAGTAAAGCTCCTCCAGCTCCTTGGACTTCAGTGACTGTACCGGAAAGGATTCTTGTTCATAAGGTGCTGGTGAAGAATTGGTAGAGAAGTGGAGTAGAAATTTGGGCCTTTTCTGTGCCAGGGCTCTGCAGAACAGCCTAATTTGGGATTCTTACCCTAACCTGTTTAAAACAAACAAACAAACAAACAAAAAAAATCCAGAGCTTCTTCTTTGCCTTTTTCCTTACTAGGATCCTGTTGACCCTGCAAGCACAGTTATAGTAATCCGCTCACTAGTGCCAGGAGGTGTTGCAGAGCAGGATGGCAGACTGCTTCCTGGAGATCGGCTCATGTTTGTTAATGACGTCAACTTGGAGAATGCAAGCCTGGAAGAAGCAGTGCAAGCCCTGAAAGGTGCACCAATGGGACAAGTCAGAATTGGAGTGGCCAAGCCTTTACCTGTAAGAGTTGTAATCCTTCTTGTAATAGTGTGTGTGTGTATGTGCGCTTCATTCTCTTTGCAGTGAAGGATATGCACACAGACATCATTCTTGTGAAGCAGTGTGTGTGTGATCGGTCACTAGGCAGCGATTGTCCTTGGTATGGAGAGGCAGCCTCGACTCCAGTAATAGGATTTATCCAAGAAAAGGACCTGCCATTGTTTAGAATATTTAAAAAAGAGTGACCATTCTGCCAGAAAGCAATGACGACAAAACATAATTATTAGATTACCTCAAAAGTGTTGTTCAGCTTTCTCCATACTTTGCACACATCCATATGTTAAAGTGGTTTTCCAAACATAACTGCATTTATTTTAGGAAAAAAATGGAAAGGATGGGGGCATTTATTGAGCAGCACAGGCATACGCACTGTCCCAGCCCTTGTTCTATGATTTTTCTCCCCACTTCTTTCTCTGTCTTTTAAGTTCCTATTTTTGCTGACTGTCACCGCTCCACTGACCTCCATGCAGTTCAGAAATGGCTGTCGCTAAATAAATTAGTTCTGAAGGCATCTAAAATGTAAGCTGAGATATTTAGTACTGCACCCAAACTGAGAAGCTGCCTGTCCTCTTTTGCCATCAAATGATGGTGGTAGCAGTATCGCTACTGTACCACCTTTTAATTATGCTGTCCCTCGACTTCTCTCTACTTGTTGCTGGCACATGCAAGTCTTTCAGTATCAGATTTGGAACATCTTAGAAGGTCATTCATAATCTCACCCCGAAGACTCGTCTAGCCATTGCCTGAGGCATCCTTCCCCCAAACTTGTACAGAGTTTCATTGTACTTATCTGCTGCCAAGGCCATGTTAAGGAAGTGGGGTGTGACCTATTTATGCCATAAGTAATTTTTTCCCTTGCCATCCACCACCTTGTGCACTAGGCTAAATGGCTTTTCCCTCAGTACATTAGGGATCTCCCACTGGATGGTGTAGTGTATAATGTCCTTTGTAACCAAGTCCATAGATCCCTCACCACCCTTCTTCAGCCTGCTTGAGGCTCATATCGCTTAAAGTGACACTGTCAACCCCCTTAGGCCTTAGTATTCGTTGGTGGATGAGATTGTCAGGCCCTCCCCCGGGCAAGGTCCCCTGAGCATTCCCATAGCCCTGGTAGAGGACCTGTCCTGATCCTTCATGAGCCTTCCCCCCCCCCCGCCATCTCCTTCTCCCCTCCCAGGCATTTTGGGCCCTGCGGGGACCCTGACCTGGGAACAGTTCAGGGCTTTGGCAAGTGCATTTCCTCAGTACCTCAGGTCAGTAGATCAGCCAATTTTCCAGCCTGAAACCCCAGCACCACCACCCACTGGCTCCAGCTTCTCGTCATCTCCCACCTCCTCCTCTGAGAAGGGGGATACTTCCCTGCATCTTTCCTCTGACTCTGGGTGCAGCTCATACCAACAGTTCTTGGTGGAGATGATGAGGGAGCTAGGAATTTCCCACTATAGAAGCTGTAACCCTGTTTGCCTGGTGCTGTCATTCCTCAGGGAATACAGCAGTGACTCGATATTCATCCCTCTGTGGCCTCGGCCCTTCATGGAGGCATCCAGGGATGTCTAGCTCCATCCCTCTGCCCCCTGTCCAGCCCAGAGGGATGTCCAGTGCAGGTATTGTGCATACATGGGGTCTCCAGGAGTCATGCCACATCTCTCCTTTGGGATCCAGCCCTAGGACAACCCCCTCTGGGCATAGGTGCCCAGTGCATGACTGCCTCCTGGACTCAGAGTCTGCAGAATTTTATGTCTAGGGTTGTAAAGTGTTCTTGGTGGATCGAACCATGTTATATATTGCAGCATACCAGGCACATCAGGCAACCTATGACAGGCACCTTTGGACAATGCTGGGTCAGCTCCTAGCGTCCTTGCCAGATTGTGAGGCAACCAGACAGCCATTTGCTTTTCTGCCCAGGGCCTGGAGCTGGTGAGACACCAATCAAGGGCATCTTATGACTCCAGTGAGATAGCTTTCAGGCAGGTGGGAACAGTGGTCTGCATTTGGTGGATGGCACGGCTTTGTCTCTCCAGGTTGTCACCCTTGACCCAGCATAGGGTGTTGGCCTTGCATTTCCAAGGGACCTACTTTTTCTCCCACAGGGTCAGGCATGGGTTGGCAGGGTGAATTCTCGCTCCCAGACCTTGGATGGGAGCCTCCACATGCCCCCAACCAGTCTTGGGTCTCACCAGACCAATTAGGCATCCTGGCCTCTCTGTGGTCATCCCCCACAGGAGGCTAAGGGAACAACCATTTCCTTAAGAGTGAGCCAGCACTGCCCCTCTTAGGTGGTAAGTTTGGTACTCTGATCCATACGTGGTAATAGATGGTGAAGATTGATTCTTGGAAGATATCAAAATTACGTACTCACTGATAATTGTTGATCTTCTAGAATATCCTCACCCTTTATTATCACAACCCACCAACCATCCCCCACTCTCAAATGGCCAGGCGTCTGTGCAGCTTACCCTTCCTGTGTCTCTGCCTCTCTGCTCCCTTCTCTCTCTGCCTTCTAGCTCTTGGCACTTTCTGGCCTTTGAGCCTTGTTAACAAAAAAAGGGGGAGGAGAAAACGCTGTCCAAGGTTTTCTTTTGCTTCGCCCACTGTTGGGTTTAGCCCCCCCAAAAAAAAACAACGGAGGAGGAACATATAAGTTCTTTGATTTTTCTTGCAGATAGTCTATGCAAGCAGTCTTTACCTCTTGGGGGCAAGTCTTTATTTTATTTTTCCCTGTAGGGTGGGCGAGAGTAGCCCTTCTTAGCTTTTTTTTTTTATCTTTTTTTGTTAACAAAAAGGAAAAAGGGAGGGAAAATGGAATCTGTCATGAATGTTGCCTTACTCTTTGTGTGCAGAGGCCTCCTGCACAAAGACACTGCCTCCAGGCTTCTCCTTTTTGGTTGTATTTCTCCTCTCCTCTCCTCTCCTCTCAGGAGCAAAGCTAGCCTCCCTCCTCCCAACTTTTAATTTGTTCTTGCACTTTTTGTATATACATACCTACAAAAAAAATAAAATAGAAATATATATGGAATGTGACATGGGTGAAAGTGAGATTAAGGGGATACATGATGGGCATGAGTGGGATATGGAAATATCTTAACTCCTTTAGAGTGACCTTTGGATATTCACGAGTGGCGAAGCCATGAGTGAGTATCTAGAGGTCACTGTGAAGGAGTGAAGCTATTTTCAGTATCACACGAGCGCACATCATGCATCCATTTTATACAATAGTGGCCCCTATTGTTGCAAAAGTTACTGTTTGCGTGGGTTTGCACGGGTGTGATAACTGGCGATCTTACTTCGAGAGGGCTCTTGCAGTAGGTAATTACATATAGGACTGACGCCGGCCGGCGGCAGGACCCCACGGAAAAAGTTCTGTCTAGCAGTCCCTGGTGAGGGACCACCCCCACGTCAGGTGACTGGCATCAGGCGACGGTATAAAGGGGTGGTCCCGGTCGCCCGCCTTCCGGTTCTTTCCCGCCGTTAGCTTGTGCAGCGCCTCGCGGTAAAGTTCGTGCTTCGTCATCCCTGTCTTTCGTCGTTTTTTTACCGAAAATTAGTTATTCTTTTCGATCGTCAGGTACATCATCGGTGTATGTCGTCCCCTACTCCCTCTGAGCACAAAAACAAGTGCGACTCGTGCGGCGCCCAACTGCCACACAAGGATGGCCATTCCCTGTGCCTTTTCTGCCTAGGCCCCGGTCGACAAGTGCCAGTATTTCCTTAACTTCAACGCGGCCACCCGTAAACGGCGCCAACAGTCCCTGGAAGCCCATCTCCTCAAGAAAAAGATGTCTTCTATAGAGAAAGAGTTGAAAAAGTTGAGCCAGGCGTCCACTTCCCCAGAAGGACATCGGAAAAAGAAGGACAAGGAGAGGCACCGGGAGAAGTCCTCCTCTGTCGCGTCTCCCACTGGAGTCGCGGCCCAGGTAACATCCCCTTCAGGGGACCGTTCAACGGCAGCCTCCAAGGGTTTGGAGGAGGCGTCGGTCCGCCCGTCTGGCTCTCGCTCGGGCATTGCGGGCGCCTCCGGGCAAATGGAGGCCTCCGCCCCCGGTTGGGCCGCAGGTTCGCGGCCTACTGGCGTGGGCGACTCCTCTAAGTCAGACGTTGGCTCCTCCGACGTCCGCATGGAGAGGGTCGATAAGACGCCCAACCCTTCGGGGCGGCGCACGACCACTTCCCCATCGGACCGGGCCGCCCCTTCATCTCGGCCCACCTCAGGTGAGGGCTCCCGTAAGCCGGACGCTGGCTCCTCTGGCGCCCGCTGGGAACTCGCCCCTAAGCCACATCGGCTCCTCCCGGTATGCGCTGAGCGGCGCGGAACAACGACGGACCCCCACCGTCCGTCGTGCCGGATTCCCGCAGTCCCGCTGCTGTCTGGGGAGCCTGAGTCACCCCAGTCTGACCTCGAGATTTTTCCTCCTTTCCCAGGCGACGCGGGGATCTTCCATCTCCGTCAGACCCTCCTCCGACAGAACTGGATCTGGCGTTGGCACCACGGACGCCGGTACCTCCGGCGCCGCTACCTCCGGCGCGGCAGGGATGTTCCCTTCCGTCAGGCCCTCCGCCCCGGGCCCAGTGCGTGGATCCGACCGGGCCGTCTGCTCCGGCAGCTCCCCCGGCTCCTGGGTACCTGCCATCTTATCCGACGTCATCGTACCCGGGACAGCAGTATCCAGCGCTGCAGTACCCGACTCCGGTTCCTCCGACGCCACAGTACCCGATGCCGGGTTTCCCGCAGCCGGGTTATGGATACTCACCTTACGGGTACAACCCGTACTCTTTTCCCCCTCCTCCTCCACCTCCACCGCCCCCTCCGCCGCCGGTGGATCTGCAGGAGAGACTGGCCTCTTGGTGGGCTGAGGCCAAGGCTCAGCTCACCAAGTAAGTAATTAGTAAGTAAGTCAGTAAAATTTTATTTATATTAAGCGCCCTTCCCAAGCTCAGGGCGCTTTTGCAATAAAACAAGTAAAATCAAATTTCAAACAATAAATCAAGCAACCATACAGTACACTTACTCATTATGTACCAACAAATGCTAAGGCAAAAAGGAAAGTTTTTAATTGTTTTTTAAAACTTTCAACAGTTAGGCATTCTCGTATCTGACGAGGTAGAGAATTCCACAGGGTTGGTGCCATATAGGCAAAGATCTACCTCCTGACATCTTTAGATGTACCCTGGGAATCTCTAGCAATCCCTCATCAGAGGAGCGAAGAGAATGGGCAGGACAGTAAGGCACCAGAGCTCTTTCAGGTAGTGGGGTCCCAAATCATGTAGGGCCTTAAGGTCAATAATGCGACCTTGAAGGTGATCCGCCACTGTACTGGCAGCCAGTGCAAATCCGCGCCAGCACAGGTGTTATATGGCTAGATCATTGAAACTCCATCAACAACCTGGCCGTCGCGTTCTGCACCAGCTGCGCGCGGATATCCACCCGGCAGCCCTAGAGGTAGAGAGCCACCTTACGAAGGCGGTACCGCCTGGCCCCGTGCGTCCAGGCAGCACACTCCTCACCGCCTCCAGACTCCAGGGCTCTTCCCTCTGGATCCAGAGAGGGGCAGGACACGCGTTCACGGGTACCACCCAAGGAACCCGTTCCTCCCCCTAGTCGTGTGAGGGAGTCTTATTCTTCTTCTGCTTCTTCTTCCCTCTCGGATTCCTTGGATTCTTCCGACGGATGTTCCAAGAGAGACGACGAGCCCCGCTTTCCATCTAAGCCCCGGTCGAGGACCCCTCCGAAGTCTCTTCTGGAGGATCCATTCTTCACGTAGTTGCTTAGAAAAATCCAGGAAATTCACCAGTGGCACTCCTTGGAACCAGACCTCCAGCGTCTAAAACTCGCCGAGCATCTGGACCTGCCTATGACAGCTCCTACTTTAGTGCTACCCTGGATCGAGCCTCACGCCCACCTTGTTACCATGATTTGGAAACAACCGTCGGTGTTAGCCCCACTTCCCAGGAAGTCCAACAGAGTATACCAGGCTCCCGAGGGTGTAGACTATCTTGACTGTCACCCTCGTGCCGACTCAGTCGTGATTAGCGCCGCTCACGGCCGGTCGGCACATCCAAAACATCTGAGCTCGTCTCCTCCGGATAAGGAATCTCGCCTCCTGGACCAGTTTGGAAGAAAGATTTACGCCTCTTCCACACTGGGAATTCAGGCCCTGAATTACATTGCCCACATGGGGGATTACCAGAAAGCCATCCTTACCCAGGCGGAATCTAAACTAGACTCCTTATCTGACTCTCAAGTCAAACAGGTGCTGGCAGATCTGGTCTGTTCTGCTCGTTCGGCCAGTCGCCACATGCTACAGGCGACATACGATGCAGTGGACACTGCTGGACGGAGCTCCGCTTTCGCCGTAAGTTTACAGCGTCATGCCTGGCTCCGCGTGTCAGGTTTGGTCCTGGAGGTGCAATCCGCCATTCAAGAGGCACCTTTCAGGGGGTCGGTGCTTTTCGGGGGTGATATCAAAGACATCATCACTGACTTGCAAGAGAAGGGGATGGCCCTGAAATCCGTCGATTCCATGTACCATCCCCATACTCAGCAGCGCTGTCCTTTTGGCAGTCGGACTCGGCCTCAAGCGAAACCCCAAGGAAGGCGGGCTACAAATGCGTCGGGCCCCCTGAGCTGCAGGCCCTCCGCCCAAAAAGCAGCGGTGCCTCAGCTGCGGGCGCTGCCCCACACCCACCTGACTCCTTCCCTCTCCCACCGCCTCCGGATCCACCGGAGGAACCGGTAGGAGGGAGATTTTCCCTCCACCATCCGGGCTGGGAGAGGATAACCACGGATTCTTGGGTGCTCCAGCTTATAGCGGAGGGGCACTCCATAGAGTTTCTTCAGAAACCACCCCGCTACCCTCCTCTGAAGTCGTCGTACTCCAGAGACCATCTTCCCTTGGTCCAGGAAGAAATATCGTCCCTTCTCGTGAAGCAGGCCATAGAACCCGTTCCCCTTCATCTACGAGGGACGGGTTACTATTCCCATTTCTTCCTGGTCCCAAAGAAGATGGGAGATCTCAGACCCATTCTAGATCTCAGCTCCTTGAACCTTTATGTGGAATACAAAAGGTTCAGGATGCTCTCTCTGCAGTGTCTTTTGCCCCTTCTTTGGCCGGGTCAATGGCTTTGTGCACTGGATATGCAGGACGCCTATCTGCACATTCCCATTCGCCTTTCTCATCGCAAGTATCTTCGTTTTGCGTTTCAGGGGGACCACTACCAATTCAGAGCGCCTCCATTTGGTCTTTCCTCAGCGCCCCGGGTATTTACCAAATGCCTAGCTGTGGTAGCGGCTCACCTGCGTACAATGGGAGTACAGGTGTTCCCTTACCTGGACGACTGGCTCCTGGTGGCCTCGTCCAGGGAGGAACTCCTACATTTTCTCTCCCTCACCCAGCAGGTTTTCACTGGTCTGGGTATTACCATCAACCTTTCCAAGTCCTATCTGGACCCCTCCCAGAGACTTCAGTTCATCAGGACTGTCCTCGATACGACGGTGAGCAAGGCCTTCCTGCCTCCAGATAGGGCGGCCTCTCTTCAATCCCAGATTCCCCTGCTATCAGAAAGCAGGAGGGTTCCAGCAAGATCGGTCCTCTGTCTTCTGGGGCTCATGGCGGCCGCCATTCTGATGGTCCCCCGAACTCGACTCCACGTGAGGATCTCTCAGTGGACTCTTCGCTCCCAGTGGGATCAACTTGTAGACGACCTAGATCAACTAGTTCTGATCTCCTCGCCGATGCACGAGACTTGCAATGCAGACGTGGATGGTTGAGAGAACCTTTTTGAGGGGTCCCCTTTTTCATCCTCCCCTCCCAGACTCTGACCACGGACGCATCAGGCGAAAGTTGGGGAGCCCATCTGGGCCCTCATCGGACCCAGGGCTTATGGTCCAGACTGGAACTAGCTCTCCACATCAACGTGCTCGAGCTTCGAGCTGTGCTATACGCTCTCCAAGCCCTTCACCAATACATTCTTCCCGGCCACCTAGCCATCCAGACAGACAATATGTACATGGTGTAGTACATCAGCAAGCAGGGAGGAACTCGTTCCTACCCTCTATGCAGGGAAGCTGTGAGGGTTTGGGATTGGGCAACTCATCACAACCTTCACCTCACGGCGATCCATGTTTCAGGAGTCGACAACACCCTGGCAGACAAACTAAGCCGCTCCTCTGCCAGGGCACATGAGTGGGAATTGGATCAAAAGGTGCTCGACGATGTCTTTCAACTTTGGGGGACTCCGCAGGTAGACCTCTTTGCCTCCCAAAAGCATAAAACTTTCCAGCTTTTGCTCTCGGCTCAGAGCGAGGCACTTTCTGGGCGGCGCTCTGTCTCTCTAGACTGGAAGGACAGATTCATCTGTGCCTTTCCCCCAATTCCTCTGATCCCAAGAGTTTTGCAGAAGCTATCCACGGAAGGAGCGAGAATGATTCTCATCGCTCCTCTCTGGCCCAGGCAAATCTGGTTCTCTCTTCTACAACAATACTCAGAGGTTCCTCCTCTTCCTCTTCCTTTATCTCGAGGTTTGCTGACCCAGGATCAGGGTACCCTGGTCCATCCAGGCCTCAAGTTCCTTCAATTTCATGCATGGCTCCTGCAGACCTAGCCCAATCCCATTTTGGCATCTCTCCAAAAGTGGCGGAGATTTTGGTGGAGGCTAGAAAACCCTCCACTAGGTCCACTTATGCCATGAAATGGAAGAGATTCTCTGTTTGGGCCGCCTCTAGGAACGTGGAGCCATTCTCCTGTCTAGTGGCTGTTCTGCTGGAATACTTATGTCATCTCTTCGACCTGGGCCTCAGTCATTCCTCCTTGAAGGTGCACATGGCTGCTATCTCAGCCTACCATGCTCCCTTCGCAGATAAAGCCTTTGCCCAACTGAAGGTCTCTAAGACTTTTCTCAGAGGGTTCCTTCATCTGAGGCCCCCCATCTGAACTCCTGCTCCCCCTTGGGACTTGAACTTTGTTCTCGAAAAACTTACTCTACCTCCCTTTGAACCTGCAGCAACTGCAGATCTGAAGTTTCTTTCATGGAAGACACTCTTCTTGGTGGCCATCACTTCGGCTCAAAGAATTTCTGAGCTCCAGGCCTTTATGTGTAAAATCCCCTATTTGATTTTTCACAAAGAACGAGTTGCTCTTCGCACGAATCCTAAGTTTCTACCTAAAGTGGTAGCAGAGTCTACCTTAAATCAGTCCATAGAGTTACCTGCCTTTTTCACGCAGTACTCCAACCAAGGGGAATATTTACTCCGTACCATGGATGTTCACCGGATTCTGAGATACTATACCAACAGGACAAAGGATCTCAGAAAGACTGATCAGTTGTTTGTCTCTTTTGCTCACAAAAGGGAAGGCAATGCTGTTTCCAAACAATGCCTATCGAAGTAGTTGGCTCATTGCATCGCTTTCTGTTATGACAAGTAAATGACCCTCCCGGGTCAAGTCAGAGGTCACTCCATTCGTGGAGTATCAGCCTCTTGGCTTGTTTTCAAGAAATGTGTCTGCGGCAGACATTTGTGCTGCCGCCACCTGGACTTCAGTTCATACCCTTTACAAACACTACAGTTTGGACATTGCCTCTCGCCGGAGAGCAGGCTTCGGGCTAGCTGTTTTGCAAGGCCTCCTGTCTTGAGGCCTTCAAGGCTACTGCTTTTTTCTGGAGTAGTTTCCTCCTCCTGGTGCCTCTTATTTGTTCCAGACTGCTTGGGATTCAGTCCTATATGTAATTATCTACTGCAAGAACCCTCACGAAGTAAGATAGTACAGTTACGGAAGAACTTACCGTAACAGTAGATCTTCGAGAGAGCTCTTGCAATGTAACTCTCTTCCCGCCTCCTTCCCCTAGGCTTTTCAGCTTCTTTTCCAGGAATGGAAACATCTACTTCTCTCTCGTCCGGGCCTGTGGCGGAAAGAACTGGAAGGTGGGCGCGGACCGCCCTTTATGCCGGCGTCGCCTGGCGCCGGTCACCCTGATCGGGGTGGTCCCCGCCGGGACTGCTAGCTAAAATTTTTCTGTGAGGTCCTGCCGCCGGCCGACGTCAGTCCTACATGTAATTACCTACTGCAAGAGCCTCTCTCGAAGATCTACTGTTACGGTAAGTTCTTACGTAACTGTACTTTTTCTCCAGTTATCACACTGTGATGATGTCAACACCATGGAGTCTCCTCATAGAGAGAAGTCCCAGGAGAAGCACGACAAGGACAGGCCCCGGTCAGAACCCCCCCCATGTGGAGATGGTCAGCTATCGCCCCTTAAGGGGTGTTGACCCAGAGGGATTTTTGACATTAGCTGATCTGTCTAGGGTTGATGCAGCATGTGCAATTGGCACTGGAGGGGCAGTGGCCACCTATAATAGAGTGGTTGCTGAAGCTCTAGAGGCCATCGCACCAGTCCATATATGATCCAGATCCTCTCACTTGAGATCCTCTTGGTTTGATGGGGATCTCAAGGCGATGAAGTTACGGGGTCGGAAGTTGGAGCATTGCTGGCGGAAGACCTGGCTGTGGAGGCTGACAGGCTGACCCTGCGTTCTCACTATGCTGAGTACCAGGGGGCAATCTTCCATAAGAGGCAGAGTTTCTGTCCAGGGAAATTGCTGTGTGGAGAAACAGACCATCTCAGCTGTTTTGGGCCACGGACAGGCTTTTACACCCTGCCTGTCTCCGGCTGAAAAAAGGTTTTTCAACCACTTTATATGAAGAATTTACTCTCTTTTTCCTCTGACAGTGTGTCAGCCATCCGGTTGGGGATTCCACCAGGGAGGCTTTCGCCTCGCAGTGATAGAGTTGGGAGTCTCAGAGGCATTCAGTCTGCCTGGGAGGAGTTTAGGCTAGTGGAGGTGTCTGAAGTGACTAAGGTGATCTTGGAGCTGAAGCACACTTTTTGTGAACTAGACCCGGCACTGACGCATTTCTTAATAGGATGTGTTGATGCCATTGGCCTGGTGATTGAGAAGCACTGGTGAAGCCCCTCCTAAAAAAAATCTTTCCTTGACCCAGACATCCTGGCAAATTACCGTCCGATCTCCATCCTGCCATTTTTGAGCAACGTTGTGAGAATTTGGTGGCACATCAGCTTGAGGATCACCTGGTGTCCTCTGATATCTATGAGCTGTTCCAGTTGGGTTTTCTGGCCAGACATAGCACGGAAACTGCTCTAGTGAGAGTGCATAATGATCTGCTCAGTGCTAGAGATAGAGGAGACAGATCAATTCTTGTGCTCCTTGATCTCTCCTAAGCTTTTGACACTGTGGATCACATCATGCTTCTTGATCAGCTCTATGAGTTTTTTGGACTCGCCAGCACGGTCATCAAATGGTTTGAGTTCTATCTGTTGGACAGAGTGCAGCAGGTGGTGATGGGGAATTTCTCCTCCTCCCCAATGCCTGTGTCATGTGGGGTACTGCAGGGCGCGATTTTGTCGCCGATGTTGTTCGCAGTGTACATGCTGCCCCTGGGTGAGATCATTCGACAATACAATGTGGCGTTTCATTGCTATGCAGATGATACCCAACTGTATTTGTCTTTTGCACCCAGAACATTGGGAGTGGTTGACATGCTTAACAGCTGTCTGGCTAAAATCAATGACTGGATGGCTTCCAGCTGGCTGAGACTCAACCTGTCTAAGACTGAGGTGCTGGTGATTGAGCCTGGTAGCGGGCATGATGGGTTGCCACCGGGGGCTAACTCTGGACTTTTTCTGGGGTCTGCTCCATTGGCAGCTTCTCCGAGGGTGTGAAATCTGGGTGTGATCCTTGATTGCAGATTGACCTTTGAAGATTAGGTGTCAGCTGTAGTCAGTAGTGGTTTTTGCCACTTGCGGAACATTGCCCGGATTAAGCCCCTCATTCTACCCGAGGACCTGCTGACTCTAGTGCATGCCTTTGAGACTTCTAGGCTCGAGTACTGCAACACTGTCTACTTCAGGGCCATGGGAGGGACCCTCCACAGGCTGCAGCCTGGTTGCTGACGGGCCTCTCGCGGTCAAGTCATGTGACTCCGGTCCTGCATGCTCTGCACTGGCTGCCAGTCAGGTGGAGGGTCCTTTTCGGGGTGGGTCTTCTCACCTTTAAGGCCGTATACGGGCTGGGTCCTGGTTATCTGTCTGAGCTCCTGACACCAGTGTCCTCTGCTGGCTCGCACCCTCTGCTTCTCCTCGAGGGGCCTCCTGGACATTCCCAGGGTTCGGCTCAGGACCGTGGAAGAGCGTACTTATAGTGTCTCTGGGCTGACCCTGTGGAACTCGCTTCCACCTGCAGTCCAGGAGGCTCCCTCGATTGAGGTGTTTAAGGGGAGGCTAAAGGCCCACCTCTTTAGCCTGGCCTTTGACTTGATGCCATCTTTAGTTTTGGCCAGTCCGTTGAAGATTGACGTCTGGAAACTTTTATCATGCTGAATTTTAATTTTGTTATGGTTTTTAAGTGGTTTTATTATGTTTCAGTTTATCGCAGTATGTCCTTATTTATGTTTGGTGCCCAGAGCCTCCGGGATTGGGCGCCTTATAAATAAAATTGCCTTGCCTCATGAATCTTGCTCCCAGGTTCTGCTCCCTCCACCCGTATGTAACTGTCAATATGCTCAATCTACCATAGGTACTTACATAACGAATTCTCTTGCTCCTGATTTTAAGCCTGGGCTGCCTCATTCTGATATGATTACTGCCTCTTGCTTATCTTGGCTTTATGTTTAAGCCATTCTATGAGCCTATGATTGCGTACTCCTTGCACTCTTGTATTATTTGTATTTGTACATTGTTTCAGATGTATAATATGTATGTTATCCTGAACTATGCTGCCATTCCTGTTAGATTTTGTTCTTGTGTTTAAATGGTTGTTATATCATTGCATTGTATTTTATTTTTATTTTTTTTTTTACTTTCTCTTTATGCTCCCCAACGGGCCCACAACACTTTGCTCTCTTCAGGAGTCACCTTCAGTCTCCACTCTCCTACCTAATTCCCGGAGCAGTCCATCCCTCATGGAGCCGTGGTTCTGCCCCTCCCCCAGGCGGGGTCGAGGTGGGGGCCCGTACACCCCATATCCTTAGGTTTCATCAGGATGCTGGTTCCGAGGCAGGTAGGAGGTGTTGGGGATCGGGGCCTGGCGCTCTGTCTACTGGGGGTGCTGTGGGCCATTTTCTCGTTTTTCCTGTCTTGCGTGGTGTGCGCCCTGACATCATGGTGCTGAGTGCCAATGTCCACCACGCGGCTCCCTTGTTACTGGCTAAGCTTGCCATACCTCAAGTCTCCACCCGGGGTCAGCCAAGCGCTGAGCCTTGGTCCCTCCCCAGAGAAGGCGTGCAAGCTCAGGGACACCTGCCTCCTCCCGGCCGCCCTCTGGCTTCCCAGGCCCATTCCCAAACCCAGGTCGCTGGCGTCACGAGAGATAGCACTACTGCTCTGCCAGTGGGCCCGCCATTTTACTGTATTTCTAGTCTGACTGTAACCTCCAAGGTCGTGCCTGAAAATTTTAAAATGCACTTAACTAATAACCAAAAAATAAATTAATAAATACATGTTTCATTTTATCGATAGACACATTGCATCTGATGGCAGAAAAAGACCAAATGGCCCACCTAGTCTGCTGCCTGCCTAGAACCGTGCCTGGCCTAATGCTGGACCAGAATTATTTAGCCCATAGCTCTAAAGGTGTCTTGGCACCCCATTCCCCAGATTGCCTGCCAACCTCCTTTCCTCTAGTCTGCACTCTTCCCTTGTGTCTGTCCCGCCATGTCTGAAACCAGTCATGGACTTCGGGCTGACTTGCCTCACTAGGTAGGTTGTTCCCAATCATCCACCACCCTTGCCACAAAAAAGGACTTCCTTATGGCCTTTCTGAATCACCACACACACGCACATACACACACACACACACACCACCAACTTCCAGGTATGCATTCTTATCACATTTCTCTCACTTCTAGTAAACAACTCACTGCAGTCTGCCCTCTTTATTCCCTAGCGGTACCTGTTGGGTCTCTGTCATGTCCCCTCTCTTTGTCTTGGCCAGCGGTGTGGACATGTTAAAGCAGAACAGACTCTCCTTGTATGATTTTCCCTTCTGCCCCTGAATCATTTTTGTGTACCTCCTCTGGAAAGACTCCAAACACTCCTTGTTCTTTTTTCAAGTGTGGACTCCAGAATTGCATATAGTACTCCAGGTGCGGTCTCACCATAGATTGGTACAGGGGCACTATCACCTCTTCCTTTCTGCTAGAAACCCACCTTCCTATGCACCCCAGCATCTTGTTAGCTTTCCCAGTCACTTGGCTGCATTGTGCAGTTGATATGAGCCTGTCAATGATGATGATTCCAGGGTCGCTTTCCTTAGAGATCTGTTCCACTCAACCCCGAAAATCTGATATTCACTTCTGAGGTGTTTCATACCAGTGTGCATAACTTTGCTTTTTTGGCCTTAATCGTAAGTTGCCATACCCTAGACTACCTCTGCAACATTTCCAGGTGTCGCTTCTTGTCCCATATTCCCTCCTTAGTATCCATTCCAAAACAAAAGGACTGGCTGCACTGTTTGACAGAAGTTGCCCTGCTCAAACACAGTTCCAAGGAAAAAGAGAAGGAGAGCAGGCACTCTGGCTGGATGAGCAGCAATAACTCTGAAGACAAGTTTGATATTGCTTGCCAATAACTCTGAAGACAAGAAGTTTTGGTATTGCTTCTTTTCATTCCAAAAACGAGTACTAAAGTACTGTAGTAGACAGGTAGGCAGGTAACAGTAGACAAAAATGACTCAACGTTTCACCATTCCATATGGCTTTATCAAGAGTGACCCTAGTTGCCAGAGTGCCTGCTCGCCTACTCTTTTTCCTCCTCGGTATTCACTCTGCTATGGATGTTGGTGTTGTCCGAAGAAACAGACCTTGCCCTGTATTTCCTTACCTACTGTATATCTCGGATGAATGTGTTACAACAATACCGGTTTCAGGGCTTGTGGTACTCCAGGTATTACTTTCCTAATCCCTGAACATTTTCTGCTGACAAATACCCTAAGTCCCACCCCCCCAAAACCAGTTTCTGATATACCTGGTCTGTTTGTCCCCACCTCCAGGTACCCAGCCTTTCTATAAGCCTTCCATCAGGGACCGTATCAAAGGATCTTCTTCGAGGATATCTGTTTCATCAGGCCACACCTATGGAACTATAGCCGCCATGCACTAGGACTATCAGAAACTTTCTGCAAGCAGTCCGCTAGGGGCCACCCATGACGACGTCCTATGCCAGCACTTCCCATAAAAACGTGAGTGGCTCCTCCCTTCCTCAGTTCTTTTCCCATCGTCGATCATACTCTCCAGACCCTCCATGGAGATGCCACCGCTACTGGTGAGTGCTGTGGTGAGCCAGCCAGCTTCCAGTCATAATTTGCAAATATAGTTCTGAAAACAGCCGCTAGCCGGGAATCTGAAAATTACATTTTCGAAGGGGATGGAAGTCCCTGGTTAGCTAATTGGTGTAGTAAAATCTCAGAATGAGAGAAGCCATCTCCCCTGTCATAAACCTTTAGGAGCAAAAGGAAAAATGGTTTTAGACAGGAGGTGTCAGCAAGGTTACCACGGTTGTATTACATTTTTTTATGTAGTGCCAGGAAGTGTTGAAATGAGGACCCAAATAAGGAAATAAATAATTCCTTAAAATTTGGAAAGAGCAAGAGAGACACCTTCTGTCAGAAAGAGGAGGTCACCAGCTAAAAATCAGAAAGTTTTTTTTTTCAGATTGCCAGAGGGACTATAAATACCCCCTGTAAACAGAAGCTCATGGCAATGCACTTTGGACACTCTCCTGACAAGCACAGAACAACCTGCCAGTGGCTGAGAAGGAAGAAAGGATTTTTCAGACTAGGTAGAACTTTAGATAACAATTATAGTGCATTTTTCATGTATATTTTCCACTTTTATTTGTGTTATCCTGTGACCAACATTTTCTAAATCTTTTAGTTGTAACTGTATAATTATGAATTATTTTTATAAAAACATGTGTCTTTAAGAAACCTGCCTGAGTGAGATTTTTCATATTGTGTGTGGTTGTGAGATGTTTAATAATAATCTGCGACTAAACTGTTGTTGCTAAAGGGGGTGTCACCATAAGTTACCAATTAAACAAGGGTCTGTACAGGGAAATATGGGTAAAGTTAGGGAGAATACGAAACTCTCAAGGAAGAGTTTGTAGGGGTGTGAACCAGGTTATTACATGCCCATGGGAGAAGACAAAATCAGGGTTACAAGGCTACACCAAAGAGATTGTAATGCCTGGATCTTCCCCCTTTGTGTAACAACCAAGAAAGAGTTCTTATTTGGCTACAAGACTCGAGCCTGGTATTGTACCCTTATCCAGAGTAAAGGGGGAGCCCTGGGGCCTCGTGATGGGTGTTCAGTCATGCCCTTGATGAGCATTCTAGAAGGACACAGGGAGGGTATCCCTGTTTTCCCCCACCCTGTCACAGATTGCACTTAAGGGTTGGCACTGTGAGCTCAGTGGACCCTGACCCCCAGGATTGGGTTCGTGACGAGTGCTACTCAGTATTTTTTCAAATTTTCTCTCTCTAGTTCACTATCACTTTTTAAAAGTGATCATCGGCATTGTGTATGTTGTCTAAAGAACCCGCTAAGCTCTTAGATACTGTAAATGTGGTGAAAAGATTTACTCGAGTGTCTTGCATGACATCTGCGTGTGCTTTCTCAGCACGGCCCATAATGTTAAGGCCTGCTAACTTTGCCTCAGGTTTAATACAGCTACTTGGCAGTGCAGGAAGAATGCCCTGGAAACCCACCCTCTGAAACAGCAGGTAGCCAGGATTGAGAGAGAGCTCCAGGAAAAGAACTCCACCGCATCACTGGACCACTCTTCCGGCTCCCACTCTTCGAAGTCCTGGGAGAAAACCACCGAGCAACATAAGCACCTGGAGAGAGAGAGAGAGAGGAGCAAGGAGAAATCCTCCCTGGTAGGTTCTTGGTCGCCTCTTTAATACAGTGCGACTGCCTCCACGCCATCAACCGCCTTAGCAACGATGCCATCGGCCACCCAGGCCACTGATTCCTCCAGCTAGGGGCAGGTTGTGAATACTGCCAGGCCTAGTATGGCTGACGAGGGGCCAATGACGTCAGGGACAATGCCTTACCTGCCAACATTCCAGGGCGTACCTATAGTATACACAAGTGCCGACATGCAAGTGGTGCTTTCATCCTTCGCGAACATGATGCGTCACCTGCTACACCCTCCTCTGGCCACAGGAGCAGCATCAACGAGGGCTCCCCCAGCAAGCCCCAGCACTGACGCCAGTTCAATCGATGCACCCATTGCTTTCTAGGGCATTGATGACCTCTTCTGTTCTACAGAAGCCATTGACGAGGATCGGGAATATAACCCGTACCTCATAACGCAACAGGAAAAGGAGGAGGAAGAACATGTGGAAAGCTCTCATGAGAGGTTTAGCTGCACCTTCTCCACAGGGAGTGAGGACTGTATTTTGTACGCCCTGAGGTCCCCTCCTGAAGACCCTTCATCCATCTCCATGATGCAGCAACTCCAGTCTGCCATGGGGTTTGAATCTGAGGAGAAAGACATCACCAAAAGGTATTTGGTGGAATTTTTAGAACTACCTGATTCTCCACCTATTGTGATTTATCTTCTATTGTCTACCCTAGAGGATACCACCCTGGCTGCCTGGCACAGGCCAAATATGATTCCTGACATTCCTAGGAAGGCAGATAAGGTGTACCAGGCCCCCTCAGGAAAGCCCTTTTTTGCAGGCCAACCTGAGGCTGACTCAGTTGTGGTAAATGCAACCCATGATAGATCTAAAGTGCCTAAACACCTCAGTTCTCTCCCTCCTGACAAGGAATCCAGGAGAGTAGATGTCCTGGGGAAGAGAACCTTCACTTCTGCTACCTTGGGCCTGAGAATTGCAGAATTATTAGGCTCATATGGTAAAATACCAGAATACCCTCTGGAGGATGGCCAGAGTAGCGGTCTAAGCCCTACCAGAGGGTACTCCTAAACAGGAGCTGCTAAAGGCCCTCCTGGTAGGGACAGATGTAGGTAAACATATGTTAACTTCTGTCTATGACATTTCCGATGCTTCTGCTACAGCGGCAGCTTCTGGTGTCTGCTTGAGAAGATACTCTTGGTTGAGGGTGGCAGGATATGCCTATGATGATCAGAAGTCCATTCTGAATGCCCTTCAGAGGATACAAGCTCTTCGGAGCAAACATTCAGGATATCCTCTCAAACCTACAGGCTTCAAGCCAGCCTGCTGGTGCAGCGGTAGCGTTGCTGCTTGCGACGCCAGTGACCTGGGTTCAGAAATGAGCCCGAATCGTTGGGCCGGCCAAGGGTAGGAGGATTGAGCACCCAAGGGGCCACTGTCCTCCACGGAGGGTATGTTGCAGGTCCCCCTGCTGTACTGCCACCTGGGAGACCACGGGTGGCAGTACAGCTGGGCCGCACATAGTGGGAGGGGCGGACGTTGGCTGAGGTCCAGAGCTGTGGCACATCTCTGAGTGTGCCCGCCTCCTTGAATCCCCCAGTATGCCATCATTCTTGGGGGGGCTGGGGACCTCAACCAGAAAATGGAAAACCCTGCACCTGGTGATGGGCCCCAGTGCGTAAGCCATCGGATCAGGCTCGGGGGTGTGGGGGGCTCAGTGCAGATTGCCTGACACACTACAGTGAGTTGGAGGGGAGGACCCAGGTTCTCTCTCCTCTCTCCTTCCTGCCTGGGGGGGGGGTAAACCAAGGCTGGATAGGGGGCTGGTCCACTGAGGTTCCCCTGGAAGCCTGGCAGAGCCACAAGGATGCCTTGGGAGTCCTGGAAAGGATAGGAGAGGAAGGTGGCATAAACTGTGAATAAAAAAAAAAAAATTACAGGCTTCGGGCAGGACTTTAAAATCAATACACTCCCTCTACTCTACTCTACCCTACACAGCCAAGAAGTAGGCAGAGGGTGCCCTTTCAATAGGCCAGCAGCAGTTACTGTTCAGGAGCCAGACAACAAAGTAAAAGAAGAGGAGAATCATTCTGCCTGCCCCAGGATCCACCTCAGGTGCCCATCCAAAAGCCCCTAGAGGTGGAAGTGCGGCTGCAGCTGTAGGATCTGCATCTGAATGACTCACTCCTAGACCCCCACCCACCATTACCTTCAGAGGTGGTAGTAAGAAGTGGCCTATCTCTCCACCTGGACCAGTGGAGGAAGGTCACGTCAGATGCTTGGGTCCTGCAGAGAACAGAACAGGGCCATGCTCTAGAGCTTCTGGAGTTACAGCCAGACAATGCACCAACCTCTTTGGCCTATTCCCCAGAACACATACCTATTGATGCTAGAGGAAATACATACCCTGATGCAGAAAAGGGCCATAGAACCCATTCCTTGTGAACAAAGGAACAGTGGGTTCTATTCTCACTACTTCGTAGTCCCCAAATGCACAAGGGACCTGATGCCCATTCTGGACAGAAATCTGAACCTCTTTATTCAGTACGAGAAGTTCAGAATGGTCAGTCTACAAGGCCTGTTGACACTACTGCAAGTAGGGTGCTTACCTGCATATCAAGATCTGTCCCCCTCACAGGAAGTATCTCAGGTTTCTTTTCCAGTGGGAACATTACCAGTTCAGAGTATTGCCCTTTGGTTTATCATCTGCACCACAGATCTTTACCAAATGCTTAACAGTAGTGGCAGCAGCCTTCAGGAGAGGGACTATATGTATTAACCTATGTGGATGACTGGCTGCTTGAAGGTCATTCCAGAGAGCAGCTTTACCAGACTCTAGCACACACCAGGCAGTTGTTTGATACCCTAGGAATCACGATCAGTGTGCCAAAATCAGTCCTGACCCCTTGTCCGCACCTGCAGTGCATAGGGGCAGTCCTGGACACACAGCCCAAGGCTTAGCCTTCCTGCTCCAGGTCAGGGCCAAAAGCCTCATTGCACAAGCCCAGATGGTATACAACAACAGGTATGTCACAGCCAGGAAATTCCTGAGACTGTTGGTCCTGATGGCAGCAGCAGTTGTTAAGATACCACTGGCCAGACTGCATATGAGGATTTCCCAATTGACATTAAGAGTCCTGTGGAACCAATGCCTCAACGATCTGGAACTGAAGGTTTTAGTAACCATTCCTGTCAAAAAGGTGCTTCAGTGGTGGATGGAACCTTACCATTTGCTGAAGGGGGTTCCTTCCCTGATCCCCTTCCTTCGTCAGATCCTTAACCACAGCTGTCTCGGGGATGGGCTGGGGAGCACATCTGGGGCTTCATCAGAAACAGGGAACATGGACAGAAGTGGAGAGTACCCTCCATGTAAACATCCTAGAAGTGTAGGCTGTTCTGTATGGTCTACAAGTCTTCCAGACCCATTAATGCCTGGGACATCTGCTGATGCAAACAGACCACATCAGTGTGGTGCACTACATAAATAAACAAGAGGGGAACTCACTCCTACTCCCTATGCCAGGAAGCAATGAGAGTTTGGTATTGGGCTTTAGAACACGGTCTAGAACTATCTGTAGTTCATGTTCCAGGCGCCCAAACCATCTTCCCAGACAGGATAAGCAGGTCACAGTTCATAAGGCATAAGTGGGAACTGCTGACCTCAGTAGCAGAAGACCTATTCAACATGTGGGGTCATCCAGAGTGGGACATTTTTGCGTTCCCAAACAGTGCAAGACTGCCATTGTTTTCTGCTGGCTTGTTCCAGGGCCTGGAGTTTTCTGGTGAGACGCATTGTCCCTCTCTTGGACAGAGAGGTTGCTTTATGCCTTTCCTCCCTTCCCCTCTAATCCAGAATGTGTTTTGATCAAGCTCTAGATGGAAGGAGCAACTCTAATATTTATTGCTCCTCTTAGGCCTTGTTAGATCTGGATCTCCTTACTGCAGTAATTGGCTGTGGAACAACAAGTATCTCTGCCCCTATGCAAGGGCTTACTATCACAGGAACAGGGAACCCTGGTTCATCCGGACCTCATGTCACTCCATCTCCATGTATGGCTCCTGAAGACAAAGCCGTTGCTAGTTTTAGGGTGTCTCAAAAGGTGGCTGATGTTCTGGTGGCTGCCAGAAAACCTTCCACCAGAGCCACTTATTCCATGAAGTGGGATCGGTTCGCTTTGTGGGCCATTTCTCATCAGCTGGATCCTTTTACCTGTCTGGTAAATCAGGTTCTAGAGTATCTGCTGTCCTTGTCAGATGCAGAATTCCAGTACTCTTCTATTAAAGTGCAGTTGGGTGACATTTCAGCTTTCCTTGTGCCTATTGATGGTCGTATGGTTGCTCAGATGGAAGTGGCCTGTACATTCTTGAGAGGCTTTCTGCACTTGAAGCCTCCTATATGCAGTCCAGTCCCGGCTTGGGACCTGAATTTTGTGATAGAAAAGCTTTCTTTGGCTCCATTTGAGCCAGCCACGACTTGTGGCCTACGTTTTCTGTCATAGAAAGTATTATTTTTAGTTGCTGTTACCTCTGCTTGGAAGGATTTCAGAGCTTCATGCTGTAATGTGGAAGCCCTCTTTATCTGATTTTCCACAAAGACAGGGTGTCTTTATGTACCAATACTAAGTTTCTTCCAAAGGTGGTGTCTGAGTTTGCTTTAAATCAAACTATCAATCTGCCAGTCTATTTTCTGGAGCATGCAAATCCAGGGGAAACACTTGTTTGTTTATTCATTTATTTATTTGTTTATTTATGTCTTTGATAACTGGGTGGGTGCATTGATCCAGATGGATCGTTTTCAGGCATGACCCGGGCCAGTAACATGGCACAATGAGTAAAGCAAATACAGGTAACATAGCAATATTTTAAAGGCATCAGTGAGTCAGTAAAAGAAGCATAGTAATAATGGCCATACATAAAATGGATTGCAGCAAGGTACACAGTGCAGTAGGTAGTTCAGTACACAGTTAAGATACACGAAAGATCAGGAGCGATACTCAAGCAATCGACATAAAATAAGTGTTGTGGTATAAGCAGGAAGGGGAAGAGCACAGAGCTAAGTGCGGTGATGGTGGCTCCAGAAGGGGTAGAAGACCACATCAGGGGAAGGAATATAGAGGTAGGGGATGGCACTCATTACTCGGGTTGGCAAGAGCATTTGGCTTCCTATAGCAGCCAGACCTTGAAGTGGGTTTTGAAGGTGGGGTGAGAGTCAGTTGAGCGGAGTGACATAGGGAGCTTGTTCCACAGGAAGGGGGCAGAGAAGATGGCTTTGCTGCCCATGGCAGAGGAGATTCTAGGGACTTCTATTGGGGGGACAGACAATTCTTGGAGGCACCTTAGCGCCACTCTGCCCATGAGGAGAGATGCGAATGGGGACAAGTGGCCACCTCTGAGGCTGTTATCTATAATGCAGCCAAGGGCATACAGTCGAACAGTCCTTGGGGTTGGAGCCACCCTAGCAACTGGTACAAGTCACAGTGATGAGTAGAGTAAGGTGACTGGAGCATGAAATGACAGGTGCTATTGTATACTGAGTTAAGCCTGGAGCGCAGGGCAGAGGACACTTGGGAATAGACGGAGCAGTAATCTATAAGGGGGAGATGGTTGCCTTGGGCAGTTGCAAGGTATGCCTCAGAGGTCATGAATTGTTTTTGGCGGTAGGCAGACCCAAGTTTCTGGTTGACCCTGTGCACTATGTTGCTGATGTGTTCTGTGAACACAAGAGAGGAGTCATGGGTAACACCTAAGTATCTGAAGCTAATAACTTTTTTTTTTGGTGGGGGTCAGGTGAGAGCACTCATAGGGAGGTGTTAGATTTGGAGATGTTGGAAATGTATGGTTTTGACCCGAAGAGCACAGAGTTCATTTTCTTTTCATTTACCAAGAGCCTGTTAGGAAGAAACCAGTTGTAAGCATCACCGCAGTTAAGGGTTAGTATGGAGGATATGTTCGTGAGGGACTTGTCGCTGTGGAATAGGACAAGGTCATCTGCATATAGAAGTGCCTCGCAGGAGAAGCTCTCAGCAGGAAGGGAGTTTATAAAGATGGAAAACAGTAGGGGGCCCAGGATGGAACCTTGAGGGACACCCGTGGAGACAGGCAGGGGTTGGGAGCAGCCTGTACCAATGTTCAATTAGGACCTGCCCATGATATAGCTCTGGAACCAAGAGGAGGTCTCAGTTGAGCAGCCAAGGTGAAGGAGAGTACTGTGGAGGAGAGAGTGGTCAAAAAGGTCAAAGTCCTTAGTCAGATCCACAAATACAGCACCTGTGGCCTTGCCCAAGTCCATGTTTCTGAGGACATGGTTTGTAAAGTGGGCCAAGGCTGATGTGGTGCTGTGGTGCTTATAAAACCTGTGTTGTTGGGGACACAGCAGGTTATATTTCTTGATATGCTCTAAGAACTGGTTGTGCACAATTTTCTCCAGAAGTTTGCTCAGGTGGGGGAGACTGGAGATGGGCCTGTAGTTCTCTGGAGAAAGGGGGTCCCCAGCCTTGAGTATTGACACTACTTTGGCATGCTTCCAGGAGCCAGGCATGGTAGATGTGGTAAGGGCCAGGTTGAAAATGAAGGTGAGGGGTTCTGAGATAGTGGGGGAGATGAGCCTAAGAAAAGAGTGGAAAAGACCATCGCTACCAGGCTGCCTCTGTTGGGAAGGTTCTTCATGAGCTTGATATTATCTCTAAGGTAGATAGCTCTAAAGTGGAAAGGGGGGGCGCAGTACCAGCGGGAGATGGGGACTTCATTTGACCACCAGGGCTAGGAGGCGGATGGGTGGGATGTTTACTGAGGTAGGCAGTAAGGTCAGTAAATTTCTGTTAAAAGTCTGCTCAACCTCTGAGGGATCAGTCAAAGGGCCTGAGGGGGAGCTGAGTTGAATGACTGGGCTATGGGTCCATGGATTGAGCAAGGAACCGATGGAGGCCCAGATGCGGCGGGGGTCATTAAGGTTGTTTCTTTGTTGGTTACGATAGAACTTACATTTCAGAGATTTGGCAGTACGCTTACAGGTGTTAGATAGGCACCTGTATTCGTTCCAGAGGTGGGGGGAAGGGGCACTTTATAAGTAACCCATACTTTAGATGTGCATAGAATACTCAGGTATTTTATATACCACAGGAAAGACTGCAGGAAGTCCTCACAGCTTTTTGTTTCCTTTGCTCTTGGGAAAGAGGGCATTCCAGTTTCTAAACAATGTCTGTCCAAATGGTTGGCCAGCTGTATTACTTTTTGTTACAGGAAGTACGGTAAGGAACTTCCTGGTGGTGTCCGTGGTCATTCCACCAGAGGCATGGCTACTTCTGAGGCCTGTTTTAAGAATGTGTCAGCTGTGGAGATTTGTGCTGCTGCAACCTGGAGTACTGTCTACACCTTCACTAAACACTATAGTCTGGACATGCCTCTCGGAAAAGAACAGACTTTGGCCTAGCTGTGCTGCAGGGTTTCCTTTCGTAGGCTCGTAGACTCCGGTCACCCAGACTGTTTTATTGCCAGTACTACTTGGTACTCACTCCATAGGTGTGGACAGATGAAAGAGAAAACCTCAGAGAAGATAGAACAGTTACATACTTACCGCAACAGTAGATTTTCAAGAGAATCTCTTTCACCAGGCCATGCCATCCCACCCTCCATTCCCCTCAGACATAGAGCTCTATAACGCCTGTCTCTTCCTACAGGACAGTTTACCTGCTGTTTCCAGCCTTACCTGGTAGCTGGAACCATACGCCCTCTCCTGGTTCCCTTGAGGGAGGTCCTCTGAGCATGATCTCTTGCGGGGAACTGAGGAGGGAAGGGGCCACCCATGTTTATATGGGAAGTGCCGATGTAGGACATCGTTGTTGGAAGGCCCCTAGCGAGCTGCTTTCAAAAGGTTTCTGTGTAGTCTTAGTGCCTTGTGCCTATAGTTCCATAGGTGTGGGTTGATGAAAGACATTCTCTCGAAGATCTACTGTTATGGTAAGTGTGTAACTGTTCTTTTTACTGAAGTCCACCTATATCCACAGCCTGACTACCGTCCACTGCGTTTGTAACCCAATCAAAAGAATAAGTCAGGTTTGTCTGGCATGATCCCATGTTTGCTCTTGTCCTGAACCCACTGGCCTTCAAGAATTACACTGTATGTTCTTTTATAATGGTTTCCATCTCAGTTTCCCAATGATTGAGGTCAGGCTGACTGATTTGTAATACCAGGGGTCACCTGTGTCTGCTGTTGTGTAGTGACACCACATTAGCCAGCCTCCAGTCAACCAGAACTCTTTCCATTTCTAGGGAACATTTAAAAAGGTCAGTCAGTGGTGCCGCCAGGGACTGCTCACATTCCTCAGCAACCTAGGATGTTAACTCATGACTTGTCCAACTTCAGAGTCCTGAATCCCTTGAGAACACTCTTTTCTGTGACTGACCCCACCTTCAGTCCTTGTGCCATCTCCCCTTGGGCTCTACCCCACATTCTGGGAGTGGCCCCATCCTCTTCTGTGAAGAGCATACTGAAGTACTACAGAATATCTACCTGTTTCCATTCACCTCCTCTCACACCACTCCTTTCTTTAGTCTGGCAAGTCTGTCCTTTGTCTTCCTCTTATTCCCAATGCAGCAAAAGAAGGACTTGTCCCCCTCTCCTAGTCAAACTTTGCAATTGTTAGTTCTGTCTTTGCCTTCACTGCTCTGTTGGGCTCGTGTTTTTTTTTTTTGTGTGTGTGTTTTTTATGGAGTCTTTTTCTCCCTCAGCTACTCGTGGTCAGAGATATACCCTGGTCCCAGGGATATATTCTGTTGAGGCGTGGCATTCTTCTCTCCCTCAGATACACCTGCCACCCAGTGACTCCCACAACTTCCCTCCACGGGTAGGGTTGTCCCTGTATCTCTCTCCCCCCCCCCCCCACCAAGGCAGTCCATCAGGTGGAATGGATGCAGTGTTGGGGGCACTGTGATCTCAGGGAGCCAGGGATGTTAGCCATCATGTAGACAGTCATGGGATTTTTATCTTTTTTTTTTTTTGTCTCCCCTGTTCTTCCCTGATATGGGCAGAGCCTTCTGATGGTGTTGGATGCATGAAGCAATGCCTATAAAATGAACAAGCTACCGTGATCTAGCCCAGGAGTCGTTGTGGTGCTGGGTGCCTGACACCGTCCCTGCAATCTGACCTGCCTTGTGACACAGCGACTTGAGTTCATTCCCAAACATGAGAAGTCTACACAGCAGCTTGATGGGCTACGACTGGTCATCGGGGCGGCCCTGTTGGCCTCTCTTGTCTAGACAGACTTCTCTGTTTTCCTCACACTGTTCCCTGTATAGTTTTTGAACACTGCTCTTATTGCCTCCCTGGCATCTCTGGAGAACCATATTTGTCTTTCAAGCGTCTTGTTTTTTCTCCCCTCCTACCTCATTCTGCAACGGGTTACCTCTGTTATCCCGATCTTCATAATGTCCTACTTGACATAAACCCTCTGTTTTCCCCACCCAGCTTGCTTTTCCCTGAGCATTTCCCCTGTGTTCCCCAAATCCACCCTTATGGAATCCAGGCCATTATCTTTGAATTGGAACAGTGCACTGCTAGAGCTGTGGTAAACCACACACCGAGTTCTGGTCACTCTTGCTTAGTGGTTTCTCCACCCTGATATCCAGATAAGGTCCCTGTTGGCGAGTACCACATTGAGAATAGCCTGCTCTCTGGTAGGTTTCTTGAACCACTGCATTAGGAAATATTTCTGTACAGTGTCCGAAAACACCTTACTTCTAGCACTCCTGGTCTCTTGGGTTTCGCAGTCCACATCAGGCTCAGCAGGTTGCGGTCTCCATCTAGTACCACCTCACCCTTGGTGTCTGCCTTCCTCATCTCTGCTTCCAGCACCCTGTTCTTCTTGTTGGGGGTTCTGTACATCGAGCCCACTATTATGTCACTCCATATGCTACTGCTGGCTGCACCCAGACGGATTCTGTCCTGCTGTCCCCCCATTTGATCCTATCCTCAGCAGCATGTGTGCTCTGTTACGAACAGGGCTACCACCCTCCACACCTTTCGTTCTGTCCCTGCTCTAAAGGGTGTAGCCAGGGAGATCCCTGTCATGGTTGTGTCGCCAATGTTTCAAATATTGCCAATAAGTCCCTGGAGCTCACCCATTTTATTATCCAGGCTCCTGCTATTCATAGAGACAGCCCTTCATGTTTATTGTTTCCCTCCTTTCCGTTTCCTACTGTTTCGCCCCTCCTTTCCCTATTTCTGTTTTCTCCCCTCCTTTCCCTGTTTCCTACTGTTTCTCCCCTCCTGAACCTCCGGCCGCCTTTCTGCCATGCTACTGTTTTTGTTCACTGAACTTTTTTTGCCAGCCTGCCTTCCCATCCTAGTCCCCAACTGTTGCTGTCCTCCAGTTCTGTTTGTGGACTCCGTCTCTTTTCTCTCACTCGGGGGGGGGGACTGCCAGTAAGGCCTCCCATACTTGAAATAGTACCCCTGTCTATTTAAGCACTGGCCTCCTCCCTCACTAGTTTTAATGCCCTGTGATGGAGGAGTCCAGCCTCTGCACAAATGCAGAAACCCCATCCCCCCCACCCCCCAGGGTGGAGACCATCCCTCTTGAACAGCGTTCATTACCTTCAAACTGCTACCCAGTCTCCTAGAAAATGAAATCCCTCCCCGTTACACCAACCATTCATCCATTAATTTAATAGAACATTTTCTATTACCTGGTTCCTCCCTTCCCGTGACCAGCAACACCTTTAAGGTCACTGAGACCGCTGCTTCCTTTATTTCCTAACTAGGATACGGAAGCTGCTTTTCACATTTTCTGTATTATGATTGGTGAGATCATTTGTCTCCAGGTAAAAATCACATCAGGTTTTTCTCTCAGACTCTGAACTAGGTTTCCTACCCTGGGGATGCCCCTTCTGGCTGTTGTCATAGGGATACAGTTCACCAGTCATCTATCCTTCCCACTAGTACAGGCTACCTTTTCAGTCCTCCACACTGAGGAGTCTTACACCACCAGAACTTTCCTTGCTGGCCTCCTGTGATTGGAACCTTGCCCTGCCATAGGCCTTTCAATATTGGCAGCCTTTTGTAACCTCATAGAAACTGGTGGCAGGTAAGGGCCACTAGGCCCACCCAGTCTATTCATTTTTTTATCTTTATTACGAACATACGAAGAAGCCAGCAGAGAAAGGCCATTTGGTCTATCAAGACTTGCTCATATTGCAGGGTCCACAGCTTGAGCTGATGTCCCTGCCCTCCCTCCCCACTCCTCCCATCCTCCCTACCCATGATCCTTACCTTCCCCCCATGCCTATCCCAGCCTCTCTTAAAGCTGCCCGCTATCTTCAACGAGATGACCTCTTCCGGTAGTGCATTCCATGTGTCCACCACTCTCTGTGAAGAAGTGCTTCCTGACCTCTCCCCTAAACCTCCCACCCTCCAGGTTAAGACTGTGCCCCCTCGTGTTATGGTTGCCACTCAGCCTAAAGAGACTCTCCTTATCAACCTTATTTATCCCTTTCAAGTGCCTGAAGGTCCCAATCATGTCCCCTCTCTCTCCCCTGTCTTCCAGAGAGTACATGTTCAGTGCCCTCAATCTTTCCTCATATACCTTTCCCGTTTGACCAGCTATCATCTTTGTGGCCCTCCTCTGGACCTTCTTCAGCAGGTTAATGTCCTTTTTGAGGTGTGGACACCAGTACTGAACTCCATACTCTAGATGTGGCCTTACCAGTGACCTGTGCAAGGGCAGTATAACCTCCTCTCTCCTACTACTGATCCCCCTAGCTATGCATCCGAGCATCTTGTTTGCCTTTGCTGCTGCTTTCTTGCACTGCGTGGAGTGCTTCTGGTCACTAGTGATCATCACTCCCAGGTCCTTCTCCTCCTCTAATGCAGATACTCGACTCCACCCTGGTAATACTGTGTCCTGGGATTCTTGGTTCCAATATGCATAACTTTGCATTTCTTGGCATTGAAGCCAAACTGCCGGATCCTGGACCACCTCCCCAGCATTTCCAGATCTTCCTGGAGGTCCTGTATCCCTTCAGCTATGTCCACTCTCCCACAGAGCTTGGTGTCATCTGCAGATAGGCACATTTTGCCCTTAATGCCATCTCCAATGTCATTGATGAAGACATTGAACAACACCTGCCCCAGCACTGAGCCCTGGGGGACCCCACACTGGTTACCTCTCTGGTGCCAGATAACTCTTCCCCCACAACCACCCTCTGGGTTCTGTCCTTCAGCCAGTTTTCCACCCCTCTGGTCATCTTTTCCTCATCCCTGAGATCCATCAACTTCATTATCAACCTTTTTTGGGGCACAGAGTCAGGCCTTGCCGGAATCAAGATAGAGGATGTCTACCGCTTGGCCCCTGTCTGCTGTCTTAGTGACACAGTCAAAGAAGTCAATCAGATTTGTTTGGCATGATTCCTCCCCCCCCCCCCACCATGAACCCATGCTGCCTCTCATCCTGGAGACCATGCTCCTCTAGATATTCCACCAACCTTTCCTCTAGTATGGTCTCCATGAGCTTGCCCACAATAGAGGTTAGACTGTAGTCTAGTCTGTAATTCCCTGGGTCATCCTTAGGACCACTTTTGTGGAGGGGCACTACATGTGCTGTTCTCCAGTTCTGTGGTACCATGCCTGACTCTGGTGAACTATTAAATAGGTCTGCCAGTGGTCCTGCCAGCTCCTCAGCCAGTTCCTTTAGTACCCTTGGATGTACTCTGTCCGGGCCTGGTGAAATGTCCACCTTCAATGCCAGCAGCCCCTCCCTCACTCTGTCCTCCTCTATCATTACATCTTGTCCCCCCCCCCGCTCCTCTTTTCCTTCTTGAAGGCACTGGTCTGTTCTTCTCCCTGGTGAAGACGGAGCAGAAGTATTCATTTAGTAGCTCTGCTTTTCCCCCATTATTCTCCACCCACTCCACTCTTTTCTTAAGCCTAACCATCCTATCCTTCTTGTCCCTTTTCTCACTTATATTTCAAAAGAAAGCCTTCTCCCCCCTTCTGGTTCATTTAGCTGTGTGCAGCTCCTTCTGTGCCTTTGCTCCCCGGACTTCCTTACCTGCCTCACTAGCCAACCTTGGGTAATTTTCCCTATCCACTTCTGTCTTGGTCTTCCTGAATTTTCTATAGGCCAACCTCTTTTCCCTTACTGCCTGGGCAACCTCAGAACTGAACCAGCTGGGCGCTTTGGCCCTTGTGTTCTTCCCCCTGAGCCTAACACACTCATCTGTGGTAACCAATATTCCTTCCTTAATGATGGACCACCTTTGGTCAACCCCTGTATCTGCTCTGATGCCTGGCAGATGGCTCCTTAGCACTTTGCCGATTTTTTTGAAGTCCACCCTCCTGAAATCCAAGATTTTGGTCTTAGTTGGGATGCTTTTCCTGCCCACGTCCAGCTGGAACCACACTGTGCAATGGTCACCTCCACCCAGTGGTTTCTTGACCATTATTTCCTGTACATGCTCCCCATTTGTGAGCACTAGATCAAGAATTACCTCAGCTCTTCTTGGTTCAGTGACGCCCTGATTGCTGCAGACCCTGCTTGATCTATAGCACTGTCTCTTCCCCCACCCTGTCCTTACCCCAATGATTCCCTTGTGCCTATCCCAGGCATTTTTGAACCCCACCACTGTTTTCACCCCCCACTACCTCCGCTGGAAGACTGTTCCAGGAATTAGCCACCCTTTCTGTGAAGTACTCCTCTCCTCCTACAGATCTCAGCCCTTGACCAGGTCTGTCCCAGCCGCCGGAGCTGCCACGGCTCAGGGAACCAGCTGCCTGCCCTCACCACCCTCTCCAGCCGCCTAAGGACCTCCTAAAGCCGGATCTCGGCCCTTGACCGGGTCCATCCCAGCCGCCGAAGCGGCCGCAGCTCAGGGAACGAGCCGCCCGCCCTCACCACCTTCTCCAGCCACTTAAGGACTTCCTAAAGCTGGATCTCAGCCTTTGACCGGGTCCGTTCCAGCCGGCGAAGTGGCCGCAGCTCAGGGAACCAGCTGCCCGCCCTCACCACCTTCTCTAGCCACCTAAGGACCTCCTAAAGCCGGATCTCTGCCCATGACCGGGTTCGTCCCAGCCGCCGGAGTGGCTGTGGCTCGGAACCAGCCGCCCGCCCTCACCACCTTCTCCAGCCGCCTAAGGACCTCCTAAAGGCAGATCTCGGCCCTTGACCGGGTCCATCCCAGCCGCCGGAGCGGCCGCAGCTCAGGGAACTAGCTGCCCGCCTTCATCACCTTCTCCAGCCACCTAAGGACCTCCTAAAGCCAGATCTCGGTCCTTGACCGGGTCCGTCCCAGCCGCCGGAGCAGCCGCGGCTCAAGGAACCAGCCGCCCGCCCTCACCACCTTCTTCAGCTGCCTAAGGACCTCCTAAAGCTGGGTAAACTTTACAGACCCGAACCGGGACAGCTCCGAGTGCTTCCATTGGCTGCTGAAACTTGCTGCCATCTCCAGTTGGTCAAGGTTTTTATGCCTCTGCCTGGGATTGGTCCGCCTCATCTACGCTGTTTCTGGGCTTCTGCACCCATTGAAAAGCATAGGAAAACGCCGCTTTTTTAGCTCGCTGTGTGTTTTCCTCCTGTAACCTACTATTTGCTCTTTCTGGAATTGTTTAATGTTATTTTCTGAATTGCAAACTGTGTAAATTGTTGAAAAATAGCTGTAATCTCTGCTGACTGTTTGAGCTGCCTACTGCTTCTCTACTGTGCCCTTTCTCTAAAATCCTTTGGCTAAACTGCCGTGTCCTTTTCGCTCCCCGTGTCGCGACTGGGCAGGTGATTCACATCTTGTCTGTGTCTGCTACCATCCCCCACCTTTCTCTTCAGCTGTGACTCTCTTTCTCCTCATCTACTCGCTCCCGACCCCTGCTGTCCCCCTGCCCCTGATTCTCACCTGTGACATTACTCTATTGTTCCCCAACTTATCTCTGACCCCCTTTCTCCTCTCCTCTCGCTCTCTCTCTCTCTCTCTCTCCCCTCCTACAAATCTCGGCCCTTGATCGGGTCCGTCCCAGCTGCCGGAGCGGCCGTGGCTTAGGGAACCAGCCACCCGCCCTCACCTTCTCCAGCCGCCTAAGGACCTCCTAAAGCCGGGTAAGCTTTGCAGACCCGACCAGGACAGCTCCATGTGCTTCCATTGGCTGCTGTGGCTTGCTGCCATCTCCAATTGGTCAAGGCTTTTATGCCTCTGCCTGGGATTGGTCAGCCTCATCTACGCTGTTTCTGGGCTTCTGAGCCCATTGAAAAGTATAGAAAAATGCCGCATTTTTTGCCCCCATCAGCCTTAATTAAATAGCCTTAAGCACCGCCCACTTTTCTTAGCTGCCACCCTTCCCTTTCTTTATAGGTCCTACTAATCCCCTTCCTCCTTTTTCCACTCCCTCTCTTGCCTGATCTCTCTCCACTCTCTCTCTCTCCCCTCCTCCCTGTAACTCACTCCCCCCCCAAGTGCTCCTCGAATACCTTTATTTACTTTACCAACTTGATTGCTGACTGGCCCTCTTCACTATGCTTGCTCTGATAATTTTTCTACTGTCATTACCTCCTCTCAGCTACCTTCCTGGGACCTGCTACCCCTCCTTCCCTTCCAGCGTCTAACTTGACTTCACCCACCACCTCCTCTCTGGCACCCTCTCTCTCCCCCGCACCACTGCCCCCCACTCCTGCTGTGAAGAGGAACTCGCTGGATCATCCATCCAAGGTTACTGGGCCCTTCCTCCTCCTCCAACCCCCCAATACAATTTGACACCCCTCTGGGAGCAACACCTGCACCCCTTGCATACGAGCAATGCCGTGCGCTCTGGTAAACTCTCCCTCAGGGCCTTACGACTCTCCACACTGAAGTTTCTACTCCTTCTACTACTACTATCAGGGAATGTACTCCCAAATCCTGGCCCAAAATCCACTGTGACAGCTACGAAGTTTAAACACACTGGTGTTCTCTCCCTCACAACCATCAACATCTGCAGCCTCATTCCTAAGCTAGATGCCCTACAAGTTTGCTCCAGACAGCACACACCTGACGTCATCTCAGTTGTTGAAACCTGGCTATCACCCAAGATACCCGACTTTGCAGTTTCCCTGCCCGGCTACACGCTGGATCGGTAGACCAAAAAAGGAGGGGGCTGTGCACTATACCTCAAAGACTCTCTCCTGGGTCACCCCCTAGCTACCACAACCTTAGTCTCACTATCGCAGATTCTCCCAATCCATATCATCCTCGGAGCCCATGACAAAACACTCACGGTTGCCGCAGTCTACATCCCACCCAAAGACCAAGTGAAAGGCCAAACGCTGTCTTGGATTTCGTCAGAATGCAGCCACAGGACTCTGAGTTAATCTTACTTGGGGATTGTACCACAAACTGGCTTGCCTCTGACACTGGAGGTCTCAAGGATGCCATCTCCTCAGTTCACCTCTCTCAGCTGGTTGACTCTGCAACCAGACACAGCTACAGAAAGAGTACCAGCTCACTAATTGACTGGGTACCATCCAGTCACCCCACATGAATATCCGATATCTCCATTCTTACTGACTCTTTCTGTGACCACTCTCCCATCATCTGTGTATGGTCCAATAAGCTCCACAAACCACCACCATCAGTCACTACAGAAATGGTTCACTCCACTGAGAGGAGGGTGTTCGCATGACTCCTTTGGTTAGGGAGGTCCCACCAGTTACACAGCCAAAGGTTATGCCAAACAAATCTAATAGATTTCACTGACTGAGTGACCAAAGAGTTAGATCAGGGAGGAGTGGTGGACATGGACCACCTAGATTTCAGCAAGGCTTTCAACACCATTCCACACAAGAGACTGATAAGCAAGTTGTGTAGCTTGGAGGTGGGAAATAAGGTGGTAACGTGGGTAAGAAACTGGATAGGAGACAGAGGGTTAGTGGTGAAGGGAGTTACAGTTACTTCAGCTCTTCCCAGGGGCATCCCCCACACACCCTCCCCACACACACACACACACACAACCATTCAACCCCCTTCTTGGACCCTTGGAGGCTCTTTGGGCAGAGGAGTGGCTGGTGAATCCTCTGCTCTTTTTCAGACCTGTATCACAGCATTCCAGTCGCAACCCATGCTGGTGCCAGTCTCTGCAAACTGGCAGCTGCTGTCTCTCTCATAAGCACCTTTTTAAAGATGGTCACGCTACCATCCCTAAAATAACTAGGCCTTCTCCTTAAACCATGGGGCATGCATGCTACTGTCCCTCTCTTTGTGTTTTATTCTTTTTCCTTTCTGTGATCCCACTAGTGATGTAGCAGTAGCAGTATTAGGGGCCAGGTTTCCAAATGAAACATGGGCATAAGGCAAGCATGTCAGCATTGCAAAAGAATGGCAGATTAAAACCAAAGCATTGGGATGCCCCAAGGCATAAATAATTTACGGTAACAGTGAAACACAAAACATTTCAATTAGTGCTCTGCAAACCTCCCAAAGTTTAATCATGCAAACGTCGAGCTTCAAACCAGGCAGTGTTCTTCGTGGTCTGAATGGGTTCATAATTCATAGGGTCAAAACAAGACAAAGGAAAAAAAGTATGTGGTCAGTGATAGTCTTTGGCTACTACCTCCCCAACCCCAGCAGTTAACATTTTGGGGGAGCCAGGGTTGGGCTAGGGAGGGTTGATATTAGTGCTGTTTGTTTGTTTTCTGTGTGTGTGTGTGTGTGTGTGTGTGTGTGTGTGTGTGTGTCAGTCGATTTGTGTAAGGTGGAGTGGGGTTGAATGCTGGTTCAATAGTCAGTTTGACTGGTTCACACCAGTCAAACCGCAAGTTCGACTTGGGCACCAGATGTTTGCAAGGGACTGCAAGAATCGAACACCCAGAGTTTGAGGTGTTTGATTCTTGGATAGAACTGAACTTACTGCTCTACTCCAACTTTAAATGTCCTAACTTTTTGTGCTTTGATCTCAGACTGTAACATTATCTAAATAAAGTTGTTTGTAAAAGTTTTTGAAATAAAAAAAGCAAAACTTTATTTTATAGAACCATAAAAGAATAAAGACAGAAAAGACCACAAGCCTGTCAAGTCCATCCTGAAGCCTGTGGTATAGTACTTCCTAGTAACTCCCTGAAAGGTGTCCCATTATGTTCTGAACCCAGCTATAGTCCTAGAATTGAGCATGTTGCTTGGTAGACTATTCCATCCACCACCAGCTGTATGAAAGAATTCTTCCCAACATCCTTTTTAAATCCCCTCTCAGTTTGAGATTTTGCCTCCCCGTTTGATGAACCGTTTCTAAACTTTAAGTCTGTGACGTTCATCCTATCATACCCCTCTGTGCATATGAATCTTTCATATCCTCCCTCTCCCTTTTGGCCCCCAGTGAATTTATACTGCGTATCCCAGCTCTTCTCCTAGACCTACCCTGATGTTTCTGAATCATATTTACTTCCCTTTTCTGTATGGTTTCCAGTTTATCTGAGCCCTTCCTCAGATGGTCCCCTCCCTCCACCAGCGCTGAAAATTAAGTTGCTCTTTCCCCCCAACTTTATAGCAGTTTTATCCCTGCACATTCCACTGACCCCCCCAAAACAAAATAAAAGATCAATCCAGCACTGGGAGCCTATCCCCAGTGTTGGTATATAAATCCCCCTTCCACAAAAGGAAATTGAATTGGTTTTATATAGTGCCTTCAATTCAGCTGTATCCCAGAGTACTTTATTATCCGATAGAGGGAGAGAATATTGCAGTCATTTTAATGACCCTTGGAAATTCAGACTGCACAAGGAGAGAATACAGATAGGGTTAAGCACATGGAGTTTGAGTTTGACACGTAACCCAGTGAGTGACACTGGTTTTATTCACAGCTTCATATCCAGGTTCACATCTGTGCACTCCAGTCACTAGACCAGACTGCTTAAATTACACTGGCATTGGCAGCCCATTCCTGGTGCCAGCCCCCATCCCACAAAAAAGTTAATAATCCTCACCCTTGTCCCAATGTTCAGTCCCACTCCCAGCTGAGCCCCATGGTCTCAGAGTGGACCAAATTATGATCCATTCCCAGGCAACATCTTCATCCTCTCCTAACAGGTAAGTTAAATGGCAGGCTTCCCAGTGCTCTGTGATCTCTGCCTACTGGTTTGTGGAGGGGGAAGCTTGGAAGAGCACAACTGTGATTCACACTGTTTTTTGTTTTTGATATTCTTTTGGTAACTGGGTATGGTCCACTAGGCACAAGTCCTGTTTTCAGGGGTAACCCAGGAGCACTGGAGACATTAAATGATTTGCTCAGTCACACGGTATGCAGGTGGAGGTCGTGGCATTCAACCTCAGGTCTGCTGGGTGTACCAAGCTCATTCACAGATCGTTATGCTAACCTCTGGGCTATACAGCCAGCCCTTTTCATACATTTTCTTGATAGTATTTCCTCAGAATGGTTGAATGTATTTCCTTGTACTTAATGAACCTTTAGTATTAACGTGTAGTCATGTCATTTTATTGAAAATCTGATCATAGATGATTGACTTTGCCATATCTTTCTCCCCTCTTCATATTTATACCAAATTGTGTCGCTAATGCTGAAACAAATTCTGTCTAGCTATAGAATAGGTCACATTTCTGATCTGCTGTATATTTCCTACATTTTCTTCTAATACTGTCCACCTGATTCTTTTCAAACTTGATAAATGTACTTCTTCAGTACCCCTAACATTTCTGATAGCTAACACAATATTGGGGAATGTGATCATTACAAAATTGAGATATTGTTGAATGGCATTCATACTCCAAGCACTATGGCTACCATTCAGTATATGATACAGTCTCAGCATTTTCCATACATACATGCATCCGTGTTTAGGAAAAAAGAAACACTTAACATGTGAACATGTGATGACTTGTGGAGTTTCATCCTTATCATAGCAGGCAATATGCCACATATTGTGTGCTATATGTAATGCTATTGCTTTGCCAAAAAAAAAAACTAAAACCAAACACCTATTTCATTCTAATTTTTCTGGCTCCTTTTCAAGAAATTAATAGTAGAATAAGGGACTGCAAGAGGTATGACAGGCGGTGGGTGGGGGGGCAGGAACACTATGTTTAAACAGTTAGGCTGGGGAAGAGGATGAGGGCTGTTTTAACTTCTCCCCTACAAGAACACAAATAACAAATATGAATACTGAATTTTGAATATCTGGGGCCCCAAATATGAATATTCATCTGAATATTGGATATAAGGTATTCACCCACCCCTAGTTTTGTACGAATGATAAGAGTGCAATGAAGTAGGTAAATGATACCAGAATGTAATGATTTTATAAATAAAAGAACTGTGGCCCATGGAGGAGCAAAAGAGTTGGGGGGGAAGGGGGCCTTATGAAATGAGTATGAGCAAATCTAGTACTCTGGGAGCCAGCGCTGGAGATAACATCAGCCATAAACCAAAATCTAATCAGGCCTGTTAGGAAATGTCTAAAACTGATGAAAGTAAAATAAGTAATGCGTGTGTCAAACAAGGCCAGCCAAGAGTGCAGTGATGAGAAAATCTGGGGCTAGAGCCAGCAAATCTGCATGTGGAAGTGTGTAGAATTTGAACTCTTTGCAAGCCAGTGACATTAAGCAGAGGCATAAACTGGAAGCCAGTAGTCCACTAATGACAGGAGTAAGGACTGAGCAAGACTATCTTAGAGAGAGTGTACAAACAATTTTTCAGCCTAAAATGCTGAGCAGAGTGAGCAGAGGAATCCCAGGTGTTGGCTGTAGTTAGGGGCTGCTTTTACTGTTGCCAGATTTTACCCCTTTCTTGAAGCTGAAGGCATGAAAACAGCATTGCAGCCCTAAGTTGTCTGAAGTTGTGTAGTGCCTTCTGCCAGATCAGACCCCTGCAGCTGGTGCAGGATGCTACAGCTTGCCTGCCCGCTCTGGCACTCTGCATCTTATTCTTGTAACTTTTCATAGGAAAAAAGTTCAGACATTTCCTAGTCAGCCTACCCTCCCCACCACCACCATCACCGTGTATTTGTCTAACCATGATGCTTTTGAGGCCTTTTTATGTATATTTACAGAAACCACACACATTGTGTAGGTTTTAAAAAAAATATTGTTGCATTTAGCGTGTGAGTTGGCTGTGGTGAGGTCTGAGTAACATCAAACAGAATGTAGAACCAGGTAAAACAGATACTCTACCCCCCCACACACACAGGAATTTGCATATTCATGATACTTTGTGCTGGTTTGAGGCTTTTCATCATGTCTGTGTTTTTTCCCCAATACTCATCATCCTGCCTGCACTGCTGCATACCTCTTGTGGTGAGAAGCCTGTTGTAACATGTCCCCGTTGTATGCGCAGTTTTAGTTCAGAGTTTTAACATAGGCTGAAAGACAGGCAGTATACCTTGTTGTAGTTACAGTGACCAAACTAGTGCTTCCAGATGGGCATACAAGTGTCATAATTCTGTTAGGATTTTACAAAATATCCCAACATTTCTGCGTGGCAGAGTGCTGTAGTTCAATAATAAGGGTGCAAAACGTCTGTCACCAGGTGTTCAATGGCCATTTAAAAATCACCTGTGGCAAGTGATCAGGGGTAGAAGTTAAGAAAATAGGATGTTTTGTGTCTCCTGCCGTTACACTACTTACTCCTGGTGGCCCAGGGGAGAGTTATGTGGGCTGGAATAAGTGATTCCAGATAGGGAGGTCAAATCCAGTCACTACTAGCCCAATACTGGGTGCTGACATACAGTAGGCTGCAGTGGTGTATGCTTAGCGCTGTGTCAGCCAGGGTCAGTTAGACTGAGTGTGGTGGGTGGGCCTCGTTTCAGACCACTTCAGGGTGATCAGAAAGATCTACAGTCTTGGGTTGCACCCCCTGTAGATGGGGTGGGACAAGGAGGATATGGAAAATAAATGGTAACAGTGGTGTGGCTCAGGCAGACAACGCCACTACACTCTCCTCGCTCTTTTACGGAGCTCTGACCTCTGGGTCCCTGTGTCCTCTGCTCTGTCAGGTCGGGAATGTTCTGGGTGGCTCTCCTCCTGACTGGTTGGCCATATCTGGAAGTGTAGGTCTGGCACTACATGAGGGGACAGGCAGTGGGGTGTCTAAGGGCCAGGTGTGACTACTGCATTAGGTGTGTGATGCAGGGCCTGTGTGGCAAAGCTGCAGGCGAGAACCTGGCACATGGGCAAGGAAATAACTATAGGAAGTTGAGATCACCTGTAACCACTAAAAAGACATTTTGAGGATACCATTCTCATTGCTTTCTTGAAATGAATATCATCTAGTGAGATTTAACCACTAAATGTCTACTGACCAGTTGGCCACCAAAAATGAGGATGATTTTTGCACCTTGCAAAAAAAAGTTAAAAGCCATGTAGGTTAAGGGGAAGAAATTCATGCCAAATCTCAAGTTAAGCAATGCTGGATCTTAAGTCTAGCCCTTTGCATGAAAATGGACATACAGTAAGTGCTTTTAAATCTTCTACCATCACTTCCTGCATGTTTGCTGCATGTGTTCTACTCAGGGCTTCCTTCTCTCTGCAGCTTTCTCCAGAGGAAGGCTATGTCTCTGCTAAGGATGACTCCATCTTCCACACTGCTCAGGCGTTTGATGAGGAGGAGCCAGCTGATGCTGCTGTCTTCCATGCTGAGCTGGCACTGGTTAGTTGCAGGAATCCTTTTATATCTGCAGTTGCTTCTATTCCTCTGCACTGTCATCAGAAGTGAACCTGTTTCTGTTTATCTAACATTGTGACTGCTTTTTTCTCTAAGAAAGGTCTAACATTGCTTAGTCTTATCAAGTATTCAGATGTAGTAAATTGTATACTTTGTGTTAATTTAATGCAGTTTACATTGACAGTTTCAGAGATGTACAGGTAAATACTTATACCCAGGGACCTCCTGTCTGACACTGTAGTGCAGCCTTTTCTTTTTTTGGGGTGGGGGGAGTGCTGCACTGTTGAGATGCTGTCCTCCTGATGAGACCTTACACCAGTTTCCCTCCTGCCCATCTCTGGTGTTTGTCCAAGGGGAAGTTAAAGATCCCATGGCTCTTATCATATGAGTAGGGGAGCTTTATCTGTGTCATGACCAACATTCCCCTATCAATAACCCCCGTATATACCTGGAAATGAGTCGTCCACAGCTCTTTTAACAAATTCTGGTCAGAGACGATACGGCTGCTCAGGCTGACTAGACTGAGAAACAGTACTAATGAGCCTGTGACCGTGACTGGAGTTCATGTTGTGCCTCAGATGGTGCTCCTGACAGAACTGCGCGTGCACAGTTTGAACCAGCGCCATCTTGGGCATGGCGGCCATCACTCCGCAGTTGTGGAAGGAAAGAATGCCCCCAAGTGTGCGCTTATGTGAGGGAAGGCTGCTAAACAACTACCAGTGGAACTGTGCCAGAGCACTGTGGAAGCACACCGGACAGTGGTCCTGTCACATGCTTCCACAGTGCTCCTCAACTGAATGACAGCAATATGTCAGCGGAGCTCCTCCCATGCAGCCATAAAAATTACAACTCTCATGTGTCTTGACATTCTCGCAGGGATCTAGTCCCCCCTTCCCAGTCCCTTACTGTCATTTCATTCTGAATACGATTGATTTTTCCAAGGGGATATCAGAGGTGCCTAATCTAGTATCTATGTTACGCTTGATTTTAAACGTTCCCCTCATGACTTTTTGTACTGGATTGGAAATGCAGTGCAATACAGTATACACTTATCCCATTCGCTAATTTTTGGATGCAGTGCCACCTGACTGGACGTGTTTTGATATATTATTGCCTTGTGCATGTGATACTCGTAAAATCACTGACTGGTGATGCAGGATAGTGACGGCGTGATGTGCAGTATCATAGTCATGCTGGCAGATGGCATTGCATGTATTCTGTTAAGAGGAATAAAATATTGTTAGTCCATAGTTGAGCATTTTAATTAAAGCTAAACTGTATGCATGTTAGAAGAGACATACTGCCAGTATTTTGAGGCTTTCTACTTGCAAATGTTTTAAGAGTTTTATGCCTCAGGTTGCTGCACTGTTTGGTTTGTAGGTGGAGTCAAGTGAGCCAGACCTACTGGATGAACCATCATTTGATTCCCAGTTTTCTCCGGAAACTGATGACACCTTCCAGGCTTCCATTTTGGCTTTACATGGCAGTGCTTGTAGTGAGGATCTGAATTACAGATTGTCTCTTCCCTCATCGACACCCAAGGTGCAGAAGAAGAACCAGTGGAGCTGCATTGAATGTGGTCACAAGGCAGGCTTAATGGTCTTCCTGTATTTCCCCAGGATTTCAGTGTAAAAAGAAATTGGACTATAGCACATTATTAGTAGAAATGTAATCCCTTGTGCATTTTCAAAGAGAACCATTGAAGCAAAACCACAGAAGGGTGTAGACTTGGTCAGACTAGAGAAATACAGGCAGTAATTTTTAATGGGCTCTTCACTCAGTTGCCTTCCAGCCAGGCATCAAAAGTCAGTCACTGAGTAGTTCATGTTTTCAGGTCAGCTACAACAGTCTGAAACTTGGCCAGGGAAGCGTTACTGTAGCTCCTTAACTTCTCTGTGCATCAGGTGGGGTGGAAAGGATGAGAAGGGACTTGGCAAGGTTGGAGGAATGGTCAAATGTATGGCAGCTTAGATTCAGTGCAAAGAAGTGCAAAGTAATGCACCTGGGAAACAAAAACCCAGGGGAAGAGTACACAGTGGGGGGTGAGATACTGACAACAATGAAAATGGAAAGGGACCTGGGGTAGTCATGTCAGATGACCTAGAGGTGGGCCCCAGCAGTGTGAGAAGGCAGCAAGGAGGGCTGGAGGGATACTGGGTTGCATAGGGAGAGGCGTCACCAGTAGAAAACAGGAAGTTGTTTGCCCTCTGTATAGACAGTTGGTAAGACCACATCTGGAGTACTGCGTGCAGTTCCGGAGACCCAGTCTCCGTAAAGACATAGACAGGGTGGAGGTTGTCCAGAGGAGGGCAACCAAAATGATGCAGGGTCTGCATCAGAAGACATATGAAGAAAGACTAAAGGAACTAAAGATGTATAGCCTCGAGGGAAGGGGGGGGACATGATAGAAACTTTCAAATACCTCAAGGGACTCAACAAAGTCCAAGAGGGTAGCATCTTTCAGAAAAGAGATGCAAAAACAAGGGGCACAATTTGAAGATAGACGGGGATGGCTCAGAGGTAATGTGAGGAAGTATTTGTTCACAGAGAGGGTTGTAGATGCATGGAATGGCCTTCCTGAGGAGGTCATGGAGTCAAAAACAGTGAGAGAATTCCAGAATGCATGGGCCAGACATAAGGCAATTCTAGTGGGGGGTAGGAGGAAGTATGCTGTTGGTTAAGTAGGATCTGCAGCGTATCCGTTAGGTAGAGAAATGGGCTGACTAAGTGGGCCAAGCGGTCCTTATCTGCCGTCCAATTCTATGTTACGTTTCTATCTGCCATCCAAAAATAGAGCTCTCCTCAACCCCGAAGTTATTTTAGAATTTGTACCCTGGTTGCTGGCCCATTGGTGTGGTGGAAGCAGTGGTGCAAGTGGTAGACAAGAAGTACAGGAACGCTGAGGTTGGCAAATGTAAAATGCAGACTGAAGATCCTTGCTGTGAAGGATAACCCTTATCAGGACACAACCATTTGTACAGATACTACTAGAGTCAGTTAGAGCTATCAAAATATTTCTAGGAAAATTACATAGTTGCACAAGTCAAATATTGTGATTGAAACCACTGATTTCAGGCCACAGGCCTAGAAACTGGCATGTTGCAAGTTTAAGAATTTCAGATCTTACTTCGAGAGGGCTCTTGCAGTAGGTAATTACATATACCACTGACGCCAGCCAGCGCGGCAGGACCCGAGAAAAATTTCTAGCTAGCAGTCCCTGGCGAGGACACTTGCAATCAGGTGACGGCGTCAGATAGACGCCGGTATAAAGTAGCGTCCCGACGCCCGCCTTCCAGTTCTTTCCTCATTAGCTCGCAGTCATGTGAAGTTCCTATCAGTCCTGTTATCATTGCTTTTTCCGAAAAAGTTTCAGTATTTTGTATTTCCTATTGTCAGTGAACCTCGGTATATGTCGTCCTTTCAAAAAATAAGTGCGACTCGAGCTGCGCCCAACTGCCTTACAAAGACGGTCACTCCCTCTGCCTTTTCTGTTTAGGCTCCGACCACGTGGTCGACAAGTGTCCGCACTGCCTTCATTTCAATGTGGCCACCCGCAGATGACGCCAGCAGTCTCTCGAGGCCCATCTCCTCAAGAAGAAGATGTCCGCGATGGAGAAGGAATTGAAGAAACTTCGGCAGGCGTCGACCTCCCCTGAAGGGCACAAGAAGCGGGACAAGGAAAGGCACCGGGAGAAGGCCTCCTCCTCCTCCGCGACTCCGGCTGGAGTCGCTGGCAAGGCAACATCCCACTGGGATCGCCTGACGGCAGCCTCCAGGCTTTGGAGGAGGCGCTGGCCCGCCCGCTGGGTTCGTGGTTTGAGCCCGGGCCGGTGTCTCCGGCAAAGGAGGCCCAGCCCCCAGTACCACCACAGGCTTGCGGCTCACTGGTGCGTGGCGCCCTGATAAGCCCGATCGCCGGCTCCTCCACGCCTCACGGGAGAAAGCTTAAGACGCCCGACCCTTCGCGGCGACGGCAGTGTCTCCATGGACCGGGCCTCCTCTCTCCTCGGTCCGTGATCTGACGAGGGCCCTCAAGTCGGATCGCTGGCTTCTGGCGCCCGCCTGACTCCGCCCCATGTCACACGCCAGCTCCTCCGACGGGGGCCGGGCCTCGGAGCCACGACAGATCCTGGGCTTGCCTGTCATAACAGGCTCCTCGCAGTTCGCTGCTGCTGGGGAGCCCGAGTCCCCTGCCCGACCCCGGGATTTTTTCTCCTCCGTCCCCAGACAAGGCTCGATCCTGGCCACCGTCCGATCCTCTTCCTACAGAGCTGATCTGACGCTTGCTCAGACGCCGCCCCCGGCTCTCCGACGCCAGCTCCGACACAGCCTCCGCCGACGCCGTTCCGGCTCATCGTCCCTCCACGCCAGCGGGGATATTCTTCCATCAGGCCCTCCACCCCATGGGCCTATCACGGTTGATCCACTCGTGGAGTTCCCGGGCCGTCTGCTCCGGCAGCTCCTCCGGTGCCTGGGTATCCGCCATCCTATCCGACACCGGTTTTCCGAGGTCCACAGTATCCTGCGCTGCAGTACCTGGCGCCGACTCCACCGACGCCGCAGTACCCGATGCCGCAGTATCCTGCTCCGGTATTCCCGCAGCCGGGTTACGGATACTCTCCTTACGGATTTCATCCGTACAACTATCCCCCTCCTCCTCCTCCTCCTCCACCGCCCCCTAGGCCGCCAGTGGATCTCCAGGAGACTCTGGCCTCCTGATGGGCTGAGGCCAAGGCTCAGCTCACCAAGGAAGTTGAGAGCCGTCTTATGGCGACAGTGCCACCCCCGGCTCCCATACGCCCGGACAGACACTCCTTCTGCCTCCGGATTCTCGGCTCTGCCCTCGGGATCCAGAGAGGGCAGGACATGCATTCGGGATCTCCCTAAGGAACCCGCTCCTCCTCCTAGACGCAGTCAGGAGTCCTAATCTCTTCCAAATTTTCCTCTTCTTCTCTTGACTCCTTGAGGCCTCCGATGGGCAGCTGAAAGACGACGAGCCCGCCTCCGTCTAAGCCCCTGCCGAGGACTCCTCCAAGTCTCCCTCGAGGATCCTTCCTTCACGGAGTTGCTCAGGAAGATCCAGGAAGTCCATCAGTGGCGCTTCATAGAGCCAGATCCTCAACGAGTTAAACTGCGTAACATCTGGACTTGCCCTCATGGCTTCTACTCCAGTGCCACCCTGGATCGAGCCTCATGCCCACCTTGTTTCCACTATTTGGAACAACTGCCGGCTTTAGCCCCACTTCGAAGTCCAACTGGCTATACCAGGCCTGGAGGGGTGTAGACTTTTAGACTCCACCCCTGCAAGTGACTCGCCAGGATTAGCCCGCCACAGCCGGTCAGCGCACACCTAAAACATTTGAGCTCGCCTCCTTGATAAGGAATCGCTTCTTTCTGGATCAAAAGGAAGGAAGATCTTTGCTTCTTCCACACTGGGGATTAGGGCCCCAAATTATGTAGCACATATGGGGGATTACCAGAAGGCGTCCTCACACAGGAGGAATTAAGATTGACTCCTTGCCTGACTCCTAAGTCAAGCAGGAGTTAGCCACCTGGTCCGTATCTGCTCATTCGCCAGTCGTCATATTCTGGAGGACGACTCTACGATGCAGTGGGATTGTCACGAGGATTGAGTTTCATGTCACGAAAGTCTCGGCCATGCATGGCCGTGTGTCAGGTCTGGTCCCAGAGGTGCAGTCTGTAACCAAGAAGCACCTTTCAGGGTTCTGTGGCTGGTGGTGATGTCAACGGCATCATCACTGATTTGTAGGAGAAGGGACGGCCCTTAAATCTGTTGATTCAATGTACCATCCCCATCTCATACAGCCGCCCTTTCGCAGACGCAGCCGGCCTCGTTTAAAACCTCAGGGAAGGCGGGCCACTAAACGCCGGGCCTCCCACAGCTGCCAGGCTCCTTGCCGCCCAAAAAGCAGCTGGTGCCCCAGCTGCGGCGGGCTGCCTCACACCACCTGATTCCTTCCTCTCCCACCGCCTCCAGACACCTCTGAGGAACCGGGTAGGAGGGAGATTCTCCTCCACCTTCTGGGCTGGGAGAGGATAACATCGGATTCATGGTGCTTAGATTATAGCAGAGGGGCACCATAGAGTTTCCTTCAGAAACCTCCACGTCACCCCCCTCTGAACTCCTTCACTAAGGGACCATCTTCCTTGGTCAGGAAGAAATTTCTGCCTCCTCGCAAGCAGACTATAGAGCCCATCCTCCCCTCACCTCCATGGATGGGTTACTATTCTATTTCTTCCTTGTACCAAAGAAGACGGGAGATCTCAGACCCATTCTCGATCTCCAGCTCCTGAACCTATATGTGAATACTGAGGTTCAGGATGCTCTCCTTCAAACCGCCTTGCCCCTGCTTTGGCTGGGCTAATGGCTTTGTGCACTGGATATGCAGGATGCGCACTTGCACATCCCCATCTCGCCTCTTCGCACCGAAAGTACCTCAGGCCTATGCTTCAGGGGACCACTACCACCCGGCGCCCTTTGGTCTTTCCCGGCCCCTAGTCTTACCAAATGCCTGGTGGTGGTAGCTGCCCACCCATGTACTTTGGGAGTTCAGGTTTTTCCTCACTCTGGACGCACTGGCTCCATGGCCCCATCCAGGAGGAACCCCTGCATTTCTCTCCCTCACCCAGCAGGTTTTCTGGCCTGTATCACCATCAACCATTCCCGAGTCTCACCTGGATCCTTCTCAGAGACTCCAGTTCATTGGGGCAACTCGACACGACAATGTGCAAGGCCTTCCTGCCTCCGACAGGGGGCCTCCCTCCAGTCCCAGATTTCTCATCGAATACAGGAGGGTTCGCCAAGTCGGTGTCTGGCCTCACTGGGGCTCTTGGCGGCGGCCATCCCGACGGTTCCAGTGCTGCTTCCACATGAGAATCTCTCAGTGGACTTCCATCCTCAGTGGATCAACGAGTAGACGACCCAGATCATCTGGTTCTGATCTCCTGCCGATGGTAAGAGACTTGCAGTGGTGGATGGTTCAAGAGAACCTATTCCGGGGGGTCCCTTTTTTTCATTCTCCCCCGATCAGACTCTGACCACGGACGCTTCAGGCGAAGGTTGGGGAGCCCATCTGGGTCCTCACCAACCCAGGGCTTATGGTCAAAATCGGAGTTAGTTTTCCACATCAACGTGCCGAGCTTCCGAGCAGTGCTGTATGCCTCCAGGCCCTTCACCAATACATCCTCCTGCCACCTTGCTGTCCAAACGGACAACATGTGCGTGGTGGTACATCAACAAGCAGGAGGGGCGAGGTCCTACCCGCTGTGCAGGGAAGCTGTGAGGGTTTGGGAATGGGCAACTTTCACAACTCTTCACCTCACGGCGATCCATGTTCCGAGTCGACAGTGTCCCTGGCAGACAGGCTAAGTCACTCGTCGGCTCTACTCACCGAGTGGGAACTGGACAAAAAAGTTCTAAAAGCATCTTCCAGGTTTGGGGACTCCTCAGATAGATCTGTTCACCTCCTCCCAAAATGCAAAGCTTCCAATCTTTGCTCACTCGCCTCCAGAGCAAGACGCTTTCTGAACGACGCCTATCTCTTGAAGTTGAAGGACAGATTCGCCCATGCTTTCCACCTCTGAAGTCCCTGTGTTGCAGAAATTGGCTTTGAAGGAGCGAGAATGATTCTGATCGCTCCTTTCTGGCCCAGCAAATCTGTTCTTCTTCTACAACAATACCAGAGGTTCCTCCTTCCTCTTCCTTTATCTCCAGGATTGCTGACCCAGGATCAGGGACTTGGTCCATCCGGGACTCAAGTCCTCCAACTCATGCATGGCTCCTGCAGACCTAGCTCAATCTCGCCTTGCGCTCTCAAGGTGACCGAGATCCTGTGGAGGCTAGAAAACCCTCCACTAGGTCCACTTACGCCATGAAATGGAAAAGATTTTCCATCTGGCCATGCGCCCAGGAATGGGAGCCTTTTCCTGTCCTGTACCATTCTCCTTGACTATATACATCTTTTCGACCTGGGTCTCAGTCACTCCTCTTTGAAAGTCCATATGGCGGCTATTTCAGCCTACTCATGTCCCTTTCACTGATAAGGCATTTGCCCAACTGGAGGTATCCAAACCTTTCTCAGAGGGGTCCTTCATCTTAGCCCCCTGTCCGACTCCAGCCCCTGGGACTTAAACTTTGTCCTCGAGAACCTTACTCTTCCTCCCTTGAGCTCATGCGGTCGCAGACTTGAAGTTTTTATCGTGGAAGACGCCTGTAGGCTATTACTTCCGCCGCAGAATTTCCGCTCAGGCCCTGATGTGCAAAATCCTCATCTGATTTTTCACTTAAGAACGAGTTGTTGCTCTTCGCATAATCCTAAGTTCTTCCGAAGGTAGCGGAATCTACCTTAAATCAGTCAATTGAATTACCTGCCTTTTTCACTCAGTACTCCAACCAAGGAGAATACTTGCTCCACAATATGGATGTTCACAGGATCTGAGATACTACACCGATAGGACTTAAGGATCTCAGAAAGACCGATTAGTTGTTAGTCCTTTTGCTCACAAAAGAGAGGGCAATGCTGTTTCTAAGCAATGCCTATCAGAATGGTTGGCCCATTGCATCACTTTCTGTTATGACAAGTACAACAAGACCCTAACGGGTCAAGTCAGAGGTCACTGCACTTGTGGAGTAGCAGCCTCTGCAGCTTGTTTCTAAGAACTGTTCATGCGGAGACATCTGTGCTGCCGCCACTTGACTTCCTTCCATACCTTCACTAAACACTACAGTTTGACATTGCCTCCTCGCGAGAGCAGGCTTGGTTACGGGTCTTGCAAGGCCTCCTTTCTTGAGGCTTGCAAGGTCTCCCTTTTCTGCTTCTTGGAGTAGTACCTCCTCGTGCCTTTCTTTGTTCCAGACTGCTTGGGATTCTGTCCTGTATGTAATTACTGCAAGAGCCCCTCGAGTAAGATAGTACAGTTACGTGAAGAACTTACTGCACAGTAGATCTTCGAGAGAGTTTTGCAGTAGGAATACCTTCCCGCCTCCATCCCCTAGGCTTTTTCAGCTCCTTTTCCATTGAGGGAAATATCTGCTTCTCTCGTCCGGCCTTCTGGGCCTGTGGCGGAAAGAACTGGAAGGAGTGGTCGTCCGGGACCGCCCTTTATACCAACGTTGTCTGGACGCCGGTCACCTGACGTGGGATGTCCTCGCCAGGGACTGCTAGCTAGAAATTTTTCCGTGGGGTCCTACCGGCGGACGGCGTCAGTCCTATATGTAATTACCTACTGCAAGAGCCCTCTCGAAGATCTACTGTTACGGTAAGTTCTTACGTAACTGTACTTTTCTGGTTCATTGGTAAGAAGTACAGGAACTCTGTTCCTGCTGCAGAAAAGGTACAGAAAGTAAGTTCCTGTTCACTTTAGTCACTGAGCGGAAGGGCTACCGCTCCCAATGCTGGTGACCTGGGTTTGGGAACAAGACCCTGTCACGGTGGGCGGGGAGAAGTATTGAGCATCCCAGAGGATGCTCTGCTTCTCAATGGAGAGAGGGTTCTGTCCTTCACTGCTATACTACCACTTGGGAGACCACAGATAGCAGTGTGGTTAGAAGGCTGGGATGTTGTTGTGATTGGGAATTGCCACACAGTGCATGCGCAACTGCCTTGATGCCATAGCTGTGAAGTCCTTTGATGGGGGGGGAGGAAATGTGAAAAATTGCCCCAGTACCTGCGATGAAGGGCCCCGGTATATCCAGGTTCAGCCTCTTCTCCTTGGTACACCTCTTGGTGATACATAGAGCTTGGAGACATATCCCCTCCTCCAGGTCACTACCCGGGAGGCAGGCAAAAGTTATGTGGAGGATAATGACCACGCTAGATGAGAGCCGGTCGGGTCATGCCTTGGGAGCTCTGCAGGGAGTCTGGCACTGGAGACAGGAAGGGAGCATAAATAATCAGTTAAAAAAAAAAGGAAATTGTACCCTGATATCAGAGACATACTTAGAGACTGGGCCCAGTGCATGTACAGTTTTGTTGCTGCAGGAAATTTTGAAATGCATTACTTGAGGGGTGGCAGAAAACTGCCTGCCCCACAATTTAGGGGCATCTCACTCTGTTGTGCCTTGTAGGAGACCAGAGGTGGCCTCATGGAAGATATAGCTAAGGGTGGCCTCTTGCAAGGTACAGCTGAGGTGGCTGCAGGGAAAGTACAGCTGAGGTGGCCGCAGCCAAATTACAGCTGAGGTGGCCGCAGCCAAGGTACAGCTGAGGTGGCCACTGCCAAGGTACAGCTGAGGTGGCTGCAGGGAAAGTACAGCTGAGGTGGCCACTGCCAAGGTATAGCTGAGGTGGTTCCTAAGAAAAAGAGGGGTGCAAGCGCAAAGTTGGAGAAGGATAAGGACACAAGCTCCATTTAAAAAATTAAAATGTTTTTAAACAGCAGTGTAGTGAAGTAGTGCAAAAAACAAATCTGGCTCTATTTTTAATTATTAAAGATTCCAGACATCTACCCAGCCCGGTGGCACTGAGGCGCTGGACACCACACCTCATGTCATGCCGGCATCCCGCATTCGGGAACGAGCGCGGGTTGGCAGGGAGGAGATGGGTCGAGTGTCTGATGGACAGTTCTGCATTTCTGGGGGGGAGGTACCCTTCGGTTAGCACACACTTGACTCCTGGCAGAGGCTGGGGCTCGGTGCTATGCTGCCATCAGACTAGTGGGGCGGGAACACGGCAGATGCTTGGTGTGACTGCGCATGAGTCCACCGCAGGCATCATTGCATGCCTGGCTCTTGCAGCGGAAAGAAAATTTGAGGAAAGACCCTGGTGGCTGGTTGTTGCAGCTTGATGGCCATTCTTATTGCACTTGCTCCGGAGGTAATGCCTCAAAACTGGATCCTGTCGGTGAGGGGCTCTGGCCACCTACACCGGGTAAGCCGTGGGATTACAAGGGTGAGGCCTGAAGGAATGGAGGTGATGGACGGCGCCCGGACGAGTGCCGACCAGGGCCTGGGTGGGAGAGAAATAAGAAAGCAAAAAATAAAAGATTCCAGACATGTGACACTTTCATTGCTGGTACAGTTTCCAGTTCTACCAACAGTGACGTATTTTTCAAATGTCCTGTGGCTTAGAAATAGCATTATGGACCTGATCCTAGGGGCTACTATCCGGGGGGGGTACTGCTCCGGAATGGAGCAATTTTGGACAGTTCTACCCTGGATCCAATCCCTATTTGAATTTTCAGGAATTCCAGGGCTATCCCCCATCGGTTCCTGCTCCTCCTCCCTCCAGCCTACTCCTTCACCCCCTCCCTCCGGTCACCCCGGATTTCAAGGCTTTAATCCAGTCTTGGTGGCAGGGGGCATGGTCGGAGTTCGTCTCGGATCTGGAGACTAGGCTCCCACAGCCACAGTCACCCAGGTCTCCTTCCCCGAGCAGCTCTTGCATTACCACCGTACACATCCCGGGGAAGACTCGGCAGGACATTTCCCTCCCAGATACCAGACATCGCCCTGTCGAGGAGGCGGACGACGACAGTTCATAGGGGTGGCCGATTCTTCTGAGGAGGTTCTGGAGGACACCGAGGATACGAAAGGCAAGGAGTCTCCGAAGTTCCCACCAGAGGACCCTGCCTTTTCCGATCTGTTGAGGTCCATGAAGGAGTATTTCGACCGGGAGTCAGAGGAACAGGACCCCATGAGACAGAGACTGGCTGAGCATCTCAACCTGGAGTCTCTGTCTCTGGTCCCTATTCCTCCCTGGATGGCACCTCACCAAGACCTCACCAGTACCATCTGGCAGATGCCTCACACCCTCCCGGCTGTCCCCAAATGGGCAGACAGGCTTTACTGGGCGCCGAAGGATGCCCCATTTCTGAAGGTTCATCCCAAGGCTGACTCTGTGGTCATCTCCACGGCTCATGATCGCTCCTTTACACCAAAGCACATGAGCACTTCTCCTCCTGACAAAGAGTCGAGGCAGATAGACCAGTTCAGGAAGATGATGTACTCGTCGGCCACGTGCGCCCTTCGGTCCCTCAGTTACGTGGCCCACATGGTGTCCTACCAGAAGGCTACCTTGGCCAGGCTAGAAGCACGAGTCCAGTCCGTGGACCCCTCGCCTTTGAAGGAGGAACTTGGCAAGGATCTCCTCCTCTCCAAAGTTTCTTGTAAGCATATCTTGCGTGACACCTATGATTCAGTCAGCTTGGTGGCTCGCACCTTGGCAACAGCCATTGCCCTTAGGCAGCATTCCTGGCTTCATCTTTCTGGACTCACCAATGAAGTCCAGTTGGCGATTCAGGATGCCCCTTTTAGGGGCTCAGTACTTTTTGGTGGGGACACCAAAGATATCATCACAGACTTACAGGACAAAGGACTTGCCCTTAGGTCCATGAGGTCGATGTACTGATCGGGCTCTCAGCAACAGCAGTAGCAGCCCTTTCGGAAAAGGACCTGGAGGCAGAGGAAGAATGCTCAAGCGCTCCGCCAAGGGAAGCGTAAGGCCACGGGTACAGCCACCTCTCCTCCCTCTAAAAACCAGAGACGTTCAGGAGGCCCTCCCCCTGAATGTCCCGCCACTTCTTGACTCCCCGGCCCCACTGCCTCCTCAGTCTCGCGACGGGGAACAGGTGGGGGGGAGGTTCGCCCTCCACGTGCAGGAGTGGAGAGCAATCATCTCCGATTAATGGGTCCTGCAACTAGTGTCCATAGGGCACACCATAGAATTTCTGGAAATCCCTCTGGAAACTCTTCCCCGGAAGTCCTCCTGTTTTCGGGACCAGGTCCTCCTAGTTCGCGAGGAGGTAAACTCACTCTTGCTCAAGGAAGCAATCTAGGTAAACTCGCTCTTGCTCAAGGAAGCAATCGAGCGTGTCCCCTTCGAGCAAAGGGGAAAGGGATTTTACTCATATTTTTTCCTTGGTTCCAAAAAAGACAGAGGACTTCAGACCCATACTCGACCTAAATCAACTAAACCAGTTTGTTGAGTACAAAAAATTCCGGATGCTGACGCTCCAGAGCCTCCTTCCTCTCGTCATGGAGAACCATTGGCTTTGTGCCCTGGATATGCAGGATGCCTACCTATACATCCCCATCTTCCCGATGCCTACCTGCACATCCCCATCTTCCCCAGCCACCGCTGATTCCTGCGTTTCCGCTTCCAAGGGGAACACTTCCAGTTCCGAACGCTCCCTTTTGGTCTGTCCTCAGCACCATGGGTTTTTACCAAGTGCCTGGCGGTGGTCGCGGCGTTCTTACGCCGCATGGGGTATTGCGGTTTTCCCTTACCTCGACGACTGGTTGATTTCAGCTCTGTCCAGGGATTCTTTGTTGGAGGCTGTTACCTATACCCTGGACCTTTTCAACAGACTAGGGATCACAGTCAGTGTTCCCAAGTCATCCCTTATCCCTGCCCAGAGACTTTAGTTCATTGGGGCAGTCCTGGATGTGGTCCAGTGCAGAGCCTTCCTGCTTCCAGACAGGGTGGAGACCCTAATCTGCCAAGCCTCCAAAGTGGCTTCTTGCAGAACCATCTCACCTCGGGAGATCCTGCGCCTTCTGTGCCTGATGGCGGCGGCCATCACAACTGTTCTCCTAGCAAGACTTCACATGAGGGTCACTCAGTGGTCATTGCGAGAGCAGTGGGATCAGCTCATGGATGACCTGGACCATCCGGTTCTGGTCTCCTCTGTGGTTCAGAAAGAATTGCAATGGTGGAGAGAGTCTCACAGTCTTTCCGTGGGACTTCCCTTTCGGAGCCCTGCACCACTAGCTACCCTCACCACGGATGCCTCGAATATGGGGTGGGGAGCTACTCTCTGGGAACACCAAGCCCAGGGATTGTGGTCCGGCGTGGAGTCTCCTTTGAACATCAGTGTTCTGGAGTTGAGGGTGGTCCTGTGTACCTTACAGGCATTTCAGGCCCTACTTCCAAAGGGATCACTGCTAATCCAAACGGACAACATGTCGGTAGTTTAGTATATCAACATACAAGGAGGAACCCGGTCGTAACCCCTGTGCAGGGAGGCGATGCGGGTGTGGAACTGGGCAGTCCAGCACCATCTGGTCCCTGTGGCCGTGCACATTCCAGGCATTTTAAACGTCCTGGTGGACAGTCTCAGCAGATCTCGGACCCTACCTCACGAGTGGGAACTGCTTCAGGAAGTGGCGGAATCCATCTTCCAACGTTGGGGGCATCCGGAAATTGACCTCTTCGCCTCCGAATCCAATGCAGAGCTTCCCAGGTTTTGCTCACTCATTCCAGGGCATGGTGCTTTCTGGAACGACGCATTGTCTCTATCTTGGACAGGGAAATTTGTGTACGCATTCCCTCCATTTCCCGTTCTGCAGAGGGTTCTGCTCAAGCTTCAAACAGAGAAGGCAAGGATGATTCTCATCGCTCCTCTCTGGCTGAGACAAATCTGGTTCCTGCTGCTGCTGCAGCTTTCCAGGGAACCACCGGTTCCACTTCCAGTGACTCATGACCTCCTGACTTAGGATCAAGGTCGACTGTTGCACCCGGGGCTCAGGACCCTGCATCTCCATGCGTGGCTCCTGCAGACATAGCAGTCTCTCGTTTCGGGGTTTCCTCCAGGGTTGCTCAAGTCCTCATTGAGGCTAGAAAGCCCTCTACCCGTTCCACTTATGCCATGAAGTGGAAGCGGTTTTCTATTTGGGCGACCGATAAGGGTTAGAATCCCTTCTCTTGCTCGGCCCCACAAGTCATGGAATACCTCCTTCACTTGAAAGTCCATATCACAGCTATCTCAGCATACCATGAGCTAGTGGATAGTAAACCCATGGCTCAGTTGGAGGCCTCAGTAACCTTTCTGAAAGGGATTCTTCATCTGAAACCCCCCATCTGCAGCCCAACTCCACCTTGGGACTTGAACTTCATCCTGGAAAAGCTCACCCTTCCTCCTTTCAAGCCGGCTATGAGCTGTGATTTGCGCTTCCTTTCCTAGAAGGTGCTTTTTCTGGTGGCCATCACGTCAGCCCGAAGGATTTCGGAACTTCATGCTCTAGTCTGCAAGGAGCCCTATATGATTTTCCATAGGGGCCAGGTGGTCCTCAGAACAAATCCAAGGTGGTGTCAGAAGCCACGCTGAATCACTCAGTAGAGCTTCCGGTGTATTATCCATCCCCCTCTAACAGAGGTGAGGCAATCCTTCATACGATGGACTTCCATCGGATTCTCCGGTGTTACACCCACCGGACCAAAGAGTTCTGCTCCTGCGACCAGTTGTTTGTCTCCTTTATCACGAGATCGAGAGGTAAAACAGTTTCTAAGCAGGGCCTGTCCAAGTGGTTAGGCAACTGCATTAGATTCCGTTACCAGAAGTACGAGAAGCCTCTGTCGGGTTCTGTCAGAGGTCATTCTACTAGGGGCATGGCTGCCTCCACAGCCTTCTTACAGAACGTATCCACAGCCGATATTTGTGCGGCTGCTACTTGGAGTTCTGTCCATACCTTTACCAAGCATTACAGTCTGGACATTGCTTCTAGGCAGAGGGCTGGTTTTGGCCTAGCCATCCTACAGGGCCTTCTGTCCTAAACTGGGTCCACTCTGGATCTCATTTTTTTCCATTGGAGTTATGTTTCCTCCTTCCTAGATGCTCTTGGTCTTTCCTTTGAGGGACTGCTTGGGACTCTGTCCTATATGTGATGACCTACTGAAGGAACCCTCTCGAAGTAAGATAGTACAGTTTCGTAGGAACCTACCGTAACAGTAGATCTTAGAAATGAGGAGAAGGAGGTCGGGAAAAATATGACCTACTGAAGGAACCTCTCTCAGTTTTACAAGGACTCCAAATCCTGTTTGCTCCTGTTGTCAGGCCTCTTCTTGGCTCCAGCAGGAGAACTGGAGGGTGGGCATGGGGACCGCCCGCTATATACAGTCATGCTGACGTCGGTCATGTGACGTCGGGTGGGCAGTCCCCCGTCAGGTATTGCTAGAAAAGTCTGCCGTGCATCCGGATGCCAGGTGGTGCCAGTCCTATATGTGATGAACTACTGAAGGAACCTCTCTCGAAGATCTACTGTTACGGTAAGTTCCTACATAACTGTACTTTCTCTCTCCAGGTACCACTCAGCTTGAAGTACAGATCTCTCAGAGTGTGGGGGTTGATTGTGTTTGCTTTCATTTTGAAGACTCTGATTAAAGTTCTCAGAAATTTTATTTGCAGCAAGCTTTGTCATCCACTTAGAACCTTGCACCCTCAACGCTCGCCTGCAAATGCAGGCCCTATCTGACATGGTGGCTTTTTAAAGAATCAATCTTCTCATTAGAGCTCCACTCTTTGATCTTGGAGCAGGAGGCACTAGGACCCACAGGAACTAGAACTTTTTGGGCCAACATGCACCCTGCGTACAGCACCAAGCATGGCGCCTTGCACACAGATAGCATAACTAGTGGTGTCAGCCCAGCCACCTCCTTCACTAATCAAGAGTACACTTCATTGGGGAACCAGCATAACTTGGGTTTCGCCCACATAGGCCTTGACATTTCTAGTTTGTTTATTTCTGTTTTACAGTATATTGTTTCTATCGAGTATGTGATTGTTATTCATGACACCATTACAGTTTTGGATCTACAGCTTTTTCTCAGCTCTTCCTCATTCAGTGGTCAGTTGTTTCACCAGTTGTTATGTCAGGTATGGTGCTGGTGCCAGTTGCGCTGCCAGTGAGTCTGTCTTTAGACTGCTACTCCTCTCTTGACTAGTGTCCCGGTACTGGATAGCCTCACACCTGGGAGGATAGGCAGTTCTTCCAGAGTTGTAAAATGTTTGATCCTAGATCCACTTATGCTCGGCATCGCTTGGACTCCTGGATCGCTCTATCGTGACTTTGTCTTCCTGCAGAGATGCAAGACCTCAGGTCCCAGTCTTGTACTTGCCCTTCTGCTTTGAGGCTGCTGGCTCCATATTGTATGGGATTGGTGTTGGTGTCTCACAGGGTGTGAGGTGGGTGACCCATTGCTAGTCCTCTTCATGCAGCATCATTGGTACCTCAGTCTCTGACATCCCCACTTTTTACTGGGACATCCCAAATGGGCAGTTTTGGCTATGGACTATGGGATCAGGTTCTTCAGTGCATCTGACACCTAGACTACGTTCCTGGAAAATCATGGCTCTGGCAGGGTTCTCTGGGTTTACATCAGACTTTCTTTTCTCAATCTCTGTTACTGCTATCCCTTAGTACCATCTGGTGACAAGTGTGGTGTCCATCCTCATCAGATAAACCTGTCTTCTTGCAGTGGGTCTCCCCAGTGTCGGTTTTGCTTTGGCCTTGGTGCCTCTGTCAGTTCTGGCCTTGGTGCTGTTACTAGTGAGGCTGAAGACCTCGGTGCAGACATCTTTACTGGCCTTAGTTCTAGAGTGTCCGCTGGCCTCAATGTTGAGCTTCCCCAGCTTCATTTTTACACAGTTTGCATTTTCCACACAATATGCATCTTTCTCATTTAGCTTGCTTATTTCCACCCAAGTCTGTACTTTTCACGCAAAATGACATAATCGATGTGCATTTTTTATGGAGGGCCCAGTCTTATTTACGCATTTGATGCCATTTTTTCACACAGACCTGCATTATTTACTTGCCCTTAGTGCCACACAGTCTGCATTGTTCTCATGCATGTTGTGTTGTTTTTCACTCAGCTCCGCATTTTGTGTAGTGCAAATAACATCATGCAGATGACACTTTCTTTCATTGTTTCCACACAGCTTGCAGCTCCTTTCCTGCAAACTTGCATAATTCACAAGCAGTCTTGAGTTATGTTGGTACATCATTTTTAAGCAGTTTTGGTGTATATTTTTCATGCATAACTTGTGTTTTTTTTTCACTTGGGGCTTCCTGCTCGTGTGCCACACTCTTCGCCTCTGCTGTGCTGCTCTGTCTGGGGTTTCTTCACCTGTTTGTGTGGGTCTTCTGGGATTACCCTGCAGGTTCTTGGTGGACCATTTGCAGGTCTTGGTCACATGACCCAGGATGTTCTGTTGGCTTGGTAAAGCTACCCATCAGGGCTCCCTCATCCCCATCTCCATTCAGTTGTCTTGCATGGTTGTGATTTTTTTCTGCCCACTATTTTGCCCTACACATTTCAGTAGGCGCCAACCTCTTGGATGGCTCTCCCTCTGTCTGGTGAGGTCCCTGGTCACCTTTTGGCTGATTTATTGTGCTTAAGGCCTCTTTGTCAGCAGTATTCTGGCCTTATCTTTGAGAAAGATTTTTGGGAGGATTACTGTTTGGGAAAATCCTTTCCCCAGCTTCTCCTTTTTTGAAGGTTATGATAAGTTGTGTGCTCTTCTCCACCGTTCTGAGCAGTTACATTACTCTTTTTGGTGTCTTTTCCATACAGTCTTCTGGACCTGGAAGCTATCATGGCAGAGGCGGACCCAGATATAGTGACCACTACTGAGTCATGATGCACAGGAAACCATGTCTGGCACATAGTCGTACCAGGCTATACTCAGTTTAGGAAAGATAGGGTGGAAAGGAAGAGAGAAGTGGTGGTGCTGAATGTAAGGGAGGGTATCAAAGTGATGGAGTCACAGGGAATCGAAGGGGGGAATAGAGTGGTTGAAGGTACTGTGGGTTACCCTGGAGACAGGAGATGGAGCCACTGTTTGCACTGCTGTAATCTACAGAACTCCAACACAGGGGAAGAATTTAGATAAGGCAGTAGTGGAAGCCACTGGCACAATGGCTGAAAAAGAGGAGGTGCTGCCGATTGGGGACTTCAGTCTGCTGGATGTATATTGGAGCCTCCCAGCCACAGCTTCAGCTAGCAGGAACATTCAGGACTCCTTGCAGAGGGTGTTTCTCAGGCAGCTAGTCAGGGAGCTCACTTGTGATGGGGAAATAGTGGACCAGGTGTTCAGTAACAGGGAAAGTATCGCAAACGTCAAGGTGGGAGGCCACGTGGGGACCAGTGCTCTCTGTACAGTGTGGTTCAACATAAGGACGGTGATGGAAGTGAACCACAAAAGGACGAGAGTCCTGGACATCAGGAGGGCAGATTTAAAATAAATGGGTGACGATGATGTAATGACTGCCTACAAATTATTAATGAATGGAGTGGGCATACAAGAAGATGGTTGCCCTTGCATACAACCACGCCATACCCTCCCCCCTTATTCTTTTTTAGGGGGTTAAAATCTGGATTTTGACCCTGATTGTTTAAAGGGCATACCCTCATTTGGGTTTGAGCGAAGGTCGAGAACGTTTCTCCCCACATGTTGGTTCCCCTCTTAATCTCACACTCCTCTTTAAATACTATTATAAATCATAGGTGAGGATCAGGGAGGGTACTGTGATCACCAACACCTATCCCCTTCCCCCATACTGACACCAGGGTGTCGCACGCTCTCAGCAGTAGCGAGAGCATAGGTGTGTGTCTCGAACACACACCGAGGTCTGATATATGACCGACAATATGGAAAAACCTTTTTTAAGTCAGCTGTTTAGTCTGACTTTTTTGGCCCAGTTGGCCCTCTCTGTTAAATTTGGCCAGCTAAATGTTCGACACAGTTAGAGGTGAGTTATCCTCGCTGTATTCTACTCAGCCAGTCACAATTCTTTTTAGAAGTATATGTTCGCGTCAGTGTCAGTAAATCTATAATCCTGAGTTTGGCACAGGTAAAGTCATTTCAGGTTATTCGACAGTATATGCAATGTCTGGGGCACCCTTACAGATCTTTTCATTGAATGTTAATGGGCTGGGCAGCCCAGTTAAGAGAACTAGAATGCTTTCTTTATTTAAAAAGACACAAGCGGGAATAATATTTATGCAAGAAACACATATGAACAAGGCTGAACATGGAAAGCTTATCAGGGGAAGTTTCTCAAGTTTTTTCCTCCTCCTTCCCTAGTGGAAGACTGGGGGGGGTCGCCATACTGATCTCTAACCATACTCCTTTTAAAGCTACCTCTGAATGGGCAGATCCTGAGGGTCGCATGGTGATAGTCCGGGGCTTATTACAGGAGATGGAGGTTACTCTCGCCAGTGCGTATTTCCTCTCTGCTCCACCCAGCAAACACTCTGTTCCCTTCTGAATAAGATAGTTCAATTTACTAAGGGCACTCTAGTGCTGGCGGGAGACTTCAATATCTCTCCCAATCCAAGTGTAGACTCCACAGGGATTATAAGAAGTAGACAACCAGCACCTCATAAATTCTTTAAGATGTTTATACAGGAGAAGGGCTAGGTTGATGTATGGCACTCTCTTCATCCTAGGGACAAGAGATATACTTTTTATTTGGCTGTGCATGGATCCTATTCTAGGATAGATCATTGCTATACACAAAAGGAATGTCTGGATTGCGTTAGGGCAGCAACAATTGGAGATATTGTTCATACTGATCATGCCCCAGTTATCACCACATGGGATTTTGATCTTGAGAAGCGAAATACGCTGTGGAGAATGAACCCTGTCCACCTTAAAACCCCACAATTTCGAGAATTTCTCGAAGAAAAAATTCAGGAAATCCTTAGGGATAATACCCTCCCAGAGACCATTAGGTGGGGAACATTGAAAGTAGTCTTACGGGGTCACCTCATTCAATATTCCTCCCACCAGACTAAGCTGCGAAGGGAAAAACAAGCTTGGCTGGAGGCAGCACTACACTTCTTACAGGCCGGCCATCAGCAAGGCAACAATTCAGTGACGGCTAAGTTAAATCAGACTAGGCAGGAGCTGGAATCCCTTGTCCAACAGAATACAGAGATTGCCATAGCCTTTTTAAGGCAGAGATATGGGGAAGTGGGACCGAAGGCCTCCCCCCTACTTGCCTACAGGATCCACTGGCAATGTTGACTTGCCACTATATCATCCATGAAAGACCCCTCATCAGGCATTATTTATTTTAAAACTGACCAGGTCACAGAAATTTTCTGTGATTATTACAAATCACTGTACACTCCAGACCAACCGACAGATCCCGGAGACATTGGAACCTTCCTTTCACCCTTGAACCTTCCCAAATTAGATGAGGACCATAGATCCTCCCTGGTCTCCCCTATAACATACCCTGAATTGAAAGTGACTATCTCCCGCTCCAAAACCATGAAGGCCCCTGGCCCTGATGGATATGCGGCAGAGTTTTATAAACAGAACAGTCACTCTCCCCTACCGTCTTAACGGCCTATAATGATATACTACAGGGTGTAGCAAACCCCTCTCCCAGCTGGTCTTATGCTGTAATATCCCTTATTCCCAAACCAGGAGAGGACCCTCAAAATTGTGCATCCTTCCGCCCGATTTCAGTTCTAAACGTTGATTATAAATACCTGATGTCGATTTTGGCCAAACGCCGGGATACGGTCCTCCCCACAATAAATAGCGTAGACCAGTCTGGGTTTGTCAGTGGTAGATCCACCACAGAAAACACCAGAAGGGCCTTACATTTAGTACAAGAAATGCAAACTGCAGTAACTCCCTCTGTCCTTCTCAGCCTAGATGCTGAGAAGGCATTCAACAGAGTCGCATGGCCCTATTTATTCGCCGTAATGTCAAAGTTCAGTTCCCCCTCCTTTTATCTCTCTGTTAAAAACACTTTATTGCTCCCCCCAGGCCTGTGTAAAAGTCTCAGGACATCATTCCCCTTATTTAGAGGCACCCGCCAAGGCTATCCTCTCTCCCCTGGTCTTTTTGCCATCTTTATTGAGCCCCTGGCACAAGCCATTAGAGACTCCCCGGGGATAAATGGAATGCAGCTGGGAGATACGGAGCACCGCGTGGCCCCCTACGCAGATGATGTCTCACTTTTCCTAATGAATCCGCTACAGTCAGTCCCATCAGTGTCTGAACTCTTAGACCACTTCGGCAAATGCTCGGGGTATAAACTTAACACTACCAAAACTGAAGCACTAACCTTTCACTTTCTTCCCTTGACATCATTTAAGCAAAGGCTCCCTTTCGCTGGGACTTAGAGAAATTAAAATACTTAGGAATTTACCTTTCCCAACAGTTGGCTGATACTATTAAATACAATTATGAGTTGTTTATGACCCAGCTTAAGACTGACCTAGAGAGCTGGAATATACTTCCTCTGAATTTATTGCACAGGGTTGTGGTTATACGCATGGTGTCTCTACCTCGGGCCCTCTATCTTTTTCAGAATGTACCAGTTTGCATTTCACATAGCACATATAAGGCCTGGAATAAACTCATCAGTAGATTCATTTGGACAGGCAAACGGCCTAGAGTGAGAACCCCCATCTTGTACCTCCCCAGGATACAGGGTGGGCTAGCCCCCCCTAATCTTAAACTTTATGACTGGGCCACTCATCTCTCCTTTATTGTGTGCAGATTGGCTAGGTCTAACCCTGCGTTGAGGAGGGAAATAGAGGAGGACTTACTGTCCGTTAAGCAGTTAATTAAATCCATGACTCACCGAATGCCTCCTCCTCTACTACATGACCCGACCTTAACAAATCCCTGGATTATTCACCAGTTGAAAACCTGGAATGTCATATGCAGACAGCTGTCCTTGTCCCCATTTCTCTCACTCATCTGCCCTATTTCTCTACTGGAGAACTTCCAGCCAGCACTGCATGATCATACATTTGCTATATGGGAACATTTGGGGCTCACCAACCTTACTCAATTTCAAAGTGAAGGAGAGTTTAAATCCTTTATGAGCTTAAGTCAGACACATGGCTTGAGATGACAAGATTTCTTCTGCTATCTGCAATTAAGACACTTTTTTTATTCCCTTCCAAGTTGGATAAGACAATTTGAAAGCTCTTCCCCACTGATTGTCTGTATTCAACAACTTGTCCATGCTGGTAGTGCCCCCCATTCTACCTCTACTCTCCACAAGGCACTTGGAGCTACTCTAGGTATGAATACTGATAGCCTCTGTGCTAAATGGGTTGAGGAGCTTGGTTCTGACATCCCAAAGGAAAACTGGTACAAGGGTTGTCTCTTGATAGCTAAGCTTACATATTCACATAGTTGGAGGTTGTTTTCATGGCAGATAATTACCAGGTTCTTCCGAACCCCCATAATCACAGCGCATTTTAATCAGGCACATTCAGGGGCTTGTTGGCGACACTGTGGTAACCCCAGGGCGCACCATATCCATATGTCTTGGGCATGTCCCCTGATACAGACCTTTCTGGCTCTACTACAGTTGGAGCTGAGATCGCTCCTCGATACCTCTCTCACCTTAACTGCAGACTTATTTATCCTACATATTTTTCCTCCCAGAGCTCAAGGACCCATTTACAAGATACCTCTTGGGGGTGTTGCTGTTAGCAGCCAAAAAGGCACTGACCTGTCACTGGCTATCCCCTAACCCCCCCCCTGCCATCTTAGAGTAGAGAGAAATTACTATTCAGATCTATAGATCAGAAAGAATCTCCTATCAACTAAATGATAAAACTGACTTGTGCTCCTTGAAAGGGGCCAGATGGGTACTTTATATCATGTCTAAGGATCCCTCCTTTGTCCCTTAAAGGAGAGTCAAGGGGAATGGGGCTGCCAAGGGAGGGGAATCCCTTCCCCCTTAAAATCTGATTAGGTAAAACCTAGGTTACAATACCACTCCCTCAGATAACTAAGAATGGGTTTTGCTCAGCCAAATAAATTAATTAGGTGAATTATTTACAGCCTGAAGTTTTGTTTTCTCATTATATAAATTACACCAACAGCTGTGCCTAATGAATGTATTTATTATTATTAACTGTTTAAATATCTTCTTATATATATTTACAATTATTTTCTTTTTATTATATCCTTTACCTCAGATATGACACTGAACGAAGTATAATTATAGTGCTAAGCTGAATGATTTATCTTGTAACCATAATCAGTCTCTGTATTCAATGAATTGACTGTCTGTGTACCCCCCCTTTCTCCCTCCCCTTTTCTTTTGTACCCCCCCAAGTTGTATAAAAAATTTCTGAATAAAAATTATAATAACAAAAAAAAAAAATGGGTGAATGTTTCAGAGATGACCCGGCAGGGGGGGCATTATCTGGGTAGGGTGGAGAAACAGTGGAATAATCCAAGAGAAGGTATAGTGAAGGCAGCAAACCTGTGCACAAAGAAAGTGAGCAAAAACGAGGAAAAAGAGACTGCTATAGTTCTTGAAGGAAATGTCTGAAAAGGTAAAGTCTAAAAGGGTAGCATTCAGTAGGTATAAAGAGACACAGAGGGAAGAGGACAGGGAGGAGTATCAGGAGAAGCAGAGGGAGTTGGGGAAAGTGATGAGGAGCACAAAGGTGCAAACTGAGGAAGGAATAGCCCAAGGGGTAACAAAAGGGGGCAAGAAATGTTTTTAGGTACATGTGTGAAACGAAGAAGACTAGGGGAGGGATTGTGAAGTTTAGAAGGGCAAATGGAGACTATGCAGAGGAGAGTTAAGAAAAAGTAGATCATTCAGGATATCGCCTCCATTAGGCCACACCTTTGGAACCGAAAGCTATCAGTGTAAGGACCACATGTAAACTTTTTGCTAGCTGTGGGCTACCCACGGTGATGTGCAGCATCTACGCATATAGAATGTGGGCAGCCCCATCACTCCTTGCTTCTTTCTTCCACTGTGGAGCATCCCTATTGAACCTGCTGAAGGCAACACCGTTAACTAAGCTGTTGAATTTCTTTGCTTTTATTTAGCTTTTTGTTTCATTCGCCCCTGGGAAAGAGGACATGCCTGTGTCTAAACTATGCCTGTCCAAATGTCTGGCACGTTGTGTTACATTCTGTTATAGAAAGTGTAGTAAGGAACTTACTGGTGCTGTTCGTGATCACTCCACACTCCACAAGGGGTATGGCCATTTTGGTTGCTTATTCCAAAAATGTCCCTACTGCTGATGTGCTGCAGCCACATGGAGCACTGTTCACATCTTCCCTAAACATTACAGTCTGGACATCGTCTCTCGTAGATGTGCTGTTTTTTGTCTTGCTGTACTGCAAGGTCTTCCATCCTGATTACATATCAGACTGTGCCATCCACCCAGTTTGCTTTGTACTTCTTGGGAGTTGTTCCAAAGATGTGGCCTAATGGAGGAGATATCCTTGGTGAAGATAGAACAGTTAATGTAAGAACTTACTATAACAGTAGATCTTCGGGAGAATCTCCTCCATTAGGCCATGCTGTACCCTCCCTCCTCCCTCCATTCTGTATCCCGAGGGTTATATCAGATGATGTGCCTAAAGCTTTACTCCATGCATCCTGTCTCCAGCCCCATGCCTCTCCTTGTATGCTTAGTGCTGGTCTTATCTTCTAGGTCCTCACAGTTGAAGGCTCTCTGAGGCTAATCTGTGGCGGGGAACTGAGGAGTCATGGGGCTGCCCACATTTTATACACATAGATGCTGCACGTCATTGTGGGCGACCCCCAGCTAGCAAAATGTGTCCGAGTGGTTCTGACGCTGTCAGCTTATAGTTTCAAAGGCATGGCCTAATGGAGGAGATTCTCTCGAAGATCTACTGCTACGGTAAGATCTTCTTCGAGATACAGCTCTTGCAGCAGGTTACACCATTAGGACTGAAGCTGGCAGGCATCAGGACCCCACGGAAAATTTTCTAGCTAGCAGTCTTCAGCGGGGACCGCCTCCGACATCGGTCCCGCCCCCGTCAGGCGTAGTACATAAAGAGGCGGTCCCGCCAGAATCCCCAGTTCTTTCCCGCCGTCGACTTGCATGTCTCGACTCTCCGGTCAGTACCTAGCGCGCGACGTTTGGAAAAGTTCTTTTTCCGTTTCTTCGCACCCATTAAGGATCCCGTCCCTCCTTGGGACCTGCTTTTTGTCCTGGAGCAGCTTACGCTGCCACTCTTTGAACCTGCCATCAGATTGCGAGCTACGTTTTCTGTCATGGAAACGTTATTTTTGGTTGCTGTTACTTCGGCGAGGAGAATCTCCGAGCTACATGCCCTTATGTGTAAGGAACCTTATTTGATTTTTCACCAGGACAGGGTGTCCCTGAGGATGAATCCAAAATTCCTGCCTAAGGTGGTCTCAGCCCTTACCCTTAATCAGGACATTGATTTGCCGGTGTACCCTAAGTACACCAGTAGAGAGAGGCACTGCATCACACCCTGGATGTTCACGCTCTTTAAGATACTACTTGACCAGGACCAAACAGCATTGCAAATCGAGCAGCTGTTTATTTCTTTCGCTGAGAGGATGTTGGGCCAACCAGTCTCAAAGCAAACTCTTTCCCGCTGGCTTGTCCAGTGCATTTCCTTTGCTACAACAACAGACAGAAGCCCCTGCCGGGTACCATTAGGGGCCACTCGACAAGGGGGGTGGCCACTTCCTTTGCAGCACTGAAAAACGTCTCCATTTCGGCCATCTGTGCTGCAGCCACCTGGAGTTCAGTGCACACCTTCATTAAGCACTACAGCCTCGACATCGCCTCACGGCAGAGAGCTGGTTCCGGCCTCGCCGTTCTGCAGGGCCTCCTGTCCTAGAATCAGGATTTCCCAGGATCTCCATTTTCTGCCTCCTCCCTAGGGCGTTTCTAGGCGCCATTGCTTGGGAATCAGTCCTAATGGTGTAACCTGCTGCAAGAGCTGTATCTCGAAGAAGATAGTACAGTTACGTAAGAACTTACCGTAACAGTAGATCTTCGAGAACAGCTCTTGCAGCAGGTACCTTCCCGCCCACCATTCCCCCTTGGAGGAGGTAAGTCCTAGCCTATGCTTCAGCAGATTGTCCTCAGCCTTGAACTTCTGATGGCGGGTCCTTGGTCTCCTCTTCTGATGTCATCCAGTGGCCGGACGTCTCCGGCGGGAGAACTGGGGATTCTGGCGGGACCGCCTCCTTATGTACTACGCCCGACATTGGGGGCGGGACAGACGTCGGAGGCGGTCCCCGCTGAAGACTGCTAGCTAGAAAATTTTCCGTGGAGTCCTGACGCCTGCCGGCTTCAGTCCTAATGGTGTAACCTGCTGCAAGAGCTGTTCTCGAAGATCTACTGTTACAGTAAGTTCTTACGTAACTGTACTTTCTTACGTAACTGCTGTATATACTAAACAAGTAGTTTTGTTCAGTCTTCACAGAGGAGGGGGAAGGGGATGGGCCATATAAAAGCAACAGAGGCACTGGAGAGGGGGAGGTAGACACAAGTCCCTTTACAGAGGAGAGAGTCATGTAGGGACTTGCGGATCTGAATGTGGACAAACCTATGGGACCAGATGAGGTACATCCAAGGATACTGAGGGAGCTCAGGAAGGTACTAGCTGCACGTCTGACAGTCCTTTTTAACAAATCACTGGAAACAGGAGTGGTTCCAGAGCACTGGAGGAGGGCAGATGTAGTCCTGCTTCACAAAAGCAGTAGCAGGGAGGAGGCTGGAAAGTAGAAGCCAGTCAGTCTGACATCAGTGGTGGGGAAGCTAATGGAGTCACTGCTAAATGAAAGGATTGTGGAATATCTTGAATACAGTGGGTTACATGACCTGAGGCACCACAGATTCATGGGCAGAGGTCACGTCAGACAAATCTGATAGATTTTTTTGACTGTGTGACCAGGGAAATAGATTAGGATGGGGTGGTGGACATGGCCTACTTAGATTTCAGTAAGACTTTTGACACCGTTCCACATAGGATGCTCATTTCATAGGTGAATCTCATAGCTTAGGGGTGGGTCCAAAGGTGGTAAAATGGGTAACAAATTGATTAATAGATAGACGACAGAGGGTGGTAGTAAACGGAGTTCGCTCTGGGAAAGGGAGGGTGACCAGCAGGGTGCCACAGGGCTCAGTACTGGGACCAGTCCTATTTGGTGTCTTTATAAGTGACATTTCAGATGAGCTGGAAGAGAAAATCTGCCTCTTTGCGGACGCTACCAGAATCTGCAATAGGGTGGACAATTCGGAGGGGGTGGAAAGAATGTGCAGAGACATGAGAAAACTTTAGGAGTGGTCAAGGACATGACAGCTAGGTTTCAGTGCGAAAATGTGCAAAATCATGCACTTAGGGTACCGAAACCCAGAGGCAGAGTGCAGTATGGGAGAAGAGGTATCGGTACTCAACAAACAGGAAGGGACCTGGGAGTAATCGTATCTGAGGATCTCAAGGTGGTGAGGCAGTGCGACAAGGAAGTGGGTAGAGCCAGTGGGATGTTGGGGCGTCTAGTGAGGTCTTTCACCAGCAGAAGGAGGGAGGGAGGTGGAGCTGCCACTGTATAGATCACTGGTGAGACCCCATGTAGAGTACTATGTCCATTTCTGTAGACCACATCTCTGAAAGGACCTAGACAGAGTGGAGATGGTCCAGAGAAAGTCAGCAAAATGGTGCAGGGGCTGCACCAGAATCCCTATGAGGAGAGACTGAAGGACCTCAGTATGTACACCCTGGAAGAGAGAAGATGGTGGTATGATATAGAGAGCTATAAATACCTCATGGGGTAAATAAGGTACAGGAGGGGGATATTCTTTAGAGGAAATGATGTACGAGAACAAGGGGACATGCAGTGAAGTGGGAAGGGGTCAATTCAAGAGAGATGTGAGGAAGTATTTCTTCACTGAAAGAGTGGTGGATACCTGGAACAGCCTTCCTCCAGTGGAGATGGTGGGGAGAAAACATTGGTGGGCTTCAAGCATACATGGGATAGGCGCAAATCGTAGTGGTAGGCGGGGGGGTTCCAGAAATCAAGCAGGGTCTGCAGTGACAGTATAGGCAGTGGAAAAATGAGCAGACTGGATGTGCCAAGTGGTTCTTATCTGCCATCAGCTTTATATTTCATCCACACTCTGGCAGTTAGCTGGAGACAATTGAGTCACTGGAACATCTTCAAACTAAGTTCCTCCCACCACCTGTGTGGTGCCATCCTCTGGCTCCACTCTGTAATGTCAGATTTTCCAGTCCTCTGGATGGAACAGATCTCCGTCTTCACAGATCTGCATGAGTAGTAGGCATTACCAGTTTTCAAGTGCTTTTTTTGGTGCTTCTTGATTAAAAAATTTATTTTTCGACTTGTTGTCAAACCCTGCACTGTCTTGGGTACCCTTGTCTGGTCTGCCTCCACCATGTCTGTCTTTCCCGGGGTAAGGTCTTCAGAACTGGATACAGTATTTCAGGTGGAGGCATACCAGAGAGCTATACATAGTGATGCATCTCCCTATGTATCCCAGCATCCCTGTAGCCCTGCCCACGGCCTTGTCATACTGCACTGCCACCTTGAGGTCTTCTGAAATAATAACCCTGAGGTCCCTTTCCTGACTAGTGACTGCCAACCCCCAAAATCTTGTACTCAGCATCACAGTTCTTGTGCCCTAGGTGTATGATTTTGCACTTTATTGCATTGAACCCCAACTACCATGCCTTTGACCATCTTCTAGTTTCCCTAGAGTCCCTGTGTATTGTCTCCACTCCCTCGTGTTGCAGATTGTGGTGTCATGTGCAAACAGACAGACCTTCTCCTCCAGTTCTTCTGCGAAGATACTGAAGAGAACTGGTCTCAGCACTGAACCCTTCTGTACCCCGCTGGCACACCTTCCTCATCCTTGGAATGTGTGTCATTTACCACTACCCTCTGCCTCCTGCCCATTACCCGGTTGTGAATCCAGTTTACCATTTTGGCCCCCACTCCCAGATTGGTCAGCTTCTTAATTGACCTTCTCTGTGGCACACTGTGAAGGCCTTGCGGGAATCTAAATGGACTATGTCCTATGCCCTACCCCGGTCTGTTTCCCTGTTCATCCAGCCAAAGTAATTAATCAGATTCACCCTAGTGCCTCCAGCTCTAGACCCATTTGTATGAATCATCTGTGAAGATACTGTGGAGGATCAACAATTACAGTAAGTATATAGTCTGCCATTCTTTCTGTCTAGAGGTTGGTAGTCTGGTTTTATTTTATTATTTTCCTATATAATTTCCCTAACCCTTTGGGCTAGTAAATTTCTTTAGTCCTCTTACTTTTCCCCACTTTTTATATCATGCTAGACAGAACTGAGGTTGGTGAAGGAGTCGGCAATGGTTATTGTCCAGTACATAGCAACACATGGGGGATGAGGGGGGGCATAGTCACTGTGCCCAATAGCTGTTTTTGGTGCCCTGGCAAAAGCTTTGCTCCTGTGGGTTCCTAGTGCCTTTGGCCTGGACCCGTAAGTGGGAATCAGTGGTGAAGATATTCTTGAAGCTCAGCAGTTACAGTAAGTATATAACTTTCATTTTTTGTGAGTTAAAATGAGGACCTGTTCTTTGTAATGTTGGACAGTTGAGTGGACCTGGACTGATGTCCTGCCTGTACCTATCCTGTCCAGGTCCAGTCTCCCAGCACTAGGCCTCGTACTACTTTCTGATAGGAAAGTCTCTTTTCTAGGGACATGGATATGGTGTTCTATGTACAAATCAGGCAGTGTTCCTTTCCCCTTTAAGGCTTCCTGGAACGTCTTCAAGCTGGCTTCTCCCACCCACCCGGGTGGTAACTCCCGATCTTCCTTTACACTGGAAGAAGGAGGTTCCCTCCTTACCGCTGTTGTGCTGAGAAGGCCTTTTGCATATTAAACTTGATTCTTTCAAAAAACTTTGTCTTCAGGCTTACTCCTTCAGGTCTCTGGTATGAATGACGCAAAGTCACCGCCAAGATTCCAAAAATGTGCCTGCGGGCAGAAGATGTCCTGAATGGATCCACACACCATGTGCGTTTACTGCCTGGGCCACGAGCATGATTCCCAGGCATGCGGAGTGTGCTACACCTTTCGTCTGTCTACTTTAGTGGATCGCCATGCCACCTGCTTCTGGGCCGTCCTGACGATTGGGATCCGCCTGTCAAATCAGAGGACGCCCGTTGGGTGGGTCTCTGTGACTGCATGGTCCTCCGAACAACTTGTGACATTTGAGGAGGTCGCAGCCGCATCTCACACTTCCTTGGCTTCAATCTTTTTTCTGCTTTCCTTGGGTGCCTCCTTCACAGTAGCATTCAAAGATTTGTGCCATGCCCTTCCCACCCATGGGCAGGGTCCCTTGGGCAGTAAGGCTAAATCCAAGCCTAAAAAAAGAGTCCTAGAAAAGATCTTGTCAACATTCGTGGGATTGGGAGTGCTCTCGGGCTTCTGATTCCCCATGCTTCTCCTGAGGTTCCGACTTCGATTGGTTCTTCAGCTCAGGCCACCGGCCCCACGGTATCCCTATTGGACCAGTTGGTCGAGGCGCAGGTCGATCTTCCAGCTCAGATTGTTCTCGAGCCGGTCATCCCGTTGTCACTGGAAGAGGCTGACAACTCCCTTTCTAAAACCCTGGTCCTGCCACTCACTCAAGGTGGGACAAACCAGTCTGCTGATCTGCCTCCTCTCTACCCAGAGCCTTCAGACCAGGAGGAGACCCAGCTGTTGCCAGCCCCCTCTGAGACTCACTGTCGGCATCCCTGATGGTCAGTGTCACAGTCTCGCTGTCGGAGCCCCGAGTCCAGCAGCCTGCGTTGACATAAGCTCTCGCACTCTTGACACTCAGGTAAGCAGCACTGCCACTATTCCTTGTTCTCCTCGGATGAGGAGAGGCTCCAGTGCAAGCTGTGTCAGCGGCTGTGAGGGCTTAATGTGGCAACAGCTACTCTTCACTGGGGTAAAGCCCGTTCCGGCTTTGACCCTAGCCATTATGTGGCTTTTGCTATAGGGGCTGCAGCCTTCCTCGCCTCGGCAGGAGCCAACCTGTCAGATCAAAGCTTGGCCTCCATTGGCCTCTTCGCCAATTTTGGTGGAGCTGCCACCAAAACAGACGAAGACCGATACTCTTGACTAAGGAGGCCCGCCCAGCTTGGGATCTTCCCTGTCGGTTGTTCGTCACAGTTACCCCTTACCATCCCCAGAGAGTCAGTGTGGACTGTGGCAGTTGACCTCTATTCCATGACTCCTTGGAATCGTAGGGCTCCTCCTTGCACTCCCATCCAGTGGACTTGGAGTCGGCCAAGGATGTGTTGATGGAGCTGGTACCTACATCCTTCATGGACCTTCTCTGTCTCATCTTGGAATCTGCGGGCCTCCCATTGGAGCCTGTTCACAAGTGGGCTCAATACCCACTCACCAAGATCTTTGACCGGGGAAACTCCCCTTGGGAGGTCTTCCCCTGACTGTCCCTGGAGTATCACTGGGGACTCTGGCTGTTGACCTCTTTTTCATGACTCCTCGGAATTGGAAGGCTACTCCTTTCACTTCCATCCAATGGACTTGGAGTCAGCCAAGGATCTATTGATGGAGCAGTACCCTACATCCTTCATGGGCCTTCTCCGTCTCGTCTCAGAATCTGCGGGGCTCCCATTGGAGCCCATTCAGAAACAGGCTTGGTACCCGCTCACCGAGATGCAGATGCCATTTTTGGTCTTGCCTTGTAGCTGTGGCAGCACTGTGCCTCTTGTCCTTTGCCAACAGCCTGAATGGCCCGCAAGTATGTGGTCCCTACCGGTTCTCTTTTGGGATTCACCGAGCATCCCTTGGCCGAGGGGCTTGTGGCCAACTCTGTTTTCTGGCACTCTGGCAATGTGGGTGATGTTGACAAACCACCCAATAATGAGTCCAAGAAATTGGATCATATGGCCAAAAAGGTGTATGCTGCTTTCTCTCTCAATCTTTGGCAAGTGAGTTCGGCCTTTGTGATGGCCCACTTCTCGCATGCCCTCCTGGACTTGCTTGATGAGCTGCTTCCTCTTCTCCCAGCAGACCTGCAGACTATGGTCAAACAGGTCCAGGATTAAGGCAGAGCAGTAGCCAAGCAGCAAATCCAAACTGCCTTGGACTTTGGCGACTCTTGCACTCGGTCCGTGGTGGCTGCGGTGGCTATGCGCTGCAGAGCCTGGCTGAGGATCTTGACTTTCATGGTGGATACCCAGCACTGGTGGATGTCCCCTTCCTGGGCACTTACTTGTTTGGTCCTGGGGTCGAGGGGCACCTCACCCATATCGAGAAGTCCAGTGCCACCTTGGACTCTGTTACATCCGCTTAGAGAGACCCCAAGGTCTCTAAGCAGCAGAAAAAGCTGCCCTTTTGACCCCTCTCTGCCCCTGCAGCCCAACCAGCCCAGCCCAGCCCAGCCTCAGGCTGGTCAGCAGGTTCAGGCCTGGCGACCTTGACCAGAGTCTGTGGTGCAGTCATACGTAGGCCAGGAGGCTGAGGCCCCGGCGGTCCCTCTGCCAGCCCCTCTGCCTCCTCCAAGCCTGCCCATTGATGCGATAAAGGGTGCCTCCCTCATCTCCGTCCTGACTCCCCAGGGTCCTCCCATGGGGAGCCAGCTCCACCACTTCCTTTCCTTGTGATCCACTGTCACCACGGACAGGTGGGTTCTCGAAGTGGTCAGCCAGGGTCTGCTTCTGGATTTCGAGGCGTACCCACCTTGCTAAGCCGGTGCCCCATGGGAGGGCATCGTGTTCACAGACATCCTGTCTGCCCTTTGGAATGACATTGCCCAGCTCCTCCGCAAGGAGGTTGTGACTCCTGTTACAGACCCCCTGGAACACTCAGGGTTTGTTTCCAGGTATTTCCTGGTGCCGAAAACATATGGGGGTTAGTGCCCCATCTTAGATCTGCATGACCTGAACAAGTTTCTTAGGCTGCGCACATTCAGGGTGGTCACACTGTTTCTGATCATACCACCTCTACAGCAAAACATGTGATTCTGCTCCATGGATCTTCAGGATGCATTCTTTCACGTCCCAGTATGTCCGTCCCACCACTGATTCCTCCAGTTCCGAGAGGAGGGAATCCTCTGTGAGTTCCAGGCCGTACCATTCGTCCTGTCCTCGGCCCCCAGGGTCTTTATCAAATGCATAACAGTGGTGGCAGCTTACCTGAGGCACCAAGGAGTCTGGGTATACCCCTGCCTGAAGACTGGCTTATTGCTGGTCCCTCAAGGCAGGAGGTGGAGTGGTCCATGGATCTGGCCCTCCAGACCAGCATCTGTCTTAGCCTCCTGGTCAGCGAGGCCAAGTTGGAACTCGTGCCTTTGCAGGTGATCAGCTTCATCAGGCGGAGCTCAACTCTTGCAGAGCTGGGGCTCGACTCCTGGCAGACAGAGCGGAGGCTCTCTCCTTCTTTGCCTGATCATTTCGGGTTGGGCAGTTGTGCCCTGCTCGGGACTTCCTGTGATTCCTGAGATACATGGCGGCATGCACCAGCGTGGTCTGTTGGGCCTGCTGGAGAGCGTGCTCCTTACAGTGGGAGCAGGCCTGCCAGTGGTCTCAGCCCAAGGGCCACTTCGACCAGCTAGTCACTGTGACTCAGCTGATGAGGGATGCCCTCCAGTAGTGGTTAGTCCCGTAACATTTGCAGGAAGGTATCCCATTTGTCCGCCCAGAGCTGACAGTCATCTGATAACTAATGCTTCTCTCATGGGCTGGGGTGCCCACCTAGGGGACCACAGAATCCATGGGCTCTGGAACCCCAAGGAGTCTCAATGCCATATCAGTCTACTGAAACTGCAGGCAATTCAGCTAATGCTGACTGCTTTTGCTGTGCATGTTCGGGGTTAGGTCGTTCCAGTCCAGACTGACAACACCATGACATTGTACTACCTCAACAAACAGGGCAGGTTGCACTTCCTTCCCTTGTGCAAGGAAGCTCTCCTTGTTTGGAATCTCTTGCACAGCCTAGAGGCTGATCTCCTGGCCATCCATGTGGCTGGGGTTTGTAGCCAGCTGGCGGACACTCTCAGCCGTGTGAGCGAGGCATTTCACGAGTGGTCTCTTCACCCAGAGGTAGTACGCAGCCTGTTTTCCCAGTGTGGCATCCCACTGGTGAACTTGTTTGCCTCCAGGGAGAATGCAAAGCTGAGGCTGTACTATGCCTGCCACACTCTGCAGGGAACACTGCCGGGGGGCGGGGGGGTGCCTTTTCCAGGCCCTTCTCTATGCCTTCCCTCTGTTCCCCTTAATCCACAAGGTGCTGCTCAAGGCCAGGAGGGACAAGGAATGGATGATCCTGGTGGCTCTGGACTAGCCTCGCCAGTTCTGGTACCCCGATCTCCTCAGCCTCAGCAGCAGGCTCCCAAAGTGTCTTCCTCTAGGCCCGAACCTGCTCTCAGTCCATCAGGTGAAGGTACTCTACCCAGACCTTCAATCCCTGCACCTGACAGCCTGGTTCCTGAGTGGCTAGAGATCCAGGCTTTATTTCTCTCCCAAGATGCCCTCGCTGTGGTCGAGGATTCTTGGTAGGAGTCGACCCAACAATGCTCTGCCTTCAAATGGAAGAAGTTTTCCATCTGGTGCCAGGGCAAGGCATTGGACCTCTTATCTTGCCCAGCGGCTAGCATTCCCAACTACCTTTGATCCCTCTCTCAATTGGGCCTTTGGTCAACGACCCTTAAGGTGCACCTGGCAGCCATCTCTGCCTACTTTGTGCAGGCCGGTACACAGTCAGTGGCGCAGTAAAGGGTGGTCTGGCACTTTTTCAGAGGCTTCGACCACATTTCCCATCCGGTGCGTGAACCACCACCACCTTGGGACCTGTTGCTGGTAGTGGCAGAGCTCATGGGCAAGCCATTCAAACCAATGCACAGGTGTGAGATGTCACACCTGTCGTGGAAAACCTGCCTGTTGGCTATCATGTCAGCCAGAAGGATCAGTGAGCTCCAGGCACTCTCGGTGGAGTCTCCTTACCCGAAGTTCCTCCTGAAGGTTGTATCTAATTTTCACCTTAACCAGGTGATTGATCATCTGGTGTACTTCACCAACCACATCTCAGAGGCTGAGCACAGGCTCCATTCTTTGGACCTGTGGCAAGTGCTCACCTATTACAGGGAGCTCATGGCTGCAGTTTGGGGAGAGGTTTGCCAGCTATTTGTCACTTACGCTGAAGCTGCACCAGACAGACTGGCAGCTAAGCGGATGATTGGCTGGTGGATTGTATTCTGCATCGACCTCTGCTATAGGTTGGCAGGTAGGGAGCCTCTTGTAGGGCTGAGGTCTCTTTCCACCCATCATACTGCTGCCTCGGTGGCTGCTTCCAGGGACGTCCCTACCCAGGAAGTCTGCAGGGCTGCTACCTGGAAGTCAGCACACACCTTAATTTTCCACTACCACATTGACCTTGAGTCATGCCGGGATGCTGGTTTTGGGGCCTCAGTTCTCCAGTCTCTTTTCCCTAAGTAGGGTGTGTGTGCCTTGCCTCCCACCTCCCAGAAAACTGCGAGGAGTCTACCTAAAGTGTGGATAGAACACCATATCCACGTCCCTAGAAAAACAGGTTACTCACCTGTAACAGTAGATCTTCAACAGAGTGGTCTCTTGCAGTTGGTAATACTTTTGGATATCCAGCAGAGGTCGCTGTGGCACACGGCAACTCTTCTAGCAGTTATTCACCAGGGTCTGCCCACACATGACATCAGCTTCGTGTTTCCTATATAAGTGTGGGCAGTCCATAGTATCCTCAGTTCATTTTCCCACCATCTTCAGCTCATGCAGCAGCTAGTGCAACTTCTGTGTAGCAGTCATCAACGAGAAATTTGGAACTAAATGAATGTCTTCTGATTCTTCAAAGAAACAAGCTTTATTTCGTTCCTGCCATTGCGGTAGGAAGATATACCACTTTCACAATCACATACTTTGTGTAAGGTGTCTAGGATCCACACATGACACCAATTCCTGTAGTTTATGTCAGGAATTTAATCAGGCAAAATCGTTGATGACGGTTGCTTGAGATTCAACACCTTTTGATGGGGAAGAAAGTCTCTCTCTTGGAGAACCAGGGGGCTCGTACCAAGGGCTCCCCCTCTTCTGGTTCTCGTTCCAGGCAGAAAAAGAAGGAGAAATCCTACTCATGCTCCCTGCCTCATCGCCTGTCGACGACCACTGTTTCTGGTGCCCCTCTGTCGACGGAGCGTCATTCAAACACTTCTTCGTTGATGAGGGCTCATATCCTCTCTTCAGCGCTTTCAGGTGCATTAAATGCAGTTCAAATAGTGACTGCTCCATCGATGGAGGCTTATACCCTCTCATCAATTATGCTTTCCAGCGCTTTGCATGCAGTTAAATATACTGCTGCTCCATCAATGGGGGCTCCTCTCCCATCTATGACATCTGACAGTTTGAGTGAAACTAACTCATTTTCCTCTGCAGGCCCGTTGACGAGACCCCGTATTCCTCAGGGGAAACCTATGGCTTATGCCTTACTGCCTGCCCCTTCGCCTACACAGGTGGCTTCTTATAGGGGTCAAGCAGATGGAGATCAGGACCCTGGTCTTTACCACTCAGGGGCAAGACCTGCTAACGCTACATGTCCCATTCCATCTGTCACTTCCTTGTTTCCCAGCATGCCCCCGCCACCCCCCCTTCCCAGGAACGGGACCTCACCAAGGTAGTCTAACAGGTCTTGCATGCCATGCAACATTCTCAGCCCTCTGAAGAGCTGGGTGACCCCACCTGATCTACTCTCCCTCCTCTGCCTAAAAGATTTCATAGTGACAGGGATACCATGCCACCCTGGTCTCCTGCTCCATTCATAGAGGACTATTTGTCAGATGACCAAGATTTGCTGCCTGATTTTGCCGGTGATCTTGAGGATGAAGAGTTTCAGGATTTGGATTTTCCTAATCCCGAATCTCCCATTCTAAAATCTCTTCCCTGGATGAGGATCTGCCTCTCCCTTCGGCAGCCTCACCCCCAGACGACCCGACCTTTAGTGAGATGATGGCTCAAGTCCAAAAGGTCATGGGATTCTCCACTGTGGAACATGACAAACAATGTAAGGATATGGCAGAATATCTTGAATTAATTGAGGAGCCTGTCTTAGTGGTTCCTCCACTAATTCCAATTTACCAGAATGCTATGCTGGCTGCTTGGCATCAGCCTTCAGCTGTTATAGCTGTTTCCTGCAAAGTGGATCGTCTATATAAATCTTCTTTGAACCACCCCTTTTTGTCCAGTATTCCAGAGGCAGATTCTGTGGTCATTACTGCCTCTCATGACCATCCTAAAAAACCCAAACACATGAACTCCTTACCCCCTGATAAAGAATCCCGAAGAATTGACTATCTAGGGAAAAAGGTATTTTCCTCAGGTGCCATGAATATCAAAATCTTGAACTATATGGGTCATGTGATTAAATATCAGTGTACCCTGGGGTCCTCTGCCACTGTGCTTATCAATAAACTCCCTCCCTCACAAGACAGGGATAAATTATTGGCTACAGTGACAACTAGTAATTCTAGCTCTCGTCACCTTCTCAGGTCGGGCTGTGATGCCGTAGATACCTCAGCCTGACTTTCAGCCACTGGTATCACTCTGCATTGCCATGCCTGGTTTTGAATTTCAGGATTTGCACCTGATATACAACATAAAGTAGGTAATGCCCCTTTTAATGGGTCCAAGTTATGCAGGCCAGGTACTCGAACCTTACTGGATGACTTAAAGGCATCAGGCAGAACCTTCTATGTTTCTATTTTCAAGTACCTCAAGGGAATCAACAAAGTCCAAGAGGGTAGCATCTTTCAGAAAAAGAGATGTGCAAGAACAAGGTGGCACAAATTGAAGATAGAGGGGGGACAGCTCAGAGGTAATGTGAGGAAGTATTTTTCACAGAGAGGGTTGTGGATGCATGGAACAGCCTCCCTGAGGAGGTCGTGGAGTCAAGAACAGTGGGGGAATTCAAGAATGCATGGGACAGACATAAGGCACTCCTAGTGGGGGGTAGGAGGAAGTAAGCTGTTGGTTAACTAGGATCTGCAGCTTATCTGTTAAGTAGGAAAATGGGCAGACTAGGTGGGCCAAGCGTTCCTTATCTGCCATCAAATTCTATGTTTCTCCATACAGTACATGGCATGTATCATACCCCAGCTTCAACCTACCATGCTCAACACTCCTCTTATTCCAAAAGGGGTGGAAAATATAGAGGTAATAATAAAGGTGGCTTCAGAGGTCGTGCTCAATCCACCAGAGGCAACACCTCTACCACCTGGGGTGCCCGCTTCCACCCTTCCGGTGGAGCTGCACAGCCCACCTCCCAATGACCCACTGGGTTTTACCCCACCTCCTCGACCAGGCCTCAGAGGCTGTGGGGGGGTAATTTTGCCCTCCATCTGCAGTCCTGGCAAACGATCACTTTCGACAGTTGGGCACTTCAGATTATACAGAAGGTTCATACGCTGGAGTTTCTCTCTACCCCTTGCCCTCCACGGCAGATTCATCATCTTCCAGATCATTTACCCATCTTACAGGAGGAATTGAGGACCCTATTGACCAAACAGGCCGTTGTACCAGTGCCCCTTCTGGAACATCAAACGGGATTTTATTCCCACTTCTTTTTGGTGCCCAAACGTACAGGAGACCTCAGACCAATTCTGGATCTCAGACAACTGAATCTTTACATTCAGTATAAGCATTTCCATATGATCACCCAACCTGCCCTCATGCCGATCCTAAAACAGGGTGATTGGTTTTGCGCCCTGGACGTGAAGGATGCCTACCTTCATATTCCCATCCACGCTGCTCACCACAAATTTTTACTCTTCCACCTACTGGGTCAAAATTACCAGTTTCGAACACTCCCTTTCGGCCTCTCATCAGCCCCCAGAGTGTTCACCAAGTGCCTAGCAGTGGAAGCAGCAGCCTTATGAAGAGAAGGGCACTTTATATTTCCATATCTAGACGATTGGCTATTAAAAGCAGACTCCAAAGTAGCTCTGCTTGCCTCTCTAGATGCTACCTTGAAACTGTTCGCAGATCTGGGAATCACTGTAAATTGGCCAAAGTCCAGTCCAAATCCGACACAGTCTCTCCAATACATTGGAGCTGCTCTAGATGCAGTTACAGCCAGGGCTTACCTCTCACCTGCCCGGCAGGACATGCTTATACTGTGGCATTAGATATACAGACTCAGGAAATAGTCACAGCCAGACAAATGCTGTGCCTTCTGGATCACATGTCCGCTGCCATACCTATGGTAGCATTTGCCTGTCTTCACAAGAACCTTCAGAATCAGTGGTCCCAAAAACAGGACAGTTTGAACACAAAATCAGGGTCACTACCTCTCTGAAGTCTTCTCTGACATGGTGGACAATCTGAATCAAGGAATGCCTTTCCAGTCCCCCCCTTCCATGCAAACATTGACCACGGATGCTTCCCTACAGGGCTGGGGAGCACACTTCGGTCCTTATCAGACCCAAGACCAATGGCCTGCTTCTCCCCATCTGTGTCATATCAATCTCTTAGAGATGAGAGCAGTCTGTCTCGCCCTCCAGGCATTCCAAGACTACCTTGAGCCAGGATCATTACTGATCCAATTGGACAACACTGCAGTAGTGTTCTACCTCAACAAGCAAGGGGTACAAAGTCTCGCACTCTATGCAGAGAGACCCTTGCAGTTTGTCAAGAAGCCATATGACAACAATTGATGATAATAGCTGTCCATTTACTGGGACATTGCAACCAGTTAGCCGACCGGCTGAATTGCCAGTCTACAACTCACGAATGGACACATCACGAGCAAGTGCTCCAAGAAATCTTCAACTTATTGGGCATGTCGTTGAGGCACAGGTCAGGAAGCAAAGGGAAAACCAGGAGCGGTTGTAAAATTCCATAAAACTGTACATCTGTAGTTGCAGTAACTTAAAAAACATAAACGTGTTCAGAATAACTATGTACAGAAGCAAAAAATAAATCTTTCTTGTAAAAATATCTCTTGTTCTTCCAAAACAAAAAACTCTCTCTGTAATTGCAGCTTAGCTATTTTATAAGGCTTTTTAACCCCCAATTCTTAGTAAGCATCATGTTCTAGCAAAACATTCTGTTCTAGGAGCGTGGATATGTTGTTCATCCACACTTCTTGGCATGTCCCCTTCCACTGTAAATCTTGCCGAAAGTCTTCAAGCTGGCTCCTCCCACCCACCGGAGTGGTATATACTTGCTCCGCCCCATGACACCAGATCTTCCTTTCTGTTGGAAGATACAGGTTCCCTCGTGCTCTCAAAGCATATTTTAGGCCCTGGATTCCAGTTGTCGGTTTCTGCCAAAACTTAAACTCATTCGAGTTAGCGATTGCGCCTTCACCGCATCCGCCACGGAGGAAAAATCTTCCCCCCGATTTCGCCAGTGCCCCTGCGGCCAGAAGATGTCACGCACTAATCCCCACCTAATGTGCATTTACTGCCTAGGTGTCAGACATGACACCTCGTCGCGTGGTTTTTGCCTGGCCTTCCATCCCAATGTCCTGGATGACCGCAAGGCGTGTTGGATGTTGGGGAGACCGGAGAAAAGGAACCCGCCAGTGAAATCGAAGGAGGCGAGGTGGGCGGTTTCCACGGCCGTGGGATCTGTCAAGCAGCTGGAACAAATGAAAGCATGTGAGGAGGAAGCAGCTCGAGCTTTGCCAATCAAAGTTTCTTTGTTCCTCTGAACCTTGGCTCCAGCTTTACGGGCTCCTTCAAGGAGTTGTGCTAGTCTGTCCCCCACTCAGGGTGAGGCGCCCTCGGGCTCGCACTCCTCCTGCTCTCGGTCCCAAGAGCATGCGGTCTCGACTTCGGTCGAGATTGCAACCTCGGCCGCCGGCTTCACGCATCTTCCATCTGGCAAGGGGACTGAGGAAGTGGCAGAGCTGAGGTCAAAATTATCCTCGACCCGATAGACCCCCTGAACCCGGTTCCAGACCTTCCGTTTTCACCAACCCCGGTGTCTCCTGATCGACCGAGTCGGCCTCCCTGATCTCGGTCGAGTTCCAGAACCCCCTCAGCCAAACGGCTGAGAAAGAGCCACGGGCACTCTAAGAAGAGGCGTTGCCACAGGTCCTTATCCTCCTCAGACAAGGAGAGGCTCTGGCGGAAACTCCATCGGCGCTATGAAGACCTCATGTGGCAACAGCTGATTCTGACCGGGCCGAAGCCAGCTCCGCCATCCACCCCGGCCATAACTTGGCTCCCGCCACCTAGGTCGACGCTGACCCCTCCAGAACCAAAGCCACCGGTTCCTCTGCCCATGGGGCCGGCCCGTCTCCCAGTTCAGCCTATTCCGGTCTCTCCGACGATTCTGGTGGAATCACTGCCTAAACAGCCTGAGGGAGGGGCGCCCTGGAGAACCAACAAGACACCAGGCTGCCCCGATGTCTGTCGATAACAGTCACCCTGGACCGCCCTTGGCACATCAAGGATGACTTAGGTGGTAGACCGCTCTACCATGACTCCTCGGATTTGGACATCACTGGCTTGCACTCACATCCCGGGGATGATGAGTCGACGGTTGGCACAGGGTTGGATGAAGGCCCTTCCTTCTTCCAGGGCATTCTCCGCCTCATCTCCGACTCCACTGGAATGCCCCTGGAGCCCATCCAGAAAAAGGCGGAGTACCCTCTCACGGATATCCTCAAGAGAGGGGATACCCCAGAGGAGGCCTTTCCAGTGGCCGAGGCCATCATTGGCCCGGCCCTTGAACTTCGGCAGCATCCTGCCTCCTTCCCAGCACCATCTGCTCGCATGGCCTGCAAGTACGCAGTTCCCATGGGGTCCCTTGCGGGATTCACTGAACACCCTTCAGCCAAGAACCTGGTGACTGCCTCGGTGTCCAGGTGCACGGGTAGTTCGGCCAATACTGACCGACCCCGGACAAGGAGTTCAAAAATATAGACCACTCTGCCTGCAAGGTCTACGCTGCCTCTTCTCTGGGCCTTCATCAGTGCGCTCGGCTTTTTTTTTTTTTTTTTTTTGAACTCTTTATTATCCACCTTCCTGCCTTCGGTGTCCACTCCTTCGGACCGCTCTTACCTTCCGGACCACCATTCCAGGATCTGCCCCTAGAGTGCTTCTTCTTTTTTCCACCCGTTCTATCCTGCACAGCGGGGTCTGTCCTGGAATTGGTGGTCTTGGGTGGAAGCGGTGCGTCATCTAGGACCACCGAAGGGATTTTCTGTTTTCTGTGTTCCCATCAACCCCCGCCCCTGGGGCGCCGGGCGCAGGGGCGTGCGTCCAGAGGCGGCGTGCTGATGCGTCTCTCTCAAGCGCCTGACAGCGTCCCCCCTCCCCGACTCCATGAACGGAGCCGCCAGCCCCCTTGAGAGCCCATGTTCCCACCGGCTCTCTCAGGGTGTCGGGTGCAAACTGGACCCCTGGTATCCCACCCCTGAGAGAGGAGAGCATCCGTTGGGACGCTCAATCCTCTCTCTCCCGGCCGACCCCCATCGACCTGAGTCCATTCCCAAACCCGGGTCGCCGGTGTGGCGCGAGGTGTGGCGTCCAGCGCCTCAGCCCTCAGAGCCACCGGGCCGGCCTGGCAGCTCGGCTTTTATTATGGCACACTTCTCCCATGCCCTCCTGGGGTCATGAACGAGGTCCTCCCTCATCTCCCACCGGACATGCAGACTACTGTCAAGCAGGTTCATGACCAAGGTCGTGCTGTCGCTAAACAGCTGCTCCAGACAGCCTTGGATATTGGAGATTCTTGTGCCCGCTCATTGGCAGCCGCAGTGGCCTCTCACTGTAGGGCTTGGCTGAGGCTTTCCTCCTTTCTGGTGGATACTCAGCATAAGCTAGCTGATGTGCCCTTCCTGGGGACCAACTTGTTTGGTCCAGGAGTGGCCGGTCACCTTCAATGTATAGAGCAGTCCAGTGCCACCTTGGGTGCTACTTCTGCCAAGGGTTCTTTGGGCAAGAACCAGCAGAACAGAAAGAAGAAGCCATTTCGGCACTCTTCCCCTGCGGTCAGGCAGCCCTCCTATCAAGGAGGTCAGCAGCAGCAGGCTCAAGCTTGGTACCCGCGGCCCAAGCAGGGTCCTCAACTGCCCCGTGAAGGAGGCCGAGGTGCAGGTCCTGGAGCCTCCTCCTCCTCCTCTAAGCCTGCCCAGTGATGGGTTGGGGGTCGCCACCCCTGCACTCGTCACGCTAGCTCTGGGTCCTCCTGTGGGGGTCGGCTCCGCCACTTCCTTTCCGCCTGGTCCGCTATCACTTTAGACAGGTGGGTTCTCAAAGTGGTCAGTCAGGGACTGCCTCTGGAATTTAAGCAGTACCCTCCCAGCCGAGCCCGTGCCCATCGGGAGGAACGGATCTCCACATGCAGCCAGTTGGCTCTTCGAGATGACGTGGCTCAGCTCCTCCTCAAGGAGGCAGTAGCCCCAGTGCTGGTTCCTCTGACAGACCCAGGCTTTGTTTCCAGGTACTTCCTGGTGGCCAAGCGGACGGAGGGTTGGCGCCCCATCCTGGATCTCCACGACCTGAATCAGCATCTCAGGCCCGCACCTTTCGGATGCTCACCGTGAATCAGATCATACCATCCCTGGAGTGAAACATGTGGTTCTGTTCACTGGATCTACAGGACGAGTTTTTTCACGTCTCGATCCATCCATCCCATCATCGGTTCCTCTGCTTCATGGTCGAAGGGGCCCTGTACGAGTTTCGAGCCATCGGCCTGTCATCGGCCCCTTGGGTCTTCACCAAGTGCATTGTAGTGGTGGTGGCCCATCTTCGGCGTCGAGGAGTCAGAATCTACCCTTATCTTGACGACTGGCTCTTGGCAGGTTCCTCCCTTCAGGAGGTGGAGAGATCCAGGGATCTGGCCCTCCACACCTGCTCCCAACTTGGCCTCCTGATCAACGAGGCCAAGTCGGAACTCGTGCCCTCTCAGGTGATGGGCTTCATCGGGTGACTCTTGTCAAGCCAGAGCTTGGCTTCCGGCGGACAGGATGGAGGTTCTCTCCTCCTTTGCCTGATCATTTCTGGTTGGGCACTTGCACCCTGCCCGGGACTTTCTGCGCCTTCTGGCTTACATGGTGGTGTGCACCTCAGTGGCCCATTGGGTCCGATGGCACATGTGCCCCCTCCAGTCGGAGCTGGCTGCCCAGTGGACTCAGTGATATGGTCACTTCAACCAGCTGATCACTGTAACCCAGGAGATGTGGGACGCTCTACAATGGTGGACCGCCCCAGACCGGTTGCAGGAAGGGATTCCATTTGTCCGCTTCGAGATGACGGTCGTCCTTATGATCTGTGCCTCTCTCATGGGCTGGGCACCCCACATGGGGGACAACAGGGCCCATGGGTTCTGGACCCCTGAGGAGTCCCGGTGCCACATCAACCTGTTGAAGCTCAGAGCGGTCAGACTGGTGTTGTCAGCTTTCGCTCCTCAGCTCTGGGGTTAAGTGGTTCAAGTCCAGACGGACAATACCATGACCATGTACAACCTCAACAAACAGGGTGGCATGCACTCCCGTCTGCTGTGCAAGGAGGCGCTCCACATCTGGACCCTCGTAGGCCAGTTGTAGGTGGATCTCCTAGCCATCCATGTGGCAGGAGCCTCGAACCAGCTGGCAGATGCTCTCATCCGCATAGGCCAGACATCCCTTGAGTGGTCTCTCCATCCAGAGGTAGCTTGCAGCCTGGTCTCCCGTTGGGGCAAACCACTGGTGGACCTGTTTGCCTCCAAGGAAAACACCAAGCTGAGGCTGTTTCATGCCTGCCCCCCTCAGCAGGGCTCGCTGCAGGGGGATGCCTTCTTGAGGCCATGGACCCCAGGCCTCCTGTACACCTTCCCTTGATACACAAGATGTTACTCAAGGCGAGGAGGGACAAGGCGAAGGTGATTCTGGTAGCCCCAGACTGGCCGCGCCAGTTCTTGTACCAAGATCTCCTCAGCCTCAGCTGCAGGCCCCAGGAGCGGCTTTGTACACACCTGGACCTGATATCTCTGAACCAGGGGAAGGTCTTCCATCCAGACCTTCAATCCCTGCACCTCACAGCCTGGTACCTGAGCGTCTAGAGTTCCAGTCTTTGGGTCTTTCCGAAGATGTCTACACCGTGGTGGAGGCATCCAGAAAGGAATTGACCAGGAAATGTTATGCCTTCAAATGGAAATGTTTTTCCATTTGGTGTCAGGGTAAGGGTCTGGAGCCCTTATCCTGTTCTGTGGCTAACATTCTCGCCTACCTTTGGTCTGTCTCCAAAGGCTGTCTACGGTCATCGACCCTTAGGGTGCACCTGGCAGCCATTTCTGCTTACTGGGCGTGGGCCGGTCAGCCGACATTGGTGCAGGAGACAGTGGTTGGGTGCATTTTTAAGGGCCTGGATCACATATCCCCTCCGGTGCGTGAACCTCCACCTCTGTGGGATCTGTTGCTGGCTTTGGCAAAGCTCATGGGCAAGCCATTCGAACCCATGCACAAATGTGAGCTTTCACACTCGTGAAAGACAGCCTTCCTGGGGGCTGTCTCGTCTGCCAGAAGGACAGGGGAGCTCCAGACACTTTTGGTGGACTCCCTTAACTGGTCTTTCACAGTGACAGAGTTGTTCTGCACCCCCACATGAAATTCCTTTCGAAGGTGGTGTCAGAGTTTCACCTTAACCAGGTGTTAACTCTTCCGGTTTACTACCCTAATTATACCGTGGATGCTGAGTACAGGCTCTGTACCTTGGATCTGAGATGTGCTCTCGCCTACTACAAGGAGAGGACGGCGGAAATTCATAGAGAGGTTCGCCAGCTGTTTGTCACCTACACTGAAGCCGCTTCTGGCAGTCCTGCAGCCAAACGGACCATAGCAGGGTGGATTACATCATGCATAGGTCTGTGCTATGAGTTGGTGGGCAAGGAGCCTCCCAGAGAGATAAGAGCTCATTCTACCTGCCATACTGCTGCATCGGTGGCTGCTTCCAGGGACATCCCTATCCAAGAAATGTGTCGGGCTGCTACCTGGAAGTCAGCAAACACCTTCATTGCCCACTACCACATCGACCTTGAGTCACGCAGGTATGCTGGTTTTGGGGCCTCAGTTATCCAGTCTTTATTTCCTAAGTAGGGGGTGTGCGCCATGCTTCCCTCCTCCCAGAGAACTACTTGGAGTCTGCCAAGATGTGTCGATGAGCAACATATCCATGCTCCTAGAAGAACAGGTTACTCACCTGTAACAGTAGTTCTAGGAGTGGTATATGTTGTTCATCCACACACGCCTACCTGACCTCCCCGGCTTCGGGCGCACGACCTTGCTTCCAGCGGGCTAAGATCTGGCGTCATGGGGCGGAGCCGAGGTATATATAGGGTTGCCACCTTTGGATGCGGCAAAAACTGGATCCTAAGCTCCGCCCCAGCCCCACCCCTTTTCATGACTCATCATGCATTGTTCCTCCTAGAAGGCCATTTGTTATATCACAACACTTAAAGCAGCAATTCAACAAAAATGTTAAGATACTGTACTGTACTGTACCTGTTAAGTTACTTTCCTAGATTATTACTAGTCATTTATTTACTTATGTATTTATTTATTGACATTGGTTTATCAAAGAAACATACAGAGATAAAAGAAATATCATTTACAGATATGATCTGAGGGCAGACAAGGGAAATAGAGTAAATAGCATACAACAGTATACATGGTATATAATAATGCATAATAAAGAAATTGTTTCCTGTAACTATATATCTTTCTCTGGCTCCATTCCCTGTTCATGTCCACAGTACTATTTCATTTTTTTTTTTTAAACTTTCAATCTTTATTGCTTTTCAGAAAAAAAAACATGATATGTTATGGGAGATAAGGGTATTTACATAAATGAATAAGTAAGGAAAGGGGAAAAGACAGTAGTTTCCAAATCAAAAGCAAAATACATTACATTGTGCACAAGTATCATATAAAGAAAAGATTATCTCATTTGTTTCATAAAAGGAAGCTGATAACAGGAAATTAATCTGAGTGTATTACAATCGGGTATGAATCAAAAACTCTGGACCAAAAGAGGGGAGGAAATGAGCTTTCCCCTCAGCATCAGGGCACAAAGTCAGCACGTACTGACATAATGTACAGAACCCATTTTCTCCACATAATTTCAAAAGCCTCTAACGACTTATTGACCAAGGCTGTGAGCCTCTCCATCCTATAAATCTCAATCATCAGATTTTGCCACTGCTCCATCGTTGGAGCGGAAGGGGGAGAACCACTTCCTGGTAATGGTCTTCCTTGCTGCCAACAGGGTCAAATTCAGCATCCTTCTACTGGCAGCATCTAATATCATTGGGGAGGTAAAGCCAAATAAAAAAATTAGGGTTCATCATTAATTCTGGGGAGATAATTTGATGGAGGAGCGTTAATAAGGTGCACAAAAAAGGTTGCAAGACCTTACAGGTCCAGAAAATGTGCCCCAATGTAGCAGGAGGGTCCACACTTTCTCCAACAGGCCGCACTATAGTGTTTTATATACTTTTGTGTTATTACTGGTGCTCTAAAATATCTAACAACACATTTCCACGAAAAATCTTTCCATACCCCAGAACTAACACCTTTCTGTATGGCCCGCAAGGAGCCTGTCCAAACAGGGTCTGGTATATGTACCTCTAGATCCTTCTCCCATGCAGTCTTGATTTTATTTAATGATTTATTCTGCATTTTGCGAAGCGCCCCATATAGGGTAGAAATTGGATGAGAAGGAGCAGGCTCTCCGTCTAGTGTCTCGATTAAGATAAACAGTAAATCTGTCGAGGGAAGATTATCCCATTGTAGTTTCCCTAGTGTGTTTATAAAGTTTCTAGACTGAAAGTATCTAAACCTCTCATTATAGGTAATGTTATATTTCTGCGTCAACTCTGTGAGGGAAAGGATCCTGCCCTTGGGCGCAAAATGGTATACTAGGCGTAAGCCCATCTTGAACCAATTATTAAAGCCCTTATCCATTTTACCAGGAAGAAAAGCCTTATGGTAGGGAAGAGAAAACAAAGCCGGCCTACAGGACCTAAAATCCCTGCCTGATATGATGGTTTGCCAACATCTAAGTGTCGTCTGGGTGTAAGGATTAGCTACAGTCTCTATTTTAAGCATAGGGGGGTAGGATAATAGAGTGTTATAGATATCTTTAAATTCCGGTTCCTGTAACTCCACAGTTTCCATCGAGCCTGTACGTGCCATCCAGCCAATAAAGGGAAGCCTAAATTGACATGCCTGATAATACAGCTTGAAATCCGGCAAGGAAAGGCCTCCCATAGATCTGGGCATCTGTAGTAATGCTAGACTAATTCGGGTTTTCGATTTGCCCAAATAAATGCGAAACCTTCCTCTGCAGGGATCTGAAAAGGGGTCTGGAATAGGGACCGGGGTCTGGGCCAAATACAAGAAGCGGGTAATACCACCATCCTGACCGCCTCTATTCTTTGGCTCAGGGATAAAGGCAAATCCGCCATCTCCATGTCCAATGCCATCTTGGACAAAGAGGGGATAATTAAGCCTGAAGAGATCACAACCGGAGTTCCATCTGAACTCCTAGATATATAATACTGCTCAAATGCCATTTAAAACTATATGTCTGTCTTAGCTTCATACTAGGGGTAAAATTGCATGCTAGGACTTCAGTTTTATTCTCATTAATTTTGTACGAGATTGCACCAAAACTTCTCAGGAGGTCCCATAAGCAGGGAGAGCACTTTCAGGGTTCACGAGATACACTAAAAGGTCGCCTCATGAGAGAGCTAATTTGTGCTCGCCTGTGAGCACCCTTAATCCCTGCTACCTCCTCCCTCTGTCTCAGGGCCTGTGCTAAAGGTTCTAAATATATTGCAAACAAAGGGGAAAGAGGGCAACCCTGTCTGGTACCTCGTGAGAGGATATAGGGCAGGAAAATGAGCCATTCAATTTAATGTAAGCCCTGGGCTGATAATACATAGCTTTGATTAGATTGATAATTGGTTGGGGTATTCCCATCATACCTAGCACCCCCACAAAAGGCCATTCGACACGGTCGAACGCCTTCTCCGCATCAAGGGAGAGAAGGAGAAACTGCATCCGTGGCTCTAACCCTTGCAGAAGGTGCAAAGTTCTTTTGATGTTATCCTGTGTCTGTCTACCTGGCACAAATCCGTCTGGTCCAAATCTATTATTTCTGGGAGAAATGCTTGAAATCTTTTAGCCATTATAGATCGAATACCTTATAGTCAATGTTGAGGACTGAAATAGGTCTGTAGGAGGAACAGAAGGTCCTGTCCCTGCCAGGCTTCAGAATGCTAGATATATCGCATATCGCCAGAGTCCGGTGGGCTCCCCTTCTGGACAGCCCTACAGGCCTCCAGCAATGTAGGGACCAGGTCCATTCGGAAAGCCTTATAAAACTCTCCCGTATAGCCATCGGGACCAGGGCTTTTATTAGTTTTGAGGTTGACAGTGCCAGCTCTAGCTCTGCTCTGGAGATCGGATTTTCTAAAGCTTGTCTTTGGGTTATGGATAATTTGGGAAACTTAAGGTTTCCATAAAGGCCTGATAGGCCTGGGGATTTTCGGTATGTTCGGGTCATAAAGGTTAGTATAATGCCTCTGGAAAGCTTGTTCAATCTCCAAGGGAGGGTAAGTAATTTCCTTGAGGCTGGGTCTCTTGATTGGCCAATGTTAGATCTGGTCTTATGCTGTCTAAGCCTGTAAAAGCCAGTAGGCGAGTGGCTCTGGGACCCCCTTCATAGTATTTTTGTTTCAGGAGTTGCAAAGCTTGCTCAGTTTGCATGTCTAAGATACCCTGGATTTGCTGTTTAATAGTTTGTATGAGAGGAGCACTCCCGGATCCCCTGCTGCATGTTGAGACTGAAGCTCCTGCAATTGGCCCTGCAGCTTATTCGCTGCTTCTTCTGGTAAGCAGCATATTTAATATATCTCCCCTTAAAACTACTTTGAGAGTGTCCCATAGGACTCCCTTTTAGTATCCTGAGCATTATTATCCTCTAATATTTGTTTTATTCTGACGTTGCATAGTGTCCCTGAATTTTTACTGTTTAGTAAGAAATTATTGAATCTCCAAAGAGAGTTTTCCTCTTGGTATCCCAAATCAAGTTCAGAGTTATTAACGAGTGGTCTGACAGTGTAGTAGGGGATTGTATGCAGCTTTGCACTTTATACAGGTGTTCCTTGGAGAGATGTATATAGTCAATGCGGTATACACCCTATGTGGCGGAATAGTGCGTGTACTCCCTCTTATTGGGATTTTGATTGCACACACATCGACCCAATGTGCCTCAGCAGGAAGGCCCGCAAATGCGGTGCGCGGGAGATTTCTTAAATGGCTTCTTAGGAGGTATCTAGAGAAGAGTGGGCATATTATGATCTCCTCCCAGCACCAGAACCCCCTCTCTCCAGAACCTCTGCAGCAGCAGTTTTCTGGTCGCAGCCCCTCTCAGGGGATATATATAGAGACAAGAGTGAGTTCCTGCTCCTGAAACTGCCCAACTGCATGGCTAAACGCCCTCAGGGTCCGAGTAAGAGTTTATTAATTGGAAGGAATACCTTAGGATTAGTACAGCAGCTCCTCCTCTTTCCCTACTATAAACAGATGCCACAACTGTGGCAAACCCAAATTTAGTTAATTTTGATGTTCTTGTTTGCTTAGATGGGTTTCTTGCAGTAGTATAAAGGAGGGCTTCAGCTTTTTGAGCGAGGAAATCACTCTATATCTCTTAATAGAGTTGTTTAATCCATTGACATTATGTGAACATATTCTAATTCTTGTAGCCTCACCCATTATCAATAAGGAAAAACACTGACTCTCTTTGTATACCTGATTGGACCAGTATAACTGCACCTCGCTTGAGGATCCAGAGCAAGGACCTTCTTATATAGGATAGACTAAATAAAGTAATTTGCTTCCCTGTAGAATAATTTCATAAAGAACTTTCAACTTGTGACATTAAAGGAAAATAAACAACAGTAAGAAGTATTATGCAACGTAAAACTAAACTATTTATTAGCACTTCCAAGAGTGGAGCGTATATATTACCTCTGGGAAAGGGCCACATCATACACATGCAGGCGAGACCCTGGGAGGTATTGTGACCTTTAGAAGGCAGAACCCCACAACCCTGTATAGCACAGGGTTAAGTAGTTGGGACGTGGAACCAGGGATAATAGTGAACAGGGCCAACAGCAGTTGAAAAATCCGCGAAAAGACCCTGGATAGGCAGCCACGAGGCCGTTGCATGGGATTATATCTATTCTCCCACACAGCCCCCAGAAATAATAAGTTTTAAATTCCAACTGTCAGCGCTCGGCTCTCAACATATTTCAGACTATTCTGGAAAACCCAATGAAAATAAGAGACCCGAAACAAAATTGTCCTGTATTAAGGAAGTTCCATCCAGTCTATAACAGGACCACCAATCCTTGGCTAGTGTCCCTGGTTGTTAAATTATAAAGTTCACTCAGAACCTTGAACTACAACCAATAACTACCAGTCGGCTTCAGGTGTCCATGCCTTGTTGTTCCGCCTCCAGGATCACTTCTCGGGAGGGTCCGGGACCAATGTACTGTCTAAGGTGTCTTAAGGATCGAAATCTTCCTCTCTTCTCTGCATCCCTGTGCGTATCAACGCTGTCATGCCATTCAGGTCGAGGGGGACGCTTTTGTTGTTGCACCGGACTAGTAGGGTGGAAACTCCAGCCTCTCTTTTTCAGTTCCGGGAGAATGTCTTCTGGGGCTGAGTATATTGCTGTTCCATTTTCCCAGAATACTCGGAGCCTGGCAGGGTATGGAGTTTGAAATTTAATATTTTCTCTCTTAGCAGCTTTAATATGGGTGCATAAGCCATCCTTAGCTTCATGATGTCTGTAGGATAATCGTTATCGAACAACAGTCTCACTGAGTTGTAGGTGACCTTTTCTGAGCCCATGCTGTTCGTGAGAATCTGTTCCTTATCTTTGAAGCTAGAAAACTTCATTACTATGGATCGAGGTCTTGCATTAGGGTCTGTAGGTTGCTTCATCAGAGCTCTGTGGGCTCTTTCTATCCTGAATTGAAATGTAGGAGGGAGAGACAGGACATCTTTTAATAAATCAGACAAAAATCTTCCATTTACCTGTCTCCGATCCTCTGGGAGACCATATAGCGTAAGTTATCTCTCCGTGATCTGGCTTGAGATCTGTGATTTTTTTCTCTTATGTTCTCATACTGATCCACTAAATAGTCGATTGCTGTATGGAGCTTATGTGTCTGCTCTGTATTCTCATTGGAGGTTAGTTCCGATCTATCCATTCTCTCCTCGAGTTCCGTAGGCGGTTCTGTAATACTGTAAACTCTTTTTTATTTTCGGCTCTAAATGCCTTTATTTCCGCAAGCAGTGTCTCAAAACGGGATCGGGAAAGTCTCTCCGTTTCCCCATCTGTATCGAGGTCATGATCCGCTAGTATGCTGCTCGTAGGCGAGACGCTGCGGCTGTCACTAGGCCTCCGTTTGAATCTAGCTGCATCGGGTTTCTGAAAGCTTCTTCCAGAGCGCGAATTCAGTTTATTTTTACTCCCCATCATTTATTGACTTCAAATAAGCTGAATTAGAAGGTTTCCAGGCGAATTAGGGGAGAAATGTCTGTAGGCTGTGCGGGAGCTGCCTCTCTATGCTACCATCCCTGGCGCTGACGTCACCGGAAGTCCACAGTACTATTTCAAAGCCAAAGAAGTGACCATACTTTTTTCTTGAAGAAAAAAAAAGATTTAAAACATTTAAAAATGCATAAATTCTGTTAGAGATGAAAATGTTTACCAGCAAATGAAAGTGGAAAACAACCGGCTCTGTTACTGTTACAAAAGGTGGGGGCAGCTGTGCTGCTATGCCACTTTAAGATGCATTGGAAAAGATTAGGTTAAGTAAGTGTTAATGGCCATACTTTACACCTCCCAAGCTGACTGCTTTCACAAACAAAAGGCTATATTGACAACAGAACTTGTTTGTAACCTGGACATGCAGCTGAAACAATAAATAATATGACATTTGTTTCAAAAATATGTGAGCACTCAAAATGGCTCAAAAACCTGACCAGCACAGAGTAAAACCAGATTACCTGATAGGGACCCTGAAAACCTGATCACCAGGTAAAAAACCTGACAGGTGGCAACCCTAGGTATATACCACCCAGGTGGGTGGGAGGAGCCAGCTTGGAGACTTCCGGCAAGATTTAAAGTGGAAGGGGATATGCCAAGAAATATGGATGAACAACATATACCACTCGTAGAACTACTGTTACAGGTGAGTAACCTGTTCTTCTCGTCAATTTCGGGAAGTCCCCACAGCAGCTGCAAAAGGCTGAGACATTTGTACTCAAGTAACCTCTACTTTTGTACAGTCATCTCAAATCATAAATATATATACCTTATAACAGTAACACCAAATATTTTCTAAACAGAGATCCCAATATCAACTACATTTCCACACATTGATTCACACAATTTTTTATATTGGCAGATATAGATATGCAAGGGAGGAAAAACAGACAGCAAGAGAAAAGTGAGAGACAGTGAGAGGCAAAGAACTGTGAGCCTGTAGGGTTGATCAAGTCTGAAGTCTCTCAGGAAAATTTGGTTGCGCAACCAGATAGAGAAGGGACAGAAAAGGAAGGATACAGATCCTTGCATTTAAACACTTTCTCCATAACAAATGGGACAAAGTCCTATTCTGGGGACGACTCAGTTAAGCGCTTTGTAGTTTAGCGCCAGTCATCTCAGCGCCACTGATTTCAGTGCCTGTCATTTCAGCGCGAAAGTCAGTGACAGTGGTCTTAATTCAGCGCCTGTCATGTCAGCGCCGGCAGACCCTGTCAGCTTTTCTTGAAGGCATTTGTAGAGGGAATCCTGAATGAAGCCATCAAATTGTCCTGAAAGAAACACTACAGAAAAATAATAAACTCTGGTTAGAGCTTAAATAGTAATTGTAATAACCTGACAGGGATGCAGGAATAATGCGCAGCTTTGTTGCTTGACCCACATCTTGAAAACATGTGAACGGGTCAGCATAAAAATGAGACTAGCAGGAAACCCTTCTCGGTTTTAAATGCACGGCCCAGTTAAACGATTGTTACCTCAGAGTTCCTGGTTGAGACTATACACAGCTGACAGACGCAGTACTGGCATCCAGCCACTCTTAGAATTGCCATTAATGGGGTCACTCATTCCTTTGATTCACAAAAGGCTATGAGCGCGGATATGGCAGGCGCTGTAATAGGACGGTGCTCTGTTGTGTGGCGCTAGAGTGACAGCGCTTTACTGAACAGCGCTTAAATGACAAGCGCTTAACTGGGCTACACCCCAAATTCTACTCTGTCACAGGGCACTCCACAGATGGATCTGTTTGCCTCCCCAGAGAATTACCGACTCCCCAGGTATTTTTCCATTATCCCGAACAGAAACTGGCAATCTATAGATGCCCTGTCCCAACCCTGGACAGGTCTCTGCTTATATGCTGTCACCACCCCCGTCCCTGTCCTGCATCGGACTCTACTGAAATTACAGTTAGAACTGGCCACTATGATTCTCATAGCCCCAGTGTGGCCTTGTCAGATGTTTCCCCCACTCCTACAACTGTCAGTACAGGATCCTGTCCCATTGCCTATCAGACCAGACCTCCTGACTCAGTGTCCTGGATCTCTCCTGCATCCCAACCTGAAGGCTTTACACCTTCACGCTTGGTTCCTGAAGACGCTTTCATAACTCGCTTACAAGCGTCCTCTCCTGCTGCCAATATCCTCTTGGCTTCCCGTAAGCCAACAACAAGAGCAACATACAACTCCAAATGAAAACATTTTTCCATATGGTCAGCCTCTTGATCGTTGGTCCCTTACTCTTGTCCACTGACAAAAGTTCTGGACTACATGGCCACACTGTCTGAGTCCAGTCTAAGTTATTCTTCCATTAAAGTCCACTTGGCCGCCATCTCCACTTTCCATGAACCTATGGATGGCAGGTTATTGTACCAACATCATCTAGCTAAGATGTTTTTGAAAGGAATGTTTCATATTAAACCTCCTATAAGAAGACGCACTCCTCCATGGGATCTCAATTTTCTGATAGAAAAATTGACCCATGAGCCTTTTGAGCGAGCTGCCAGTTGTGAACTCTGTTTTCTTTCATGGAAAACCCTATTTCTGGTTGCTATCACATCTGCTCAATGTATTTCCGAGCTCCATGCCCTCATGTGTAGGGAACCTTACTTGATTTTCCACAAAGACCGGGTGGTCATTTGTACCAACACTTCTTTCCTTCCTAAAAAAGTCTCCGAACATACTTTAGGTCAGTCCCTGGAGCTTTCAGTCTGCTATCCAGACTACTCCAATCAGGGTGAACATCTACTACATACTCTGGATGTTCACCATGTACTACGCTACTATACTAATCTGGAAATTGATTAGAAAGATGTCTCAGCTGTTCGTCTCTTTTGCCCTGGGTCACGAGGGCTTCCCGGTTGCCACACGTACTCTTTCATCCTGGTTGGCACACTGCGTTTCATTTTGTTACAAAAAATACAACAAGCCTTTACCTGGATCGGTCCAAGTCCACTCCACTAGAGCTATGACCACTACTGTGGCTTGCTTTAAGGGAGCCTCCATTTCAGATATCTGCAATGCGGCTACCTGGTCCACGATCCATACATTCACAAAACACTACAATCTGGATATTGCCTCACGATGTAGGACAGCCTTCGGCCGTGCAGTCCTACAAGGTCTCTTATAACTGTCCTCTCACATGGGCATTACTGCTTGGGAATCATCCCAAAAGTATTACCTACTGCAAGAGACCACTCTGTGGAAGATGGTACACTTACGTAAAAACTTACCGTAACAGTAGATCTTTGAGGAGTGTCTCTTGGCAGTAGGTTTAGTCCCACCCTCCATCCCCCTTTTTCTCTAAGAGAGCAAGTTCTGCTCCAATGACCGGTTGGGAATCCTTTGGTACCTCGGCTTCCCCTCAGTCCTCTCTTTGTGAGCTGAATCCAGTGGGGGAACTGAGGGTACCAGGGATAGCCCACAATTATATAGGAAACAGGAAGCTGATGTCATGTGTGGGCAGTCCTTGGTGAAAAATTGCTAGAAGAGCTGCCGTGCACCACGATGACCTCCGCTGGATACCCAAAAGTGTTGCCTACTGCAGCGGACACTCCTCAAAGATCTACTGTTATGGTAAGTTTTTACGTAACTGTACTTTCTAGGAGTGGTATTGGTGTTTATCCACACTGACCCACCCAACTGCCCCTAACAAATGGTACACTGATTTTGCTTCCAGCGAGCAAGATCTGATGTCACAGGGCGGTGCCAAGGAAGTTACCTCTGTGGTGGGTGGGAGGAGCCAGCTTGAAGACATTCCAGGAAGCCTTGTAGGGAAAAGGAACACACTACCTGAAGTGTGGATGAACACCATATACCACTCCCAGGACTACTGTTACATGTGAGTAACTGGTTCTTCTCTGCCACAGTGATGCAGGAGCTGCCAGGCCAGATCCTTTTGGATTTCCCAGGATCACCCACAGTCACCTACTCAGCATAGGAGGAGGATCTTCCATACTCTTTTTCTTTGTTTTGCTTCTGCCAAAGGTGAAAGAACTCAGACCTTCTCGGTTGGGATAGCACACCTCCCTCTTTAAGGATAGCTTGCTAGTTGAGACCAAAGAGTAGGGCTCTGTGGAGAAGATTGATTCTTGAAAGGTAGGAAAGTTACTTACCATATCCCCAAATCTTCAAGAATATTTCTCCATGGAGCCGCTTTCAGTGCCCAGCCTCCTTTTTTTTTTTACGCATGGGTTACTCAGAGGTTGGATGCTGTGACATAGATGTATAGACGTTGTTGACCGGCAGATAAAGGTCTTGTGGCCCATCCAGTCTGCCCTATCCCTCTTTCTAATGCTTAAGGTACCTTAGATGCTACAAGCCCCCCCCCCGCCCTAGCTTGATAATTCTCATGTGCCGATCCCACGCATTCTTGAATCCCTGAACCGTGGCCGCCCCCACCACTTCCTGGGGGAGACTGTTCCATCTCTCCACCACCTTTTCAGTGAAGTAGAATTTCCCTCTAAGTTTCCCCCTTTTAGTCTCATGCTGTGCCCCCTTGTGCTATTTCCCATCATGTGAAAGATGCTCCCCTCTGGTACCCTGTTGATCCCCTTTAGATACTTGAAGGTCTCTATCATGTCCCCCCTTCCTCCAGGGAGTACATATTGAGAGCTTTGAGTCCCTCCTCATACAACTTATGCTGCATTCTGGACACCATTTTTGTCACCCTCCTCTGTACTGTCTCCATCCTGTCTGTGTCTTTTTGGAGATGGGGCCTCCAGAACTGAACACAATGCTCCAGACAATGCTTTACTAGGGAGTTGTACAATGGTGCCACCATTTCCCTCCTTCTACTTGTTATACCCCTCCCTATGCACCCTAGTATTCTGTTAGCCTTTCTGTCTGCTTTGTAACACTGTTTAACCACTTTCAGGTTGTCTTCTATGACTACCCCTAGATACCTTTCCTCTGTGATGGCCTCCAGTGTTACCCCATCTAGTTCATACTTGACCGTAGGATTCCCTCTCCCTAGGTGCATAATCTTGCACTTTTTTTGCATTGAAACTCAACTGCCATTCCTTGGACCAGTTTTCTAGCCTCTTTAGATCTCTCCTAATTTTTTCTATGCCTTCTTTAGTATCTACCTTGCTACATAGTGTTATATCATCCGCGAACAGGCTAACCCTCCCTTCAAGACTCTCTGCAGTATCACTTATGAAGACATTGAAGAGCACTGGTCCCAGCACTAATCCCTGGGGTATGCAACTTGTTACCCATCCCTCCTTTGCGCTAACCCCATTTACCACCACTCTGTGTTCTGTTGCTCAACCAATTTCTAACCCACATGCCCACCTCTGTCCCCACTCCTAGATTTGCCAACTTGTGTACTAGTCTCCTGTGTAGGACTGTGTTGAAGGCCTTCCTGAAGTCCAGATAGGCCACATCTACTGCTCTGCCTTGGTCTATTTCCTTTGTTACCGACTTGAAGAAATCAATCAGATTGGTCTGGCATGACCTCCCTGCCATGAATCCATGTTGCCTTGGGTCCAGCAGCCCCCTTGTTTCTAGGTAGTCGACCAGCTTTTCTTATCTTGAAAACTTAGTAGGTTGATGAATCAGTGGCTTACTTTTACCACTGTTCACTTCACACTGAAGAGAGTGGGACTGCTATACATGCGTGTGGAAGGCGCTAGCTGTCTTTTTTTTTTTTTTTTTTTTAACACCGCCGGAGGGACCAGTGCTCTGAGACTTGCAAGCTTTATTCAGTGCAAGGCTGCTTCTTATGAGCTATGGTTTCTCATACTTAGTATGTCATGTATTACTTCACCTTGACTGTATTCTAGCACTTGCATTGAAGCAGACTTTGATACCAACAGAAATGCCTTGGGGCAGGCCTGCCAGCGCAGCGTTAGCACCACTGTTCATAACGAAAACTGTCCAGTTTCAAAAGTGAGCCTGTGTCATTGGAGGGCCAGCTGGGTGAGTAGGATTGAGCATCCCAGGGATTGCTCTCATCCTCTGGGGGATGGATATCCAACACTAGGTGCATGATTACAGTCTAGCCAAGGCTAGATGGTGGCCTACCCTAGCTGCCTAGAGTTGCTGCTAGGTGCCAGCATGCTGCATATGTACACGCTCTCAGACATGCTTGGGGCACCATTGCATAGGCTGAATCAGGAATGTAAAAGGAAAAAATCCGCCAACCAGGAGGATGGTGCCTTGCCTAGACCCCCCACACGTCCAACACTGGGCCTGGATTATTTCTAGGGTTTCACCTCCACCAAAGGCTGACTGGATTATGTGGGGAGCAGCCATGGAGCAGAAGGCAAACCTGACTTGGAGGGCAGGCCGAGAGCGCGGCCTTGTGGTGTGTTGTGGGTGGTTTGGACTTTCAGATTAAGGGGGGCCTTGGTGGATGGGAAGTGGCACTGGCAAAGGCCAAATTATGTGCTGGTCAGAAGAGATAGGGGAAAAATAGAGTTTGGGGGAGGGGAGCAAATGACAGCAGCAATGCCTTGTAAATTTTTTCCAAGATAAGAGTAGTGACTGGCCAACATTCTTTGTGCTTAATTCTGTGTATTAGCATGGTGCAACAATACCTGTAAGTGTCCTCGCTTTTGCTCACCACATTATATAGCCTCTTCACTGGTGGACTTTTCTGAATTCCCATCATTTAAGTATTTATTATTTCTAGCACTTGTTTTGAATTTGCATTGCTCAAAGTAAATGCATGATATTTTTGTACAGCACTTTAGACTTCAGAGCCTGCTACCCTGGGGCTGTGGTAGCCCCTCAGTGGTAAAAGTTTTAATTTTAATGCACTCTGACAAGTTTGGGAAAGGATCGTAATTGTGGCCGAACTGCCAGCCAGCCGATCCCTTCTCACTTCCTAGTCTGCCTGCTCAGCCCCCGCGCTCCCTGATTTTGTGACGTGGTACTCGGAAGAGCGGCAGGACCCACCCCCTGCAAGTCTATGGGGCTAATTTTCAGAGCAGTTTTGCTAAAGTTTAAACTAACATTTGATAAAAATGAGACACCGCTCAACTAATAGGGAACCTATAAGTTGAGCAGTGTCTTTCATTTTTGTCATACGTTAGTTTAAACTATAATAATCAGCTCTGAAATTAACCCCATAGACTGTCAGGAAACTGTCCACTGCTTTCCTGGTACCACGTCACAAAATAGGGAGCGCGGGGCGGAGCAGGTGAACTAGAAAGTGGAAGGGATCGGCTGGCTGGCAGTTCGGCCACAATTACGATTCCTTCCCAAACTTGTCAGAGTGCATTCAAATTAAAACTTTTACCACAGAGGGGCTATCGCAGCCCCAGGGTAGCAGGCTCTGAAGCCCACAATATTCTATCACATGTTTACTTCAAACTTTCATTCATGCTCTCTGGTTCTACCCACGCTCCTCCTTATTCTGTTGAATATAATCAAAATAGCGTAGCATACTTACCAACATCATAAAAGCAAATGCAAAAGTCATATCAATAGTCTTTGGTTCCTTGGATTCATAGTGAATCAAATGTTTATGGTAAGTGTTACGTCATATGCATTTGGGTCTAACCAGTACCATTTTAATAACAACATAGAATGTGTTTAAGCAGTTATGATCTTCATCCACGTAACAGATTTTCCTTACTTTTTTTTATTTTTTGCATTAGAATGCAGAAGAAGAACCATATGGAAAAGTTTCGTTTTCCCCAGTATCTGAATTTGCCATGGAAGAGCCATCTTTTCCTGAGGAAAAACCAATTCCTCTGTCTCAACCATGGGCATCCTCAGGCCCTCAGTTAAATCTTAATACTTTCAGCAAGAACCTACCTGAGACAGAACAAATACAGGAAGAAACTGATCAGAACAAGTCGGAGGAATCAGACTCTGAATTTGGTTCACGTTTCAAAGAAAAGGGTGCAGGATCTGACCAGACTACCGAGAGAAACAGACAATGTACGAAACAACATCCATTCCATGGAAAGACAGCTTCCCAGCACTTGAAGTTGCCCCAGTGGCAGATTGCTTTAGCAGGAAGTCAAAAGATACAGTGACCAGCCTACAGGCTAGTGATGCTGTGAAGGTAAGGCCCCATTACCTGCTGGTTTAGTTAGAAGGTACAGAATGCCTCACTTTTGCAGGTTCCCCTCCATGTATAGGGGTAACCAGAAACAAGTTTGTAGCACAAATTAAGTGGTGGTAACAGCTGTCAAGGTGAGGAGGCTCCCACTGAAGATGATAGAGGTGCCATGATCCACTGTTAATGCATTACAAACCAATTTGATCCTGATCACCACTTTGTCCCATTATTTCTTCTTCCAGTTATCTGTCTAGGTCTACATGAATGTCAGCTAGCTGGAGAGGAAGTTGTCCTGAGCAGTGCTACAGACTGCATCACACCTATTGCTGACTGACGCCATCGGCCTGGGGTTCACTCAAGTACTAGGTGACACCCCCCCAACGCACAAAGGCTTGAGTTGGTTCTTTAATACTCCATATTTTGTTTATGGCATGTTCACAGTGGCAACAAGACTGTAGCATTAGCGCATTACCAAATTGTTACAGATGATGGTTTATTGTAGAGCCGGAGTGGTGATATAGTCTCTGTTGCTAGTGAAGTGTTTTGACACTAAAGACTGCAGCACCACCCTCATGGATGGCAGTTCCAGTAGGCAAACCGATACAGTACATCTAGTTCCTGGTCCTTGACCATGCCCGGAGCCACTACTGAGAGAGGAATGATTGAGGTACAGGGGACAGAGGGAAAAAAGATTTCCTAACTATAATAAGAGCAAGATATAGAACCATTCATGATGGTCTTGTTGTTTATATTCACTTACAGTTGTATGTTAAACTGGTTTTAGCTGAATGCTTTATCATTTTTTTTTCCATTTCGTAAGGATCAAGACGTTTTGCTGGGTAACACCCCTTTGCAGTCTGTGGAGGATAGCGCTGAAGTCCAAACTGAATTTGGAAATATCTTTGAAAGAACAATCACTGTTGCCAAAGGCAGCTCTAGTCTTGGTAAATTCTTTTTATTTTATTATATTTAGAGGCTGTTTTAATTATATGTTTGAGGATAGCAAAACAATTTAAAAGCAGATGTTATACTAACTTGAGGCATTATCAGTCATTAGCCTCCAAAAAATAAAGTTGACATATGTGAAACTATTTGAATTCCAAACCATTCTGTACTTTTTAAAATCTTTTTTGCCTCTTCACCGGGAAAGCCATTCCATTTTTTATGACCAAGGGCATTTTTATGAGAAAGAGGAGATTTGCTTTCTGTTGAAACTGCCGTGTCTGTTAGTGGGGTGAAGGCCTGTTCAAACTGGGAAGTCTTCATTCTTCTAGGGAGGAAACAACGGCACTGGGCCCAAGCTTTGAGGCTTACATTTCTTTGCATTTTAAATGATGTAGTGGCTGAGGCTAGATTGATCTGCGGGGCAAACTCAGTTGAAGGTACTTAACTAGCAATCCTCTTTCTTTCTGCTTGAAGGGACAGGTCCCTGCCTTCATAGCTCTGCAGCGTTGAAGGAATTTGAGTAGTTCAAGCATTTTTCTTGTTGAGTCTTTGACTTTATAAGTCTAGTTTTCAACTTTTCAGTAGTTTAAATGTCACAGGCTTCACTTTGTGGTTGACGATGGCGAGTAAGAGAAAACTGGGTTTGAAGTTCAGGACCCGGAGCATGCAGAAAATTTCGTCCATAACAGGGAGGGGAGCATTGCAAGGAGGTGGGATAGTGGATGGTGGGGAGTACTAATGAAGGGGGCACTGTAGGGCTGGTGAGGACTAGTAGGCGCCCGGGGCAAAATGGGACCTAGAGAGAGGACAGACGTGGTTGGTGCACTGTCCAAGTGGGTGGGTAACTGTTAGGCCAGCAGCCACCAGTTGTCCCCTGCAGACAGTGCTTTGCAGTGCCAGTTCAGTGAGGAACAAGTCTGCCGTTTTGGCAGATTTAATGTCTTGTTTCTCGTTTGATCTGGCTTGCGTCATTGAGACCGGTTGATTAATGATGCGGCCCAGTCTTGGAAGTGGAGGTCCCAGACGGATTCTCTGTGGTTCATTGCCTATGGAGGGATCATAAAGGGGGGTGGCGATCTACTTTAGCTCCAAGTTGAACTTTATTGTGCACCCATCTTCGACATTTGAATGTGTGGCTTTGCAAGAGGGCCCAGGTGCAGATTAAATTGTGGACTTCCTTACTGAGAGGGTATTGGAATCACCTAGATGGTTGGTTCTGGGTGAGTTCAGTGCTTGGATTAACGTTGACGTCTCGTAGTTTAGTCAGGATTCTCTCCAGCTGATGGAATCACTGGGCCTAGTACAACTAGATCTTACTTCGAGATACAGCTCTTGCAGCAGATTACACCATAAGGACTGAAGCCGGCAGATGGCAGGACCCCACGGAAAACTTCTAGCTAGCTATACCCAGTGGGACCGCCCCCGACGTCAGATACATCATAAAAGGGGTGGTCCCCCAGCACCCCTCAGTTCTTTTCCCGCCACCGACTCGCAAGCATCGGCTCCATGGATGCCTTTAGCCTACGAATGGCGCCATAACTTCATTTTTCTCAACAAAGTTCGATAAATAGCCGCATGTCTTCTTCCCCAAATCCTTCTACAGAAGGACACCCCTCGAAGTGTGCTTGCGACAAGCAGATCCTCTTCAAAGACAGGTATTCGGCCTGCTTGCAGTGCCTAGGCCAGGACCATGACACTAAGGCCTGTTCCATCTGCCAGCAGTTCAACAGTCATACCTGGATCTGCCACCAGAAAGCACTTCAGAGTTTTCTTCTTGAAGAAAAACTAAAAGCTGTAGAAAAAGATCCTTCCTCCAGAGGGGAATCATCCCATCACAAGTTGGGGAGACATAAAGAAAAGCACTGGGATAGGGATAGAGAGAGATCCCCGAGTCAGGCCTTGGACTCCCGGGCCAGCTCCAGCTCTGCCCGGTCGGACAAATTTCCCTCCCAGGCTCAGTCTCAGCCCCCTCCGGTGAAAGTCCAGGCTTCGCGGGGCTCTATTTCGGTCTCTCTTCAACCTTTGCAGACCAAGCCTAAAGATAGCCTACCGGCTCTACTGCCAGGTGTGAGGCCTCGGACCAGCAGAAGCACCAGTCTAAGTTGGCTACGGAGTCCAGCACCGATGCTAAGGACCGGCGCCGGGACATCGACCAGCGTTTGGTCTCCCAACCTCCAAGGGGCTCGGACGCCCCTCCGAGAAAGACAACGGACTTGACGTCCTTCAAGTGTATGTTGGAGACAAAGCGGACGCCCGACCCAGCGACCGCTAAGCGTTCCAGGAACCCGACACCACCCCCGCCTCCACCACTAGAAACCAGTTGCCAGGGGACGTCTGAGGAGGACTTCAGAGCACCTGTCACTGACAATCAGACATCGGGGGATATTGAGGATGCCGGGTTACCCCAGGACCCGAAGCCAGACCCGACTGTGCCTCAAGCGCCGGTGCCCAACCCTAAGGATGGGCCAGCACTGATGCCAGGCCTGACGTCTGGCCTCAATATTCATGAGATAAGGATCTCTTTACCTTCTGGTGGAATACCATGAAGAAGGACGTGGTCCCCACAAAGCCTCCACAGGAGGTCCCACCTCCCAAAAAACCTCCTGGGGCAGTGACCCCTGACCGTAAAGACCTTAACCCGCCACCTAGGGGCAGATCCAGAGAAAAGAAGTTGGGGACTAAGAGAGCGCATACTCCAGGACCCCTTCTGAGTCCCCTAGTGACCACGGATATACGAGACCCAGATGGAGATCCCGCTCTTCGTCTGGGGCGAACTCACATCCGGGTACTTCGGACACCTCTCGATCACCCTCTCCTCTCAGCATCCCATCGCCAGACCCCCGTGACCTCCCCAGGTCGCCACTGGATGACTTCTCATTTTCTGACATAATAAGGCACATTCAAGAGAATGTGGGGTGGGAGACTAAGGAATTGGACCCCAAAAGGCAACGCCTGGCAAGGTACCTTAGACAAAAGGACCCCAAGCCTGTGGTGATTCCACCCTTGGAGGACACTTTTCAAGATGCTGCCAGGGCTGCATGGAAGCATCCTTATACTACTCCAGCGGCCCCCAAGAAAGCAGACCGCTTCTGTAGGGCACCGCTGGAAGATCTGTATTTGGCTCAGCAACCAGTGGCTGACTCTGTCATTACGGCCTCCCATGATCACTCTCAACAGCCTCAGCATCTTAGCACCCAACCACTGGACCAGGAATCCAAGCAGTTGAATTCTCTGGGTAGGCGCATGTACACGGCCGCTACATGCTCAATTAGGTCCCTTAACTATCTTACGCACATGGTGCAGTTTCAAAATGCACTGTGGGAGCAAGGTCCAGACGTTTTGAAAGATTTTCTGGATGGGGAAAAGGAGGAATTGTTGAATCTCCTTCGTACGAGTTCACATGTTGGGACTCAAGTCCTCCGAGCCACCTACAACTTGGCGGACTCAGCAGCCAGAGGTGCTGCTATGGGCGTTTGCCTCCGGAGACACTCCTGATTGAGGGTCTCCGGGTTCACCCTGGACATCTAGAAGGGCATTCTGGACGTTCCTTATAATGGTTTTGTTTTGTTCGATGAGGACTCTGAAAGAGTCATCACGAAATTGCAAGTCGCCGGGAAGGCTGTTAGGACAGTACAAGCCATGTACAGACCTAAGCCTGGCCTCTTTCGTAGGGGCCAGAACCGTTTTTGTGGCTGGCAGAACAAGCATCAGCCTCATTCCAACCAGCAACCCAGGGGTAACTATGGCAGAAAGAATCAGCCCAAGTACTCCGGAGGTCAGGGTCAGTGGAACCCAAAATCTGCCCAACCTGCCGGAGTCAGCATGACTCCTTCCCGGCCCCTGCCCACCTCTGGATCAAAGGGAAGAGAGGGTTGGGGGTCAAATCATTTTCTACCTCTCAGGGTGGCAGAGGATAACCTCCGACCGGTGGGTCCTACAACTCGCAAGTTGGGGACATTCTGTAGAGTTCCTCAACCACCCACTGAGAAAACCTCCTCTGCATTCCTGTTACTCGGGACAGCGTGCCCTGCTCATTCAGCAGGAGATCTCGGCATTCCTGGACAAGGATGCCATCGAGATTGTCCCAGAGAACCAGAGGGAAGGAGGATATTATTCCCACTTCTTCCTGGTTCCAAAGAAAACGGGGGACCTGCGCCCGATCCTGGATCTCAGCGACCTCAACACCTCTGTGGTGTACAAATGCTTTCGCATGGTCACCCTTCTGAGTCTCATCCCCATGCTCAAGCAAGGTGCATGGCTAGCGTCTCTAGATATGCAGGATGCATATCTCCATCTTCCCATCACCCGAGCACACAGGAAGTGCCTGCTCTTCGAGGTTCTGGGACGCCATTATCAGTTCTGAGCACTTCCGTTAGGTCTGTCCTCGGTGCCACATGTTTTTACCAAATGTCTGGCAGTTGTAGCAGCAGCCCTGAGAAGGCAGAGCTAGTATGTGTTCCCATATCTGGACGACTGGCTTCTCATGGCCCCCTTGAGAGAGGCGCTGGTAAAGGCGATTCACGATACTCGTTCCCTGTTCAGGTCACTGGGTATCACCATCAATCAGGAGACGTCGTCCCTTGTCCCCTCACAAAGGTTGCAGTTCATTGGTGCGATCTTGGATGTCCACCAAGGAAGAGCCTTCCTGCCCGAGGACAGGGCAGACCGCATCAGGTCTTTACTATGGGACATTATGGCGAAGAAACTAGTGCCCACTTGAACCATGCTTCACCTGCTCGGACATATGGCGGCTGCCATCGCCACGGTCCCCCTGGCCCGCCTCCGCATGAGAGTTACTCAGTGGATGCTGAGAGCCCAATGGGACCAGAGACAGGACCACTTAGATCAGCTCATCAGGATCACAAAATCAGTCATTCAGGACTTACAGTGGTGGCTCTTTCCAGAACATCTTTCCAAGAGAGTCCCCTTCTTGGTGCCTGCTCCATCTCTGACACTCAACACGGACTCTTCAGGGTCCGGTTAGGGAGCTCACCTGAACAGAACCAGGACCCAGTGAACCTGGTCGCCCCGGAGTCGCACCTTCATATCAGTATTTTGGAGATGAGAGCAGTCCTGTCCACCCTACAGGCCTTACAGTCAGAGAGTCCACCAGGCCACATGTTGGTCCAGATGGACATCACCTCAGTGGTATACTACATCAACAAGCAGGGAGGCACCCATTCCTACCCATTTTGCAGGGAAGCAAAGCGTGTGTGGGATTGGGTACTGCAGCACGGTGCCATGATTATTGTGGTACATGTTCCTGGCATAGATAACACCGTTGCGGATCTACTGAGCCAGTCAAGAGCCAGAGCTCACGAATGGGAACTGCTGCAAGAGGTTGCAGAGGGACTTGTTCCACCGATGGGGGACACCAGACATAGACTTATTCGCATCCCCATACAGCGCAAAACTGCCCAATTTCTGCTCGTTAGATCCGGGGCCTGGTGTTTTCTGGCAAGACACGTTGTCCCTCTCTTGGAGGGGCAGGTTGTTTCCTGCCCTTCCCTTTGATCCAGATGGTTCTTCTCAAGCTCCAGTCAGAAGGGGCATCGATGATCTTGGTGGTGCCTTTTTGGCCCAGACAAATTTGCTTTCTGCTTCTACACCAGTTGGCTCAGGAGCCTCCCTTACCCTCAACTCACACTTGCTATCCCAGGAGGCAGGTTCCCCGGTTCACCTGAACCTCAAATCCCTGAACCTGCATGCTTGGCTTCTAAAGACGTAGCCATTCTTAGGCACGGAGTCTCTCAGGGTGTTGCTGATGTACTGGTGGCGGCTAGGAAATCATCCACTCACGCCACTTACGCCATGAAGTGGCGAAGGTTTTGTCTCTGGGCCCAGGCTCGCGACCTTGATCCGCTTTGCTGTCCTGAAAAGTCAGTTTTGGACTACCTCCTATCCCTGTTTCAGTCGGGGTTAGTGTATTCTTCCTTGAAGGTACACCAGTGTGCCATTTCGGCATACCATGCACCGGTCAGTCAAAGGTCACTAGCTCAGCTAGAGGCCTCGCATGCTTCTTTGCATGGTATTCTGCATCTGAGAACGCCCATAAAGAACGCAATTCCTCCTTGGGACCTTCTTTTTGTCCTAGAGCAGCTTACGCTGCCTCCTTTTGAACCAGCTGCAGATTGTGAGCTACACCTTCTCTCTTGGAAGACGTTATTTTTAGTTGCTGTTACCTCAGCAAGGAGAATTTCGGAACTCCAGGCGCTCATGTGTAAAGAGCCTTATTTGATTTTTCATAAGAACAGGGTGTCCTTAAGGACCAGTCCTAAATTTCTTCCCAAAGTGGTGTCAGCCGTAACCTTAAATCAGGATCTCGTTCTTCCGGTGTATTTCCTTAACTACTGTTATAGAGGGGAAGCTTTCCTGCACACCCTAGATGTGCACAGGATCCTCAGGTTCTACCTGACTAGAACCAGACCACAGCGACAGTCCAATCAGCTGTTTCTGTCTTCTGCTCACAGGATGTTGGGAGCACCTGTGTTGAAACAAACACTCTCTAAGTGGCTGGTAAACTGCACTGTGTTCTGTTGATGACACCAAGGTAGGAACAGTGGTGGATGACCTAGGGGGATGGCAGGGGTTGCAGGATGATCTGGCAAAGCTTGAAACCTGGTCAGACACCTGGCAACTGGGGTTTAATTCCAAAAAGTGCAAGGTGCTGCATTTTGGGATAAAGAACCCAAGGAGGAGTTACCAGCTGGGGGGAGTGCAGCTAACCCAGACAGAGGAGGAGAAGGATCTGGGGGTGCTCATTACTGGGTCAATGAACAACTCGGCACAATGTAGGAAGGCAGCTGCAAAGGCCAGCAAAATGCTGGGTTGTATTGCAAGGGGTATATCCTTGAGGAGGGAGGAGGTGATTCTGCCACTGTATAGGTCATTAGTTAGACAGCACCTGGACTACTGCGAGCAGTACTGGCGCCCGTATCTGAAGAGGGACATTAAGTTACTGGAGGGTGTGCAGCGCAGGCTGACAAAGATGATCAAGAGGCTGGGGGACTTATCATACGAGAGGAGGCTGAGGGAGTTGAACATGTACTCACTGGAGGAGAGGAGGGACGGGGGGACATGATCGAAACCTTTAAGTACATGAAAGGAATAAACAAGACAGGTACAGAGGGGCTGTTCAAAGTAAGGGAGGGGAGGGACACCAGGGGCCATGATATGAGACTAGAGGAGGAAGGTTCAGGAGAGATGAGGAGACACTTTTACAGAGAAGGTGGTGGCTGGGTGGAATGCATTACCTGCAAAGTGGTATCCAGTAGAACAGTGGACTGCTTCAAAGGTGATGGACAGGACAAGGGGGAGGGTCAATGAAGGGGAAGGGTGGAAGGGAGGGGCAGCTGCAGAATAAGGAGTGCTAGCTGCACATTCGAGCAGACTTGATAGACCTCTAGGCCTTTATCTGCTGGCAAATTTCATATGTTCGTATGTTGCCAGAAGCGCAACAAGCCCTTATCGGGACCGGTTAAGGGTCATTCAACTATGGGGATGGCTGCCTCCTTTGCTCCGCTGAACAGTGTTGCAACACCGGCCATTTGTGCAGCTGCTACTTGGAGTACAGTGCGCACTTTCATCAGACATTACAGTTTGGACATTGCCTCACGATGCAGAGTGGGCTTTGGCCTGGCAGTCTTCCAGGGACTTTTGTCCTATGCAGTCTAATTAAGGGATCGCTCCTATCCTCCTCCCGACCAGGTTAGCCAAACACCCTTACTGCTTGGGAATCCGTCCTTATGGTGTAACCTGCTGCAAGAGCTGTATCTCGAAGTAAGATAGTATAGTTATGTAAGAACTTACCGTAACAGTAGATTTTCGAGAACAGTTCTTGCAGCAGGTAGTTTCCCTCCCACCTTCCCCTCAGGAGGTTTGGTTCTTCTCTTTGGCATCTCAGATGCAATAGATTATTTAGTCTTCCTCTGGAAGTGGATCCTTGGTCTCCCCTTCAGAACCTTATTGCTTTGCTGGGAGTCTCCAGTGGGAGAACTGAGGGATGCTGGGGGACCGCCCCGTTTATGATGTGTCTGACGTCGGGGGCGCTCCCCGCTGGGTATCGCTAGCTAGAAGTTTTCCATGGGGTCCTGCTGCCTGCTGGCTTCAGTCCTTATGGTGTAACCTGCTGCAGGAGCTGTTCTCGAAGATCTACTGTTATGGTAAGCTCTTACATAACTGTACTTTACTTCTCCGACCCACCAACATGGATATGCCTTGGACCTAGTCTTCTCACTGAGGCTAGAGATTAACAATTTTCGAGATTGACCTGGTCAGTTAGTTGAATCACTTCACAGTGAAGTTCTCATTCAGGGCCCTCTTCCTAGTCCACTGCCAGCGGAGATGGTTCACTGCCACCCTTTGAAGGGATTGCCCCCAGGACTCCAGGTGGTATGGATCTCTCTGGTGTGATGGCAGCTTGTGACACTGGATCAGAGGAAGTGGTGGTAGCCTAAAACAGAGCCATATCCTCAGCCTTTGATTTGGTCGCTGTGGTATGTATATATATATTTTTTTTTTTTTTATTTAGTTGTTTAACCAGGTATAGCACACTAAGCTGAAAGCTTTTTTACAGGCGCGACCTGGGAGCACAAGGAGGTTAAGTGACTTACTCAGGGTCACACAGTATGCAAGTGGAAGCTGTGGGATTCAAACCCAGGTCAGGTCTGCTGGATGTCACCAAATTTGCAGCTCAGAGCCTTAGACCACTGCGCTATACTGCCTCTACTGACACCAGGCTTTGCGCTTGAAATCCCCACGGTTCATTGGGAAGCTATGGGAGCTGATGTCTAGGGGTCAGAGGCTGGAGCATTGTTGGAGGAGATCCTGGACCAATGCAGACAAACTAGCTTTGAGGACTCACTATAGTGAGTACCAAAGGGGGATCTCCCATAAGAAGGCAGCATTTCTGTCCAGGGAGATTGCTACAGGGATGAACCGACCAGCCTGGATCTTCCAGACTATGGACAGGCTAGAACAACCTGCCTGTCTACAGCCAGTGAGAGCTAACTTCCTCCGCTAAGTGAAAAGAGTTTGCTCAGTTCTTTTCTGAGAGGTTGTCTTTTGTTCAGGCCGGGATTGGCCCTGCTGGATTGTTGAGACCCAGCAAGGTTGAGAAGGTTGCAAACAGGTGCTCTTCTCTGGTCTAGGGAGAGTTTAGGTGGAAAATTGAGGCTCATCTTTTGTGAACTGGACCCAGGCCTGACGCACCTTTCAGTAAGTTGTAGAGGGTCTCTGGGACCAGTGTTTACCAATATAGTCTGGTGTTCCCTCTCAGAGGGGACATTTCCAAGCGTGTTGAAAGATGTGCTGGTGAGGCCGCTTCTGAAGAACCCATCTTTGGACCCAGACTGCTTGGCATATTAGACCTGCCTTTAACGTCTCCATTTTAGGAAAGCCTATTCAGAAGATGATGGCATTGTAGTTTGAGGCACTCCTCATAGCCTTTGACATCTGTGAGCCTCTCCAATCCAGATTTAGGTCTAGTCACAGTACAGGGACCACACTGGTCAGAGTGCATAATGACCTTCTCAGGGCGAGACAGAGAACAGTCAGATCTTACTTTGAGAGGGCTCTTGCAGTAGGTATTCACAAATAGGACTAAGCCGCCAGGCGTCGGGACCCCACAGAAAAATCTCTAGCTAGCAGTCTCTGGTGGGTATCACCCCCACGTCAGGTGGCCGACGTCAGTATAAAGGGGGCAGTCCTGATCCCCGCCCTCCAGTTCTTTCCCGCTGTCGGCTTGCGAAAGTACCTTGTGGAAGAACAGCGCTTGCTTTTGTCGCCATTTTGGATAAGTATCAGTCTTTTTCGAACTTTCCTTCTTTATTCTGATAATTGTGTGCTACTACCTCACTGTGTATGTCATCCAAAATGCTGTCGGAATCGCATAAAAGCAAGGGCGACTCATGTGGAACCCAGCTCCCTCACAAGGACAGCCATTCCCTCTGCCTCTTCTGTCTGGGCCCAGACCACTTCGTGGAGGAGTGTGAACACTGCCGAAAGTTCAGTGCTGCGACTTGGAAATGAAGGCAGCAGTCCCTGGAAGCCCATTTGCTCAAAAAGAAAATGGCATCCATGGAAAAGGAACCTAAGAAATTGAGGCAGGCGTCAACTTCTCCTGAGGGCCATCACAAGAAAAAGAGGGACAAGGAGAAATGCCGGGATTGGGGCTCACCATCCACAGCAGCTGCGACTTCGGCTGGAGTCGCGGCTCTCCAGGTAACTCCCCCCCCGGTCCGACTCGTGCTCTGGCCCGACAGGAGCCTCCGTGGCAAAGGAGGCCGGCATTCCTGCTACGGCCTCTAAAACCAGGCCTACCGGTCAGAGTGCGTCTGATAAGTTGAGCGTCGGTCCGACAGACGCCTGCCTGGACACAGCTGGAAAGTCAGTTGTCGGCACCTCCGCCCAGCCAGTGACCCGTTGTCAGGTTCTTCCTCCATCCCTGACATTGGAGAGTCGCCGCAGCACACTCTGGTTGCGTTGCCCACTGAGGACCCCACGTCTTCTCCGGCTCCTCCCGAGGAGTTTGCTCCTCCATCCCTCCCTGGCTGAGGTTGAGGAGCCTGTAATGCCGCCGTCGCAGGTGCCCCCCGGACACCAGATCCTCAGATGCGGACCTGATGTTGGACCACCCGGCGTCACCCCTTGTATCCGGCTTCCTCCACGATTTACTGTCAGAGCCTTCCCGAGGTTGCGGCACCCCAGCGGGTCCTCCCCACTCCAGGCCAGCGCCAGATCTGCTCTGGCCCACCTGCAGGGCCGATGCTGGCGCCAGGATACCCAACGCCACAGTATCCGGCTCCTCAGTACTCGACACCGCACTATTTGACACCGCAGTACCCGGCGCCTCAGTACCTGACACCGGGCCTCCCGCTGTTGTGTTATGGGTACCCTTATTACGTTTTTACAGGTTACCCGTGTCAGAGCCCCCCCTCCGCCGACTCCTTCCCCTCCTTCACCTACCCTGCAGCCTCAGGTGGACTTGAGGGAGGTCTTGGCCTCTTGGTGGGCTGAAGCCAAAACACAGATCACCCAAGAGGTCGAAAAACATATACTGACGCTGGTCCCCTTACGTCGGCGGAAGGAGACTCCCTTACCTCTGCCTGACACCAGAGCTGAATCGTCTGATTCTTGGGCCAGGGAGGACATGTTCCCCTGGGGAACCTCCAGAGAGGGAGATCATCCCACGCTTAGGGAGGCCTCTTCTTTTTATTTGGCATCATCAGAGTTTGCAGAGTCAGATTTGGGCTCCGGACACTGACCTTGAGGACGAGCCCCGTACTCCAGATAGACCCAGGCTGCAAGGTTCTCTGAAGTCCCGTCCGGAAGACCCTTCCTTCTGGAGCTGCTGAAGAAAATTCAGGCTGCCTGTGAGTGGCTATCGGCGGAGCCAGATCCCGAGCGTAAGAAGCTTGTGGCCCATCTGGACCTCCCAGAGACTTCTCCCACCCTGATTCCACCCTGGATCGGGCCTCATGGGGATCTTGTCTTCACTATTTGGAACCTTCCTTGTTAGCCCCCCCCCTTCCCCAGAAGGCCGACAGGCTATATCAGGCTCCTGAGGGGAAGGATTTTCTCGTCCTTCACCCCAAGGCTGATTCGGTGGTGATTGGCGCCGCACATGACTGATCAGTGAACCCTAAGCACCTCAGCTCGTCCCCCCGACAAGGAGTCCCGTCTTCTGGACCAGTACGGGAAGAAGTTCTATGTTTCTTCCACTCTGGGCATGAGGGCCCTCAACTACGTCGGCCACATGGGGGACTACCAGAAGCCTGTCCTTAGTCAGATGGACTCTAAACTGGATTCCCTCCCAGATTTGCAAACAAAGCAGGAACTGGAAGATCTTGTCCACTCTGTGCACTCGGCCTGTAGACACATGCTTCGTGCTGCATATGATGTGGTGGTGCGGTGGACACAACATGCAGGAGCTCGGCCTTCGCCGTATCCTTAAGGCGTCACGCCTGGCTCCAAGTGTCAGGTTTGGCCCCTGAAGTGCAGTCAGCCATCCACAATGCTCCCTTCAGAGGGTCTGTGCAGTTTGGCAGTGATGTCAAGGACATCATCACCGAATTACAGGAGAAGGGTTTGGCATTCAGGTTGGTTCAGACAGTGTACAAACCCTCTCAGAGGCAGAAACAGTCCTTTCGGCACCCCAACCGCCAAAGGCCTAAACAGACACAATTTTGACGTTCCAACAAATGCAAAGCCGCACCAGCTGCCAAGGCATCCCCCCTGCAAGAAAGCTTCCAGGGCCTTGGTCGCTACTCTGCCTTCCACCTCCTGACTCCCTGCCTCTCCCACTGCCTCTGTCCAGTCCAGAGGAACTGGTAGGGGGGAGATTCTCCTCCCATCTGCTGGGTTGGGAGAGGATAACTGCAGACACCTGGGTGCTTCAGCTGGTTTCAACAGAACACTCGATAGAGTTCATTCAAAAAACCCCTTGCAGACCTCCCCCTCCCTCATCGTACTCCCACTGTAATCTGCAGTTGGTGCTGGAAGAAGTCCACTCTCTTCTGCTGAAAGAGGCAATAGAACCTGTCTCCCCCGCCTCCCCCATCTTCAGGGGACAGGTTACTAGTCCCACTTTTTCCTGGTACCAAAGAAAACCGGGGACCGGAAGCCATTTCTCGACCTCAGCTCCCTCAATCAGTTTGTGGAGTACAAACGGTTCCAAATGCTCTCCCTCCCGAGCCTTCTCCCCATGCTTCGGCCGAGGGCTTGTGGCTATGCGCCCTGGATATGCAGGATGCCTACCTCCATATCCCCATTTGCCACTCCCACCGCAAATATCTCCGATTTTGTTTTCAGGGGTCCCACTACCAGTTCAGGGCCCTCCCTTTTGGTCTATCCTTGGCTTCCCGAGTATTTACCAAATGCCTGGTGGTGGTGGCAGCCTACCTGCATACCAAGGGGGTCCAAGTCTTCTCCTACTTGAATGATTGGCTTCTGGCAGCTCCGTCCAGGGATGAACTTTTGGGCTCCCTTTCCCTCACCCTTCAAGTATTCTCTGACCTGGTGATTACGATTAACCCTGCTAATTCCTATCTGATCCCTTGCCAACGGCTGCAGTTCATAGGGGCAGTGTTGGACACGACCCTGGGTAAGGCTTTCTTGCCCCCGGACAGAGCCGAGACGCTATGAGACCAAGCTTGGTTCTTATCGGGTCTCAGAAGGGTCGGAGCCAGGAAGGTCCTCCGTCTTCTTGGCCGGATGGCAGCTGCCATCCCGATCATCCCCCTAGCTTGTCTCCACATGAGGATCTCTCCGTGGATGCTGCGGTCTCAATGGGACCAGTCTCGGGACGACCTGGATCATGAGATCCTGGTGTCAGACCCAATGGTCAGGGTCTTGCTATGGTGGACGGTTCCAGAACATCTCAATCTGGGGACCCCGTTCTGTACCACCCCACCCACCCAGACCCTGACGACGGATGCGTTGGGCAGACCGGGGAGCCCATCCCAGGTCTCACTGGACCCAGGGCAGCTGATCTCAGTTTGAACAAAGATTCCATATAAATGTCCTCGAGCTGAGGGCAGTCCTTTATGCCCTCCAGGCTCTCTTCCCGGTTGTTCTCCCTGGTCACTTTTTCATACAGTCAGACAACGTGTGTTGTCTGGTACCTCAACAAACAAGGGGGAATTCGTTCCTATTCCCTATGCCAGGAAGCCACGAGAGTTTGGCACTGGGCGTCCCAGCACAGCCTTCATCTGACGGCCATTCACGTGCCAGGGATGGAGAACACTCTTGCGGATGCCTTAAGTCGCTCGTCAGCCAAGTCTTATGAGTGGGAACTCGACCAGGTCGTGCCAAACAACGTCTTCCAGCACTGGGGGACTCCTCAAATGGACCTCTTCTCCTCCCCCTGACAAGGCCAAACTTTCTGTCTTCTCGCTTGCTCCAGGGTGAGACGTTTGTCGGGACGTGCCGTCTCTGTGCTGGAAGGACAGATTGGTTTACACCTTCCCTCCGATACCTTTGGTCCCTAGAGTGCTCAACAAGCTAAGGTCGGAAGGAGCGAGAATGATCCTCATCGCTCCTTTTTGGCTAAAGCAAGCCTGTTTTAACCTTCTACAACAGTTTTCCGAGGAACCTCCTCTTCCTTTACCGCTGTCGCAACATCTGCTGACCAAGGAGAAGGGGACCCTGGTTCATTTAGGCCTCGAGTCTCTTCAGCTTCATGCGTGGCTCCTTCAAATGTAGCTAAAGCTCATTTTGGAGTTTCTTCTGCGGTTGCTGACATCCTGTTGGAGGCCAGAAAGCCTTCCACCAGGTCCACTTACACCATGAAGTGGAAGCGCTTCACCATCTGGGCGGGTTCTAAAAACATAGAACCTTTTTTCTTGTCCAGCCAGTAAGGTTCTTAGGCACCTGTACGACTTGGGCCTTAGTTATTCGTCAGTGAAAGTACATATAGCAGCCATTTTGGCTTACCACATCCCTTTCGGAAGCAGGACATTTGCACAGCTAGAAGTCTCAAAGACTTTTCTGCGAGGGGTCTTGCACTTAAGACCCCCGATCTGCAGCCCTGCTCCCCCTTTGGACCTGAACTTCATTCTCGAGAAGATTACTGTGCCTCCCTTCAAACCTGCAGCGGAGGCAGAGCTGAAGTTTCTTTCTTGGAAGACTTTATTTCTGGTGGCCATCACCTCAGCTCGGAGGATTTTGGAGTTGCAAGCCTTGATGTGTAAAATCCCTTATTTGATTTTCCACAAGGATAGGGTGACCATGCATACTAATCCTAAATTTCTTCCAAAAGTGGTGGCTGAATCTACTCTAAATCAGTCCATCGAGCTTCCAGCCTTCTTCATGGAGCACTCCAATTAGGGAGAGTACCTCCTCCATACCCTGGATGTACATAGAATTCTGAGATACTACACTCACAGGACTAAAGATCTCAGGAAAACAGACCAACTCTTGTGTCTTTCGCTCACAGGAGGGAAGGCAACCCTGTTTCTAAGCAGTGCCTTTTTAGATGGTTGGCCAATTATATCACTTTTTGTTACGACAAGTATCACAAGACCCTTCTGGGTCAGATCAAAGGCCACTGCATTAGATGCCGCTTGCTTCAGGAATGTGTCAAAGGCTGAGATTTGTGCAGCCGGAACTTGGACTTCTGTCCATACCTTCATGAAACATTACAGTTTGGACATTGCCTCTCGCCGCAGAGTAGGCTTTGGGCTAGCTGTTCTGCAGGGAATCCTCTCATGATCCCTGTTTAGAAGCTCAGCCTTTGTGGATGGTTTGTTCCTCCTCCCGCTTTCTTTTTGTTCCAGACTGCTTTGGACTCAGTCCTACTTGTGAATACCTACTGCAATAGCCCTCTCGAAGTAAGGTAGTACAGTTACGTAAGTTACTGCAAAGAACTTACCATAACAGTCAGATCTTGAGAGAGGCTCTTGCAGTAGAGTATTACCTTCCTTCCCTCCATCCCCTCATTTTCTTCTCTTTCAGATATGGGGCCATATCCTCTTCTACCCTGTCAGCTCTTGGCGGGAAAGAACTGGAGGGGGGTGTCGGGACCGCCCCCTTTATACTGATGTCGGCTGATGCCGGTCACCTGACGTGGGGGCAATCCCCGCCAGAGACTGCTAGGTAGAGATTTTTCCATGGGGTCCTGACACCTGGCGGCTTAGTCCTACTTGTGAATACCTACTGCAAGAGCCTCTCTTGAAGATCTACTGTTAGGTAAGTTCTTAAGTAACTGTACTTCTAGGATCGTGTATATGTTGTTTATTCACACTTATTGACATGTCCCTTTCCCCTTTAAGGATCGCCAGAAGTCTTCAAGCTGGCTTCTCCCACCCACCTGGGTGGTATAACCCTCAGCTCCGCCCCATGATGCTAGATCTTCCTTTCCGCTGGAAGATTCAGGTTGCCTCCTTCGTGCTCCTGCGTTTTGTAGGCCCTGGCTTCAAAACCATTGGTTATTCCAAAAATTTATCTAGTTCACATTAGCGATCGCGACTGCTTATCTCTGATTATGGAAGACAAGTCTCCCCCCCCCCCGGATTTTGCCGGTGTTCGTGCTGCCAGAAAATGTTGCGCACCAATCCCCACACCGCGTGCATCTATTGCTTGGGTGTCGACCATGACACCTCGAAGTGTGATTTTTTTTTTGTGTCTTACATTTCACCCTAACGTCCTCAGTGACCGTCTCGCACTCCTGAAGTTGGGGAGGCCAGAGAAAAGGAACCGTTCAGTGAAATCAAAGGAGGCTCGGTGGGCGGTTTCCACTGAGCAGTTGGAACACATGCAAGCCTTCAAGGAGGAAGTGGCCCATGCCGCAGAATCTTCCTCTCTGAGCTTCTTCGTTCCACTCAACCTAGGCTCCACCTTCTCAGGTTCCTTCCAAGAGTTGTGCCAATCTCTCCCAACTAAGGGAGAGGGTCCTGCGGGCACGCACTTCTTTCAGTCCCGTAAGTGGGAAAAGGACCCGGGATCATCTTCGTCTTGGCGAAGACGTTCTTGGGATCGGGAGAGATCTCGGTCCCAGGAACCAGCAGTCTCGACTTCAGTCGAAATTGCCTCTTCGGCCGCTGGCTTCTCGGCTTTGCCATCTGGCCAGTCGACCCATTGTCACCAACTACGGTCGACGATTCTCTCAGTCAGACTCCGGTCCTTTCTTTCCCTGACGAGGAGACCTAGCTCTCTGGGAATCCCGTCAAGGAAGAGGTCCCCAACCCTGGGAAATCACTGGTCTCGTCGGTGTCTCCCGGGCGACCGAATCGGCCCGTCCGATCTCGATCGAGGTCTACTACCCCCTTGACCGACAGGCCGAGAAAGAGCCACAAGCGCTCAAAAAAGAGGCCACGCCATCAGTCGTCCTTGTCCTCCTCTGATGAGGAGAGGCTCCGGCCGAAACTCAGTCAGCGCTACGAGCACCTCATGTGGCAACAGCTGATTTTGTCCGGGCACAAGCCGACCCCGGCTTCTACCCCGGCCATTACTTGGCTTTCTTCTCCGAGGCTGAAGCTGACTCCTTCGGAGCCGATTAAGTCAGCTCCCCCACCCACAGAGCCAGTGAAACCTCCGGTTTGGCCTAAACTGGTCTTTCCACCAATCGTGGTGGAACCACCCCCGAAGCAGCCTGTGGGAGGGGCTCCTTCTAAGGAAGATAGACCAGACCCCAGGCTTCCCCTTCGTCTTTCGGTCACTGTTACCCCGGATCTCCCTAGGTGGGTCTAAGGTGACCTGGGCGGTCGACCGTTGTATCCAGATTCCTCGGATTCGGATGAAAGCAGCCTACATTCTCATCCCGGGGATGACGAATCAGCTGGTGGGATAGAGACAGAGGAAGGTCCTTCGTCCTTTCATGGCATTCTTCGCCTCATCTCTGAGTCTACAGGGATGTCCCTGGAACCTATCCAGAAAAAGGCGGAGTACCCTCTCACGGACATGCTCAAGAGAAGGGATACCCCAACAGAGGCCTTTCCTGTGGCTGAGGCCATAGCTGGCCTGGCCTTAGAACTTTGGCAGCGCCCTGCCTCCTGTCCAGCTCCGTCTGCCTGCATGGCCCGCAAGTTTGCGGTTTCCATGGGGTCTCTAGTGGGGTTCACAGAACACCCTTCGGCCGAAAGCCTGATGACCGCCTCTGTGTTCAGGCATTCTTGCAGTTCTGCCGACACTGACTGACCTCCCGAAAAATAATCCAAACTCTTGCATCATTCGGCTCGAAAGGTCTATGTGGCCTGATCTTTAAGCCTTCGTCAGGCAAGTTCGGCCATCATCGTGGCACACTTCTCCCATGCCCTCTTGGGGTCTTTGGGTGAAGTCCTTCCACACCTCCCCATGGACATGCAGACCACGGTGAAGCAGGTCTGGGATCAGGGTCGGGCTGTTGCCAAACAGCAACTTCAGACAGCCCTGGACATTGGGGATTCTTGTTCCCGCTTGATGGTAGTCACAGGGCTTGGCTAAGACTCTCCTCTTTCCCAACAGATACTCTGCACAAACTAGCTGATGTGCCTTTCCTGGGCACCGACCTTTTCGGCCCAAGTGTAGCTGGTCACCTTAAGTGTATTGAGCAGTCCAATACCACCTTGGACGCTACTTCTGCTAAAGGTTCTTCGAGCAAGAAACAGCAGAAGAAGAAGATGCCTTTTCGGCACTCTTCCCCTGTGGCACAGCAACCCTCCTTTCAAGAGGGCAGCAGGAACAGGTTCAAGCTTGGTGCCCCGGGCCCTAGCCCGGGCCCTCCCAGGCCCATAAAGAAGGCTGAGGTTCAGGTCCTGGATCATCCTCCTCCAAGCCTGCTCAGTGTCGGGGTGGGGGCTGCCATCCCCTCTTCCATCATGCCAGCTCTGGGTCCTCCCGTTGGGGTTCGGCTCTGCCACTTTCTTTCCGCCTGGTCCGTTATCACCACGGACAGGTGGGTTTTGAAAGTGGTCGGTCAGGGACTACCTATGGAATTCGAGCAGCACCCTCCAAGCCGAGCCCGCGCCCCTCGAGAGGAAAGAGTATCCGTCCATACTCCGTCGGCTCTCCAAGACGACATCGCTCAGCTCCTCCTCGTGGCGGCAGTAGCTCCAGTGGCGGATTCTCCAGAAGAGCCAGGCTTTGTCTCCAGGTACTTCCTGGTGCCCAAGGGGATGGGGGTCCAGTGCCCCATTGTAGATCTGCACGACCTGAATCAGTATCTTGGGTCACGCACCTTTCGGATGGTCACTATGTCCAAGATCATACTATCCTTGGAGCGAAACATGTGGTTCTGTTCACTGGATCTGCAGAATGCGTTCTTTCACATCCCAATTCGTCCATCTCATTGGCGGTTCCTCCGCTTCAGAGCCGAAGGGACCCTATATGAGTTCCGAACCATGCTGTTTGGCCTGTCATCGGCCCCACAGGTCTTCACAAAATACATCGCAGTGGTGGCAGCCCATCTCCCGGGGAGGTCAGAATTTACCCCTACCTCGATGATTGGCTCTTAGCAGGTCCCACCCAGTAGGAGGTGGAGAGGTCCAGGGATCTTGCCCTTCAGACCTGCTCCCAACTCGGCCTCTTGATCAACAAGGCCCAGTTGGAACTTGTGCCTTCTCAGCTGATGTTCTTCACTGGGGCAGAGCTCAACTCTCGTCAAGCCAGGGCTCGGCTCCCAGCGGACAGGGCGGAGGTTCTCTACTCCTTTGCCCAATCATTTCTGGTTGAGCAATTGCGCCCTGCCCGGGACTTTCTGTGCCTTCTGGGTTACATGGCAGCGTGCAGCTCCGTGGTCCATTGGGCCCGGTAACACATGCGCCCCCTCCAGCGGGAGCTGGCCACCCAGTGGACTCAGCACCATGGTCATTTTGACCAGCTGATCACTGTAACCCAGAAGATGTGGGATGCTCCAGTGGTGGATCGCCCCAGACCGGCTGCAGGAAGGGATCCCGTTTGTCTGTCCAGAGACGACGGCCATCCACACGACCGATGCCTCTCTCATTGGCAGGGGAGCCCACATGGGGGACAAAAGGGCACATGGGATCTGGACCCCCGAGGAGTCCTAATACCACATCAACCTGTTGAAGCTCAAAGCAGTCAGATTGGCACTGTCAGCTTTCGCTTTTCAGCTCCGGGGTTAAGCGGTTCAAGTCCAGACGGACAATACCACAACCATGTACTACCTCAACAAACAGGGCGGCACGCACTCCCGTCTGCTTTGCAGGGAGGCGCTCCACATCTGGACCCTCGTCAGCCCTCTGGAGGCGGATCTCCTAGCCATTCATGTAGCAGGAGCCTCAAACCATCTGGCAGATGCTCTCAGTCGCTTAGGCAGGGCATCCCACGAGTGGTCTCTCCATCCAGAGGTAGCTTACAGCCTGTTCTCCCACTGGGGCAAACCGGTGGTGGACCTGTTTGCCTCTAGGGAAAACACCAAGCTGAGGCTGTTTCATGTCCCCCCGCAGCAGGGCTCACTGCAGGGGATGCCTTTTCGAGGCTGTGGACCCCAGGCCTCTTCTATGCCTTCCTCCATTTCCCTTGATTCACAAAGTGCTCCTCAAGGTGAGGAGGGACAAGGCGAAGGTGATTCTGGTAGCCCCCGACTGGCCGCGCCAGTTCTGGTATCCAGATCTCCTCAGTCTCAGCTGCAGGGCCCCGGAGTGGCTTCCAGCACACCCGGACCTGATCTCTCTCAATCAGGGGAAGGTATACAATCTGGACCTTCAACTCCTGCACCTTACAGCCTGGTATCTGAGCGGCTAGAGTTCCAGTCTTTGGGTCTTTCCGAGGATGTCCTCACCATGGTGGAGGCATCAGGAAAGGAATCGACCAGGAAATGTTATGCCTTCAAATGGAAAAGGTTTTCCATTTGGTGTCAGGGCAAGGGCCTGGACCCTCTGTCCTGTCCATTGGCCAACATTCTCGACTACCTTTGGTCTCTGTCCAAAGGGGGTCTTCGGTCATCGACCCTTAGGGTCACCTGGCAGGTATCTCTGCTTACCGGGCGTGGGCTGGTCAGCCGACGTTGGCTCAGGAGACTGTGATCGGGCGCTTTTTCAAAGGCCTGGATCACATATCCCTTCTGGTGCGTGACCCTCTTCCTCCATGGGATCTACTGCTGGTACTGGCAAAGCTCATGGGCAAGCCATTAGAACCAATGCACAAGTGTGCGTTGTCACACTTGTCGTGGAAGACAGCCTTCCTGGTGGCTGTCACATCTGCCAGGACAGGGGAGCTCCAGGCACTTTCGGTGGACTCCTCTTATCTGGTCTTCCACAGGGACAAGGTTGTCCTTCGCCCCCACCCGAAATTCCTTTCAAAGGTGGTGTCAGAGTTTCACCTTAACCAGGTGTTAACTCTGCCTGTATACTACCCTAATTACACCTCGGAGGCCGAATACAGGCTCCATACCCTGGACCTGAGACAAGCTCTCTTCCTATTACAAGGAGAGGACGGCAGAAATTCGGGGAGAGGTTCGCCAGCTGTTTGTCACCTACACTGAAGCTGCTTCTGGCAGACCTGCAGAAAACAGATTATTGCAAGGTGGATTACATCTTGCATAAGTCTGTGCTATGAGTTGGCGGACATGGAGCTTCCCAGAGGGATAACAGCTCATTTTACCCGCCATACCGCTGCATCGGTGGCTGCTTCCAGGGACATCCCTATCCAGGAAATCTGTCGGGCTGCTACCTGGAAGTCAGCAAACACCTTCATTACCCATTACTACATCGACCTTGAGTCACGCCGGGATGCTGGTTTTGGGGCCTCAGTTCTCCAATCTCTATTTCCCAAGTGAGTGTCAGTGGGAGTGTGCGCCTTGCCTGTCTCCTCCCAGAGAACTGCTAGGAGTCTGTCAGTAAGTGTGTATGAACAACATATCCATGATCCTAGAAAAACAAGTTACTCACCTGTAACAGTAGTTCTAGGTGTGGTATATGTTCATCCACACAGACCCACCCGACCTCCCCGGCTGCAGATGCACAAATCTGGCTTCTAGCAGGCCAAGATCTGTCATCATGGGGTGGAATCAAGGGTTATACCACCTGGGTGGGTGGGAGGAGCCAGCTTGAAGACTTTCCGCGATCCTTAAAGGGGAAAGGGATATGCCAATAAGTGTGGATGAACAACATATACCAGTCCTAGAACTACTGTTTCAGGTGAGTAACCTGTTTTTCTCATCTTCCTCGATCTTTCATCAGCATTTGATACCGTGGACCATAGACTGTTGTTGGACTGCCTTGGGGAGTGCGTTGGACTCACTGGCATGGTTATCTGATGGATTAAGTCCTTCCTCAGAGATAGGACGCAGAGGGTGGTGACGGGGGATTACTCCTCACTCTTGAAGCCCTTGCTCTGTGATATACCCCAGGGGTCTGTCCTCTCACCTATTTTGTTTGTGGTGTACATGCTACCCTGGGGAAGGATCATGGAATTATACAGGCTGAGTTTCCACTGCTATGCAGATAATGTCCAGTTGTATCTGGTATTTGCACCCAGGATGCCTGATGCAGTTGCTATACCGTATTTGTGCCTGGCTGAGATTCAGGACTGGATGTTGTCCAGCTGGCTAAGACTCAACCCAGATAAGATGGAGCTCTCAGTGATTGAGCCTGGTTAGAGGTGGGGTGTGGAGGCTGTTGAGATGAGTAGTCTTGTGCTTGGTCCTTCCAGGTTGGTGGCCTCTGCAAAGGCGAAGAATCTGGGGGTCATTCTGGATGAGAGGCTGACACTTGAGGCTCAGGTGTCAGCAATAGTCTGGAATGTCTTTTACCATTTCAGGAATATCGCCTGGATTAAAGTTGTGATTCTCTAGGAAGACCTGGCTGCCATCACTGGTATATGCATTTGTGACTTCCCAACTTGATTTCTGTAATGCTTTGTGCCTTGGGGTTAGTGGAGGTGTCCTATGAGGCCTTCAGCTGGTGCAAAGTGCAGAGGCCATGTTGCTGATGGCCTTTCCCAGGTCTGTCACGTAATGCCAGTCTTGTGTCAGCTGCATTGGCCGCTGGTCAAGTGGCGTATCACTTTCAAGATCAGTTTGCTGACTTTTAAAGCCTTATACAGCCTGGGTCTGGCCCCTTAGCATACCTCGTTCCTCCTGCAAGATGCACCTCCTGACTGTTCCCAGGGCAGGGCTGAAGTCATGCAGTGATTGAGCTTTCGAGGTAGCTGACCCAGCCCTGTGGAACATGCTTTCAGGATCTCTGAGGGAGGCCCCCTCAGTGGAGACCAGAGGCCTGAAGACCTCTTTATTTCAGGAGGCATTTTGTTTTTTATCGTGTTGCCTCGTGGAACTAGATGTCACCTGGTTTTACTGTTATTTTTAGTAATACAATATGTGTTATTTATACTGTTTGAAAATCATGTTATATTATTTTGTTTGATTTATTGACATTTTGTATGGTACTCTGAGCCCCCAGCAATTGGCATTGGATAAATAAAATTACTACTGTTACTTACTACTACTACTACGGACTCGCACAATATGTGTTTGTATTGCCTGGGTGTGCAACACAATGTTAAGGGATGTGCCGGGCTGTGCTGCCCTATTTCATTGAAGACCAGAAGACTCTTTTGGTCTTCAGTCGACCGAAAGACCGCATAAAAAAAGCCCTGGTAGTTGCCAAGTCGGCTGCACAGCTAGCGGTCATGGAAGAAGAGGCAATGACAGTGCGACTCATGCGGTTCCCAGCTCCCTCACAAGGATGCCCACTCCTTGTGTCTCTCCTGCCTAGGCCTGGACCACCACGTGGAGGAATGCGACCACTGCCAGAAATTCAGTTCGGTCACCCGCAAAAAGTGATAGCAGTCCCTGGAAGCCCACATTTTGAAGAAAAAGATGGCCTCCATGGAAAAAGAATTGAAGAAAGTCAGGCAGACGTCGACCTCCCTGAAGGCCATCATAAGAAGAAATGGGACAAAGAAAAGCACCAGGACCGGGATTTGTCATCCATAGCTCCCATGACTTCAGCTGAGTCACGGCCTTACAGGTATCTTCCCTTGAGATCACTCCTAGACGAATGCCTTGGTGAGTCACTAGCTGCAAGCCGGACTCACGCTCGCGCCACTGAGCCTCAGGGAGGAGGCCTCCACTCCCCTGCTACGTCGCCTCTACCTCCCAGCCTACCGGTGCGAGTGGGTCTGATAAGTCGGATTCCGGCTCTGCCTTTGCCCGCCCGGACAAGGCTGCTAAGCTGCTCATCAGTTTGTTCAATGAATGCCCAGCCCGCAACCCCCCCGTCAGGCTCTGACACTATGCCTGACACCTGGGAATCACCGCAGCTGACACCAGATCAACTGTCGTCCGAGGTTCCTCTGTTCCCGCAGCCTCCCCACCAAGAGTCTGCTCCCGCTTCCCCGTCCAGGGTTGACGATTCGGGGATGCTTCCATCTGGGTGCCCCCCCTTCGCCGGAGCCTCAGGCGCTGGACATGACGTCGGTAAACCCGCCATCGCCCTTTGGCATATCAGTGCCTGATGATCGAGCTTCTCTGCTGTCAGGGCCTGCAGGGCCTATATTTCCAGACCCTCCTTTAGGACCTCCCACACTGGCCCCCACATTTTCCAGACCAACGCCAGACCCGTCCAGTCCTCCAGCTAGGCCAACACCAGGTCCTTCGGCTCCTTCAAAGCCCCAGGCGCCAGGACACCCGACACCGCAGTATCTTACACCACAGTACCCAACGCTGCACTACCCGGCGCCGCAGTACCTGATGCCGGGCCTTCCGCCTGTCAGGTTATGGGTACCCTTTTTATGGGTTCCCCAGTTACCCGTATCCAAGTCCCCCTCCACCTCCACCACCTCAGGTGGACCTTAAGGAGATTTGGGTTTCCTGATGGGCTAAGGCTAAGTCCCAGCTCACTAAGGAGGCAGAAACATGTCAGCCGACGCCGGTCCCTACGCCAGACCCCGTTTGTTGGCGACAAGTGACTCCTCTGCCTTTACCAGACGCTAGACCAGAGCCCTCTGGCTCTCACCCCTAGGGAGGACACGCACCCTTGGGGTACCCCCAGAACAGTCGATCATCCCCCCGATAAGGAGGACTCTTCTTTTTCAGAGCCTTCAGACACTGACTTGGACTCTGAACCCTCCGATCCTAGTGACGAGCCCCAGAGACCCTAAGGCCTAAGGATTCTCCCAAATCCCCTCCGGAGGATCCCTCATTCCTGGAGTTATTAAAGCAAATCCAGGCTGCCTATGAATGGCAATCAGTGGAACCAGGCCCACAACGGAAAAAGTTAGCCATTCACCTGGATCTTCCCGAAACTTCTCCTACACTGATTCCTCCCTGGACTGAGCTGCTTGAGGATCTTGTTTCCATGATTTGGAAGCAACCTTCCTCATTAGCCCCTCTTCCTCGCAAGGCAGATAGGTTTTACCAGGCTCCCGAGGGTAAAGACTTTGTCTTCACCTAAAGCCGATTTGGTTGTTATAAGCACTGCTCATTACAGAACTGCCAATCCTAAACATCTTAGCTGCCCCCCCACACACACAAAGAATCCAGGCTTCTGGACCAATATGGCAGGAAGATCTATACGTCTTCTGCCCTGGGCCTGAGAGCCCTTAATTATGTGGGACATGTGGGGGACTACCAGAAGTTGATTCATGGTCAGGTGGAAGCCAAACTAGACTCTCTCCTAGATTCTCGGACAAAGCAGGAATTGGGAGATCTGGTCCATTACGCTCGTTCGGCCTGTAGGCACATGCTCCGTGCCACTTACGATACGGTGCACACTGCAGGCAGAAGCTCAGCTTTCACTGTAAGTTTACGTCATCATGCTTGGCTTTGTGTTTCAGGTTTGGCCCCTGAGGTACAGACAGCCATACATGAGGTCCCTTTTCGGGGATTAGTTTTGTTCAGGGGGTGATGTTAAAGACATCATCACTGAATTACAGGAGAAGGGTTTGGCATTAAAGTCAGTCCAGACCATGTATAAACCCTCTCAGGGCCAGAAATGTCCTTTTCGGTCCAAACCATGAGCATGCTAACATCCCAATAAACGCTTGAGCTGCGCCAGTGACCAAAGCTCCCCAAAAAGTCTAGTAAGACTCCCGGAGCTGCGGCCGTTGCTGTGCCCTCAGCCTCCTGACTCCCTGCCTCTCCCTCTTCCTCTGGCGCCTCCAGAGGAACCGGTAGGGTGAAGATTTTCTTCCCATCTGCCATGCTGGGAGAGAACGACGACAGATGCATGGGTCCTACAGTTGGTGTCGATAGGCCACTCAATAGAGTTTATCCAGAAACTACCTCACAGACCATCTCATCCGTCCTGGTATTCCCTTCAGCACATACCATTGGTACTCGAAAAGATCGTCTCCCTTCTCCGAAAGGCAGCATTAGAACCCGTTCCTCGACCCTACCAGGGGAAGGGTTACTATTCACACTTCATCCTAGTGCCAAAGAAAACAGGCGATCTGAGACCCATTCTGGATCTCAGTACTCTAAACCAGTATGTAGAGTACAAAAGATTTAGAATGCGCTCTCTACAGTGCCTTCTTCCCCTGCTCTGGTCGGGTCTGTGGCTGTGCGCGCTGGATATGCAGGATGCTTACCTGCATATCCCCATACACCTTTCCCACTGCAAATACCTTCATTTTTGTTTCCGGGGACGATCTACCAGTTCAGTGCCCTCCAGTTGGCTCCTCCTTCCTGGCGCCTCCCGAGTATTTACCAAATGCCTAGTGGCAGTGGCAGCCTTCCTGTGTACCCAGGGAGTCCAAGTTTTCCCTTACCTGGACGACTGGCTCCTAGCAGCACAGTCCAGGGAGATCTTCAGCGCTCCCTTTCCCTCACCCTGTAAGTCTTTTCCAGCCTGGGTATCACAGTCAACAAAACCAAGTCTCATTTGGTCCCCTGCCAACGGCTGCAGTTCATTGGAGCAGTGTTGGACACGACCCTGGGCAGGGCCTTCCTGCTCTTGGACAGAATCGAGACTCTTCAACTCCAAGCTCGCTCCCTGTCCTTCCTCAGACAGGTTGTGGCCTAGGAGGTCCTTTGCCTTCTCGGCCTCATGGCGGCAGCCATCCCAACTGTCCCTCTGGTGTGACTCCATATGAGAGTCTTGCAGTGGACTCTCTGATCTCAATGGGACCAGTCCCAGGACGAACTAGACCACGAGGTCCTGATGTTGGACCCGATGATCAGAGACTTGCAGTGGTGGACGGTTCAAGAGAACCTCAGTCTGGGGGTCCCTTTCTGCACCGATCATCCTACCTAGACCCTGACCATGGACATGTCAGGTGCAGACTGGGGAGCCCACCTAGGGTCTCACAAAACTCCGGGAAACTGGTCTCACTTCGAGAAAAGGTTTACACATCAACGTTCTAGAACTAAGGGCGGTATTGTATGCCCTTACAGGCTCTCCTTCCCTTCATTCTTCCCGGACGGACATCTTCTGATACAATCAGACAACATGTGCGTTGTCTGGTACCTCAACAAACAGGGAGGAACTCATTCCTATCCCCTGTGCAGGGAAGCAATGAGGATATGGTATTCGGCATCTCAGCATAATCTACATCTAATAGTAGTCCATGTGCCAGGCGTACAAAACACCCTGGCAGACGCTCTTTCGCTCGTCAGCCAAGTCTCATGAGTGGCAACTCGAGCAAGAAGTCATAAACGACAACCGAAAGCAATAGGGGACTCCTCAGGTGACTTGTTCAAGATTCTATTACAACGCCAAGCTTCCCGCCTCTGCTCGCTCGCTCTAGGGCGAGACTTTTTTTGGCAGGACTCGCTGTCTCTGTGCTGGAAGGGCAGATTCGTCCACACCTTCCCACCCATTCCCGTGATCCCGAGGGTTCTGAACAAACTTCGGGCAGAGGGGGCGCGAATGAGTCTCATCACTTCCTTCTGGCCGAGGCAATTTTGTTTCTCTGTTCTGCAACAGTTTTCAGAGGAACCTCCTCTTCTTCTTCCTCTGTCACAGGAATTGCTGACCCAGGATCGGGGGACCCTGGTCCATCCAGGCCTCAAATCACTCCACCTTCATGCCTGGCTCCTACACACGTAGCCACTGCCTGCTTCAGCTTGTCTCCACTAGTTGCAGACATTCTGGTACAGGCTAGAAGCCTTCCACGAGATCCACCTACGCCACGAAGTGGAAGCGATTTTCCATTTTGGCTGGTTCCAAGGACTTGGAAACTTTTTCCTGTCCGGCAGCCAGGATCCTGGATTACTTGTGGCGTCTTTATGATCTGGGCCTCAGCAGCTCCTCTTTGAAGGTTCATATGGCTGCCATTTTGACCTACCATATTCCATTAGGGGACAAGACGATTGGTCAGTTAGAGGTTTCCAAGACCGTTCTTAGCGGGGTCCTTCATTTAAGACCCCCTATCCGCAATCCTACTCCCCCATGGGATCTCAGTTTCATTATGGAGAAACTCATGCTGCCCCCTTTGAGCCAGCAGCGGAGACTGAGTTAAAATTCCTTTCTTGGAAGACTTCCTTATGGCCATTACCTCTGCTTGAAGGATTTCTGAGCTTCGAGCCCTGATGTGTAAGATCCCTTACTTGATCTTCCACAGGGACTGTGTGGCCACGTGTACGAACCCTAAGTTTCTCCCTAAAGTGGTGGCTGAATCCACACTCAACCAATCTGTTGAGCTCCCAGTATTCTTCCCCGCTCACTCGAATCATGGAGAGTATCTTCTGCATACTCTTGACGTCCACAGAATTCTGAAATACTACACTAATAGGACCAAGGATCTCAGAAAAACAGATCAGCTTTTCATTTCCTTTGCACCCAAGAGAGAGAGAGGGCAACGCTGTCTCTAAGTGGTTTGCTAATTGCATCACTTTCTGTTACGACAAGTACAAGAAGACTCTCCCGGGTCAAGTTAGAGGTCACTCCACCAGAGTGGTAGCTGCCTCTACTGCTTGTTTCAGGAATGTGTCAGCTGCTGACATTTGTGCAGCCACTACTTGGACTTCTGTCCACACCTTTACAAAGCATTACAGTTTGGACGTTGCCTCTCGCTGCAGGGCAGGCTTCGGATTGGCTGTGTTGCAGGGACTCCTTTCATGAATCTCTCTCTCCTGCCTTTTTGATTGTCTGTGTGTGATTTCTCCTCCTCCCGTTTTTCAGAGTTGTTCCAGACTGCTTGGGACTCGGTGCTATTTGTGAATACCTACTGCAAGAGCCCTCTCGAAGTAAGATAGAACAGTTACGTAAGAACTTACCGTAACAATAGATCTTCAAGAGAGGTTCTTGCAGTAGCATATTGCTTTCCCTCCCTCTGTCCTCCTGAGTTTTTCCTTTTCTTTTAGGGGGCATTTCCTTTTCTCCTGTCATGCTTTTGGCCTCTGGTGGGAAAGAACTGGAAGTCGGGCGTGGGGGACCGCCCCTTTATACTGATGTAGGTCAGCTGACATGGGGGCGGTCCCCTGCCAGAGACTGCTAGCTAGAGATTTTCCGTGGGGTCCTGACGCCTGGCAACTTAGTCCTGTTTGTGAATACCTACTGCAAGAGCCTCTCTCGAAGATCTACTGTAACGGTAAGTTCTTACATAACTGTTCTTTCTACTAGTGGCATACAGTTCACATCCACACAACCTAGGTGACTTCCCCTGTCAAGTGGGACCTGGATCCCTGCTTCCAGCTTGAAAAGATCTGATGTCACGGGGCAGATCCGGAGGATATACCACCCAGGTGGTGGGAGAAGCTTAGCTTGAAGACCTCTGATGATTTGCCTGTCTCTTGGAAAACTGCAATTGTGTGGATGTGAACTGTATACCACTAGTAGAACTAAAGTTACAGGTGAGTAACCCATATTTCTATGTTATAATGGGACTTAGTTATGTGCTGTTTACTAGGGGACTCGGTTATAAGCTCAGACAGTGTGTTTATTTGAGCTGTATCAGGACACATAGAGGCACGTGGTGTATTGTACGGGACCCATCTTTTCTGTCAGTAGATGCCCAACTGCTTCCTCAGTCCTCCATGTTGACTCTCAGTTGCTCCCATTTGCATTCACAGCTAATAGTTTTATTAACAGGCAACCACCTGGAGTTGAAAGAGGGAAAGCATACATTATAGTCTAGGCGTCAGCATCTGACAGATGTACTAGGGATCTGAGTTCTGAAGTCTGTGTCCTCAGTCTGAGACTTTGCTCCAGTTCCTCCACTCTGTTTTTGGTTCACTTTAAATCCTGTTTGTCTGTCAAGGTCACTATTTTCCTCATGAATGCCTGTAGTTCATAAAGCACCATTTGGGTATTTGCTGCTTCTCTCAGGCTGCGGTGGGGTGTGCCTCATTGTTCCCACCCTGTACAAGGTCACCATCACTTTTTTCATCTGTGGGTCCAGTGCCATCCATTAAAAATTTCCCTTGCCAGGCCATTTTGTCTCTCTTACAGAATCTCCCCCACTATCAAAACGTCAATGATTCAGTGTGATTAAGGAGATTTTAATGCAGATCTTAATGGGCGCTCTCTTCCCAGCCTCCTCACACAGCAGAGACATCACTGGAAAGTCCACTGGTGCCAAATACTGGTCAGATAAACTACTGGGTTATCTCAGTGACCTTTTCATCCGCTCCTCCAGTCTGTCGTACTCCTTAACGTCTGAGGAAGGCGATAAGATTCCAAATCTCGCTATGTAGGTGCAGTGCTGGACAAGCATCTTGTCAGGTATAGACTTGCTAATATTTGGAACAGTCTTCCTCCTTCTCTAAGTATCTCCCCAAACTTCCACTCTGCCAAATGTCTTTTTTTGGTTTTAAACTTCAGCCTTTATTCAAGCATTTACGATAACACCAACCATGAGTAGAGCATCGTGACAATCGGGGACTAAACATGGTCCCCTGTTCAGAACTCAAACTTCATAGCATTAGTAACTGGTAAAAGAAAACAAAAACAGCAACAACAGGTTTTAGGGTGTGGATATAGTTCACTATTCGCACACTGGCAGTTCCTTGCACTCCTCCCAACACCCAGGCAGTATATCCTCTGGCTCCGCCCCATGATGTCAGATCTGTTTATTTCAGTTTGATAACAGGGTAAGCCCACTAAGACCAGAGGTCCCTTTTTTAAGGGTGACCCAGGATTAATCATATATAGAACAAGCAAAGGGAAACGGTACAGCATGATCAGGCATAGGGAAGGGTACAGTAAGAGCACTGTTTACAGGATAACAAGTATGAGTCAGACACTGGTTAATTTACAATACAGTGAGCAGCAAATTTAGGTCACAATTGACGGGTACCCCCTACGATCCTAGCATGAGGTACACTTTACATAGAGGATAATATACCAGGGCGGCAGTTGCAAGTTGAATAAATACACTTCAGGTACAAGTCATTTAGACAGTTGAGAACAGAACAGAACCGATAATTCAAGAGTGTAAACAGATCATGGGACAAGGTCATATACTATGTTGTCTTGATCCATGAGGACCTATATAAGTATTATGTAGGACAGTCAAGAGAGGCAGGAGCATAGGCACCTGTCAGGTTGGTATGTTTTTAGTCCCTTTCTGAAGCAGTCTAGGGAGTGTGACTTTTGCAAGGCCTCTGGAAGGGCATTCCACAGATATGGAACCATGTAGGCGAAGGACTTGTTCCCCATAACTGGTCTGGACCTGGACACCTCAGGCAATTTTTTGTGGCATTATGGAGCAGCCTGCTTGTGTGCTTAGGGGTAAGAAGACCAGCAAGACTAGGAGGAGCATGGGCTAAGATTATTCATTTCTGCTGGAAGGGTCTGGTCTCCTCCTTCGCAGCTCTGTAGCATTGTAGGCTACCAAGAGCGCAATTGACAATTGTTTCAATTTAATAAAACAATTTTCTGTTGTTCCTCATCTGTTTCTCCTTTCCTTCACTCTGGCTCTACCTCATTGATGGTAGATGAACTCTGAGGAAGCGAACCCTGTTTGCAGCTTCAAGTTCTGGGTCCTGTGCCAACAGAAGATGTCGAAGACGGACCCACGTGTGACTTGCCTCTGCTAGTTAGGGGCTGCACATGATGTAGCTGGATGTGTCCTGTGTCAGAAAATGCTCCGTTTCTCTGTGGAGGATGGTGTGGCTTGGCTTCTTCTTGGTTGGCTGGCTGACAGGGATCCAAAGCTCTGGGTGACAGGTCACAAGTCAGCCTCTGCTGTGGCATGGTTGGTGACTCAGCTTGTGGCCATGGAAGAGGCGGCTGCCACAGTGGGCACCTTGTCAGTCTCGGCGCTGCTCCTGGTGGTTCCGGTATTGGAGGGTTGTTCACCAAAGATTTTTGGGAAATGTGTCAGGACCTCCAGGCCTACGGGGATACCCTGTCTGCTATGGTAAGAAGCACAAGCACTGCTGGCACTGGTTGTGGGACTGGGAGTGATCGAGGTCCTTCCACTCCCTTTATTCCCCTGATTGCTGGATGCACATCGGGTGCTGAACTCCGGTCGAGTTGACGGTGGCTGAGAGCTTGGGCGACAGCTTCACAGTGCCCCCGTCATCCTTGTCGACCTTGACACCAGCTTATGAGGTGGTCAGGATTTTTCTTGACCCCGTTGACCAGTTGTCGGAGGGGATTGACTCGCAGTTGATCTCTTAAGACTCCAGCTTTCCCAGTTCTTGCCCAGGAGGATGCTGACTGGCCAGTGTACCTGACTGGCTCTACTTGGGATCAGCCTCCACTGGTGGTTGTCGATCCTTTGGTGGCTTCTCCTCAGCATCAGCCTTTGGGTCGACAATTGAGATCATGGTGAAAGCGCCACTTGCGCTCTTGATCATGCTCAACTGGGAGGTGCCCTTATTCCTCTGCCTCCTCATCCTTTGGCGATGAGAGACACTGCCACAGGATGCAGTGACACTACAGAGAACTCCTCTGGAAGCAGTGGACTATTGCGGAACAGGATAGGGCTCTACCCAGACACCTATGGTCGACTGGCAGGTGCCAGTCATGCCCACTGCAGTTCACCCCGACAGATGCCTCCAGCACTTGTCTCTACACCATTACGGGTGGAGTCGCTTCCACTGCAGCCATTGGTTGGAGCTCCAACCAAGAACTCCTGTATTCCGGCCAGCTTGCCAGGCTGGCTGTCAGTGGAGATCACCCAGTTGAAAGACACTCGGGTGGTCCACAGCAGCCAGCAGTCATGGGTCGTTTTTGAGGTGACCTCAGACAACTCAAATGGGTCGTCCATGCTGTCATCGAGGACTCATACCTTTGACTAGGTTTTGGTCGAGGAGATGATTACCAGCCATGGGCTGGTGTCATTTGGGGCTCTTCTCTGACTGATGTCAGAGTCCATGAATGTTTCCTTGGAGGCAGTCCAAAAGCAGACCAAGTACTCCTTTACTGATATAATCAACAAGGACAACTCCCCGCAGATTGCCTTTCCAGTGGTTGAGGCCATTTTGGGACCAGCTATGGAAGTCTGGCAGCATCCTACCCAGCACCCTCCACCCTTATGGTCCGCAGATGTGCGCTCCCTATGAGATTCCTCTGGAGGTTCTCTGACCATCCCTTAGCCTAAGGTCTGGTTATGGACTCAGCCTTCCGGAAGTCTGGAGGTCAAGGGGATGTGGACATGCCCCCTGACAGAGTCTAAGAAGCTTGACCTTCTGGCCAAGAAGCCTGGATGCAGATCTCCTGGTGATTCATATTGCCGGAGTGAACAGTCAACAGGCAGATGCTCTCAGGTGGGTGGGAGAGACATTGCACGAGTGGTCCCTGCATTAGGAGGTGGTACGCCACCTGTTCTCTCAGTGGGGAACCACTCTGGTGGATCTGTTTACCTCCTGGGAGGATGCCAAACTGAAGTTATTTTTTTATCCACTTCCACAGTTCAGGACACTGTTGGGGCATGGCTTCGCGAGGCCCTGGGCTCCAGGCCTTGTGTATGCCTTTCCCCTCTTCCTCTTGATCCACAAAGTGGTGGTCAAGGCTGTGGGATGAGGTTCATGAGCTGTTTGCAACATATGACGAAGCTGTGCCTGGCAGACTGGCAGCTAAATAGACAGTTGGCAGGTGGCTCGCATCCTGCATCAACCTCTGCTATAAGTTAGCTGATAGGGAGCCTCCCGTAGGGCTTAGGGCTCATTCCACCAGACATACCACTGCCTTAGTGGCTGCTTCCAGGGACGTTCCTATCCAGGAGATCTGCCGGGCTGCCACCTGGAAGTCAGGACACACCTTCATTTCCCATTACAGCATCAACCTTGAGTCTCATTGGGATACTGCTTTTGGGACCTTGGTTCTCCAGTCTGTGATCGTCAGAGAGGGATGTGGTGTACGCCTTGCCCCTCTTCCCGGAGAACTGCTGGAAGTCTGCGAGTATATGGATAGTGAACTGTATCAATGCCCTTAGAAAAATAGGTTCTAGGGACATGGATATAATCTATCCACACTTTCTGGCAGTGCTTTACCCTTCAAGACTTCACCGGAATGTCTTCAAGCTGGCTCCTCCCACCCGGGTGGTAACTCCCTCGACTCCACCCCATGATGCCAGATCTTCCTTTCTGCTGGAAGAAGCAGGCTCCCTCTTTACCGCTGTCACATTGAGTAGTCCCTTTGCACTCGAATCTTCGGGTTTGCTTCCAAAACGTTTCAAAAAGTTGTGTCTTCAGGCTCAATCATCAGTTGCGACTGCGATGGACGAAGACAAGTCCTCTCTCGGGTTCTGTCGGTGCCTTTGTGGACAGATGATGTCCAGAATGGATTCGCACTCCACATGCATCTACTGCCTGGAGCATGAGCATGACCCTCAGACCTGTGACATTTGTTGGTCTTTCCACCCTTCTGTTCTCGAGGATCGTCAAGCCCGGCTCTCCTTAGGCCGCCCGAGTGAATGGTACCCTCTAATCAAATCTAAAGATGCCTGTCGGGTGATCTCCGTGGCTGCAGGGTCCACCGAACAACTTGTGGCATTTGAGGAGGCGGTGGCCCAGGCCATGGCACATGCCTCCTTGGCTTCGGCCTTCATGCCACTTTCGCTGGGTGCATTGTTTACAGGTTTGTTTAAAGAATTGTGCCAGTCTTTACCAATGCTTGATCAAGGCCCGACTTCAGGGCACAAATCTAAATAAAAAAAAGAGACCAAAAATATGGTCTTGCCGACGATCTTGGGATCGTGAACGCTCTCGGTCGAGGGCTTCGGATTCCTGCGCGTCTCCAGATCTGACTTCGGTCATATCTTCAGCCCAGGCCGCCAGCTCCATGGTAACCCCACCAGGCCAGTTGGCCGAGACTCTGGTCGATCTTCTGTACAAGATTTTACTCAAGCTGATCCACCAGTTGTTGACTGAAGAGGCCGACACTTCACTTTCCAGGACTCCAGTCTTGACTCAGACCGTTGGAGGGTCCGATCACTCCGTTGACTCTGGTTACTGAACAAGACCTGGATGTGCGTCTGCTTTCACTGGCTCCCTCCGAGACCCGCCACCGCACCCCCCAGCGGTGACAGTCAAAGTCTCGATCTTACTCCCAAGGGTCAAGCTGCTCTTGACGCCCTGGGAAGCGGCACCGCTGCTATTCTTCATCCTCTTCCTCCTTGTGTGAGGAGAGGCTTCGGCGCAAGCTACGTTGATGCTATGAGGATCTTATGTAGCAACAGGTGGTGTTCTCCGGTATGAAGTTAGTCATGGCTTCTGCGCCAGTCATCACTTGGCTCTCGCCTCAAAGGCCAATGCCCTCTCCACCTTGGGAGCCGACCAAGACGGTCCCAGCTCAGCCGACCCTGGCATCTCCACCGATTCACATGGAGCTGCCACCTAAACAGCCGAAGACCTGCGCTCTGACCAAGGAGGCTCGGATGGCCTTGGGGCTTCCCCATTGGCTGTCAGTCATCATCTCTCCGGACCGTCCACAGAGACTACTCTGGTAGTCAACCCTTCTTGAACGACTCCTCAGAGTTGGAGGGCTCCTCCTTGCACTTCTGTCCGGTCGACGTGGAGTCGGTAGAATGGCTCTCGATGGACAAAGGTAGGACTTCTTTTATGCGCCTTCATGTCTGATCTCAGAATTCACGGATATGAACATGGAGCCCTTTCAGAAATGGGCCCACCACCCCTTAAATGAGATCTGAATCGGGGAGACACTCCTGAGGAGGTATTCCTGGTGGCAGAGGCTATTCTTAGCCCTGCCTTGGAGCTTTGGCAGTGCCCGCTTCCTGCCAATGCCATCTGCCCAGATGACTGGCAAGTACAAGGTCCCTACTGGTTCCCTGCCGAGATTCACAGGACACCCCTCTGCCGAGGTGTTGGTGGCTGATTCTGTGTTCAGATGCTCTGGCAATAACGGGGCTGTTAATAAGTCACCAAACAAAGAGACTTAAGAAGTTGGATCATGCGGCTAAGAAAGTCTACGCTGCCTGTTTACTGGGCCTTCGCCAGGTGAGCTCAGCCCTCCTTATGGCCTGTTTTTCCCATGCCCTGTTGGGCACCTTGGATGAGGTGCTTCCTCATCTGCCGGTGGACCTCCAGACCACGGTCAAACAGGTTCAGGATCAGGGCAGGGCTGTAGCGAAGTAGCAGCTCCAGACAACTATGGACATTGGGGACCCCTGTGCCCGCTCCGTGGCGGCCTCAGTGGCCATGTGCCACAGGGCTTGGCTGCGCATCTCTACCTTCATGGCAGATACCCAGCATAAGCTGGCGGCTGTCCCTTTCGTGGGCATTGAATTGCTCAGTCCCAAAGCCGAGGGCCACCTTACCCGCATTGAAAAGTCCAGTGCCACCTTGGACTCAGTGACATCTGCTCAGAGGGACCCCAAGGGCTCCAAGCAGCAGAAAAAAATGCCCTTTAGGTCCATCTCCACCCCTGCAGCCAAACCAGCCCACCCCCAAGCTGGGCAGCAGGTTCAGGACTGATGACCTCAGCCCAAGTCGGTGGCTTTGGTTGTCCGTAAGCCTGGAGGGAGAGGCCGGTGGTGCCTCAGCCTGACCCTCCTCCTGTTGAAGCCTGTGTAGGCCAGCATGCGGGATGAAGGATGCTACCCCCATGCCTGTCACCCTCCCTGGTCCTCCCTGGGGGCTGGCTCTACCACTTCCTTTCCACCTGGTCCTCTGTCTGCATGGACAGATGGGTTCTAGAGGTGGTCAGTCAGGGTCTGCCTCTGGAGTTCGAGCAGTACCCTTCTTGCTGAGCCCATGCCACATGGGAGGACTTGGTATCCACAGACATCCTGTTGGCTCTCTGGGACGACATTGCTCAACTCCTCCACAAGAAGGTCATAGTTCCTGTTGCGGATCCTCCGGAACACCCAGGGTTTGTCTCCAGGTACATTCTGGTGCCAGAACAGATTTTGAGGGGGGGGGGGGTGTCCTGGTGCCCCATTCTAGATCTGCACAACTTGAACAAGTTTCTCAAGTTGCATGCCTTCAGGATGGTAACCCTGTCACAGATCATACCATCTCTAGAGCAGGACATGTGGTTTTGCTCCCTGCATCCTCAGGATGCGTTTTCACGTCCCGATCCATCCGTCTCACAGAAGGTTCCTCCACCTCCGAGCAGAGGTAGCCCCCTACAAGTTCCAGTCCATGCCATTCGGCCTGTCCTCAGCTCCCAGGGTCTTCACCAAGTGCATTGCAATGGTGGCAGATTACCTGAGGCACCGAGGGGTCTGGGTTTACCCCTACCTGGACGACTGGCTAATCGTAGGTCCCTCCAGGCAGGAGGTAGAGCGGTCTAGGGAACTGGCCCTCCAGACCTCGTTTTGGCAAAGCTCTTGGACAAGCCATTCAAACTTATGCACAGGTGTGACATGTCTCACCTGTAGTGGAAGACTGCCTTTTTGGTGGCTATCACGTCAGCCTGAAGGATCAGTGAGCTCCAGGCACTTTCGGTGGAGTCTCCTTACCTGGTCTTCCACAGGGACAAGGTTTCCTGCGTTCCAACCCGAAGTTCCTCCCGAAGGTTGTTTCGGAGTTTCACCTTAACCGGGTGATTAATCTCCTGGTGTACTTCACCAATCAAAGCTCGGAGGCCGAGCACAAACACCATACTCTAGACCTGAGGCAAGTGCTTGCTTATTACAAACAGCACGCGGCTGGAGTAGGGGGAGAGGTTCGCCAGCTGTTTGTCACCTACACTGAAGCCGTACCTGGCAGATCTCCCTTGGCCTCCTAGTCAACGAGGCCAAGTTGGAATTCGTGTCTTCGCAGGTGATCATCTTCATTGGGGCGGAGCTTGAGTGTTGCAGAGCCAGAGCCTGGCTCCCGGTGGACAGGACGGAGGCACTCTCTCCTCTTTTGCCTGGTCATTTCGGATTGGGCAATTGTGCCCTGCCTGGGACTTCCTACGCCTGCTGGGTTATATGATGGCCTGCACCGATATGGTCCATTGGGCCCACTGGAGAATGCATTCTCTGCAGTGGGAGCTGGCCAGCCAGTGGTCTCAGCGCAAGGGTCTCTTCGACCAGCTGGTCACTGTGACCCAGCGGATGTGGGATGCTCTTCAGTGGTGGTTAGTCCCAAAACATCTGCAGGAAGGGATCCTGCCTGTCCACCCAGAGTTGTCGGTCATTCTGATGACTGATGTGCCTCTCATGGGCTGGGGTGCCCGCCTCGTCCCCCAAGGAGTCCCGGTCCCACATCAACCTGTTGGAGCTCCGAGCAGTTCAGCTGGCACAAACTGCCTTTGCTCCTTACATTCGGGGTCAGATGGTCCAGGTCCAGATGGACAACACCACAACCATGTGCTACCTCAACAAACAGGGTGGAACGCACTTCCTGCCATTGGGCATAGAAACATAGAATTTGACGGCAGATAAGGACCGCTTGGCCTACCTAGTCTTCCCACTTTCCTACCTAACAGATAAGCTGCAGATCCTAGTTAACCAACAGCTTACTTCCTCCTACCCCCCACTAGGACTGCCTTATGTCTGTCCGATGCATTCTTGAATTCAACCACTGTTCTTGAGTCCACAACCTCCTCAGGGAGGCTGTTCCATGCATCCACAACCCTCTCTGTGAAAAAATACTTCCTCACATTACCTGAGCCATCTCCCTCTATTTTCAAATTGTACCCCTTGTTCTTGCATATCTCTTTTCTGAAAGATACTACCCTCTTGGACTTTGTTGATTCCTTGAGGTACTTGAGAGTTTCTATCATGTCCCCTCTCTCCCTTCTTTCCTCAAGGGTATACATATTAAGCTCCTTTAGTCTTTCTTCGTATGTCTTCTGGTGCAGACCCTGCACCATTTTGGTTGCCCTCCTCTGGACAGCCTCCACTCTGTCTATGTCTTTGCGGAGATGGGGTCTCCAGAACTGCACACAGTACTCCAGATGGGGTCTCACCAACTGTCTGTACAGATGGATAACAACTTCCTGTTTTCTACTATTGATGCCTCTCCCTATGCATCCCAGTTCCCCCTAGCCTTCCTTACTGCCTTCTCACATTGCTTTCCCACCTTTAGGTCATCTGATATAATTACCCCCAGGTCCCCTTTCCATTTTTACTGTTGTCAATATCTCACCCCCCCATTGTGTACTCTTCCCCTGGGTTCTTGTTTCCCAGGTGCATTACCTTGCACTTCATTGCATTGAATCTGAGCTGCCATACATTGGGCAAGGAAGCTCTCCATGTGTGGACCCTCATGCACAGCCTAGGGGCTGATCTCCTAGCCATCCATGTGGCAGAGGCCTCCAGCCAGCTGGCGGACACTCTCAGGCATGTTGGCGAGGCATCTCACAAGTGATCTCTCCACCCAGAGTAGTACACAGTCTGTTCTCCCAGTGGGGCACCCCTCAGATGGACCTGTTCGCCTCCAGGGAGAATGCAAAGCCGAGGCTGTTTTGTGCCTGCCCCCCTCAGCAGGGAATGCTGCAGGGGGTATCTTCTCGAGGCCCTGCATCAGAGGCCTCTTCTATGCCTTTCCTCCACTTCCCTTAATTCACAAGGTGCTTCTCAAGGCCAGGAGGGACAAGGCACAGGTGATACTGGTGGCTCCAGACTAGCTGCACCAGTTTTGGTACCCCGATCTCCTCAGCAGTAGGCTCCTGAGGCATCTTCCACTCCACCTGCTCTCCATCAGTCAGGGGAAGGTACTCCACCCGGTCCTTCAATCCCAGCACCTGACATCGTGGTTCCTCAGTAGCTAGAGTTCCATGCTTTGGGTCTCTCTGAAGATGTCCTCCTGGTTGTGGAGGCATCTCGGAAGGAGTCGAAGAGGAATTGCTACGCCTTCAGATGGAAGAGGTTCTCCATTTGGTATCAGGGCAAAGGGTTGGACCCTTTGTCCTGTCCAGTGGCTAGCATCCTTGATTATCTGTGGTCCCTCTCTCAGTCAGGCCTTCAGTCAATGACCCTCAAGGTGCACTTGGCAGCCATCTCTGCTTACCGGGTGTGGACTGGTCAGCAGTCGGTGGTGCAGGAGAAGGTAGTCTGGTGCTTTTTAAAAGGCCTTGACTACATTTCACCTCCGGTGCGTAAACCACCACCACCACCACCATGGGATCAGTTGCTCGTTTTGGCAAAGCTCTTGGACAAGCCATTCAAACTTATGCACAGGTGTGACATGTCTCACCTGTAGTGGAAGACTGCCTTTTTGGTGGCTATCACGTCAGCCTGAAGGATCAGTGAGCTCCAGGCACTTTCGGTGGAGTCTCCTTACCTGGTCTTCCACAGGGACAAGGTTTCCTGCGTTCCAACCCGAAGTTCCTACTGAAGGTTGTTTTGGAGTTTCACCTTAACCGGGTGATTAATCTCCTGGTGTACTTCACCAATCAAAGCTCGGAGGCCGAGCACAAACACCATACTCTAGACCTGAGGCAAGTGCTTGCTTATTACAAACAGCACGCGGCTGGAGTAGGGGGAGAGGTTCGCCAGCTGTTTGTCACCTACACTGAAGCCGTACCTGGCAGATCGGCAGTCAAGTGGATGATTGGCAGGTAGATTGTATCCTGCATCGACTTCTTCTTTAGGTTGGTGGGTAAGGAGCCTCCCGTAGGGCTTAGGGCTCATTCCACCCGCCATACCGCTGCCTCAGTAGCTGCTTCCAGGGATGTCCCTAGCCAGAAAATCAGCTACCTGGAGGTCAGCATAAACCTTAATTTCCCATTACCACCTCGACCTTGAGTCACGCCAGGATGTGGGTTTTGGGGCCTTCAGTCCTTATTTCCTAAGTAGGTGGTGTGCACCATACCTCCCTCCTCCCGTAGAACTGTTAGGAGTCTGCCAGAAAGTGTGGTTAGAACATCACATCCACATCCCTAGAAGCACAGGTTACTCACCTGTAACAGTAGTTGTAGGATCATGGATATGTTGTTCTATTCGCACTGTTTGGCGTGTCCTTTCCCTTTAAGAATCTTGCTGGAAGGTCTTGAATCTGGCTCCTCTCACCCACCCAGGTGGTATAACCCTCGGCTCCTTCCTTACCGCTCTTGTGTTCAGTAGACCCTGGCTTCAAAATCCTCAGATTTGCTTAAACTCGTTAGAGTTAATAAAAATCGCTTTGCGATTTTGACTGCGATGGAAGACAAGTCTTCTCCTGGTTTCCGCCGCTGCCCATGCAGGCAAAAGATGTCTTGCACAGACCTGCATGCCATGTGCGTATATTGCCTGGGTGTCAGCCATGACACAAAGGCCTGTGATATGTGTCGCGCTTTTTACCTGAACGTCCTGTACGATCGTCTCGCACGGTTAAAGTTGGGCAGACAGGAAAAACGGAACCTGTCAGTCAAATCTAAGGAAGCCCGATGGGCGGTCTCTGTGGCTGCGGGGTCCGCCGAGCAGCTCAAACAAATGAAGGCTCTCGAGGAAGAGGCAGCTCGGGCCGTGGGTCGGTCCTCAAAGTCCTTTTTAGTTCTGCTCAATTTGGGCTCCACTTTCTCGGGTTCCTTTCAGGAGATGTGCCAATCCCTTCCCACCAAGGGCGAGGGGCCTTCGGGCACGCTTGTCTCTCGGTCTCATTAATAAAAAGACAAGGAACTGAGAAAATCTTCATCTCACCGACGACGTTCTTTGTATCCTGAGAGATCTTTGACCCATGAATCGCCTGTCTCGACTTCGGACGAGGTTGCGGCCTCGGCCGCTGGTTTCACGGTCCCACCATCAGGCCAGCCGGCTGAGACTTTGGATGATGGTCCGTTCGAGATCATCCTTGACCCAGTCGAACCACTGTCACTTGACGAGGCCGACAGCTCCTTCTTTAGGACTCTGGTCCTACCGCTCCCCGATGAGGAGATCTAGCCCTCTGAGAATCGCATCGAGGAACCGGTCCTGGACCAAGAAGAACCACCAGTCTCTCCGGTGCCTTCCAATCAACCCCGTCGGTCACCTTGACAATTGAGTTCTCTGAATCCTTTGACCCACAGGCTGAAGAAGGCGCACAAGCGCTCTAAGACGAGGTGATGCCGACACTCTCCTTCATCCTCCTTGGTTGAGGAGAGGCTTCAACGGAAACTCCGTCGGCGCTACGAAGATTTGATATGGCAACAGCTGATCTTCTCTGGTCAAAAGCTGATCCTGGCTTCCACCCCAGTCATAACCTGGCTTTTGCCTCCCAGGCCGAAGCAGACTCCTCCGGAGCCGACCTGCACCGCTCCTCCTCCCATGGAGCCAGTCAGAACTGTTCTGGTTCAGCCCAAATCGACCTCTCCACTGATTTTGGTGTAACTGCCACCTAAAGAGCCCCCGATGGGGGTGTCTGCCAAAGAGTCTTGGCCTGTTTCGGGCCTCCCGTGTAGGCTGTATGTTACCCTCACTCCTGACCACCTCAGGTGGGTGTAGGGAGACATAGGTGGCTGGCTGATTTATCCAGATTCTTTGTAGTCCGATGACTCTGACCTACATTCCCATCCTTTGGACGATGAATCAGTTGGAAGTCTCTCGACGGAGGAGTGCCCCTCTTCCTTAATGGGCATCTTCCATCTGGTGTAGGAATCCGTGGGGATGCATCTCGAACCCATTCAAAAATGGCCTGACTATCCCCTCACGGATATCCTCAAATGGGGGGGATTCACTGACGGAAGCCTTTCCGGTGGCCGAGGCCATTGTCAGCCCGACTTTGGAGCTTTGGCAGCATCCTGCCTCCTGCCCTGTGCATTCTGCCCGGATGGCCCACAAATACGCGGTGCCCATTGGGTCCCTTTCCGGGTGCACAGGTGACTGAATTTGTGTTCAGACACTCTGGTAGTTAGGCAGATTCAGATAGAGCCCCAGACAAGGAGTCCAAAAACTGGACCATTCTGCCCGCAAAGTCTATGCCGCCTCTTCGCTGGGCCTCCATCAGGCAAGCTCGGACGTCATCATGGCGCATGTCTCGCACGCCCATCTGGGCTCCCTTGATAAGGTTCTCCCTCACCTCCCCGCAGACCTCCGGACCACGGTCAAGCAGGTCTGGGACCAGGGTTGAGCAATTGCGAAGCAGCAACTCCAGAAGGCCCTGGACCTTGGGGATCCATGCGCCCGTTCAGTGGCAGCCATGGTTGCCATGCATCACAGGGCTTGGTTAAGGGTCTCCACCTTCATGGCGGCACCCAACACAAGCTAATGGATGTTCCTTTCTTGGGTACTGATCTCTCCAGCCCATGTGTGGACAGTCACCTCCAGTGCATTGAGAAGTCCAGTGCCACCTTGGATGCAACAACTTCTGCACAAAAGGAATCTCAGGGTTCCAAAAAGCAGAAGAAGCCACTTCAGCACTCTACCCCTGTGGCCATGCAGCCCTACTTCCAAGCGGGGCAGCAACAGCAGACACAACCTTGGTGCCCTCGGCCCAAGTCCGGGCCTCCGGTGGTCCCCAATCCAGACCCTCTTCCTTCAAGCCTGCCCAGTGACAGGATAGGGATGACCACCCCGTTCCTGTCACGCAAGCTCTGGGCCCTCCTGTGGGGGGGTCAGCTCCGCCACTTCTTTTCCACCTGGTCCGCTCTTACCATGGATAGTTGGGTTCCAGAAGTTGTTGGCCAGGGTCTGCCTCTGGAATTCAAGCAGTATCCTCCAAGCTGAGCCCGCACCCCATGGGAGGAAATGGTGTCCGTACACACTCGGTCTGCTCTCGGAGACAACATTGTCCAACTCCTCTGCAGGGAGGTGGTGGTCAGAGTCACGGATCCTCCAGTCAACCCAGGGTTTGTATCCAGGTACTTCCTGGTTCCGAAGCGGATGGGGGGCTGGCACCCCATTCTAGATCTGCATGACCTGAATCAGTTCCTCAGGTCACGCACCTTCAGGATGGTAACTCTGTCCCAGATCATACCGTCTCTCAAGCAGAGCATGTGCTTTTGCTCTCTGGATCTCCAGGATGCATTCTTTCATGTCCCAATCAATCCATCTCACCAGAGGTTCCTTCGCTTCTGAGTAGAAGGAGCCCTGTTCGAGTTCCAAGCCATGCCATTTGGCCTATCTTCAGCCCCATGGGTCTTCACCAAATGCATTGCAGTGGTGGTGGCCCATCTTCAGTGTCGAGGGGTCAGGGTTTACCCATATCTCGACGATCGGCTCTTGGTGTGTTCCACCAAGCAAGAGGTGGAGAGGTCCAAGGACCTGGCCCTCCAGACCTGCAGTGACCTTGGCCTCCTAATCAGCGAGGCCAAGTCGGAACTCGTACCTTCTCAGGTGATATGTTTCATCAGGGCAGAGCTCGACTCCTGCCAAGCCAGAGCCTGGCTGCTGGCAGACAGTGTGGAGGTTCTCTCCTCCTTCGCCCAATCATTTTTGGTTGGGCACTTGGTCCCTGCCCGGGACTTTCTGCGTCTTCTGGGGTACATGGCAGCCTACACGACCGTGGTCTGATGGGCCCGGTGGCATATGCGCCCCTCCAATGGGAGCTGACCAGCCAGTGAACTCAGTGTCACGGTCAATTTGACCAGCTGGTCACTATGATCTAGAATTTCTGGAACGCTCTCCAGTGGTGGACTGTCCTAGATCACTTGCAGTAAGGGATCCCGTTTGTCTGTCCCGAGCCGACAGTCATCCTTACGACAGATGCCTCTCTCATGGGCTGGGGAGCCCACGAGTTCTGGACCCCTAAGGAATCCCGATGTCATATCAACCTGCTGGAGCTCCGAGCAGTGAGACTGGTACTGTCAGCATTTGCTTCTCTCCTACGGGGTCAAGTGGTGCCGGTCCAGATGGACAATATCATGACCATGTACTACCTCAACAAACAGGGCGGCACGCACTCCCAGCTGCTGTGCAGGGAAGCGCTCCGCATCTGGACCCCCGTGAGCTGACTGAAGGCAGATCTCCCAGCCATCCATGTGACAGGAGCCTCAAATGAATTGGTGGATGCTCTCAGCCATGTGGGTGAGACATCCCACGAGTGGTCTCTCCATCCAGAGGTAGTTCACAACCTGTTCTCCCACTGGGGCAAACTTCAGGTGGATCTGTTCGCCTCCAGGAAGAACACCAGGCTGAGGCTGTGTCATGCCCACCCCCCTCAGCAGGGATCGCTGCTGGGGGATGCCTTTTCGAGGCCATGTACCCAGGCCTCTTCTATACCTTCCCTCCACTTCCCTTGGTTCACAAGGTGATCCTCAAGGTCAGGAGGGACATGGCACAGGTGATCTTGGTAGCCCCAGATTGGCTGCGCCAGTTCTGGTATCCAGATCTCCTCAGCCTCAGCTCCAGGCCTCCAAGGCGTCTTCCAGTATGCCCGGACCTGTTATCTGTCAATCAGAGGAAGGTATTCCATCTGGACCTTCAGTCCCTGCACCTGACAGCCTGGTTCCTGAGTGGCTAGAGTGCCAGGCTTTGAGTCTCACTGAGGATGTACTCACTGTAGTGGAAGCATCCAGGAAGGAGTCGACCAGGAGGTGCTATGACTTCAAATGGAAACAGTTTTCCTTTTGGTGTCAGGGTAAGGGCCTGGACCCTTTGTCCTGTCCAGTGGCTAGCATCCTAGACTACCTTTGGTCTCTGTCCAAAGGGGTCTTCGGTGTACGACCCTTAGGGTGCACCTGGCAGCCATCTCTGCTTGCTAGGGGCAAGCCATTGAGCAGATGATGGTGCAGGAGAAGGTGGTCTGGTGTTTCTTTAAAGGCCTAGACCACATATCTCCTCTGGTGTGTAAACCTCCACCTCCATGGTATCTACTGCTGGTACTGGCAGAGCTCATGGGCAAGCCATTTGAACCAGTGCACAAGTGTGAGATGTGGCATTTGTCATGGAGGACCACCTTTCTGGTGGTGATCACGTCTGCCAGAAGGAATTGGGAGCTCCAGACGCTCTCAGTGGAGTCTCCATACCTGGTCTTCCACAGGGACAAGGTTGTCCTATGCCCCTGCCTGATATTCCTTCCGAAGGTGGTGTCAGAATTCCATCTTAACTAGGTGATGACGCTGCCTGTGTTCTACCCGAACTACACCCCGGAGGCTGAGTACAGACTCCATACTCTGGACCTGAGATGGGTGTTCTTTTATTACAAGGAACGGATGGCGGAAGTTCGGGGAGAGGTTCTCCAGCTGTTTGTCACCTACACTGAAGCTGCACCTATCAGACCTGCAGCAAAGCGGATGATTGGCAGGTGGATTACATCCTGCATTGATCTCTGCTATAGGTTGGTGGGCAAGGAGCCTTCCAGAGGGATAAGAGCTCATTCTACCCACCATACTGCTGCATCAGTGGCTGCTTCCAGGGACATCCCTATCCAGGAAATCTGCAGGGCTGCTACCTGGAAGACGGCAGACACCTTCATTACCCATTACCACATCGACCTAGAGTCACGCCAGGATGCTGGTTTTGGGGCCTCAGTTCTCCAGTCTCTTTTCCCCAAGTAAGTACTGTATATCCGAGGGGGTGTGCACCTTGCTTCCCTCCTCCTGGAGAACTGCTTGATGTCTGCCAAACAGTGTCGATAGAACAACATATCCATGATCCTAGAAAAACAGGTTACTCACCTGTAACAGTAGTTCTAGGAGTGGTATATGTTGTTCTTCCACACAAACCCACCTGACCTCCCCGGCTTCAGTGCACAACCTGAGCTTCCAGCGGGCTAAGATCTGGTGTCATGGGATGGAGCCGAGGGTTTATACTATCCAGGTGCGTGGGAGGAGCCAGCTTCAACACCTTCCGGCAAGATTCTTAAAGGGAAAGGACATGCTAAACAGTGTGGATGAACAACATATATCACTCCTAGAACTACTGTTACATGTGAGTAACCTGTTTTTTTTTTTTTTTTTTTATACCTTCAATACCTTCAACCAGCTTGTACCTACATTAAAAACAAAAGACTGTTTGCATGGGATGCACTGTGTATATCCATCATTTCATCCATTTCGATACCTGTGTGGGTGTATTAAGAGTGCTGCTTTTTACAGGCAGTTAAGTCCCAGATCAGTGTTCTCAGATTTATATGTTGGGGTTTGCCTGGGAAGAGTTCACTAATAACGTCAGATTGGCTTAAGTGCCTCAAGGTTGCCATAGCTCTAGAAATGATTCTCCTCCTGAGTTGAGGTCGGCTGTAATTATCTCTGCGTCCTGGCTCTCATTTACTTTCATTTTCCACAAAGTGAGTTGTGGGGTCAGATCCGTAAACCATTTAACATTATACATTTCATAGTTGCACATAACAAAATCACTGCCAGCCTCTACAGTTTTTTTTATTTCTGGGCAATTCATTTGGCAGGTGTAATACCAGAGCAACGAAAGTAAAAGGTGGGATTATGCCCAATGTTCTCTGAATTTCCCAGTGAACCTCTTTCCAGTAAACTGATATTTTTGGGCATCCCAAAAAATATGATTGCATAACCCCCCAGTCCACAGTGGCACCAACATGCATCCTTTCCTGTTGTTCTAAAATGTTCCGTGATGGTTGGTGTCCTAAGATATCTGACAAGAATTTGCCGTAGGAACTCCTTATATAAGGGGGAAGCAGTAACCTTCCAGCCTTTCACCCTTTTTCTAAGCGTCTTCTGAGATAATCATTTTTCCCCTTCTGTTCTCAGTAGGTTCTGATATGTGCTAAGGGCACTCTGCTAAATCTCTTATGAAGGAATACTGTAAGGCTGCACTGACTTGCCATAACCGTCCCTAATGTGACCACCAGTTCTACTTACATGGGCCTCCAGGTTATTCCGGGCCTACATGATATGGTCTCTTCACAGTTGGTCGCTTGTGTCCCAATATCTTTATCCTCTTTTCAGGCAGTTTGCTAATAATACAGCTGTGCCTCTGCCTAGTCACCTTTGAATTGCCTAACCAGCCTCCCGGCAGAGGTTGTAGGGACAAAAACTGTAGGGGAATTCAAAAACGCATGGGACAGAAATAAAAGCACTCTAGTGCTAGGAAAGAGAGTGTAAGCTGCAGATAATTTAGGATCCGCGGTATATAAAACAGGTAGGGAAAATGGGCAGACTTGGTGGGCCAAGCAGTCCCCATCTGCAGATTCTATGTTTCTAACCTCAATTGCATCCACTGCTTACATTTGCTGTACACTCGTAGTATATTTGCTTTTATAAATATTTGTCTCTGTATATATTATGTTCTGTGGGCTTATCCACCATGCCATATCTAATTCCATTTGCTGCCCATGTCTGTTGTAAATTGAGTATATATTTATATTTGTGAATTTAAATATGCATACCATGTATTACTATGTTTTATGTAACCCTGCTGATCCCTGTTCCCATCCCCCTGTTTGCAGCTGGAAATGAGCCCACCTGGACTCTGTTTGCTTACCTGAGAAAATGTATTACAAATAAATAAAGATATTAGGGCTGTACGAGTCAGCAAATTTGGCCCAATGGGCCAATTTCGAACCGGGCTAGGCAAAATTGAATTGGGCCGATTTGGCACAAAATTAAATGTGAAATTTGCCGACTCGCACGGCCCTAGTCTTCCCACAGTGGCGCTATCTCCCCTCCTGTCTGCCCATTGGGAGCAGAAGTGGCGATATTCTGTATTTAAAAAAAAAAAAAAAAATGATCCAGATAATTTTTTTTATTACTTAAATGTGCTGTAACTTTCTGATGTTTTGAGTTTCCATTTCGGGTTTGACAGTGTGAAACCTGATTAGGACCAATAATTCCGAACACTGCCAAACCCGAACAGCCCGAACTTGTGACCCAACCCGATGCCCAGCCCTAAAAGACATAGCTGTAGGGGGTGAGAGAAAACAATAAGGCCTTTTTTAGGTATATCAGGGAAAAGAGAAAGAATGGAGGGTATTGAGAGGTTGGGGTGGGGGTGGAAGAAGACAGGAAAAGGCTATGATTCTAAATGAATACTTCCGCTCAGTTTCACAGTTGAGAAGAGAGGGCCCATTCCGAGAGTGCAGTACTAAGTTAAGAAGGGAAACCAAAATGGCAGTGTGGGGACATCAGTAAAAAATGGTGGACAAAGAGAGGGTTAAAGGTGGGGAAGTCCCTAGGGCTGGTTGAGTTGCACCCACAGGTGTTCAGGGAGGTGAGGCTGGCTCTGGAAGCTTTGTTTGACTGCTTGATTGAGACAGACGTCATCCCCAGGGACTGTAGGGTAGTAGATGTCCCTTTGCAAAAACTGTGTGACGAGGGAGTCCCAGGAACTAAAGATTGGAAAGGGGAGACCAGGGAATTATAGCCTAGTTAGCCTCACTTCCACCAAGGAGCAGCTGGTTGACTCCCTGGAGTCACATGGTTTGTAGGGCAGCGGACAGTATGGCTTTATGAAGAGTACATCCTATCGGATGAGCCTGGTGGAATTCTTCAGTGCTGTTTCTCAGACACTGGACAAGGGACAAACCTTGGACATCCTGTACCTGAACTACATCAAGGCTTTTGATTTGGTTCCCCGCAAAAGGCTAGTAAAGCAGCTGTGGAAATTGGGGGAATGTTACAAGGTGGCTAGAGAAACCAAGGGGTGTTTCTAAATGGTATGCACTCTCGAGGTCAGTGGGTAATTATCAGGGTGCCTCAGGGGCCAGTCCTGGGTCTGGTGCTCTTCAGATATGTTTATTTGTGACATTGGAGATGGAATCTGGGACAAGATGCATCTCTTTGTGGATGTTGGTAAGATACGTAGCAGGATGGATAATAACATCTGATATTTAACATCTAAGACAGGAACGCCTTGTAAATAGGATGTTATCCTAACAGTGTAAAATGTGAAAGTTCATTTTGTATCCTATATAAAAATAAATGCTTTTTACTACTATTACATAAAGCGGGCATAAGGGAATTGAAAATGTATTTGAAGGAACTGGAAAAATTGTCCATGAATTAGCACGTGGAAATGTTTGGGTTTTTTTTGTACATTTTATTTAAACAACTTCAGCAGTACATAAGAATACAGACATATACTATGGTTAAAAGAAAAGTAAATTGCTTAAGGTTACAGGCTTCCATGTCATACACAGTCTACCCCCATCCAAACCTTCTTTTATCGGGGCTTTCCCCCCCCATCATATTGTATTAAGGGTATATCATAGTTCTACCTCGGATATTCAGACCAATACTTTTATGTGCAATTTAATCTAAGCAGAGCCAGCATAATTCAACATCTGTCTCAAATACTCTCCCTAATTTCCTCTTCATTCCTCCGAATTCCTCAGAAGGCTGGGAACCAGAGTTGTAATAATGCCTTCTCAACTGGAGACCATATCTCATTAAAAATACCCAGTTGCCCTCTAACAGAGTACTGAATCTTTTCATATTTCATGCAGTCTAAGAATGCATTTGTCCACTCGGCTGTAGTTGGAATACAGTTAAGCCTCCAGTGCATAGCCAGGACCTTCAACCCCATCACATTTTCTAACCTCCATAAAGTAAACCCCACGTTTAGTATAAGTTTTCTTCCCATCTGGTTCAGCCGGGGGCAAGCCAAGGAGAATTTCCACCAGATCCAGCCCAAGAGGCGTGTTCACTAATTTAGAGAGGATTTCCTGCACTCCCAACCAGAAGTTTTGGACCTGGTTACATTGCCAGGTCATATGATAAAATACTCCATTGCGGATTTGGCATTTAGGACAAAGAGGGGAGTCCTCTCGGTTAACTATGTGTGCCAACCACGGAATATGGTACGTTCTGTGTACTACATTGAATTGAATGGCCTTAGCTCTGTTATTTACTGATCATTTGAGACTGTTACTTAGAATCAAAATCCATTCCCCTCCAGTCAAGCCGTCTGGTAATAAGTCAGATTCCCATTTGGCCTTGGTGGCCTCCATATGATCTGGTAGAGCCCCTATTAATAATCTATATGTTCGTCTTAGGGGTTTAAACAAAGGTTGATTTGATTGCCCCCAGAATATTTCCTCTAATGGAGAGCCTGCTCCCCTCTTTGGTTCACTCTACTGCTTAATACCTCATGTGCCTCCTTAATTTTAACATATTGAGGAAGGTGAGGTTTGTTAATATACTTGTTTTTAAACAAATATTCAAAAGAGCATAAGCTCCCGTCCTGTAAAATAATGTTGAATCTGAGAAATACCCCCAGTAGCCCACCTTTACAAGACTGGATTATCCCATATGGTCATTCCCCCTCCCTGCTGTAAAAGCCTGGTAAGTGGAGCTTCAGGGGACAAACCAACCTTCACTCCTGTCATAGTATGTGCAAGTTTCCATGCTTTCACCGTATTCCTTGTGAAGGGATTGACAGGATTGGGCAAGGACGCCACCCCACCGCAAAGTGCAAAGAAACTGTGGTACATCAAGGGATCCTCTGAGGTCTCCATCCTCACCCAGGCTGGCTGAACCTCGTGGTTCTTCAACATATCCTGAACATGAGCGACCTGAGCTGCCACCCAATAATGTCTCACACTAGGGAGGCCTAGACCTCCTGTCCTTTGGGGCTTCCACAAAAGTGATTTCTTAATCCTAGGTCTCTTGTTATTCCAAACGAGTTGTGTGATAGGACCTTCTATACTGTTAAAATATTTGGGGGGAACCTTCAAGGGGATCACCTGAAAAAAATATAAAAATTGGGGCATAACTGACATTTTTATTAAGTTTACCCTCCCTAGCAGGGTCAAAGCAAGGCCCTCCATGAGAGGCAGTTATCTTTTATTTTAGAAATCAATCCTTTCATGTTAATTGCAATCATTGAGGAAATCTTAGAAGGGATTTGAATACCCAAATATTTTAATGATTTAACTGTGTGTATTATGTTTTGAGTTATTTAGATTGGTCCCCTGTCCTTCCCCTCAGGTAACCATTCACTCTTGCCCCAGTTGATCTGATGTCCGGAGAGTGGACCGTATATATCAAAAAGTTGGGTCAATGCCAACACCACCTCTCCCGGAGAATTCAGAAATAGGACGTCATCTGCGAAGAGTGAAATCATATGTTCCTGACCCTTCCATGTGAGACCCCAGATTCTAGGGTGAGATCTAATGCTCTGTGCCAGAGCTTCAATAGAAAGGACATATATTAAAGGGAATGGGGGGCACCCCTGTGTGGTTCCTCTCGTTAAAGCAAAGGGGGATGAAACAATGTTGTTAGTGAGCTTTTGGGCTCTTGGGGCTCTGTACAATACTCCCAACCATTTCATTATTTTAGGGCCCAGACCGAACTTCCACAGAACTGCCATCATGAAGGGCCATTCGACACAATCAAAGGCCTTCTCTGCGTCAAGCGAGAGCAGAACCCCCCCACCCTTCCTTCCTTTGACCATACTTGAACTATGTTGAGGACTCATCTAATGTTATGCTTAACCTGTCTACCGCGGACAAAACCCCCTTGATCAAGGTGAACCAACTTGGGAAGGACACCTTCCAGCCTATTGGCTAACAGCTTCGCTAGGATCTTATAATCAGCGTTGAGTAAAGAAATTGAGCGGTACGAGGAGCACCACAGGGTTTTGTTCCCTTCTTTAGGTAAAATAGTAATTGTGGCTAGTTCCTGCAAAGCAGGTAAAGCCCCCTCCTCTAAGTCTTCCTGTATCATTTCCTTCATTAGAGAGCCCAGCTCCTCCCATAGCAATTTATAAATCTCTGCTGGGATGCCATCAGGTCCCGGTGCTTTCTCCGTTTTAATCTTCCAAACCACCTCTTTCAGTTCCTCCAAAGTTATAGGGGCATCTAGGTTATCAAGGTCTAAGTCACCCACTATGGGTAGAGTAATAGTCTTCAGAAATTCCTCCGGGTTGACTCCCTTGGGGTACTCAGAAGTATACAGTTGGGAGTAATATGATTTAAAGGCGTCGTTTATTTTCTGCTGGTCATAAGTAATCTCCTCTCCAGCCGCCTCCACCCCAAGAACAGTCCTTCCCGCTCTCTGATTTTAAACTAATCCCGCCAACCATTTCCCAGCCTTGTCCCCTTCGAAATAGGAATATGATTTGGTCAGATTTAGGGCTCTCTCAATTTGCTAAGTAGAAATTAGGTTTAATTCACTTTTTAAAGCTTTTGGTTAAAAATGTTTAGAATGGTCAGGTATAGCCATCAAATCTTTCTCTAATTTCATGATTTGGGTCTCTAGTTCCCTTTCCCTTTTATTAATCATTTTCTTTTTGTGGGAGGCATATGAAATTGTCTTACCCCGAATACTAGCCTTGAGAGTCTCCCATATTGTCCTAATGTCTGTGTCTCTCTCCATTTTGATTCACCTGAAGAAAATCCGAGACGTGTCGTTTTAGCTGACGGAGAAAATCTGAGTCCCCCAACAGAATAGCGTTTATACGCCACATGGGAACTCTCTCGGGTTTCTTCCCCTCCTCCATAATCACTGCCAAGGGGGCATGGTCTGAGATCAATAATGGACCATATTCAGCTTCCACGACACAACCCAGTGTAGACTTCGTTAAAAAAACATAGTCTACCCTTGTGTAGAGTCTATAAGCGTGAGAATAAAAGGAGTATTCTCTAGAGGAGGGATGGCAGAATCTCCACGCCTCCTGAAGTGATCTCCCAGTCATCATTCGGTGTAGGGTTTTGACACTTTAAGGATAGGGACCTTTCCTCACCCCGGAATAATCTAAGAGTGGGTCCCAATATGTATTCGTGCCCCCCCCCCCAATAATGATATCATCTGGGAATGGAGCCAGAGTGGTCCCCAGGTGGGTAAAAAAAAGTCCAGGGAATCTATATTTGGGCCATAGACCGAGACCAGAGTAGTAGGGGTACCTCCCAAGTCTACTACCACCACCACATATCTTCCCTGAGGGTCAGTCACTGAAGACAGATTTTTATGAGGGAAACCCGGTCTAATCCATACTGCAACACCGTAGGGTTTAGAAGTGAATGGAAGCAATCAGTACCCCCATGAGCAACGTAGACCCTCTAGTTCGTATTGGTAGAGTGCAGCTCTTGCAGAAATACAATATCCCCTTTCATTTTATTTTTAATTTCAGTATATACCCTTTTCCTTTTTGTCACTTCGTAGCCCATTAACATTCCAAGATATTAACGCAATTTTAGCCATTTGGAGTTCGAGGATAAATTAATCGACATAGCCAGCCCTTCACATATAACAGCATACAACCTTCTTTCCACTGCTGAGGAACATTTTTAACTTTTCCATAAAACCGTTGAATTAAACAATTAACTCCCAACCCCCCCCCCAAATAATGCAATTTATGAACAGTAACAATATTTCCCTTTCCCCCTCCCACCCACCAAACAGACAGAATGGACAAAGTACCCCACATCTCCTCCCCAACCCCACAATAAAACCCCAACTTAGAGCTACCCTCTACTTCTCGTGGATTGAGCATCCATCCCTTGCAAACTTTAAAATGAATATTGAATACCAAAACTTAGTAAGCCCTCTTATATATCATAATATGAAAAAAAAAAAAACACAGCTGAGGGGAGCATAAAACTGAAATTATTGTGTATGGAGGATCATTGAGATCCACTGCCCCCTACTAACAATAAACTAGGGTCAGAGGGGCTCAAAAACATGGATTTTTCAGCATTATCCCAAGTGCTCTTACTAAAAAACACAAATTAGAAGTCGATCCTCCCTTCCAAGCCCTTACCGCCAGGGCTCAAGGTAACATAGTGGTTCCAGCCCAGGAACCCCCCCCCCCGCCAAGCTTCAGACAATACTCGTTTCCCCATAAACACTAGGTACCTCTTACATATCTTTATATATTGTATTCTAAGTCAACATGTATTTGGCGAGGTAAACTTCACCCCTATGTCCCTTATGGAATTACCAACACAGATCTTGAGATAGAAACCAAAACGCTAAAAGAAAAGCAAACAGAAACAGCCATCCATAACTTGTGGCTAAGTGAGTTTTAAAACTGTTAATGAGTCATCGATTGTCCCACCATCTTTCAAGTTGAAGGCCTTCAAATACTACCCAAGAGGGAGAGGAAGGGGGAACCCCCAAATCCAGCCCTTATAGGCCCCTGATGGAGTTATGGACCAGAGAATTGCCCCCCCCCCCCGTAGTCAAGGGAAGACAGTACCTTTAATCAGGACAATCCACGTAGATAAAGTCATGTGGCCTTCTGTTTTTCCAGATCCCTGACATATTCCATGGCAGCCATCAGGTTGGGTCAGTGAAGGCCTTCAAGTTATCCCCACGGGGCGCACGATCAGCCAGGCCAGGTAGAACAGAGAAAAAGGGCAGTTGATTGAGTGTAGCACTCTGCGCACCTCTGCAAATGCCTGGTGCTGCTGTTGAAGGAGCTGAGAGTAGTCGGGATAGAGACTCACACGTTATTGCTGCTCGAGAATGATGCCAACCTTCCTCGCTGCTTCCAGGACTTGATACCTTAAGAATTTTACAATAATGTATCTGGGCTTCTGGTCTGGATTTGGTTTCAGCCCCAGAGCTCCATGGGCCCTTTGAATCTCCAGGGAAGTATCTTGAGGAAGCTTTAAATTATTTTTAAGCCAGTCTTGGAGATAAGTGATGCAATTTTTCCCCTCAGTGCCCTTCGAAAGGCTGATAATGCGAACGTTGCAATGGTGCTCTCGGTTTTCATTGTCATTTAGTGAATTTTTAAGGTAATCTGTTTCCTTCAGAGCTTTAGCCAGTTCGATTGCTTGTGAGGAGGATTTGTTTTCTTGATCACTGAGGCGTTGCTCTAAATCTGTCAAGCACCGTTCATGTGTCTCTACTTGTTCCGTTGTAGCATTAACGGCCTGCTGCAGATGTTGAATCTGGGCTGTTACGTTTTCAAAGCCTGCCTCCATTCTAGATCCCAAGTCATATTTCAGGTCTTTAATGAGCTTCTCTAGTTGCAGATACCCCTCAGCCATGGCTTGATGAGATTTAGATTCTGGATTCTCTCTCCCGAGGATTCCCTCCGTTGACTGTAGAGATCTTCCTGGTTGGGTCACCCGCGAGCTTCCAGGAGAGTTATCCGGCTGCGTGGGGCCTTTGGTAGAAGGATTTCGAGGTGTCAATTTAAAAGCTATTTGAGATTGCTTTTTTCCTGATTTTTGCTTGAACGACATCAGCACTGTGTCCTTGTTCTTTTCTGGTAATGAAGGTGGGGAAGCGAGTTAAAATAAGAGGCGATTGCAAGGGATGGTTGCAGAGCTCTAACTTTATGCTGCCATCTCGCTCTGCTGCTAGACCATGCCCCAGCACGTGGAAATTTAATAGCAAAAAATGCAAGGCTATGCACTTGGGGAGAGGGAACGCACACACCTTATACTAGATTGGGAAGGAGGGTGGCTAGAGTGGACCTCAGAGGAGAGGGACCTGTGGATTATAATAAGCAACAGCTTCAACACCTTGGCCCATTTCAACAAGGCATATGGAAAGGCAAGCCGGATGCTGTGGTGCATGTATAGGGCCTTCTCACGTATTAAAGAAGAGATCCTGTCCCTTTACAAATACTTTGTGAGGCCACACCTCGAATACTGTGCACTGTTCTGGAAACTCTCACCTAAAAAAAGGACAAGGACCATCTGGATCAAGGCCAAAGGAGATTAACCAAAATTATTCACAGCCGAGAGGGGAGGATCTGTGAGGAAAGACTAGCTGACCTCAATATGTTCTCCCTGGAAGCCAGGAGAGAGGGGGACATGATTGAAACCTTTCAAATATGTAAGGGAAATAAACTGGGTGGACAACCAACAACCGTTTTTAAGCTTACAAAGTGCCAGTTACAAGGGGCCACAACTGTAAATAGGGAATTTAGAAGGGATGGGATTTAGATGGGATGCAAGGAAGTACTACTTTATGGAATGAGTGGTGAAGAAGTGGAACTGTCTACCAGAGGAGCTGGACAATGTTGAGCCTGTTTTCAAGTTTCAAGAAAGGGTGAGACAGATGCATGGGAAGACGACTGGAGGGGTGGAAGAGGCAAATCGACACATCACGGTAGAACTAATGAAGTTATGGGAGGGGAACTCTGCACAGGACCTGCTAGTGCTAGACCGGTGGGGACTTGATAGGAGTCGGGCAGGCAAGCTGTACCATGAGTCTTTTTTTCTGCTTGTAAACTTCTGGTTTTTTCTGTGTAAATAGAATCTTTGGTCGTTTGCATTCAGGTTCTCCAGATGCCTCTTCCTAACATGTTGGAATCCCGTTTGTGACATGGCAGTCATTCCCACCTCAACAGGCTGTGATGTGACAAGCAGAGGGAATATTGCTTCAGGTGGGGAACAAGCATCAAAAGCAGTTGAACTGTAAGGGGACAGGGATCCTATTTCCATGCAAACGCCTTACGTGATATAACGAATGGAATGGCATGGAATTCAGATACAGTATAATGGGAATGTTTTATAAGTTAGTTCTGCTGAAGCCAGTAGTCACACTCTGTGCTAGTGCGTGCATCCCCTCGGGAATTTTGGTCACAGTACATCTATGCGTCTTGAAAGTAGGAGTTAATATACAGGAAGAATTAATCATTTGTCTTTTAAAAGTAATGCACTTGAACTTAACTATCAATTGTTCCTTTTAATGTATGAACATTTACAGACAGTATTTGAAGTAGTTCATTTTTTGTTACTGCATGATAAACAAAAATTATGTTTTAATCAACAGGTTGTAGACTGGTTTCTGTTTTTCAGATGTGCTGACTTTATAAGCATTGCACCCTGTTGTAGACAAACATAAGGCTAACATGTAAAATTGTTTTCTTCCATTTTGTCCACACAAGGAATGACAGTAAGTGCTAACAAGGACGGCTTAGGAATGGTAGTCCGCAGTATCATTCATGGTGGTTCCATCAGTCGTGACGGGCGAATTGGTGTGGGTGACTGCATCTTAGCCATCAATGGAGAGACTACCACTGACCTGACTAATGCACAAGCCCGTGCTTTGCTGAGGAGGCACTCCCTAATTGGACCTGATATAAGGTATGTAACAGAATGGGGAATTTGCCTGGTGGTGAAAAACAATCACATTGTATTCCAGGCTACACGTTCTAAAATGGGATCTCTTAAGAGTTCTAGTGAGAGCAGTTCCTAGTTGAAGTTGGTCCTTGTTCAAAGATAACGTGTAACAATTTAATTCAATATTCTGTCCATCAGAAGTGGCTGACTTTCAGTAGTTTTGCCGTTTGCTGTTAAGGAAGTGAACTGACTTTCCTGAAGCAGCGTTAAATATGGTGGACTGCACATGAGAAAATGTGGATTGGCTGGAGACACCACTCTCCAGGAATTGACCTGCGTCTGTGTTTTTAAAGTCTTACTCCTGGTGTCTGCCACGAAGGCCCAGCGGCATCACGCTGCGATGCAGGTGACCTGGGTTCGGGAGCAAACACAAGTCGCCGTGTCAGAAGACAGGTCTGGCTCGGGTAGCTACCATGTGGCAGTGTGCCTCAGTTGGGCAGGGTTGGCAGCAGGCACCGGCACCACAGGGGCCCCTCTCTGTGGCTGGGCCAGGGAGCTTGCTCCCGCCACAAGGTCTGCTGTTGAGTTTGCAAGATCATTGGAAGGCTGCACTCATGTGAGGGGAGGTGAGAGGGATCAAAACAGTGTATTAAAACTCACATCCATCTAAATAATGGCCTGAGCTGGATCTTAGTTCACATATGGACTGCCTTTTGAGGGGAAGGGTTGAAAGACGCGTGCCAGACCAGCGTAAGTGGATGGGGAGAGAAAAAAGCTCTATAGAGGAAAAAAAGTCTTGCATGTATGTATCCTTTTATGCATTTATAATCTAAATAAAAATAGACCAGTATATACATGTATATCGTTCCAAAAGATTTTACACTGCATTACTGCCAAAAGCACTGGCAGGTAGACATAGCATAGTATTCATATAAACAATAGTGTAATTTTCAGAACTGTTATTTCTAGGGATGTGAATGTGATGTTCTATCCACACTTTCAGGCAGGCAGTGTCCTTTCCCTTTAAAATGTGCTGGAAAGTCTTCAAGCTGGCTCCTTCCACCCACCCGGGTGGTAACTCCCTTGGCTCCGCGCCATGATGCCAGATCTTCCTTTCCATTGGAAGAAGCTGGTTCCTTCCTTATCGCTCCCGCATTTAGTAGGCCGTAGCGCTTAAATTCTTCAGAATTACTTCCAAACTAACCCTCATGAGTTTCATCTTCAGCTCGATCTTTGATCATGGCTGTGATGAATGGTAAGTCTGCTCCCGGGTTCCACCGGTGCCCTTGCGGGCAGAAGATGTCACGCACTGACCCACACGCCACGTGCGTCTGCTGCCTGGGGCACACGACCATGATCACCAGGCCTGAGACGTTTGCCGCTCGTTTCATTCTACCGTCCTGGAGAACCGTCCCACCTGCCTGAAACTGGGCTGCCCAGTGCAGCAGAACCCGCCGGTCAACTCTGAAGATGCCGATTGGGTAGTCTCTGCAGCTGTGGGATCCGCTGAGCAGCTTTTGGCCTTTGAAGAGGATGCGGCCCAGGCCGCAGCCCATTCCTCCTCGACTTCTGCCTTCATGACGCTAAAGTTGGGCTCGACTTTTATGGGTTCCTTCAAGGAATTGTGCCAGTCCCTGCTGACCTTTGGTCAGGGAGCCACCGGCAAATCTAAATCTAAAGAAGAGTCTAAGAAAGAAAAGACTCATCGTTGATCGTGGGATCGAGGGTGCTCTCGGTCGAGAGCCTCCGATTCCCACGCTTCTCGGGATTCGACTTCGGTCGAATCCTCAGCCTTGACCACTGGCTCCACGGTAACCCCATAAGGCCCATTGACAAGATGCTGGTCGACATCCCTGCCGAGATTTCTGTCAAGGTAACTGACCAGTTGTTGACTGAAGAGGCCGATACTTCCTTGTCCTGGAACCCCGGTCCCGATGCAGACCGTTGGAGGGACGGATCAGTCCACTGACCCGTCGCCTCCGCTCCCTGACTCTGACCAAGACCAATTGCTGACTTCCTCCGAGTCCCACCACTGGTCCCCTGGGTGGTCAAGGTGAGATCTCGGTCTTCCTCCCGTGGTTCGAGACGGTTCCGCTGTGATCAGCACTCCCACTCTCGGCACCACGGGAAGCGACACTGCCACTATTTTTGTCCTCGGGTGAAGAGAGGCTTCGACGCAAGTTGCATTGACGCTACAAGGACATGATCTGGCAACAGCTGGTGTTTACTGGCGTGAAACTGACCCTGGTTTCTGCACCGTCCATCACTTTGCTGTCGCCCAAAAGACCAGTGCCCACGGAACCAATTAAAACGGTCCAGCTTCTCAGACAATTGTGGTGGAACCGCTGCCCAAACAGTCAATGGTTGGCGCTCCAACTAAGGAGTCTCAGCCAGCCAAAGACTTTCCCCATCAGCAGTCAGTCACCGGCACCCCTGACCATCTGTGGAGGGTCATTGGGGACTCCGGTGGTCAACTGCTCTTTGATGACTCTTCGGAGTCCAAGGGTTCCTCCCTGCACTCCCGTCCGGTTGACGTGGAGTCCATGGGGGATCTCTCAACAGATGTAGGTCCATCCTCTTTCATGGGCCTCCTCCATTTGATCTCTGAGTTGACGGGTGTGAAGATGGAGCCCGTCCAGAAACAGGCTCATTACCCATTGACCGAGATCCTCAACTGGGGAGACTCTCCGATGGGGGCTTTCCTGGTGGCAAAAGCCATTCTTGGCCCTGCCCTGGAGCTCCTGCAGCTCCCCGCTTCCTGCCCTGCACCTTCCGCCTGGATTGCCTGCAAGTATGTGGTGCCCACTGGTTCCCTTTCGGGATTCACAGAGCACCCCTCCGCCAAGAGGCTGGTGGCCGACTCCGTGTTCCGGCACTCTGACAATACCGGGGATGTTGACAAGCCACCTGATAAGGAGTCCAAGAAGTTGGACCACGTAGGCTAAAAGGTCTGTGCTGCCTCCTCGGTTGGCCTCTGCCAAGCGAACTCGGCCCTCCTCATGGCCTACTTCTCCCATGCCCTTCTGGGCACCTTGGTTGGGGTGCTTCCTCATCTGCCTGCTGACCTTCAGTCCACGGTCAGACTGGTCTGAGAATAGGGCTGGGCTGTAGCCAAACAACAGCTCCAGACTGTCATGGACATTGGGGACTCGTGTGCTCGCTCCGTGGCGGCCTCCATGGCCATTCGTTGCAGGGTTTGGCTGAGGATCTTGACCTTCATGGTGGACACTCTGCACAAGCTGGCAGATGTCCCTTTCCTGGACACCGACCTGTTCGGGCCCAGGGTCGAGTGTCACCTCACATGCATGGAGAAGTCCAATGCCACCTTGGACTCAGTGACATCTATCCAGAAGGACCCCAAGGGCTCCAAGCAGCATCAGAAACAGAAGCCCTTTCCGGCTTCCTCCATTCAAGTTGCCAAGCCAGCCCAGCAACTGGCTGGTCAGCAGGCTCAGGCTTGGCGACCTCAGCCCAAGTCAGTGGCCTCACCAGCCTGGTGGTGCTGAGGGTTGAGGTGCTGGACGCCACACCTTGTGCCATACTGGCAACCCGGGTTCAGGAACAAGCCTAGGAGGTCGGCAGGGGAGGGAAGAGATTGAGCATCCGGAGGACTGCTCTCTCTTCCCCGGGGAAGGACAGGGATGCGACCACTCAAGGAGCGACCTCTGGCGGTGGCTGAAGGTAGCCCAAAGTAATATTGTGGCGTATGCCTGGGGGTGGAGCCGTGGCAGTACGTTGCCTTGACAGCCAGGCTCCACAGGGGACTTACTAGTAAAATACCCTCCCCTCCTCCTTCTGATAGGTGAAGGCGCCTCCCACCCAAGGACTACACTCCCAGAAGTTGGATGCGGCTCTCTCCTTGCCGCTCAATACTATGAGAAAGAGTGCCCTGGGTGGGGAGGCCCTTCCTCGGATGGCAGACCCGGGGGATGCCCACTTCGGGGGAGTGGAGATGAGTCGGGTCACGCAGGTAGGTAGCGTCCGTTGAATGGAAGGTCGCCGTAGAGAGTTCGGCGGGGTATAAGGATGGGGTGGGGAAAAAAAAAAGTCAGTGGCCTCAGCTGTCCCTAAGCCAAGAGGGAGCGGCTCCTGTGGCCCATCAGCTGGGCTCCCCCCTCCTCCTCCTCCAAGCCTGCCCAGTGACGGGATGAGGCGTGCCTCCCTCATGCCTGTCACACCTCCCCTGAGTCCTCCCGTGGGGGGCCGGCTCAGCCATTTCCTTTCTGCCCAGTCTGCTGTCACCGCGAACAGGTGGGTTCTAGAAGTAGTGGGTCAGGGTCTTCCTCTAGAGTTCGAGCAGTATCCTCCTTGCAGAACCCGTGCCCCATGGGAGGACTTGGCTTCAGCGGACTTGCTGTCAGCTCTCAGAGATGACATAGCCCAGCTCCTCCACCAGGAGGTCGTGGCTCCTGTCACGGATCCTCCGGAACACCCAGGGTTTGTCCACAGGTACTACCTGGTGCCAAAATGGACGGGACTGGTGCACCATTCTAGAGCTGCACGAGCTGAACATGTTCCTCAGGTCGTGCACCTTCAGGATGGTAACTCTGTCTCAGATCATACCATCTCGAGAGCAAAACATGTGGTTTTGTTCCCTGGATCTTCAGGACGCGTTCTTTTACATCCTGATCTGTCCATCTCACCGAAGATTCCTTCGCTTCCCAGCCACAAGAACCCTCTACAAGTTCCAGGCTATGCCCTTCGGCCTCTCCTCGGCCCCCAGGGTCTTCACGAATTGCATCGCAGTGGTGGCAGCTTACCTGAGGTTCCAAGGGGTCCGGATTTACCCCTGCCTGGCTGACTGGTTCTAGGTCCCTCCAGGCAGGAGGTGGAGCGGTCCAGGAACCTGACCCTCCAGACTTGCATCATACTTGGCCTCCTGGTCAACAAGGCCAAGTCGGAACTCATGTCCTTGCAGGTGACCAACTTCATTGGGGCAGAGTTCGACTCTTGCAGAGCCAGAGCTTGGCTGCCAGTGGACAGGGCAGAAGCTCTCTCTCCTCCTTTTGCCCAGTCATTTCGGGTTGGGCAATTACGCTCTGCCTGGGACTTCCTGCGCCTGCTAGGCTGCATGGCGGCCTGTATCAGCATGATCCATTGGGCCTGTTGAAGAATGCGCTCCCTGCAGTGGGAGCTGGCCAGACAGTGGTCTCAGTGCAAGGGGCACTTTGACTAGCCGGTCATGGTGATCCAGCGGATGTAGGACGTCATCCAATGGTGGCTGGTCTCAACATATCTTCAGGAACAGATCCCGTTTGTCTACCCAGAGCCAGGGGTCATCCTGACGACCGATGCCTCTCTCACAGGCTTGGGTGCCTACCTGGGGGAGCACCGAGTCTGCGGGCTCTGGACCCCGAGGAGTCCCAATGCCACATCAACATGCTGGAGCTCCTAGCTGTTCGGCTGGCTCTAACTGCATTCGCTCCACACATTCGGGGTCAAGTGATCGAAGTCCAGAAGGACAATACCACGACCATGTGCTACCTCAACAAACAGGGTGGGATGCACTCCCTGCTTTTGTGCAAGGAAGCTCTCTATGTGTGGACCCTCGTGCACAGCCTGAAGGCGGATCTCCTGGCCATCCATGTGGCAGAAGCCTCCAGTCAGCTGGCAGGTGCCCTCAGCCAGGTGGGCAGGGTGACTCACGAGTAGTCTCTCCATCCAGAGGTAGTTCACAATCTTTTCTCTCAGTGGGGCACCCCTCAGGTGGATCTGTTCACCTCCAGGGAGAACGCAAAGCTGCGGCTGTTTTGTGCCCACCCCACTCAGCAGGGACATCAGTCAGGGGAAGGTACTCCACCTGGAACTTCAGTCCCTGTGCCTGATGACCTGGTTCTGAGCAGCTAAAGTTCCAGAGCTTCGGTCTCTCTGAAGATGTCTTCACCATTGTGCAGGCATCTTGGAAGGAGTTGACCAGGAAGTGCTATGCCTTCAAATGGAAGAGATTCTCCATTTGGTGTCAGGGCAAGGGATTGGACACTTTGTCCTGTTAAGTGGCTAGCATCCTTGATTACCTTTGGTCCCCCTCTCAGTTGGGCCTTCTGTCGACAACCTTTAAAGTGCACCTGGCAGCCATCTCTGCTTACCAGGTGTGGGCTGGTCGGCAGTTAGTGGCACAGGAGAAGGTGGTCAAGCACTTTTTCAAAGGCATTGACCACATTTCCCTTCCGGTATGTGAACCACCACCACTGTGGGACTTGTTGCTGGTTTTGGCAAAGCTCATGGGAAAGCCATTCAAACCGATGCACAGGTGTGATCTCTCTCACCTGTCTTGGAAGTCCACTTTCTTGGTGGCTATCACGTCAGCCAGAAGGATCAGTGAGCTCCAGGCGCTTTTGGTAAAGTCTCCTTACCTGGTCTTCCACAGGGACAAGGTTGTCCTGCGCCCCAACCCAATGTTCCTCCCGAAGGTTGTGTCAGAATTGCACCTTAACCAGGTGATTAATCTCCTGGTGTACTTCACCAACCACACCTCGGAGGCTGAGCACAGGCTCCATACTCTGGACCTGAGGCGAGCGCTCGCTTATTACAAAGAGCACATGGCTGGAGTTCATGGAGAGGTTCTACAGCTGTTTGTCACCTGTGCTGAAGCGGCATCTGGCAGACCTGCAGCCAAGTGGACAGTTGGCATGTGGATCACATCCTGTATTGATCTTTGCTATAGGTTGGTGGGTAGGGAGCCTTCCGGAGGGCTAAAGGGTCATTCCACCTGCCATACTGCTGCACTGGTGGCTGCTTCCAGGGACGTCACTATCCAGGAAATCTGCAGGGCTTCTACCTGGAGGTCAGCACATACCTTCATTTCCCATTACCACACTGACCTAGAGTCACACCGGTATGCTGATTTTGGGGCCTCAGTTCTCCAATCCTTATTTTCTAAGTAGGGGGTGTGCGCCTTGCCTCCCGCCTCGCTGAGAACTGCTAGGAGTCTGCCAGACAGTGTGGATAGAACATCATATCCACGTCCCTAGAAACACAGGTTACTCACCTGTAACAGTAGATCTTCTTCGAGGTACAGCTCTTGCAGCAGGTTACACCATTCGGACTGAAGCCGGCAGGTGTCAGGACCCCACGGAAATTTTCTAGCTAGCAGTCTTCAGCGGGGACCGCCTCCGACGTCGGTCCCGCCCCCCGGCGTCAGACGTAGTACATAAGGAGGCAGTCCCGCCAGAATCCCCAGGTCTTTCCTGCCGTCGACTTGCATGTCTCGACCTCTTCAGTTTAGTCTAGCACGCGACGACCAGGAAATCTTTTCAGAAATCCAAACTTCGGAAGAAATCCTTCTTCAAGACAGCCTTTCTTCATCTGATGTCCTCCCAACTTCAGTGGAGGGCCATTCTTTGAAGTGTGCCTGTGGGAAGCAGATTCCGTTCAAAGACCCTCATTCGGCCTGCGTTCGGTGCCTTTGCCAGGACCATGACACCCAGGCTTGCTCCTTCTGTCAGGGCTTTAACAGCTGAACCAGAATCCGCCGACGGAAGGCTCTCCAGGCTTTCCTCCTTGAAGAAAAGCTCAAGGCCATGGAACCTTCCTCCAGGGGGGGAATCTTCGGGCAAGTCGCACAGGCACCACGAGAAGCACCGGGAGAAGGTGAGACCTAGATCCCCCTCTAGGGCCTCGGACTCCCGCAGCTCCTGCTCCAGGTGGGACTGCTTCCCGTCTAGAGCCCACTCTCAGCCCCCAGTCATGGTCAAATCAGCCAGCGGTTCTTCGACTCTGCGGCCTGCCAAGACCTCCAGGCCCGCTTCTTCAGCTAAGGCCTCATCCAGGTCAGGGGAGCACCACAAGTCCTCGTCCTGGCACTCGGCTTCCGACGTCCGGTCAGTCTCCCTGCCGCCGCCACCCCAACGCAAGACCAAGGAGCTGACCTCCCTTAAGCGGACGTCAGACCCGACGTCGGCCCACCCTACATCGGCCAAGGTTCACAAACACTCCTGTGAACCGGCGTCAGTTCGTCACCCATCGCCGGTCAGGTATTCACCCCCAGGACGCTGGCGGGGGGACCGGCGTCAGATACCTCAGCCAGAAGAACCACACCGCCGCCTACCGACGTCGGTCAAGAGGCGTTGTCGGAGGAGGAGTCCACTCAGCCCGAAGACCAGGCGGGCGATTCCGGACGCGTCGAGCTCCCACGGGAAGCCGACGCCCGGCCCCAACGACAGGCCACCAGTGCCCGGTCCGTTGTCAGGCCTCAACTTGGCAGAAGTGAAGGAGCTCTTCACTTTCTGGTGGGACACCATCAAAAAGGATGTGGTCACCATGCACCCTCCTCCCACACCCGCGGCACCACTGACGCCTGCGCCACCTCCTTCGCCAAAAGGGGCAGCAGGCCGAGCACCTTCCCCTCAGGAGCCAGCAGCACCTCCTAGGGGCAGATCTACAGAGAAGAGAAGGCCTCCGTCTAGATCCTCTTCAGGGTCACCCAGCCCCAAGAGACCCAGAAGACGTCGGTATTCGCCGTCTACGGAGGGCTCCAGATCTGACATCTCTGAATGCTCCTGGTCTCCTTCACCGATCAGCATCCCTTCTTCGGACCCACGCGACCTCCCTAGGTGTCCTCCAGATGACTCCTCGTTCTCCGAGATAATGAGACACATCCAAGAGAACATGGGATGGGATGCAGAGGAACTCGACCCCGGAAGACTACGCCATGCCCGCTACCTTCAGCAAAAGGATCCCAAGCCCGTAGTAGTGCCACCCTTGGTGGACACCTTCGTGGATGTCACCAAGGCAGCGTGGAAGCGTCCACATTCAACCCCGGCAATGCCGAAGAAGGCTGACCACCTGTACAACGCCCCAAGGGAGGACCAGTACCTGGCTAACCATCCTCTGGCCAACTCCCTGGTCATTACAGCCTCTCATGACCGGTCTCAGAGACCGCAACATCTGAGCATGCAGCCACCGGACCCGGAGTCCAAGCAACTGGACGTGCTGGGTAGGCGCACTTACAGCCGCGACTTGCGCCATTAGATCGTTGAATTACCTGACCCACATGGTTCAGTTCCAGAACGCGCTGTGGGAACAGGGACAGGAACTGGCAGAGAAATTGCCAGACGGTGGCCAAAAGGAGGAACTCCTCCAGCTCCTCCGCACGGGTTCAGACGTGGGGACCCAAGTGCTCCAAGCAGCGTACGACTCCGCGGACTCTTCGGCCAGAGTGGCAGCCTCAGGCGTATGCCTCTGGAGACACTCATGGCTCTGTGTCTCCGGGTTTACCCCGGACGTCCAGAAAAACATTATGGATGCCCCCTTTCATGGCGAAGTTTTGTTTGGTGAAGCCTCGGAAAAGGTCATCACCAAATTACAGGAAGCTGGGAAGGCTGTTAGATCTGTCCAGGCCATGTACAGATCTAGACTCAGTTCCTTTCGTAGGAACCAGAGTCATTTTCACAGCCGGACTCAGAGGAAACAACCTTGTTCCGGTCAGCAACAGAGGGGCTCCTTTTCCTGGAAAGCCCAGGTCAAGACGTCCTCTGGTAGGGGCCAACGTGCTACCAAGTCGGCCCAACCTGCAGGACCCTCTGCTGCCACAGCATGACTCCTTCCAGCCCCAGCCCCCCCCTCCTCAGGATCAATGGGAAACAAAGGTCGGGGGTCGCATCGCAGACCACCTGCCAGGGTGGCACTCGATCACCACCAACAGGTGGGTGCTACAGTTGGTCGAAAAAGGCCACTATATAGAATTCCTAGACAAGCCCCCCACAAGGCCTCCTCTCCTCTCCCGTTACTCGGGTCAGCACGCCCTGCTCATAAGGCGGGAAGTGCTCACGCTTCTACAGAAAGAAGCTTTGGAGCAGGTTATTATTCACACTTCTTCCTGGTTCCAAAGAAAACAGGGGACCTCCGTCCAATCTTGGACCTCAGCGACCTCAATATGTCGGTCGTTTACAAGTGCTTCAGTATGGTGACCCTCCTGGGACTAATCCCCATGCTGAAGGAGGATGCTTTCTTGGCGTCCCTAGACATGCAGGACGCATACCTGCACATCCACATCGCTCAGGTGCACAGGAAGTTCCTGTGCTTCGAGTTTCTCGATCGCCACTACCAGTTCCGAGCACTTCCTTTCGGGCTGTCATCAGCACCCAAGGTATTCACCAAGTGCATGGCGGTCGTGGCAGCGTCTCTGAGGAGACAGGGCCACTACGTGTTCCCGTACCTGGACGACTGGCTTCTCATGGCCTCCTCCTAGGAGGCGTTGCTGCTGGCCATTCAGCATACCCAGGCTATCTTTCAGTCTCTGGGCATCTTAATCAACTACGAGAAGTCTCTCCTGGTACCATCCCAGAAACTGCAGTTCGTAGGGGCAGTTCCAGACACCGTTAAGGGGAAAGCCTTTCTTCCCGAAGACAGAGCGGAACGCATACGATCCTTCATAAGCGACATGTCAGCGAAGAAGACCGTCCCGGCCAGATTGGTCCTTCGCCTGCTCGGACACATGGCTGCGGCCATTCCAATGGTCCCGATGGCAAGACTCCACATGCGGGTAACCCAGTGGATGTTAAGGGTGCAGTGGGACCAAAGGCAAGACCATCTGCAGCAGCCAGTCAGAATCACGAAGACCGTGGTTCAGGACTGGCAATGGTGGCTAGATCCGGGAACCCTCTCAGTGGGGGTTCCCTTCACAGCGCCGTCCCCGGTGATAACACTCTCCACAGACGCCTCAGGGCTGGGGTGGGGAGCGCACTTGAACGGGGTGAAGTCTCAGGGAACATGGACTACCCAAGAATCTCATCTCCATATCAACATATTGGAGATGAGGGCGGTCCTTTATGCTCTGCAAGCCTTCCAGTCGGAGATTCCACCGAGTACTCTTCTGTTACAAACAGACAGTACTGCGGTGATGTATTACCTCAACAAACAAGGAGGCACACACTCCTACCCTCTTTGCAGGGAGGCCATGAGGGTGTGGAAATGGGTAGTATGACACTGCGCAAACCTCATTGCAGTTCACGTTCCCGGGGTGGACAACACTGTCGCAGACAGCCTGGGTCGTTCCCAGGCCAGAGTCCACGAGTGGGAACTTCTGCAGGAACTGGCAGAGGATCTGTTCCACAGATGGGGTACTCCAGAATTAGATCTATTCGCCTCCCCATCCAACGCAGAACTGCCCAATTTTTGCTCACTAGATCCAGGGCCTGGTGTTTTCTGGCGAGACGTGTTGTCCCTCTCCTGGGCGGGCAGATTCCTCTATGCCTTCCCTCCTTTCCCGTTGATCCAGAGAGTCCTTCTCAAACTTCGCAGGGAGCACGCGACGCTTATTTTGATAGCGCCTTTTTGGCCCAGGCAAACCTGGTTCCCGCTTCTGAATCAGTTGTCCCAGGAACCTCCGCTTCCTTTGCCAATCAGCTCCCACCTGTTGTCTCAGGAACAGGGTTCACTAGTCCACCAGGACTTACATTCACTGAACCTGCTTGCTTGGCTCCTAGAGACATAGCCATGTTATGACACGGGGTCTTGCAAGAGGTGGCAGAGGTACTTTCTGCTGCCAGAAAACCGGCCACACACGCAACATACGCCATGAAGTGGCACAGGTTTTGCCTGTGGTCTCAGGCACGCGGTTTCTTGCCCTTAGACTGTCCTGAGAAGCTGGTTCTGGAGTACCTGCTTTTCCTCTTTCAATCCGGGTTAGCTTACTCCTCGATCAAAGTGCACCTTTGTGCAGTCTCAGCTTATCATGCCCCCATAGGCCAATGCATGGTGGCCCAGCTGGATACCACCCGTGCCTTTTTAAAGGGGGTCCTCCACCTTAGGCCGCCCATTAGGGATCCCGTCCCTCCTTGGGATTTACCTTTCGTCCTGGAGCAGCTTACGCTGCCACCGTTTGAGCCTGCTGCAGATTACGAGCTACGTTTTCTGTCATGGAAAACGTTGTTTTTGGTTGCTGTTACTTTGGCGAGAAGAATCTCCGAATTGCATGCTCTCATGTGCAAGGAGCCTTATTTAATTTCACATCAGGATAGGGGGTCCCTGAGGACGAATCCTAAATTCCTGCCTAAGGTGGTTTCAGCCCTTACTCTTAACCAGGACGTTGATTTACCAGTGTACTTTCCTACGTACGCCAATCGAGGAGAAGCACTGCTCCACACCCTGGATGTTCACAGGTGTCTCAGATATTATTTGACCAGAACCAAACAGCACCGGAAAGCGGAGCAGCTGTTCGTTTCATTCGCTGAGAGGATGAAAGGGGCCCCAGTTTTGAAACAGACCCTTTCACGCTGGCTCATTCAGTGTATCTCGTTTTGCTACGACAAGTGTAAGAAACCCTTACCAGGAGTGGTCAAGGGCCATTCAACAAGAGGAGTGGCTACCTCCTTTGCGGCCCTGAAGAACGTATCTACGTCGGCCATATGTGCCGCAGCCACCTGGAGTTTGGTGCGCACTTTTATCAGGCATTATAGCCTGGATATTACCTCAAGGCGAAGAGCGGGTTTCGGCCTTGCTGTTCTTCAGGGCCTCCTGTCATAGGCTTAGGACGGGTCTGAATCGCCGTATTGCCTCCTCCCGATGGCCTTTCAAGGCGCCATTGCTTGGGAATCAGTCCTAATGGTGTAACCTGCTGCAAGAGCTGTACCCTCGAAGAAGATAGTACAGTTACGTAAGAACTTACCGTAACAGTAGATCTTCAAGAACAGCTCTTGCAGCAGGTACCTTCCCGCCCACCATTCCCCCTTGGAGGAAGTAGGTTCCAGCCTAACACTATCCTTAGGATCGGAAAGGTCACTTCTTAGTCTTGGCCATCTGATGGCGGGTCCTCGGTCTCCTTTTGTGACGTCATCCAGCGACCGGAAGTCTCCGGCTGGAGAACTGGGGATTCTGGCGGGACCGCCTCCTTATTTACTACGCCTGACACCGGGGGCGGGAACGACGTCGGAGGCGGTCCCCACTGAAGACTGCTAGCTAGAACATTTCTGTGGGGTCCTGACGCCTACTGGCTTCAGTCCAAATGGTGTAACTTGCTGCAAGAGCTGTTCTCGAAGATCTACTGTTACGGTAAGTTCTTACGTAACTGCACTTTCTAGGAGTGGTATATGATCATCCACACAAACCCACTCAACTTTCCCAGCTTCAGCGAACACACTCGGGTGGGTGGGAGGAGCCAGCTTGAAGACTTTCCGGCACATCTTAAAGGGAAAGGACACTGCCTGAACGTGTGGATGAACATCATATACCACTTCTAGAACTACTGTTGCATGTGAGTAACCTGTGTTTCTAGGGACGTGGATATGTTGTTCAATCCACACTTACTGGCAGGTTCCTTGCCACTTTAAATCTTGCCGGAAAGTCTCCAAGCTGGCTCCTCCCACTCACCCGGGTGGTAAAACTCTCAGCTCCGCCCCTTGACGCCAGATCTTCCTTACCGCTTGGAAGCTCAGGTTCCCTCCTTTGCGTGCTGCGTTTTAGGCCTGGATCCAAACTCCTCGGTTAACCCAAAACTAATCTTAAAATTTACAAGACTTCGGTTCTTTTCTTCCCTTGCAGCTGCGATGGACAAATCGACTCCCGGATTTTGGCGGTGCCCCTGTGGGCAGAAGATGTCCCAGACTGATCTGCACTCCACGTGCTTTTACTGCCTTGGGCTTGAGCACGACTCGCAGGCCTGCGACTTGTGCAAGTCCTTTTCGGCCATGGTCTTAGAGGATCGCGCTGCCAGATTGCAACTTGGGCGCCCCGAGAAACGTTATCCTCCGGTCAAGTCGAAGGAGGCCCGTTCGGCGGTGTCTGTGGCGGCGGGCTCGGCTGAACAGCTCAAACAGATGATCGCCCTAGAGGAGGAAGCAGCCCAGGCCACATCATCTTTTTCCGTCGCAGCATTTATCCCGCTCTCTTTGGGCTCCTCCTACACGGCTTCATTCAAGGAGCTTTGTCAGTCCCTCTCCACTAAGGGAGAGGGGCCTTGAGACATTCCTCTCAGTCCAAGAAGAAGGACCAAGGGTAAGTCCCACCGTCGATATGGGGAGTGGGAGAGGTCCCTTCTCGGATAGTCGACACTCGACTTCAGTCGAGGTTGCGGCTAAGGCCGCTGGCTTCACGGTGTCCCAGTCAGGTCAGCCGGCCAAGACACCCGTCAATGCAGTCGAGATGTTTCTCGACCCGTCGGACGGGCTGTCGACTGGAGAAGCCGACAGCCCTTCTTCACCGGTTCCACCGGTGGAAACCGAGGACTTGCCTGTGCCTCCTGTGCCGGAGTCCCCGGTTAAGGTCCCCGAACCGAGGGATGAGTGGGTTTTTCCCGCCCCCTCTCAGACCCACCCTCAGAAATACCGAAGGTCTCGGTCTCGGACCTCTTCTTGGTCCAGCCGTTCCCGCCGACGTCGGCGGTCTCAGTCTTGGCACCGTGAAACGTGGCGGCACCGCTCATCCTCATCTTCATCCTCTTCAGAGGATAGGCTGCAGGGCAAATTGCATCGGCACTACGAGGATCTGATGTGGCAGCAGCTCCTTTTGACCGGGAACAAGCCGACTCCGTTACCTTCCCCGGCCATTAAGTGGCTGTCACCAGAGTGGCCGAAACAACCCCTCGTTGTAATTGAGGAGCCGCAGCTGGCACCAGTTGTTCAGCTGAAACCGGCTGCGCCACCCATTGTGGTGGAACCCCCGCCTCCACAACCTAAAACTGGGGCCCTGACCAAGGATTCTCGGTCGGGTCAGGGTTTGCCCCATCGGTTGTTGGTCACCCTCACTCCCGATCGACCTCGGCAGATGGAGGGTGGCTCAGGCCTCGGCAACTGTTTGCAGACTCCTCAGAGTCTGACGATGACTCTTCCCTGTTCTCCAGGCCTCTCGACCTGGAGTCCACTGGGGGTCAGTCAGTGGACGAGAGCCCATCCTCGTTCCTTGGAATGCTTCGGCTCATCTCAGAGTCTACTGGGATGAAGCTCGAACTCGTTTCAATGTGGGCCAAGCATCCCCTCACGGAGATACTGGACCGAGGGATTCCCACGGAGGCCTTCCCGGTGGCTGAAGCCATTGTTGGCCCGGCCCTGGAGCTATGGCAGCGGCCAGCTTCTTGTCCAGCACCTTTGGCCAGGATGGCTCGAAAGTATGCCGTCCCCACTGGTTCACTCTCCAGTTTTTCGGAGCACCCTTCCGTGGAGGGGCTAATGACCAACAGTGTTTTCCGGCGCTCCGGAAATGCTAGGGATGTGGACAAGCCACCCGATAAGGAGTTCAAGAAACTGGACTACTCTGGGCGGAAAGTCTGTGCTGCGTCCTCCCTAGGCCTTCATCAGGCCAGCTCGGCCATTCTGATGGCACACTTTTCACACACCCTTTTGGGCTCCCTGGATGAGGTGATTCCTCATTTCCCGGCTGACCTCCAGACTACGGTCAAGCAGGTGCGGGATCAGGGAAGGGTGGTGGCCAAGCAACAGCTCCAAACTGCCTTGGACATTGGAGACTCTTGTGCCTGGTCAGTAGCGGCTGCAGTGGCCATGTGCCGCAGAGATTGGCTACGGATCTCCGCTTTTACAGTGGATACCCGGCACAAGCTGGCAGACGTTCCCTTCTTGGGTACCGACTTGTTTTGGTCTCGGAGTGGAGGGTCATCTGCAAAGGATCGAGAAGTCCAACGCCACCTTGGACTTGGTCATGTTTGCCCAGAACGACATAGGCCACCAGCAGCAGCGTAAGCCCTTTTGGCCTTCAGCCCCTGCGGCACGTCCGGCCCAGCAACACCAGCATCAGGGCCAGCAGGCTCGCACTTGGCATCACAAAGCCAAACCTGTAGCTTCCTCCAGCAGGAAGCCGGGAGGGAAGGGTCCAGGAGGCTCCTCGGCCAGTCCTTCCTCCAAGCCTGCCCAGTGACGGGTTGTGGGGTGTTGGCCCCAACCTCGTCACTTCTCCCTGGGTCCCCCCCCCATGGGGGGATGGCTCCGCCACTTCCTTTCCGCCTGGTCCGATATCACCATGGACCGCTGGGTGCTGGAAGTGGTAGGAAAGGGTCTGCCTCTGGAATTCAAGCAGTCCCCACCCTATCGAGTCGTCGCCCCATGGGGGGCTACGGGGTCCGCAGCCTCTCTGTCGGCTCGTCGAGCCGACATTGCCCTGCTCCTCCAGAAGGAGGTGATCAGGGAGGTGGTGGATCCTCCACCAGACCCAGGGTTTGTGTCCAGGTATTTCCTGGTCCGAAAACAGATGGGGGGCTGGCGCCCCATTCTAGACCTACGTGATCTGAACAAGTTCCTAAGGTCTCGAACCTTCAGGATGGTCACTCTGGTTCAGATCATTCCATCCTTGGAACGAGGCTTGTGGTTCTGTTCTCTGGACCTCCAGGATGCATTCTTTCACGTCCCAATCCATCCATCCCACCAGCAATTCCTCCACTTCAGGGCAGAGGGATCCCTTTACGAGTTCCGGGCCATGCTCTTCGGCCTTTCTCCAGCTCCCAGGGTCTTCACCAAATGCATGGCAGTGGTGACAGCATTCCTGCGGCACCGAAGGGTCCGGGTGTACCCTTACCTGGACGACTGGCTGATTGCAGCCCCCTCCAGGCTGGAGGTGGAGCAGTCCAGGGATCTGGCCCTCCAGGTCTGCTCTCAGATTGGCCTCCTCATCAACGAGGCCAAATCGGAACTCGTGCCAACGTAGGTGATTCAATTCATCGGGGCAGAGCTCGACTCTCTTCGAGCCAGAGCATGGCTCCTGGCGGACAGGGCCGAGGTTCTTTTCTCCTTTGCCCAATCATTTCTGGTTGGGCAATTGCGCCCTGCCCAGGACTTCTTGGGCCTCATGGTGGCCTGCACCAATGTGGTCCGTTGGGCCCGCTGGCACATGCGTGCCCTGCAGTGGGGGGTGGCCCGCCAATGGTCACAGCGCTCCGGTCCTCTGGACCAGCCTGTGATAGTGACCCAGGAGATGGGGAATGCTCTCCAGTGGTGGATCGTTCCAGCTCATCTGCAGGAGGGTATCCCGTTTGTCCGCCCAGAGCCGAAGGTCGCTCTAACGACCGACGCCTCTCTGATGGGTTGGGGTGCCCATCTGGGGGAGCTCAGAGCGCATGGCCTCTGGTCTCCTCAGGAGTCTCGATGCCACATCAACCTGCTGGAGCTTTTAGTGGTCCTATTAGCCCTCACCGCCTTCACTCCGTTTGTACGGGGTCAAGTGGTCCAGGTCCAGACGGACAATACCACGACCATGTACTACCTAAACCACCAGGGCGGGACGCGCTCCTTGCCTCTGTGCAAGGAAGCTCTCTGTACTTGGTCTCTCGTGAGCAGACTGAAGGCGGATCTCCTAGCCATCCATGTGGCAGGAGCCTCCAACACTATGGCCGATGCCCTAAGCCGGATAGGTGCTGCATCTCACGAGTGGTCTCTCCTGCCGCAGGTAGTACAGATCTGTTCTCCCACTGGGGCACACCTCAGGTGGACCTGTTTGCCTCCAGGGAGAATGCGAAGCTGAGGCAGTTTCATGCCTGCCCCCCTCAGGAGGGCTCGCTGCAGGGGGATGTCTTCTCGAGGCCGTGGACCCCGGGCCTCTTCTACGCCTTTCCCCCATTTCCCTTGATCCACAAGGTGCTTCTCAAGGTGAGGAGGAACAAGGCGCAGGTGATCCTGGTAGTCCCAGATTGGCCCCGCAGTTCTGGCATCCAGATCTCCTCAGCCTCAGCTCCAGGCTCCCGAGGTGGCTTCCAGCCCGCCCGGACCTGATCTCAGTCAACAAGGGGAAGGTTCTCCACCCGGACCTTCAATCCCTGCACCTGACGGCCTGGTTCCTGAGCGGCTAGAGTTCCAGGCCTTGGGTCTTTCCGACGAGGTCCTCAATGTTGTTGAGGCATCCCGTAAGGAGTGGACCAGAAAATGCTATGCCTTCAAATGGAAGAGATTCTCCATTTGGTATCAGGATAAGGGGTTGGACCCTTCCTCCTGTTCCTTGGCCAGCATTCTGGACTACCTGTGGTCACTTTCTCAGCTAGGGCTTCGGTCGACGACCCTTAAGGTGCACCTGACAGCCATATCTGCTTACCAGGCGCGGGCCGGAAAGCAGTTGGTGGCACAGTAAAGGTGGTTGGGCGCTTTTTCCAAGGTCTTGATCACATATCCCCTCTGGTGTGAGAACCTCCACCTCCGTGGGGTCTACTGCTGGTACTGGCTAAGCTCATGGGCAAGTCATTCGAACCTATGCACAAGTGTGATATCTCTCACCTATCGTGGAAGACCGCCTTCTTGGTGGCTATCATGTCAGCCAGAAGGATGAGAGAGCTCCAGGTGCTTTCCATCGAGTCTCCTTATCTGGTCTTCCACAGGGACAAGGTTGTCCTGCGCCCCCAACCGAAATTCCTTCCGAAGTTGATGTCGGAGTTTCACCTTAACCAGGTGTTAACTCTGCCGGTGTTCTACCCCAATCACACCTTGGAGGCCGAATATAGGCTCCATACTCTGGACCCTAGAAGAGCGCTCTCTCATTATAAGGAGCGGACGGCTGAAGTTCAGGGAGAGGCCAGCTGTTTGTCACCTACGCTGAAGCCTCACCTGGCAGACTTGCAGCCAAGTGGACGATAGGCAGGTGGGTCACCTCCTGCATAGATCTCTGCTACAGGTTGGCGGGCATGGAGCCTCCCAAAGGGATAAGAGCTCATTCTACCCGCCATACCGCTGCATCAGTGGCTGCTTCCAGGGATGTCCCTATCCAGGAAATCTGCAGGGCTGCTACCTGGAAGTCAGCACACACCTTCATTACCCACTACCACATCGACCTTGAGTCACGCTGGGATGCTGGTTTTGGGACCTCGGTTCTCCAGTCCTTATTTCCCAAGTAGGGGGTATGTGCCTTGCCTCCCTCCTCCCAGAGAACTGCTAGGTGTCTGCGAGTAAGTATGGATTGAACAACATATTCATGTCCCTAGAAATACAGGTTACTCACCTGTAACAGGAGTTCTAGGAATGGTATATGTTGTTCATTCACACAACCCAACCGACCTCCCCGGCTTTGACGCACAACCTGGCTTCCAGCGGGCTAGATCTGGTGTCATGGGGCGGAGCCGAGAGTTTTACCACCCAGGTGGGTGGGAGGAGCCAGCTTGAAGACCTTCCGCCAAGATTTAAAGTGGTAAGGAACCTGCCAGTAAGTGTGGATGAAGAACATATACCATTCCTAGAACTCCTGTTACAGATGAGTAACCTGTATTTACTTGCCATATGATATAGCATTTATGATGTCCAGATTAGTCATGCGTAAGTTTGCATTTAATAATAACACTGTTGCACTAAGCCAAAAATAAATGTTACCCCAAGAACTGTGGGGGAGATACATACCCATTAGTTTATTAAAATAATGCAGTCAGTACACCCATGGGCGAACCACTGGATGGGATGGGGCAGAAAGGCAAGGGGGACAAGAGTGGAGGCAGACCCCGGGCAACATCTTCCAGGGTGATCAGTAGTGGAATCAGTTTAAAGCATAAAGTCCAGTTCTAGGATCGTGGATATGTTGTTCATCCACACTTATTGGCATATCCCTTTCCCCTTTAAGGATCGCCGGAAGTCTTCAGGCTAGCACCTCCCACCCACCCAGGTGGTATAACCCTCGGCTCTGCCCCGTGACACCAGATCTTCCTTTCCGCTGGAAGATTCAGGTTGCCTCCTTTATGCTCCTGCATTTTGTAGGCCCTGTCCTCAAAAACTTTGGTTATTCCAAAAATTTGTCTAGTTTGCATTAGCGATCACGACTGCTTGTCTTCAATTGTGGAAGACAAGTCTTCCCCTGGATTTCGCTGGTGTCCGTGTGGCCAGAAAATGTCGCACAACAGTCCCCACACTGCGTGTATCTATTGCTTGGGTGTCGACCAAGACACTTCGAAGTGCGATTTTTGTCTTACATTTCACCCTAACATCCTCGACGACCATCTCGCACTCCTAAAGTTGGGGAGGCTGGAAAAATGGAACCCTCCGGTGAAATCAAAGGAGGCTCAGGCATTTTCCATGGCTGCGGAATCCGACGAGTAGTTGGAACGCATGCAAGACTTCGAGGAGGAAGCTGCTCGTGCTGGGGAATCTTCCTTTCAGAGCTTCTTTGTTCCACTCAACCTGGGCTCCAACTTCTCTGGTTCCTTCCGAGAGTTGTGCCAGTCTCTCCCAACTAAGGGAGAGGGTCCTGCGGGCGCATGCTCCTCTCGGTCCCGTAAGCAGGAAAAGAACTCAGGATCATCTTCGTCTTGGTAAAGAAGTTCTTGGGATCGGGAGAGATCTTGGTCCCAGGAACCGGCAGTCTCGACTTCAGTCGAAATTGCCTCTTTGGCCGCTGGCTTCTCGGCTTTGCCGTCTGGCCAGTCGACCAAAGTATCGATCGAGAGGTTGAAATAATCATCGACCCGAACAACCCATTGTCGCCAGCTCTAGTTAATGATTCTGTCAATCAGACTCTGGTCCTTTCTTTCCCTGTCGAGGAGACCCAGCCTGCTGGGAATCCTGTCGAGGAAGTGGTCCACGACCCTGGGAAATCACCGATCCCACCGGTGTCCCCCAGAGTGACCGAATTGGCCTGTCTGATCTCGATCGAAGTCTGGGACCCCCTCGACTGACAGGCCGAGGAAGAGCCACAAGCACTCAAAAAAAAAAAAGGCAACGCCATCGGTCATCCTTGTCCTCCTTGGATGAGGAGAGGCTCCGGCGGAAACTCCATCGGCGCTATGAGGACCTCAAGTGGCAACAGCTGATTTTTGTCCATGCACAAGCTGACCCTGGCTTCTGCCCCAGCCATTACTTGGCTTTCGCCTCCCAGACCGAAGCCGGCTCCGGAGCCGATTAAGTCAGTTTCCCCAACTGCGGAGCAGGCAAAACCTCCGGTTCGGCCTAAACCGGTCTCTCCACCGATCATGGTGGAACCACCACCCAAGCAGCCTGTGGGAGGGGCTCCTTCTAAGGAAGCTAGACCAGACACTGGGCTTCTCCGGAGTCTTTCTGTCACTGTCACCCCGGACTACCCTCAGCAGGTTGAAGGTGACCTGGGTGGTCGATCGTTGTATCCGGATTCCTCGGATTCGGATGAGACCGGCTTACATTCTCATCCCGGGGATGATGAATCAGCAGGTGGAATAGTGACAGAGGAAGGTTCTTCGTCCTTTCAGGGCATTCTTCACCTCATCTCTGAGTCTACAGGGATACCCCTGGAACCTATCCAGAAAAAGGTGGAGTACCCTCTCATGGACATCCTCAAGAGAGGAGATACCCTGACGGAGGCCTTTCCTGTGGCTGAGGCCATAGTTGGCCTGGCCTTAGAAATTTGGCATCACCCTGCCTCCCATCCAGCACCATCTGCCTGCATGGCCCGCAAGTATGTGGTGCCCATGATGTTCCTTGTGGGGTTCAAAAAGCACCCTTCCGCCGACAGCTTGGTAACCACCTCTGTGTTCAGGCTTACTGGCAGTTCTGCTGACACTGACCAACATCCCGAAAAAGAATTCAAACTCTTGCATCATTCGGCTCGAAAGGTCTATGCGGCCTCATCTTTAGGCTTTTGTCAGGCAAGTTCGGCTGTCGTCATGGCACACTTCTCCCATGCCCTCTTGGGGTCTTTGGATGAAGTCCTCCCACACTTCCCTGTGGACATGCAGACCACGGTCAAGCAGGTCTGAGATCAGGACCAGGCTGTTGCCAAACAGCAGTTTCAGACAGCCCTGGACATTGGGGATTCTTGTGCCCACTCGATAGCAGCCGCAGTTGCTTCTCATCTCAGGGCTTGGCTGAAACTCTCCTCTTTCCCGGCAGATACTGGGCACAGACTAGCTGATATGCCTTTCCTGGGCACCGACCTTTTCGGCCCAGGTGTGGCTGGTCACCTTCAGCGTATTGAGCAGTCCAGTGCCACCTTGGAAGCTACTTCTGCTAAAGGTTCTTCGAGCAAGAATCAGCAGAAGAAGCCTTTTTGGCACTTTTCCCCTGTGGCACAGCAACCATCCTTTCAAGGATGGCAGCAGCAGCAGGCTCAAGCTTGGCACCCCAGGCCCTCTCAGGCCCGTAAAGGAGGCCAAGGTTCAGGTCCTGGATCCTCCTCCTCCAAGCCTGCTCAGTGACGCGGCAGGGGCTGCCACCCCCTCTCCCGTCACGCCAGCTCTGGGTCCTCCTGTGGGGGGCTGGCTCCACCACTTTCTTTCCGCCTGGTCCGTTATCACCATAGGCAGGTGGGTTTTGGAAGTGGTCGATCAGGGACTGCCTCTGGAATTCGAGCAGCACCCTCCAAACTGAGCCTGCGCCCCTCGGGAGGAAACAGTATCTATCCATACTCAGTCGGCTCTCCGAGACCGCATCGCTTAGCTCCTCCTCAAGGAGGCAGTAGTTCCAGTGGCTGATTCTCCAGCAGACCCAGGCTTTGTCTCCAGGTACTCCCTGGTGCCCAAGCGGATGGGGGGCTAGTGCCCCATTCTAGATCTGCACGACCTGAATCAGTATCTCAGGTCATGCATCTTTCTGATAGTCACTCTGTCCCAGATCATACCATCCTTGGAGCGAAACATCAGATTCTGTTCACTGGATCCGCAGGACGCATTCTTTCATGTCCCAATCTGTCCGTCTCATTGGCGGTTTCTCCGCTTCAGAGCTGAAGGGACCCTATACGAGTTCCGAGCCATGCTGTTCGGCCTGTCATCGGCTCCATGGGTCTTCACCAAATGCATTGCAGTGGTGGCAGCCTATCTCAGGCGTCGGGGGCAGAATTTACCCCTACCTTGATGATTGGCTCTTAGCAGGTCCCGCCCAGCAGGAGGTGGAGAGGTCTGGGGGCCTGGTCCTCCAGACCTGCTCCCAACTCGGCCTCTTGATCAACAAGGCCAAGTCAGAACTCATGCCTTCTCAGGTGATGTGCTTCATCGGGGCACAGCTAGAATCTCGTTAAGCCAGAGCTCGGCTCCTGGCTGACAGAGCAGAGGTTCTGTTCTCCTTTGCCCAATCATTTCTGGTTGGGCAATTGCTCCCTGCCCGGGACTTTCTGCGCCTTCTGGGTTACATGGTAGCGTGCACCTCTGTGGTCCGTTGGGCCCGGTGGCTCATGCGCCCTCTCCAATGGGAACTGGCGGCCCAGTGGACTTGGCACCATGGTTATTTTGACCAGCTGATCACTGTAACCCAGAAGATGTGGGACGCTCTCCAGTGGTGGACTGCCTCAGACTGGTTGCAGGAAGGGATCCTGTTTGTTTGCCCGGAGCTGACGGTCGTCCTCACGACTGATGCCTCTCTCATGAGCTGGGAGCCCACATGGGGGACAAAAGGGCCCAAGGGTTCTGGATCCCCGAGGAGTGCCGGTACCACATCAACCTGTTGGAGCTCAGAGCAGTCAGACTGGCACTGTCAGCTGTCACTCCTCAGCTCTGGGGTCAAGTGGTTCAAGTCCAGATGGACAATACCACGACTGTGTCCTACCTCAACAAACAGGGCAGCACGCACTTCCGTCTGCTTTGCAGGGAGGTGTTCAGCATCTGGACCCTCGTCAGCTGTCTGGCGGTGGATCTCCTAGTCATTCATGTGGCAGGAGCCTCACACCATCTGGCGGATGCTCTCAGCCACTTAGGCGAGACATCCCATGAGCAGTCTCTCCATTTGGAGGTAGCTTACAGCCTGTTCTCCCACTGGGGCAAACTGATGGTTGACCTGTTTGCCTCCAGGGAAAACGCCAAGCTGAGGCTATTTCATGCCTGCCTCCCTCAGCAGGGCTCACTGCAGGGGGATGCCTTCTCGAAGCCATGGACCCCTGGCCTCTCCTATGCCTTCCCCCCATTTCCCTTGATCCACAAGGTGCTCCTCAAGGTGAGGAGGGACAAGGCAAAGGTGATTCTGGTAGCCCTAGACTGGCCGCACCAGTTCTAGTATCCAGATCTCCTCAGTCCCAGCTGCATGCCCCTGAAGTGGCTCCCAGCATGCCCGGACCTGATCTCTCTCAATCAGGGGAAAGTATACCATCCGGACCTTCAGTCCCTGCACCTCACAGCCTGATACCTGAGCGGCTAGAGTTCCAGCTTTGGGTCTTTCTGAGGATGGATGTCCTCACCGTGGTGGAGGCATCTGGAAAGGAATCAACCAGGAAATGTTATGTCTTCAAATGGAAAAGGTTTTCCATTTGGTGTCAGAGCAAGGGCCTGGACCCTCTGTCCTGTCCAGTGGCTAAAATTCTTGACTACCTTTGGTCTCTGTGCAAAGGGGGTCTTCGGTCATCGACCTTAGGGTGCACCTGGCAGCCATCTCTGCTTACCAGGTGAAGGCTGGTCAGCCGACAGCGCAGGAGACAGTGGTTGGGCATTTTTTCAAAGGCCTGGATCACATATCCCCTCCGGTGCATGAACCTCCACCTCCATGGGATCTACTGCTGGTACTGGCAAAGCTCATGGTCAAGCCATTTGAACCAGTGCACAAGTGTGTGTAGTCACAGTTGTCATGGAAGATGGCCTTCCTGGTGGCTTTCACATCTGCCAGAAGGACAGGGGAGCTTCATGCGCTTTCAGTGGACTCCCCTTAACTGGTCTTCCACAGGGACAAGGTTTTCGAAGGTGATGTCAGAATTTTACCTTAACCAGATGTTAACTCTGCCTGTATACTACCCTAATTACACCTCGGATGCCGAGTACAGGCTCCATACCCTGGACCTGAGACGAGCCCTCTGCTAGTACGAGGAGAGGATGGTGGAAATGCAGGGAGAGGTTCGCCAACTGTTTGTCACCTACGCTGAAGCCGCTTCTGGCTGACCTGCGGCAAAATGGACTATTGCAAGGTGAATTACTTCTTGCATAAGTCTGTGTTATGAGTTGGCGGGCATGGAACCTCCCAGAGGGATAACAGCGCATTCTACCCACCATACCGCTGCATTGGTGGCTGCTTCCAGGGACATCCCTATCCAGAAAATCTGTTGGGCTGCTACCTGGAAGTCAGCAAACACCTTCATTACCCATTACCATATCGACCTTGAGCCACGCCGGGATGCTGGTTTGGGGCCTTAGTTCTCGAATCTCTATTTCCCAAGTGAATATCAGTGGGGGGGTGTGCCTTGCCTTCCTCCTCCTCGAGAACTGCTAGGAGTTTGGCAATAAGTGTGGATGAACAACATATCCATGATCCTAGAAAAACAGGTTACTCACCTGTAACAGTAGTTCTAGGAGTGGTATATGTTGTTCATCCACATGGACCCACCCGACCTCCCTGGCTGCGGACCCACAAACCTGGCTTCCAGCGGGCTAAGATCTGGCATCATGGTGCGGAGCCAAGGGTTATACCACCCAGGTGGGTGGGAGGAGCTGGCTTGAAGACTTCCGGTGATCCTTAAAGGGAAAGGGACATGCCAGATAGTGTGGATGAACAACATATACCATTCCTAGAACTACTGCTACAGGTGAGTAACCTGTTTATCTTGTCCCATTATTTGGTGTATCCGCGAAGTCAAGACAACTTGGAAAGCCTGGTCGTGAGATGCTCTTCTGCTGGTTCATTTTTTCATGTGATAGAACTGGATTACTAAGTCCTGCCACTCAGTCAGGCCAAGCTGTTTATCAGTTATTTCCTTGTAATCTCCTTTTTATTTGTTTGTTTATTGAAATGTTTCACCAGGAGGGCACACTGAACAACAAGTTGCTCGTCTCATGATGCGACCTGCGGGGAAGGGTTACATAGGGTTGTGAAGGATGATCAGTTACAATAGTATGTGGATAGTGCAAACAAAACAACATTGTAAGATTGTGCAACAATTAGAACACAAGGTATTGTACAATAAACAGTAGTGGAACATTGGGTAAAATTACAATACATGTTCAGAATCATACAAAGGAACATATGAACATACAAAACAGTAATAATGTGATAGAACCATGTATAGTGCATGAGTGTACCAGGAGCGGGCTCGAGGTAGTACGCAAGTGCTGTTGGAGTAAAAAGGATGGGGTTAGGTGGTGCACACTGGTGACCCAGAAGGGCAGGTAGAGAAGAGCTAGGGGAGAGGCAAGAACTGAATGTGAGAAGAGGTAGCCATTTCCTGATTTCCCCCTTCAGGATGTTGAAAACCCTGTGTGGGGGATCATGGTAGGGATGCAGAAACTGGAGATAGGTATTAAGGTGGGTTAAAGCAGGAACAGCTGAGGGAAGGGTAATTGTATAGGGTAGTGGTAAGGGAATAATTGGAGGAGGAGTGTCGTATTTCAGGGTGGAGGGAATTCCAGATTTTAGGGAAACGATGGGTGAAACCAGTTTGACCAGTGAGGGTGGAGTGGCGAGGAACCGTCAAGGTACGGGCATCATTTAATCTGAGAGATTGGGTGGGGGGAAGTGGAGTGGAGAGAGAGAGGATGAGAGATAGGAGGGGAGCCCCCTGAACCAGAATTGGAGGTTAGTTTGGCACAGTGAGAGATACGTCTGTGAGATAATGGAAGGAAGGTTAGAGAGTGATAGAATTCACTATGGTGGGAACGGGAAGGGGAGTCGATAACAAAGCGGTAGAAGGAGTTAAAGAGAGCGTGCAGCTTGGTTAGGGAAGATTTGGGAGCAGCACCATAGACTACGTCACAGTAGTCAAAGATGTGGAGTATCATCTTCTGGACAATTTTGCACGTCGCAGTCAGCAGGATGCAACTACGATTCCTGTACAGAGCACCAAACTTGGGGCGCAGTTTCTTCAGGATAGCATCGATATGCACAGAGAAGTTGAGGTGCTGGTCCAGCCAAACTCCCAGATATCTAAATGAGGAGGTGTCCTACAAGATGGTCCCATCAAGGGTGTGGAAGGTGGGTAGGGCCGAGAGCCTAGAGAGTCTCTGCCTGGTGCCAGAGGTCATTGAGACTGTCTTCTTGGCGTTTAGAAAAAGCTGATGAGAAGCAAACCAGAGCTGAACTTGGTTGAAGTCATGCTGTAAGCTGGTTTGCAGAGCAGCAGGGTTTTTGGCGGAACTGTACAAAACAGTATCATCAGCGTACATGTGGATAGAAGAGGATGAGCAGGCTATGGGAAGATCATTAAGGAAACTGGAGAAGAGTAGGGGACCAAGCAGTGAGCCCTGAGGGACACCAGTATTGATGGGGAGTGGAGGGGAGATGGAATCAAGGATTCTCACTGACTGGGTCCTGCCAATGAGGTAGGATTTAAACCAGTTGGTGGCTGATGGAGCAAGGCCAGCTGAGAAGAGTGAATCAAGAAGCAGGGGATGGGAAACAGTGTTGAAAGCTTTGGCTGGGTCAGCAAAGATGGCTGAGGTGATCAGGCCATCGTCTGTCCCTGAAAGAATGGAGTCAGTAAGCCTGAGGAGGGAGGTGGCTGTTAAGTGGTTCTTCCGAAAACCAGATTGGAAGGGGGTGAAGAAGGAGGAATCTGAGAGGAAGGGTGATAGTTGAGAGAGAGAGAACTAAATGTTCTTGAAGTTTGGCAAGGGTAGTGAGGGAAATTGGGCGATAGTTGCCAGGAATGGATGTGTCACCACCCTTGGGGAGAGGAAGGACTACAGTGTGTTTCCAGGATGAGGGTACTTGGGCAGAAATAAAGGACAGGTTAAGGATTAGGGAGATAGGATAAGGTTTGCAGGAGCAGAAAGAGAAGTTTAGGATCAAGCTCATCTGGTGAGGAGCCTTAAGAGGGGTTGAGGGATAGGAGAGCATTAAGATCTTTGTCAGAGGAGATAATAGAAAAGGAAAATAGTGGTGGGGTTGGCACTGGCTGAGGCGAAGGGCTGAAGTTAGTAGGTGGCAATGAGGAGAGGGAATTTAGAAGAGATGTGGCGCATGAGGTGTAGTAGGCATTAAATTCATTGGACACGGAGCCAGGGTCGGAAACTTGGGAGTTATTTATTTTGAGAACTGAAGGGGGAGGGGGGGAGAGAATAGGGCATGAACTGCCCTCCAGAATTTATATGGAGAGTTAATGTTAGTCAGGAATGAGGAGTTGAAATAATTGGACTTAGCCAGTCTAGTAGCTTTAGTGCATGAATTGCATAGCGTTCTTTACTTGGCATAGTCGTTTGGATGTTTCTCCCTGCAGCAAGTAGGATAGGCAACATTTTCTTTTTGTGTCTTGATTTACATCCTTGCATGGAGGACCCCAGGATAACGTATTTCAGGTTTGTTTGGCAGGGAAGTCCCATGCTGTGTTCAGTCTTTTGGAGATAGCTGTTCCAGAAGGACTGGATGATGGGGCAACTCCACATTACATATGTTAGGTTTGCTTTTGTTTCGACACATTATCTCCAGCTATCAGCTTGAGTTGTGGCTTGATATTTTGCTTGCTTGTCAGATGTAGTAAAGTATCGAGTATTACATTTCCAGACATTCTTCTGCCATGCGGGGGAACTGGTTTTATAATATTGATTAATCCATATTTTTGTCCATAACTGCCTTGTGATGGGAAGTTGCTGCTCATCCTCCCATTTCAGCAGCAGATATTCTGTATTGTAGCTAGCCATTCCTGCTTTGTTATAAAGTCTGGATATGAAATGGGCCCCATGATTCCAGAGAGGGTGTTCCCTAGTCGAATTATTAAGGGTTGTGGAGTCGAGTGGCGCTACCACCCGGCAGCTGTTGTTTTGATGTTGTACCTGAGTTGCAGATAACGGAAAAAGTCTTGTTGACCAAGACTGCATTCTTGCTGAAGTGCTGCAAAGGTCTTTATTATACCTTCCTGCAGAAGATGTCTCAGGGTTGAGAGCGCTATTATGTCCCATTTCTGAAATCCACAGTCCAGACATTCTGACTGAAAAGAAATCCATCCATGAGAAAAACTTGTAAAAAAGTTGTGTATGGTGTTGCAAACCATGAAGTTTCCCAGTCTTTTTCCAGAGGCCTGTCGGGGAAAGTCATTCCCCCAAGGGAGAAAAGCCAGAAAAACTCCCCGCTTGATCGGATGACGGTCGCCCAGTCTCCCACTGCTAATGGATGCCCTGGGGTTGGCCCCAGAAAGACCGCCGCAGCAGTGCCGGGGGCGGGCAAGAGAAAAGAGTGCGCTAGCCACCCCTCACTGGTGCCTTTCCCCTTGGAGGAGGGGGACCCACCCGGTGAAGGGTTACACCGGGTTACCTCCCCTGGGTGATTGTCACCTTTCACCACCACCACACATTGCAGTCAGTGGAGGTGGAGTGAGTGGCGAGGTCCAATGGCAGCCGGAAGGAGAGGCCGAAAGGGGAGAAATGGAGGAGGATAAAAAAAAAAAGTCTAGAAGAGAGGCCCTTGCGCGGTCTGCACTTTAATCTCTTGCCAGCAAACTCCACAGGATGGGTCACATCAGTATAACAACTTTCTTGTTTGTGCTGCCCAGAAACACTTACGGAGAGCTAGCAGTGATAAACCTCTCTTCTTCCATAAGGTCATTGTTTTAAATCTGATATGAGGATGCTTGCCGTTCTATAGAAACTATGAAATAGTGGAATTCCACTGATGGAATATTTGGATGGGTACCAATAATGGGAGCATTTTAGATGCGTAAAGGAGTCAAGGGAGAACGTTCATCCGTATGGGTTTTTACCCTGTGTATAAGGCCCGAAGGGAGTAAGTTCTACTTCTGGAGGTCTACCTTTAGCTTCATATTCAAGGAGGTATCATTCTGTTAGTATTGCTGTGTTAGACTGGGAGGTATCAGAACCCCTAAGTAATTAAGGATAGTTTTGTTCCATTTTAAGCGAAATTGTTGCCAGAGCATTGTTGCGGGGTCATAATTCAGCTCCATGATCCTAGTTTTCTGTTCATTTAATTTTTACCCAGCAAAACATTCAAAGAATTTGAATAGTGCCATTAGTTTTGGGAGGGAATAAGATCCATGATATACAGTAAGACATAGTCTATGAAGAGACTCAGCTTATACTCCCTTCCTGCCACCTGTACTCCTTTTATCACATACTTTCCATATGGCCTTCGTAAAGGGCTTGATATACAAGGCAAAAAGCAGAGGTGAGAGGGGGAAGCCCTGCCATGTACCTCTCTGCAGAGCGAACCTATACGTGATGTAGCCATTCTCCTTGACGCTGGCTTTGTGGGGTGGAATAGACGTCATGTAGCACATGAAGAAAATGACCATAGAAGCCAGACTTTGCCAGAGTCTTGAGCAGATAAGGCCAGGCCACCCTGTCAAGTGCCTTTTTGGCATCTACCACCACCAGACATGTTGTCTTCTGCAGTTTGCTGATCTGGTTCATGTCTGGTCTGTATTGATACTGTAACTGTGGGCATATTGAGTGCCAGCTGGCATGCCAAGATCATAGTAAAACGTTTATAATTCCGTCACTACTGAGATTGGGCTACAGGAATCACAGACAGACACATTTTTACCTTCCTTCGGGATTATGGAAATTATAGCCCGATGCCAGGAGTGGGAAGGACTCCTTCCCTCAATATTAGTTGTAGCACTAGTAGATTTTATTTCTTTGTGGCACCCTTACCCTGAGGCTCAGGGTACCATTAGAACAAACAGCGATAGGAACAAAGAAAAAAAAAAATGAATCCCTAATACTGTAATAAAATTAAATAGCAATCTGAATATATTAAAATCAAATAACAGCTATATGAAAACCTTACAGGAGATGTCACTGTGGGACTCTCACTCCCCATAAGCCTATGCAGAATGATGGCTCTTAACACCCGTTTTAATGACCTCCACTGAAGGGGCCTCCATCAGGGCCCTCTGGAGAGAATTCCCAAGAACTCTACCCGCCACCTTGAAGGTCCATTTTCCCGAGGTTTTAAGCCCAACCCTGGGAACAACTAGGAAGGCCCTCCTTAGTGGTGTGAAGAGGGCATAAGGGCATTTAGGGATGCAGGAGGTCACTCTGGTAACCAGGGCCCAGCCTGTGTAGGGCTTTATAAGTTAGCAACCCAACTTTCTAGGAGATGTGCCACTTAACCAGCAACCACTGCAGTTCACACAGTGCTGGGGAGATATGGTTCGACCTCGGAAGGGCGGTCAGCAACCTAGCTGCTGCATTCTGTGGTAACTGCAGGCACTGCAATGTACCTCCTGTGACCCCATGGTACAGAGCGTTAAAGTAGTCCAGCCTCGAGATCACAAAAGCATATATCAGTGAGGGCAAGTCATCTGGGGGGGGGGAATAAGGGATTTAATCTGGCTAATATTCCTGAGATGGAAAAGTAATACCTTCTTCAAGGATATCTCCTCTGTTAGGCCACATCTCTGGAACTATAAGCTGTCAGTGTTAGGACCAGATGGAAACTTTTGCTAGATGGGGACCGCCCACAGTAATGTGTAGCATGTAGGATTATATAAACGTGGGTGGCCCCATCATTCCTCAGTACTTTTCCCTCTGTCGATCCTCCTCCTCAGACTTGCTGAATGAAACACCAGCAACCTAGCCAATGCAGTTCATTATTTTACTTTATTTAACATTTTAACTGTTTTAACTCATCATCCCTGAGTTCTTAAGTAACTGTTCTCTCAGACTGCTGCTTACACCCGAGCCTCAAATTTCAGCCTTTTTGCCAGAATGACTCCCAGATTTCTAACATTTGCAGCAGCCGCAAGCACGGAGGTGCCAAGATGAAGCCCCATGTCCCTCTTGGCAGCTGCTTCTCCCCCTTATGACCTGGCTCAGTCACCAGTACTTCAGTTTTATCCAGGTCAAGTCTGCGCCAGCTCAGTGACATCCAGTCTTGGATCTTGGCCAGGCTCTTATTCAGCACAGCCACCACACCAAGCATCTCAGGTGCGAAAGACAGAGCTGAGTGTCATCTGCATAACAGTGAAACCCAGTTCCAGTCTGTCTAATGATCCGACCCAGAGGCAGCAAAAACATGGGTGAAAGGACTGATCCCTGGAGTACCCCCCCCCCCATGCACTTCCATCGGGAGCAAGGAGAAACTTCCCATAACTACCCTGTGTATCCTGCTCACAAGGTAGGACTCTAACCAGCAGATAACTTGCTGGTGAGTCCTACGTACTTCCTGAGTTGATCCAAGAACAACCCATGGTCCACAATGTCAGGTGCTGAGGAGGGATCAGGAAAACAAGAATTGACTGCTCCAGGGGCATGGATGTGGTTCACTTATCTGCACAGTGGCAGATTTTACTTTGAGTGGGAGCTGTTGCAGCAGGCTGTTACCATTAGGACTATGCCACCATGCACTAGGACCCCACTGCAGACTTCTAGCTAGCAGTCTCCAGCGGGGACCGCCCCTGACGCCGGCTCTGCCCCGAAGCCAGCCGATGGTATATCGGGGGGTGGTCCCCAGCCCCACCTCAGCTCTTTTCCTGCCATAGATCCATTGCCTCAGATCTTTGGTAGACTTTTAGAAGAGCTTGTGATAGTCTTCTATAGTTTTCACCTATTTCATCTCCTTAATTGCTGCATGTCGTCGTCACCATCGTCCATCTCTTCCTCCGAGAAGAAGAAAATGAAGTGCACCTGTGACTGCCACATACCGGCAAAGGATAAACACAAGGCCTGCATCTTCTGCCTGGGGCCCGACCATGACATCAAGGCCTGCTCGGTGAGTAGTGGCTTTACCGGCCGGACTAGGATTTGCTGCCTAAAGCCATTCAGAGCCCATCTTCTAGAGCAGCAGGTGGCCATGATGCAGGCTTCACCAGTGGGGAAATCCTCTTCTTCTTCTTCTCGGCCCAGACATAAGGATAAGAAAAAGGACTCTGACCAGAAGTCCTGAGTAAAGGACCGGGGTCGGTCCAAGGGGCGTTCGCATTCCTGGTCCCCGCACCAAAAGAAGCCCTCCTCTGGGTCAAACTTGGGAGTGTCCGACCATTCTTCCCACATTCTCAGCATTCTACAGGGCGGCAAGAGGCTTCCATTCCCGCCAAAAAACAGACTTCAGGGGGAATGGCAAGCAGGGCCCCAGTACTCCTATAGCCCAAACTTCCCTGACGGTGAAGACTATTCCCTTGCAGATGTCCTCCACCACAGGGGTCGGGACCTCCACTTGATCCATGGGAACTTGGGTCCCACCATGCAAGGTCCCGGTGACACACTCCCCCCACTCGGTATGCCGGGTAAGGCCTCTGATTCCAGGGATCGGGAGTCGGTCTCTTGACCGGTCATGGCTCACCGATCCTCAGCGGCATCGGCCTAACCGATGTCCTCTAAGCCAGCCGGCTTTAGGCCGTCGTCACTCCAGGAAAAGGAACATCCATTGGGCAAGGCCTCCACGGTAGCCGAATGTTCGCCAGCCCATAGGGCGTCCATGCTGGAGGACCGAGGGCTCAGTCCACTCCCTCGCCTAGGGACCTGCCGAACCTCCCCATATCCCCTATCGCTCCTCCCATGCCAGAGAGGCCTCCTCCTTCAGGGGGGTCGGCCGCTGCACAGTTCACAAAAGAAGAACGGACAGAAGTATTCCATTTCTGTTGGGGGCAGGTCAAAAAAGATGTTATTCCACTGCAGCTGGACCCAGAACCGGCTCTCAGTAAGACAAAGGACCAACGCTTGGCTGGGAAACCTTCTTCTCCCATGCTTAAGCCTTCTTCCCCTAAGCCTAGAACAAAGTCTCACTTACATAGCTCCATGGACTCCCATGGGCGGACTCTACACAAGAAGGGGCTCCACTGACATTGCTCGCGGTTGCTTAGTACTGAGCGCCGTCACTTCTATACCCGAGGCGGTCATCAAACTGACGTCGGTCTGATAGCCATCGTTGGCACTCGACCAGCTGTCACTGGTCCCACACCTGTCACCGGTCCTATAACTGTTGATGGTCCTCCAGTGGGCCGCCTTCCCTTGGGGGGCACAGATCCTGCTCAGGATCAGTTTCCCCCTCTTCCAGGGGCCACGGTTCAAAGCCCAGCTCGGGTTCCAACCATTCCCTTTCGAGGGAGAGGCTGGTGTCCCCGGACGAGAAGGACCCTCCCCCCCCCAGTCACTTCCTGATGATCCCACATTCATGGATGTCATGAGGCATATCCAGTTGTCCAACAGGTGGGAGATAGAGGACCTGGATCGTGAGTGGTAGAGACTAGCGAAGTACCTGAGGCAGAATGAGCCAAAACCCTTGGTTATCCCTCCTCTTGTGGATACTTTCCAGGATCTTACATGGATCACTTGGAAGCATCCCTCCACTACCCCAGCGGTCTTGAAGAAGTCAGACAGGCTGTACAAGGCGCCGAGGGATGAGCCCTTTCTGGCGGAACACCCTCAGGCAGACTCCATGGTGATCATGAATGCCCATGACAGTTCAAAGCAGCTGAAGCACCTTAGCTGTCAGCCCTCTGCTGTGGAGTCCAGATATTTAGATCAGGTGGGCAAGAAAGTCTATTCTGCCTCCACCTGCTCTATTCAGTCCCTGAATTTCCTTACGCATATGATGCAGTACCAGAATGTATTACAGTAGAAGGGATTAGAGGTCACTCAGGCCTTGCCAGACTCTGCGCAAAAGACCGCGCGCTTGCACATCTTAAAGTCAAGTTCAGATGTAGGCACTCACATTCTGAGGGCCTCGTACGACACTGCAAATATGACCTCTAGTGCAGCGGCATCCAGCATTTGCCTTAGGCACCATGCCTGGCTTAAGAGTCTCAGGATTCTTCCAGGATCTGCATTCCGGATTCCTGGACCTTCTGTTCCAGGGTTCTGTTCTCTTTGGGGAGGAGACTGAGAAACTCATCTCATGTCTCCCAAGACTCCGGGAAGTCAATCTGGGCCATCCAAAAGATGTAGAAGGAGGACCAGAAGCCCTTTTGTAGATGGCCGTTTCATAAGACTTTAGGGTAGCATACCCGCGGCCAGTTTCAGTAGAGGGGCGGCTTCAAGAGAAAAGCACCAGCCCAGCCCTCTGGGAGCTCCGCCTCTAGAGGCCCCAAGTCCTCACAGCCCTCTGTCACAGCATGTGGGAATAAGCTTCAGATGAGGCAAATTTACAAGTTTAAAACACACCGTGGTGTGATATTTATTTTTCAAAAGTTAGAAAAATAATAAATGAAAACAAAAAAAAAATTGCAAAGAGAATCACAACTTAACATCAGTAGTTTCTCACACAATACATTCCGGGATCTTACAGCTCCTAAGACCCTTCTCATCTGCATTCAACAGCTTGTCTACAGTAGCACCTCTCTCCTTCACTCTCAAGACTGAACTCTACTGGACTGAACTGAAGTGAACTCAGTGAAAGAGCACCTGTCTTGGTGCTGTAGACAAATTAGAAGAAGCTCCCTTACCTCCATGGGAGCTCCTGTGTGCTATCAGTAGATTATTTTCTTACACCCTTGCAGGAAGGGAAGGGATCGTAAATTGCCCCAGAGGGGCTAGCAGCACGGTTCCTCTCCACTTCCCAGTTGTCGGACACGCTTCCGCGCTCCGACGTTTTATGTCGTGTCTAAAGGGAGAGCGCAGGGCGTGCTTCACTCAAGACTATGGAGTGTGATTTTTAAACAGTGTTTTCAGCTGTTGAAGTGGCCATTTGCTAAAATGGGAGAAATGGGAGCCTGGGTTCAACTAGCAAGCCTCTTATTAGTTGATCCCTGGCTCCCATTTTAGCAAATGGCCACTTAAACGGCTGAAAACATGGTTTAAAAATCACGCTCCGTAGTCTTGAATAGAGCATGCCCCCGCGCTGTCTCTGTAACCACGACCTAAAACACTGGAGCGTGGGGTGTGTGCCCAGCAACCGGAAAGTGGAGAGGAACTGCGCTGCTAGCCTCTCTGGGACAATTTATGATCCCTTCCCTTCCTGCAATGGTGTGTAAGAAAATAATCTAGTGATAGCACAGAGGTGCTCCCATGGAGGTAAGGGAGCTTCCCTCTTATTTCTATGCAGATTTAAACAAATGGCAGGAAAGGTTCTCTTGAAGAGGTTTTATATCTTTTGGTGGGTCACCTGACTGAGCCCTTTCAATTTACATCCCTGGACATGTTGTTTCAAAACCAAGGTTTTTTTTTTTTTGTTTGTTTCAGGGACTTCCTGGTTCCGTTAAAGGTACAGTGTATATCTCCACAGATATTGACTCTCTCTATCTCTGATCCACAGTGACAAAGCACTTTTATAAAGCATACCACATTTTTTGTTCAGCCTCATACACAGAACCTTATACAGTAACGTGTTTGTAGTGTGCATTTACGAAAATACCTTAAGGATTTCTTATAACTGTACTAATCATGAAAGTATTCTTGTTTTACATGGCATCTAAATCCTGTTATTTAAAAAAGGCTTTATTAACTGTATTTATTTCTATTTAAAATAGCCTTCATGCACTTTACACAACACCTCTCCAGGTGTTTGGCATCACTTCAGGGACTGGATGGAAAGTCATCCCCAGAGCCCAGCCAACGACTCCTCTTTATTTGAGTGGTCCTAGATACCGTTCAGGGCATGGCCTTCCTCCCGCAGGAAAGGGGAGATCGTCTGAGGAGCGTAGCCAAAGCGGTAGACATGGCTCCTCAGATCCCAGCCAGGACCTTCCTCAGACTCCTGGAGCAAATAACGGGGGCCATTCTCACAGTTCCTCTGGCCTGTCTGCATATGAGAGTCGCACAGTGAATGCTCAGGGTGCAGTGGGACCAAAGGTCAGACGACCTAGACCAACCGGTCAGGGTTTCCAACCCAGTCGGAAGGACCCTTTCCTGGTGGCTAGCCCCTCCAGCCTGGTACAAGGGGTCCCTTTCTGGCAGGAGCCACTTAGACGGATTCTCATTATGGATACCTCCGGTCTTGGTTGGGATGCTCATCTGGGAGAGAAACAGACCCAGGGGATATGGTCTCCAGACAAGCAGCTACTCGTATCAATATTCTAGAAAAGCGAGTGGTCCTGAATGCCTTAAGGGTATTTCAGATGTACCTGTCGCCAGGCCCTCTTATCCAGATGGACAACACATTGGTGGTGTTTTACATCAACAAGCAAGGGGGCACACACTCATACCCCCTTTGCAGGGAGGCGATGAGGGTCTGGTATGGGGCACTGGAACATCACTTAAGACCTCACCATTGTTCACATTCTAGGCGTCCAAAACATCTTGGCCGACAGCTTAAGCCGGTCTCGGTGCAAGGCTCACAAGTGGGAGCTTCTCCAGTCAGTAGCAGATCAGCTTTTCGACAGGTGAGGCCGCCCAGAGTTGGACCTTTTTTGCGTCTCCAGTCAACGCCAAACTGCCCAGTTTCTGCTCACTAGAGCCTGCGCCTGGTGTTTTCTGGCGAGACACTTTGTCCCTCTGTTGGACAGGGAGGTTTCTGTACGCCTTCCGTCTTTCCCATTCTTCAGAGGGTCCTGCTGAAGCTTCAGGCAGAAGGAGCAGAGATGATCCTCATCGCTGCTTTGTGGCCTCAGCAGATTTGGTTTCCACTACTTCAGCAGCTGGCGGTGGAGTCTCCGATACAGCTGCTGCCGAGTTCGCAGTTGCTGTCTCAGGATCAGGGGATGCTGGTCCATCTGGAACTCAAATCCCTGCATCTTCATGCCTGGCTCCTGCAGACATAGTCAGAACTAGATATGGGGTCTCCCAGGAAGTGGTGGACATTCTCGTAACAGCGAGAAAGCCCTCGACTAGATCCACTTATGCCATGAAGTGGAAACGGTTTTACTTATGGGCTTCACCACGTCACCTGGACTTGCTTACCTGTCCAGTGAACTTGATTTTAGAGTACTCCTTTCCTTGTTGACTCAAGGCCTGAGCTACTCTTCCATAAAGATACGTCTTTCTGCAGTCTCTGCTTATCATGTACCTGTGGAAGGGAAAACCCTCGTCCAACTGGACATGTCCCGTACGTTTTTGTGTGGCATACTACATATCAAGCCTCCCATTGGAGATCTGGTTCCACCCTGGGATCTTCTTTTTATGCTGGAGAAGTTAACTCTTCCCCTGTTTGAGCCTGCTGCAGAGTGTGAGCTGCACTTCCTTTCTTGGAAAGCGTTGGTTTTTAGTTGCAGTTACTTCAGACTGGAGAGTTTCTGAGCTTCAGGCCCTGATGTGTAAGGAGCCTTCTTTAATTTTTTACAAGGACAGGTTGTCCTTGAGAATGAATCCTAAGTTTTTGCCAAAGGTGGTGTCCGAGCTTACGTTAAACCAGGACGTCAGCCTTCCTGTATACTATCCAGATCGCTCAAACAGAGGGGAAGCAATCCTTCATACCTTGGACATCCACAGGGTGTTACGCTATTACCTTACCTGCACCGCTCCATACCGTAAAACAGGGCAATTGTTTGTGGCCTTTGTGCCGCGCTGTAAAGGCACCTTTGTGTCTAAGCAGACACTTTAAAAGTGGCTGGTAAACTGTATCATTTTCTGTTACAACAAGTACAACAAGCCCCTACTGGGCCCGGTTAGGGGTCATTCTACCAGGGGAGTGGCTACTTCATTTGCCTTTTTACTAATGTCTCCATCAGAGACATCTGTGCCGCGGCTACCTGGAGCTCAGTGCATACTTTCATTAAGCACTACAGCCTGGACATTGCCTTTAGGAGTAGGGCAGGTTTTGGCCTTGTGGTCCTCCAAGGCCTTCTGTCTTAAATGCCTGCTTAGGGCTACAGCACTTCCAGACTCCTCCTGAACCTACCTTTCTCCCTTTTTCGTGATTGCTTGGGACTCGGTCCTAATGGTAATAGCCTGCTGCAAGAGCTCCCCCTCGAAGTAAGATAGTACAGTTACATAAGAACTTTCCATAACAGTAGATCTTCGAGAGGCGCTTTTGCAGCAGGCACTATTTTCCCTTCCTCCTCCTCCTCCTTCCCACTGGTGAGTTCTGCATATTTTCTTTCTATGGCATGCTTCCTCCCGGTCCGCCTACTGGTCCTTTCACCAGGTCTGATATACCATCGGCCGATGTCTGGGCAGAGCCGGCGTTGGGAGCGGTCCCCGCTGTAGACTGCTAGCTAGATGTTTGCCATGGGGTCCTAGTGCTTGGCATAGTCCTAATGGTAATAGCCTGCTGCAAGATCTCCTCTGGAAGATCTACTGTTACGGTAGGTTCTTACATAACTTTCTTCCTTAGGAGCTGATTCGCTGGACCACACTGAAAATGCCACCAATAGCTTAATGTGGTTCATTGTCAGTTGGTTTCTGTCTGTAACCCCCCCCCGGATGAGGCTGAAATAGGCAGAATTGCCTAGTCCTTTCCTGGTCAACAAAAACTAAATAAATAAGCAAAGCTCCTCTCACCACCTGGGTGGTATATCCCTCGGCTCTGCCTCGTAACATCAGATCTTTCTTTCTTTCCGCTGAAAGAGTTCGGCCTCCTCCTTCACAGCTCTGCATGTTGTAGAGCTGAAAAAGTGCATCATTTGCAAACTTCTGTTACGTCCTCAACTTTCAGTATTTTTTTAGTTCTTAGATTTCTCTGCAGCTCTCAACCATGAGAGATGCAGCATGAGGAAGCGAAGCAAGCTTCTGGCTTCAAGAAGTGTGCCATGTGCTGGAAGGAAATGCTGTGGATGAACTCTTGTGTCATGCCTAGGAATGGCACATGATGGGGGGGGGTGCGGCCTGTGTCAGATGATGCTACCTTCATCTTTAGAGGACCGCAAGACTCATCTTCTCCTTGGTTGGCTGGATGACCAAGACCCAAAATTGCAACTGAACAGCAGTCACAAGACGGCCTCCACTGTGGCAGGGTCCATGGCCTGCCTCACTGCCATGGAAGAGGCTGCAATGAAAGCCAGGGCAAGCACCTCGTCAGCCTTGGTGCTGCTTCTGATTGTGGTCAGTGTCAGAATGTCCTTCACAGAGTAATTTCATGAAATGTGTGGGGTCCTCCAGACCATTGGGGAGAGCCCTGCCTACCACAGTAAGAAGCACAGAAAGCACTGCTGTCAGTCGTCGGACTGGGAGAGGTCATGCTCCACCTACTTCGTTAAATCCCCTAACTTCTCAAAGCTTGTCAGGTGCCTGACTTCGGCCAAGGTTAGATTGGTTATGGGGCAAGTTGCTAGCTCCACGGTCCCCCCCCCCCCATCGGGGTTCCTGAACTTGCTAACAGTTCTTCAGCGGAATCAGTCTCCAAGACCCTGGTCTTTCTGGTCCTCACCCAGGAGAACATGGAGTGGTCAGTGTGCTCAGCCACTTCCGCTCGGGATTAGCCTTCACCAGAGGTTATTCTGCAAAATCTGGTGCTTGTCATTTAACACGGCACTTCCAGCATCTTCTCCTTGACATCAGCCACTGGGTTGGCGGTCGAGATTAAGGTTGAGGTACTTCTTGAGCTCTTGATCCCGCTCGACCAGGAGGTGTTGCTGTCAGCACTTCTTGTCCTTCACATCCTTGGATGATGAAAGGTGCCACTGGTATATGTGGCGGTGCTACGAGGAGCCCCTCTGGCAATAGTGGGCCTTGGTGAGGTAGGGTAGGGCTCTACCCCCAACCCCTGCCGTCAACTGGCCAGTGCTGGTCCCATCAATGCTGGTCTTTCTGAGACCACTGTCGTCGACTCCGGTATTTCCACCCTTGCAAGTGGAACCACCTCCACAGCAGCCCTTTTGGGGAGCCCCATCAAAGGACTCTCATGATGTATCCAGCCTGCTAGGCTGGTTATCTGTGGAGATTACCCCGTCTGATGACTTGAGGATGGTCCTCAGTGGTAAACAGTCAAGGGCCATATTTAACGAGTCCTGTGATGACCCCAGTGGGTCCTCCATGCAGTCATTGAGGAAGCATACTTTCGACTGGGAATTGGTTGAGGAATTGATCACTGACCACATGCCAGTGTTCTTTGAGCTTCTCTTCAGACTTATGTCGGAGTCCATGAATGTTCCTTTGGAACCAGTCTGGAAAAGGGATAAATACTCCTTTACTGACATCCTTGATGAGGATGAATCCCCAGGAGTTGCCTTTCCTATGGCTGAGGCCATCATGGGACCAGCCCTGAAGTTTTGGCAGCATCCAGCATCCTGCCCAGCACCCTCAGCCCATATGGTCAGCAAATACTTGCTCCCTAATGGCTCTCTGTTAGAGTTCTCAGACCACCCCTTGACAGAGGGTTTGGTCTCTGGCTCAGTCTTCCAGAAGTCCAGAAATACTGGGGGGTGTGGGCAAGCCCCCTGACAAGGAGTCGAAGAAGCTTGAGCATGTGGATAAAAAGGTCTGTGCTGCTTCTTCCCTTGGTCTCTGTCAGGCGAGCTATGCCGTGATGATGACTCACTTCAGGTACCCCCTGCTGGAAGTACTCAATACCCCCCCTCTCCTACCTTCTTGTTGATGGGTAAAAGTTAGCAGAGATCAAGGTCAAGCTCTGGCTAGACACTTGCTCCTGATGGCCTTGCACATTGGCGATTTCTCTGGATGTGGATATGTTGTTCTGTCCACACGTGTTGGCAGATCGCCTTTTCCTTTAAGGGTCACCGGAATGTCTTCAAACTGGCTCCTCCCACCCACCCGAGTGGTGAAACCCTCGGCTCCACCCCATGACGCTAGATCTTCCTTTCCAGTGGAAGGTTCAAGTTCCCTCCTTAGCACTCCCAAGTGTAGTAGGCCCTGACTCTCGAATCTTTGGATTTGCTTCCAGAACTTACCTTAAAACTTGTTCAAGTTTAATCTACTGTTTCTTCTCTCACTTCCGTGATGGAAGAGAAAACTGTTCCCAGTTTCTGCCGGTGCTCTTGTGGGCAGAAGATGTCTCGCACCGACCCTCACACCATGTGCTTGTACTGCCTAGGACATGACCATGATCCGCAGGCTTAGGATCTCTGTCGGTCCTTTCACCCACCGGTTCTGGAAGACCGTGCTGCCCGACTCCAGCTGGGGTGACTGGAAAATCGTTACCTGCTGATTAAATCCAAGGATGTTCTTTGGGTGGTCTCCGCAGCTGCGGGGTCTGCTTAGCAGTTTGAACAGCTCAAGGCCTTCAAGGAGGAGGCAGCCCAGGCCATGGCTAGATCTTACTTCAAGATACAGCTCTTGCAGCAGGTTACACCATTAGGACTGAAGCCGTCAAGTGCCAGGACCCCACGGAAATTTTCTAGCTAGTAGTCTTCAGCGGGGACCGCCTCTGACGTAGGTCCCACCCCCGATGTCAGACGCAGTACATAAGGAGGCAGTCCCCCCACAATCCCCAGTTCTTTTCCCACCGTCGACATCGCAAGCATCTGCCTCTCGGTCACTTTCTAGTGTGCGACGACTTAGAACTACGAGGTTCTCTCTTTCTTATACGGATTTGAATTCATCTGATGTCCTCTCCAAACACCTCTCTGGAGGGTCACCCAGCGAAGTGTGCCTGCGGCAAACAGATCCCTTTCAAGGATCCTCACTCTGCCTGCGTGCGTTGTCTAGGCCCGGAACACGACACCAAGGCCTGCTCCTTCTGCCAGGGCTTCAACAGTCGCACCAGGATCCTCCGCCAGAAGGCCCTTCAAGCGTTTCTCTTGGAGGAGAAACTAAAGGCCATGGATAGGGAACCTTCCTCCAGGGGGGGGAGTCATCAGGGAAGACCCACAAACACCGGGAAAAACACCAGGAGAAGTAAAGGCCCAGGTCCCCGGCGAGGGCCTCGGACTCCCAAAGCTCCGGCTCACGGTCAGACTGCTCTCCTTCCAGGGCTCAATCTCAGCCTCCCCCGGTTCAGGTCAGATCCTCCAGCGGCTCCTCCTCTCTGCAGCCTCTCAAGGCTTCCAGGCCGTCGGCTTCATCCACTCCTTCTAAGGCCTCATCTAAGTCTGGGGAACGCCACAAGTCTTCCTCCCTCCATCGGGACTCCGACACCAGGTCAGTGTCCCAGCCTCTGCGTGGGTCGGACTCCGTCCCTCGTAAGACCAAGGACCTGACGTCCCTTAAACGGACGCCAGACCCGACGTTGGCTTATCCGACGTCGGCCAAGCATCACTGGCACTCCCAGGAGCTGGCGACAGCAAGAAACCCGTTGCCGGCCAGGCTTTCGCCTGCCAGGTCGTCGGCCAGGGGACCGACTTCGGCCACCCCAGCAGAGAGGAGGACTGCACCACCATCGCCGGCTGACGGTGGTAGAAAGGAATCATCGGAGGAGGATACCACCCAGCCCGAGGGCCAGGCGGGCGACACCGGAGTCGTCAGGCTCTCACGGGAACCTTCCCCGGAGCGGGAGACCCCCGGGGACCCGACGCCCGACCCCGACAATAGGCCACCGGTGCCTGGCCTGTCGGGCCTGAATTTGGAAGAGGTAAAGGAGCTGTTTACCTTCTGGTGATACACCATCAGGAAGGATGTGGTCGCCACGCACCCTCCTCCTACTCCAGCTCCACCTCCACCCATTCCTTCACCGCCTACGGCCCCTCCTCCACCCAAGGGGCCCGTGGGGCAGTCACTAATCCCAAGGCCACACCCCTCCTGGGGCAGATCCTCAGATAGAAGACCTCCTCAAGATCCACTTCAGGGTCACCTAGCCCTAAGAGACCCAGACGACACCGGTACGCCACGTCTGCGGAGGATTCTAGATCTGACACCTCAGGGTGCTCCAGATCTCCTCCTCCCATCAGCATTCCCTGTCCAGACCCACACGACCTACCCAGGTCTCCTCCGGATGATCCCTCCTTCGCGGAGATCATGAGGCACATTCAGGAGAATATGGGGTGGGATGCTGAAGAGCTTGACCCCAAAAGACAGCGCCTTGCCCACTACCTTCGGCAGAAAGACCCAAAGCCTGTGGTAGTGCCACCCTTGCGGACGTCACCAAGGCTGCGTGGAAACGCCCGCATTCGATCCCGGCAGTGCCGAAGAAGGCTGACCGCCTATACAAGGCCCCTAGGGAGGACCAGTATCTGGCGAACCATCCTCTGGCTGACTCCCTGGTCATTACTGCCTCACATGACCGGTCTAAGAGACCTCAGCACTTGAGCACACAGCCACCGGACCCGGAGTTCAAGCAATTGGATGTCCTGGGTAGGCGCACGTACGCGACTGTGACTTGCGCCATCAGGTCTCTGAATTACCTAACCCACATGGTTCAATTCCAGAATGCACTGTGGGAACAGGGCCAGGACCTGGTTGAGAAGATGCCCGATGGTGGTCAAAAGGAGGAGCTTTTGAACCTCCTCCATATGGCTTCAGATGTGGGGACCCAGGTGCTCAGAGCCACATACGACTCTGCGGACTCTTCGGCCAGAGCTGCAGCCTCAGGCATGTGTCTCCGGAGACACTCTTGGCTCCGCGTCTCCGGTTTTAACCCGGACGTCCAGAAGAACATCCTAGAAGTCCCTTATAATGGTGAAGTCCTTTTTGGTGAAGCCTCCGAGAAGGTGATCACCAAACTTCAGGACACAGGGAAGACAGTTAGATCTGTCCAGGCCATGTACAGGTCCCGGCCTAGTTCCCTTTGTAGGAACCAGAGTCGCTTTCATGGCCAGATACAAAGGCAACAGCCACATCCCGGCCAACAACAGAGGGGCACTTTTACCCGGAAAGCCCAGGCCAAGTCATCCCCAGACAGAGGCCAACGAGTCGCAAAGTCGGCCCAGCCTGCGGGATCGAATGCTGCCATAGCATGACTCCTTCCCGGCCCCGCCCCTCCTCAGGATCAATGGGAAATGAAGGTCGGGGGTCACATCACACGTCACCTGCCAGGGTGGCGGTCGATCATCACCGACAGGTGGGTACTGCAACTGGTCGAAAAAGGCCACTATATAGAATTTGTAGGCAGCCCACCTACAAGACCTCCCCTGCTTTCCCCGCTACTCGGGTCAGCACGCCCTGCTCATACAGCAGGAGGTGCTCACGCTTCTGGAGAAGGAAGCCTTAGAGCACGTTCCAGAGAACCAGAGAGGGCTAGGGTATTATTCTCACTTCTTCCTGGTTCCAAAGAAAACGGGGGACCTCCGTCCAATACTGGACCTCAGCGACCTCAACCTGTCAGTCGCTTACAAACGCTTCCGCATGGTGACCCTTCCGGGCCTAATTCCCATGTTGAAACGAGACGCTTTTCTGGCGTTTTTGGATATGCAGGATGCCTACCTGCACATTCCAATTGCTCAGGCACACCGGAGGTTCCTGCGCTTCGAGTTTCAGAGCCGCCATTATCAGTTCTGAGCTCTTCCCTTTGGGCTGTCATCAGCACCTCGCGTTTTTACGACGTGCATGGTGGTTGTAGCGGCGTCTCTGAGGAGACAAGGCCACTATGTGTTCCCATACCTGGACACCTGGCTTCTCATGGCACCCTCCAGGGAGGCACTGATGACGGCCATTCACTGCACCCAGTCCCTTTTTCAGTCACTGGGTATCCTCATCAGCTCATCAGCTATGAGAAGTCACTCCTGGTGCCATCCCGGAAACTGCAGTTCATAGGAGCAGTTCTGGACACCGTCAGAGGGAAAGCATTTCTTCCCCCAGACAGAGCGGAGCACATCAGATCCCTCATCAGGGACCTGTCGGTGAATAAGACTGTCCCGGCAAGACTGGTCCTTCACCTGCTTGGACACATGGCTGCAGCCATCACAACTGTCTCGATGGCACGGCTCCACATGCGGGTAACCCAGTGGATGCTAAGGGTGCAGTAGGACCAAAGGCAAGACCATCTGCAGCAGCCAATTCGAATCACGAATGCTGCGATTTGGGATTGGCAGTGGTGGCTCGATACGGGGAATCTCTCCGCGGGGGTTCCCTTCACAGCGCCGTCTCCAACTGTGACTCTCTCCACAGACGCATCAGGTCTCGGGTGGGGAGCGCACCTAGACAGTGTGCGGTGTCAGGGCATCTGGACAGCCCAGGAATCTCATCTCCACATCAACATTTTGGAGATGAGGGCAGTACTTTACGCTCTGCAGGCATTCCAGTCGGAGATTCCACCGGGTACTCTTTTGTTACAGACAGACAATACCACGGTGATGTATTACCTCAACAAACAAGGAGGCACTCACTCCTACCCGCTTTGCAGGGAGGCCATGAGAGTGTGGGAGTGGGTAGTGTAACATGGCGCAAACCTAATTGCAGTGCACGTCCCGGGTGTGGACAACACCGTTGCAGACAGTCTGAGTCGCTCTCAGGTCAGAGTCCACGAGTGGGAACTTCCACAGGAGGTGGCAGAGGATCTGTTTCACAGATGGGACACTCCAGAGTTAGACCTTTTCGCGTCCCCATCCTACACAAAACTGCCCAGGGCCTGGTGTTTTCTGGCGAGACGCGTTGTCCCTCTCCTGAGCGGGCAGATTCCTCTATGCCTTCCCTCCTTTCCCATTGATCCAGAGAGTGCTCTTGAAACTTCGCAGGGAGCAGGCGACGCTCATTTTGATAGCGCCTATGTGGCCCAGACAAATTTGGTTCCCTCTTCAGCATCAGCTATCCCGGGAACCTCCGCTTCCTTTGCCAATCTGCTCACATCTCTTGACTCAGGAGGAGGGTCCATTAGTCCATCCAGACTTACGTTCATTGAACCTGCACGCTTGGCTCCTAGAGACATAGCCATGTTGCGATACAGGGTCTCGCAAGTAGTGGCAGATGTACTCTCTGCCACCAGAAAACCGGCAACCCACGTAACGTATGCCATGAAATGGCACAGATTTTGCTTGTGAGCTCAAGCGCAAGGTTTTTCGCCATTAGAATGCCCCGAAAAGCTGGTTCTGGATTACCTGCTTTCCCTTTTTCATTCTGAACTGGCTTACTCCTTGATTAAGGTGCACCTTTGTGCAATTTCGGCTTACCATGCCCCCATAGGCCATCGGACGGTGGCCCAGTTGGACACTACTCGTGCCTTTTTAAGGGGAGTCCTCCACCTTAGGCCACCCATCAAGGATCCGATTCCTTCTTGGGACTTACCCTTCGTCCTGGAGCAGCTTATGCTGCCATCTTTTGAACCAGCCGCGGATTGCGAGCTACGTTTTCTGTTGTAGAAAATGTTATTTTTAGTTGCCGTTACTTTGGCAAGAAGGATCTCCAAATTGCATGCACTAATGTGCAAAGAGCCTTATTTAGTTTTCCATCAGGATAGGGTATCCCTGAGGACAAACCCAAAGTTCCTGCCTAAGGTGGTTTCAGCTCTCAACCTTAATCAGGATATCGACTTACCACTGTATTTCCCAAGGTACACCAACCGAGGATAAGCCCTTTTGCACACCCTTGATGTACATCGGTGCCTCAGATATTATCTGACCAGAACCAAACAGTTTCATAAGACTGATCAACTGTTTGTCTCCTTCACTGTTAGAATGAAAGGAGCTCCTGTTTCTAAACAGTCTCTCTCGAGGTGGCTCATCCAGTGCATTACTTTCTGTTATGATAAGCGCAATAAACCCTTACCGGGCACAGTCAAGGGTCATTCCACGAGGGGGGTGGCCACTTCCTTTGCGGTCTTAAAGAACGTCTCCACCTCAGCTATTTGCGCTGCAGCCACTTGGAGCTCTGTGCATACCTTTATCAGGCATTACAGCCTGGACATTGCATCGAGGCGAAGAGCAGGGTTCGGCCTAGCCGTCCTTCAGGGGCTTCTGTCCTAGGCTCAAGTTGCAGTGAGACTTCTACCTTTCCTCCTCCCTGTGGTAAGATTGCCACTATTGCTTGAAATCAGTCCTAATGGTGTAACCTGCTGCAGAGCTGTATCTCGAGTAAGATAGTACAGTTACGTAAGAACTTACAGTAACAGTAGATCTTCGAGAACAGCTCTTGCAGGTACCTTCCCGCCCACCATCCCCCTTCTTGTGGAGGTAGGTCGTAGCCAAACATCCATCTTACGAGATGGGATGTTCCGATTTATGGTCTTGACCATCTGGTGGCGGATCCTCGGTCTCCTCTTCTGATGTCATCCAGCGGCCAGGAGTCTCCGCGGGAGAACTGAGGATTGTGGGGGGACCGCCTCCTTATGTACTATGTCTGACATAGGGGGCGGGACTAGCTAGAAAATTTCCATGGGGTCCTGGCGCCTGATGGCTTCAGTCCTAATGGTGTAACCTGCTGCAAGAGCTGTTCTCGAAGATCTACTGTTACGGTAAGTTCTTACATAACTGAACTTTCCTCTTTGGCTTTGGCCTTCATGCCACTCCAACTGGGCTCCACTTATTCGGCTTCCTTCAAAGAGCTGTGCCAGTCTCTCTTGACTAAGGGAGAAGGCTTTCTGGGTCACACGTTTCGTGCTCTCTCAAGAAGGAGTCGAAGAAGGAAAAGACTCAACATCGACGCTCTTGGGATCAGGAGCGGTCCCGCTCCTAGGAGACTCTAGTTTCGGCCGCTGGTTTCACGGAGCCTCCATCAGACCAGTTGTCTGAGACGCCTGCTGATGCGGCCAAGATTTTTCTTGAGCCGGATGACAGGTTGTTACCAGATGAGGCCAACCATTCTCTCTTCAGACTCCGGTGCTTCTGGTGTCTTCGGACAGGTCGGCTCAGCCTGCTGAGTCAAACCCGACCACTCAGGAACCTGACCTGGAGGAGCCACAGGGATCCCCGGCTCCTTTCGACGTCCCCCATCGGCCCCGCCGACAGTCTAGGTCAAGGTCTTCCTCTACCGGGTTGGCCAGATCTCGCCATCACTGGTGATCTCGCTCCCGACATCATGGTAAGTGGCGGCGCCACTGCTCTTCTTCGTCCTCCTCGGATGAGGAGAGGCTCTCGTGCAAGTTGTGTCGGCGCTACGAAGATTTGATGTGGCAACTGTTAGTCTTGACCAGTATGAAGCCGACCCTGGTTTCTACCATGTCTGTCACCCGAACAGTCGATGTCAGCTCCTGCCACCGTCACCCCTGCGGAGGTGCCAGCTCAGGCCTAGCCAGCCCGGCCAAAGCCGGCTTCTCTGCTGATTGTGGTGGAGCTTCCCCCCGAACAGCCAAAGTCTTGTGCCCCGACCAAGGATTCTCGATCAGCAAAATGGTTGCCCCATCGGCTGTCGGTCACCCTCACTCCCGATCGCCCAAGGCAGGTTGAGGCGACTCAGGTGGTCACCCACTTTAAGTGGACTCCTCATTGCACTCATGTCCCTTCAACATGGAGTCCTTTGGGGGCTTTTCCACGGATGAGGAACACACCTCGTTCATGGGCATTCTTCGGCTCATTTCCGAGTCCAGAGGGATGGAGCTCGAACCGGTCCAGAAATGGGCCAGATATCCCCTAACAGAGATCCTGGACAAAGGAGACTCTCCTTCGGAGGCGTTCCCTGTGGCAGAGGCCATTGTTGGCCCGGCTCTGGATCTGTGGCAGAGTCCTGCATCTTGCCCTGTGCCCTCTGCTCAGATGGCCCGCAAATACGCAGTCCCAACTAGCTCCCTTTTGGGGTTTTTGGAGCATCCCTCGGCTGAGGGTCTGGTGGCTGACTCTGTCTTTCGGCGCTTGGGCAATACAGACAACGTGGACAGACCGCCGCACAAAGAATCCAAGAAATTGGATCATTTGGCGAAGAAGGTCTACACACTGCTTCCTCACTCAGCCTTCGTCAGGCAAGCTTGGCCGTGCTGATGGCACACTTTTCCCATGCCCTTTTGGGCTCCCTGGACGAGGTTATTCCTCACCTTCTGCCGGACCTCCAGACCATGTTCAAGCAGGTCAGGGACCAGGGAAGGGCAGTGGTGAAGCAACAACTCCAGACTGCTCTGGGCATTGGTGACTCTTGTGCCCGCTCAGTAGCAGCCGCAGTATCCATGTGCCATAGGGCTTGGTTGAGGATCTCAGCCTTCATGGCTGACACTCAAAACAAGCTGGCAGGTGTTCCCTTTTTGGGCACTGACTTATTCGGGCCCAGTGCAGAGGGCCACCTCCAACGTATTGAGAAGTCCAGTGCCACCCTGGAATCTGTGATATCTGCACAGAAGGACAGGGGCTCCAAGCACCAGAAGCACAAGCCCTTTCGTTCTTCTACTGCTGCGGCCAGACCAGCCCAGCAGCAGGGCCAGCAGGCACAAACCTGGTGACCGTTAGCCAAGTCAATGGCCTCATCAGTCCGAAAGCCTGGAGGTAAGGGTCCCGGCGGCCCCTCGACCAAATCCTCCTCCTCTAAGCCTGCCCAGTGATGGGTGCCACCCTCAACCCCATCACACCTCCGCTGGGTCCTCCCGTGGGGGGCCAGCTCTGCCACTTCCTTTCCACCTGGTCCGTTGTCACCACGGACCGTTGGGTGCTGAAAGTGGTCAGCCGGGGCCTGCCTCTGGAATTCAAGCAGGTCCCCCCAAGCCGAACCCGTGCCCCACTAGAGGATCTGGTGTCCGCTGTCACTCAGTCAGCTGTCTGAGACGACATCTCTCAGCTCCTCCGCAGGGAGGTGGTGTGCAGAGTTGCGGACCCTCCTTCAGACCCAGGGTTCATTTCCAGGTATTTCCTGGTATCAAAACGGATGGGGGTGCTAGCGCCCCATTCTCGATCTGCATGACCTGAACAGGTTCCTCAGGTTCCGCACCTTCCGGATGGTAACTCTGGCTCAGATCATACCATCCCTGGAGCACAGCTTGTGGTTTTGCTTCCTTGCTCTTCAAGACACATTCTTTCATGTCCATATCTGTCCATTCCACCAACGGTTCCTTCGCTCCCGAGCTGAGGGAACCCTTTACAAGTTCCAGGCCATGCCCTTCGGCCTTTCTTCGGCCCCCAGGGTCTTCACCAAATGCATGGCAATGGTGGCAGCTTTCCTGGGGTGCCAAAGGGTCCAGTCCTATCCTTTCCTGAACAACTGGCTCATAGCAGGTCCCTCCAGGCAGGCGGTGGAGTGGTCCAGGGATCTGGCCCTCCAGACTTGAACTCGTGCCCTCGTAGGTGATTCAGTTCACTGGGGTAGAGCTCGACTGTTGCCGAGCCAGAGCTCAACTCCTGGCAGACAGGGCAGAGGATCTCTCCTCCTTTGCCCAGTCATTTATGGTTGGGCACTTGCACCCTGCCTGGGACTTCCTGTGCCTTCTGGACTACATGGCGGCCTGCACCAGCGTGGTCCGATGGACCTGCTGACATATGCGTTCCCTTCAGTGGGAACTGGCCAGCCAGTGGTGTCAGCACTCAGGTCACCTCGACCAGCTGGTAACTTTGACCCAGAGGATGTGGAGCGGCCTCCAGTGGTAGCTGGTCCCAGCTCCCTTGCAGGAAGGCATACCATTGTCCGCCCCGAGCTGAGTCATCCTGACAGCCAGTGCTTCGCTGATGGGTTGGGATGCCCATCTGGAGGAGCCCAGAGCCCAGGGGCTCTGTTCCCCTCAGGAGTCTCGATGCCACATCAACCTGCTGGAGCTCTGTGCAGTTTGGCTAGCCCTGACCGCCTTTGCTCCATTCATTCGAGGTCAAGTGGTCCAGGTCCAGATGGACAATACCACGACCATGTACTATCTCAACAAACAGGGCAGGACGCACTCCTTGCCTCTGTGCAAGGAAGCTCTCTGCACATGGACCCTCTTGCTCAGCCTGGAGATGGATCTCCTAGCCATTCTATATGGCAGGAGCCTTGAATCAGCTGGCCGATGCTCTCAGCCGGATAGGCAAAGCATCTTATGAGTGGTCACTCCACCAGGAGGTAGTACAAGAGCTGTTCTCCCACTGGGGCATCTCTCAGGTGGACCTGTTCACCTCCCGGGAGAACGCAAAGATGAGGCTGTTTCAGTGGCTGCCCCCTCAGCAGGGCTTGCTGCAGGGGGATGCCTTCTTGAGGCCGTGGACCCAGGCCTCTTCTATGCCTTCCCTCAATACACACGGTGCTCATCAAGGCCAGGAGGAACAAGGTGCAGGTGATCCTGATAGCCCCAGACTAGTCACGCCAGTTCTGGTACCTGAATCTCCTCAACCTCAGCTCCATGCTCCAGAGGCATCTTCCAACACACCTGGACCTGCTCTCCATCAGTCAGGGAAAGGTACTCCATTCAGACTTTCAGTCCCTGCACCTGACAACCTGGTTCCTGAGCAGTTAGACTTCCAGGCTTTGGGTCTCTCCGACGAGGTCCTCATGGTTGTTGAGGTGTCCCGTAAGGAACTGACCAGAAAATGCTGTGCCTTCAAATGGAAGAGATTTTCCATTTGGTGCCAGGGCTAGGGGGGTTGGATCCTTCGTCCTGTCCAGTGGCTAGCATTTTGGACTGTCCATGGTCCCTCTCCCAGCTGGGGCTTCGGTCGATGACCCTTAAGGTGCATCTGTCAGCCATCTCTGCCTACCAGGCATGGGCAGGTATGCAGTCGGTGGCGTAGGAGAAAGTGGTCTGGTGCTTTTTCCAGGACCTAGATCACATATCCCCTCCAGTGCGTGAACCTCCACCTCCTTGGGATTTACTGCTGCTTTTGGTAAAGCTCATGGGCAAGCCATTCGAACCTATGCACAAGTGTGACATGTCACATTTGTTGTGGAAGACCGCCTTCTTGGTGGTTATCACGTCAGCCAGAAGGACTGGGAAGCTCCAGGTGCTCTCGGTGGTGTCTCCTTACTTGGTCTTCCATAGGGACAAGGTTGTCCTGCACTCCCACCCAAAATTCCTTCCGAAGGTGGTGTCAGAGTTTCACCGTAACCAGGTGTTGATGCTGCCGGTGTTTTACCCCAGATGCACCTCAGAGGCCAAGTACAGGCTCCATACCATGGGCCTGAGACGAGTGCTCGCTGACTACAAAGAGCATATGGCGGAAGTTCAGGGAGCGGTCTGCCAGCTGTTTGTCACCTAAGCTGAAGCCGCACCTGGCAGACCTGCAGCCAAGCGGACGATTGGCAGGTGGATCATTTCTTGCATTGATGTCTGCTATAGGGTGGTGAGTAGGGAGCCTGCCGTAGGGCTAAGGGCTCATTCCACCCACCATACTGCTGCATCAGTGTCTTCTTCTAGGGACGTCCCTATCCAGGAAATCTGCGGGGCTGCTACCTGAAAGTCAGCACACACCTTCATTTCCCATTACCACATCGACCTCGAGTCACACCAGGATGCTGGCTTTGGGGCCTCAGTTCTCCAGTCCTTGTTTCGTAAGTAGGAAGTGTGTACCTTGCCTCCCTCCTCCCGGAGACCTGCCAGGAGTCTGCCAGCAAGTGTGGATAAAACAACATACTGTATCCACATCCCTTGAAAAACAGGTTACTAACCTGTAACAGTAGTTCTAAGAGTGGTATATGTTGTTAATCCTTCGATGCACACCTCTGCTTCCAGCGGGCTAGATCTGGCATCATGGGGCGGAGCTGAGAGTTTTACCACCTGAGTGGGTGGGAGGAGCCAGCTTGAAGACGTTCTGGCGACCCTTAAAGGGAAAGGCAATCTGCCAACAAGTGTGGATGAACAACATATACTGTACCTCTCCTAGAACTACTGATCTCTCTTCGAGGGTGGAGCTCTTGAAGCAGGTAATACCATTAGGACTGAAGCCATCAGGTGTCAGGACCCCACGGAAAACTTGTAGCTAGCAGTCTGAGGCAGGGGACTGCCCCCGACGTTGGCTCTGCCCGAAGTCAGATGTGGTATAAAGGGGGCGGTCCCCTGGCACCATCTCAGTTCTTTTCCCGCCGTCGACCCACGTAGTTCGGCTCCTCGGACACCTCTCTTAGCAGTTGACAGCCATCGAACATCAGTTAGTTTGTAATTCTTCCAAATCTCAACGCCTCATTTATGTCGTCACCGTCTCCACCGCGGCAAAAGTCAGAGTGTGCGTGCGGGAAGCAGATCCCTGCCAAAGATGGCCACGCAGCCTGCCCCCTCTGCCTAGGCTCAGAACACCAGTCTGACGCCTCCACACATTGTCAAAAATTTAACCAGAAGACGCGGCCTAGGAGGGCCCACACACTCAAGACCTTCCTTCTAGAGAAGAAGCTTGTGGCCATGCAGTGAGGATCAGGATCCAGCTCATCCTCTCCCACCAGGGATTCCCCACCCAAAGACAGGTCATCTGGGAGGAAGCATCACCACTAGAATAAGAATTGGGCCAGGTCTGAATCCTGCCCTAGGTAGCCAGCCAAGCAGGCCTCGTCTTCATTGTCCTCTAGTAAAAAGGTCCGGTTTGGTCCCAGCTCAGCCATCCGAACCCTCCCGCTTGTTAAGTCCACTCCCACCCCTTCCCAGGGAAAACACTGGGAGTTGGCCTCGTCGGGACACCATCACTCTTCCCTGGCTTATTGACCTTTAAAAACCTCAGGGTTGACCCAAGAAAGCCTTTCCAGGGCTCAGGACAGGCCCAGTTCTTCTGAGAAAAGGAAACGAGCAGAAGAACCCTCAGGTAGGCAGGAGGCCGCCCGGGCTCAGATGCCACCCCCTCAGGTTAAGGTGCACCTCCCTCCAGACCAGCACCAGCCTAGCTGGTCGCCTACCTCGTCAACCCGCTACCTGACGTAAACACAGTGTGGTTGCTGGATGAGGACCAGTTGTCCGCCCCTCCTCTGAGAGACCAGACGCCTGACAAGGCCACACCAGATGCCAGACCTTCAGATGAAGGCGATACCGATCGCTGGCCTACTGACGCTGAGGTCTCTGACTCGACACGTGCTGAGCTGGAGCCCCAGACGCCCGCACCTAAAGACCCGATGCACGGCCCCTCTGACCTGGCACCTGCCCCTGCAGTTGTCCCAGTAGCAGACATTGTGAGTCTGTTCACCACTTGGTAGAATACCGTGAAATGGGACCTTTTGTACAGACCCCCGGACATGGTCTCTCCCTCGCCCCCCACCCACCCCAGAGCCTCGGAAACCAGGGTGAGCAACCGAGTCCACATCCTAAAGGGTAGGGCAGGGTAGGAAACGGCCTTCGTCTCCATCTCTTTCGTCCCCTCCTGTCACATCCTGCTTGGGTGAGGACGGTGTGGATTCTGATTTTTCAGATGGGGAATTCTGCCGCCCCCTCCCCAGAACATAAAGATTCCTCGCGGTCCCCTCCGGATGATCCCTCATTCTTGAACATTATGAGGCACATCCAGACCATATATGAGTGGGACACTGAGGATCTGGATCCAGAGCGTAAACGCCTGGCCAAGTTCCTTGGAGAGAAGGAACCTAAGCCTTTGGTGATCCCACCATTTGTGGAACCGTTTCAGGATGTAACACGCCTTACCTGGTGTACACCGTCCTCCATTCCAGCTTTCCCTAGGAAGGCGGACAGACCTTACAAGCCTCCAAAGTCCGAGCCTTTCCTGGCCGAACAACCAAAGGCCAGTTTGTTGGTCCTCATGGCTGCCCACGGCAGGGGGTCTCAACCAAAGCAGTTGAGTTCCCAACCTCAAGATCCCGTTTCCAAAAAGCTAGACGGTTGGGGCTGTAAAGTCTTCTCAGCCACTGGGGCCATCAGGTCATTGAACTTTATGGCCCCACATGATCACCTATCAGCAGTCGCTGTGGAGAAAGACAGTGGACCTCGTGGAAGCTATACCTGACTCAGACTCCAAACAGGAAATTCTAGCATGTGCCCAGTCAGGTTTGGATGTGGACAGACACGCTCTCCGGTGTTCATACAACGCCGTAGACATGGCCTCCTGAGCAGCCACCTCAGGAGTCTGCATGAGGCAGCAGTCTTGGCTCCGGCTCACGGGTTTCCAGCCGGACCTGCAAGAGTCCATCCTGGATTCCCCTTTTCATGGTCCCATTTTGTTCGGCCTGGAAGTCAAAGAAATGGTAAAACAGCTTCAGGAGTCGGGGGGGGGGTGGCTGATGTGCACCGCATGTACAAGTCCCAGCCTCTGGAACCCTGCCAGTGCCCTTTTCGTAGCGGTCAAGGGCAGGGACAGGGGAGTAAACAGCCCCACGATAAGGGATTCAAGAAGGTGGGGTCACCCTTCCTCTCAAGGTTCCCAGGGTGCCAAGCAGCCCAAAACTCCTAGGGCCCAGGCCCCTCCTACTCCCTCTGCCACCCTCCTCCCCCTTATGGACAGGCAGAGCGAGACGGCAGGAGGGCGTGTTGCGCTTTACCCGCTTGAATTGTCCAGTATTACTGCAGATGTTCTGGATACCATTCAGAAAGGGTATACAATAGAGTTCATCTCTATCTCACCGGATAGCCCACCACGGCCCATTGTTCACCAGAACACATTCTTCTAGAACCCGAGATTCAACAGCTCCTAGAGAAAACAGCCATTCAAAAGGTTCCACAGGCCCAGAAAGGGAAAGGTTATTATTCCCGTTTCTTCCTGGTCCCGAAGAAAACGGGAGACCTTCATCCAATTCTGGACCTGAGCCAGCTCCAACCTCTCAGTAAAATACCAGAGGTTTTGGATGATCACTCTGGCAGGTCTCTTTCCTCTGCTCCAGCAATGGGACTGGCTGTGCTGCCTAGATATGAAGGACGCCTACATGCGTATCAAGGTCCTGAAGTCTCGAAGAAAGTTTCTGTGATTCCGCATCAGAGATGAGCATTACCAATACCAGGTACTTCCTTTCGGCCTTTCCTCAGCACCCAGGGTCTTCACCAAGTGCCTGGCGGTGGTAGCGGCGGCCCTCCGCAGGAGAAGCCTCTTTGTCTACCCTTACCTGGATGATTGGCTCCTGTCCGCTCGGATAGAGGAGGAGCTCCTAATCGCCCTGCAAGAAACACTGGCTCTATTTTCTTCCCTGGGGATTGCAGTAAACACAAAGGTTGCAGTTCATAGGGGCTATTCTGGACACCGGAGAGGGAAGAACTTTTCTGCCTCCAGACAGGGCAGACCGCCTTTGGTTTTTGGTCAAGGGGCTCCAAAAGGCCCCCTCTTCCCCTGCTCGGGTGGTTCTACAGCTTCTAGGCCATATGGCGGTGGCCATAGCCACAGTACCCTTAGCCAGACTCCATATGAGGACTCTACAGTGGCATTTCAAGGTCCAGTGGGACCAATCAGTGGGCGATCTGGATCTCCGAATCCGGATCTCTCAGGCAGTACATCATTCTCTCGAATGATGACTCTGTCACGACAGTCTTGTGGGACGAGTTCCTTTCCGGAGACTTACTCCTCTCCAGAATTTAACCACGGATACCTCTCTGTCTGGTTGGGGGATTCATTTAGGGGATCACAGGACCCGGGGGTCTTGGTCTGCCACAGAGAGCTCTCTACATATCAATGTTCTGGAAATGAGAGCAGTGTTGAATGCACTAACTGCATTCAGAGACCAACTCTTGCTGGGTCCTCTCCTGGTACAGACAGACAACACACCAGTGGTCTTCTACATCAACAAACGAGGGGAAACTCATTTGTAGCCATTTTGCGGGGAGGCCATGAGGGTGTGGGACTGGGCAGTAGAACACCGACTGGATCTCATTGCGGTTCACCTGCCCAGGGTTCAGAATGTTCTCGCCGACAGTCTCAGCCACTCTACCTCTCTGAACCACAAGTAGGAACTGCTCCAAGATGTCGCAGATGACCTGTTCGGTCACTGGGGCCATCCAGAGTTGGACCTCTTTGCGTCACAGTACAATGCCAAACTGCAAAATATTTGCTCGCTCGTTCCAGGGCCTGGTGTTTTCCGGTGAGACGCATTGTCCCTCGCTTGGACTGGGAAGTTCCTGTACGCCTTCCCTCTCTTTCTCCTCATTCAGAGAGTACTGTTCAAATTGCAGTTAGAGGGAGCCAGAATGATTCTGGTGGCTCTTCTATGGCCTCGTCAGATCTGGTATCCGCTGCTCCAGCAACTGTCTCTGGAGTTTCCAGTTCAGTTGCCACTCTTCATCTACTTGCTCTCAGAAGAGCAAGGGACTCTAGTCCACCCTGGTGTTCAGTCTCTTCACCTGCACGCAAGGCTCCTGCAGTCCTAGTGGAAGAGAGACTAGGAGTGTGAAGCAGGGCAGCTGAAATACTGGTTGCAACGAGGCAGCCTTCCACCTGGGCCACTTACGTTCTGAAATGGAAACACTTCTGTCTGTGGGCAGCGACCCATGCTCTAAATCCCCTGGGTTGTCCAGCTAGGCATGTGCTAGAATATCTCCATCACCTTCTGGACTTAGGACTGAGCTATTCATCCATCAAGGTGCACATGTGTGCGGTTTCCGCATATCATGATCCTATCGGAGATAAAACACTGGCACAGCTCAGTGCCTGTAAGACATTTCTTCGAGGGGTCTTACATATCAGACCTCAAAGAGGGACATCGTTCCTCCTTGGGACCTACTTTTCATCCTGGACAAACTCACCCTTCCTTTCTTCGAGCCAGCAGTCTCCTGCGAGCTGCGCTTCTTCTTATGGAAGATCCTCCTTTTGGTAGCCATTACCTCTGCTCGAAGGGTGTCCGAGCTCCAGGCTATGATATGTAAGGAACCGTACATAGTTTTGCACAGGGACAGGGTGAACCTGTGCACGAACCCTAAATACATGCTGAAGGTGGTGTCTGTGCAGACTCTTGACCAGGACATCAACCTGTCACAAATGCACTCAGCAGGTCAGGTCCTCTGCTCCCACAGTGCCAATCTCCGAGCGCAATAAAACAGGTAACGGACAGGGTAACCCTCCTGTCTGCTTTTGTGTCTGAATCACCTTTAGTCTCAAGTTCTGGGGGGATTCAAACTGTGAACCTTATGCTAGCATACCCAATGTACAGGCTCAGATACGTACCCTCTTCGGGGATTGTGGTACAATCTTTCGCCAGAGGCACCCAGCCAGGCTTCCAAAAATGAACCCTTAAAACTCTGAAAGAGATCTTGGGTATACTCTTACCTTTTCCCAGTTTGGTAACACTATCAAGCCCTTCAGAACAGCTGTCAAACTTAACCACGTATACATCACATGCAAAAAGAACTTGGAAGACACACCCAGGCAGTATCTTTCAAATAAAGATTTTACTAAAAGATGATAAAAATATGAAAAATATAAACACAGAACAATATATCGAAGAGCATACAATCACTTAAAATAAAAACAAAGAAAACTACAGAACAAATTCCTACCAACATACAGTTAGGTTTTTTTCTATCTAATGTACTACCTCTATAAGTGCCTTTAAAGTTAGAACAGAGAGCTTTGTCATTGAGTCCCAATATGATATGACATATTCCCCAGTTACAAGGATACATTTCAACTCCATCTCCCCACCCCCTTGGTGAGTCATCTAGCTTCTCCTTTTAGAATATAAAAAAATACAAACATGATCTCCTATCAGGAGGTATATTAACTAGGTTGACATCAGTAAAAATTGCACTTCCTAAATATGACTCCTTAATTAAACATTTTTCCTTTTGATCTTGTGTGGGTCCTGTTCCCAAGGGATATCAAAGGGTTTTACAACTTTTAGCACCATGGTGGTATCAATGTTCTTCCTCTAGGAATCATAAAACTTTACAAGCCCTATATCCTAGCAGCTGGGTCAGTTCTAATTAAGGCAAAAAAACAGGAGACCTTTAATCAGGTCTCTGGTCTTTTTAATTACATCTTGGTTTCAGGTTTATATATCCTGTAGCTTCACTGAAACCTTGGGGGCACCCATAAGCACAGGCTGTCTTATGTGAGACAATCACCTACTATATTTTTATATTACAGATATCATACAACAATCATAACCAGCTGGCCAAGCGTCACAGATCTTCCAGTTTATTATCCAGAGTTTTCTAACCAAGGTGAAACAATGTTGCACACCTTGGATGTTCACCGTATTTTGAGATATTGCCTCCACAGAACTTGCTCCTCCAGACAGTCACACCAGTTGTTCGTCTCATTTGCCAAGCGAATGCTGGGAGCTCCTGTTTCCAAACAGTCACTAGCCCGTTGGCTGGTGCAGTGTATTTCGTTCTGCTATCAGCATCATAACAGACCACTTCCGGGTGCAATTAGGGACCACTCTACCAGAGCGGTGGTCTCTTCTTTTGCAGCACTCAAAAATGTGTCTTTGGCTGACATTTGTGCTGCAGCTACTTGGAGTTCAGTCCACACTTTCATCAGGCACTACAGCCTGGATATTGCGTCCAGAAGGAGAGCAGGTTTCGGACTAGCAGGCCTGTAGAGCCTTTTCTCATAGGTGCTTTTCATCAGCTGTTTTTCAGCATATATTCCACCACCCTCTCAGACCTGGGCCTATCCTTGGGTACTGCTTAGGACTCGGTCCTAATGGTATTACCTGCTGCAAGAGCTCCACCCTCGAAGACAGATAGTACAGTTACGTAAGAACGTACCGTAACAGTAGATCTTCAAGAGGAGCTCTTGCAGCAGGTGGTTTTCCCACCTTCCATTCCCCAGGATAGTATTTTGGTTTTTATATCACCAAATCATGGTGGGGACTTCTGCTCGGTTCTCCAGTTTTATTTCTAGCCAGGTCTCCAGTGGGAGAATTGAGACGGCGCAAACCTCATTGCTGTTCATGTCTCCAGGCGTCTGCCTCCGGAGACACTCCTGGCTCCGTGTCTCCGGTTTTACCCCGGACGTACAGAAGAGTATCCTGGACGTCCCTTGTAATGGAGAGGTCCTGTTTGGGGAACCCTATGAAAAGGTCATCATCAAGCTTCAGGACGCCGGGAAGGCGGTGAGGACTGTGCAGGCTGTGTACAGACCAAAACCGAGTTCCTTTCGGAGGAACCAGAATAGTTTTTGCAGCCGGCAACAGCGTTAGCAACCACGTTCCAGCCAGCAGCAGAGGGGCACTTTCACCTGTAAAGCCCAGGCCAAGGTCAAAAATATACCAAACTGACCCAGCCTACAGGAGGCAATGCCGCCACAACATGACTCCTTCCCGGCCCCCTGGATCAACGGGCAGAAGAGGTCGGGGGTTGCATTGCTCGCCATCTTTTGGGATGGCAGATGATAACCGCCGATCGGTGGGTTCTCCAACTGGTTGAGAAAGGGCACTATATAGAATTCCTCGACCAGCCACCGTCAAGGCCTCCCCTGCTTTCCCGTTATTCTGGTCAGCATGCACTGCTCTTACAGCAGGAGGTGCTAGCGCTTCTGGAAAAGGAAGCTATAGAGCACGTTTCGAGGAACCAGAGAGGTGCAGGATATTATTCCCACTTCTTTCTGGTTCCCAAAAAGACAGGGGACCTCCGTCCAATTTTGGACCTCAGTGAATTCAACGTCTCGGTGCTCTACAAACGCTTCCACATGGTGACTCTTCCAGGTTTAATTCCCATGCTAAAGCAGGGCACCATCTTAGCGTCACTGGACATGCAGGATGCCTACCTGCACATCCCTATAGGTCGAATGTACAGAAAATTGTCGCGCTTTGAGTTTCTAGGTCGCCATTATCAGTTCCGAGCCCTCCCATTTGGACTGTCCTCGGCACCTTAGGTATTTATGAAGTGCATGGCAGTAGTAGCGGCAGCTCTCAGGAGACAAGGCCACTACGTGTTCCCATACCTGGGTGACTGGCTCCTCATGGCCCCCTCCTGGGAGGCTCTGATGTCAGCAGTCCACTATACTCGTTCCCTCTTCGGGTCGCTGGGCATCATCATCAATCAGGAGAAGTCAAACCTGGTTCCGTCGCAGAAAACTGCAGTTTATAGGTGCAGTCCTGGACACCGTCTAGGAGAGAGCCTTTTTGCCCCAGGACAGAGCGGAACACCTCAGATCCCTCATAAGAGATATCTTGGTGAAGAAGATGGTCCCTGCAAGACTGATCCTTTGCCTGCTCGGACATATGACTGCTGCCATTGTGAGAGTCCCTTTAGCTCATCTCCACATGTGGGTGACCCAGTGGATGTTATGGGTGCAGTGGGATCAGAAGCAAGACCATCTGCAGCTTCCAGTTCGGATCACGAAGTCCATCATCCGGGATTGGCAATGGTAGCTCGAATCAGAGCACCTATCAGTGGGGTCCCCTTTGTTGCGCCGTCTCCGATTGTGACATTCTCCATGGACGCTTAAGGGTTCAATTGGGGAGCACACCTCGACGGAGTCAAGTCTCGGGGCTCATGGACATCTCAGGAAGCTCATCTTCACATAAATATTTTGTAGATGAGAGCAGTCCTTTATGCCTTGCAGGCCTTCCAGTCGGAGATTCCACTGGGTACTCTGCTGCTGTAAACTGGCAATAACGCGGTGATGTATTACCTCAACAAACAAGGACGCACTCATTCCTACCCGCTTTGCAGGGAGACCATGAGGGTATGGGATTGGGTACTGCAACACGGCACAAACCTTATAGCTGTACTTGTCCCAGGAGTGGACAACGTCATCGAAGACGGCCCGAGTCAGTCTCAGGCCAGAGTCCACGAATGGGAACTACTCCAGGAGGTCATAGAGGATCTGTTTCGCAGATGGGGGACACCAGAGTTAGACCTTTTCACGTCCCCATCCAACGCAAAACTGCCCAATTTCTGCTCGCTAAATCCAGGGCCTGGTGTTTTCTGATGAGACGCATTGTCCCTCTCCTGGACGGGCAGATTTCTTTACGCATTTCCTCCCTTCCTGTTGATCCACAGGGTTCTTTTGAAACTCTGCAGAGAGTGGGCGATGCTGATACTAATCGTGCCCTTTTGGCCCAGGCAGATTTGGTTTCCTCTGCTGCACCAGCTGTCTCAGGAACCTCCGGCGCCTCTGCCAATCAGCTCTCACTTATTGTCCCAGGAGGCAGGATCCTTGGTCCATCCGGATCTTCGTTCTCTGAACCTGAACGCCTGGCTCCTAGGGATATAGCTGTCTTGCACTACGAGGTCTCGCAAGAGGTAGCAGATGTCCTAGCGGCTTCTAGAAAACCTGCCACTCATGCCATGTATGCCATGAAATGGCGCCGTTTTTGTCTTTGGGCTCAAGCACGAGGCCTTTCCCCACTGGTTTGTCTGGAAGGTTCAGTCCTAGACTACCTTCTGTCTCTATTTCAGGCAGGCTTGGCCTATTCCTCAATAAAAGTACACCTTTGTGCCATCTCTGCCTATCACACACCTATAGGCCTGCGGTCCATAGCTCAGTTGGAATCCGCACGAGCTTTCCTGCGAGGCGTCCTCCACCTTAGTCCTCCGATTAAGCATACCATCCCTTCTTGGGACTTACCCTTTGTCCTGGAGCAGCTTACGCTGCCATCTTTTGAACCAGCTGCGGATTGTCAGCTACGTCTTCTGGCATGGAAGACGTTATTTTTAGTTGCTGATATGTCAGCCAGAAGGATTTCTGAGCTACACGCACTTATGTGCAAAGAATCTTATTTGGTTTTTCACCAGGGCAGGGTGTCCCTAAGAACAAATCCGAAGTTTCTACCTAAGGTAGTCTCAGAATTCACCCTTAATCAGGATATCGATCTGCCAGTGTACTTCCCTAAATACTCTAATAGAGGAGAGGCCCTGCTGCACACTCTAGATGTGCATATGTTTCTAAGATACTACCGGATCAGAACCAGGCAATACTGTAAATCTGATCAGATTTTTGTCTCCTTCGCCCACAGGATGTTGGGAGCTCCAGTTTCTAAACAATCGCTTTCCAGGTGGCTTATCCAGAGTATCACGTTCTGGTACCAGAAACGTAACAAATCTCTACTGGGCTTGATTAGGGGGCATTCCACAAGGGGGGTGGCTACCTCCTTTGCTGCTCTAAAGAACATGTCCACTTCAGCTATCTGCGCAGCGGCTACTTGGAGCACCGTGCGCACCTTTATTAGTCATTATAGCCTGGATGTTGCATCACGGCAAAGAGCTGGTTTTGTTCTAGCAGTCCTTCAGGGACTACTTTCCTAGGCTTCGGTCTAACTCACGATCTCTACCTAGCCTCCTCCCATCTGCGAAGGATTTCCACTATTGCTTAGGAATCGGTCCTAATGATGTAATCTGCTGCAAGAGCTGTTTCTCGAAGTAAGATAGTGTAGTTACGTAAGAACTTACCGTAACAGTAGATCTTCGAGAACTGCTCTTGCTGCAGGTAGTTTCCCTCCCATCATCCCCTCTGGGGGTAAAGTTGTTCCTTTAGTTGCTACCTAGGATTAGGTGTTTTCACACCGCTTTGAATACCTTCCTTGATGGCGGATCCTCAGTCTCCACTTCTGATGTCATCTAGCGGCCGGGAGTCTCCGGTGGGAGAACTGGGGATTTTGTGGGTCCGTCCCTTTTTGTATGATGCCTGACGTCTTTAACTGAGCTATCAGAGGTGGGTAGTTCAAGTTAAATAGTTGTGTGTTCACTGTACCCAGTTTTATACCTAGATATTTAATACACTCCCTGTCCCAGTTCATTGGGTATTTGTCTCTAATGTTCGCTGAGCTGACAAAATTAAAACTAAGTACTTCAGTTTTTGTTCTGTGTGGAGTATATCCAGATATAATTGAATAAAATTCAGTTATTTTGAATACTTTGTCCAAAGTCGTGTCTGGGTTACTCACATATAAAAGTATGTCATCAGCATACAATGCCAGTTTATGTTCTACCCCTCCTACCTTAATTCCTGTTACTTCTCTACTTTGCCTTATGGCCTAAGCCAACGGTTCAATGTATAAAGTGAATAACAATGGTGACATAGGACATCCTTGCCTGGTGCCCCTGCCCATCTTAAAATTAGAGGAGATATGGCCATTAGCTCTAACATAGGCATTAGCTCCTTCATAAAGCTAGAAAATCCCTCTCTGGAACTCCTCTGGCAGGCCAAACCAGGAAAGGACTGCTTTCAGAAAACTCTGACACCTTATCGAATGCTTTTTCAGCATCTAGACTCAACAGGACTGAAGGTGTTTTTGTCTTAATAATTTGATCTATGATATGGACTGTTCTTAAATTATCCTGTGCCTGTCGTCTGGGACAAACCCCATTTGATCCAATTGTATGAGTCCTGGGAGAACTTGCTGAAGTCTCCTAGCCCATATGGCTGTTAATATCTTATAATCATTATTCAGTAGTGAAATCAGACGATATGAGGGACACTTGGTTGGGTCCTTTCCGAGCTTGGGCAGTACCAAAATAATTGCCCTGGTCCAGGACGGTGGTGCACATCCGTGCTCTCCCATCTCCCCTTTATAAACTCTTATTAACAAAGGTTGTATCAATTGTTGTATCAGTTCCCTAAAGGTTTTATGAAATTCTGGAGGTAACCCATCGGTTCCTGGACATTTTCCTGTTTTTAAATTCCCAATAACTTCCTTAAGTTCTTCTGCTCTTATGAGTACAAGTAATTTCCCCCCCCCTGCTCTTTACTTAATTTCGGTAACCTGAGATCATTCAAAAAGGTAGTCCCCTTCTCTCTCACTGGTTCTGATTCTGGGTCTGGTTTATATAGGTTGGCATAAAAGTCTCAAAAAACTTCTGCTATTTCCGGTATCTGGGTCTCAAATTTAGCTGTGTGAGGATTTTTAATAGAATTTATACAAGCTCTTGCCCTTTGCCCCTTAGGCGTCCTGCCAATAACTTTAAGGCCCTAGGTCCTCCTTCATAGTATTTTTTGTCTCATGAATAGTAACTTCTGCTCCACTTGATAATCCTTAATGTTCTGCAGTTCCATTTTAAGTTGTCTTAACTCCTTTGTCCTTTTCTTTACTATTTTTTTCTTTTTGCATATCCTCCAGGGCCCTTATTTGTATTGTTATTTTATCCCTTCTTGCTTCTCTTTCTTTTTTCGTCTTCGAGGAGATTGCCACAAATTTGCCCCTCAAGACTGCTTTTGCAGCATCCCATAGAATAGCTGGGGATGTTTCCTCCATGTCATTTCCCCTCATGTACTGCTTAAATGTATCTGTAATAATCTCCTTTACTTCTTCATCTCCCAGTAGCGAAGCATTTAGCCTCCAAAAAGTATGTTTCCTTACGTTATTGATTTTTATTTTCATGTAAATGGGAGCATGATCTGACATAACAAAATCCCCTATCTAGCTATCACAAGTCCTAGTTATATCCTCCTTGGGAAGTATGACATAATCTAATCTGGAATACATTTGATATTGGGCTGAATGATATGTATAATCTCTCTTACTCTCATTCATTGCCCGCCACACATCTACCATACCCAGTTCCATTAGTAGTTTAGCAACCTTTCTAGCTATTTTGTGTTCCTTTCTAGGGATGCTGGATGTGGTATCCACCTGTGGATTCAAGGTTAAGTTTAGGTCTCCACCTCCCAGCAGCATCCCTTCTCCCCATTCCTGAAATTTTAATAAAAATGTTCTATACTCTTCTTATCTTGACCCCGGTTGGAAATACACCGATGCTAGTGTAACCTTTTTACCCATTAGCTGTCCTTTCACTAGAACGTACCTACCTTCCTTATCTCTTAATACCCCTTCTTGTTTAAATTGTACCCTATTGGGCAATAATATGGCTACTCCCCTTCTTCGGCCTTTCTTGTAAGATGCAGCAGCCACCTCCTGGAACCCAAATTTGGCCAACTTGGCATGTTCTGATGCTGACATATGAGTTTCCTATAGTAACACAACATCAGACTTTGCTCTTTTAACAAGAGCTATTACTTTGCATCTTTTGACTGGGTTTGTAAGACTTCTAACGTTATAAGAACATATACAAATACCTGGGCTAGCCATTATGTTTCATTTAACAGTATCCATGATATGGGATCCTTAACCTCCCTCCAGTCTCTAGACCATTTCCCATATTTCTTCCTTGCAGATCTCTGACAGACCTTGTGACCATTAAACATTTCAACCTCATGATTATTAAATTGCAACAGCAGCTATAACCTATAAAACAACATTGCTTGTCCAGTATTGTGACTTCCAAAATTTAGAATCCAATACTCGATTCCTGTCCCCCCCTTTCCTCAGATGATGTTTGGAAGGGAAAAGAGCGGATGCAGTCTTGTTCCTTCTATTAGGAACTCCTCTCTTTGACCAGGTGTTTTATGTCTGGTACCTGTGTAAGCCCCCCTTAAGTTGCCAGCAGCGTCTATAATAAACAAATTATGATCAGCCTTTCCACCTCTGTCTCTACTATTTAATGATTCAAGTAAAAGAAAATATTTTTCCCCTGTGTTTATACTTTTATTACTCCCTCCCCCTCCATAACTTCAGTCCTTTGTTACTGTGGAGCCTGCGCGACGTGAGGAGGTTACTCCTTAAGGCAATCTGAAGGCCAACCCCTCGCCTCTGTCTCCCCACCCTCCCCACGTACCCCTCTGACCTGTACCAGTGTATTGTCTTCTAACCAGTGAGACCAGTTAACTCAATTGTTTCATATTTCCAGTTAATAAATGTCCCTGTATAGCCTCTCAGCGCAGGGGGGTAGCCACCAACCACTTACTCTCATTTTGGTGGGCTTGTGCCCATCAATATATAAATTTGATCTGTTTACACTTCAGAAGCTTAAGAGATAATCGAGGCCCAGCCCCTGGGCACCCAGAGGGTGAGCCCTCCTGGTCCCCCAAGACATAACCACCTCTCTCCCACTCCGTTAAGTGCCTTATACTTTTTTGAGAGAACCAGTGGCTGTCCCCCCCCCCCCCGACATCGGGGCTGCAGCGACCCTTCAAATAGTGTATGTCTCACAGCATTTCCACACTCCCTTTTACTGGTCCCTGAGGTTCCACGAGTGTGCTAGGAAACCACCTCAAGGCCTACCTCCAGATACCGGGACCCGTCCACCCAGGCTCTAGCTTCAAAGTATATTACCAAATATCCACAGCTTCTAGTCTAGTTGTCAATTAACCCATAGTTTTATACATCCCCTCATACCCATACAATATTTTATATTTTCCATTCTGTCCATTTCAGTTCAGATTTCTCTTTATAGTTCCTTTCCCCTTGTGCTTTCTCCACTGGTCACCCGAGCCTTTTCAGGCGACAGCTTTTAAGCTTAAATTTTGCCAAAGTTCTCCTACCACACCGAAATTTCAAGTGTCCTCATTCTCTGAGTTTTCTTCTTCTAGGTCTTGTTTTCCTCCTGCTTCTCCATCTCAGACAATTATGGGCTCCTCTGCTTCTCGGTGCATCTCTGAAAGCTTGAGCCACATGCCTGAGAACACCTTCTCCCTTTGAGTCTCTCGCCTTTTGGTTCCTCCTGGAACCCAAGCTTTGGACACCCTCTTTCTGCAACGAAACTCCCAATGATTCCAGCATTTCCTCAGCATCTATCAATTCCTGAAACCACCTGGGACCCTTCTGAGTTATTATTCGAATCCTCGCTGGGTATTCTAGGAAAGCTTTCACTCCTTTCTGTTGAAGTTGCCTGATTATTGTGAGTACTTGCCGTCTTTTAGCTAGTAACTGTGGGGTATAATCCTGATTGAAAAAAAGTCTCACGTCCCCAAAATTAATGATTTTTCTTGAACAAGCTATATTCAAGATCTCTTCTTTGGTTCTGAAGCCTAGAAATGCTAAAACTATGGATGTCGGATGTGCTTTTGGGTGTCTAGGTTTAGCTGTTAACGATCTGTGTGCTCTAATTATACCCATTTCTTTTTCTTTGGGCAGGCCCAGAATCTCCTTCAGAAAAGAATCAATAAAAGTCAACAAGCTGTCTGTTTCTGTCTCCTCCAGTGCGCCATGTATTCTAATATTGTTTCTACAATTTCCATAAGGCAGCAGCCAAAGCTAATAAAATGCTGGGCTGCATCACCACAGGAATCACCTCTAGGAGGGAAAAAGTTATTCTTCCACTGTACAGGTCTCTGGTGAGCCCCCACCTGGAGTACCGTGTACAGTTCTGGTGCCCTTATCTAAAGAAGGATGTCATTCTGTTGGAGGGGGTCCAGCAGAGGGCTACCAAGGTGATCCAGGGCATGAGGGACAAAACATATGAGGAGAGTCTGAGGGAGCTCAACATGTACTCCCTGGAGGAGAAAAGAGAGAAGGGGACATGATAGAAACCATCAAGTACCTCAAAGGAATAAACAGAGTTCGAACGGAGGGTATGTTTAGGCTTCCTGGTTTTCAGTTAAAACCGATTTTGAACGAAAAAACACCACTGATGTCTTTTTTTTTTTTAAATCAGTTATAACCGAAAAGCATTGGTATTTCCGCATTCTTTCATCACATATGGCAGCATGCTGGCCATGCGTGTGTGTTACTTGGCGCCAGAACTGCATAAATGGGGCCTAGTTGAGTACCAAACGGGCAGCAGATAGCAACAAAAGTGCCCTGCTGTTCAAAAACCGCTGACCAGTATGCTTTTAAGCACCCTGACTTCTTGGTGGAGCAGATCCAGGGGAAGCGCCTGTTAGTGTGCAAATTCTGCCGGGTAACCATTCCCGTGGTCCCAGGTAAAACTGCAAGCCGCATTGCTGAGTTTGTTGTCTCCAAAATGCACACTAAGCTTAAGCAGCCATCACAAAAAGAAGATGCAGTGCTCAGCCAGATTTCCTTGGCTGCCACAATTACAAGATTTAAGAGGAAGTGAGAGAAAGAACGTGATGTGGCCTACGAGTTTGCACGTGCCATGATCCAGTCTGGGGTGAGTCTAAATCAGACCGACGGTCCTTTCGGAGAACTATTTAGAAGGAGAGCCTCTGCAGCAAGAACGATGCCCAAAAGTACACAGATGTACAAGAAATACCTTCCAGAAGTGTTCAACAGAGACATAGACCACATTCTTGAATTAATCTGTGCCTCACCTATTTCCGTGACCTTAGACAAAATGCTGGAAATGCATGGCGACCCTGCGGTGGCTATTCTTTTTACATTTGCTGTTCGCAGCAATTGCTGGATAAGGAGGGCTATCATGGCAGACCTGGATGCTGTGGAATCATGCAACGCAGTTTCCATCGCAGCATTGCTGCAGAAGGTGCTAGACATATACGGAAAAAGCTGGGAGGACGTCATTTGCATATGTAGTTTGCATATGTAGCGATTAAGCAAGCTTCATGAAGAAGTTCTGCGAGGATATACGCAAGGCACAGCCGCAGTTTAAGGCCTTCCCTGTCAGAGCAAAAGACTATCCCCACAGTAACTCACAGATGCTGTTACTCTGTACTAGAAGCCATAGACATTTTGCTAGCAGTGTGGCGACCATTCACAGTTTTTTTTAATGAGTGATGATGCTGCTGGCAGAAAATGCGATGAACTTAAGAAGCACATTGATTCGGAAGTTTAAAAAAAAAAAAAAAACAGTGTATTACATTTTAAATTTCCTGAGTGAGAACATGAGACCTTTGATAGACATAATGAAAAAACTAGCGTCAGAAAGCACATTAATGCATCAGGTTTTTAACATTGTTGGTGTGGACGCTAAAATATTAATTGAAAGCAAGATGGTGGCAGCACATAATGTGGCCCTGCTGCTAGAGCACTTTTAGGCTGTTTATCACTTGAAACACAGCAAGCACCTGAGGAGAGTTTTCAACTGTTTTACAACTCCATGTTTAAGAAATGACAGGCAGTAATGTTTCAAGATATCCTAGTCCTACTATGTGTTTTTGAAGTTAATGAAGCTTCTTTGTGGTACTCTGCACAAATAATTGACCCATTCAGAAAAAGTGAAATATGAATAGTACCACTTAATGTTTGACCCTTTCTATCAGTCTAACACAGAGCTGCTTAGTTTACAGAACATTGTGCTGAGCCACTACCAACCAGTACAGAAACTGAAGTGCATCAATACTGGAAAGGAAAGTTAAAGCAGTAGCCTGAATTAACAGAATGTGTAATCTTACTTCGAGGTACCATCCCACAGCTCTTGCAGCAGGTTACACCATTAGGACTGAAGCTGTCAGGCGCTAGGACCCAGCGGAAATTTTCTAGCTAGCAGTCTTCAGCGGGGACTGTCTCCAATGTCGGTCCCGGCCCCATCAGGCGTAGTACATAAGGAGGTGCTCCCCCTACAATCCTCAGTTCTTTTCCCGCCGTCAACATCGCAAGCATCGGCCTCTCGGTCACTTTCTAGCATGCGATGACTCTGAACTACAACGTTCTCTCTCTCTCATACGAATTTGGATTCATCTGATGTCCTCTCCAAACAGATCCCCTTCAAGGATCCTCACTCAGCCTGCGTGCGTTGTCTAGGCCCGGAACACGACACCAAGGCCTGCTCTTTCTGCCAGGGCTTCAGCAGTCGCACCAGGATCCGCCGCCAGAAGGCCCTTCAAGCGTTTCTCTTGGAGGAGAAACTCAAGACCATGGATAGGGAACCTTCCTCCAGGGGGGAGTCGTCAGGGAAGACCCACAAACACCGGGAGAAGGAAAGGCCCAGGTCTCCGGCGAGGGCCTCGGACTCCCGAAGCTCCGGCTCACAGTCAGACCGCTCTCCTTCCAGGGCTCAATCTCAGCCTCCCCCGGTTCAGGTCAGATCCTCCAGCGGCTCCTCCTCCCTCCAACCTCTCAAGAGTTCCAGGCCGTCGGCTTCATCCACTCCTTCTAAGGCCTTGTCTAAGTCTGGGGAGTGCCACAAATCTTCCTCCCGCTGTCGGGACTCCGACGCCAGGTCAGTGTCTCAGCCTCCGCGTGGGTCGGACCCAGTCCCGCATAAGACTAAGGACCTGACGTCCCTAAAACGGACGCTGGACCTGACAGCCGGCCACCCGATGTAGCCAAACATCACAGGCACTCCAGGAGCCCGGCGACAGCAAAGGCACCTGTCGTCAGCCAGGCGTTCGCCTCCCAGGGCGTCGGCCAGGGGACCAACGTCAGCTACCCCAGAGAGGAGGACTTCACCACCGTCGCCGGCTGACGTCGGTTGGAATGAATCATCGGAGGAGGACACCACTCAACCCGAGGACCAGGTGGGCGACACCGGAGTTGTCGGGCTCCCATGGGAACCCTCCCTGGAGCAGGAGACCCCCGGGGATCCGACGCCTGACCCCGGCGACAGGCCACCGGCGCCCGGCCCATCATCGGGCCTGAATTTGGCAGAGGTGAAGGAGCTCTTTACCTTCTGGTGGGACACCATCAGGAAGGATGTGGTCGCCACGCACCCTCCTCCTACTCCGGCTCCGCCTCCACCCACTCCTTCACTGCCTACTCCCCCTTCTCCGCCCAAGGGGCCCGTAGGATGGTCACCAACCCCCAAGGAGCCAACACCTCCTCCTAGGGGCAGATCCTCAGATAGGAGAAGACCTCCCTCAAGATTCACTTCAGGGTCACCTAGCCCTAAGAGACCCAGACAACGTCGGTACACCACGTCTGCGGAGGACTCTAGATCTGACACCTCAGGGTGCTCCAGATCTCCTTCTCCCATCAACATTCCCTCCCCAGACCCACACGACCTACCCAGGTCTCCTCCGGATGATCCCTCTTTCGCGCAGAACATGAGACACATTCAGGAGAATATGGGGTGGGATGCTGACGAGCTAGACCCTGAGAGACAGTGCCTTGCCCGCTACCTTCGGCAGAAAGACCCAAAGCCTGTGGTAGTGCCAGCCTTGGTGGACACCTTTGCGGACATTACCAAGGCTGCGTGGAAGCGTCCGCATTCGACTCCAGCAGTGCCGAAGAAGGCTGACCGCCTGTACAAGGCCCCGAGGGAGGACCAGTATCTGGCGAACCATCCTCTGGCCGATTCCCTGGTCATCACTGCCTCGCATGACCGGTCTTAGAGACCTCAGCAATTGAGCACACAGCCACTGGACCCGGAATCCAAGCAATTGGATGTCCTGGGTAGGCGCACGTACGCGGCTGCGACTTGCGCCATCAGGTCTCTAAATTACCTCACCTACAATGGTACAATTCCAGAACATACTGTGGGAACGGGGACAGGACCTGGTTGAGAAGATGCCCAACGGTGGTCAAAAGGAGGAGCTTTTAAACCTTCTCCGTATGGGTTCGGATGTGGGGACCCAGGTGCTCAGAGCCGCATACGACTCTGCGGACTCTTCGTCCAGAGCTGCAGCCTCATGTGTGTGTCTCCGGAGACACTCTTCGATCCGTGTCTCCGGTTTTACCCCGGACGTCTAGAAGAACATCCTAGACATCCCTTACAACGGGGAAGTCCTTTTTGGTGAAGCTTCCGAGAAGGTGATCACCAAACTTCAGGACGCAGGAAAGGCAGTTAGATCTGTCCAGGCCATGTACAGATCCCGACCTAGTTCCTTTCGTAGGAACCAGAGTCGCTTTCGTGGCCGGATGCAAAGGCAACAACCACGTTCCAGCCAACAGCAGAGGGGCTCCTTTATCCAAAAAGCCCAGGCCAAGTCATCCCCAGGCAGAGGCCAACGAGTCGCAAAGTCGGCACAGCCTGCGGAATCTAACGATGCCACAGCATGACTCCTTCCCAGCCCCCGCCCCTCCTCAGGATCAACGGGAAATGAAGGTCGGGGGTCGCGTCGCACGTCACCTGCCAGGGTGGCAGTCGATCACCGCCGACAGGTGGGTGCTGCAACTGGTCGAAAAAGGCCACTATATAGAATTTGTAGGCAGCAACAAGACCTCTTGTAGCCACCTACAAGACCTCCCCTGCTTTCCCACTACTCGGGTCAGCACGCCCTGCTCATACAGCAGGAGGTGCTCATGCTTCTGGACACGGAAGCCTTAGAGCACGTTCCAGAGAACCAGAGAGTGCTAGGGTATTTATTCTCACTTCTTCCTGGTTCCAAAGAAAACAGGGGACCTCCGTCCAGTTCTGGACCTCGGCAACCTCAATCTGTCGGTCGTTTACCAGCGCTTCCACATGATGACCCTTCCGGGCCTAATTCCCATGCTGAAGCGGGACACCTTTCTGGCATTTTTGGATATGCAGGATGCCTAACATTCCAATTGCTCAAGCACACAGGAGGTTCCTGCGCTTCGAGTTTCAGAGCTGCCATTATCAGTTCCGAGCGCTTCCTTTCCGGCTGTCATCAGCACCTTGCGTTTTTACGAACTGCATGGCGGTCGTAGCGGTGTCTCTGAGGAGACAAGGCCACTACATGTTCTCATACCTGGATGACTGGCTTCTCATGGCTCCCTCCAGGGAGGCACTGAAGACGGCCATTCATCGCACCCAGCCCCTTTTTCAATCACTGGGTATCCTCATCAATTACGAGAAGTCTCTCCTGGTACCATCCCAGAAACTGCAGTTCATAGGAGCAGTTCTGGACACCGTCGGAGGGAAAGCCTTTCTTCCCTCAGACAGAGCGGAACACATCAGATCCCTCATCAGGGACCTGTCGGTGAGGAAGACCGTCCCGGCAAGACTGGTCCTTCGTCTGTTTGGACATATGGCTGCGGCCATTGCAACAGTCCTGATGGCACGGCTTCATATACGGGTAACCCAGTGGATGCTAAGGGTGCAATGGGACCAAAGGCAAGACCATCTGCAGCAGCCAATTCGAATCACGAATGCCGCAATTCGGGATTGTCAGTGACTACACCCGGAGAATCTCTCTGCGGGGGTTCCCTTCTTAGCGCCGTCTCCGACTGTGACTCTCTCCACAGACGCCTCAGGTCTCGGGTGGGTAGCACACCTAGGCGGTGTACGGTCTCAGGGCATATGGACACCCCAGGAATCCCATCTCCACATCAACATTTTGGAGATGAGGGCAGTACTTTACGCTCTGCAGGCCTTCCAGTTGGAGATTCCACCGGGTACTCTCCTGTTACAAGCAGATAATACCGCGGTGATGTATTACCTCAACAAACAAGGAGGCACTCACTCCTACCCGCTTTGCAGGGAGGCCATGAGAGCGTGGGAGTGGGTAGTGCAACACGGCGCAAGCCTAATTGCAGTACACGTCCCGGGGGTGAACAACACCGTCGCAGACAGTCTGAGTCACTCTCAGGCCAGAGTCCACGAGTGGGAACTTCTACAGGAGGTGGCAGAGGAACTGTTTCACAGATGGGGCACTCCAGAGTTAGACCTTTTCGCGTCCCCATCCAACGCAAAACTGCCCAATTTTTGCTCGCTAGATCCAGGGCCTGGTGTTTTCTGGCGAGACGCGTTGTCCCTCTCCTGGGCAGGCAGATTCCTCTATGCCTTCCCTCCTTTCCCGTTGATCCAGAGAGTTCTCTTAAAACTTCGCAGGGAGCAGGCGACACTCATTTTGATAGCGCCTTTCTGGCCCAGACAAATTTGGTTCCCTCTTCTGCATCAGCTATCCTGGGAACCTCCACTTCCTTTGCCAATCAGCTCCCATCTGCTGTCTCAGGAGGAGGGTTCATTAGTCCATCCAGACTTACGTTCTTTGAACCTGCACGCTTGGCTCCTAGAGACATAGCCATGTTGCGATACGTGGTTTCGCAAGAAGTGGCAGATGTACTCTCTGCTGCCAGAAAACCGACAACCACGCAGCGCACGCTATGAAATGGCACAGATTTTGCTTGTAGGCTCAAGCGATGTTTCTCGCTGTTAGAATGCCCCAAAAGCTGGTTCTGGATTACCTGCTTTCCCTTTTTCAGTCGGACTGGCTTACTCACCGATTAAGGTGCACCTTTGTGCAATTTTAAACACCATGCCCCATAGGCCATCGGATGGTGGCCCAGTGGACACTACTAATTGCCTTTTTAGGGGAGTCCTCCACCTTAGGCCGCCTATCAAGGATCCGATTCCTCCTTGGGACTTGCCCTTCGTCCTGGAGCAGCTTACACTGCCACCTTTTGAACCAGCCGCGGATTGCGAGCTACGTTTTCTGTTGTGGAAAACATTATTTTTAGTTGCGGTTACTTCGGCAAGAAGGATTTCCGAATTGCATGCACTAATGTGCAAAGAGCCTTATTTAGTTTTTCATCAGGACAGGGTATTCCTGAGGACAAACCCCAGGGTTTTAAATAATGGATTAGCAGTTTTTTTCTTGGGACAATGCTAACTGTATAGAAAGTATTTATATAGGTTTTCTAGAAGTGTTATGTTTGTTAAATACAGTGAGGCAAGTGCTATGCATATTCACAATGTTTTAACACTTTTATGAGTAAAACGCTAATCAGTTTTTGGAGTTAAATAAATCCCTGAACCCAAAGTTTCTGCCTAAGGTGGTTTCAGCCCTCACCCTTAATCAGGATATCGACTTACCGGTGTATTTCCCAAGGTACACCAACTGAGGAGAAGCCCTTCTGCACACCCTTGATGTACACAGGTGCCTCAGATATAATCTGACCAGAACCAAACAGTTTCGAAAGGCAGATCAACTGTTTGTCTCCTTCACTGTTAGAATGAAAGGAGCTCCTGTCTCTAAACAGTCTCTCTCTCTCGAGGTGGCTCATCCAGTGCATCCCTTTCTGTTATGATAAGCGCAATAAACCCTTACCAGGCGCGGTTAAGGGTCATTCCACGAGAGGGGTGGCCACTTCCTTTGCGGCGTTAAGGAACGTCTCCACCTCAGCTATTTGTGCTGCAGCCACTTGGAGCTCTGTGCATACCTTTATCAGGCATTACAGCCTGGACATTGCTTCAAGGCGAAGAGCAGGGTTCGGCCTAGCCGTCCTTCAGGGACTTCTGTCCTAGGCTCAAGTTGCATTGAGACTTCTACCTTTCCTCCTCACCGTGGTGTAAGATTGCCACTATTGCTTGGAAATCAGTCCTAATGGTGTAACCTGTTGCAAGAGCTGTATCTCGAAGTAAGATAGTACAGTTACATAAGAATTTACCGTACCCAGTAGATCTTCGAGAACAGCTCTTGCAGCAGGTACCTTCCCACCCACCATCCCCCTTTTTGTGGAGGTAGGTCATAGCCAAACATCCATCTTATGAGATGGGACGTTCTGTTTTTAGTCTTGGGCATCTGGTGACGGATCCTCGGTCTCCTCTTCTGATGTCATCCAGCGGCCGGGAGTCTCCAGCGGGAGAACTGAGGATTGTGGGGGGACTGCCTCCTTATGTACTGCGCCTGACGTTGGGGGCGGGCCCGACGTCTGAGGCGGTCCCCGCTGAAGACTGCTAGCTAGAAAATTTCCGTGGGGTCCTGGCGCCTGACGGCTTCAGTCCTAATGGTGTAACCTGCTGCAAGAGCTGTTCTCGAAGATCTACTGTTATGGTAAGTTCTTACGTAACTGTACTTTGTGCTTGCTAGCCTAGCGCTCAGGTCATCTAGACCAGCCAGTCTCTGTGATCCAGGAGATGTGGAATGGCCTGCAGTGGTGGCTTGTCCCAGCTCATCTGCAGGAGGGTATCCCAGTCGTCCTCCCCGAGCCGATGGTCATCCTGACGACCAACGCCTCTCTGATGGGTTGGTGTGCCCATCTGGGGGAGCACAGAGCCCACATACTCTGGTCCCCTCAGGAGTCCTGATGCCACATCAACCTGCTGGAGCTCCGAGCGGTCCAGCTAGGCCTGACCACCTTTGCTCCGTTTGTTCGGGGTCAAGTGGTCCAGGTCCAGATGGACAACACCACGACCATGTACTATCTCAACAGACAGGGCAGGATGCACCCCTTGCCTCTGTGCAAAGAAGCTCTTTGCATTTGGTCTCTCATGCCCTTAGCCAGATAGGTGCTGCATCTCACGAGTGGTCTCTCCTGCTGGAGATAGTACAAGACCTCCCACTGGGGCACACCTCAGGTGGACCTGTTCGCCTCCAAGGAGAATGCCAAGCTGAGGCTGTGCCCGTGCCCCCACCCTCCCAAGCAGGGCTTGCTGCAGGGGATGCCTTTTCAGGCCGTGGACCCCGGGCCTCTTCTACGCCTTCCCTCCTCTGCCCTTAATCCATAAGGTGATCCTCACGATCAGGAGGGACAAGGTGCAGGTGATCCTGGTAGCCCCAGACTGGCCTCGCCAGTTGTGACATCCAGATCTCCTCAGCCTCAGCTCCAGGCTCCCGAGGCGGCTTCCAGCCCACCCGGACCTGCTCTCCATCATTGAGGGGAAGGTACTCCATCCGGACCTTCAATCCCTGTACCTGACGGCCTGGTTCTTGACCGGCTAGAGTTCCAGGCCTTGGGTCTTTCCGACGAGGTCCTCATCGTCGTTGAGGCATCCCTCAAGGAGTTGACCAGAAAATGCTTTACCTTCAAATGGAAGAGATTCTCCGTTTGCTGTCAGGGCAAGAGGTTGGACCCCTCGTCCTGTCCACTGGCTAGCATTCTGGACTACCTGTGGTTGCTTTCCCAACAGGGGCTTCGGTCGACGACCCTCAAGGTGCACCTGGCAGCCATCTCTGCTTACCGGGAGTGGGCCAGCAAGCAGTCGGTGGCACAGGAGAAGGTAGTCTGGCACTTTTTCAAAGGCCTAGATCACATATCCCCTCCTGTGTGTGAACCACCACCTCCGTGGGATTTACTGCTGGTATTGGCCAAGCTCATGGGCAAGCCAATCGAACCGATGCACAGGTGTGACATCTCTCACCTGTCATGAAAGACCACCTTCTTGATGGCTGTCACATCAGCCAGAAGGATTGAGGAGCTCCAGGCACTTTCCACCAAAGCTCCCTACCTGGTCTTCCATGGGGACAAGGTTGTCCTGTGCCCCCAACCGAAATTTCTCCTGAAGGTGGTGTCGGAGTTCGACTGGATCCAGGTTTTGACTCTGTTGGTATTCTACCCCATTCACACCTCAGAGGCCGAGTGCAGGCTTCATACTTTGGACCTGAGAAGAGTGCTCGCTTATTACAAAGAGCGTATGGCGGATGTTCAGGGAGAGGTTTGCCAGCTGTTTGTCACCTACGCTGAAGCCACACCTGGCAGACCTGCAGCAAAGTGGATGATGGCAGGTTGATCACTTCCTGCATTGATCTCTGCTGTAGGTTGGCGGGTAGGGAGCCTCGCTTAGGGCTTATTCCACCCATCATACCGCTGCGTCGGTGGCTGCTTCTAGGGACGTCCCTGTCCAGGAAATCTGCAGAGCTGCTTCCTGGAAGTCAGCACACACCTTCATTTCCCATTACCACATCGACCTTGTGTCACGCCGGGATGCTGGTTTTGGAACCTCAGTTCTCCAGTCACTGTTCCCTAAGTAGGGGGTGTGCACCTTGCCTCCCTCCTCCCTCCTCCGGCTGGGAGTCTGCCAGACAGTGTGGATAGAACAACATATCCACGCCCCTTAGAAATGCAGGTTACTCACTGTAACAGAAGTTCTAGGAGTGGTATGTGTTGTTCATCCACACGGATCCATCCGACCTCCCTGGCTTCGGTGCGCAACCTGGCTTTCTGCGGGCTAGATCTGGCGTCATGGTGCGGAGCCAAGGGTTTTATCACCCGGGTGGGTGGGAGGAACCAGCTTAAATGCTTTCCGGACCATCTTAAAGCAGTAAGATACCTGCCAGACAGTGTGGATGAACATCATATACCACTCCTAGAATTCCTGTTACAGGTGAGTAACCTGTATTTCTAGGGATTTGGATATGTTGTTAAATCCACACTGTCTGGCAGGTTCCTTGCCGCTTTAAATCTTGCCGGAAGGTCTTCAAGCTGGCTCCTCCCACCCACCCGGGTGGTAAAACCCTCGGCTTAGCCCCATGATGCCAGATCTTCCTTACTCTTGGAAGCTCCGGTTCCTCCTTAGCGCTCTGCGTTTTAGGCCTGGATCCTAATTCAGAAGTTCCGAAAATCATTTTAAAATTCTCAAGACTTACATCTTCATCTTCTTTCGTTGCTGCGATGGACAAATCCACTCCCGGCTTCCGTCGGTGTCCTTGCGGGCAGAAAATGTCTTGGACTGACCCGCACTCCACGTGTGTTTATTGCCTGGGTCTTGCTCAAGATCCGCAGGCCTGTGATCTTTGAAAGTCTTTCATGGCTTCGGTTCTAGAAGACCGCGCTGCCCGACTCCAGCTGGGGCGCCCTGAGAAACGGTAGCCGCTGGTGAAGTCGAAGGAGGCTCATTGGGCGGTGTCTGTGGTTGTGGGCTCCGCGGAGCAGCTGGAGCAGTTGATCTCCCTTGAGGAGGAGGCGGCTCAGGCTGCATCATCTTCCTCCTCGGCTTCTGCGTTTATCCCGCTCTCCTTGGGCTCCTCCTACTCTGCTTCTTTCAAGGAGCTTTGTCACTCCCTCTCCACCAAGGGAGAAGGGCCCTCGGGACATTCGAGTAGGTCTAAGAAAAAAGAACCGAAAGGTAAGTCCCACTGTTGATGTTCGTGGGAGCGGGAGAGATCCCCTTCACCGGACCATCGGCTCTCGACTTTGGTCGAGGTTGCGGCTACGACCGCTGGCTTCACGGTGTCCCCGTCAGTTCAGTTGGCCGAGACACCCGGTGACTCGGACGAGATTTTTCTCGACCCGTTGGTCGGATTGTTGCCTGGAGAAGCCGACAGACCTTCTTCACCGGTTCCCCGGTGATAACCAAGGACTTGCCCATGCCTCCTGTGCTGAAGTCCCCCGTCAAGGACCCTGAACTGAGGGATGAGCTGGTTTCCCCCGTTCCCGCTTTGACCCACTCTTGGCGACACTGAAGGTCTCGGTCCTCTTCCATGTCGAGTAGATTCCGACGACATCAGCAGTCTCGGCATCATGGAAAGCGGCGTTGCGGCTTGTCCTCCTCGGAGGATAGGCTCCGACATAAGTTACGTTGGCGCTACGAGGACATGATGTGGCAACAACTCTTGTTGGCCGGTAATAGGCCGACACCGTCACCTTCTCCGGCCATTAAGTGATTGTCGCCCGAATGACTGAAGCAACCCCTCGTGGTAGTCGAGGAGCTGACAATCTGCACTGGTTGTTCAGCCAAAACTGGCTGCTCTGCCCATTGTGCTGGAACCACCACCTCCTCAACCTAAGGCTGAGGCCCTGACCAAGGATTCTCGGTCAGGTCAGGGCTTGCCCCACAGGTTGTCGGTCACCCTCACTCCCGATCGGCCTCATCAGGTGGAGGGTGGCTCAGGCACTCGGCAGCTGTTTGCGGACTCTTTGGAGTCTGATGACTCCTCCTTTTTGTTTTCCAGGCCCCTTGACCTGGAATCTGCAGGGGGTCAGTCGGTGGACAAGAGCCCATCCTTCTTCTTGGGTATCCTTCGGCTCATCTCAGAGTCCACTGGGATGCAGCTCGAACCCATACAGAAATGTGCCAAGTATCCCCTCACAGAGATACGGGATGGAGGAGACTCCTCTATGGAGGCCTTCCCTGTGGCCGGAGCCATTGTTGGCCAGGCCCTGGAGTTGTGGTAGCGGCCTGCATCTTGTCCTGCGCCTTCGGCCAGGATGGCTCGCAAGTATGCAGTCCCCACAGGTTCACTCTCTGGTTTCTCAGAGCACCCCTCTGTGGAGGGGCTGGTGACCGATAGCATTTTCCGGCGTGCCGGGAATGCTAGGGACATGGACAGACCGCCCAATAGAGTCCAAAAAGCTGGACTACTCGGGGTGGCAGGTTTACACTGCTTCCTCTCTAGGCCTTCGACAGGCTAGCTCAGCCGTTCTGATGGCACATTTTTTACATGCCCTTATGGGTTCCCTGGATGAGGTGATTCCTTATCTCCCAGCTGACCTTCAGACGACGGTCAAGCAGGTGCGGGATCAGAGAAAGGCGGTGGCCAAACATCTCCAAACTTCTTTGGATATCTGTGACTCTTGTGCCCAGTCAGTAGCGGCCGCAGTAGTCATGTGCCGCAGAGCTTGGCTGCGGATCTCCACCTTCACAGCGGACACCCAGCACAAGCTGGCAGATGTTCCCTTCCTGGGCACCGACTTGTTCAGGCCGGGGGTGGAAGGCCATCTCCAGAGGATCAAGAAGTCCAGTGTCACCTTGGACTCGGTCACATCTGCCCAGAAGGACAAAGGCTACCAGCAGCAGTGTAGGCCCTTTCGCCCCTGTGGAACATCCAGCCCAGCAGCAGGGCCAGCAGGCTCATACTTGGCATCCCAAAGCCAAGTCTGCCACTTCCTCCAGTATGAAGCCTGGAGGGAAAGGTCCAGGTGGCCCCTTGGCTGGTCCTTCCTCCAAGCCTGCCCAGTGATGGGTTGAGTGGTGTTGCCCCCGACCTCGTCACTCCTCCCTGGTTTCCCCGCCATGGGGGACAGCTCCGCCACTTCCTTTCCGCCTGGTCCACTATCACTATGGACCGCTGGATGCTTGAAGTGGTCGGCAGGGGTGTGCCTCTGGAATTTGAGCAGTCTTCTCCCTATCGAGCTGTCACCCCACGGAGGGCTCCGGGCTCCGCAGCGCCTCTGTCGGCTCGTCAAACCAACATTGCTCTGCTCCTCCAGAAGGAGGTGATCAGCAAGGTGGCAGATCCTCCTCCAGACCCGGGGTTTGTGTCCAGGTACTTCCTGGTCCCAAAGCGGATGGGGGACTGGCGCCTCATTCTCGACCTGCACTACCTGAACAAGTTCCTAAGGCCATGCACCTTCAGGATGGTCACTCTGGCTCAGATCATTTCATCCTTGGAACTAGGCATGTGGTTCTGCTCTCTGGATCTCCAGGACATGTTCTTTCATGTCCCAATCTGTCCTTCTCATCAGCGATTCCTCCACTTCAGAGCAGAGGAATCTCTCTATGAGTTCCGGGCCATGCCCTTTGGCCTCTCTCCAGCTCCTAGGGTCTTCACCAAATGCATGGCAGTGGTGACAGCATTCCTGCAGCGCCGAGGGGTCGGGGTGTACCCTTACCTGGACGACTGGCTGATTGCATCTCCCTCCAGGTTGGAGGTGGAGCAATCCAGGGATCTGGCCCTCCAGGTCTGCTCTCGGATTGGCCTCCTTATCAACGAGGCCAAATCGGAACTCGTGCCATCGCAGGTGATTCAGTTCATCGGGGCAGAGCTTTACACTCTTCGAGCCAGAGTCCGGCTCCCGGTGGACAGGGCTGAGGTCCTTTCCTCCTTTGCCCAGTCATTTCTGGTTAGGCAGTTGTGCCCTGCCCGAGACCTACGCCTTCTGGGCCTCATGTCGGCCTGCACCAGCGTGGTCCGTTGGGCCCGCTGGGGTATGCGCCCCCTGCAATGGGGGCTGGCCCGCCAGTGGTCACAGCACTCCAGTCCTTTGGACCAGCCAGTGACCGTGACCCAGAAGATGTGGGATGGCCTGCAGTAGTGGCTCGTCCCAACTCATCTGCAGGAGGGTATCCCGTTTGTCCGCCCCGAGCCGACGGTCACTCTAACGACCGACACCTCTCTGATGGGTTGGGGTGCCCATCTAGGGGATCTCTGGGCCCTTGGCCTCTGGTCCCCTCAGGAGTCTCGATGCCATATCAACCTGCTGGAGCTTTGAGCTGTTCATCTAGCCTTCACTGCCTTCGCTCCGTCTGTTCGGGGTTAGGTGGTTCAGGTCCAGACGGACAACACCACGACCATGTACTATCTCAACCATCAGGGCGGGGTGCACTCCTTGCCTCCATGCAAGGAAGCTCTCCGCATTTGGTCTCTCGTGATCAGCCTGGAGGCGGATCTCCTAGCCATCCATATGGCAGGAGCCTCGAACAGTCTGGCCGATGCCCTCAGCTGGATAGGTGCTGCATCTCACGAGTGGTCTCTCCTACTGGAGGTAGTGCAAGACCTGTTCTTCCATTGAGGCACCCCTCAGGTGGACCTGTTCGCCTCCAGGGAGAATGCGAAGTTGAGCAGGGCTCGTAGCAGGGGATGTCTTCTCGAGGCCGTGGACCCCGGGCCTCTTCTACACCTTCCCTCTATTTCCCTTGATCCACAAGGTGCTTCTCAAGGTGAAGAGGGACAAGGCGCAGGTGATTCTGGTAGCCTCAGACTGGCCTCGCCAGTTCTGGTACCCTGATCTCCTCAACCTCAGCTCCAGGCTCCCGAGGCGGCTTCCAGCCTGCCTGGACCTGATTTCAGTCAACAAGGGGAAGTTTCTCCACCCGGATTTTCAATCCCTGCACCTGATGGCCTGGTTCCTGAGCGGCTCGAGTTCCAGGCCTTGAGTCTTTCCGACGAGGTCCTCAACGTCGTTGAGGCATCCCATAAAGAGTCCACCAGAAAATGTTATGCCTTCAAATGGAAGAGATTCTCCATTTGGTGTCAGGACAAGGGGTTGGACCCTTTACCTGTGGTCCCTTTCTCAGCTAGGACTTTGGTCGATGACCCTTAAGATGCACCTGGCAGCCATCTCTGCTTACCGGGCGCGGGCCAGCAAAGCAGTTGGTGGCGCAGGAGAAGGTGGTCGGGTGCTTCTTCAAAGGCCTAGACCACATATCCCCTCCGGTGCGAGAACCTCCACCTCTGTGGGATCTACTGCTGGTATTGGCTAAGCTCATGGGCAAGCCATTTGAACCGATGCGAAGGTGTGGCATTTCTCACCTGTCATGGAAGACCGCCTTCTTGGTGGCTATAACATCAGCTAGAAGGATGGGAGAGCTCCATGTGCTTTCCATCAAGCCTCGCTACCTGGTCTTCCACAGGGACAAGGTTGTCCTTCGCCCCCACCCAAAGTTCCTTCTGAAGGTGGTGTCAGAGCTTCACCTTAACCAGGTGTTGACTCTGCCGGTGTTCTACCCCAATCACATCTCGGAAGCCGAATATAGGCTCCATTCTTTGGACCCTAGAAGGGTGCTTGCTTATTATAAGGAGCGGATGGCTAAAGTTCGGGGAGAGGTTCGCCAGCTGTTTTTCACCTACACTAAAGCCGCATCTGGCAGACCTGCAGCCAAGCGGACGATAAGCAGGTGGGTCACCTCCTGCATAGATCTCTGCTATAGGTTGGCAGGCATGGAGCCTCCCAAAGGGATAAGAGCTCATTCTACCCTCCATACTGCTGCTTCGGTGGCTGCTTCTAGGGATGTCCCTATCCAGGAAATCTGCAGGGCTGCTACCTGGAAGTCAGCACACACCTTTATTTCCCATTACCACATTGACCTAGAGTCATGCCGGGATGCTGGTTTTGGGACCTCAGTTCTCCAGTCCTTATTTCCTAAGTAGGGGGTGCGCGCCTTGCCTCCCTCATCCCGGAGAACTGCTAGGAATCTGCCAGACAGTGTGGATTGAACAACATATCCACGTCCCTAGAAATACAGGTTACTCACCTATAACAGGAGTTCTAGGAGTGGTATATGTTGTTCATCCACACGACCCACCCGACCTCTCCAGCTTCGACGCACAACCTGGCTTCCAGCGGGCTAGATCTGGCGTCTTGGGGCGGAGCCAAGGGTTTTACCACCCAGGTGGGTGGGAGGAGCCAGCTTGAAGACCTTCCGGCAAGATTTAAAGCGGCAAGGAACCTGCCAGACAGTGTGGATGAACAACATATACCACTCCTAGAACTCCTGTTACAGGTGAGTAACCTGTATTTATTGTCCACCTTAAGGCGAGAGTTATGCCGTAGAGGTTCCTAAAATCTCAAATGATTGGCCGACCAGCAATGCTTTTTCATGAGACTTTGCCAGGTTGACTTTTTGAACAGTGGCATGGGAGAGGGGACTGCATTCTGTATGTCTGTGGCCTGGGTGGTTCAGTACCATGATGGGTGTGCCATGGAGACACGCTCCAAGTTAAGCTTCAGTGGAGTGAGGTGCGACTATGGCCTAAACCAGCAGAGGGTTTGTTTAGTACCTGCTACCGGATGATATGCTCATAGCCACGGTAGGCCCCATCCGCCCCTGTGTCCAGGGAACACAGTGTATTGAGAGAAAGCGTGGTCTAGAGCCTCCCCATAAATATGATTAAAAAAAAAACAAACTCTGTAATTGTAGGAATCATAGCAGTTTAGATCCGGTATAGGGATAGGGAGGTGATTAAGGCAGAAGATAATTTTGGGGAAGGTCATCATTTTATATGCTGTAGTCTTAACCTCCCACTGTGATGTTCAGCTTTGCCTGTCTGGCAGAGTCTTTCTCAGTTTCCTTAATCTCTGTCTTCCCCCAACTGACTTTAAAACCAGATGCTGAGGAAGAGGAGGAGTCCAGCATGACCATGATCCATGGCAGTGTAGTTTGTGGATTGCAGCGTGTGAGTAGCAGATCATCCGCTTATACTAAAGTTTTGAGGGAAGACTGTCCTACTTTGTTCCCCTCAATCAGAAGAAGCATCCACTGCAGTTTCCTTTGTAGCAGTAACAGTTCCATGTCAGTGAGATACAGAAGTGGTGACAAGGGGTAGCTTTGTCTTGTGCCTCTGGCTAATGGAAAGGAGTGTGACTCTAGGTCATTTGTTAGTACCTTAGCTTTTGGGTTCGAATGTAGAGGCCGTAACCATGCTGTATAAGAAGGACCAATTCCAACTACAGCCATCACCTGGCAGAGATATGGCCACTTCACTGAATCAGATACCTCCTCAGTATCTATGCTCAGGAGACAAACTAGTTGTTTTTCTGCCCAGCACCTACCCATATTGCAGTGAACAGCACCTACAGGTTGTCCTTTGCCATACGATCCTTCACAGAACCCACTTGGTGGTAGTCAGTGATATGCCAGATATATTTCTGAACCCTCAGTGCCAGCAGTTTTGAAAAGACTTTTGTGTCCATCCACAGTGAGGAGAGATATTGGCCGATAGTTGACTACTTGCTGATCATCATTTCCTGGCTTGGGAAGCAGGGTAACTAGGGCTTCTGACATCGAGGTTTGGAAGAGAACCTTGCTGCTGCTCAGAACTATGTACCTGTTGCAGCTGGGTATCCAGTTAGCATAAAAAGGTTTGATAAAACTCTGCCGGCAAGCCATTTGTCCTGGGGTTTTCCCTTTAGTGTTCACGGCTGCTGACTTCCAGAGAGTAATAGGGCTGTCCATTTGTTGGGTTTGCTCAGCAGTTAAGGTGGAAAGTGGTCCAGCTCCCTGAAAACTATTTAGGGAGGGAGGTGAGGGGCCTAACTCTGAGGAATACAAGTTGGAATGAAAATCCACCAAGACTTTGTTAATATGCTCCAAGGTTGTCAGGAGCTGACCATTCGGTGACTGAATGGCAACAATATGTCTAGAGGCCTGCTGCATCTTGGTTCGGTAAGCCAGGAGCTTACCAGCCTGCTCTCCAGATTCCCAGTACTTGTGCGATGGGCGTTGGAACGCACATTGAGCCGCAGTATATGGGAGGGTGTTAAATTGGTACTTAAGGGAGAGAATATGCCATCTGAGCTGTGAGTAGTGGACTCCTGCCAAGAAGTTATAGTCTTGCTCCCACTCCTTTAGGGCCTTTGCAAGCTATTTGAACCAGAGAGGTGTTAATGTTTAGCATGCGCTGAATAGCTTATAATTGTCCCCCTGATATAGGCCTTAAAGGCACCCCACAAAGTGGCTGTGGCGACGTCAGAGGTGTTATGTGCAAAATATAAATCCATTTCTGCTTTGAGCCAGGGCTTAAAATTGGGATCTTGCAGTAATGAGGGTGTTTTAGCGGCCACCTAGGAGAGGTGGATGCCGCTTGCTCCAGGAGCAGTACCATAGCCACTGTGGCATGGTCTGAGATGATGATTAGACCCATAGTTATTGACTGCACTGTCTGCATAGAGGCCTTCTCAATCAGGAAGAAGTCCAACCTGCTACCTGTGTTGTGTCTGGCAGAATGGCAGGTGGGGTTTAGAGCTCGCCATGGGATGGAGTCCAGCAGTGTGAACTCCTGCGCCAACTGTGCTAGGGCAGTCCTTGATTTTGTAGGGGACAGGGATGTGTTTCTTAGTTTGGATAGCACAGGGTCCCACACTTCAACTTAGCTTAAAATAAGGGTTAAGGGGGGTCACCTACACTATTGGCCCTGACTGTCCAACGACGACAACAACAACAACAAAAAAAAAAGGAGTGGCACTTATAGGAGAGACAAGAGAGAAGAGGCAGCACAGTATTACAAATGAGTTTTAGAGAGAGCTGCAAGAAGGAATGAACTGAACAAGGTTCCTATGATTAAAACTAGCTAGATGCTCTTGCGCCCATCAGAGAGTAAGCATTATCCTATTCTGAGCTGTGTTAGGGATGCCAGCTTTAACATAACTGTCTAGGATAGTAAAGTGTCTTAGAACAAGCTGTGCTGCTCTGCACCTTCTATGCTTTTGGGGTCCAAGACGAGGTCGGATGCCAAGAGCATGCTCAAAGATTCTAGTATTTCCATTCTCCATGTATGCTGAGGCCTGAAACTATGACACCTGACAGCTTGTCCTGACTCCCTGGACTGGCTTGGCAGGGGACAGAAATGTCCAGTCGGGAACCAAAGTGCTAGATGCTGTTTCCATGCAGCAAAAAACATGAGGGTGCTGGCACTGCAACATAATTTTTCATCCTGATTTTTCCTTGACAGCCGGGAGTCATGCGGTTGCCACATGTGGTAACGGAGGACATAGCATGCTACCTCTGCAGCGCTGCTCGAGCTGTCGTCAGGTCTGATCAGGATAGGGGGAGAGAGAACAGTGCAAGTAGAGACAGGGACAGAGACAAAAGCAGAACTTTCAGGGAGTGACAACAGTGTGGACTGCTGTGTGAGGATGTGGAGTATGGTTTGCAGGGAGGGGCAGCTCAAGACAAATATGTAGGTCTGCAGTGCAGAGGAGCCATGCTGGCGTTCTTGGAGAATAGGCAGAGTATACCTACCACTTAACCCAAATCCCTACTTAAAAATGTCCCTCCATTTACCCCCAGTTGTTCATTCATTTTATTTTATTGAATCTATTTTAGATGGGAAGGTGCCGGGGGAGGAGGTGCAGGAGCGGCATCATCCCATGATGTGCTGTTAAGGCTTTCTAAAGTTGAAACCAACATGACATATATCACAGGTCTTATGGATGGGCAGCTAAATATTAGATGTTAGCATTGTCTGTGTTAGTTTTGCAGCAACAGTGAAGAGGAGCGGCAGTGATAAACTTGAATAGCATGGCTATGTTAGACACATTACAGAGCACGGAGTGATGCAGGGTGCTATCAGAATTTATACAATGGAGGGAGGATTTTTTTTAATGAATAAAACCATATATTCTCACTACCATTAAATAAACGAGTGATGACGTAGACACTGTGACTTTTTGTTACATTTATACATACTGTGTCTACGTCACAACATGCTATTTTCACTCTGGTTACCTCAGGGGACACAGCATTTCCGAGCAACATCCCGGAACTACTTTCAGACACAGCAGAACTACACATAAATTTCACCTCTTAGTTTCCTGTGTTCCAGGAGAACTGCTTGTTTTCCCCGTGCTTCTCCAGATGCCATTTATAATTCCTACAAATAAAGGGGAAAACGGACTCCCATTCTTCAGTCAGAGACTGACTCGAACTAAACAAACCACAGCATCACAGACAAAGTCGCTACCAATATTCCTGCAACAAGTATTTCATCCAGATAACCTAACCTATAACCAGAGATGGAGGCAGCAAGAGAAGCACACTATTGCCATATAATTTTGTTATTCACACTATTTTTAAGAAAGTTTATTTTTTTCGCGATCACTTGACGTACCAAGGTGAAAGTGAAAACAAAACTCTCTCTTGCTCCGGTGAACCAAACCGGAGAAAGTCTATTAAACCTCATGACCACAGTAATTTCACATTGCCCGAACTTGAAATTAAAAAAACTTAACATTATTTCACCAGCAGGTAATCCAAAAATTGTTTTTATAGCACAAAAAATAACATGGGAATGCCAACTCCATCCCACACTGAGAACCCCTCCCACAACCATCACAATTCCAGTCAGCAACCACGCAGCTCACACAGTACAGAACATTAACCAATCAGATAACGAACCATTCATACCAACAACTAATAAAATACCACACATCTCCCATTCACAACAGTACCAGTGCAGCTTCATTCATAAAAATGTAGCACAGCCGAGGAACCTGTGGAAGCATACCTAGAAATAAAATAACATCAAAAACGGCAACATCTACGAAAACAATACACAGAAACCACTAAAAACCAAATACCCTGTAGTATAAATCGAACACATGATGTGCAGATTGTGGGATATGAAAAATATTCTTCCTCCTGCAGCATGAGCTCTGGATACTCTCACTCGTGCCTTTGGCACTTGTGAGTATCCAGAGCTCACTCTGCAGAATTGAGAATATATTCCATATCCCACTTCTGCCCATCATGCATCCCGTATATATTGAACTACCCTGTACTCCCAGCTGCATTGAGAAAACAAAAAAATTACTGCAGCCCTGTGGGTGTAATGGCAGGGGCCCTTCATGCTTGTCGGGAGGGATTACATAGAAACATAGACTTTGACGGCAGATAAGGACCACTTGGCCCACCCAGTCTGCCCATTTCCCTACCTACTGGATAAGCTGCAGATTCTAGTTAACCAACAGCCTACTTCCTGCCACCCCCTACTATAATTGCCTTATGTCTGTCCCATGCATGTTTGAATTCCCCCATTGTTTTAGACCCAACAACCTTCCCAGGAAGGCGGTTCCATGCATCCACCACTCTCTCCGTGAAAAAAGATTTCCTCATGTTACCCCTGAGCCATCCCCCCTCTATCTTTAAATTGTGTCACCTTGTTCTTACACATCTCTTTTTCTGAAAGATGCTACCCACCTGGACTTCGTTGATTCCCTTCAGGTAATTGAACGTTTCTATCATGTTCCCCCGTCCTCCTTTCATCAAGAGTATACATATTAAGCTCTCTCAGTCTGTCTTCATATGGTTTCTGATGCAGACCCTGCACCATTTAGTTGCCCTCCTCTGGACTGCTTCCATCCTGTCTATGTCCTTGCGTAGATGAGGTCTCCAAAACTGCACACAGTACTCCAGATGGGGTCTCACCAACTGTCTGTACAGAGGATAACCACTTCCCTTTTTCTACTTGTGATGCCCCTTCCTATGCATCCCAGTATCCCCTGACTCTCCTTACTGACTTCTCACATTGCTTGCCCACCTTTAGGTCATCTGATATGACTACCCCCAGGTCCCTTTCCATTTTTGTTGTTGTTAGTACCTCCCCTGCTGTTGTGTACTCTTCTCCTGGGTTTTTTTCCCCCAGGTGCATTACTTTGCACTTCTTTGCATTGAATCTAAGTTGCCATATGTCTGACCATTCCTCCAACCTTGCCAAGTCCTTCTTATCCTTTCTATCCCCTTGTGCATCAACTCTGTTACAGATCTTTGTGTCGTCTGCAAAGAGGCATACCTTTCCCTCCAGACCCTCTGCAATGTCACCTATAAAAGATGTTAAAGAGGACTGGACCCAGTACTGAGCCCTGAGGTACTCCACTAGTGACCCCCTTTCTTGGAATGTGTTCCACTCACTATTACCTTCTGTGTCCTGTTTTGCAGCCAGTTTGCTACCCAGGCTACCACACTTGGACCCACTCCCAGGCTGGCTAACTTGATTATTAATCTTTTGTGCGGGACTGTGTCAGATGCCTTGCTAAAGTCTAGGTAGGCCATATCCACAGCCCCTCCCTGGTCTATTACTTTAGTCACCCAGTCAAAGAAATCTATTAGATTCGTCTGACATGACCTTCGTGCTGTAAATCCATGTTGCTTTGGGTCCTGTGCCCTGCTGGCCTCTAGGTACTCAACAGTTCTTTCTTTCAGAAGTGATTCCATAATTTTCCCTACCACTGAGGTCAAACTTACAGGTCTGTAGTTTCCTGCATCTGCCTTGCTCCCACTTTTGTGAAGGGGAATCACATCTGCCCTCCTCCAGTCCTCAGGCACCACCCTATCCTCCCATGATTTGTTAAAAAGTGTGGTCAGTGGTGTCACTAGGTCCTCCCCTAGTTATTTTAGGATTCTGGGGTGAATCCCGTCAGGGCCCCACTGCTTTGTCCACCTTGAGTTTTAGGAGTTCTTTCAGGACTCTTTCTTCTGTAAATGGACTGGTGTCAACCCCCCTACCCAGAGTGCTTCTATTGTCTGGTTTAGGTAACTCCTCCTTATTGTCTTTTGTGAATACTGAGCAAAAGTATTTATTCAGTATCTCTGCCTTTTCACTGTCTCCCTCTGCCCACCTCCCCTCTCCCTTATTAATCTTCACTATTCCTCCCTTAATCTTCCTCTGCTCCCTAATGTACCTATAAAAGATTTTATTCCCCTTCTTAACTGAATTGGCTATTTTTTCCTCGGTTTGGGCTTTTGCTATTCTGACTGCCTTCCCCACTTCGTTCTGCTTTAATTGATGCAGCTCCCTGTTGTGCTCCTTCTGTGATTCCTTATACTTTTTGAATGCAGCCTTTTTCTCCTTAACCTTCCCTGCCACCTCTTTTGAGAACCATAGTGGTTTTTTTTTACTCCGCTTTGTTTTCTTTATCTGTTTCACGCAAAGACTTGTTGCCTCTATGATGGCAGTTTTTAATTTTCTCCATTGTTCTTCCACCCCTCCTTTTTGGCCATTTGCTAGTGTATTCCTCAGGTATTCACCCATTTTGCCAAAGTCAGCCCTTCTAAAGTCCAGTATGCTTGTTTTTGTATGGCTCATTTCCATTTTTGTGCTTATTGTGAAGCACACTGTGCAGTGGTCGCTTGTTCCCAGATGTCTGCTGACTTCTACATTTGTGATCCTGTCTCCATTTGAGAGTACCAGGTCTAGTATTGCTCCCTCCTGAGTGGGTTCCAACACTAGCTGTCTAAGGCCTGCCTCCTTCAGGGCATCGAGAATGTCCCTGCTCTTGGATGTGGCTGCAGTACATGTCATCCAGTTAACATCTGGCATATTCAGGTCCCCCATCAACAGTATCTCCCCTTTTTCAGCCATTTTGAGAATGTCCTCTATCATTTTCTTGTCTATTTCCTTCCCTTGAGACAGGGGTCTGTATACAACCCTTGTGCGGATTGTGATGCCATTCCCTGTCTCCAAGGTGACCCAGAGTGCCTCTTGTCCTCCCCCTTTACTTTTTAGTTCTGTAGCTTTGATCCCTTCCCTTATGTATAGAGCTACTCTACCTCCTCTTTTCCCCCTCCCTGTCCCTTCTGTAGACTGTGTACCCCGGTATGTTGACATCCCAGTCATGGTTCTCCATGTGCCATGTTTCTGTGACTGCCACAATATCCAGTTGTTCATCTTCAAGGCTACTAGCGCAAGAAGCTTGTTTCCCAGACTACAGGCATTGGTACTCATTGCCCTCCATTTAATGTTGGCTTTATCCTTTTTTCTCCCCATGCCTGATTGAAGCGATATAAAGTTGGAAGCTACCAGAGATGGTGCTCAGACCAGTGGAGAATGAGCCAAATAATCTGAATGCCCTGATGTTATGAGACATAGTAAAGACTAAGGGGATAAGGAAACCATCGTGCTGTAGGGTGTCAACTTCAACACGTTATTAATTCATTGTACCCTTGCCCGAGGGGCTCAGACAATTAGGACATCTTCTAGAGGGATTGTGAGTTGGGGAGAAGGATACTGCACATATTGGGCAAAGGGTCTGCCACTGTGTTTTAGTTCAGCCATACCATAAAACATATGCTACTTACACCAGGTACTGCGAGGTACCTGAAAAGAACCCGTAATCATAAGCTTGAGAGCTCAGAAAGCCCTGGGTTTTGCCTTGCTTTTCTACGTATTAATCTTTCCGCTTGGGCGTTTTGGGCAATGGGGGTGGGGTGGGGGGTATTCATTCAAGCCCATAACTGTCGTTGCTAGCGATTGTAAGATGCTGAGGCAGTGTTGTCCTCTGATGTCGGCTGAGGTCATGGTAGGGTTGCTGGTCGAGGTCCATCTTTGAAAAGTGGTAGCATAGATCTGTCAGGTGGTGAAATGCCCGAAGTATCTTCTCCTGCTGATACCCTGGAGCCTGTGCTTCTGCAATACTGTGGTCTAGTGGGCAGTGGAGGTGGTACTGCTGCCCCGAGTTTTCACTGTCTAGAATGTCTTTGCTGCCACTGTTTTTTTTTTGGGGGGTGTGCTGAACTGGTAGAGGACGTCGGTGAGTATAGTATGGGGTTATGTCCATCTGTACATGGTGATCAAAAGTGCTCGTCCTGGCATTAGCATTGTAATGCTGGTCAGAGGTGTACCAGTATCCTTAAAATCAATTGCCTCTGCTACCGCCTGAAAATCATGAAAAATCCCATTATGCTTAGTCTAAAATGTAGTTGATTATGTGATTCAGTATTCACTTCAGCTTTCAGTATGACGTATACCAGTGAAGGCAGCTTGGTGTTCGTTTAGCATGGCAGAATAGTCTTGAAAAAGAGAAATGGGATGTCCATGCCAGGTTAGGGATCCCCTCTCCTGAGCCAGTCTAAGCAAAGTTTCTTTAACTATCTTAGGCATGTGGCTACTATGGGTCTTGGCTTTTCACCAGGTTTCAAGTGAGAGGCTAGTGTTCAATGTGAGTGTTGGATGTCAAGTTGGCCCCCGACACAAAAGTTCAGACAGTAAATGAGTAACAGAGCCGTTCATATTTTTGCCTTTCACTTCCTCTGGCACCTCTTTTGTTCAGATGTTGTTCCTGTGACCCCCTCCACTCGAGAATCTTATCCCATAGTAAAGCAGTTTCAGATTTGTGGATGTGTACCTCAGTGTCCCTGGAGCTGACTTGGTGGTCGAGATGCTGGAGGGTCATCTTCGCATCAGAGACCTGAATAGTCATCATGCCCATCTGCCCCTGTAAGGAGCCAATCCTGCCTTTGACCCCTGTGACCACTTCTGAAATTTTAGAGAACATTTGAGTGATCACAGCCTAGTCCAGGGGTTGTGCTGTGGTTACAGCGGCTTTAGCCGTCTCTGAAGAGCCAGATTTTCAGTCAATGATTCTGTGAAGAAAATCTCTGAATTTTGTTATGATTTTAGTCAAATTCATTAGAGCAAAACAAAATCGGTTGAATTCCAGTGAATAATTTAAACTGGAGCCTGAGGTGAGGGACAAGCTAGTTATGCAGCCCTCTTGGTCTTGCTTCATCTTGAAGTTTTTGACCTAGGATATTCTGTAGAAACAGAATTTGCATATAAAATCTATAGTTTTTTTTTTTTTTGTATAGGCATCAATTATGGCACATGGGAGCACTGAGACAGTTTCCATTGTTGTGAGTCGAGTCATTTAAATAAGTGAGACAGGTAGCTATGGAACCTCCACATTTGACTATAATCAAATACACCTGTATGTAACACTATTTAAGTAGTGACACACACACTCATGATATCACACACCATGTCCCCGGAGGAAGCCCTGAAGAGTGAAGCACCAAGCTAGTGTGCATAGATTCTGTTAAATGTATGTACTGGATTCTACAGAATTGCAAGGTAAATGGCTTCCTTGTGATTTGTTACATCCGAACAGCTGGTGCAGTGAGTGCCCCAATGTGTTTGCAGTTTGGCTGTATGAAGGGGCTAGCCGCCCTGGCCAGATGCACCACATCCTTGAGTGTGCACACCTCATCTTTTGGCCTTTTGGGAGGGGGCCGGGGCTAAATTCTCAGTTCCATATTTGTGGGCTACAAAATGAGGTGCTTTGTGCCGACGTACAGTATAACGGTATTCACAGAACAAATGTTATGTTCCCTTGGGTGCAAAACACAGAGTGCGCATTAGGCATTCAGTCATTTACTGGGTGCAGACCTCTGCAGATTGGGTTTACCCATAGTAACAGTGCAAATAAGATAGTTGTGCACATGTGCAACAGGCACACACATCCTTCCAGTTGCTCAACTCGTATCTTCCATCCGCTTGTGGTATTGGCACTGCTGTCTAATGTTCTGTTGCACATCTCCTCCCCCTGGTAGTCCACAGGCCCCCCTCTCTAACCCCGTTCCCTTGCAGTGTTCGCTGTAGTACTAGTCCCTGATTGGTGGCCATCTCCAGCCAGCTCAGAAGGGGCTGGCCACACTTTTGAAATGCTCCGACTGCATGCCTGCAGAAGTTCTGTGAGCGTTGTAAATGTCAGAGGTCACCATGCTTTTGAACTTGGTACTGCGTTCTGTTTGCCTGGTGACCCCTGCATCTTCCACGCACCAGCACACTTGGATGTGCACTAGGCAAGGCAGGGCAATTTTATTTATAAGGTGTCCAATCCCAGGTGTTCTGGGCATCTTCGGTCAAGGACAAGTACACGAATATTAAAATGTTAAAACAAAGTGCCAGAACCTTCAGCTTTAAAATGGGGTTCAAGCGAATTTTAAAATCTTTGGTAGGAGAGGCTTCTCTCACTTCAGGGGGAAGGGCATGCCATAACACAGGGACGGCGACCCTGAAGACCTGATTCCCTGAAATCTTCAGCCAGCATCTGCACACCGAGAGGAGACTTGCATCTGATGAAAGAAGTGGGCGGCCAGGAGCACAGTGCAGGATAGGTATGTGATCCCCTTTGGGCATAGCTTGAGGGTCACAGCCAAGGGACTAGCGATAAATCATGGTGTAATAAATTACCAAGATGTCTACCCCTTAGGCTAGCACTGTCAATTATTGGATTGCAGCCAAAAACTTCATAACAGGTAGAGATCCCCCCCCAATAACTTAATATCAAGCTCACTAAGGGAGTAACCATTAGGCTAATCTGGGATTCACTTGATACAAAACAGGGCAGACGCAGTGGACCTGTGGCCCTTATGTGCCGTCAACTTCTGTGTTTCTATGTAAGTGAAAAGGAGAAGGGCGCTGTCAGGGCTTGACACTATACATATACATCAGATTATTACAGATACCACTGTATGTCATCTTGTGGAATTCTCTTAGTGAAGATCTGCTGTCATGTTTACGGAAGAGCTGAGGGTAATGAGAACCCCTGAATAAAGAAGTCCCCCCCCACCCAATACCCACAAGAAGGTGGATCTGCAGAAAAAAAACAGAAAAGTTCTGTTTTTGTTTTACATACTCGCGTTCAGCTTAACTCACAGCTGTCAAGCTGTTTAGAAATGCACTGACCTGAACTAGGAGACTGACCCAGGGTCAGAAATCAGATCCACTGCGGATGATCTAATTTTGTAACTTCTTGCAGGTAAAACAAATGTGCCAGTGATATGATGTGTTTCATGCCGTCAGTGTTTTCTTCTGATGTATCATACTGCTGGGTTTTTCACTGTAGAATTTATGCAAAAAGGGAAAAAAGTGGGTGGTAATACTGTGCTTTTTATTTGACTGACAGAAAAGTGTACAAGCTTTCGAGGCCACGTGGGCCTCTTCCTCCAACGCCATGACACGATGAAGCCCTGCAGGATGAAGCGCAGTGTCACAGTTTTTGGCATGACAAACTGGATTAACTTCCATTGAAATTGCCTTGTCTCCTGCAGTAATTATGCCGCAGAATGCTGCAGAACTGGGTTTCATCCTGGTGGGCTTTACAAGGAGAGGAATTCATGCAGAGAATGCAGTATTTCAGACATAGCTCTCAACTGTACCACATTATGAGGAACGTTCCTCATTTTGCTTCACAAAAGCTCCCTGTTCCACATTGTGAGGACTTGTCCCACATTCAGTGTTAATATTTTAAAGCAAAACTCTGTAGTAAATGTTGCAAAAAATATATCATTGAATTAGTAACAGACTTTCTGAACAGAAATGCAAACATTTTAACAGTGTTCTGAGCTTCTTACATAAAGATTTAATTAAGTGTTCCACATTTTGCTCATTTATTCCACATTTTGAGAGGTAATGTTCCACATTTGGGGGACAAAAGGCTGAGAGGTATGATTTCAGATATAAGTAGACTTTTACACACGTGTTAACAGTTGTGTTGAAATGGAAGTGTTACAGAAAGAGAACTGTAACTAATTAAGATGTTTGCATAGAACAAAAGAGCAGTCCTTGAAATACTGACTTATAAATCCGTCTGGAGATGCAGACTGTTTTCCACAGTAAACAAACTAACGCAGGAGTGTGACAGCAGGAGACCTTTAAACTGTTAGGTGTATATATTTTGGAGGTATCCATAGCCAACATGCGCTTAAAATGAACTCCTGTTCAAGCTTGGGGGGATGGGGATTAAACCCAGAGAGGCTAGCCAGGTTAGCCATTGTTAATGCAGTACGTGGAAGCTGTATTTTAGGGTCACATCTGTGGTTCAGGTGTTAAGGATTCTGTTCACCGCCATAGAGGTCTGTGGCCTTGCCTGATGCATTCTGTTTTCACTCCTCACTTTCCTCTGCGATGACAGCTCATATGTTCCCTGATAACCAGAGCTTCATACACACAGCACAGCTGCTTACAACATCTGCCAGGTAATTACTGAGCCGAATTGGAATGCAGCTGGTGTAGCCTTAACGTTTTTGAGGGTGCTCCCACTCCAAGAAATGAGTGTATTGCAGAAAAAAAAAACATAGAAATGCATTGATTGTGCTTTTTTCTCCCTTGGCATGTTTATTAATAATCAGTGCTACAGACATCACAAGGCAGCAGATGTTTGTGTGTTGTCGGGTCCTGTGAACTTCGGAAACGAAGGCAAATGTACTTTTGGTAACACCTTACATGCCGAACAAGACCTGTTCATTTGTAGACAGTAGTGTAAAAGATGCTGCCTTGTATGCTTTCATATTCTAGATCTTCTCCCGCACCTGCTGATGATCAGGCCCCCTTTTATGTGTGAGTATCAGGAATTCAAAGGCTACCTGTGGATGTCCTGCAACTTGTCTGGAAAAAATAAATAAAAATAAAACACCTTATGTTTTATTGCGGATGATCGGGATATATCCAGATATCTCATTTTCAATTTGTTTTTCAAAATTTGGTTTTACTGCACTCTGCTAATTCTGCGAGTTTAAATGATTTGTCAAGTTTCCTCAAATTTCTGTATCTGGATTAATCTCTCCTCCGCTCTCGTTCATATCCCCTAAGAAACTAACTAAGGTTTTTGTCATTTTTAACATCAGTTTGGTTTGGGATGATCTATGTGGAAAATTTAATGCATCTTCTGTGTCTTACACCTTTCATTAATTAGTTTGTTGTACAAAGTTGTGCATTGTGTGTGCGTGTGTTTTATCAAGCATGTGTTTGTTGTTCTGCATGCAGTGCTGTGAGCATAAAGCATTTATAGATCATTACTGTTGATGCCTTTGTTCTAATTAGTCGCAACATCATTTTATCATGCTTAACTTTTCTGAGACATTTATGTAGGTGTAAATAGACTCATTTTGAAACTCACAGCAGAATTCTTTTCAGTCAAAGGTGGAACAAATTACCAATATGTTGGGTCTTTCACCTTTTCAGGTTGATGTGGCTTATAAAGGACTCAGTGTTTTTTTTATTTAAAATGGTAACAATCCAAGGATTGTGCTATAATTAAATGTCTGTCAAACTCGCTGTGACACTCTGCAGCATTTTGTCTATTTAAGATTATTGTAGTCCACCAGTGGTGGCACTAAATTTATAAATTTGTTCCGCTACCTTTCTTGTCTACATTATTTCCAAGGGCTTATCATGTTCTGGGCTTGAAGTAGTGCCCTCTTTGTTTAGCATGTAGGGGGACTGGATTTAATCTCCCACCAGCAGCAGTTTAAGGTTACCCATTCACAGACTCGGTGGTTAGCATATGTGCCAGTACCCCAAAGCTAGGTTTTGTTTTTTTTTTCCTATTTTTTCCCCACGCCTCTCATCGACCATCAACTCTGGTCACGGACCTCTGGAGCCCTGGCCACCGGATATTGCCGTCTCCCCCGGTCATCCTAGCCCCCAGAGAGTGGGGCCATGGTTCGACCCCTATATTGGACTACTTGGACTGTAGCCAGATTGGGAAACGGCTCCGGTGGCCAATCAGGAACTTTCCTGGGGCAGAGAATCACCGAGGCATAGGCGTGGGTTTCATTCCTCCATTGTCCCTCCCGAGGAGGCGGGGCGATGCAATGGCGCCAGCGTCACCCGCCTCCCTCTCCCCCCTGTTTGAGCGTCGGCAGCGTGAGTTCTCCCGACCTCCGCCAGGAAGTCCCCAGTGCTCGAATGTTGCCCGCACCTCCCCGGAGAGGAGAGCTGCCCATCGGACGCTCAATCCTTCTCCCCCCCGGCCGGCCCTCCGACGATCCGGGTCCGTACCCAAACCCGGGTCGCCGGCGTCGCAAGCGGAAATCAAAGCTAGTTTTTAATCTCCTTTAGAAAGTGCTCATGGAGACTTTAAAAGTGAGTGTGCACCATTAAGTGAAAAAAAATCTAGTTTGTAATTTTAAACTCGACAAACCCTCCATACCTCTTAAGTACAGACAGCTCTGTTCTATTTTAAAATAGTATACTACTGTTTGGTAGTTAAACTAGGTAGCACCATTTCCCCCTGTATTTTCCAGTGTTTCAGCACCTCTGGTAGTAGACATTGTAAGAAGATCGCTCTTAAGACAAATAGTATAGTGCATGAATTTTGCTTTTCTCGTATACTGGCAAGGTGGGTGCATGGAACACCCTTGGGAGACATAGGCAAAGCTGTAGCATACGCTCAACAGACAGTCACAGGAGGTGTGGTGGCCGGGACTAATCAGTTAGTGCAAGGCTGAGCATCTGTTATGTCCTCCTGTAGTTCAGATTTTGTAGGTGTGTGTTGCCTTGGAAAATTTCCATGCCCAGTTATAAGCAACTAATGAGTTTCTAATAAGCCTGAAAAAGTTAAAATGTTTGATCTTTTGTTCTCTAGTCATGCACGTTTATTAGTAAATATTACTGACCATGTACCTGAGACATTAATGACAGCTGACTAGCTTTATCTTTAATGCATTCTCTGTACTATGAAATCAACATTTTTTGTTAGTGTACAGCAGATTGGTGAAAATTCTGGTTAGAAACACAGAAATTGTTGGCAGATAAGGACCGCTAGGCCCAACCAGTCTGCCCGTAAGGCTACCCTTGTTTGCGGCCTCTGAACCTACTTTATATACTGCTTTCTCCTCTCCTTCCCACTTTTAGGGTTCCCTTATGCCTGTCCCATGCATGTTGACATTTTCCTCAACCAGTATCTGCTAGAGTTTCTGAGGTTTTCACATTTAACTATGTTATTTTGTGTTTGGGAAGGAATTAAAAACATAAAATGCCATGGCAAAAGCTAGAGCATTGTAACATATGCATTTAAGGTCAAAAGGTGCTGTACAGTTGGTCCATTATGTGCACCCTCTGCATCCCTCGTTTTATAAGCAGGGATGTGCAAGTATGCTGTGCATTACAAATTAACCAAAACATTTCTTAACATAAAGAATAAATGAAAGGTAGCTGTGAATTACAGGGCTCTGTTTCCATCAAGGGGTTCTGGTGACATCATAACCCATGAGAGTGAAGCTCGCGTGGTTTGTAAATGTCACCAGAACTCAAAGATTCAATTACAAGCCATGCAATTTATGTTGTATTGTAGAATTAAACGCTTTCAATAGGATTTACAACTGTCACATATGAATGAAGCTGTTTGTTTGTCATAAGAATTTGAATCAAGAGGCACTGTTTCCTGCAGAATGTTCTACAATAAGTAGAATGGCTTAGACAGTTTGAGTGAAACAGGCATTTAGAAAATAAAAAAAAACAGAAGCAGAGAGTGGAGGGTATTGCAGAGTGCTGTGAGGGTGTACGTAGCTTCCCAAGAAGATAACCTGTGTAGTCCAAAACCTCTCCCTCCTTCACAGTGTCAGCAGAGAAGCCACACTTTCTTATGATATTGAGGAGAAGTCCTTTATTAGAGCCTTTGGGGGTTTTGTAAGCCTGGAGTAGAATTCTGAACTGAAGAGTTCTCGCTTGCAGTTCCATTTGTCCTATATGCCTGGGTCCATACTGAATCCCAAGCGATGGGGGGATGGCTAGCAAAAGCCTCCTTCCCATTTCTGTCTAGGCCCTGGGGGTGGGAGCTTGCACCCGGTGCTTGTCACTTAGCTTAATAAGCTGGCTAGCCTTGTGCTGAGATGTGCAAAGAGATGTCACCCAGGTATCCATGGACATTACTGAAGAGGGAGTAAGTTTCTACCGGAATAAATCTCCGAGTTGTAGATATTGTCAGAAGAGTAGGGGAGCCCCTTGGGATTTGCTATTAAGGGTGGAATAGGTATGGAAAACACCTGTGGTGACATCATATAAGTCTCCAGTGTTGGATATTTCTGCCTGCTGCCAGTGTGTCCAGTTTATACAGGCTTGGTTGGCCAGTCTGGAAAGTAGGCATCTTCTAAGAATCAATCCACCATTTATTCTCACCTATTGGGTCTGTACTGGAGGCACTTGTACCCCATGGGAGCAAAATCTTACTGCAGCCTAGACTCTAGGAGGTCCGATGCCCATGATGGTGCCACCCACAAGGCAGATGTATGATGTGGCGCTCGTGGACAGGTCAGTAACTGACACTGGCCCCACCTTCCTCGGTTCTATTCTTCCCACTGTTTAAGGCACACCATGGGAGCATTTCAGTCATTCTTTCTACTGTTTTGTCATCTTCCTCAGTTCACCGTTGCCTCATTCAGTGCCTTACCTCAGCTCCACCTGTTTTTTGGTGCCACATTTTCTTTTCTTTTTTTTTTTTTCTGGTGCCAAACCTTTTCATTTCTCCTTTTTTCTTATTTTCCATGCTGTGCGTTGTCCAGTCTTGAGGAGCCCAGGAAGAAGTCTTCAAAGAAGAAGACAGCGTCCATGGTTCCCCCCTTCCCCCAGTGCATCGATGCTGCTGCTGGGGACACATCACCTTCTGGGACTGGCATGATGCCTGTTGGACCTGCCTCAGCGCCGAACACGACACAGACAGGTGCGATGCCTGTACAAGACCTGTCCGCGCCCTTGCCCTGCCGAGACATTAGCATGGGGGAAGGGTCTGGTGGACATTCGGTTTCCCCTTGGTGGGGGTCCTGCCTAAGCACCCTCCTCCGTCCATCGGCCATTTGGGGCAGCAGATGCCCCCTAGTGGTGAGGTCAAATTTATGTGTTGAGCCTACACTGGTGAGCACCTTGGCATTGTGGCCCTGGCACCACTTCATCTTCCATTAGTCAGGCTCGCTGGTACTTCTGCACATGAGATTCCTCAGTGGTTCTTCTGTGCCCAGCAGGTTAAACGTTTAGACCTGGAGTGTCTCATTATAGTGATGTCTTCTCTTCATTGTGCCCTCATCTGGTGGTTGGACTGTTACAGCCTCAACAAAGAGTCTCCTTCTCCATCCCACACCCCTGATTGTCCTGATGATGGATGCCTCTAGTTGGGATGCTCATCTAGGGACCTTCCGGACACAAGGTTTTTGGTCCTATTTTGATTATTCTCTCCACTGCAACACTCTAGAGAGCAGGGCAGATCTACCTGGCCTACAAGCCTTCACTGACCATCTGCAGGGTCAACTTGAGCTACTACAAATGGGCAATGTTTTATCAACTAGCAAGGAGATGGGCACTCATGTCCCCTTTGCAGGGAGCAATGATTGTCAGGTATTCGGCCATAGAACATGACGAGTTTTTCATGGCCAAGTTTCTGGCCAGCTTTCTCAACATCCTGGTGAATCATCTAAGTCCCGAGCTCTGTCCCATAAGAACCTCTTCAACAGATGGGGTTGTCTAAAGCTAGACCTTTTTGCTTCCTCACACAGTGCAGAAGTGCAGTGTTTTTGCCCAGTGCTCAGGGGTGTGGTTTTTTTTTGGCAAGATCCATTGTCCCTGTCCTGGAATGGGAGGTTCATTTACACATTTCTCCCATTACCTCTGCTCTAGAGAGTCCTGGTAAAGCTTTGGACAGAACCGGCCACACTGATGCTGGTGGCCCTGTTTGGTCCAGACAAATTTGGTTCGCTCTGCTATAGCAGTTGGCAGTGGAACCACCTATACTGCTTCCTCTTCAAGCAGACCACCTCTCATGAACAGGGCTGTCTTGTACAGCTGGACCATCAATCCCTTCAACTCTGTCCTTGCTTATGAAAACAGAGAACTCTTCTGCTTTCAGATCTCTGCTGCAGTTGCTGACATTCTCCTTGCAGCTTTATGGAAAAGAAAGAGGAAATTGTTTAACCAGGAAAGGCACACCAAGCTGAAGCTTGTTTCCAGGTGTAACCCGGGAGCACAAGGAAGTTGTGAGTAGCTCAGGGTCACACCGTAAGCAAATGAGGGCTATGGGATTCAAAACCAGGTCTCCAGGTTTGCAGCTAAGTGCCCTAGAAAGTACAAAATCACACATGCCCACTCAGTGTAAAGCATCATGGGCTGCATATGCAAATCACGTCTTAGGGTAGCTGGTTCATTCTACTGGGGTGTCAAACAGACGAGGCATACTGATGAGTCCTGGTAGGATGAAACACGTGTCTATGTCATCTGTTAGCACCGTTTGCAAACTGTGTGAGAGGCCTTTCGACACCATGCAATTCTGCTTAAAGTTGAACCAGCATAATATTCTGTGGTGATTTGCATATGCAGCCCATGATGCTTTGCATTGTGTGGGCATTGTGATTTTGTATTTTCTTGAAACTTGGCTTCCCAGCCAAATGCTCTTTGGGGTAACCCTTGCCTCAGTGTTTGCGCACAGAGGTTCTAAGTGCCCTGTACCACAGTGCTATACAGCTTCCTGACATTAAGCCATCCACTAGGCACACCTCTTCCTAGAAATGGACATGTTTCACATTTTAGTGTGCCTCCCATAGCCTAGACCCTTTTACATTTCCAGTGGGTCATGTTCGGGATTACCTCTTATCTCTTTTGGAATTGGGCCTCCCGTACTTCCCTGTGAAGGTGCATTTGGCTGCTGTATCAGCTTTCCACGCCCTCAACGATGGTAAGTCGTTTCTCAACCTGCACCTTATAAGGTATCCTGCCTATTGGCTTCACCATCCATACACAGTTTTAGTGTGGGACCTTGACATGGTTCTGGAGACCCTTACAGCACCTCCTTTTCTTTTCTTTTTTTTTTAAACTTTAATTTTTATTAAAATAAATATAAATAACATGCAAGAGGTACATGGACATTCACATAATTTTATCCAGAAAATAAAAGATCAGAATTGCATCAGTATCTTTTAAAAAAAAAAAAAAAAAAGAAAAAAAAAAATATGTACTTCATAATAGAACAAAAAAAAAATTGCAAGTAACCCTTGCAAAAGGAGGGGCCGTTACAACTAAGTTCAGGACAAGACTCAAAAATCATACTTTTCAGTGCTAAACATTATTAGGGACCAGGCTCCTCCAGTGGTAGCTCCCACTCTACTCAGTATATCCCCCCTCGGCCTCATGGAACAAAAGAGGCTTCTCTCTACGAGGTATAAAAACCCCAGGCTTTCCATCTAATCTCAAATTGGGATGTTTTACCCTTACATCTGGCCACCACTCTCTCCAGGGAATAAAGCTCTTTCATAATATTCTGCCAATCCAAAATAAGGAGGAGGCTTCATCTGTTGCCACTGGTGAGTTATTGCTTTTTTGGCAGCTAAGATGTAGGTAGGAAGAAGCGAGCCACAGTGTATGCATAGGCCTTCAGGGGAATAGTTAAAAGTACCATCTCTGGTGTAAGAGCAGTGGCCTCTCCCCACCAGCTCCTCAAGTGCATCAGCAACCTCATGCCAAAAGGTTCTCAACTGAGGGCATGAAATACATGCATGATTACAGCGCCTCCTTTTCAACTGGCTGCTACTTGTGAAATAAACTTTCTGTTATGGAAGACACTGTTCTTGGTGGCCATTACATTGACATGAAAAGTGTCTTAGTTGCAAGCTGTGACTGCGGAGCCTCTGTATCTCATTTTTCACAAGGATCGGGTCGCTGTAAGGACCAGCCCTCCTTTTCCAGAGAGACTGTCTCCAAGTTCACATTGAATAACTTCCTTTGCGTTTGCCTTCTCCATCTGCTAAAGGGGGGAGTGTTTGTTGCATTCCATAGGTGTCTGTAGGACATTCTGTTTCTACCTGGATTGTACCAAGGATTGTAGAAAATCCTCACAATTCTTTGTGTCGTTTGCCCCTAGGATGGTGGGCTCCCCTGTTTCTAAGCAATGCCTTTCCTCATCGTTGGCATTTTGTATTGTTTTTTTGTCGGCAGAAATATAAGGAGCTTCCGGGTCCTGTCCTTGGTCACTCCATCTGTGGCACGGCTACTTCTTTTTTTCACATTGTATCGTCTGCTGACATCTGCTCTGCAGCCACTTGGAATACTGTTCACACATTCACTAAACATCATAGTCTGGAAATTTGTGTCTCATAGACGTGCTATCTTTGGCTCCACTGTTTTGCAAGGCTTTCTGTGTTAGGCTCAGATTGATCATTCCTGCCTCCCTTAATTTCTATGGTACTGCCTGGGAATCATTCCATAGGTGTGACACAGTGGAGGGAGATGTCCTTGAAGAAGATAGTGCAGCTACTTACTTTAACAGGAGAGCCACAGCTTACTTTCCTATCTTCCCCCTTCTGTACTTTAAGTGCTGTTTACTGGAAGCCCTGTCTGCTCTCACAGGCTCAGTACTTTTCCTCTGCCCCAGTACTTTTCCTCTCCTGTTCTTGGGAGATGGGTTCCGTAGACATTTTCTGCCTAATTATTTTTTTTTTTAACCTTTGTATTTGTACTCTTTGTCTGCCTCCTCCCCCCAATCTCTCCGACATCCTCCTTCAGACCCCGCCCCGACCCCCATCGTGATCTGCCCCTAGAGTGCCTCGTCCACACTACCCTGAATCCCACCCAGTATACCCCGGGCAGTGGGGTGGAGAGGGCAAGCCAGTGCCACCACTCTCCAAACCTAGTGCTCTGTTAGGTGTGGATCTGGCACAGTGGGGTCTGTCAGGCAGAGCCCTGGAGAGTTCCACTGGCGTCATCGCCTAGGAGGGCGAGTGTTTTCCTTGTTCGTACCTCCCCTGGCGTCGGCGTGCAATGTGGGGCTATGAGCTGGGAGGCGCTGGAGACGCACTCTCCTGCTCCGCCTCCGCTGATCGTCACCTATCCGCTGACTGCTGCTCCTCTACCACGCTATCCACCTGGGCTTCCCTAGGTGGCAGCATTCTTGAGGGGAAGCCTGCAGTGCCCTCTCCAGAGAGGAGAGCTGCCCGTTGGGCTCTCTATCCTTCTCTGCCTTCGACCCCGGCGACCTGTGCCGTTCCTATACCTGGTCGCCGGTGTGGTGCCAGGTGTGGCGTCTAGCGCCTCAACCCTCAGCGCCACCGGGCCGGCCTGCCTAATGATTTTTAATGTTATAAATTGCAATTTGCTGGTTTTCTCTCTAACATGATTGTTTCTGTCTTCTTTCCTGCAGTGTTGGTCTGCATCCGGATATCAATTTCTTGTCTGTGGCGGCAAGGCTCTTACGCTTATACTACACACCCTTGTTTTATTGTAACTAATTATTAATAATAAAAATATGAATATTGCACCTAAATGAGACCTCTAAGACCACTTTATAAACTATATTTAAACAATTTGATTAAGTCCTGATGGTCTGTGTCCTAGTAGTCAGATACCACTATCTGTAATTTATACTTCAAGGAGCGTGGATATGTTGTTCATCCACACTCTCTGGCATGTCTGTTTCCCCTTTAAATCTTGCCGGAAAATGTCTTCAGGCTGGCTCCTCCCACCCAACTGGGTGGTAAATACCTTGGCTCCGCCCCATGACACCAGGTCTTCCTTTCCGCTGGAAAGGTCCCTTCCAAGGTCCCTTGTGCTACCTTAGCAGTTCGTAGGCCCTGGATTCTCAACGTCAGTTTTCACCGCCAATTTCTTTAAAACTCATTAGAGTTTACAACTCCGATCCTGGCGCATCGGACATGGAGGACAAATTGTCCCCCGGATTTCACCGGTGTCCCTGTGGCCAGAAAATGTCGCGCACCGATCCCCACCTCTCGTGTGTCTATTGCTTAAGTGTTGTACATGACACCACCTCTTGCACCATCTGTCTGGCCTTCTGTCCCAACGTCCTGGATGACCGCAAGGCGTGCCTAAAATTGGGGAGACTGGAGCTTCGCAATCCACCGGTGAAATCGAAGGAGGCAAGGTGGGCTGTTTCCGCGGCCATGGGATCTGCCGAACAGCTTGAATAGATGGCAGCTTTTGAGGAGGAAGCTGCTCAAGCTTCGGCCAGCTGAAGTTTTTTCGTATCTCTCAACCTTGGCTCTACTTTTACTGGGTCATTTTGGGAGTTGTGCCAGCCTCTCCCAACCAGGGGTGAGGCGCCCTCAGGCTCGCACTCCTCCCACCCTCAGAAGAGGGACAAGGAGCCCAAGTCTTCTTTCTCCAGAAGGAGACGTTCCTGGGGCCGAGAGAGGTCCGACTCACAGGAACTTGCAGTCTCGACTTCGGTCAAGATCGCTTCCTCGGCCGCCAGCTTATCGGATCTTCCGTCCGGCCAAGGCACTGAGACCGAGGAAATGGCTGAACCAGCCGAGAGCACTCTCGACCCAATCAAGCCTTTGTTGCCAACTCTGGTCGACAGCTCCTTAGAAAGGATGCCTGTTCTTTCCTTCCCCGATGAAGAGACCCTGCCCTCGGGTGTCCCGATCGAGGCAAAGGTGCTGGAACCTCGGTTCTCTCTGACTCCGGCATCTCCTGATTGAACAAGCCGACCACGTCGGTCTTGATCGAGGACCAGGACCCCATCGGTCGAAAAACTGAAGAAAGGTCACAGGCACTCCAGAAAGAGGCGTCGCCATCGATCCTCATCCTCCTCGAATGAGGAGAGACTTCGACGGAAACTCCGTCGACATTATGAGGATCTCATGTGGTAGCAGCTGATTCTGACCGGTCAAAAGCCGACTCTGCTGGCAGCACCGACCATTACTTGGCCCCTGCCTCTCAGGCCGGCGCCGGAACCGAAGGCGTCGGTTCCCCCACTGGCACGTATTCCAGCTCAGCCTATTTCGGTCTCCCCACCGATTTTGGTGGAACCTTAGGGATGGGCTCCCTCGAAAGAGGAATGGACAGACACCGGACTGCCCCATCATCTGTCCATCACTGTTGTCCCCGATCGCCCTCGGCGCATCAAGGGAGACATAGGTGGGAGACATTATATCCCGACTCTTCGGACTCGGATGCCACTGGTTTGCACTCACATCCGGGGGATGACGAGTCATCAGTGGCAGGTTTGGAGGAAGGTCCTTCCTCTTTTCAGGGCATTCTCTGTCTGATTTCCGAATCTACCAGAATGCCCATGGAGCCTATCCAAAAGAAGGTTGAATACCCCCTTACGGATATCCTCAAAAGGGGGGGGATACCCCAATGGAGGCCTTTCCAGTGGCCGAAGTCATTGCTGGCCCATCCCTTGAGCTATTGCAGTGCCCTGCCTCCTGTCCAGCTCCTTCTGCCCGCATGGCCCGCAAGTACACGGTACCCATGGGGTCCCTGGCCGGGTTCACAGAGCATCCCTCTGCCAAAAGCCTTGTGACTTCTTCTGTGTTCAAACGCACTGGTAGCTCAGCCGACACTGACCGCTCTCCGGACAAAGAGTCCAAGAATATGGACCATTCTGCCCGGAAGGTCTGTGTGGCCTCATCCTTAGGCCTTCGTCAGGCCAGCTTGGCTGTGATCATGGCACACTTCTTCCATGCCCTCTTAGGGTCATTAGATAAAGTCCTCCTTCATCTCCCAGTGGACATGCAGACCACGGTGAAGTAAGTCCATGACCAGGGCCGTGCTGTTGTGAAACAGCAGCTCCAGACGGCCCTGGACATTGGAGATTCCTGTGCCCGCTCCTTAGCAGCTGCAGTGGCCACTCGCCGCAGGGCCTGGCTGAGGTTGTTCTCCTTTCTGGTGGATACTCAGCACAAGTTAGCTGACGTGCCCTTCCTAGGCACCGACCTCTTCGGTCTGGGAGTGGCTGGTCACCTCCAGCGCATAGAGCAGTCCAGTGCCACCTTGGTTGCTACCTCTGTGAAGGATTCTTCGGGCAAGAACCAGCAGAAGCGCAAGAAGAAGACTTTTCAGCACTCTTTCCCTGCAATTAGGCAGCCCTCCTTTCAAGGAGGCCAGCAGCAACAGCAGGCTGAAGCTTGGTGCCCCAGGCCCAAGCAGAGTCCCCAGCAGCCCCGTAAAGGAGGTCGAGGTGCTGGTCTAGGAGCCTCCTCCTCCTCTAAGCCTGCTCAGTGATGGGTTGGGGGTTGCCACCCCTACACCCGTCACACCAGCTCTGGGTCCTCCCGTGGGGGGCCAGCTCTGTCACTTTCTTTCCGCCTGGTCTGGTATCACTTCAGACAGCTGGGTTGTGGAAGTGGTCAGCCAGGGTCTGCCTTTGGAATTCGAGCAGTACCCTCCCAGTCGAGCCCACACCCCTCGGGAGGAAAGGATCTTAGCTTGCACTCAGTCGGCTCTTCGGGACAACATTGCTGAGCTCCTCCTCCTCAAGGAGGCGGTAGCTCCAGTGCCGGATCCTCCTACAGACCCAGGCTTCACGTCCAGGTACTTCCTGGTGCCCAAGCAGACGGGGGTTGGTGCCCCATCCTAGATCTCCACAACCTGAATCAATATCTCAGGTCTCGCACCTTCCGGATGGTAACTCTGAACCAGATCATACCATCTCTGGAACGAAACATGTGGTTCTGTTCACTGGATCTGCAGGACGCATTCTTTCACATCCCAGTCCGTCCGTCTCACCAGCAGTTCCTCCACTTCAGGGTCAAGGTGACCCTATATGAGTTCTGAGCCATACCATTTGGCCTGTCTTTGGCCCCACGGGTCTTCACCAAGTGCATTGCAGTGGTGGCAGCCCATCTTCGGCGTTGAGGAGTTCGGATATACCGTTATTGCGACGACTGGCTCTTGGCAGGTTCCTCCCTTCCGGAGGTGGAGAGGTCCAGGGATCTGGCTGTTCAAACGTGCTCCCAACTCGGCCTCCTTCTCAACGAAGCCAAGTCGGAACTCGTGCCCTCTCAGGTGATGGGCTTCATCGGGGCAGAGCTTGACTCTCGTCAGGCCAGAGCTTGGCTCCCGGCGGACAGGCAGAGGTTCTTTCCTCGGTTGTCTGATCATTTCTGGTTGGGCACTTTCGCCCTGCCCAGGACTTTCTGCGCCTTCTGGGTTACATGGCGGCATGCACCTCAGTGGTTCGTTGGGCCAGGTGGCACATGCGCCTGCTTCAGTGGGAGCTGGCCGCCCAGTGGACTCAGCGCCAGGGTCATTTCGACCAGCTGATCACTGTAACCCAGAAGATGCGGGACGCTTTCCAGTGGTGGACCACCCCAGAACAGTTGCAGGAAGGGATCCCGTTTGTCCATCCAGAGCTGACAGTCGTCCTGACGACCGATGCCTCTCTCATGGGCTGGGGAGCCCACATGAGGGACAACAGGGCCCACGAGTTCTGGACCCAGAGGAGTCCTGATGCCACATCAACCTGTTGGAGCTCAGAGCAGTCAGACTGGCACTGTCAGCTTTCGCTCCTCAGCTCCAGAGTTAAGTGGTTCAAGTCCAGATGAACAATACCACTACCATGTACTACCTCAACAAACAGGGCGGCACGCACTCCCATCTGCTATGCAAGGAGGCGCTCCGAATCTGGACCCTCATCAGCCAGTTGGAGGCAGATCTCCTAGCCATCCATGTGGCAGGAGTCTCAAACCAATTGGCAGATGCTCTCAGCCGCTTAGGCCAGACATCCCACGAGTGGTCTCTCCATCCAGAGGTAGCTTACAATCTGTTCTCCCATTGGGCAAGCCATTGGTGAGCCTTTTGCCTCCAGGAGAACACAAGCTGAGTCTGTACCATGCCCACCCCCTCAGCAGGGCTTGCTGCAGGGGAGATGCTTTCTTGAGGCTGTGGACCCCAGGTCTCCTCTACACCTTCCCTCCATTTCCCTTGATCCAAAAGGTGTTACTCAAGGCGAGGAGGGACAAGGCGAAGGTGATTCTGGTAGCCCCAGATTGGCCCCACCAGTTCTGGTATCCAGATCTCCTCAGCCTCAGCTGCAGGGGCTCGGAGCGGCTTTGTACACGCCCAGACCTGATATCATTGAACCAGGGGAAGGTATTCCATCCGGACCTTCAATCCCTGCATCTCACTGCCTGGTACCTGAGCAGCTAGAGTTCCACGCTCTGGGTCTTTCCGAGGATGTCTACACCGTGGTGGAGGCATCTCGTAAGGAATCGACCAGGAAGTGTTATGCCTTCAAATGGGAAAGGTTTTCCATTTGGTGTCAGGGTAAGAGTCTGGACCCCTTATCCTGCTCTGTGGCTAACATTCTAGACTACCTTTGGTCTCCCTCCAAAGGAGGGATGTACGGTCATCGACCCTTCAGGTGAACCTGGCAGCCATTTCTGCTTACCAGGTGCAGGTCAGTCAGCTGACATTGGCACAGCAGACAGTGGACAGGCGCATTTTCAAAGTCCTGGATCACATATCCCCTCCGGTGCGTGAACCTCCACCTCCGTGGGATCTCTTGCTGGTTTTGGCAAAGCTCATGGGCAAGCCATTTGAACCCATGCACAAGTGTGAGCTCTCACACTTGTCATGGAAGACGGCCTTCCTGGTGGCTATCACATCATCTAGAAGGACAGGGGAGCTCCTGATGCTTTCGGTGGACTCCCCTTATCTGGTCTTCCACAGGGACAAAGTTGTCCTGCGCCCCCACTCAAAATTCCTTCTGAAGGTAGGTTTCAGAGTTTCACCTTAACCAGGTGTTGACTCTGCCAGTTTACTACCCTAACTACACCTCAGACACCGAGTACAGGCTCCATACTCTGGACCTGAGAAGTGCTCTCTCCTGTTATAAGGAGAGGATGGCGGAAATTCGGGGAGAGGTTCTCCAGCTGTTTGTCACCTACGCTGAAGCCGCTTCTGGCAGACCTGCAGCTAAATGGACCATTGCAAGATGGATTACATCATGCATAGGTCTGTGCTGTGAGTTGGCTGGCAAGGAGCTTCCCAGAGGGATAAGAGCTCATTCTACCTGCCATACTGCTGCATTGGTGGCTGCTTCCAGGGACATCCCTATCCAGCAGATCTGTTGGGCTGCTACCTGATAGTCAGCAAACACCTTCATTACCCACTATCACATCGACCTTGAGTCACACCGGGATGCTGGTTTTGGGGCCTTGGTTCTCCAGTCTCTGTTCCCTAAATAGGGTGTGTGTGCCATGCCTCTCTCCTCCCGGAGAACTACTTGGAGTCTGCCAGAGAATGTGGTTGAACAACATATTCATGCTCCTAGAAGAACAGGTTACTCACCTGTAACAGTAGTTCTAGGAGTGGTATATGTTGTTCATCCACATGCACCCACCTAACTTCCCCGGCTTTAGGCGCACCACCTTGCTTCCAGCAGGCTAAGATCTGGCGTCATGGTGCGGAGTCGAGGTATTTACCACCCGAGTGGGTGGGAGGAGCCAGCTTGAAGACTTTCCGGCGTAGATTTAAAGGGGAAAGGGACATGCCAAGAAGTGTGGATGAACAACATATACCACTCCTAGAACTACTGTTACAGGTGAGTAACCTGTTCTTATTGTAGCTTGTACAGATGTTAGTTTAGTGTTATTTATTTTAGTGTTATATCTTAAGTACTTTTACAATTCACCATGCACTGCACTATGTGTATGTAATTAAATTGCTGTAAAACGCAGGTATGTGGCTGTTGTCACTGTTTGATGACATCATTTTTCTGTATATAAAGTTCAAACCTGCCTTATGCGCTTCTGAGAAAAGAACTTATTCTAAAATGCATCACGTGTTTTTGCTGTAATTTTCCTGTTTGGCACTGAATAAAACTGTTAGCAACATTTTTGACATTTTATTATGGTTTCTCTAGGATCCTTGCTACCTTGCCCGAAGCATCAGGATTGGCTAGCACCACTGGATATGCAGGATGCATAGCAATACATACTGGTGCACCACAAGTATCTCTGGTCTGCATAGAAGGGTAACACTACCAGATCAGAGTCCCACCCTTTGGGCTTTCCTTGGTGCTGCGAGTTTTTACAGAATGCTTTGCAGTACTTGTAACACACCTCAGAAAGCTAGGACTCTCTCTGTATGTGGACGACTGCCTAATTTCAAGCCCGTTCAAACAGGAGACACAGCACTGCCTCTCAGATCCAAGCATCCGTGGGAGTCCTGCTGAATCCCTCAAAGTTTCAGCTGGAGGCCACCCAGCAGCTGCTGTTCATAGGAGCTGTTTTGGACATCACCCGGGATTGGGGCTTCCTCCCAGAGAGCAGCCTATGGGCTATCATGCAGATGGCATGCTGCATGGAACGCAAGACTGTGCCAACCCATTGCATGTTGGGCCGATTAGCCACCTCAGTGTTGAGTGCCTCTAGGAAGGCTGCACATGAGGACAGCTTATTGAATGCTTCGTTCCCAGTGATGCAGGCATTGCACACCTTAAACTACCCTATTCAGATGACCAAACCTTGATGTGGTGATAAGTGGAAGCAACCTTATCCAGGGCTTCCCCATCTCCCACCCAGAGCAAGAGGGGACTCTAACCATGGATGCCTCCCTACTGGGGTGGGGGGCCCACTGCCAGGGTCTCCAGACACAGGTTGACTGGGACTCGTCAGAAATGCATCTCCACATCAGTGTGCTAGAGATGCGAGCAGTTCTTGATGGTCTGAAAGTCCTGGTGGACTTGGTCAGCTGAAAGACAGTTCTTCAGACAAGCGACAACTCTGTCATGTACTATATCATCATGCAAGGAGGGCACACTCTTACCCTTTTTCAGGGGAGGCAGTGAGAGTGTGGGAATGGTGCCTGCAGCAGGGGATATTGCTCCTTGCAATCTGTCTCTCGGGTCCAGAACACTCTGGCAGATGAATTAAGTTAAACAGAGGCAGATCCTCACGAGTGGTCACTAGTACCAAACGTCGTGAGATCACTATTCAATGAGTGGGGCACCCCAGATGTGGATCTTTTTGCGTCCCCACTCAATGCAAAATTGCCTCACTACTGCTTCAGAAATCTAGGATGTGGTGTTTACTGTCAGGATGGATTCAGACTGCCATGGCAAAAATCTGTTTCTGTATGAATTCCCTTCATTTCCTCTCATCCAGAGGTTCAAATTGGAGCAGACGACAGCAGGATGATCCCAGTGGCTCCCTCTGGCCTTGGCAGATATGTTTCCTCTGTTGAATTGACTGTCAGTCAGCAAACCAAAGGTGCTACCACTGCTGATGGACCTTCACCTTCAGTCCTGACTCCTGAAGAATCATAGAATCATAGAAACCTGCCGGCAGAAAAGGACCATACAGCCCATCAAGTCTGCCCGAAAACAATGCAACCCCCTCCCCCTCCCATTCTCTCCATCCCTGCCTAGCCCCATGTAGGTATCCCATGCCCTTTTGAATTTATCCACTGTATCCACCTCCACTACCCATTTCGACAACCTATTCCATGGCCCTACCACCCTTTGTGAGAAGTAACTCCCCAGATATCACCCTGATATTTGCCCCCAGCTTGAGTGCATGACCCTGGTGGTTTGTTTTTGATCAGTCTGAAGATACTAGTCCCTTTGACCTTGTTTATTCCTTTCATGTATTTAGTTTCCACCATGTCCCCCATCCCTTCTCGTCTCCAGTGTGTACAGACCAAGCTCTGCCAGCCTCTCCTCTTATGGTCTGTCATTCAGCCCCCAGATCATTTTAGTCACCCTTCTGTGAACCCTCTCTAGCATATCCTTCTCTCCATGTAAATGGGACCTCCAGAATTGTACTCCGTACTCCAACTGTGGTCTAACCAGTGTCTTATACAATGACATGATAACCTCCCTCCTCCTATTTGTGAAACCCCTCCCAATGCACGCCAACATTTTTGTTGCCTTTCCTGCTGCCCTGTCACACTGGTTTCTAACCCTTAATGTGTCAGTGACCCAAATACCCGGGTCCTTCTCTTGCTCCATGACCTGTAGTGACTCACCCCCTAGGCAGTAATTTGCCCTAGGATTATTTCGCCCTGTGTGCATTAGTTTGCACTTTTTTGTACTGAATTCCGACTGCCACTTTTCTGCCCACTCCTCCAGCCTGGCTAGGTCTTGCCTCATTTTCTCCAACCCCCCCCCCCGGTCATATCAGTACTGTTATAGACTTTCGTATCAGTGCAAAAAGGCATGCTTTTCCATTCAGTCCCTCCGGCAAATTCCCCACATACATGTTGAACAATACAGGACCCAGCACCAATCCCTGTCGTACCCCACTCTTCATCCCTAGTTCCCTGACGTGCTTTTCATTTACTACCACTATCCAAGTCCTTTCTCCCAGCCAGTCCTCCAACCACTTTGTAAGCTTTGCCCCCACTCCCAAGCTGGCTAACTTGTTTACCAACCTTCTGTGGGGGATGCAATCGAACGCCTTCCCAAAATCCAGGTAGGCCACATCCACCCCCCCCCCGATCATACACCTCTGTTACACCCTCGAAGAATTCTACCAGGTTGGTTTGACAAGACCTACCCCTGTGAACCCATGTTGGTTGTCATCACTTAGCCCTTCCTCCTCTAGGTGTCTTACCAGTCTCTCCTTTATGAGGGTTTCCATCAGCTTGCCTACCATGGAGGTGAGGCTGACTGGCCCGGTAGTTTCCAGGGTCTTCTTTTCTCCCTGAGTGGCACCACCTCCACCCTCTTCTGTCCCTGGGACTCTCCCTGTTTCGAGGATAGATTAAACAGCTTGGCAAGAGGTCTTGCCAGCTCCTCCTCATCTCCTGAGAACTCTTGGTTGTACCTGATCTGGCCCCATAACCTTATCAGTTTTTATTTTACTTAGCTCTTCCATCATCCTCACCTCAGTGAAGGGACTTGTGTCTGTCTTCTTGCCCTTTGAACCCCCTTTCCCGAATACTGGCCCACCACCACTGTTTTCTGCCATGAATACTGATGCAAAGTATTCATTGAGTGAGAACTGCGTTTTCCTCATCCCCTTCAACTACTTTACCCCCCAAGTCTTGGGATCCCTTGCCTAATTTTCCTCTTGTCGCTAACATACCTAAAGAATCGTGAGTGAACAGGTTCAAAGTGTCTCCGAAGGTCTCTGAAGTACTTTTGGCTGCACCTAAATCTTTCACCAGGAAGACATATATAGCCAAGTGGAAAATATTTTCCATCTGGTGTTCCAAAACCCCTGTAGAGCCTTTCAGGTGTCCAACAGAAGAGGTTTTGTAGTACTTAACTGGATCTTTCTCATACTGGCCTGCTGTATTCCACACTTAAGGTCCACCTGTATACTATATCAGCATACTATGAACCTGTAGGTACACTCTCTTTGGCACAGTTGCCACTGTTTAAGAAGTTCTTCAGGGTATTTTGCACACAAGGCCTCCTGTCAGGAAGCCAGCAGCTCTTTGGCTGTCAGACATGTGTTTGATTTGCTCACTCGCAAGCCTTTCAAGCCTACTGTGGCTTGAGGTTCCTAACATGGAAAACAGCATTTTTGGTAGCTGTCACCTCTGCAAGCAGAGTATGTGAAATTCATGCTTAGTTCACAGAACCCCTGTTCACTGTTTTCCATAAAGATAAGTTTGTTCTTCATATGCACCGTGAGTTTCCACCTAAGGTGGTGTTGGATTTCCATCTTAATCAGGCTATGATCATGTCTGCCTACTTTGCTAACTTCCAGAACAGAAACATAGAATGTGTTGGCAGAAAAGGACCAGCAGACATGTCTAGTCTGCCCTATTTTCCCTGTCTGTTAAGACACATTGGACTTTATTTGGTTACGTGTCCCTCCCTCCTCCCTTATCTCTATTTATTATACCCATATGCCCATCCCACACATGTTTGAAACTCCCCACTGTCTTTGCCCCTACCACCTCTTCTGGCAGGCTGTCCCAGGCATCCACCTCCCTTTCTGTAAGAAGTATTTCCTCACATCCCTCTTAAACTCCCCCCCTCCAACCTCATAGCATGCCCCTGTGTTATGGTGCTCCTCCTCCTGTGAAAGAGACTCCCCTCCTGCACCTTGTTCACTCACATGAGGTATTTATTAGTCTCAATCATGTTACCTCTCACACTCCTCTCCTCCAGGGGAGTACATGTTGAGCCCTTGCAGACTCTCCTCATATGATTTTCTCGTGCAACCCTTGCAGCATTCTGGTAGCCCTCCTCTGGACCACTTCCACCCTGTCGGTCGATATCCTTGTGGAGGTGTAGCCTCCAGAACTGGGCGCAGTACTCCAGGTGGGGTCTCACAAGTGAGTGATACAGAGGCAACACCACCTCCCTTCTGATAGAAATCCCCATTCTTATGCACCCCACCATCTGGCTCGCCTTGCCTACTTGCCTTGTTGCAATGCCATACCACCCTGAGATCATCAGCCACCCCTCAAGGTCCCTATCTTGCTTGGTAATTGTACGTACCTCTCCCGCTGTCTTGTATACAGCTCCTGGGTTCCCCACCCCAGCTGCATGACGTCGTATTTTTTTGTCACTGAAACACAGCTACTACTCCCTAGACCACTCCTCTAGGTTGCCAGCTCCCTTTGCATTCTCTGCACCCTCTCCTGGGTGTCTCCCCCCCATTTGCTTATTTTGTGTCATCTACAAAGAGAGACACCTTCTTCTCCAAATTCTTAGCAATCTCACTTATGAAGACATTGAAGAGGACAAGACTCAGTAGTATCCCTGTGGTTCTCCAGCGGTCACTCTCATGTCCTCTGAGTGACCACCATTTATTACCATCCTCTGCCTTCTGTCTCTAAACCAGTTAGATACCCAGCTCGTCACCTGCTCACCCACCTCCAGGCTGCTAAGCTTCTTTATCAGCCTCCTGTGTGGTACAGTGTCACATGCTGTACTGAAGTCCAGATAGTCCACATCCACTGCTCTCCCCTGATCCACCTCCCCAGTTACCCAATCAAAGAAGTCTTATCATGCTTGTTTGACATGCCCTCCCCCCCTGTGAAGCAGTTTTGCCAGTTGTCTTGCAGCCCACTTGTCTCCAGGTACTCCATCAGCCTCTCCAGTTCCCCACCACTGATGTGAGCCAGACTTTTCTATAACTGCTAGCCTCCCCCCACCCCCGGCTGCCGCTCTTGTGCAGAGGGACCACATCAGTCCTCCTCCAGTCCTCTGGAACCACTCCTAGCTCTAATGAGATGCTAAATAGTATTGCCAGAGAGGGCTAGCCCTGTGTTCAGTTCCTTTAGTACTCCTGGGTGGATCCTGTCTGGCCTCACTGCCTTGTTTTCTTTTAGGGCTTCCAACCCCTGGTGGACACTCTTTTTCATAAATGAACTTGTGTCCACTGCCTCCCCCCACCCCAGTGTCTGTTAATGCATGTTGGTCTACCCCCTCTTCCACTGTGAAGACCGAACAGAAGTGTCATTTAAAATTTTACCTTTTTCTTGGTCTTCCTCTGCACAGTCCCCTCACACCCCACCCCCCATCTCCAGATCCTCGCTGTACCACCCTTGTCTTCCTGTTTCTGGTCACGTACCTGAAGAAAGTCTTAACCCTATTTTTGACCTCCTTCGTAGGTATCGTTGCTAGGTATCATAGGTGCCTTACGAGCAAAGTAAGGTGATGGCCCACAACTGCTCACCATTTCCTTAAAGGTGGTAACCCTAAATGTTATTCTTATTACAGTACTCAGTCAGTTTTGTTTTAAAATCATTCATACTGCGACTCCCTACCACTTCATATGGGAGAGAACTCCAAACTGCAGACTTCCTTGGTGATCCTTTCCTCAGTTTGAGCCTCTGCTGTCCTTCTCCTTCTTTATGCCTACCTTTGTTTATCTCGATATACCTCCCTGTTCACCTCTGTTTGGGTCTCCTTGTACTTCCTGAAAAGCTGTTCTTTTCTCCCTTATCTACCTCCTCTGAGTACCACAGTGGCCGCTTTCTCCTCTTACCCTTACTGTCTTTTAAAAGCTTACCATTACGTTAGTTATTCCCTCCTTTATTCTTTTCAATTGTTCCTCCATTGCCCCCACCTGGCTATCCCTCTCCTTCAAGGTATTTCCTAAGGCAGTCATCCATTTCTTTAAAATCGACTCTCGTGAAGTCCAGGACATTCCTCCTTGTGTGTTTTTTCTCTTGTTCGATCTGTATGCCAAGCCAAACTGTGCGATGATCGCTTGTACCCATTGGGCTACCCACTGTGACATCTACAGTGCTTCCCTGTTCATAAGTGCCAAATCTTCCAAGAATCAACCTTCACCATTCATTACTGGATGGGTCTGTGTGGGAGGTGCTAGGACCCCTTGGGAGCAGCATATAGCTTTAAGTTTAGAGCTGGGGGCCGATGTTGGGGAATGGTGCCCATGAGGCGGACACATGACGTGGCACTCGTGGGCTCTCCAGTAACCGACGCCGGCCCCCTGCTCATCTCAGTTCTGTTCTTCCCATCATCAAGGTCGCACTCTGTGAAACCATTTGCCATTTTTTTGCTGCGCCATCAGTTCATCAACACCAACTCGATGCCTTACTCTCACCTGCCTTTCCTGGCATTGCTTTCTGTCCCTTCTACTTTTTTATGGTGCTGGGCTCTATTTTTGCTAATTTTTATTATGCTCTAAGTTTGTTGTCTTGTCTGGTTCTCGGGGGGCCTACAAAGCAGAAACCGAAGAAGACTGATATACCCTATGCATCACTGCCCCTGTGGGAGGAATGTCTATCCAGGATCGGCATGGCTGTTGTTGGATCTGCCTTGGAGCTCAGTACGACATGGACCATTGCAACACCTGCTTCTTGATGGATTTCTGCACATTCGAGATTCACGCAATGAAGTGGGATCGCTCACCCTTTACTTTTGGAGGCAGACATTGCACGAGGGACTCAAGGTAAGGTCCTCGGGCTCTTTCCCTGAGCCCCTCCTCAGTACTATACATACTGAGGGAGACTAGACCTCTTCCAGTCCTTGTCTCGCCGAGATGGAGAGCCTGGAGGGGGGGGGATTTGTGGGGCACCCATCTTCTTCTGGGGGGTCGGTTACGCACCCCTCACAGTCCATGGCCCCTTTGGGGACACAGACTCCCCTGGTGCCAAGTTTGGATCTGTATGCTGGGCTTACACCAGAGGGCTCCTTGGGGTTGCAATCTGGTGCCATTTCAGCTCCTGCCACTAAGGCCGGTGCAGGTGAGTGAAATGGTGCCACACAAAGCGGGTCTCCCCAATGCGCTTGCAGTACTGAAGAGCCCTGGAGTTAGAGGCCCAGTGGAGATGTTCTGGATCTCATTCCTGAGCGGTCGGATGACCCAGAGGATGAGGGCCGGGGTGATCCTGACTGGCTTCCAGGCGCTGATGATGAAAGGGTTTTTTCTGTGCCTAGTTCAAGGTCTGCGTTGACTTTGATGGCAGTGTCTGCAGCTGCTTCTCTATCAGGCACCAGTCACAGTGCCATCCCTCTTCCGACTTCTGGCTCCACCTGTGATGGCGGGGACAGCCTCGTTCTGATTCCGGAGCTGGGAAGGGGGTCGGTGCTGGGCACAGCACCAGGTTGGGTTCTGACGCTGCCTTCTGTGCCGGGCCTAACTCTGATGCTGTCTGTGGTGCTGAGAGGAGTTTTGGTACTGCTTGCAGTGCTGTCTCCCCCTCAGCTCTGACTCTAGATGCTGGGTCAGTTGCTAGGTCTAGCCCAAGGTGCCGAGCCCTTTCTGGTGAGGTTGGGGCTGGTAAAGTGAGGTTGCCACCTCATTCCATGTCCAGAGTTTGTGGCAGCTCTGGTAGAAGATATAGTGTTGACTCGAATCCTCTGGCCTCACCAGAACCATGTGGACCTGTCATAGGTGGGGATTGGGACTGCCCTGTGGGACCTCTATGGCTCCAGTCTCCCCAGCTTTGGGTTCCCTCCTAAGGGCACCATCTAGATTGTTTCTCTAGTGCTGAGTGTTCTCTGGAGGACAAGTTTATCAGGTCCTCCCCTCGGGTGAGGTCCCATGTACGCTGTCGTAGCCCTGGCAGAGGACCTGGCATAGTCCACCATGACCCTCCCCAACCTTCTCCTCCTCCTCCGCCTTCCCCTCCTGCTCCCTGCCATTTCGGGACATATGAGGCCCTTGACCTGGGACCAATTCAAGACATTGACGAGTGCCTTTCCCACCTACATCAGGGCCCTCAACCAGGCAGTTTTCCAGCCTAAGACCCCGACACTGCCACCCCCAGAGTCAAGCTCCTTGTCATCCTCCTCTGAGAAAGAGGACTCTCCTTCATGTCTTCTTAGATGCTGAGTACCCTCAGTACCAGCAGTTTCTTTCAGAGATGATGAGGGAACTTTGAATTTACCATTTTTCAGGCCACAGTCCTGCTCATCTGATGCTGTCCTTCCTTGGGGAGTGCAGTCATGACTACACAGTCATACTGTACCTCTGTGGCCAAGGCCTTTTGCAGAGGCATCTAGAGACATCTGGCTCTGTCCCTCTGCCCTCTCTCTCCAACCCCAGGGGGCACCCAGTGCATGTATTGCACACCCATGGGATCTCCAGGAGCCATGCCACAACTCACTTCTAGGGTCCAGCTCCTGTACACCCTCTCAGGGCATAGGCGCTCAGTGCATGACCGTCCCCCAGAGTCAGACACTGTGCAGTTTGATGCCTGGGGTTGCAGAGTCGTCTTGGTGGTCCACACCATTTTGTGCATCTCGGCACATTAAGTGCACCAGACGTCCTATGACGGGCATCTCTGGATAATGCTGGGACAACTCTTGGCATCCTTGCCAGACAGTGAGGTAACCAGACAGGCCATACGCTTTCTGCCCAGGGCCTGGAGCTGGTGAGACACCAAGCAGCGGCGTCCTACGATGCCAGTGAGGTAACCTCCAGGTTGGTAGGGACTGCGGTCTGTATTTGGCGGTTGGCGTGGCTTTATCTCTCCCAGTTGTCACCCTTGGTCCGGCATAGGGTGATAGCCTCATGATTCCAGGAGGCCTACTTTTTCTCCCGCAAGGCCAGGTATAAGCTTCCGCGTGCCTTCCTGCTCCCAGGCCACAGGAGCCTCTGCCTGCCCCTGACCAGTTTCGAGCCTCTTGAGGCCCTAATGGGCCCCTACCTCTTTGTGTTTTTCTCCCACAGGAGGCTGAGGGAATAACCATTTCCCTCAGTGTGAGCCAGCACCTCCCTTCTTGGATGGTAAGCTTGGTACTCAGACCCATCCAGTAATGAATGGTGAAGACTTGATTCTTGGAAGATACAGAAATAAATACCCAGTTATTTGGAGAGAAAAAAATGAGAGACAAGGGGGAAAATCCACTTGAGGACTATGACTTAGCTTCTTTGGTACCCCCTTTTGTCACCTTTTTTTTTTTCTAATGTTCCCTTTTTCATCCTTCCCCTTTTGGATGTGGCATTTGCAAAGCATGTTTGTTGGAGCTCCGACTCTCCTTATTCTGTTTTTTTCTTATTACAAAAAAGACCCCAAAAAAACAAAAAAGAGACATGTAGAAAAGGACCGGGAGAAATCCACTGGAATCTTATCTCAAGTTCCTTCACCTAGCAATATTATCCCTTTTCTCTTGGCAGTAGGTCTCTGCATTGCCAGACCAGTCAGCTATCCACTTCTCTTTCTCTTACTTCCTTCTCCCTAAAGAAAAGCTTTTACAAAAAAACAAAAAAAGAAATGGCAAGAGAAGTGCAGGATGTCTTTCCAGTTTTCTGAGTTGAGCTCCTCCCTTTCAGTTTAACCCGACCCCCCCCCCCTTTGGGATTGCTTCCCATTACTTTTTCAATGTCCTATGTGCCTCCTCTTCTGTTGGAGCACCTTTTGCTGGTAACATTTCCAGGGGTCCCAGATCTACCAGGATTCCTGTATAGGAAACTTCTTCCCATACATTTGCATTGGTTATGTGGGATTACTGAGTAATTTGACTTCCATAGGAAGTCGAGTAACCTGTAGGAAAAGATAGGTAAATTGCCCTTGAGTTAAAGACCAACGCCAACTCTAACTGGAAGTACTACTTTTCCTACTGGGAGCTCGTGGGTCCTGCTGCACTCTCTGTCTTGGCAATTCCTCTTTCCTGCCAGGTTGCCCTGCTCATTATTTAACCCGCTGCCTAGGTCTTCCCCCCCAACCTCTTCTTTCACTTCTCTGGTAGCTGGGTTTTATTGCTCTGTTCTTTTTATATCCTGTGTACAAGGTATAGTACAAGGACAGCATGGAGTGCCAGTGGCATGCTGGGGTGCATAGGCAGGGGTATCACCAGCAGAAGACCGGAGGTAGTGATGCTGTTATATAAAACCCTGGTCAGGCCTGACATGGAGTACTGTGTGCAGTTCTGGAGGCCACACCTTAAAAAGGACATTAACAGGCCGGAGATGGTCCAGAGAAGGGTGACTAAGATGGATTGTACAAGGCTTGCACCAGAACACATACGAGGAGAGATTAAGGACCTCAGTATGTGCTCACTGGAGGAGAGGAGGGAGAGAGGGGACATGATAGAAACATTCAAGTACCTCAAGGGCATAAACAAGGTGCAGGGGGAAGACATCTGCCAGTACAGGAAGAGTACAAGAACGAGGAGGCATGACATGAAATTGGAAGGTGGCAGGTTAAGAAGGAATGTGAGGAAGTTTTTCTTCACAGAGAGGGTGGTGGATGCATGGAATGGTCTGCCACAGAAGGTGGTGGGAGCGAGCACTGTGGTTGGATTTAAACATGCATGGGACATGCATAGGAGAGATAAAGCAGAAGGAGGGTCAGAAGCCATAATCAGTACAGGGCTTATGGATAGACTGGATGGACATAGCAATCCTTATCTGCCAACAATTTCTCTGTTTCTATATCCTTTGTTCTTTCCTTGGGCAGTCTTGACCCATCTTTTCTCTTATACTTTGTTTCTTCTCCTGGTGAGCAGAACTGAGATGAGCAGGGGGCTGGCATCAGTTACTAGCCAGCCCACAAACGCCATGTCAGAAGTCCACCTTGTGAGTGGTGCCATCCCCGTCGGTCACCTAGTTCCAAACTTTTAAAGTTATATGCTTCCGTGGAGTCCTAGCACCTCTGGCACAGACCCATCCAGTAAGGAATGGTGAAAATGCTCTGGAAGATCAAGAATCATGGTGAGTATATAATTTTCATATCTAGCACTGCCTTGTCACTAGTGGGATCTGTAACCAGCTGCCTGAGAAATGCCTCTTGCAGGGAGTCTAGGATGATCCTGCTCCTAGCTTTAGCTGAGGCCAGGGTGTTGCAGTTTACTTTCGGAAGATTAAAGTCCCCTATAATTACTGCTTACCCTTTGCTTGCCATTTTGCCTGTGGCCTCCCACAAAACCCTGTCCAATTCAGCTCTCTTGGGTTAGTGGCCTGTATACTACCCCCACCTGGATAAAGGCTCCAGTCCCTGTCTCTAAGCCCCTTACAGGTCTTTAGGGAACCAGCATTATAGTGCTGGGTCACTGTGGCACTAAATGTCAAATTCACCACCTCCTTCCTGAGGTCCCCCCTCCCCCCGGAATTAGTCTAATTAGAAAGGGAGGGTGTGTGGGGGGCCAGGGAACCCTCTAAGCCTACCCGAAGAATCTCCAGGCCCTCCTTTTCATCACTATGTCCTTGTATTTCTGTGATCTTTATACCTTCCTTTACATATAAAAGAAGCCCCTAACCCTTCCTCCCTGCCCTATCCTTTCGAAACATGTTGTAACCTGGTATGGCCTCTTCCCAGGTGTTGTTGGTGCACCATAATTCTGATAGCAGATCCAGGGCTGCCTCCACAGTGGTAGCCTCAACGTCAAGAATATTGTTTCCTAGGCTCCGTGCATTAGTGCACATGGGAGGAAGAAAGAACTCACCATTCACTGATGTTAAGAGGGTCCTTAGGCTTTAACTGGACAGGTAAGGACTTCAGACTGTCAAAACAGCTTTGTCTGTTTTGACCCTAATCAAAGAGAAGACCTACCACAATCAAGTGCATTTCAGCCTGGCGTAAACTGCCTTACGCCACTGCTGTGCTACGGCTCAGGATAAACACAAAGGCAAGGTGAACACCCCACCACCAGAGCCGGGCTGCCACTTCCTGGGCAGAAATACACAGTCTGTGCCTATTGGAGAAGTTTGCAAAGCTGCATCTGGGAGCCCAGTGCATATCTTTACCAAGCGTTGTGCTGTGGATGTCCATGCCTGGCAGCATGCCACCTTTGGCAGGACAGTTCTGAATGGATTACTATCATGAGTGAACCCTGAGCTTCAGCTTCCCTAGTCCAGGGGACTTTCTCTGAGCTTGGTACTCTGACCCATTAGTGAGAGTTTATGGAGAAGATTGATTCTTGAAAGATAAGAAAGTTATGTGCTTACCATAACTGTTGATCATCTTTCACCATAGATTACTAGGTCTTCCCACCATCCCTCAGACTCACTCCAGTATTGCTGTGATCTTCCAAGAATCATTAGCTAGAGGCACTAGGACCCCGCGGGAGCATATGCCTTCAAAATTTTGGAGTAAGGGAGCTGACGTCAGAGACCGTGGCACCCATGAGGCAGATGTATGACATGGTGCTCGTGGACTGGCCAGTAACTGGTGTTGGCTCCCCCTCCTCCTCAGTTCTGTTCTTCCTGCTGTCGAGGAAGGTACTCTGTAGGAGCGTTCCACCATTTTATCTGCGCAACAGTTCTGCTCGTCACTGCTACTCGACACCTTACTCTTATTCAGTGCCCTGTCACCGCTTTTCTTTCCATCTGTACTGTATTTCTAGTATGGTGCCTGGTCCTTTTGTTGCTCGTTTTATTATTTTTCGCTAATAGTTTGGTCATGTCCAGTCCGGGGCCTAAGAAGACTGGAAAAAAGAACAGAGTCTGTGCCCCATGCTTCGGTGCCCCTGTGGGAAAAATATGTTCGTTCAGGGCCACCATGACTGGTGTTTCACCTGCCTGGGATTGGACCACGACATGGATCGCTGTGATGCCTGCTCTTCCGTGGACCTCCACACTCTCCAACTCTGCACAGTGAGGTTGGGGCAGGACCCGATCATCTTTGGAGGCCGGCGTCGCACTCTGGATTCCAGAGTAAGGCCCCTGGGTTCTTCACCTGAGCCCCTCCCCAGTACTGTATGTACTGAGGGGGACCACTGGGGAGGGGTCTTTGGGACAGCTGGCTTCCTCCGGGGTGCCGGTTGTGCACCCCTCCCAGTCTGGTACCACCTTGGGGGTCCTGACACCCTTAGTGGCGGCGTTGCAGGTATACAATGGGCCTGCATCGGCGGGTCCTGTGGTGCCGTGGTCCAGTGCCACTTGGGCTCCTGGCACTAAGGCTGATGCTGGTGAGCGGGGCAGTGCTGTCCACATGGCCGGGTTCCCTCTTGCTGCCGTTCATGGCACTGAGAGAGGAAGGGTTCCTGGGATCTGTCAGTTGCAGATCTCCTTGATCTCGTCCTCCAACCTAGAGGGCGATGACTGGGATGATCCTGACTAGCTTATGGTTCGGATGAGGATAGGGACCCTTCTGGGCCTAGCCCTAGCTAGGCCTTAGGTGCCGGTGGGGTCTGTGAGTTCTCCTCTAAGTACTGGCTATGGCACCACCTCCTCTGTGTCCTCTGGTGCCGCTTGCGGTGCCAGGGATGCCTTCTGCGCCACTTCAGCACTGGGGATGCGGTGCTGATTCTGGATCTGGAGGTGATGGTGGAGCCGGACATGGCACCGAGTCAGGTTCTGGTGCTGGATCTGGTTCCAATGCCATTCACCGCACCAGGTCTGATTCCAGTGCCATTTGCAGTGCCAAGGGTGCCAGTGCCGTTTGTGGTTCCAGGTCTCCCTTACTCCCATTTTCAGATTCTGGGGCTGCTGTTGGACCTACTCCATGGGTCAGAGCCCTCTCTGGTGAGGTGGGGATTGGGAGATCCCTGTTAGCGCTGCACTTTGTAACCAGAGTGGCTGGGGACTCTGGCTGGAGCCGGAGTGCTGACTCGAGTTTTCTGACCCCTCAGAACTGTCTGGGCAGGTGGGGAAAGGGGCCGCCCTGTGGGACCTGTACAGCTCTGACCTCCCCCCCCCCACCAAAGATCACCACCCTAATCGTCCTTCTACAGTTGGGCATTCCTGGGTGAGTGAGTTGCACAGCCCCTCCACTTGGACGAGGTCGTCTGTATACTCTCGCAACCCTGGCAGAGGACCTGGCATGGCCCTGCACGACTCACCTCCTCCTCCTCCTCCTCTGTCTGTCCCTCCCCCTCTCCCAGGTAACTCTGGTCCTTCGGGACCCCTCACCCGGGAACAGTTCAAGGTGTTGATGAGTGCCTTCCCCATATACCTGATTGCAAAGGACCAGGCCATCCATCAGCTCAAAACCCCAGCACCGTGACCCACTGAATCCAGTTCCTTGTCTTCTCTGTCTTCCTCCTCTGAAGAAGAATACGGTTCGATCCACCTTTCCTCTGACACTGCCTGAATCCATTATCAGCAGTTCCTTTCGGAGATGATGAGGGAGCTGGGGTTTGTCCCATTATTCAAGCTACAGTCCTGCTCATCTGATGCTGTCCTTCCTTGGGGAACTACAAATCTTACTTCGAGAGGGCTCTTGCAGTAAGTAATCACTTATAGGACTGTTGCGGTAGGTTATCACTAGTAGGACTGTGTCCCCTGGCGTCAGGACTGCACAGAAACTTCTCCTAGCAGTGTCTGATAGGGGACTGCCCACCCGATGTCACGTGACTGACATCAGCATGACAGTATATAGTGGGTGGTCCTCACTTCTGCCCTCCAGTTCTTTCCTGCCATCGACCTGCGCACGTCGGACCGACTGAAGCTCATCGCAGCAGTTTGAATGCCTTCTTCGGATGAGTATCCATTTTTTTCTCATTTATAAATTTTTTCAATAGTTTGTATGTCGTCCTCTTCTCCTACGGATTCGCATAAAAATAAGTGTGGGTCTTGCAGCGTCCAGCTACTGCAGAAGGACCAGCATACTCTTTGCCTCTTCTGCCTGGGTCCTGACCACAAAGCCGAGGAGTGCAAGGCCTGCACTCAGTTCAGCTTGGCCACACGGAAACGGCACCAACAGCCTCTCGAGGCCCATCTCTTGAAACAAAAAATGGCTTTGATGGAGAAAGAGCTAAAGAGGCTGAAAAGCGCACTCTCCTCGCCAACTGATCTGCACAAGAAGAAGAAGAGGGACAAAGAAAATCACTGGGATTGGGAGCAGTCCCCCCCCTCCACCGAAGCCGCCTACAGGAGCCAGCGAAGGGCGATCCCTCTTCCTCCAGGAAGATGAGTGCCATGGCAATCTTCGCTCCCATCTCCAGAGCAGATTTTGCCCCCACCACCACCACCACTGGTTACGGTGATGGTGGGCTCCTTAGATTCTTCTGAGGCTGCCGCTGCTTTAGCCCCATTTCTACCCTGTGCACTAATTTGGCAGGCACGGCCGATAAGCCACTCATCGGACCCTCTGGTGAATGCCCAGCCAGGGTTGATAAGTTGGGAGTCGGGGCTTCCGACTCCTGCACAACCCAGGTTGAGCAGTCGATCGTCGGGCCCTCCGACGATTGCACAACCTCTTTGCGTCCATCAGGCTCTGATGAGACGTTGCTGGACATCAGCTCTGTCCCAGCTGGAGGACAAGGGTCTCCCGGGGCTCCCTCCATGGAGAGCCTCCATCCCCTGCTCCGTCGGAGACTCCTTCGCCGTTGCCGGACCCACAGGTCCCAATGGACAGACACCTTTCGCCAGGTTTACCTGACGGGGTGCCAAGAGGCCTTACGACGGCTCTGATGCTGCCTATCGTAGTGCCAGACCCTGCTCCTCCTTGCGGCCCGCAGGTCCCCTTGCCTCCACCTGGACCGCCTTTGGGTCTTCCCCTGCAGGGGCCCCCAACAGGTGTTCCTCCCTCGCTGCTTCGCCCCTCAGGACCTTTGCCAGGATTCCTTCCCGTGGGTCCTTTGGGCCATCCTCCTGCAGGACCCACAGGCGTCCTGCCGTCAGGCTTCCTTTCGTCGGGGCCGCTGTCAGGCTATCCCCCCATAAGGGCCACTATCAGAATGTCCTCCCTCTGGGCCACCTCTAGGTTATCCTGATGTTCAGTCTGCTATCCAAGATGCCCCTTTCAGAGGCTCTGTCCTGTTCGACAGAGATGCCCAGGACATTATAACAAGTCTGCAGGATAAAGGCACAGCTCTTTGGTTGGTCCATACCATGTATCGACCGAAACAACAACAAAAACGTCCTTTTGTTAGACAAAACAGACGTCGGATGAAAAACCAGCAAGTCCCCAAATGCCAGTTTAAACGTAGGGCTTCCAATACTGCCGCCGCCGCTCTAGCCAAAACACAAAGGACTTAAGGAGCAGTCCTCCCCAATCCCCCCCCCCCAATTCCTGACTTGCTGACCACCCGCCCTCCTCCTTGTCTGTCAGAGGAACAGGTGGGCGGAAGATTTGAGAGGCATCTGGGAGAGTGGGAGTCCATCACAACAGATGCCTGGGTTCTTCAGTTAATAAAGCTTGGTCACTTTCTTGAATTTTGAGAAAAAACTCCAAACAATCCACTGAGGTCTTCTCATTGCCCAAGGGCACATATCCCACATCTAAGGGAGGAGATCACGGCTCTTCTTCACAAAGAAGCAATAGAGCCACTGCTGGCAAACCAGATTGGGAAGGGATTCTACTCCCACTTCTTTTCTGGTACTCAAAAAGATGGGATTTACGCCTGATTCTGGATCTCAGTACCCTAAACCTCTTTATAGAGTACAAGAGGTTTGAGATGCTGACACTGTAAAACCTTCTGCCTCTCCTCTCCAAAGGACAATGGCTTTGTGCCCTGGACATGCAGGATGCATATCTATACATCCCAATATTCCGTCCGCATTGTATATTCCTCAGGTTTTCTTTCCAAGGGGAGCATTACCAGTTCAGAGCTCTCCGTTTTGCCCTGTCCTCCACTCTGCAGGTTTTTACCAAATACCTAGCAGTAATGGCAGGTGCCTTGAGGAGTCAGGGGCACTATGTCTTTCCCTACCTTGATGATTGGCTCCTCGCAGCACCATCGAGGGAGGGGTTGCAAGCTTCCTTATTGGCTACCCTGCACCTTTTCGAGCACCTAGGTATCATGGTCAGTTACCCCAAGTTCCAGCTTACTCCTTCCCAGCGCCTTCAGTTTATTGGGATGGTGCTGGACACAGTGCAGGGAATGGCCTTTCTCCCCCTGGAGAGACAGGCCAAGCTGGTATCTTCCAACAGACACATCTTGGCCCGGGCGGTTCTCTGTCTTCTTGGCCTCATCGAAGCAGCTATCCCTTCGGTCCCATTGGCCAGACTCCACATGTGAATCTCACAGTGGACTCTTAAGGTCCCAGGGGGAGGACAGCTTGGACAGTTAGGTCCTCTTCTCCAGCCCAATGCAACAGGATCTGTTATGGTGGCAGGACTCCAGCAATTTGATTCTAGGAGTCTCTTTCCAGACCCCTCCTCCCTCCCAAATACTGACTACAGATGCATCGGGACAGGGATGGGGCGCCCATTTGGGACACCACAGGACCCAGGGCCTGTGGTCACTTGTAGAGGTGCACCTTCACATAAATGTGCTAGAAATGAGAGCAGTGCTTTATGCTCTTCAGGCCTTTCAGCACATCCTTCTACAAGAAACCCTGTTGATCCAAACTGACAACATGTGCGTGGTGTAGTACATCAACAAACGGGGGCACCTGTTCATATCCTTTTTTCAGGGAAACGATGCGGGTCTAGAACTGAGCGGTTCCGCACAAGGTCTGTCTCCTAGCAGTCCACATCCCAGGTGTGCAGAACATTCTCGAAGACGGTCTCAGTCGCACCAGGGTAAAAGCCCACAAATGGGAGCTAAAGCAAGAAGTTCTAGATCACATCTTCAACCTTTGGGTTCATCCGGAAGTGGATCTGTTCGCAGCCCCATCAAACGCAAAACTTCCTAAGTTTTGCTTGCTCGATCCCAGGCATGGTGCTTTCTGGCAAGATGCACTGTCGCTTTCTTGGACAGGGAAATTTCTGTACGCATTCCCTCCCTTTCCAGTCTTACAGAGTGTTGATCAAGCTTCAGACAGAAGGAGCATAAATGGTATTGATAGCTCCATTTTGGCCTCAACAAATCTGGTTCCCGCTGCTTCAGCAGCTAGCAGTGGAACCTCCTGTCCCTCTAACTCTGTCTTATGATCTCCTGACCCAGGAGGGGGGGCACACTGGTACATCCAGGGCTAAAGTCCTTTCATCTACATGCGTGGCATCTCAAGACATAGCTGCTTCTAGGTATGGGGTTTCCCCAAGGGTAGCTCAAATTTTGGTAGAAGTGCGAAAGCCATCTACCCAGACTACCTACGCCATGAAGTGGAAGCACTTTTCCATTTGGGCTGCCTCAAAAGATTTGGATCCTTTCTCGTGCCCTGCTCCCCAGGACATGGAGTATCTTCTCCATCTGTCGGATCTGGGCTTGAGCTATTCTTCACTGAAAGTGCATCTAGCAGCCATCTCTACCTACCATGATCCAGTGGGAGGCAAGACACTGGCTCAATTAGAGGTCTCCAAAGCCTTTTTGAAAGGTATTTTGCATCTGAAACCGCCGGTGCGTGACCCTGCTCCACCGTGGGACCTTCATTTTCTTTTAGAGAAATTGACCTTCCCTCCCTCCCTTCAAATTGGCAAGTACTTGTGATATGCACTTTTTGTCCTGGAAAACGTTCTTTTTAGTTCCAGTTACCTCTGCTCGTAGAATTTCTGAGCTTCAGGCCCTGATGTGTAAGGTGCTTTTTTGATTTTTCACAGAGGCTCTAGCACAAATCCTAAGATCTTACTTCGAGAGGGCTCTTGAAGTAGGTATTCACATATAGCTCTAAGCCACCAGGCATCAGGACCCCACAGAAAAATTTCTAGCTAGGAGTCTCTGGCGGGGGACCACCCCCACGTTAGGTAACCGGCATCATACGACATCAGTATAAAGGGGCAGTCCCCCACGACCGCCTTCCAGTTCTTTCCCGCCGTCGGCTTGTGAAAGTTCCCCGTGGTAGAACAGCACTCGTCGGTCTTATGTTTTCGAACCTTCTTCTGCCTGTTTTCTTTGTTTTTCGATATTTTCTTCAATAATTGCTGTATATGTCATCCCTGACGTCCTCCGAATCGCATAAGAACAAGTGTAACTTGTGTGGTTCCCAGCTTCCACACAAGGATGGCCACTTCTTGTGCCTCTTCTGTTTAGGCCCAGACTACCCCGTGGAGAACTGCCAGCACTGCCAAAAGTTCAGCTTGGCTACCCACAAGAGAAGGCAGCAGTCCCTGGAAGTCCATCTCCTCAAGAAGAAATTGGCCTCCATGGAAAAAGAGTTAAAAAAGCTTAGGCAGGCCTCTGCTTCCCTGAAGGCCACAGAAAGAAGTGTGACAAGGAGAAGCACCGGGAGCGGGAGTCATCTTCCACAGCAGCCGCGACTTCAGCTGGAGTCTTGGCCCTTAAGATAACATCCCCTCTGGGGGATTGCTCCTCCACAGCCATCCTGGTGGCTACCAAGAAGGCATCGCCTCTCCCGTCGGGCTCGCGCTTGGGCCCTTTAGGAGCCTCCTGGGCAAAGGACGCCTCCACTCCCGTTAAGGCTGCTCTTTCCTCGCACCCTTCCGGTCAGAGCAGGTCTGGTAAGTCGGACGTCGGATCCACTGACGCCCACCCGGACAAGGCTGCTAAGCCGCTCACCTCCTCGGGTGAGCACCCAGCCAAGCCCCCTTCCTATAAGGCCACCACACCTTCGCGACCTTCCTCAGATAGGGAGTCCGATAAGTCAGATGCCGGCTCCCTCGACGACCGCCTGGTCAAGAAGCCTACGCCAGACCCTATTGTCCCGTCTGATGCCCCAGGCTGTCAGCAACATCTCACCATGTTGCCCACTGAGATCCCCGCGTTCCCTCGACTGACACCCGGGGATTTTAATCCTCCTTCCCCGGTCATCACCAAGGACCTCAAGTCGCTGCCATCAGGGCTTCCTCCTCCTCCTGTGCCGGACCCCCTGACGCCGGATCATCAGACGCCAGTCCCGAGGCTGGCCGACCCATCGCCACCCTCTGGCGTCTCTCAGCCCAACAGAAGGCCTATTCCTCTGTCAGGACCATTGGACCTTCTCTACGGTATACCCACAACGGGCCCGATGCCTGTGGGGCCAACCCCTCCTCCGTCTGGCCCGCTAACAGGGCCTCTGCCAGGTCCTTCTGCTCCGTTAGAGCCCCTGGCACCAGGGTACCCAACACTGCAATACCCGGTGCCGCAGTACCCAGCCCCTCAGTCTCTAGTGCCGCAGTGCCCGACGCCAGGCTACCCGCCGTCGGGCTATGGATACTCCTTTTACGGGTACCCACAGTACCCATATCCCCCACCTCCGCTGCCCACTCCACAACCGCCGGTGGATCTGAAGGAAACCTTGGCCTCCTGGTGGGCTGAGGCCAAGGCTCAGCTCACCAAGGAGGTAGAGAGTCGTCTCCCAACGCCGGTCCCTATACCGGATCCCCTATGTCGTAGACTGGAGACTCCCTCCCCCTTGCCCAACACCAGATGAGAACCCTCCGGTGTCTGAGGCGGGGAGGATACGCGCCCCCAGGAACTCCTCAGAGTAGTAGTCCCTCCCCATCCTAGGGAGGAGTCTTCTTCCTCTTCTTCAGAGACTTCTGACTCGGACTCAGAGTCCGGCCACTCTGACCCCGAATGTGAGCCCCATACTCCAGAATGTCCCAGGCCGAGGGAATCTCCAAAGTCCCCTCTGGAGGACCCTTCCTTTCTGGAGTTATTGAGGAAAATCCAGGAAGTACGTCAGTGGCAATCAGTGGAGCCAGACCTACAGTGTAAAAAACTCACTGTCCATCTGGATCTGCCCGAGAACACTCCTATGCTGATTCCACCCTGGATAGAGCCTCATGCAGATCTTGTTTCCACCATCTGGAAACAACCTTCCGCGTTAGCTCCCCTTCTGAGGAAGGCAGACAGGCTATACCAGACTCCTGGGGGTGTAGACTTCCTCAGCCTTCACCCCAAGGTGGATTCGGTTGTCATCAGCGCCGCTCACGGCGGCTCCGCCAATCCTAAACATCTAAGCTCGTCTCTGCCTGATAAGGAATCCTGTCTTCTGTACCAGTATGGGAAGAAGATCTATTCCTCTTCTACCCTAGGCATCAGGGCCCTCAACTATGTTGCCCATATGGGTGATTTCCAGAAGTCCATCCTTAGCCAGGTGGAATCTTAAGTTGGACTCCCTTCCCAAGTCACAGACTAAGCAGGAAGTGGGTGACCTTGTCTGTTCCGCTCACTCGGCCTGTCTGCACATGCCGCCACTTACGATGCAGTGGACACAGTTGGAATGAGCTCGGCCTTCGCCATAGGCTTACGGAGTCACACCTGGCTCTGCATGTCAGGATTGGTCCCTGAGGTTCAATCCGCTGTACAGGATGCTCCCTTCAGGGGTTTGGTGCTGTTCGGGGGTGATGTCAAAGACGTCATTACTAAACTGCAAGAGAAGGGTATTGCACTCATGTCCTTCCAGACTGTACAGACTCCCTCAAGGGTGAGCGGCGTCCTTTTCGTCACCAAAACTGTCAAAGACAAAAGCCCTAAGGAAAACGTACCAACAAAACCTTGAAAATGCTACCAAGCAGTTCCAGAAAACATTATGAACTGTGGTTCCAGTAGCAGAAGTCCAGTAGCACGGTCAGCCTGAAGCATGGTGTGTGCATTAGGGAGGCAGTGTGGACATGCGTGGAGGCATCTCAAACCATATAGTACTGTAGTCACTCTACTCCAGTGGTTCCCTGACCCATACTCTGCTTACTTTTTCTAAGTATACCATCCTGCAGCATGTTCCCACACCCCTATTCTTATTTGCCAACCCCATCACGCTTGTCTAATAAGCTTGGTTTTCTGTGTTTCCATTTCCTTTCATGTCTGTTGTGTTTACCCTTCCCTGTCCCCTCAACTGTTTCCTCCTATCTGTTATTCCCTGAACACCTTACCCCCATCCCCAGGGGAGTCTTGTTTAGGTTCCCCACTGTTCCTTAGTCCACATTGGAATCCCCGGCTAGTTTAACCATATTCCAATGTAGACGTCAAAGTTCTGCCATAGTGCACTAGTCCCCTCTCATGTCAGGTGAAGGCCATCTCCTTTGAAGAGCCTTCTGTCCCAAAAGCCCCGCCATCCTCCTAAAAGAGGTGCACCTGTTCCTGACAAAACCCCTTCAACCACCCATTGAACTCCGCAGTCTCTACCCTCTTATTCCATTCTTCCCACTCCAGACAGGAAGGACCTCAGAAAAGGCTAAGGAAGCTGAGTACTTAAGTCTGTCCCCTAGCCTCTGCTTATTACAGGGGTCAAAATTGGCAGCAGTCCACTAGCCAAATGCTGGTAGATTTTGTATTGGGCTAGTAAAAATTTCCTTTAATTAGCCCTGCTGGCTCGTATTTAAGATGGAATTTTAACAGGTGCAGCAGTTGGGCCAGTGGAAATGTCTGTGGAGCCAATGGATTTTCTCAGTCAGTAGCCCTGCTGGCTACTGGCTGCAAGACGTAATTTCAACCCCTGTTATTAGCCCAGTGCAAATACAAGTACAGAGGTGAAGTCACCTGGATCAGTGTAGTGTTTTGCTGCTTTATGAAGGAGTGCAGTTAATATAATTTTCTGTTTGTTGAACATAAATATAATATTTGTAGACTGGCGTGCAAGTTGCATTTTGTTGGTGGCCTGATAACTTTGTGATGAGCACAGCTGCTAAACAACAAGGGGACCTGGCTTACATTCCAAGCACAAGAGAGGCAGATCAGAGTCCCAGTGGGATGATGCATAGTGCCTTTGTGTAGTGTTCACAGCACCTGCCACTTCATAACTACCCATCTGGCATCTCGGGGGTTGGGGAGGGAGGGACGAGTCATCAACAGCAGAGCTTTCATCCATGGTCTGTCTCTGAGATCTAGTGAGGCACTGCTGTGTACTGTGTAGGCATCCATGCCTTGCTCACTACCACCAATGCCACGTTTTCTGCAGGCCCACTGGCATGCCTCATCAACCACCAGAAGTTGTGTGTCTGCCTCCGTATTTAAGCTGTAGCTCTTAAACCCGGTTTCATTTTTACTATTTGTCATGTGAATTGTTCAGCCAACTCACAAAACTATTAACCAAACCTTGAAGTTAGATCTGCAGCCTGTGGAACTGCAGCAGCAATTGGAGAGCTTGAACACTGGGAAATGTAGTTAAATTTCGAGATCCTTATCAAACATTCAGCTAATGCCAACGTATACACTGCCCCCCACCCCCCAGCCCTCTATCTAGAAAACTCTTTCAGCTGGTGGGAAGGGGGCATGCTGCTTCAGGCCACAAGAGGAGAGCAGTTTCAGTGTGCTTACAGTCTGTGTTACCATGAGAGGGGAGCCAAAAGGGTGCTGTATGGGATTGGAAACAAAATAGAGGGAAAGAACCCATTTGGGAAAAGAAGTTTTGTTTGCTGCTTGTATGGCACAAACCTTGTTGAGCTCGCAAACCAGTGTAGTTAGAAATGTCACATTACCCATTTTCTACCTATGAATACAGATACTGAACATTCACAGTGCTGATCGTGAAAAATGTTTTTTCTTTTTACAAGAATGACCTAATAGCTACATGGCATAATGAAGTGCATTTTTCAGGCTTATTAGTTATTTTTACCTGCCCTTATTGCAGTGCCGTGTAGCATGTTCTCAAGAATTCGGATCTTTCTGCATTTACTGGAAGGAGAGGGAGCTGTGCCTACTCTTCCTTGCTGGATGATGGGGTGGGATCCCATTCTTTTTTCAGTCAAACCTGCTGCATTGTTTCTGCAAAGCATTATTTCCCCATTAAACTCTGGTTTACCTCCAGGTGCAATGTAATTATGCCCACACAGGCAGTCGTTAGCATCTTCTCAGTGTGGTAGTTTCAGGTGCTCTGTGATCTGATGTTACCCCCGTACACACTCAGTCACACTCTCCACACCAAACTATATGCAAAAGCAATAGATTTTCAGTGTGCCTACCAAAGCAGCCACTTAAAATGGTGATCTGCAATGTACCGTGCCTGTTTATGTGTTGCGGCATCAAGGGGTAGGGAGTGGGGTGGGGTGTCAAACACAGTCACGTGCTTAGGGTCAGTAATCTTCTGTTTTCAAAATTTGCCAGTTACATTTGACAGAATTTTGAAATCTGTTTTTTCCATTTTCCCCCCAAATTGAGGGCAAATCGTATGTTTTGTATGAAATGTTGGCTCACAATGGGGGTGTTTTCATGAAAAGCTGGTGTGGGATTGTTTGCATGATAAAGAGCTTCACTTAGAGTTTTTCATGAAATATTGACTCCCAAGTGCTGGTTTAAATATGCAAATTACAGTTTTTTTTTTACCAGTGTTTTCTGTTGAAAAATGGAAAATCATTGGCCCTGCACGTTGTACTGTGATAAGCAGTTACTGTAGTGTCTTGTTCATTATGAAAGGGGCAAGGGCAATTGAAAGAAGATAGATGTCCTAAAGATGTAAAGGATTAGGGTGTCCCTCATTCCAACAGGGGGAAGGGATCCATGATGGTTTCACATGTGTTGTGTTCTATTCCAGTATTACCTATGTGCCGGCAGAATATGTAGAAGAGTACAGGGCCAGCATCGGACAGAAGCCTGCAGAAGTCGCACCTCTGGACCGCTTCTTGCCTTCCCCAGTCATCAGGTGAATAGTAGCAAACGTCGCTAACAGTGGGCTCTTGTAGTGCATGTAGATGTTCAGTAGTTCTTCTGGCATGGTTGGAAAAGTTCAGAGACAGGAAGAACAGCAGCAGCACACCTTGCAAATGAGAGTTTCTGTTTGCTTACCCTTTTTTGCCTTTCCAAATTAGCTAATTAATTAATTATTTGTCAACTGGGTAAGTATACTGACTGATCCAAGGGACCTATTTCAGGCATGACTCTGGCCTGGGTACGAGAAGTATGATGGTGGTGCCAGCAGTGAGCAACATGGGTTACAGACGGTGCTGTAATACTTGTACAGACAAAAATAGAGGATCCGCCGACAACAGTATAATAGTATAACAATTGGCAAAGGTTAAGTATGAACTTGAGATTTTCATAATTTGGCATAGTATAATGGTAACGACAGTACTAACATGGCAACATTGATACAGTCAACAACAGTGCAGCATAGCAGTTTATGTAGCACAGCTACAGGACATGCAGTTAATGGATGGCCCATATGTTGCATCTTAAAGAGAGAGCGGGAAGGGGAAGTTAATAAGCTCAAGGAAAGAGAGTTCCAGAGGGATTACGTAACTATGGAGAATGTGGCCCGGTGGCTGAGAAGGCTAAGGTATTGAATGCCTTACCTGCTGCCATGCTGGTGACTCGTGTTCAAGAATGAGCACCAGTTGGCAGGGTGGGAGAGGATTTAGCATCCCAGGGACTGCTCTCCTCTTCTAAGGAGTCTCAACCTTTTGACTGCCACTGGCTGGAGTCCCGGTGGTAGTGTAGAAAACGAGCGACTTGACGGGCGGGGCTTCGGATCTGCAGGGAGTGTATGCTTCCACACCCATGTCCTGGTGGGATGCCATGGCAGGGGTTGGGAGAAAATAGAAATGAGGATCCAGGGGCAGAATGAAACCCTGCCCACCTCCCTGGAATGGCACCACCACCCAGACACCTAGAGTCATCTGAATTGTGCACTGGGTGGGAGGACAGCCCCCTTCCCCACCATGGGGGTGTAATCCTTGGGGAACTCGCTGTGAGATAGATCTGTGGTAGGTGAGTGCCGGCCGTGGGGAGGTGAGGACAGGAGCTGAAAGAGCCATGCAAGGAGTGAAAAGCTATATTTAAAAAAAAAAAGAAAAATATGGAGAAGGCCATTTTGCTTATGTCATTTGGGATGTTGAGGAGAAGTAGATCAGAGGAACACTGCTGCCCTTCATTTTTAAATATACTTTGGAATATTCGACTTGTGTTTGAAGGTCCTTGATGATTGAATTCAAGTAGTGTGTTGTTACAGCAATTTTTTCCCTCCAGTTTTTGCATTAAACCTTGGCTAAATATGTTTGTTACAAAATGTTCTTTCACTGGTCTGACAACTTGGGGGTGGGTAGACTTATCCAGGCGCACCAATTGCACTGCAGCACACTAGCAAACGACTGTTGCCTGGTAACCTTGGTAGCAGCTTACTAGCCTGCCAAGGGTTAGAACTTTGCATATTATAGAAATCATTTTCAAACTGTTTCATGCCTGATGGTCACATTTAATAACTGGTTATTCAGAAAGCAACATCAAAACTATGCAGTTCTGTATAGTGCTACCTATCACTGATTTAATGCCCTGCATTCAGCCTATCAGGTTCATTTTATAGTAGCAAGTCTGTGGTTCTGAGCTTCCGTGCTCTTCTCACTTGGAGTACACAGCTGTTAATATAGCATTGATAATACTTCATGAGGCAAACATAGCTAGCTAGGCACTGCAAAACATCACCGAGGGCTAAAACAGGTGCCATAGTTTAGCAAAACATTACATATGAGGTGAAAATGCTCTGGGTTTAGTGAAATGCCCGGCACAAGGCCCCCCCCCACGCACAAATCATTGTAAAAGTGTACATGGTAAGAAAGATACGAATCTAACTTGGGTGACTGGACTGCTTCTCAGTTTGAACCCTGCCTGAAGTCTGACTACACATGGATGAAAATTATAACAGTACAGTATTCTGGAAATGTAGTTGGTTTGTTTTTTTCCAGATTATTTCATTGAAGGTTTGAGTCACAGCTACCCAGATTCCTCTATGTACTCACATCTCTGCAGTCATCTTAGCATGTGCAAATTCTTGGAAAGCTGCAGCTCCTCCCCTCTGTCTTGTAGCTTTGGCCCTCCGTGCCTCAGATCTGTCTTTCTTTCTTAGAAAAGATAGAAACCTGTTCGAAACAGTTTTTTTTTGTTTTGTTTTGTTTTTTTCCTTCAGTATATCAAGACGCACACGTTTTGGTTGTATTACAGTTTATTGCACTGGACAGTGACCAGAGTTGGGCAGAAGGGATATCAGTTTAACGTCTCACCCAAAGAACTGCACCTCAGCTATAGAGCAACTCCCACTTACTGTCTTACAGTGCCAGGTATGGGTATTGCCCGAAGCACACCAGGTACTGGGGGGCAGTGTTCATCACTGGCACTCTGGTGCAATATGATGGGATGCTGCAGTGTTGAGGTGTCACCTTCAGATGAGATGTTAAACCGATGTCCCTTCTGCCCATCTCTCCGGTCACTATCCAGTTGGAAGTAAAAGATCCCATGGCACTTGTTGACGAAGAGTAAGGGAATTTTATTGAAAGACAGAGTCAATACAATATGAACGAGTCATATCAATCCTAACCCTTAACTTATAGGATACTTTCCAATTAAAAGCTCAAAACCAAACAGAAAAAAATGATACAGAATTCAATAAATCATAAGGAAAAAATAAAATTTGCAAAGAAAACACAATGATTCATTATAAATTCAGATAAGCAAATTCCAGAAATGTTAACAATGATGGAAAATACATTGATCTCTCTTGTTTTTTTGCTATACTGTTTCTCCCCTTTGGCTCCTGGTCGGCTGTACATCCCGATCGACCTCCCGACCTGAACCCCGACATCAGGCCAACCTGCCCCATTTCCCCCATGGCTTGCCCTCTGTGGTAGGGTGGTGAGGAGCCCCCCAAGATCTACTCACCTGAAATGGATCCAGATTAGAGGAGGCGCCATTTGGGGTCAGGACGTGGAGGTCTGAAGCTCATGCTGCCAGACCGGTAGTCCGTTCGCCCCCTGGAGATGTGGCGTACAGTGACGCTGGCAGAGGGAGCATGCACGCATCCGCTCCTCCAGGCGTCTGCCCCATCTCCGACCCTATCTGCAGTGTCAGTGCACTGCCCCATCAGCCTCTGCTAGGGGTCAGTCTGGAGCCGACCACTGACGTCCCCCCTCCCTGGAGAAGGAGAGCAGTCCTTTGGATGCTCGATCCTTCTCCTCTTCTGCCAACCCCCAGCAGCCCATGCTAATTCCCGAACACTGGCCGCCGGCGTGGCGTGAGGTAAGGCATCCAGCGCCTCAGCCCTCGGCACCACCGAGACTGCTAAAAACCATCGATCTTCCAAGAATCAGCCTTTAACCATTGCTTCCCACGTACAGGTCTGGGTTAGTGGCACTAGGACCACACAGGAGTAAGGTTTTGGGCAAGGGGCCTGCAGCGGCTACTGCCACAGCACCTGCGCATTCCCCATGTGGTGTCGCACTCTAGCTGATAATCATTGCTGGCTCCCTTACCAGCCCCAGTTCTGTTCTTCCAGCCATTGAGTGCAGATTGTGGGAGCAGTCACCTCAATTCAGTCGTTGCTGCTATTTCTCCCAGCGTCACTACATTTTTTTGTTATTATGGTATTGTTTCTTGTTCATTTTATTTCTCTCTGATGATGCCAAAGTCTTCATCGAAAGGGGCCATGGAAAAGAAAAGAAAGCCTTCCATTTTGCGTTGGTGTGCCTGTGGGAACAAGTTGGCTTTGACAGACCAGCATCATCACTGCATGGCTTGCCTTGAACCAGAGCATGACATGGATGCCTGCAATGCCCGCTTCTCCGAGGAATGTTTCACCCTCAAAAACAGTGCGTTGAAGTGGGGTCACCCAGTTCCCACCTTTGGTGGCAGGTGTCACATGCTAACTTCCAAGGAAAGGGCTCTAGGCCCTTCCCCTGGGCCTCTTTCAGGGACCTCTGGTTCCAAGGATGTACAAGGTTCTCCTCAACCTCACCTTACTGAGGTGTTGGAGACCCTTCTTGCTAGGTCTGATGGACAGACGACTCCGTCTAGGTGGTCGGCTGAGAAACCTCCACTGTCTGACTGCCTTGAGTAGCAGACATCCCTGGTGGCAAGTTTTGAGGCTGTATGCTCAGTCCAAACCAGTGGACATCTCAGTGCCATCTCTTGGTGTTTCCTGTACTGCTGTCGCTATTCACGGGGATGGCACAACAAGTAATACTAGAGATGTTGCTTAGCCTCCCCTAACACTGTTTGCAGCATTGATGGATGACTTGGCACCAGTGCTCTTGCTGGTGCCAGAGCCATCTCAGAGTCTTTTCCTGCCAGTGGTATTGCTAGTGACATCAGGGAGGGGGACAGCTGTGAGCTCAGAGGTGACACTGGCGTAGGCCAAGGTGCTGGGCCTAGGTCTGAGTCTGAGCATGTTGCCGACGGAGATGTTGGCCTGGTGCTCGTCCCCAAGTCTGTTGGCCTGGCATAATGTGATCAACTCACATTACTAAGGGACTCATTTTTCTCCCCTGGGTAATTTCGGGGAACCCTCCTGCTCCTCTGTCATAGGAGCCCCCGCCTGACCCTGACCAGTCTCAGGTCTCACCAGACCTGTGAACAAGCCTCACCCTCAGGTGTTCTCCCTCAGGCAGAGCGCTGAAGGTATATAGTTAACTTCAGGGTGAGCAAACCTCCCTCAGATTTGGGAAGCCTGGTACCCAGAACCATTAGTGGGACTTGGTGAAGAAGATTGATTCAGGAAAGATAGAAAATTACGTACTTGCCGTAACTGGTGATCTTCCAGAATATCTTCTCCATTGAGTACCACAACTGCCCACCATCTCCTTACTTGCAGAGCCAGGGCCCCTGGGCAGCTCACCCTGTGGCATTCATCTTCTGTGATGCTATGTTTTGGTATCTCCCTTTTTCTTCCTGCCCGGGGTATATCCCCTCTTTTCCAGGTATATCACTGTTAGTTTCTAAATGCAACCTGCACCCACTGTGTGCCATTCAGTTTTAACTCCACCCGACAGCAGCCCTGTCTGTGGATGAGTGCTGTGCACTAGATTGGATCCAACTGAACAACCACCTTGGCACAGGGTACTTTCTTGTTGCTTGTAAGAAGAAATGGGTTTGATTTTACTACTGTTTTTTCTCCCTGGCTTTGCCAGACAGTTTTTTCTTGTTTGGTTGATATACTTTTTTCCTCATGCCATGCTCTGGCCCTCATGTCCAGCAAGCTCAAGGATAACTGGGGAGATGGCCATATCGCCACTCCTTTGGGCTGGGTTTCCCTGCAATGCCACATGTACCATTTGTTTCCCATGCCCCTTCTTCCTTTGTGGGAGGGCAGACTGACTATTTCCAGGTTCAGGAACAGGTGGCGATGACTGAGGAACAAGCCCTATAACAACAGCTATAGCAGAGGAGAGGGTGGTGAAAATGGTGGCTCTGGTACCATTCAAGATGGTGACAAATAAAGTTTCTCTGCTGAGTGACTTGGAGCAGGGTGCCATCAGCCATTCACCCCAGTCCTTCTTTGACTTCCTGGTCGGGGCTGCCTAACACAGTTTCTGCCCCACTGGTAAGAGATAACAACTGACCAATGGGTGCTTGGGATCATTGAGCGTGGTCTCTCACTGGACTTTGTGTCATGGCCTCCCTGCTTTGTCTGATTTACTCAAGTGGTGCTCCCTCTGGACCACCTTCAATTACTCAGAAAGTGTCTTCGTTCCATTGACAGCATATGATCAAGTGCGTACCACCAGCTGAAGTCGACAGGGGTTTCATGTCCAAATGCTTCCTAGTCACAAAAAGAACAGGTGGCCGGTGTCCTGTCCTCGATCTTCCTGGTCTGAACTGCCATGTTAGACTCCAGAATTTCAGGATGGTTACCCTGTGGCAGGTGATCCCCTCTTTGGAATAAGAGGAGTAGTACTGCACTTTGGACATGAAGGATGCACACTTCCACATCCCAGTCCTGCATTCTCATTGTCATTACCTGAAATTTCAGCTCCAGAATGGCATATACCAATTCGGAGCACTGCTGCTTGGCCTGCCTTCAGAGCCATGGGTATTTACTATTTGGCAGTGTTGAGAGCCTATCTTTGTCACAGGGGGATCCACATATTACTTATTTGTACAGTCAGCTGATCCAAGGCCGCTTGCCCTTGGAGAGACAGTCTGCTGTTCAGGTGTCCATGAAGACCTGCTCCAACCTTGAGTTCATTCTTAACATGAAGAAGTCACGACTGGTCCTGTCACCGATTGTGGAGTTTACCCAGGATCAACTTGACTTTAGAGAGGCTCAAGCTCAGCTGCTGTTGTAGCAGACTCTAGAAATGATGGAGTGTAACCATTCTTTTCACCTTTAGGTCAGATCTGTGTCTCAGGATTTCCTGCATGCATCTTCTCAGCCTGATGGCATCCATGCCCTTTGTCATCTAGTGAGCTTGACTTCAGATAGATTGCGTCCAGTGGGAGCTCAGAGTGCATTGGTCCCAGAAGCCTGCTTCCTTATTGCAGTCAGTCATGATCATGCTTCCCATGACTAAGGTGATTTCTTGATGTCTGGCACTGGGACACCTAATATGAGGTACCTTCGTTCAGCTGATGCTAGTCCTAACCATGGTTGCCTCCTCCCTTGGTTGGGGAGCGCATTTGGGGGACCTGCAGACATATGGACTGTGAATTTCACAAGAACAGCACATCAGTCTGCTTAAGTTGAGAGCAATCCATCTGGCATTGCAAACATTTTCTTCAACGGTGGCCAGTCGTTTGACAACACCATGGCCATTTTTAATGTGAACAAGCATAGAGGAGTGATTTCCTCCAGACTTTGCAAGGAAGCTCTGGAGATGCAGTCATTGGCATTTTCTCAATGTCTTGCTATTTGCCACCCATCTTACTAGTGTGGGCAGCCTCAGCCAACTGGCAGACATGTCCTGTCAGTGGTCTCTGAGCTAGGATGTTGTGTTCAATCCGTTTCAACCTCCACATTGACTTTGTAGCATCCTGGGAGATCTGCAAACTGCCACTCTTCTCTACACACCTCCCATGTTGAGACACTGATCAGGATAAAGCCTTTGTCCTGAAATTGACCAGATAATTCCTGTACGGCTTTGTTTCCTTTCCTCTGGTGCACAAGGTCTTGTTAAAAGTGTGCTTCAAAGGGTCTCTAATGATACTCGATAGCTCCAGCGTGGCCTCGCCAGTTCTGGTATCTGGACCTTCTTAACCTCATTGTGGACCATTCCCGCACACTCCAACTAAGTTCAGACCTTCTCACTTGGCCCAAAGTGAAAATTCAGCACATGGGCCTAAAGTCCCTGTAAATGACAGCATGGCTTTTGAGATGCCAGAGTTTGCATGTCTTGGTATCTCAGAGGAGGCTCTCATGGTGTTGCAAACTTTAAGAAAAGGTTCCTTCTGATTGACGTATGCTTTCACGTTCAAGAGGTTCATGGTATGAGGCCAAAAGCATGGGCTTACACCCATGGAGTGCCCTGTCACATTTGTACTTGGCTACCTTTGGACACTACCCAGTACAGGCCTCTGAGCAACTTTATTTAAGGTTCATTTAGCATCTTTTTCAGCGCACTGGTTTCCAGTTACCTGTTGGCATGGTGTCACATTCTAATAGTTCCTGTTAAAAAACCTGAACCAGGGAGGTGAGGGGTGGAGGGGAAGTGATGAAGGTCTAGCCAGTTGGGTTTTCCGAGGACTTTGCACATGCTCAGATGGTTTTACAAGTGTGACATAACTTTGTGTTTTTTGCATTATTTTACTGCAGAGCAGGTCTCTTCATTTTATTTAAATCTTGTGTTCTGCTTTTTAATGTTTAACTGTAATGATAAGGTTCCCAGCTGTGTGACTAGAACATTATTTTGAATAATAATAAAATGCTTTACTGCAGATGGTAGAAGAGAAATTCCTATTTGAATGTTTCTTTGTAGCACTTTTAGGGAAGGAAAACATGTGGGCAGTGTCTGCAGACAGTCACAGTTGTTACTGCCCACATTAAATCTTTACCCTAGAAAAAAAGGGGAACCACTTTGATATAGAATTGCTGATTAATAAAGGCTGAGGCTAAGAAACCGGACCTTTCCGGCAGCCGGCAGGCCCCTCTTCTTTGCTTCTGTTCCCTTCTTGGAGTAAGACATTGCTTTTCAGTATATAGAATCTATTGCGTTAATGGTGAACCTGCCTGCGGGAGTTGGATGCCTTGTTACATATTTGCTCGTGGTGGACCAGTGTTGCAGACTTCTTACACATGGATGTGTGAAACGTCATAGAAATGTGGTTGAATGGATTGTAGAGAAAAAAAAACAAAGGTACTTCACATTGTTTAAGTCTGACCCTTAAAATCCTGATGCTAGAATTACATTTCTGACATTTTCATATTAAAAAAACAAAACAAAAAAAAAACACAACGCAAGCAAAAATGAATGAAGGCATGAAAAGCAACTTGGTGCAGTTTAGACTCAGAACTACAATAGGAAATACAGAACTATTTACTAAAATTGTAGGTACTGTGTGTTTGTTCTTTTTTGAGTAGTGGAGAGATTCCAGAGTTGCCAGAGCGCGAGGAAGGAGAAGGTGAAGAAAGTGAGCTACAGAATGCTGCAGCTTACAGCAACTGGAGTCAGCCGAGGCGGTAAGTCCGTAAATCTGTTGAAACTATACATTTAATGCAAAGTGCTGAGAAGCAGATTGATGCCGTTTTTCAGGCATTTCGATTTCAGTGACACTGGATTTTTTTTTTTCAGCTTTCTTAAAAGAAGAAACTTTTGTATTTTTAGCACCTCTCCCATAAAGCAAAACGTGTGTAGATCAGAATCCCTTTAACTGGAATGAAAAGAAGCCACTCTACCATTGACACATTTTCTGCAGTACAATTTATTTTTATTTAGTGTTACTTCTCATGTAGTCAAAATGTCAATACCAGGTTTAACCCCCTGTGTGTTTTAGTGGGTTAGCTCAGGCATTGCAACTGATAACCTGGGGGAGCCCTGAAATATAGATAAATCTATAGGGATTATGTGATGAGTGCTTATGTGAAATTATATTTATTTTCATACGTGGTCAGTGACCTCTTGACCTTCACGATTGTTGAAGCCACGAGTGAGGTCAAAGGAGGTCACTGACCATGAGTTAAGATAAATGTCATATCTGATAAAGCACCCATCACATGTCTAGTTTATGTGCTAACTATACATAAGTGTTTCTAAGCTGGTTTTATTTTATTTAAAAGTGAATGTTTCCCATAGCGTAAGAGATTTGAAGCACTGCCAGCTGCTGGGTTTTTTTTAGAGGTTGCTTGTGCTAGTTGGAGCATGCAGATCACTGGCTGGAGTGTGCGGCTCTACCGTTGGCTAGGCACAGGCGGCAGAAAAGGTACTTTGGGACGTACCCAACTAGCTAGATACATTTTATAACATACCCTACTGTGAAGATAAAAAATAACTATTTAGCCGGTGTTCTCTGCTAGAAATAGCATTTTTATTTAGTCTAAAATATGCTGATGCGTAATGTATACTATAGTCTGTCACCACGGTATTTTGTTGCAACAGTTGCCCTTACCTTACAGCCATGGATTCCTGCGGTATCTGTAAAAAGAAAGGCGTGAGATAAGGTGATGCTTCATTCACCCATCATTTTGACAGCAGTTAGCCACACAGCTACTGTAGGGTTCAGGTTCACATTTAAAAGTGCAGTTGATAAAATAAGAGGTGTATTATTCACCATTAGTGTCAAACTTTTGTTTGTGCAATACCTTTTTTAAAAATCCATTCAGAACACTGATCACAATGCTCAAAAAATAAAACTAGCAAATAACTAAAGCATGACTGCACAGCACATTGAACGTAAACGGATTCTTTGAACAAGTCTAAAATCTGCCAAGTAATTATTCTAAGACTCTAATGGATATAACATTGAACGCCAGTCATGCAAATAGGTAGACAAAAACTGGCAAAGTTCCACTGTTTAATAATGTGATTTTTTTTTCTTTTTTATTAAGGGGCAGTGGTAGCATTTTTACATCTTAATTCCTTCATTAGGATTTTTCTTTTTAGTACCAGTAAAGATAAGTAAATGAACCTTGTGCTTTTTTTTTATTAGTACATTTGTTGTAAAAACATTGCCCGCCTGTAACCATCTTTTGCAATGCTTGGTCATGTCACTGTTTTGAAATTAATAAGAGTCTTGCCTAAACTTTTATTCACAGTTACATAGCCGGTAACCACAATCTGATCATAACAAACAGATGGTGGTAATTTTTGCAATTCATTGTGTGGTATCCATAATAGGTCTTGTGGATTATGACGTTTCTCAAAGAACAAGAAAAATTGCCAGTACCGATTCTTTATGATTGAGTAGCAGTTGTTATGTATAATGTATTTTTTTTTTTCAAAAAACTGTTCTGCCTACCCTGCTGCCACACGAGAAGGTAGAAAAAATACTTTGGTGTTTTACCTTCTATGGTGCATGCCTCCTTGCTGCGCCCAGGAGGGCTGCACAACTTGATGGAGCACCCAGTTAAGCAGAACAGCCTTTGTGATGTACCCTGGAGTGTAAATATAGGCTTAGAAGTATCCTGTTGATTCTAACATGTATTTACATCCTGTTCTTCTTGGACATTGACTTCTTCAGGCCATGAGCGGAGGATCCTCTCAAAATTAAGAAGTACACTGTCAGCTGCACCTTGGGCTCTGTGACTTTGGTCACCCAGTCCAAAGAGCATTAAAAGCCCAAGCAGCAGGCCTCCTTTTATTGTTCTTTTCAGGGACCTGGACAGCAGCAGCAGAGGCAACAGTCTCTCTCGGCTGGGCCCTCTGGTAAGACCGGCAGTGTATGCGAAAGGGATGGTGGTGGTGATTTCCGTGACAGGTGATCTGAGGTCCCCTTCAAGGGTAATGACTGGCAGAGGGGTGTCATCCCTTTGCCATTGCAGTCTTTGTTGCACCTCCAAGTCGGGGAAGACTCTTCCCCTTTCTACCGCAGTGGTTTGCTATTTTGACATGTGGATCCAGGAAGTGGGCGGAATTGGGGTTTCTCTTGAGTTCAAGACTTTACCCCCTTGTCAGTCCTGAGCACTGTCAGAAACTGTTGTCCACGGACATTCTTCCAGCACTGCAGAGAGAAATTGCTCAGCTCATACAGTGCCACATGATCAAGCTTGTCCCTGATACTCTGGCAATGCAGGGGTTCATATCTTGTTACTTTTTGATACTGATATGAGGTGTGGTATGGCACCTCATTCTAGATCTGAGAGCCCTGAACAAGTTCCTTCGCAGGTGAAACTTTTGCATGGCCGCTCTCAAGTCAGACTATCCTGTCTTGGTGCCAGGGGCTCTGTTCTGTTCCCTAAGCATCCAGGACATGTATATCAATGTCCCAATCTGTCTGTCTTATCACAGGTTCCTCCACTTCAGAGTGGCTTGAAAACTCTAGCAGTTCTGAGAGATGCCCTTCAGTCTGTCGTCAGCACCCAGGATTTTCACCAAGTGCCCATCGGATATTGCGGCCTTTCTCAGGCACTGGAGTGTCAAGGTATTCCTTTACCTCAGTGACTGGCTCATCAAGACAGGCTGGAGTGGATGCCGAGTGGTCCAGGGATCTGGACATTCAGTAGTTTCAGGACTTGGGCCTTATGATTATTCTGTACAAGTCCAAACTGGTACCTAAGCAGGGGATCCTATTCATTGGAGGGGAGTTTGACTCCTTCAGTCAAGAGCCTACATGTCTGCAGATGGGCAGAGGATATGTCATCCTTTGACCGCTCATTTCAGGTTGGGAAATTCTGGCCAGCCTGTTACTTCCTCTGGCTTTGGGAGTTCATGATCTGTAACATGGCCATAGCCCACTGAACCCACTGGTGCACTGGTGAATCCACCCCATTCCGTGGAACTGAAGCTTCAGTAATTCTAGTCTTCATGCTGACCAGAACCAGTTGGTTCACGTGACCTAGCCAGTGCAGGACACCGTCAGTTGTTGTCTGACTCCCTCAAACCTCTTGGAGAGCATTCCATTTGTCTCTGTGGTACAATCCTTTACTTTTTTTTTAAACTTTATTTTTATTAGTTTGCAATTATTATTAAAATAGGATGTCCATATCCAAGACAGACCATAATCACATTATATAATTCACTTTATATAACCTACGGAGAGTAACCTCTCTCCTTAATCTTAGGATGGCTGCATCTAGAATATTGTGATACCACATGTGGGGGGTACTCTAAATAATTAAGTCCAACCTGTAAGAAAATAGTTTGCTGTAATTAAAGAACCCATAAGCAGTATAACTTATTTCGAGTACCAAAGTCCCATAAATAAAAGTCCAACTCTGCATGCCCTTATTTATGGGCTTGTGTTGTCATAACTGTTTACCTAAAGTGAACATCACTAACATAGTAGTTGTGTTGTAAGGCAGAAAACTAAGGGATCAAAACAAATACAACCCCTCGACCCTTATTCTCATTTGTAACCCAAAGTAATACCTCTGTATAAAATAGAATTATTAACTGATCTGCAGTGCCCCGAAACTATCTTAGAGCAGATTGCTCTAAAAAACATATTAAATCTTCAACATCATGCACTTTGCTAGTAATTCTGAAGGGGTTGATGTGACTACAGAAATGTTATGAAAACAGTGTGGTTTTTGGAGCAGTACTTATGGCTCTCAGTCTTCACCAGAGTCCTCAGGATCACTACCTGTAGCCCCAAAAGATCACCGTTGGTTCCGGAGGGTAGGTGGAAACTGGGAAGCCCACTTTCCAGCTTCAGCTGGGTCCGGAAACACCCAGACCTTCTTGTCGTGGACAGTTCTTAAATGAGCAGGGAACACAATTGCATGCGATATGGCGGCTTCTCTAAGCATCTTCCTAACCGCATCAAACTTTCTTGCGTCTCATCCACATTGCATAGTTGATATCAGGGAACAAATGTATTGCTTGATCATCCTGCGTAATTGGTCCCGCTTGCCTGGCCAGCTTCAAAATTTTGTCTTGGGTCCCCACACCATCAGTTACCATCAGCAGGGTACGTGGAAGATCGGAACCATCACGGTAGTTCTAAATTGTTGACTTGCAGGTACGATCTTTTCATTTAGCCAGTCCTGCAAGAACATAAGGGGATGATCCCCTTCTATTTCCTCCGAGAGACCAAGGATCCACACGTGAGAAGATCAGGACTGATTTTCCAGTTTTTCCAGTCTGGCTCTTAAGTGCGTGTTCCATTTTACCACCAGCGAGGTGGCCACTGAGGCATTCTCTGATTGCCGCTTTACATCGGCCATCTCCATTTGTAAAATTCCAATGGTGGTCCCAACCACTGTACCTCTGGTGCCAAAACTGTCTAGCTTGGCATTCATGTCCAAAACTGAGGATATCAGGCGTTGCAGTTTCACGCCAATGGAGGACATGATTTCCACCGAGTCTGGCACAGTTGCAGCCTGCATTTCCACACCAAACCTCAGAGGCTGAGAGCTCCCAGATGAATTTCCTCCTGTTCCCGCTCCCCTATCTTTATGAGGCTTCCCCATCTTAGGTAGGTTCCGCTCCTCGTTCCAGCACTATCACTTTTTCAAAATGGCAGATTTGTCGGTAGTTTTATTTTTTTACCAGCACTGCAAAGTTTTGCTGCCTTCTAGCTTGGCTTAATAGTGCTCTCTAACAATCCCTTTACTTCATGATGAAAGTATCTCTGGTGGGGAGGGGTGCTTATCTGTAGGATCAGTGAGTGCATGAGTTATGTTCATTGAGTGAGGCCTCGTTACATATTAACCTGTTGGAGCTTTGTGCAGTGCGCCTGGTACCGAAGGAGTTTGCTCAACTGATCAGTGGTTAGGTTGTGCAGTTCAGTATAGACCACATGACCAAAAAGTTCTACCTGAAGAAACGGGGCAGGACACAGGTCCTTTTGTTGTGTCAGGAGGCACTTCAAGCCTGGTCCCTGGTGCAGGCCCTTCAGGCGGATCTGCTTTCAGTCCACATTATAGGGGCAGACAACCAGCTGGCAGATGCAGTCAGCTGTGCGTGGGAGGTGTTGCACAAGTGGCCTCTGCACTAGAAGGGGGTATTACACCTGTTCGCTCAGTGGGACATGCTGCTGGTGGACCTGTCCCCCCCAAGGCGAACAGAAAACTGGGGCTGTTCTGTGCCCACCCCCTCAGATGGGCAGTCTGCTGAGGGACACAGTCTTCTGCCTTGGACCCCTGGCCTTCTATATGCTTTCCCCTCGACCCACAAGGTGGTCCTTAAGGCATGCATTGACAGCATGTCTGATCCTGAGCTCCTTAGTCTCAGCAGCAGACCCAGTGGCTGCTTCTACTTTGTCTCTACCTACTGTAGAGATCCAGGTATGGGAGGGGGGAGACAAGACCTGCAGTTCCTGTACCTGAGTGACTAAATTTCCAGGCCGTGGGCCTTTCTCAGTATGGCTTCCTGGTGTTGCAGGCCTCCTGGAAGGAAGTAACCAGTAAGACTTACTCCTGTAAGTGGTTGAGGTTTTAATATGGGTGCGCAGAGCAGGAGGTAAATCCCCCTCACCTGTTCCATAACGCCCGTCCTCTGATCTCTGCATCAATCGAGATTACAAGCTGCATCCCTGAAGGTACACCTGAATGCCATTTCGGCATATCAGGCGCAGGTGAGTATGCCAGTGGTGGTTCAGGTTAAAGTGGTTTGGCACATTTTCAAAGGCCTTGATCACCTGACCCTGCCGGTGCGAGAGCCTCCCATTGTGTAACTTACCGCTGGTGCTGTCATGGCTGATGCATAAGTCATTTAAGCCCATGGTCAAGAGAGAGATGTTGTACTTGTTGACGTCTGCATTTCTGGTCACTCTCACCCTCAGCAAGACAGCTAAGTGAGCTCCTGGCACTTTCAGTGGAGTCTTCATATCTGACTTTCCACAGACCCACCCACTAAGTACCTACCACCCACACCACCTGTTGGCTCCTGACTCACTCATCTGTTTATAGATAAGCAGCTGTCCATACCCATCCACCTCCCTGTGCAACCTTAGTGTGCCCATCTTCTCTGTCTAGAGGTCGGTAATCAGGTTTTATTTTGTTGTTTCCTTATTTTTCCTATATTCTTCTTCTCTATCCCGTTGGGCTAGGATATCTCTCAAGTCCGCTTTTATTTTTCCCACTTCGTTTTTCTCTCCTGAGGAACAAAACTGAGGTTGTGTGGGATCAAACAATGGTTATTGGTTAGTGCATGGCGCTGCATGGGGGATGCACAGGCGCCATGCTTAGTAGCCTGTGCTGGACCCCTGACCAAAGCCTTGCTCCTGCAGGGTTGTAGTGTCACCTCCCCAGACCCCATAAATGGTAGTCAAGTAGTGAAGATATTCTGGAAGATCAACAGGTACAGTAAGTATGTATCTTTAATTTTTGTAAGCATTAATTAAAGCTGCCTTAGCAACTTGTTAGTGTTTACAAAACCCTTTGAATATACTACTACATCCTGTATGCTGGAGGTACCCTCTTGTGCATGGGCGCAGTGGTGTATTCTGTCTGTCATTGCTATCTACTGTGCTCGGTGCCATTTGACCTTTGGATATGGCCTCATCCAGACATGCTTAGTCTGGTTAGTAATGCACTTTGCCTGTTAGCACCCTACTAACCTTCATAATATTGGAGTCCTTGTGTGCCTCATTCTACCCCTTCCTCACAAACACTATAGTATCACTCTTTAACATTTAAGTATTTAATATGTTATCTTCCCTTAAAGTTTTTGTTAGTGTGGAACTTAAACACTGACTAGAAACCAATGCACAGCATGTAGATTTTAAAAACCATTGCACAGCAGGTAGATTTTCAAAACCTTCATGAAGGATCGCTGCACAAATATTTTGTGAAAATCATTTTGCAGCATAAAGATTTTAAAAACTGTCATGCAGTACGTAGATTTTGGAATTTGTTTTGCAGCATGTAGACAACAGGAACTGTTGTGCTGCTTGTAGAGTTTGTGTGTAGCACGTAGAAAACTGTCCTGCCGCTTCTGTATTTTGAAAATCTTTGTGCAGATGCTGATAACATTTGTGCAGCACATACATTTTCAGAAACATTTGTGAGGGATTCCTGCATAAACACTGTACTTTTTAAATGAAAGATATATTATTACTACAATATTTCATTGAATAGAAGCCACGGCTTTTGTTTTCGGTTGTATTTGAGAGTGACTTCTACTTGAGGGTGGTTTCTGTTTGATGAAATACAGTATTTCTATGTATTTAGCTATTTTCTTTTCTGGAATTGAGCATGTGTGAGCATAGAAACATAGAAGTTGATGGCAGATAAAGACCGCAAGACCCATCCAGTCTGCTCATTTCTTTTTCTACCTTATAAATGTGCCATTGGCCTTTGCTCTGTCAGTGGCCTATCTATTCATACTCATCTGTATTGCTCCCTTATGTCTATCCCATGCCTGTTTGAAGCCCTGCACTGTATTCATAGCCACCACATCCTGAGGTAGGCCATTCCATGCATCCACCACCCTTTCTGAGAAAAAGAATTTCCTCACATTCCCCCCTTAATCGGCCTCCCTCTAATCTCATGCTGTGTCCTCTTGTCCTGCTATTTTTCTTATATTTAAACATGTTAGACTCTTTCACCTTGTTAATGCCCTTAAGGTGTTTGAATGTCTCGATCATATCACCTCTCTCCTTCCTTTGCTCAAGGGTATAGATATTGAGCTCCGTTAATCTGTCCTCATATGTCTTCTGATGCAGTCCCTGCACCATTTTGGTTGCCCTTCTCTGGACTGCCTCAATTTGGTTAATGTCCTTGCGAAGGTGTGGCCTCCAGTACTGCACGCAGTACTCCAGATGGGGCCTAACCAGTGTCTTGTAAAGAGGGATTATTACCTCCCTCTTATGACTTGTGATACCCCTACTAATACACCCTAACATCTCCCTAGCCTTGCCTATTGCTTTAGAGGTCTGCTTGGATGATTTCAGGTCATCAGTGATGATGATGCCCAAGTCTCTTTCTTCCTTTGTGACTGCCAGCAACTCCCCCTCCCAGCCTATAGGTGGCTTCAGGGTTTCTCTTCCCTATGTGCATGATTTTGCCCTTCTTTGCGTTAAATCCCAGTTGCCACTCTTCTGACCATTTTGCTAGTTTATCCAGATCTCTTCTCATTCTGCCCACCCGACCTGGATCATCTACTCTGTTGCAGATCTTGGTGTCATCTGCAAACAGACAAGTCTTACCCTGTAGTCCATCTGCAAGGTCACTAATGAAGATATTGAAGAGGACTGGCCCCAGGACTGATCCCTGAGGTACCCCACTTGTGACTTGCTTCTCTTCTGACTGTATACCATTTACCACCACTCTTTGTTTTCTGCCCGTCAACCAGTTTGCCACCCAGTTGACCAACTTCCGACCCACCCCGAGCCTACCCAGCTTATTTATCAGTCTTCTATGTGGAACAGTGTCGAAAGCTTTGCTGAAGTTAAGGTAGGTGACATCAGCTGCTCCCCCTTGGTCCACCACTCTGGTTACCTACTAACTTAAAGATAAATTAACATTTTTTCACCAAACTACCAAAAGGACTTATTCTATGGATGTAGACATGGTGTACTATCCACACTTCTGGCAGAGTTTCTTTACCCTTTAAATCAGCCAGAACATCTTCAAACTGGCTTCTCCCACCCACCTGGGTGGTAACTCCCCGGGCACCGCCAAGTGATGTCAGATCTTCCTTTCTGCTGGAAGAAGAAGGTTCCTTCCTTATCACTCTCACGCTGAGTAGGCCCTGTGCTTATGAAAACCTCTAGTTTGTACTTCCTGTGTCTTTAAGCAATGCCTTCTCATCCTACAGTATGATGATGCAAAGTCAGCGTCAGGATTTAAGAAATTGCCTGCGGGCAGAAGATGTCTCTGACAGATCCGCACACCATGTACATATACTACGTGGGCCATGAGCACGATCCCTTGGCTTGCGGCGCACTGCATCCATCCACTTTAGAAGATTGGCATACTCGCCTTCTGTTGAGATGTCTGGACAACTGGGATCCTCCTGGTATATCCAAGGATGCCTGTTGCATGGTCCGCTGAACAGCTTGTGGCATTTGAAGAAGCGGCGGCCCAGGCTGCAGCTCAGTCTTCCTCAGCTACAGCCCTTTTACCACTCTCCTTGGTGGCTTCCTTCATGGGGGCATTCAGGGATTTGTGCCAGGCCCTTCCCACCCATGGGCACCAAATCTAAATCAGAATTGAAAAACAGAGACCAAGAAATGGTCTCGTCGTTGATTGTGGGATCATGAGGGCTCTCAAGCCTCAGGTTCCCATGCTTCCTCGGAGGTTCCGACTTCGGTTGATCCTTTGGCCCAGGCTGCTGGTCACACGATCTTCCTATGAGGCCAGTTGGTCGAGATGCAGGTCGATCTTCCGGCCAAGATCTTTCTTGAGCCAGTCGACCCATTGTCATAGGACGAGGACAGTACCTCTTTGTCTAGGACTCCGGTTCTACCGCTTGCCTCTTAAGGTGGGATGGGCCAGTCTGCTGATCCACCACCTCTCACCCAGGATCTTCTGGACCAGGAGGAGGCTTGGCTCTTGCTGGCTCCCTCTGAGACCCATCAGCGGTCCTGATGGTCGAACTTGCAGTCCAGATCTCACAGCCCTAATTCGAGCAGCCCGCATTGGCATCGACACTTGTGCTTCCAACACGTGGGCAAGTGCTGCCGCCGCTGTTCTTCTTTTATTTATTTATTTAGCTTTTGTTGACCGGGTAAGTACACTAGACAAGTATTATGCCTATTTTCAGGAACGACCCGGGAGAATACAACATATGGATACAGAAAATTGTACAGAAAGGATGCAAATGCATCATGACAATAAACATAACATATGGAAGTAGTAACATTGTCCAAAGGAGTAGTAAGTCATAATATAATTTATAACTTTATAGTTAGGCACCCCTGAGGTGAATAGGTCACAGACAACTTCTAACAAGTCATAAACACATTAGAGACGTACAAGTTAAGGTAAGACCAGGGTACATAGGCATAGACAGTTTTGCCCACGACCAGAGTACAGGTAGGTGTAGACAAATTATGCCCACAGTCAAGTACCCAGGTAATTGATAGAATCATGGGAACGGCAAGAAATTTCAAGCAGCTTCTGTAGAAGGCAGCTTGGGTCAGGTTTGACAACAGTTGATAATTACTCTAGGGAGTCTTGGGGCAGTCACACACTGAGGCTAGTTTCAGGAAGCCCCACAGGGAACTGCGAAAGCTCTGATAGGAGGGGGTTGAGCGGATATCATCGGGAAGGGAGTTCGAGTCTGGGCGCACATACGGCAAAGTCCCGATCCCCCATGATGGTACGGGTGGAGGGGACTTTGAGCGTCCCTGAGGTCTGGGACCTAAGATGGTAGGGAGTAGTTTCCATTTGTGGCAGAAGCTGTGCCAGCCCCAGGGGGATGCCAGTTCTAGCCACTTTCCTCATGAGGCATCCCACCCCGGAATCAAGGTACCTGGCTGGAGAGAGCCAGCCAAGTTTATCGTATAACTCATAGTGATGGGTGAGACGGGGGGCAGCCAGGACAAAACGACAGATGTTGTTATATGTCGTGTGCCACCGAGTGAGATGAGTCTTGGGGGAGCGAGCAAATTGGTGCAGACCATAGCTAAGGGGGGGAAGAAGTACACTTCTTGCAAGAGCAAGTCTGGCCGCTGGTGTAAGGTTGTATTTGGCCCTATAGGCCAGGCCCAGCTTGCAGTTCACTGCCCTGCAGATGTTTAGGATGTGACTCCTCATGTCAAGTTGGGGATCAAGTGTGACCCCTAGGTATTTGATAGAGTTCACTACTGGAAGGGAGGGTCCGTCGGTACTGGTGATATTTAGCAAGGCCGACGAGGCTTTGATTTTGGCTGTGGAGCTGAAAAGCATAGCCTGTGTGTTTTTCAGGTTCAAGACCAATTTGTGGTTAGTAACCCAGGCCAGGACATTGTTAAAGTCCTCGGACAAGTACTGGTTAAGAGTAGCGGCGTCCCGGGAGTGAGCCAATATCACCAGGTTGTCTGCATATAGGGTGGCTCTGCAGTTGGTTGTCACCATTGGTAGCTGATTGATAAAGAGAGAGAAGAGGAGGGGGCCCAGTACCGAACACTGAGGGACACCAGAGGTCACCGGTAGGGGTTCGGAGAGGACTTTATTGAAGCAGGTCCGCTGCTTTCTACCGTGCAGGTAGCCCATAAGCCATTTTATAGCGTGGGGGGAGAGGCCAAGTGACCACAACTGCGAGCTGAGCAGCGCGTGATCAACAAGGTCAAAGGCTTTGGACAGGTCGATAAATATGACTCCAGAGAGTTTGCCCTGGTCCATGGCTGTTCTGATGCTTGATGTGACCGAGACCAAGGCTGTGGTGGTGCTGTGGCCCCTTTCGAAAACCATGCTGGGCCGGGGACAGCAGCTCGTGAGACTGGATATACTCCAAGAGCTGCTCAGCCATTACCTTTTCAAGGAGCTTGCTAAGGGATGAGAGAATAGCAATCGGATGATAGTTATCTGGTAATTTAGGATTGCCCTGCTTCAGGACAGGGAATATCCTCGCCTCCTTCCAGATATCAGGGATGGTCCCACAACCAAGGGATAGGTTAAAGATGTGGGCTACTGGGGAGGCAATGTGCTCAGCACCAAGCTTTAGAAGCTTGGGCTCCAGGTTATCTAGGCCAGGGCTGGAGTACTGGGAGAGACCAGCTAGGCGCCTCTGTGTGTCCAAGACTGACATAGCTCTGAGGTATAACATTTGCCGAGGAGGGGTGATCCTCCTGCTGAGTGGGGGGCGAGCGAAGTCTCACCAGACGGGAAGAGTGCAGAGGTCTACCCACGTTGCCAAGCCCGTGCCACATGGGAGGATGTAATGTTCATCGACATCCTGTCTGCTGTTCGGGATGACATCACCCAGTTCCTCAGCAAGGAGGTCGTGGCTCCTGTCTCGGACCCTCCAGTGCATCCAGGGTTTGTCTTCAGGTATTTCCTGGTGCCAAAACCGACCGGGGGAAGGGGCTGGTGCCCCATCTTATATCTGCATGACCTGAACAAGTTTCTCAGGCCGCACACCTTCAGGATGGTCACTATGTCTCAGATCATACCATCTCTGTAGCAGAACATGTGTTGTAGGATCGTGGATATGTTGTTCATCCACACTGTTTGACATGTCCCTTTCCCCTTTAAATCTTGCCGGAAGTCTTCAAGCTAGCTCCTTCCACCCACCTGGGTGTTATATACCTTTGCTCTGCCCCATTACGCCAGATCTTCCTTTCCGATGGAAGATACAGGTTGCCTCCCTCGTGCTCACGCATTTCGTAGGCCCTGGCTTTCAAAACTTCAGTTTTATCGAAATTAAAAGTCATCCGAGTTAGCGATCATGCTTTTGCGTCCTCGATCATGGAAGAGAAATCTTCTCCAGGATTTTGCCGGTGTCCTTGTGGCCAGAAGATGTTGCACACCGATCCCCATCTCACGTGCGTCTACTGCCTAGGTGTCGGCCATGACACCTCGTCCTGCACCTATTGCTCAGCCTTCCATCTCAATGTCCTGGACGACCACCAGGCATGTTTAAAGTTGGGGAGACCAGAGAAAAGGAATCCTCCGGTGAAGTCCAAGAAGGCTAGGTGCAGTTTCCGTGGCTACGGGTTCTGCCGAGCAGCTGGAACGCATGAAGGCGTTCGAAGAAGAAGCCACCCGCGCTTCAGACAATCAAAGATTTTTTCTTCCACTCAACCTGGGCTCTACCTTCACAGGTTCCTTCAAGGAGTTGTGCCAGTCTCTTCCCCAACCGGTGAGAGTCTCCCGAGGGCTTGCACTCCTCCCGATCTCATAAAAGTAATAAGGAACCGAGCACATCTTCATCTCGGCGAAGACTCTCTTGGGACCGAGAGAGGTCTCAATCCCAGGAGCATGCGGTCTCGACCTCAGTCAAGATCGCTTCCCCGGCTGCAGGCTTCATGGATCTTCTGTCTGGCCAGACGACCGAGGATGTGGCCGATGAGGTTGAGATTGTTCTCGATCCAGTCAACCCACTGTCGCCGGCCCCGGTCAACGACTGCTTGGGGAGGACTCGGTCCTTAGCTGGCCACGCCGCCTACCCTGGCCATTACTTGGCTTTCGCCTTCTAGGCCGAAGCCGACCCCTTGAAACCGAAGCCTTTGGTTCCCCCGCCTGAGGGGCCAGCCCGTCCTCCAGTTCGGCCTGTACCAGTCTCTCCACCGATAGTGGTGGAGCCGTCACCTAAGCAGCCTGTGGGAGGAGCACCTTCCAAAGAGGACCGACCAGATACCGGGCTTCCCTGACGTCTGTCGGTCATGGTCACCCCAGACCCCCCTCGGCGGGTCGAGGGTGATTTGAGCGGCAGGCCGCTGTACCCTGACTCTTCGGACTTGGATGTCACCGGGCTCCACTCTCATCCTGGAGATGATGAGTCGTTTGTTGGCACGGGGTGGAGGAAGGTCCTTCGTCCTTCCAAGGGATCCTTCGTCTCATCTCTGATTCCACAGGGATGCCCCTGGAACCCATCCAGAAAAAGGCGGAGTATCCTTTCACAGACATCCTCAAGAGAGGAGCTACCCCGACAGAGGCCTTTCCTGTGGCCGAGGCCATTGTTGGTCCAAGACTTAAGGCTTCATCTTCCCCCGCAGCTGCGATGGATACTAAATCTACTCCCAGCTTCCATCTGTGCCCTTGCGGGCAGAAGATGTCTCGGACCGACCCGCATGCCACGTGCGTTTACTACCTGGGACTTGCTCATGATCCGCAGGCCTGCAGTCTATGCAAGTCCTTCGCGCCTTCAGTTCTGGAGGACTGCGCTGCCCGACTTCAACTGGGGTGCCCCGAGAAATGGTTTCCGTTGGTGAAGTCAAAGGAGGCCCGTTGGGCGGTGTCCATGGCAGCGGGCTCTACGGAGCAGCTGGAGCAGTTGATCTCCCTTGAGGAGGAAGCGGACCAGGCCGCGTCTTCTTCTTCTTCTTCTTTGGCCTCGTGCTTATCCCGCTCTCCTTGGGGTACTCCTACACTGCTTCTTTTAAGGAGCTTTGACAGACCCTCTCCACTAAGGGAGAAGGACCCTCGAGGACTCACACGAGTAGGTCGAAGAAAAATGAACCGAAGGTAAGTTGCACTGTCGACGTCAGGAGGGCGGAGAGATCTGCCCTCGGATCGTCGACTTTCGACTTCTCCCAGTTTTCGCCGGTGTCCTTGCGGCCAGAAAATGTTGCACACCAATCCCCACCTCACATGCGTCTACTGCCTAGGTGTCGGCTATGACACCTCATCCTGCAGTTTCTGCTTGGCCTTCTAGCCCAATGTTTTGGACAACCACTTGGCACAACTTAAGTTGGGGAGACTGGAGAAAAGGAATCCTCCTGTGAAATCTAAGGAGGCTAGGTGGGCGGTTTCCATGGCAGCGGGCTCCGCCGAGCAGCTGGAACAAATGAAGGCATTCGAGAAAGAAGCATCCCGTGCTTCGGCGAATCAAAGATTTTTTGTTCCTGTCAACCTAGGCTCCACCTTCTTTTTTTTCTAATTATTTTTTATCCATTCCTGCTGTCCCTTCCAATCACCACTCCTTCTGCCCTGCAAGAAGTGAAGACCCCCCCAACCTCTGCCGACCAGCTTGGTCTGCCCCTAGAGTGCCACACTGCCATTGGGAGCCCTTTGATGGTCCGGATTACCCCCGGGCGGGGCGAGGAGAGGATCCCTTCCCCCCCCTTGCCCCTCGGCAGCTGCACATTAAAGGTCTGCCCCTGGTCGAATGGGTGAAAGGCGCTCACGGAGGACTTCATCCAGGCGACTGGAGGCATTTTCCTCCAGTAGTTCCCTCCTAACCCTGCCCCTGAGACGCCTGCGCAGAGAGTCTGCGCATGGACGCACGCTCTCTGGGCACCTAACGATCATCCTCTCCCTGCCCGTAGACGGAGTCGCTGCGTTCTTCGAGAGTCGGTGCATCCACCGACCCTCCTTGAGGACGCCAGGCGCTTCAATGCGCCTCTGACATCCCACCCGAGGGAGGAGAGCATCCGCTGGGATGCTCCATCCTCCCTTCCCCAGCCAACCCATGATGACCCGAGTCCGTTCCCGAATCTGGGTCGCCGGCGTAGTGCGAGGTGTGGCGTCCAGCGCCTCAACCCTCAGTGCCACCGGGCCGACTAGGCTCCACCTTCACGGGCTCCTTCAAAGAGTTGTGCCAGTCTCTTCCAACCCGGGGAGAGTCTGCTGCGGGCTTGCACTCCTCCCACCCTTCTAAGAGGGATAAGGAACCTAGTTTGTCTTCGTCTAAGCGAAGGTGCTCTTGGGACCGAGAGTGGTCTCAGTCCCAGGAGCATGCGGTCTTGACCTTGGTCGAGATTGCTTTTTCAGATGCTGGCTTTTCGGATCACCCATCTGGCCAAGTGACCGAAGAAACGGCCGATGAAGTCGAAATTATCATTGACCCGATTGACCCTTTCTGGCGACTCCTTGGAAAGGACTCCGGTCCTTGTTTTTCCTGATGAGGAGACCCAGCCTGCTGGTGTCCCCATCGAGAACCCAGTTCCGGACCCCCGAGTTTCACCGATTCCTCCAGTGTCTCCCAATCGACTGAGTCAACCCTCTCGATCTCGATCGAGGTCCAGAACTCCCTCGGATGAACGACCGAGGAAGAGCCATAAGCACTCAAAAAAGAGGCATCGCCACAGGTTGTCCTCTTCCACCTCGGATGAGGACAGGCTCCGACGAAAACTCCGGCGCTGTGAGGACCTTATATGGCAACAGCTAATTCTGACCAGGCAGGAGCCGGCTCCGCCATCCATCCCAGCCATTACTTGGCTCTCGCCTCCTAGGCCGAAGCCGACCCCCTTGGAACCGTCTCCTTCAGCTCCTCCACTTGCAGGGCTGGCTCATCCTCTGGTTCAGCCTTTACCGGTCTCTCCACCTATTTTGGTGAAACCACCACCCAAGGAGCCTGCTAAGGGGTACCACGCAAACTCTGGGCTTCCCAAGCGTCTGTCAGTAACAGTCACCCCTGACTGTCCTCAACATGTCGAGGGTGATTTGGGCGGTAGACCTCTATATCCCGACTCTTCGGACTCTGACGTCACCAGGCTCCACTCTCATCCGAGAGATGATGAGTCGTCCCTCGGTGTCGGAACAGAGGAAGGTCCTTCCTCCTTCCAAGGGATCCTTCGCCTCATCTCTGACTCTACAGGGATGCCCCTGGAACCCGTCCAGAAAACGTAGAGTACCCTCATGGATATCCTCAAGAGAGGATACTCTAGCGGAGGCCTTCAGTGGCCGAGGCTATTGTATTTTGAACTATGGCAGCTTCCTGCTTCATGCCCAGCACTTGCCTGGCTGCATGGCCTGAAGTAATGCTGCACCCATGGGGTCCCTGGTGGGGTTCACAGAGCACCCTTCGACCGAGAGCCTGGTGACCGCCTCTGTGTTCAGGTGTACAGGCAGTTCAGTTGACACTGATCGTCCTCCTGACAAGGAGTCCAAGAACTTTGACCATTCGGCGAGGAAGGTCTATGCGGCCTCCTCCTTGGGCCTTTGTCAGGCGAGTTCGGCCGTCATCATGGCACACTTCTCTCATGCTCTGTTAGGGTCATTAGACAAAGTCCTCCTAAATCTCCCCACGGACATGCAGACCACAGTCAAGCAGGTCCTGGACCAGGGCCTTGTTGTTGCCAAACAGCAGCACCAGATGGCCCTGGACATCGGGGATTCTTGTGCCTGCTCGAAGGCTGCTGCAGTCGCCTCTCGCTGCAGGGCCTGGCTGAGGCTTTCCTCCTTCCTGGTGGATACTCAGCACAAGTTAGCTGATGTGCCCTTCCTTGGTACTGACCTGTTCGGCCCAGGAGTGGCCGGTCACCTACAGCGCATAGAGCAGTCCAGTGCCACCTTGGATGCCACTTCTGCTAAGGGTTCTTTGGGCAAGAACCAGCAGAAGAAAAAGAAGCCTTTTCTGTACTCTTCCCCTGCAGCTCAGCAGTCCTCCTACCAAGGAGGGCAGCAGCATCAACAGCAGCAGGCTCAAGCTTGGCACCCTTGGACCAAGCCTGGACCCCAACAGGCCCGTAAAGGAGGCTGAGGCTCAGGTCCTGGAGCCTCCTCCTCCTCCAAGCCTGCTCAGTGACGGATGGGGCTGGCCACCACTATTCCCGTCACGACAGCACTGGGTCTTCCCGTGGGGGGCCGGCTCCACCACTTCATTTCCACTTGGTCCGCTATCACTATGGACAGGTGGGTTCTAGAAGTGGTCGGGTCAGGGACTGCCTCTGGAATTCGGGCAGTATCCTCCTAGCCGAGCCTGCACCCCTCGGGAAGAACGGACCTCCACAAACCCCCAGTCGGCTCTTCGGGCCGACGTTGCTCAGTTCCTCCTCAAGGAGGCAGTTGTTCCAGTGGCGGATCTGTCTGCAGACCTAGGCTACGTCTCCAGGTACTTCCTGGTGCCCAAGCAGACAGGGGGCTTGCACCCCATTCTAGATCTCCACGACCTGAATCAGCATCTCAGGTCATGCACCTTTCGGATGGTTACTCTGAACCAGATCATACCATCCTTGGAGCGAAACATGTGGTTTTGTTCACTGGATCTGCAGGATGCGTTCTTACACATCCCAATCCTTCCATCCCATCAGCGGTTCCTCTGCTTCAGGGACGAGGGGACCCAGTACGAGTTCCGAGCCATGCTGTTCGGCCTGTCATCGGCCCCACGGGTCTTCATCAAATGCATTGTAGTGGTGGCAGTCCATCTACAGCATTGGGGAGTCAGAATCTATCCTTTCCTCGACGATTGGCTCCTAGCAGGTTCCACCCAGCAAGAGGTGGAGAGGTCCAGGGATCTGGCCCTCCTGACCTGCGCCCAACTTGGCCTCCTGATCAATGAGGCCAAGTTGGAACTCGTGCCGTCTCAGTTGATGGGCTTCATCGGGCAGAGCTCGACTCTTGTCAAGCCAGAGCTCGGCTCCCGGTGGACAGGGCGGAGGTTCTCTCCTCCTTTGCCCAGTTATTTCTGGTTGGACACTTGCGCCCTGCCTGGAACTTTCTGTGCCTTCTGGGTTAGGTGGCAGTGTGCACCTCAGCAGTCCGATGGGCCCTGTTGCACATGTGTCCCCTCCAATGGGAGCTGGCCGCCCAGTGGACTCAGCACCACAGTCATTTCGACCAGCTGATCACTGTAACCCAGAAGATGTGGGATGCTCTCCAGTGGTGGACCACCCCAGACCTGTTGCAGGAAGGGATCCCATTTGTCCGCCCTAAGCCGATGGTCGTCCTCACGACCGATGCCTCTCTCATGGGCTGGGGAGCCCACATGGGGGACAACAGAGCCCATGGGTTCTGGACCACCGAGGAATCCTGATACCACATCAACCTATTGGAGGTCAGAGCAGTCAGACTGGCACTGTCAGCTTTCACTCCTCAGCTCCGGGGTCAAGTGGTTCAAGTCCAGACGGACAATACCATGACCATGTACTACCTCAACAAACAGGGCAGCATGCACTCCCGTCTGCTGTGCAAGGAGGCGCTCTGCATCTGGACCCTCGTAAGCTGGTTGGAGGCGGATCTCCTAGCCCTCCACGTGGCAGGAGCCTCGAACCAACTGGCGGATGCTCTCAGCCGCATAGGCTAGACATCCCATGAGTGGTCTCTCCATCCAGAGGTAGCTCACAGCCTGTTCTCCCATTGGGGCAAACTGATGGTGGACCTGTTTGCCTCCAGGGACAACACCAAGCTGAGACTGTATCATGTCCACCACCCCCCATCAGCAGGGTTCACTGCAGGGGGATGTTTTCTCGAGGCCGTGGACCCCAGGCCTCCTCTACGCCTTCCTTCCATTTCCCTTGATCCACAAGGTGTTACTCAAGGTGAGGAGGGACAAGACGAAGGTGATTCTGGTAGCCCCAGACTGGCCGCGCCAGTTCTGGTATCCAGATCTCCTCAGTCTCAGCTGCAGGCCCCCGGAGCGGCTTTGCACACACCCCGACCTGATATCTCTCAACCAGAGGAAGGTCCTTCATCTGGACCTTCAATCCCTGCACCTCACAGACCGGTTCCTGAGCGGCTAGAGTTTCAAACTTTGGGTCTTTCCGAAGATGTCTACACCGTGGCGGAGGCAACTAGAAAGGAATCGACCAGGAAATGTTATGCTTTCAAATGGAAAGGGTTTTCCATTTTTCTCAGGGTAAGGGTCTGGACCCCTTATCCTGTTCTGTGGCTAATATTCTCAACTACCTTTGGTCTCTCTCCAAAAGGGGTCTACGGTCATCGACCCTTAGGGTGCTTCTGGCAGCCATCTCTGTTTACCGGGCACGGGCCGGTCAGCCGATGTTGGCGCAGGAGACAGTGGTCGGGCGCTTTTTCAAAGGCCTGGATCACATATCCCCTCCGATGCGTGTCCCTCCACCTCTGTGGGATCTACTGCTGGTACTGGCAAAGCTCTTGGGCAAGCCATTCGAACCCATTCGTAAGTGTGAGCTGTCACACTTGTCGTGGAAGACGGCCTTCCTGGTGGCTATCACATCAGCCAAAAGGACAGGGGAACTCCAGGTGCTTTCAGTAGACTCCCCTTATCTGGTCTTCCACAGGGACGAAGTTGTCCTGCGCCCCCAACCGAAATTCCTTCTGAAGGTGGTGTCAGAGTTTCACCTTAACCAGGTGTTGACTCTGCCAGTATACTACCCTAATTACACCTCGGACGCCGAGTACAGGCTCCACACTTTGGACCTGAGACATGCTCTCTCCTATTATAAGGAGAGGACAGCGGAAATTCACGGAGAGGTTTGCCAGCTGCTTGTCACCTACGCTGAAGCCACTTCTGGCAGACCTGCAGCCAAATGGACCAGTGCAAGATGGATCACATCATGCATAGGTCTGTGCTATGAGTTGGCAGGCAAGGAGCCTCCCAGAGGGATAAGAGCTCATTCTACCCGCCATACTGCTGCATCAGTGGCTGCTTCCAGGGACATCCCTAACCAGGAAATCTGCCGGGCTGCTACCTGGAAGTCAGCAAACACCTTCATTACCCACTACCACATCGACCTTGAGTCACGCCAGGATGCTGGTTTTGGGGCCTCAGTTCTCCAATCTCTCTTACCTAAGCAGGGGGTGTACTCCTTGGAGTCTGCCAAGAAGTGTGGATAGAACAACATATCCACACTCCTAGAAGAACAGGTTACTCAGCTGTAACAGTAGTTCTAGGAATGGTATATGTTGTTCATCCACACGACCTTCCTGGCTGCAGGCGCACAACCTTGCTTCCAGCGGGCTAAGATCTGGCATCACGGAGCGGAGCCAAGGGTTATACCACCCGGGTAGGTGGGAGGAGCCAGCTTGAAGACTTCCGGCAAGATTTCAAGGGGAAAGGGACATGCCAAGAAGTGTGGATGAACAACATATACCACTCCTAGAACTACTGTTACAGGTGAGTAGCCTGTTCTTTTTTTAAAGTGTTTTTGTCAATTTTTTTTTTTTTTTTTTTATTGTCACCTGTTGGGGTACATCCCCTTGCTTTCCACACCCAGTAGGGTAGATCCCTATTAGTTGCAATATGCAGCACTGTATTCTTGTGAACTATTCATGGGGTTGACTCCTGGGCTGGCAGCACACTGTTTTATTTATATTTATATTTTAATCAAGCTGTTTGCCCCTGTACTGCTTCATACTCCTACAGTACTTTCCTGGCCATTTCTACTGGCAACCTCAAAATCTTGGTATCATCCACAATTTCAGAAACATATCTACTGTACTTCCCCTTGCGCCTGTGTCAGCTATGAATGTACAGTATTAAAGAAACATATATGGGCTGCAAAAATAACTGAGATTAAATATTGTGCAGAAAAAGACAAAATCAGATTGTGTGTATGGACATGTTTTGACAGAGTGGTGTCCCATGAGAACAAATTTTCTGTTTGAGTTACAGGGTGGAGCTGTGGCGAGAGCTGGGCAAGTCCTTGGGCATCAGTATTGTGGGTGGACGAGGGATGGGAAGCCGGCTAAGCAACGGAGAAGTGATGAGAGGAATCTTCATCAAACACATCCTGGAGGATAGCCCAGCTGGAACAAATGGAACGTTAAAACCTGGTGACAGGATTGTAGAGGTATCAACAGTATTCCTTAAGTAATTTTTTTATCTCGTGCATTTTTATAATTTTACTTACAGTTGTGTTCTTCTGCATTACTTTTCTGTTTGTGCCAACACTCTGTCAGTCTGTGGAGTTATGCTTCTAATTTTGACGATATGTTCTGTGCCCCCCCCCACCGCGATCCCCAGATGGCTAGTAGAATAAATAGCAGATTAAAGACAGAGGATGACTCTAGAATCGTTAGCTGCCACCCCACCCGTTGAAGATCTCTTAAGCCATGCATAGTATGAGTATATACAGTGTTGGACCCTTGGTGCGACACCTCCTCAGAAATAAGTGAGGGAGAGAGAGTGGATTCCATCTGTGGAGAGGGGATCGCTCAGCCTTCCTGATCATAGTCTTTTGGTCTGTGTCCTGTGTTGGGAAAACACTCTCAACTCATATTATTTTCATGTATTGCTAAGAGGTTATTTTTAGGTGAAAGGCAAAAAAAAATCTACCAACTATGTTTTATAATCCTTATTCAGAAATGTATTTGACTCTTTCATTTTAGAAAAGAATAAAGGAAATCAGTTTACCTTTATTTTTTTGTCTCTTTACTTTTTATGCCAGCATTCCTAGCTTCCAGGATAAGCTCTCCCATCCACCACTGGGGGGTGGGAGCGGTGGGTTAGTGTAGCACAGGCTGCCCTGTGTAAGTGACTCAGAAGCAATTAGGGGCCTAAAACTAAAACGAATTGTTCCCACATAAAATCTTGTCAGTTGTGCATTAAAAAAAAAAAAAAAAAATATCCTTATGAACCTACAAGAAGAACATGGAAATTATTTCTTTGCTTACTTCAGTTGGGCTGGGCTGCTAGCAAACATTGGCAAATATGCTGAAATGGCAGCAGTAGCTGCAACAAACATGTTTTTTTTTGGAAAGGATACACAAACTGGAATGCAGAGACTTTCTCCTACAGGGGCAGTTCAAACACCGTGCCCATGTGATGCAAGCAGTCTCGTAAAATGCAGACCAGTTTCTAGTGAATGGATTGTAATGATACAAAAATAAATACAATGGAAAGTACTGCAGTTCGTTAAATGTGAGGCATGTGATTCTTTGCAACTGTACTAGGGCCACTAGTGAATTACCACTGCATTTTCACAAAACACACTGGAAATCTGTTCGGGCTTCCCCTCAGCACCACATCTGCCCCTTCCGTCAGGGACTCCCTAGGCATCCTGTAGGGCTTCACCAGGCATCTTGAGGTTGCTTCAGCCGCGAATTACCCCCGCGGGCAGGAAGGAGTCATCCCCCTCCAATCCAGTGTGTCGCATCAGGTGGGCCAACTGAGCACCCCCAGAGCCTGGTCGTATGGCTAAGGCGCCTGGGCCCATGTCCATGTGCAGATCTGGGAATTTTCCATGTTTCTTGCTTTCCCTCTACCCTTTGAGGATGATGGCACACAAGGAGATCCAAGAAGACGAGGGCACACCGAGACGTGCCACCGGTCCAGACCTCTACCAACGTTCTCCCCTCCCTGTGCTCTGCTATCCCGAATTGCACCTTCACCTGTGGTCACCCAGGTGGTGGTATTGCAACAGGATCTGCAGCTCACCCTCCCTATAGGAGGAGAGCAGCCTGCCGGGTGCTCGATTCTCCTTCCGGCCGGCCCTCCAGCAAACCGGGCTCGCTGCCGAACCTGGGTCACTGGCATCGTAAGCAGTAGCTCTACCGCTGCGTCGGCACGCCGTCAGTACTTGTAGTTTTTAACCAGGAAATTTACCCTGAAAATTGACAGCTCATTTACATAGAAACATAGATGATTACAGACAGAGAAAGACCATAAATGCATTTAGTCTGCTGTGGTCATACTACTGCCGCTCCAGCCTGTCACTTGGTGGGTGCCTAGTATGAGACCCCTATAAGTTGCTCAGTCTGTTTTGCTGGTTCCCCCATTCACTCATCTGTTGCTCCCACTGCTGTCAGCCCCTTGTGCCTGCCTGACACCACCTTGAATCCCTTCACTATCTCTGCCTCTACCACTCCCTTTGACAAGCTATTCCACTTGCCCTCCACCCACTCTGTGAAGAAGTGTTTCCTTGCATCTCTCTTGGTCTAACGCTGCCCTGTCGTTGCTGCACACAGAGTGCTTATGCAGCTCTGGCTCACTGCCACCTCTGTGTTGGAAACATCAACAGACAAAGAGTGAACACACAAGTGACTACTGTGCCTTCAGAAACTCCCTCCAGCCCCAGCAGTTTGAAGTGATGCCACAGGCTGGTGCAGGTCATGGGTCTGGCAGAAATTGTGATCCTCCTGTCCCCTCGACTTCCCCAACCGCACAACATTTGTTGAGTGCTTAAGTGTGGTCAAGCAGCCTTCAGTTGAGGGCATGTTCAAGAGCTCCTTCATACACCGTCGGGCTTGTCAACATCAACACCCATCGAACAGGCTGTCGAGATTTTTCTTGAACTTGCCAGCCAGTTGTCAGAGGAGCTTAATGAGGAGAGTCTCTCCTTAGACGCTGCTGTTCCTGGCCCTCACTCAGGAGGATGTGGCTCAGTTAGGGGTCCCTGACTGGGTTACTCCGGCAGCAGCCTCAGCCAGTGGTCATGCCTTTGAAGTCATTGCTACTGAGTGTTGCTTGCATTTGGTTTATCATGACACTCCGGAGGCTTCTCCTCGATGTTGGCCTCCAGAGGAATGTTCGAGGTTGGGACACCACTCACACTCTTGTTCCTGCGTGACAGGGAGGAGCTGCTATCAACTCTCCTCGACGTCTCCCCCCTCAGAATGGTACAAGATAAATTGCCTAAAATAATAAAAAAGGGAAAGTATAAATAAAAATAAAAAGTATCCTAAACGAAACCTGATAAACATAGACAAAAAACAGTGATCGTCACATCGAGAAATGGACTTTACTTCATCATATTGATTCTGTACCCTGTGTCAGTTCTTCACTGCTAGATCCAGTTTAAAGTACAAACCTGCAGAGATGTTCAGTAATTCCAATAAAAATCCCTCATGAGTATCAGGAATAGCTTTCCTTTCCAGAAAGTGCACTATGTGCTTTAATTAAAAAAAAAAAAAGAAAAGAAAAGCTTATTCAAGTAAAAATGAGCTGTAATTGCTTATGCCAATGGCTGGTGTTGGCTTGTGAGTTAAAAAGTTACCCTCAGACAAAACAGTCTTGCTGTCTAAAGTATTTTTTAGTGTTTTCTTCTCCAGTATATCAGCATTAGCTATTGCAACCTACTACTGCAAATACACAGACTAAATTGGAAGATGCTACTACTGGGTCAGAGAGTTAAATAGGTTTGAGATGTCAGTGCCATCAAACTGCCATGTAACCCTGCTGGCGCAAAAAGTTTAGCCAATGAAAAACCTACTTCTGAGTTTTTAAATGTTTTAAATGTTAAAGTCGCTCAAATATATGAGTATTTCAGCATTAAAACTTATACCTAAATTAAAATGCCATTAAAACACCATTTGCACTGAATTCTCTAACTCGGGCATTCAGGGGTTTTCAGCATGCTTTTAACACACTTTACTCCCTGTCTCCATAGCCCCAAATATTAAATATATTACATTAAGTAAACAGTATGCAATATAGAGCATATTTTTCTTATTCTCTTGTCCAGTCCCTTTTACAGTATTTTAACCAGGGCTCCAAATAAGGTGTGTACCGGCCTATTTTACTCACCTCATTTTAGGAAATACTCTTCAGAAAATGTTTTAATGAGTACCAGTACTCACCCAACATTTGTAAATACTCCCCACGCTAAAGAATAATGCTTCATAACATAACTGGTGTGTCAACAGGAACATTTTTTTTTGCCAGATTGACAGCACTTGTGTGAATCCCACTTTTGTTTTACTCACTGTTTTAAAACTGGTGAGTAAATTCCTACCTTCCAACATTATTTGGAGCATTGTTGGCACCTAAAATTCTTATCTAGAAAAAAAAACTAGAATTTTTTTTAATAAACGTACTCCTCAATCCACTCTAGCAAGACATTTGTACACATCTGAATTTCGTTTTACTCACCTCACTTTCAAAATGAGGAGTACAGGTACTCATCCCAAAAATCTTATATAGAGCCTTGATTTTAACATTTCTGTATTTCACTGTTTGGATGCAAAAAATATATGTGGTATGTCGACTGAGCAAACTTTTTTGTCCGTTGTCTTTTTGTCCTTTAATTTTATACAATAGTCTTTCTCTACTCACTTTCTTTACTCTTTCACACTTCCCCTTTCCATTCTAATCCCATATCCAGGCCGTAGTTCACAGTTCTTTCCAACTTCTTGGCTTCACTGAACTCTATCACACTGTCTATTCAGTATTCCGTAACTCAGCTGTGCCCTCACCGGGGAGACCTAGTATAGAGGGGGTCAAGGAGAGAGTACGCCTCTGAGCATAGTAATGTAAAAACACCATCAGTTATGCTTTACAATAGAAAGACCCTCACAGGCAAAGATAGCATACCAGTAAACTTCTTGTAAAAAGCATAAAAAAGTGCTTTTCCTCACTTCAAGACAAGTGCAGTCCTTTTCAGACCGCCACCCTATGTTATTTGTTCCACAAACCATGTTATAGACTGCTTAATAGTATCTGCGCTTAACACCTTTTGGCAGCAAGCTGAAACTAAAATACAAAAGACAATGAGAAGTACCACACTAAGCTTCAAAAAATAAACAGCCTGCCCCTAGGCAACTGTCAGGCATAAAAATGTAATCACTGTTTTGTTACTGCTCAGCTCACCTTGTGGCCTTCCTTCAGCACAAGGGTGTCAGGGTGTATTCGTATTTGGATGACTGGCTCCTCACAGTTCTGTCCAGGGAGGCAATGGAGCTTTTGTCCCTGAGACTAGGTGGGTCTGCAGTCCTCTGGGAGTGTGGAATTTATGGTTCTACATACCAAAAGCACGGAAAGTAACTTTGTGGCAAGTGCACCATATCTATGGAGTCATTATCTATGAGTCTGCGTCCATGTTGTGGTGACCCGGTCCCCTTTGACCATATACTGTTACTGAACTGGCTAGAGGAAAGGGAGATAAAAGCGTGTAGTTGTCATCTGTAACTTACCCTGTCAGCTTGATGATTTTAGTGTTCCTAATTTTATATTTACTTATTTAAATTTTGATGACTTGGTGGGTCCTCTGAGACAGTCAGGTCCCTTTTTTCAGGGGCGACCAAACGTTCCGAGCATAAGAAAACAGTACAGATAATTATGTATAAATATCACTGGATAGTTACATACATTCATGGGCTATACTAGCTAACCCACTCATTGGGAGACGGTACAAATTACAGGTGTCAATGGGTGGTGTGTATGGGTACTGTATGTTAGTATTCAGTTTTTTACTTTTATTTAAATATTATGGTATATAAAATAATCTGTGTAATAGGAAGCGTGATCAATGCATGTGCCATTGGAAATTTGCTTTTCTAGGGACATGGATATGTTGTTCATCACACTCATTGGCAGTATCCTTGCGCTTTAAATCTTGCGGAAGGTCTTCAAGCTTGCTCCTCCCACCCACCGGTGGTATAACTCTCGGCTCCGCCCATGGCCAGATCTTCCTTACGGCAGAGCTCAGGTTCCTCCTTAGCGCTCTGCGTTTGTGACTAGTTCCTATTTCTCCGTTTGCGATTTAAAAATAATACTTTGCAAAAAGACTTCAGTCTTCGATCCCTCGCGGCTGCGATGGATAAATCGACTCCCGGATTTCGGAGATGCCCATGCGGGCAGAAGATGTCTCGGACGGATCCACACTCCACGTGTGTCTACTGCTTAGGCCTTGAGCACGACCCGCAGGCTTGCGACCTGTGCTCATCTTTCTCGGCCTACGTCCTCGAAGACCGTGCTGCCCGATTGCAACTGGGCCGTCCCGAGAAGCGTTTCCCTCCGGTGAAGTCGAGGCCCGGTTGGCGGTGTCGCGGCGTGACTCGGCGGATCAGCTCGGCGGATGGTGCGCCTCGAAGAGGGCGCGGGCCGTATCTTCCTCGGCCGCGGCATTTATCCGCTCTCTCTGGGTTCTTCCTACACGGCTTCCTTTAGGAGCTTTGTCTGTCCCTCTCCACTAAAGGAAGGGCCTGCGTCTGCTGGACCTTTTCTCGGTCCAAAAGAAGGACAGGGTAAGTCCCTCCGTCGGCGCTCTTGGGAGGCGGAAGGTCCCTCTCCCGGGCCGTCGGGCCGTGCCCCGGTCGACCGCTCGGCTTGACCACTGGCCTCCACGGTGTCCCGTCAGGTCAGTTGACGGAGACTCCCCACTGATGAGTCGAGATTTTCTCGACCCATTAAACCAGGCTGTCGCCTTTGCTAGCCGAGATTCCCTCTCCCGTTCCCGGGGAGGAGTTGAGGATCCGATGGGCTCTCGCCTGTGCCTCCGGTTCAGACCAGCCCTCGGATGGACCTTCCGGGCAGAGGGTGTCGGTTCCGGCCGGCACCTCCCTGCACCCGACCGGAAATTCCGGGACTCACGGTCTCGGTCACCGGACCTCTTGGCGGTCCAGCCGTTCCCACCCGTCATAGAAGTAGGTCACCGGTCCTGACACGCGGTAAAGCGGCGTCGCCTTCGTCCCTCGTCCTCCTCCTCCGGATGAGGAGGCTTCGGCGTAAGTGCGATCGCGATGCGAGGACCTTATGTTCTAACAGCTCCTCCTGGCCGGAATAAGCCGACTCCGGCGCCTTCCCGGCCATTAAGTGGCTGTCACCGGAGCGGCCCGACACAACCCCTCGACTTGCCGAGGCTATACCAGGCGGTTTTACGGCCAAACCAGCTGCTCCACCGATTGCGGTGGAACCTCCGCCTCCACAGCCACCAATTGGGGCTCCGACCAAGGATTCTCGAGTCGGCTAAGGGTTTACCCATCGGCTGTCAGTTACCCTCACTCCCGACCGACCTCGGCAGGTGAAGGTGGCTCAGGCCAGAGGCAGCTCTTCGAGGACTCTTCCGAGTCCGAAGATGATTCCTCCTTCTTCTCCAAGCGACTGGACTTGAGTCTTCAGGAGGTCAGCCAATGGGACGATAGCCCGTCGTCCTTCCTAGGACTGCTCGGCTCATCTCGGAGTCTACCGGGATGGAGCTCGAACCCGTTCCAAAACGGGCCAGGTATCCCCTCACGGAGATTCTGGACCGAGGGGATTCTCCGACGGAGGCCTTTCCGGTGGCCGAGGCCATAGTGGGTCCGGCACTGGAACTTTGGCGGCGCCCTGCTTCCCTGCCCTCGCCTTGGCCAGGATGGCCAGAGAGTATCGGTCCCTACCGGTTCCTTGTCGGTTTTTGGAACACCCTCTGCTGAGGGTTGGTTACCGACAGCGTTTTCCGGTAGCGCCGGTAGCATCAGGGATGTGGACAAACCTCCTGACAAGGAGTCAAGAAGTGGACTATGTGGTGAAAGAGTCACGCTGCGTCCTCTCGCGACCGTCAGGCCAGTTAGGCCGTCCTCATGCACATTTTCTCATGCCCTGTTGGGCTCCTGGATGAGTCATCCTCATCTTCCCGCCCGATCTGCAGACTACGGTTAAGCAGGTGCGGGACCAGGGCAGGACAGTGGCCAAACAGCAGCTCCAGACTGCTTTGGATGTAGGGGACTCATGTGCCAGATCGGTGGCGGCGCGGTGGCTATCGTCGGCGGGCTTGGCTGAGGATATCCACCTTTGCCGGATACCCAGCACAAGTTGGCGGATGTTTCCCTTTTTGGGGACTGACTCTTCGACCCCTGGGTGGAAGGTCACCTGCAGAGGATCGAGAAGTCCAATGCCACTCGGACTCGGTCTCTTCCGCTCAGGACAAGGCATGAAACCACAACCCTAAGCCCTTTCGTCCTTCCTGTGCCCCGGTAGCCCGGTCCAGCAAGCGTCAGGGCCAGCAGGCTCAGCAACAGCATCCCAAACCCAAGCCGCGGCTTCCTCTAACAGAGGCAGGGAGGAGAAGGGCCAGGAGGAGGTCCCTCGGCGGTCTCTCACCCAAGCCTGCCCAGTGGCCGGGCTGAAGGTGCCAGCCCCATCCCGTCACCTTACCCTGGGTCCCCGATAGAGGCGGCTCCAGGCACTTCCGTTCCGCCTGGTCGCTGTTACCACCGGACAGGTGGGTCTTGGAGGTGGTGGGAAGAGGCCTGCCTCTGGAATCCGAGCAGGCACCACCCTTCCAGAGCCGTGCCCCTCGGGGAGGCCGGGATCCCAGCCTCACTGGCGGCTCGTCGAGCGACGCCGGCTCCTCCTCCACAAGGAGGTGGTAAGAGAGGTGGTGGACCCTCCTTCAGACCAGGGTTTGTGTCCAGGTACTTCCTGGTTCGAAGCGAGAGGGGCTGGCGCCCCATTCTCGACCTACGACCTAAACAAGTTCCTAAGGTCTCGGACCTTCAGGATGGTCACTCTGGCTCAGATAGCCTACCATCCTTGGAGCAGCGTGTGGTTCTCTCTCTGGACTTGCAGGGCCGCGTTTTTCACGTCCCTATCCGTCCGTCTCACCAGAATTCCTTCGCTTCGGCGGAAGGATCTCTCTTGATTCAAGCCATGCCCTTACTTGTCTCCAGCTCCAGGTCTTCGCAAATGCATGGCAGTGGTGACAGCATTCCCTCTGGCGCCGAGGGTCGGGTGTACCCTTACCTGGGCGACTGGCTGATAGCAGCTCCCTCCAGGAAGGAGGCGGAGTGGTCCAGAGATCTGGCCCTCAGGTCTGCTCTCAACTGGGCCTCCTTATCAGCGAGGCCAGTCGGAACTCGAGCGAAGCAGGTGATTTTATTCATCGGGCGCAGCTCGACTCTCTTGAGCCAGGCACGGCTCCAGCGGACAGGGCCGAGGTTCTTTCCTCCTTTGCCCGATCATTTCTGGTTGGGCAATTGCCCCTGCCCGGGACTTCCTGCGCCTCCTGGGTCTCATGGCGGCCTGTACCAGCGTGGTCCGTTGGGCCCGCTGGAACATGCGTCCCCTTCAGTGGGGACTGGCCAGCCAGTGGTGCAGCGCTGCGATCCCTTGGACCAGCTTGTATGCCGGTGACACAGGGGATGTGGGACGCTCTCCAGTGGTGGACCGTTCCAGATCATTTTGCGGGAGGGCATCCCGTTCGTCCGCCCGAGCCCGGCGGTCTCTCTGTCGACCGATGCCTCTCTGATGGGTTGGGGTGCCCATCTGGGGAACACCGGGCTCATGGCCTCTGGTCCCGCAGGAGTCCGATGCCACATCAACCTGCTGAGCTCCGGCGGTCCGCCTAGCTCTCCCGCCTTTGCTCCGTTCCTCGGGGTCAGTGGTCCGAGTCCAGGCGGACAATACCACGACCATGTACTATCTAAACCGCCAGGCGGGCCGCGCTCCATGCTTCTATGCAAGGAAGCTCTCGCATTTGGTCACTCGTGCGCAGCCTGGCGGATCTCCTGGCCATTCCGTGGCAGGGCCTCCACCCTGGCCGATGCCCTGGGCCGGATGGGGCTGCATCCCACGAGTGGTCTCTCTCCTGCGGAGGTAGTACAGCATCTGTTCTCCCTTTGGGGCACACCTCAGGTGGACCTTGTGCCCTCCATGGAGAGCGAAGCTGAGTCTGTTCCATGCCCGCCCCCTCAGCAGGGCTCGCTGCAGGGATGCCTTCTCGAGGCAGTGGACCCGGGCCTCTTTTACGCTTTTCCCCATTTCCCTTGATCCACAAGGTGCTTCTCAAGGCGAGGGAGGGACAAGGCGCAGGTGATTCTGATAGCCCCAGACTGGCCTCGCCAGTTCTGGTACCAGATCTCCTCAGTCTCAGCTCCAGGACTCCATGACAGCTTCCAGCTCGCCGGACCTGCTCTCAATCAATCAGGGAAGGTGTTCCATCCGGACCTTCAATCCCTGCACCTGCGGCCTGGTTCCTGGCGGCTAGAGTTCCAGGCTTTGGGTCTTTCCGACGAGGTCCTCAATGTAGTTGAGGCGTCCCGTAAGTCGACCAGAAAATGCTATGCCTTCAAATGGAAAAGGTTTTCCATTTGGTGTCAGAAACAAGGGCTTGGACCCTTCCTCCTGTTCCTATGGCAAGCATCTTGGACTATTTATGGTCCCTTTCTAGTCAAGGGCTTAGGTCGGCGACCCTAAGGGTGCACCTGGCAGCCATCTCTGCTTGCAGGCGGGCGGGAAGCAGTCGATGGCGCAGGAGGTGGTCTGGGCGCTTTTTCAAAGGCCCAGTGATCACATTTCCTCCAGTCACGGGAACCCCCACCTCCGTGGGATCTAGCTGGTACTGGCAGAAGCTCATGGGCAAGCCATTCAGAACCTATGCAGGTGTGCTCTCTCTCACCTGTCGTGGAAGACCGCCTTCTTGGTGGCTATCCGTCAGCCAGAAGGATGGGAGAGCTCCAGGCGCTTTCCGCCGAGTCTCCTTACCTGGTCTTCCACAGGGACAAGGTTGTCCTGCGCCCCACAGAATTCCTTCAGAAGGTGGTGTCGGAGTTTCACCTTAACCAGGTGTTGACTCTGCGGTGTTCTACCCAATCACACCTCGGAGCCGAATATAGGCCCATACTCTGGACCCTAGAAGGCGCTCGCTTATTATAAGGAGCGTGACGCTGAAATTGAGGAGAGGTTCGCCAGCTGTTTGTCACCTACGCTGAAGCCGCATCTGGCAGACCTGCAGCCAAGCGGACGATAAGCAGGTGGGTAACCTCCTGCATAGATCTCTGCTATAAGTTAGCGAGCATGGAGCCTCCCAGAGGATAAGAGCTCATTCTACTCGCTCATACTGCTGCAACGTGGCTGCTTCCAGGACGCCCTTATCCAGGAAATCTGCAGGGCTGCTACCTGGAAGTCAGCAAACACCTTCATTACCACTACCACATCGACCTTGAGTCACGCGGGATGCTGGTTTTGGGGCCTCGGTTCTCCAGTCTCTCTTTCCCAAGTAAGTATATGGGGTGTGTGCCTTTGCCTCCTCCTCCCGGAGAACTGCTAGGAGTCTGCCAATGAGTGTGGATGAACAACATATCCATGTCCCTAGAAATACAGGTTACTCACCTGTAACAGGAGTTCTAGAATGGTATAACTCTATTCCTCCCTACGACCCTGACCTCCCAGCCGCCGCACAACCTGAGCTTCCAGCGGCCAGATCTGGCGCTGCATGGGCGGAGCCGAGAGTTATACCACCCGGGTGGGTGGGAGGAGCAAGCTTGAAGACCTTCCGGCAAGATTTAAAGCGGCAAGGATACTGCCAATGAGTGTGGATGAACAACATATACCATTCCTAGAACTCCTGTTACAGGTGAGTAACCTGTATTTATCTCATATGGCTTGTTATTATCTTGTGTTAATTCTGATAAAACCTCGATTGATTTTTGGTTGATTGAATTGTGTCTAAAAATTATTTCCAACATTTTCATAGAGGTGTCAGTAGATCTGTTAAAAAGGAGTTTCTAATTAAATGGAAACACATTGTACAGCTGTTGTGCTAAATCTGCATGAAAACAATTGATACACATGGGACCCATTAGTTTTTCTCTTTTATGTTCTTTGAGCGTGGATAGAAAATTATATAGTTAGGTTGCAGCAAGTGAGAACAAAACATTGCAACATTTTGTATAACAAAAAAAACTTCTTTAGCTCTTTATTTTCATATTATAGAAAAGTTGGAACATAGGCAGAGGCATGTTTCACAGATAGCAAGCCAGTGCCTTCCACAGGAGCAATATAAGCATGACCCAAGATCACATAGAGCTTACAGTGAGATTTTTTTTTTTACTTCAGGTACTTCTCAGTAGGAACAAGTGAGAAATAGTTTTTGTTTTCTTTTATGCTTTGGATTTTCACTAGGTGGACAGAGTTGATCTTCGAGATGCGAGTCATGAACAGGCCGTGGAAGCAATACGCAGAGCAGGCAACCCTGTGGTTTTTGTGGTCCAGAGCATGAACAAGTCAAAAGTAAGTATAGCACTTAAACGAATATAATTCAAGTGGCAGTTGAGGCCACTCCTGCAGAGGTTTTAGTACAAGTTACTTTTCGTAGAAAGTATTATCTCAAAAGGTGCCTGCATGACTCAGTTGTAGCACATCCACCTTTGAGCCAGAAGGTCATGAATTGTAGTCCCATACTAGGATTAGGCTCATGCCATAACTGCCATGCTCAGGATCCAAGGAGAGTAGGCTGGAATCAGTCATGCTTCTCTTATTCCTGCTTTATATGAAGACTTGAATGTCTGATACCGAGGTACTGTATGAGTCTGTCGCCCCATGTGTAGCCAGTAGGGAGCGTGGAGAGGTGAAACAGCTTAGGATGGTGTGGCAGGGGGTCAGTGGGATCCAAAAACCTGTTAAAGCCGTCGAGGCAGCTGCCACTCTGGCACTTGAATCCATGCTCTGAGAGAGAGCCTGAATACAAAGGGCCCCTTGGTGGGTACAGCAGATTTTACAGCATCTTACAGACAATGCAGCTGTACAGGTCTCAGAAAGCCAAGTGGCCCTCCAAGATTTTTCCAAGTGTCTAACTGACTTCACTCCTTTCTGGTTGTTTGTGCCCCTGGCCAGCTTTATCATTATTGTTTTTAATTTATTACTAAATCTTTCTGGAGTCAGTCCCCTTAGAGCTCTACTCTTTTTGGTCTTGGTTGAGAGGCACTAGGACTTGTAGGAAGTTTGAATTTTTGAGGCCAGTGTACAGAGCTGGGGCAGGATATGGCAAATTCCAGCACTGATTGGGAGCATCCTCTGACCCAATCATCTCAGTTTTGTTTTCCAAGTCATTGACAGCACATATCCCTGCTTTGAAAACTGAACTTCGGGTTATGCCCGTGTGGACTTTGTATTCCTTCCCTCCTGCCCATGGCTCCCACTGTTTATATTATGGGAGCGTGGGAATTAAATCTCATCACTAGATTCTCACACAAAGTGAGTGGAATGTCATAGCCCTCTTTACAACATGGTGTAATGAACAGAAAGCTTCCATCTCATGAGCTGTGCCTTCCAAAACAGTGTACTTTGCAAGGGAATTCATCCTACATCACCTCCCAGGGCCAAGAGAAGACACTGATCTGCTACAGTTCAATGTCATGCACCATCACCCTCCTTCTCTTCATGTAGCGCTTCTCAGCATTACGTACAGTCCAAAATCAAAATCCTTTTAGACATAGATTGTCCCCCTGCCCTGAATCTTGCAGCAGTTGGGCAATAGAGAGTTGGCACCATGTTTTCTAGGGGTACTGGTTCAGCTCTAGCAGGTATTTCGAACACTGCTGAGGGGGCCACTGTGGTGGCACCCCTGGCACTGCCCTCACTGATGGAAACCTTGTCTTTGGTGTCTGGTTGGTGTCTGACACTTTGGAGCTCATATAAGTGGTAGTTTGTCAGCGTAGGCAGAGCCCAAAGCCCCTTCAGTAGGTCTTTTGGCCACTGCCTAGGGAGCCACATCAGCCCTGTCACCTCCCTTGCCAATGAAATCCCAGAATACAGCATCAGGCTTGATGCTAGTTGTGGTCCTGTCTCTAAGCAGCTCTTGCTGCCATTTCTGGTATTAAACCTCCTTCAGTCTTCTTCGCCAGAGACCTATTTGGCACCGACCCCAAAGCTGCATAGTATATATGTATTATTGTCTAAGGATCAGGCCCCAGAACCATTATCAGTACCATTCTTGGTACTGGCATGTACACAGTTCCTCACACTCCTTTTTTATCCACACCATCCTCAGCACTGATCACAGTGCTGACCTTGGAGCCATCATCTATGGTCAACATACAGTCCTCTGCACTGGTATCGTTATTTGCCTACCAAAGGACAGGTCATAGCCTTTTCTCCGACCATCACCTCTTACTTTTTGCTAGTTCTTCCTGCTGCATGTATACTTGACAGACAGTAGAACTTCGGAGGCCAGCCATTCTCATCCCCTAGAATGTCTGCTGCGGTTGTACCTTCAGCTAGACATTAAGTTGACAGTAGCCAGTTACCTCATGGTACTCAGGATTGGGGTTCTTCAGCTTTCACTGAGGCTTCCCTCTATGTTTCCTCTTCTAGTGAGGTGGTAGACTTTCAGGTTGTCACTTTCATTAATTGGGCATTAGGTTTCCGTCCTGTAGTAGTGCTTAACCCTTGGAACAGCCTGCTACTGTTACTCGTGTTACAATGCACAGAATTCCTTAGTTCCTCTAATGCAAGAAGATTTGGCTATAGCAGCTTGAAAAACACAAAAGCTCAGAGTTGAGGTATCATGTTCCTAAAGATTATCTGGACCACCCCTTTCTTCCAGGTCTAGGTTTCTCCCCATTGGCTTTTGGTCAGTCAGCTCATAAGATTTGACCGAGTCCTTTTCCACCCACGCTAGAATCCAGAAAGCTGGATTTTTTTCAGGTGAAAGCTCGAAACCTCTGTAGTGCTGTCTCTCTGCATAGTGACCTATCGAGCAAATGTCACGTGCTGTAACACTAGTAGTAGTAGGCTTTTGTTTAGTAAGTGCTTTTCAGAGCTAAAAGCACTGCACACAAGTAACAACCTGACAGCAGAAACTGTGCTACTGCAGATAGCATTTGCAATGTAAAGGCAATAAGGTGAAACATTTTAAGAAAGGCAAATGGAATTCTATATGAGAACAGTCACACAGATGCTGTAGATACGCTTACATAAACAATGTCTGAGGTGAACTGTGAAAACAGGACATCTGGCAGACTATGGTTACTGGCACTGAAGCTTCCTGTGAACAACATTATTCTTTGCTTGGTGCGGTTGGACAGTTGGCAGGAGGAAGCAGCCAGACACCCAGTGTGCCTGGCTAATGATACATCGGAAGTGACCTCCTGCTCTATAGCCTCCTCTGTATTTGTTGACCTGCCTGGCTGGCAGTGTTGGCTCCAGGATTTTACAGTGGGTGGGTGGGTGCTGGGGTGGTGTGCATACTTGATATGCAGTATTTAAACTTTACTTTTGAATGTATATTTTCTTACAGTCAGTATATTTGACTTCTTCAGTGAAGTGAAATGCAGCAGCAGCAAGCAAGTTACAAAGGGGGTGCAGCCATCACCATCGCTTCTCTAGATCTGCCACTAGTGACTGCTGTTGACAAACTAGTCCTTTATTCCTTGCAATAGGTGATGGATTCCCCTTTTCAAGGTACCTGTCTTTTTGACAAGAAACAGCGTGAGTTGTCTGGTCTCTCTCTCCCTCTCCATCCCCTCTATGAAGAGAGCACCAGGTTCTCAATCTCTGAGATGCCCTTGTGTTTCTCCCAGTATTGGAAGAGATCCCAGAGTCCCCAGGCATCTGTCCTTCGAAGTGGAACTGTCATCAGAAAAACTGAGTCGGGTCTGGCAAAGCTAGAAGAGTGAATTGCAGCTTCCTCTGTGTTACTCTTTTTTTCTGAAGAGTCTCGCTGACTGATCTGCACTTGTTCTTAGGTGAACTCCTCCCTTCTTATTTTATGCTGTTAACAATCTGACCAAAGTGTGGGGCTGTACGGAGAAGACTGAATCTAGAGTGATAGGAAGGTTACTTAATATAACTTGCGCTCTCGAGTAGACTCGATAGACCATGAGGCCTGTTTCTGCTGGCATTTTCGTATGTTCGTGTCATCTGGAATATCTCCTGTTACTCATAATTGACCCATCCGCCATACCTTCAGGAGGCATTCCATACTCTTTTGGCTTATGTTAACTAAGGAATCTTCATTTCCTGTTAAAAACTGTAGACTGATCATGTGTTTTCATTTCCTTCCTGCGACCACTGGTGTCTAACAGAAGCATTGCTGGTCCAGTGTTTATCTCACAGTAGGTTTGTCTTCTCTTTGATCCTTGAATTTCCCTGTAATTTATGGACCGAGTTGTTTTTTGTTTTTTTTGTGTGTTTTTTTTTTAGAGTATACACCCTTTTTACATTTTCCCTGCACAAATCAGTTCTTGTTTTTACTCCATTAATTTATGCGATTGCAAATTTCCATATGTGTTGGGCCAGGGGGAGTCACAACAGTGCTTTTCCTCATCATTTTCCTTCATGGGAGCTCAAGTGTGTATGTGATCTACCCACTTTTTGCCTGTGGGCTGGTGCATGTCTTGTATACTGCACTCTGATTTGATGGTTTCTTGTGTAGTTTGTACAGTTTTTTTGGAAATCAAGCCTCTCTTGGCTGAAAACAAGCCAAGGTTTTGCTTACTATTAACATTGCTCTGCACACAAAATAAATATTTAAATTGTCTTTTCGGGCACCCCACAGTTTCTTCCCCAGCTGTTCTTTGACAGGGGACTGAGTTTTTCAGGGATGGGCCTTGCTGGGGCACCTTTATGTTTAGGTGAGGTAATCGCTTATTCCTCACCAGCAAGCTTTAGTTTACTTCCCCATGATACACCTTCCCATGTGTTGTCTGGCAGTTCTAAGTTACAATCATTCTGTCTTTGCTTTATGATGCCCTATCTTCTCCATACTGTTGTGTCTTCTAGTGTGTTTGTATGTGTACAATACTATAATTTCCCCCTTCTCTTCAGTATATGCTTTCTCCTAGCTCTTTTTTTTTTTTATTCTTATTTTATCCCCCACCGACCGGTCCCCTTCCTGCCGCGCCCCAATCACCACCACCAGGCTACTTACCAGCCATTGTCTCTCGCCAATTTGAGGCTTCAGTTGACCCGGTGCGGCGAGGAGACCAGCTTCATCCTGCCGGTCGGCTTCTTTTCACCTCCGATTTATCCCGCCCCAGAGCGTGGAGCCAAGGTGCGCAATGATGTCAATGGCCGACCTGCACACGCTTCCATACGTTGTATGCCGGGTGTCTAGCTCAACTCCGCCCCCCCAATGTGGGTTCATTGCACTGGCCCCAGCCACCGCTAGGGTCCAGTCAAGCAGCGGACTCCATCCCCCCCTCCCCAGGACAGGAGAGCTGTCCTCCGGACACTCGATCCTCTCCCTCTCCAGTCGATCCCCGACAACCCGCTCACACCATGAACATGGGTCACCGGCGTGGCAAGGGGTAAGGCAACACTGCCTCAACCCTCCATGCCACTGGGCCAGCATTTTCTCATAGCTCTAAAAAGAGACTGGGGCAGTTCCTGCTTCCCCCTGCTCGAAAAGGAAATGTTAGAATTTGGGTCTGAGGGTGCCCATGTCAACACTGGCTTGTGCCATGCAGCATGTTGATGCTATATGTTGGCACCATCAGTCCACCAAGGGGGTGGCTTGTGCAGCTGTTGTGTACCAGTGCCATTGGACAGTGGCGCCAGTCCAAAACATTTTGAAGACCCAAGAATGTGGCTCTTGGAGGGGATACTTCAGAAGATCAGTAGTCATGGTAAGTAACTTTCCTGTCCCTGAGTATCCTCTCATCCTTTTGAGATTACAGTTTAACTCTGGTTAAGTGTGAAGACCAACAAGAAACTTTTGAGTAGACCAGCCAGGGAGATATAAGGAGGCAGCAGTATGGATGATGAGGTTTATCGGGGCTTTATGGGCCCTCCCCCCCAAGCAAGAAAGGTTTTCACAGAGCCCTTGGATCTCTTGGACTGGTGCTGTTTATGGGGAGAAGTGACAGGGAGTAACCAGGTGTATTAGTTGGAAGTGGGGGAGGCTAAGTGTTGGAGTCTAAGGGAATAATTTGAAAGATACAGTAGTAAATAAGATTATTTCCATCTTTGTATCACAAATATTACCTTTATTTTGAGGAGTTTGCTGCGAGAGTAGATGTAGTATGTAATAGTTTCAGTAGAATTGCTTCAAGAAGAGCAGTTGTGTATGCCACCTTTTAAATAGGGCCACAGAACGCTTGAAAAGTGATTACTGTTGAGTCCTCCTTCCCAGGTTATCTGAGAACATGTTGACAAGATAAATTAAGTAAGCAATAACCCACAACAGGGTGTGAGGTTATTGGGGATTAATCAACACCCTGGGTGCAGTGTGAGGCACAAGGTTGCAAGCTGAGTGTCCTCCTAGCACCCGGGGTGTTGATTAATCCTCAGTAACCCCATACCCTGGAGTGGGTTACTGCACTTATAACATGGGTTGTAACACAACTATAATATGATTAAGAAAAATGTTTTTATTGCTCTTGAAAGTCATGAAATCATATGGTATCCTGCTGCCAGACAAAGTAGTCTTCAAATAATGCATAGCACAGTGATGTTATGAGACGCACATGGCAGAAATGTACTATTAGGTGTATTTCTGTCATTTCTTGTTCATAACATAACTGTGACTCTGATTTCTGCACTCCGTAACAGTATCTCGATTTAGAACTGCTGGCTTTCCCTCTATGCGCGTCTCTCTTTCCATGCACACAATTGAGCAAGGTTGTGTGTTTCTGCCACTGGGGTTACTCAGTTCAATGTCAAATACATAATAAACAAACTGTTGTAAGGCTATCTGCCACCACAGTGTTGCCTCTGATTGAATGTCCTGCCTCACCTCTCTCTTGCTCGTGGAGAAGACTGGGGGGGGGGGCTCATCCTGGGGAATGGAGTGCCACAAAAGGAAAGTACTACAGGTCCTACATTGCTCACATAATTAATACTCTGGTCCAAACAATAACAATGCAATACAGCACCCCCAAACCACATACGATCTGCAGGAAACATGCCCGGTCTCTTTCTCATGACAGCTGTCACAGCTGCTCTGTTATCAGATAACCGTGCTGCCTCTTTCCCTGTTTACTAGAGAAGTCTGTCTCCATCACTTTGCCACTGTACATTGCATGATCGGACTCTGTGTGTTTCCTCTCTACCTGTGCCTCTCGCTTATAAACTGCCAAGAAGTAATGACTCCCTCTCTTGCACTGCCCTTAACTAAATACAGGACAGAACAGCAAATGACCACACCCGCACCTCTGGAAACACAGGACAGCATCGACAGTGTGATGTCAGCTAACAGTTTCGGGGAGAGAAAGAGAGAGAGTGCACACTCACTGACAGCCTGCTATTGAATTTTACTGCTGGTCTCTGCTGCAGCAACTTGCTCTCACTCTGTCTCTCGCTGTCTCTCCCCTCTTTCTTTCTCTCTGCAGTGGGTGGCACTGACTCTCCCACTCTAGTGCTCACCTGCATGTCTCGGTCCTGCTCTGTCACTCTCTGAGTGTGCAGACACTGCCAGCCAAACATACAGAAAAACAGAGAGAGAGAGGACATTTCACTGCCGGTCAGCTCCTCACCACTGCAGTGGCTTGCACAAGGCAGGGTACATATGCCACGCTCCCGCTCTCTCACTTGAGAGTTTACATGGCTGCCAGTCAACTTGTCTGTCCTCTGCAAATAAGGAGAGCTGGCAGAGCATCTCTGGAGTCTCTCTGCGGAACCGTGGATTAATGCTTACTTAGTCCACAGGCACGCAGAGTGACTCCACCAATTGCATTGCTCGTTTCTGTAACCCATTGTATAAGATATCTTGCTTAGGACACAAAAGGGCAAATCATTGCATCCCATCAAGCATAGCAAGACCAGTGGTTTTACATGCTGCACAGCACACAGAATGAATAGTTTTAAAATACATAACTGCGCCAACAGTGGAAATAAGATCTTGGAGCAAATCAGAGGTCCTCTGACTTCTGTTACAGATGTCTATCAAAACTGGCCCCTTCCTAGAAACCTAAACATCTGAAAGCTTACTTATTCAAATGGTTGAGAAGGTAATGGCCACACATTTAGTCCCAAAGTGAAAACCGTGTGTAACTAGCTGAGATTTCAGGGGTTCCCACATAAGCCCGAAGAGCATGCACTTCTCAGTTTGTTGCACTTTTGTTTATTGTCATGCACTTTTTTACATGCCATTCAACTAATTCCATGTTTATTCATTTGGTATTTCATACTGCCTTTTGTTTCCCAGCCAGAGCCTGTGCATAGTTCTTCATCAGCGTCTCATTCTGGGGAGAGCCCTCCACCTACTAACCCATTTTACCATCAGTCACCTAAGGTAATGTCAGTAGTGCCAGACTTTCTGAACACTGGTTATTTTGCAGAGCTCTAGCAGATGGTAAGGCAGTTATAGCTGCCTTGCATTAATTGAAATATTTAAAGCAGGAGTGTTTTACCCTGTTATGCGTGACACATTTGCATTTTCCACACAAGTGATGCATGCTCTCAAGCCATAATCACGTCTTTACTGAAGACACCAAGATGGATTGCAGAAATGATAAATTTCCTCTTTTCTAACCCTGTAATCCCTCACTTCTGGTTTTACTCTGTGCATCAGTCTCCATAGAGACAGATGCCTCATAGACAGTCCCCATTCTAAGAATATAACTTAGAATGCAGAATAGGTATTTGTACAACTCTGCAGCTACTTTCCACCCAGGCAGTTGCCAGATTTGTTTCTCTGCTTAGAGAGAAAGGTCACATCCTGAGTCAAGCCCTGATATGGCTGGGTCTCCAGTCGTTCTGTTATTTTACAAACAAACAAGTAACTAGTAATTGTGTTTATTTTGGTCATACTCTGCTTTACTTAGGATAGTTTTGGTTAAAAACCTGGTCCATCTGGCTCCTGTTTTGGTTACCCTTTTTATTTTTAGGGACTCTTGGCAATTTTTGCCACTTAACTGCTTTCTTCAGTGAGTGGTCCTATTTCGTTGAGCCCTTCTGCTCAGACATGGAGATGCTTTTGCTTTTAGTTTCAGTCTGTGCTCTCTCACCTTAATTAATTGCTTCCTGTACAAGAAGCCGTGATCTGACCTTTGACACAGTGTTTTGGGGGTAAGACACAATTTTACTGCTGGTCTCTTAAACGGCTAGTTTGAGCTTTTTTTTTTTTTTTTTTTTAAACATTTTTCATTTATTACTGGGATCCCTCTACATTGGCACTGCAGAGAGGCTAGAAAGATTTTTATAACTCGTTCTTTTTGCTCCTGGCAAAGGCAGACTGCCAAAGGCTCAATTTAAACTGCCTACGATCAGATCACAGCCTTATATTTTTTTGAATTCTGCATTGTTTTGCCAAAAAACATAAATTAGAAGGGCAAATAAATTAGGATTCATTGTGGCTTCTCAGTCTGCCTCATTGTCACCAAAAAATTAAAAGGGCTCTGAGGGCGTTCCCAGTGATGGTAGAAAGCACACATCGGAAGGTTCTGTTGTCTCGTGTTCAGCAGCATCAACACCAACTGTAAAGGGTGACGTGAAAAATTGTAATGCTGCTCAGCCATCTGAAAGGCATGGTAAAGAGGGACCAGATCAGGATGTCCGAAAGGGGGGAACTGAATCTGTTGATGACAAAAATATACATAAAAGAGCCTCTGAGTAGACTCTGGAAACAATGCCTGCTAAGGAAAAATGTCACTGCCACTCCTCCTGAATAGAGAAGGGAGCAGGCAGATGATGAAGGAAAAAATGCCCTCATCAGAGGACATATTAAACATGCGCCAGTTTTTCCAAGCCTTCCAGACTGGGGGACATTTGTAACAATATATATGCCACCTCTTCTCTTCAGGCTCAGGTTCCAGCCTATCTGCCTGCAGAGAAGGAGGAGAAAGAGTGAGAGTACTATGCACAAGAGAAGGAATGTGATCCAATCAGAGGGTGCACCTGAGCAAGATGTTGTCTCCCTTCCAGGGTATGATGAGGACTGCACATCTTTTTCCTCATATGTCAGACATACGCTTGACACTCTAAATCATCCACCCTCAGGAAACTGAGGAGGATGAAGAGGATGCTGAATTTATGGACCTGATGGCTATTGCTCCCTCAAGGAGGTTGGTAGTCTCTATACTCAAGTCCCTTAGGAAGGCCATATCAAAAGTCATGTTTGTACCTACTTCAACTGTAGCCATCAGTAAAATGGTTGCTAAAAATTACCAGGTGGATAAACAGGTAGAATACTTTTATGCCCACCCTGATCACCAAGATGTAGTCCAGACTGCTGCTTGAGAGACAGCAAAAGTCACGCTGTCTGCACAGTGTCCAGAAAAGGACTAAAAAGAACCTGAATGCTACAGCCAAGAAAGTTTATACTACAGCTTAGTTTATTCAGCATATATAGCACAGAACTAGAAAGCACTGTGGAACACAGTTCTGGCACTTGCTGATAGAGCAGACAGTGATCTGGCACTGGACTTGGTAGTTACTGCAAGATCAGCCTTGGTGCCACGAAATACCATTTCCAGACTGCTGTGGACACTAATGACATGGCAGCTAGAGTTCTATCTCATGTGGTGTCCTTAAGAAGATTCTCTGGGTTAAAGGACTGCTATCTTTTCCCAGGATACCCAGACAGAAGCCATGGATTTCTCCTTTGAGGGAAATTTCAGTATCTTCCAGGACCAATCTTTGATCATTGATTAACATAAATGGGTTCTGAGCTGGAAGCGCTAGAACCCTGTGGCTCAGAACTTTTTAGGATGGCCCAGTGCAGATAGGCAGTGTGTTTGCTGTACAGGCGACTAGCTACGCACTGCATAACTTATCGACTTTGACCCCTCAGCTGACTCAGTTCCTTTTTCCTTGACATTGAGTGTGCTTCATTTTCGATGTTGTTTGCCTGCTGGGAGTCAGAACTTCACGTCTATACGACAACAGCGTTCAGTTCATTCAGTTTTAGCCTTTATAGCTAGTGTTCATTATTACTGTGTCAGTTTAGTATTTAAAAAAAAAATGTTTTTCTGTCAGTTTCTCAAAACCCTACCAAACATCAGTTGAAGATCCTGGAGACAGATGGTGATGGTCGGGAGCTCCTTGACCGTGTCCAGTCCACTTCCCTCACTCAGGGAGGGCTCTGATGATGGGTGGTCCTGTGTTCAGGAGGGAGGACAGTCCTCCTGTAAACACAAAAAGAAATGGCCCCATTGTTGATCCGGTTGGAAACCCAGAGCTGCTTGACCTCAAGTTCTTCATCTTCCTGTTGGAAGGGGAAGAAATGGTATTGCTTGAGATCGCTCTTTGGTAGGTCTGCCGAAAGGCCTGTGGCATTCAGGAGCAGGAGGCCATCTCTGGTGCCATCAGTGTCCCTGACGGTTTCTGCTTGTGGGTGTTCCAGGTCGTGGGCCCGGAGTACCTCCCTTTCCTCCTGTGGGGACTCTGGTGAGCAGTTTCATCACTGGGCAGCTCTTATGGAAAAGTGGGAACAGCGTGTGACTTGCCTGCCTCTTCTCACAGAACCGGCTCTAGACCCTATGAAGCCAGGGGTGCTGGACCTGCAGTCGGGACACTCTAGCCAGGTAGAGTATTTGGCTCCGGCGATGGCCTCTGAGTCCTTGCCAGTGACCGTGCTGTCGATGCCTGTTCCACTGGCTGCACCCCCTTGCAATGTCACTGTCTTGGGACAGGCCCATGTACCATCCCTGGTCACTTCTGTGCTGGCTGGACCGATGCTGCAGGTAGCACTGTGCCCTGCGCCAGGATCAGGTCTTTTCAGGCCTGTCCTGGCACTGAGAGATATCTCTTGGTGCTAGGCTCAGTGTCTTGTGCTGGTGCTGACTCCTTGTTATCCAGCGCTGGGCTTGGCACCGAATCCTTCTTGGCTGGCGCTGGGCCCAGCACCGACCCCCTCTGTGCCAGTGTCACCTTTCTTTCCGACTCCCAGAGCTGGGTTAGGTGTTGCTAGGTCCACCCCTCACCCAGCCCCTCTTTCTAGAGAGGAACTAGAGGGGGACAAGTCCGACCTCAACCTCATCATTTCTAAGGGTGGAGATGATGACTCTTTTTACAGCCTGGACAATTCAACTCCAGTCCCTTCTCCTGTTCCTCAGGAGGATCTTTCTTTCCGGGCTCTACTTCCCAATAAGTATACAACCCTTGCTTTTGAGACTTCTGACATTGACCCAGGGGAAACGTCTATGTCTGGAGTGGCTGAATGTTTCCACAATGCCGGTCAACGTTATATCTCCCATTCCCCGTGTTTGAGACTTTCTCGGATGCAGTTTGGGCCAGGCCTGCGTCTATTCCCTCTGTTGGCAGACAGACTGTAAGTATGCTGCCCCTAAAGACAGGTCTGTTTTGGCTTCCCAGCCTATTGCTGACAAGATTGTCATTCTGGATGAGAATGACGAGGCCCTTCTACTCCAGGAGTTTACAGCGTATCCCATCAATAAGGAGTCTCATAAGATAAATACGATGGGGAAAAGAGCTTTCGCTGCAGCTGCCCTTACTATACGAATAGCTAGCTACCAGGGGCATTTCTACAAATATGAATATGCCCTTTGGACCTCTCTCAGGTGTCTTGCAGAGACCTTGCTGGATTCAGAGACTCAGCAGAAAATACTAAAGACTATTACCCATGATGCTGACTTAGTCATCAGTTGAAGGCAGCTATGGATGCATTTGACACTGCCTCCTGCTCTACTGCTGCAGGAATCTGCCTCAGAAGGCACTTTTGGGACCAGCTCTGTGGCACCAGGTGATAGGGGTTTGCCTGGCACTCTGGCGACCTGGGTTCGTGCCCCAAGCCCGGGACAGCTGGAACGGAGACCAGCAGGGAGGGCTCAGAGCGTCCCATGATGCTCTCCTCCTGGGGGGGGGGGACGCTAGCCATTCCACTCTTAGGGAGGCTCCTGATGGCCCTTCGGGGCAGCGCACGTCTGCAGTGTGGGTGACCACGCACCGCTGGGTTGTACATCCAGGATGCCACAAGCGTGCGGCCGTACTTTGGGGAAAGTGGAACAGCCTTAACAGAAAATGGCTGCCTGGCCATCCGGATGACAGCGACCCTCTCCCTCATCTGCCGCGAAGCCGGAGGTGTCCGTGCTGCATCCTCGCCATGCCCCGATGAGGAAAGAAGAATGCATGTAATGCAAGAAAGTCTCCTCTCCCGGTCGTGACTGCAGGAGAGGGGCCCCCCCCAAACGACGGGGTATGTCAGGTCAGCCAGGAGGATGGCATGAAGAGGGACAATGGACGGTGATGGGGGAGTTTAGTGGGCGCGGGTAAGCTTGGTCGCCGGAAGGAGTGGATGACCAGGTGTGCCCAGGGGATAAAAAGAGCACCAAAGAAGGCAGTTTTGGCTTCAGACATCTTGCTTCTCCAGAGATGTTCAGAGGCAGGAACGTGCCTTTCAGTGACTCCTACCTCTTCAGTCAACACGTGGAACAGTTCCTAGATGCCTCCCAGAAGACCAGAATGGCCATTAGGACTTCTTGGCTTTCCCCTGCTCATCCCCAAAGGGGAAAAAGGTGAGTCTGTTACCATAATAAGCAGTCCTTTTGTGGCAAAGGCAAGGGAGCCCAGGTCAAGTCCCAGCCTCCCCAGCAGCGGAAGAAAGTACAACCAAAGGCACAGGCCCCGAAAGAGTCCAGTGCCACTCTTTAAACTTCTGGCCCTGGTCCTGCCTCACCTGCCCAGGGCACACCTCTCTTCTCTGGTGGGGGGGGGGCCGGGGAAGACTCTGACTCAGTTTTACTGTCAGTGGGAATCCACTACCACAGACAAATGAGTCTTGAGGATCATTCAGGAGGGATACTCACTAAATTTCTCGGCACTCCCTCTGGATTGTCCACACAGAAAGCAGCACCCCCTTTTAGCAACCACATCGGACCTTCTTGCGAAGGAGATTGTGGGCCTCTTGAGCAACAGAGTGGTGGAAGTAGTGCCGGAGGTGGAGCGCAACACAGGCTTCTACTCCCATTACTTTCTCGTTCCAAAGAAGTCAGGGATCATGCACCCCATTCTCATTCTCAGAAAGCTGAACAAGTTCATACACTGGGAAAAGTTTAAAATGGTCTCCCTGGGGCACCTACTGCCGCTTCTCAAGCCTCAGGACTGGTTGGCTTCTCTGGACATGCAGGATGCTTACCAGCATATTCCCAATCCATCCCAGCCACCACAAATTTCTCTGTTTTGTGGTGTTGGGCCAGCATTACCAATTCTTGGTCCTACCCTTTGGGCTATTCTCAGCACCTGGAGTCTTTACAAAGTGCTTTGGAGTTCTCGTGGCACATCTTCAAAAACTTGGACTGCAAGTTTTCCCCTATCTTGATGACTGGTTACTAGCTAGCCCATCCAAACAAGACACGAAACAGGCAGTGACCACAGCAGCTCAGTTCTTTACCACTATGGGAGTTCTCCTAAACTTAAAAAAAGTCGCATCTTAGGCCTTCTCAGCAACTTCTCTTCATAGGAGCCCTCTTGGACACCACCATGGCGATGGCCTTTCTTCCGGAGGACAGAAGGAAGGCGATCCTTCAGATGGCTCAGTTTATCATGGAGAACAAGTCCATTTGGATTCACTCCATGCAGCGAATGTTAGGTCTCATAACCTCCTCCATCTTTTTTTTTTTTAATCCATTTTTGTTCCCATTTTCCGCTCCTCCCCCCACCCTCACGTCCTTGGTGTGAGCGTGCACATGTGGAGGCACACGCACGCCACACACTACAGGATGCCCCTCCCTACTGGTCACCCATCTACCCACCTGCACCATCAGCAGACCTTCACCCGGTGGTGGCAGGACTGCAGGAGGGCGATCCTCCCTACCTGGAAGAAGAGAACTGCCGCTAGGCAGCTCAGTCCTGCTCCCACCCCCCACCCCCATGCCGGCTCCCCGATGACCCGAGCTCATTCCCAAACCTGGGTCGCCGGCGTGGTGTGAGTAACATGTCCAGCACCTCAACCCTCAGCGCCACCAGTCAGCTAGCCTCCTCAATCTTTACAGTACCTCTGGCTTGCCTGCACATGAGGACAACTCAGTGGATGCTCAGCACACAGTGGTCTTCTGTAATGCATCTTCAGTCTTACCCATCAAAGTGACGGCCCTGCTTCAATCGCTTGCATGGTGGACACAGGAGGATAGTTTTCTTCAGGATCTCCCCATCTCCCCCAGAGCCTCAGATAACCCTTACCATGGACGCATCACTGCTGGGTTGGGGAGCCCATTGTCAGGGCCACCACACACTGGGAGTCTGGGACCCTGCAGAGTCCCACCCTATACATCAGTGTCTTGGAGATGAGACCAGTTTTGCATGCTCTCCTGACTCTGGTGGACTTTGTCACAAAATAATCCTCCAGACAGGCAACAATTTGGTCATGTACTACATCAGTAGTTCTCACGCTTTGTCGTAGTGAGCCTCCCCCAAGCCTTGGAAAAGATCTTGAGCCTACCCCTAAAAAAGAAATAATTTTGGGCCTCCCCATAGTTAGAACAGCTATCATACTTTGCACAGTATACAAGGAATACAGTGACATGCCTTGAGTAGTTGCTTTCATTCTCATTTTATTGAACTTATCATTCTCCCTCTGTATAACACCCCTCCCCATGTCAGCCTACTCGCTCCACACTTCTGAGTTTTGGACCTTATTTACCCCTTGCTGCAATATCTCCATGAGTCAGATTGCTTTCTTTGTCAGTTTTGCCTTGTTCTTAAACACCTTATCGGGGACCATTTTGCTTTGTCCTGCTCTTGCTCCTAGTATCTCTCTGCTCAGCCTTTATTTTTTTGCTCTTCTGCAGCCAGTATAATGGGTCAGTTGTTACTTTGTTTCTATTCATTTGTATTATTTTGCATTCTGTTTTGCACAGTTTCCAAGAATTGTATTTCCTCCATTCAGCTTTCCCCCGTCACACCATGAAACAAGTGTTTGTTGTGTGCGACTTTCCTGGTCACCCATTTTGTACATACATTCGCATGCCATTATTCACTTTAATTTGCCGCATCCTTTCACACAAAGCATCCAAAACTTGACATTTAAATATAGTACATTTTAAGGCTTGCTTGAGCCTCTACTGGAACAGGTTGGGGCCTCCCCTGGGAGGTTGGTGTCACCATTTGAGAAACCCTGTACTACATCAACAGGCAAGGGGGAGGACACCCTTATCTTCCCTGTAGGGTGGCAGTGGGAGTGTGGGAATGGTGTCTGGAGCAGGATGTTCTGATACAGGTGATTAATCTCCCAGGGGACCAGAACAGCCTATCGGACGAGCTTAGCCAAACTTAAGCAGATTCTCATGAGTGGTTGCTGGCACCATATGTCACGCAGTCTCTCTTTGACAAGTGGGGAACCCCAGAGGTGGACCTTGCTGCGTCCCCCACTCAATGCTAAACTGCCACGATTCTGCTCCAGAAATCCAGAACGTGGCACTGTTTGTCAGGATGCATTCAGGCTGCGTTGGACAAATCGCTTTCTGTACACATTTTCTCCTGTTCCCCTAGTTCAGAAGGTACTGCTTAAGCTGGAGACACACGTGGGCGCAATGATCCTGCTCGCACTATGCTGACCTTGGCAGATATGGTTTCCTTGCTTGACAAATCATCATTCCAGCCTCCTCATCCACTGCTGGATCCTGCCCTCTTGGGTCCTGATTACCTCCTTATTTCACCTCTGTCTGCGGGGCATTGGATTTGTAAGGGACGCTGTGGCGCTGAAGGCGGCATGACCTGGGTGGGGGAGGGGTCATGGGGGGGTCCCCTCAAATGTGTGGCGCGTGGGTCAGGGGACCAGGAGCACAGGCAAGGAGGATTTCAGGCTGGACGGGAACCGGTGGAGCTGACTGGCCGATGGGCCCTAGCCAAGCAATGACCAGGAGGGAAAGAAAGTTTATTAAAAAAAAAAAGCTGGAGGACCAGGTTCGTGCCCACTCCACCAGAGCAGTCACTATGTCCCTGGCAAAGATTCACCCTGTTCCCATCACTTATATTTGCAGAGCTGCCATCTGGAGCACAGTGTACACCTTTATCAAGCACTATGCCCTGGATGTCCATGCCAGGCAGCATGCCTCTTTTGGCAGGACAGTCCTTGATGGACTTCTGTCCTGAGTGAGCTCCAGCTCCTACCGCCCTGCCCAGGGGACTACTGTCTGAGCTTGGTACTATAACCCATTGGTGTGAATCAATTGTCAAGATTGGTTGTGGAAGATATTAAAATGACGTACCCATCGTAATTCTTGATCTTCTTGGACTGTCTTCACCATTGATTCACACACCCACCCACTATCCCCCAGGCTCACTCTTTTGTTCGTTGGTTTTCACCCCTTGTTTTTTGTTTGGTCTGTGAAGACACTGCTTTCTTGAATGTTGACCCTTCTTAGATAGATAACAAGGACTGTCTTATGCCTTTAGTTAGATTATGCTGCACCTCCTTGGTAAAAAAGGTACTGAGGCAGTTGAGGGCCAGTGCCGAGGTAAGTCATACAGTGTGAGCTAGTCTCGCGGTGCCGTGCATACGCGCAGCCTACCTTGGCGCTAGCCCTCCTAAAAAGTTCTGGCTCCCACAGGATCCTAATGCATCCAGCTCAGAACCCATTGGTGTAAATCAATGGTGAAGATGGTGCAAGAAAAGAAAATCAAGAATTATGGTGAGTATGTAATTTTAATTCTAGGATCGTGGATATGTTGTTCTAGCCACACTGTTTGACATGTCCTTTCCCTTTAAGAATCTTGCCGGAAAGTCTTGAAACTGGCTTCTCCCACCCACCCGGGTGGTATAACCCTCGCCCTGCCCCATGATGCCAGATCTTGCTTTCCACTGGAAGATACAGGTTCCCTCCTTACAGCTCGCACATTCAGTAGGCCCTGGCTTCAAAATCTTCGGATTTGCTTAAAATTAAACTCATCAGAGTTAACAAAAATTGCTTTGCGATCTCGATCGCTATGGAAGATAAATCTTCTCCAGGTTTCTGCCGCTGCCTGTGTGGGCAAAAGATGTCTCGCACAGACCCGCATGCCACGTCCGTGTATTGCCTGGGTGTCGGACATGACACCCAGGCTTGTGAGATGTGTCATGCATTTCACTCGAACGTCTTGGACGATCATCTCGCATGGCTGAAATTGGGCAGACTGGAGAAACAGAATCCGTCAGTCAAATCTAAAGAAGCCTGATGGGTAGTCTCTGCGGCTGCGGGGTCCGCTGAGCAGCTCGAACAGATGAAGGCCTTTGAGGAAGAGGCGGCTCGGGCCACGGATTATTCCTCTAAGTCTTTTTTCATCCCACTAAACTTGGGCTCCACTTTCTCCAGATCCTTTCGGGAGATGTGCCAATCCCTTCCCACCAAGGGTGAGGGGCCTTTGGGCATGCATGACTCTGTCCCATAAAAAGGACAAGGAACCAAGAGAATCTTTGTCTCACTGACAGCGTTCCTGGGATCATGAAAAATCTTGATCCCGGGAATCACCTGTCTCGACTTCGGTCGTGGTTGTGGCCTTGGCTGCTGGTTTCACGGTTCCACCGTCAGGCGAGCCGGCCCAGACACTGGAAGACATTCTGGTTGAGATCATTCTTGACCCAGTCAACCCGTTGTCGCCCGACGAGGCTGACAGCTCTTAATTCAGGACCCTGTCCTGCCTGATGAGGAGACCCAGCTTGCTGGGAACCCCGTCAGAGAACTGGTCCCCGACCAGGAAGAACCACTGGCTGACCCCGTCGGTCACCCTGACGATCAAGGTTGAGGTCTCGAGCCCCTTCGATCGACAGGCCAAAGCAGGTGCACAAGTGCTCTAAGAAGAAGTGTCGCCGACATTCTTCTTTGTCCTCCTCGGATGAGGAGAGGCTTCATCAGGAACTCAGTCGACGCTACCAAGATCTAATGTGTCAACAGCTGATTTTGTCCAGTTAAAAGCCAGTTCCGGCTTCCACCCAGGCAATTACTTTGGCTTTCACCACCCAGGCTGAAGCTGACTCCTTCAGAGCCGTCACACACTGTTTCTTCTCCCACGGAGCCGGTCTAAACTGTTCGGCCAAAATCGACCTCTCCACCAATCTTGGTGGAGCCACCACCCAAACAGTCCCCCATGGGGGTGCCTACCAGAGAGTCTCTGCCTGTTTCAGGCCTCCCGCATAGGCTTTCTGTTACCTTCACTCCTGACTGTCCTAGGCGGGTGGAGGGAGACACATGCGGGCGGCCAATTTATCCGAACTCCTCGGAGTCCGAGGACTTGGACCTTCATTCCCGTCCCCTTGAATGAGGAATAGATCGGTAGTCTCTTGCTGGAGGAAGGCCCCTTTTCCTTTATGGGCATCCTCCGCCTTATCTCTGAATCCAGAGATGCCTCTTGAACCTGTTCAGAAATGGGCCGAATATCCCCTCATGGATATTCTTAAATGGGGGGATTCACCAGTAGAAGCCTTTTCCGTGGCTGAGGCCATTGTTGGTCCGACTTTGGAGCTTTGGCAGCATCCTGCCTTCTGCCTGGATGGCCTGCAAATACGCGGTGCCCATTGGGTCCCCTTTTGGGGTTCACAGAGCATCCCTCTGTGGAGGGTCTGGTGACCAAATCTGTGTTCAGACGCTCAGGCAACTCAACAGATACTGATAGACCTCCGGACAAGGAGTCAAAAAAAACTGGAGCACTCTGCCCGTAAGGTCTATGCCGCCTCTGCGCTGGGCCTCCATCAGGCAAGCTTGGCCATCATCGTGATGCATTTCTCTCATGCCCTTCTGGGCTTCCTTGATAAGGTTCTCCCTCATCTCCCCGCAGACCTCCAGACCACGGTTAAGCAGGTCCGGGACCAGGGTCAGGCTGTTGTGAAGCAGCAACTCCAGTCGGCTCTGGACCTCTGGGATTCATGCGCCCGTTGGTGGAAGCCGCGGTTGCCATGCGCCGCAGGGCTTGGTTAAGGGTCTCCACCTTCATGGGGGACTCCAAACACAAGCTTATGGACATCCCTTTCCTGGGTACTGACCTCTTCGGCCCAGGTGTGGACGGTCACCTCCAATGCATTGAGAAGTCCAATGCCACCTTGGACTCTCTAACTTCTGCACAGAAGGAATCCCAGGGTTCCAAAAAGCAGTAGAAGCAAAAGCCATTTCGGCACCCTGCCCCTGCGGCCAAGCAGTCCCACTTCCAAGTGGGGCAGCATCAGCAGGCACAATCTTGGCACCCTCGGCCCAAGTCCGGGCCTCTGGCGGCCCATAAGCCCGGAGGACAGGGCTCAGGCAGTCCCCAGTCTGGACCCTCTTCCTTCAAGCCTGCTCAGTGACAGGATTGGGGTGACCACCCTCATACCTGTCAAGCAAGCTCTAGATTCTCCCGTGGGGGTCCGGCTCTGCCACTTCTTTTCTTCTTGGTCCACTGTTACTACGGACAGGTGGGTTCTAGAAGTGGTGGGTCAGGGACTGCCTCTGGAATTCGAGCAGTACCCTTCAAGCTGAGCCCGCACCCCGTGGGAGGATATGGTGTCCATACATACTTGTTCGTCTCTTCGAGACGACATTGCCCAACTCCTTCACAAGGAGGTGGTGGCCAGAGTCATGGACCCCCCTGGTAAACCCAGGGTTCATAGCCAGGTCCTTCCTGGTTCCAAAGTGGGGGGGGGGGCTGGCACCCCATTCTAGATCTGCACGACCTGAATCAGTTCCTCAGGTCACACACCTTCAGGATGGTAACTCTGGCACAGATCGTACTATTCCTCAAGCAGAACATGTGGTTTTGCTCTCTGGATGTCCAGGACGCATTCTTTCATGTCCCGATCCGTCTGTCTTACCAGAGGTTCCTTTACTTCCGAGCAGAAGGAGCCCTATTCGAGTTCTGAGCCATGCCGTTTGGCCTGTCATCGGCCCCACGGGTCTTCACCAAATGCATTGCAGTGGTGGCGGCCCATCTTCAGCATCGAGGGGTCAGAGTTTACTCATATCTTGACAACTGGCTCTTGGCGGATCCCACCAAGCAAGAGGTGGAGAGGTCCAAGGAACTGGCCCTCCAGACCTGCTCCAACGTTGGTCTCCTGATCAACGACGCCAAGTCAGAACTCACCTTCTCAGGTGATATGTTTCATCGGGGCAGAGCTCGACTCTGCTGAGCCAGAGGCCGGCTCCTGACGAACAGGGCGGAGGTTCTTTCCTCCTTTGCCCAATCATTTCTGGTTGTGCACTTGCGCCCTGTCCAGGACTTTCTGTGCCTGCTGGTTGCATGGCAGCCTGCACCACCGTGGGTTGATGGGCCCGATGGCATATGCGCCCCCTTCAGTGAGAGCTGGCCAGCCAGTGGTCCCAGCGTCAAGGCCACTTCGACCAGCTGGTCACTGTAACCCAGAAGATGTGGGACACGCTCCAATGGTGGACCATCCTAGATCACTTGCAGGAAGGGATCCCGTTTGTCTGTCTCGAGCTGTTCTCATGACCGATGCCTCTCTCACAAGCCAGGGAGCCCACATGGGGAACCACAGAGCAAACTGTTTCTGGACCCCCGAGGAATTCTGATATGATATCAACCTGTTGGAGCTCCGAGCAGTCAAACTGGCACTGTCAGCATTCGCTCCGCTCCTTCAGGGTCAAGTGGTGCAGGTCCAGACGGACAATACCATGACCATGTACTACCTCAACAAACAGGGCAGCATGCACTCCTGGCTGCTGTGCAGGAAAGCGCTCCACATCTGGACCCTCGTGAGCCGATTAGAGGCAGATCTCCTAGCCATCCATGTGTCAGGAGCCTCAAATCAACTGGTGGATGCTTTCAGCCACATGGGTGAGTCATCCCATGAAAGGTCTCTGTCCAGAGGTAGTACACAGCCTGTTCTCCCACTGGGGCAAAGCTCAGGTGGACCTGTTTGCCTCCAAGGAGAACATCAAGCTGAGACTGTTTCATACCCACCCCTCCTCAGCAGGGCTTGCTTTAGGGAGAGACCTTCTCAAGGCCGTGGACCCCAGGCCTCTTCTATGCCTTCCCTCCACTTCTCTTGGTTCACAAGGTGATCCTCAAGGTCAGGAGGGACAAGGCACAGTGATCCTGGTAGCCCCAGACCGGCCTCGCCAATTCTGGTATCCAGATCTCCTCAGCCTCAGCTCCAGGCCTCCGTCGCGTCTTCCAGTATGCCTGGACCTGTTATCTGTCAGTCAGGGAAAAGTATTCCATCCAGACCTTTATTTTTATTTATTTATTTTATTTTAGTCTTTGGTAACTGTGTAAGGCCCACTAGACACACGTGTGTGTTTTCAGGGGCAACCTGGGAGCACTGGGCGGTTAAGTGACTTGCTCAGAGTCACACAGTATGCAAGTGGAGGTTGTGAGAATCAAACTTAGGTCTGGTCTGCTGGATGTATCAAGCTTGTTCACACCTCGTTCCTCTAACCTCTAGGCTATACTGCCAGCCCAATCCCTGCACCTGATAGCCTGGTTCATGAGTGGCTAGAGTGGCTCTGGGTCACTCTGAGGATGTACTCACAGTAGTGGAAGCATCCAGAAAGGAGTTGACCAGGAGGTGCTATGCCTTCAAATGGAAAAGGTTTTCCATTTGGTGTCAGGGTAAGGGCCTGGACCCTTTGTTCTGTCCAGTGGCTAGCATCCTAGATTACCTTTGGTCTCTGTCCAAAAGGGGGTCTTTGGTCTTCGATCCTTAAGGTGCACTGGGCAGCCATCTCTGCTTACCGGGTACGGGCCGGTCAGCAGACGATGGCACAGGAGAAGGTGGTCTGGCGTTTCTTCAAAGGCCTCGACCACATATCCCCTCCAGTGTGTGAACCTCGACCTCCATGGGATCTACTGCTGGTATTGGTAAAGTTCATGGGCAAGCCATTCGAACTGATGTCGGAAGTGTGAGATGTCACACTTGTTGTGGAAGACCACCTTCTTGGTGGCTATCACGTCAGCCAGGAGGATTGGGGAGCTCCAGGTGCTCTTGGTGGAGTCTCCTTACCTGGTCTTCCACAGGGACAAGGTTGTCCTGCGCCCCTACCCGAAATTCCTTCCGAAGGTGATGTCAGAGTTTCACCTTAACCAGGTGTTGACTCTGCCGGTGTACTACCCCAGTTACACCTTGGAGGCCGAGTACAGGCTCCATACTTTGGACCTGTGACAAGCGCTCTCTTACTATAAGGAGCGGATAGCTGAAGTTTGGGGAGAGGTTCACCAGCTATATGTCATCTACATTGAAGCCGCACCTGGCAGACCTGCAGCAAAGCAGACAATTGGCAGATGGATAACATCCTGTATTGATCTCTGCTACCGGTTGGCGGGCAAGGAGCCTCCCAGAGGGATAAGAGCTCATTCTACCTGCCATACTGCTGCATCGGTGGCTGCTTCCAGGGACATCCCTATCCAGGAAATCTGCAGGGCTGCTACCTGGAAGACAGCAAACACCTTCATTACCCACTACCACATCGACCTAGAGTCACGCAGGGATGCTGGTTTTGGGGCCTCAGTTCTCCAATCTCTGTTCCCCAAGTATGTATATCAGAGGGGGTGTGCACCTTGTCTCCCTCCTCCCAGAGAACTGCTTGGAGTCTGCCAAACAGTGTGGATAGAACAACATACCCACAATCCTAGAAAAACAGGTTACTCACCTGTAACAGTAGTTCTAGGAGTGGTATATGTTGTTCATCCACATGAACCCAACCGACCTCCCTGGCTTCGATGCACAACCTGAGCTTCCGGAAGGCAAAGATCTGGCATCATGGGGCGGAGCCGAGGGTTATACCACGCAGGTGGGTGGGAGGAGCCAGCTTCAAGACCTTCCAGCAAATTCTTAAAGGGAAAGGACATGCCAAACAGTGTGGATGAACAACATACACCATTCCTAGAACTACTGTTACAGGTGAGTAACCTGTTGGTTTTTTTTTTTGTGATAAAGCAGAGGCATATGTGAAAAAAGTGGAAGACTACTAGACCACTCACAAGAGTAACAATGAGAAGGAAAAGTCTTTTATCTTATAGGCCCTATGGAAGGACAGGCTGAGGTAGAGGTTACTTCCCAAGAGTTTATAGCCCATTTGCTCCCTATGAGTGTCAGCCACAAAGTGGTTACTACAGGGGGAAGGGGCAAAATGGGCACAAAGCGTACTGCCACTGCAGCACCGGCACACAAGCCCCAGGCAAAGCAAAACCCATGACAGTACTGCCCAGGTCACCAAACCATTGCCAGTAGGGAGAAGATTATCTCACTAGCTTCAGGAATGGGTAAATATTACCTCAGATAAATGGCTTGTGGTGGTACTGGGCCAGGGACTGTCTCTACAGTTCAGAATTCCCCAAGACTACAGAAACAAAAACATTTTCCAACACACTCTCCCACAGAAAGAGTTCTGTTGGAACTGGAAGTAAACAAAAAATTGCTGACAATAAAAGCAGTAGAAAAGGTTCCTGCCTCTCAGTGGGGCAAGGGCCTGTTCTCAAGGTACTTCCTCGCCCCCCAGAAAAATTGGGAGTGGTGACCCATTTTAGATCTTGGTTATCTAAACAGGCATATAAAGAAAGAGAAATTTAAGATAGTCACACTAAGAACAGTGATGCCATTTCTGCAGCAAAGACACTTACTGGGATCGCTGGAACTGAAAGATGCCTATTTTCATATCCCAGTCAGGTCATCACCTAGAAAATATCTCCGGTTCAAGCTAGGAAACTGCCAATACTAGTTCACAGCTCTCCCCTTTGGCCTCACCTCAGCACCAAGGGTATTCACAAAGTGCTTGGCAGTGGTGGCCTCGCACCTGAGAAGACAAAGTGTGATAGTTTTTCCCTATCTGGACAATTGGCTAGCCTCAGGGAAAACAGAACAGGAGACAGGGTGCTCTCTACAGACTGTAAAATGTACCATGGAGTCTCTTGGATTCCTGATAAACCTGCAGAAGTCCGAACTAGAACCTGTTCAAGTACTGGACTTCATAGGAGCAGAGCTAAATACCCTGCAGGGAAAAGCTTTCCTCCTACTGGCCAGGGTTTCTGCTCTGATAGCAGCAGCAGAGTCCTTTACAACAGGTCAGCCAAGACCTGCAAGGGACTTCCTGTGATTACTTGGACACGGATGCATCTACGGCTGTGGCTTGGGTCAGTTTCCAAATCCAAGCTATACAGTACCACTTAAGTGACAACTGATCCCAAAGGTGGGATCCACTCTCACAACTACTGCCAGTGACAAAATCGCTGGTAAAATTAGTAGAATGGTGGAAAGAAGAACTCAGCTTCAGAGAGGGCATTCCCTTCCTTCAGCAGTCACCAGCAGGTATCCTTACTATAGATGCCTCACTCCTGGGGTGGGCACCCACCTACAGGACCTCACAGTGAGAGTCACATGGAATCCACAGGAGCCACTGAAACGCATCAGCCTTCTGGAGCTCAGGGCAGTGCTACTAGCAGTGAATTTTCCCCCTCTTAGTTACAGGGTCAGTCTGTCCAAATCAGAACAGACAACACCACAGAGAGCTACATAAACAAGCAGGGAGAAACAAGATCCTCAAAATGTTGTACAGAAACAATGAGGATCTGGCACCGGGCATACCCTTTAGAAGCAGACATTCATGCGATGCACTTGCCAGGCAAAGACAATGTCTTGGCAGATTCTTTAAGCAGAATCAGTCAGCAAAATCATAAATGGGCCTTGAACAGATGAGTTCTGGCCACAGTGTTCAGACGGTGAGGCACTCCCAAAACAGACCTGTTCGCTTCTTGGAAAAACAATTAGCTTCCATACTTTTTTGCAGACCACCAGTCAGAGGGAGAGTTCCAGATGACGCTCCGGTCTTGGACTGGACAGGGAAGTTCCTATGTGCGTTCGCTCCATTTCCACTTATCCAGAAAGTCCTCCTGAAACTTGGGAGGGAATCTGCAACAATGATGCTAATAGCTCCAATGTGGGCTAGGCAGACTTGTTCAGTTCTGCTGATCCTGTCTAGCAACCCTCCAGTCTGCCTGCCGCTGAGTCACAATCTGCTAACCGTCTCACGACAGGGTAGCATTCCCAAACCTCAAAACACTATTCTTAAGGAGCTAGAATATTCTGGTTTAAATCTCTCAGAGGACGTTCTGAAGGTGCTTGCAGTTTCAAGGAAACCAGTAGCCAGGCAAACATACTCATTAAATGGAAGAGATTTTGTTATTGGCGTATCAGCAAAAGAATAATCCCAGTGGGTCCTATAGCCAGCACCATGCATACAGCAATGTAAGTCTCTTCCCCCAGGGTCCCCCGATCTAGCTCGTGCTTACGATGCACCCCGCGTATCAGGCACCCGCACTCTCATGTCCCCTTCCCTGACCATGGTCACCATGCTGCAGCGCAACAAAACTACTAGTCCAAACTAAACCCAGAACTTGGCACAAATCCTGCTTCCTGCCTTCTCCCACTACCCACCCGATGACCTGTCTTTTGCTTCTGTCTGGCAATGTAGAGTTAAACCCTGGACCTAATGAAAGTAGTTCCCAATCCTCTTTCTCCTCTATGCCAACCTGGTCCACCCTCAAAGGGCTCAAGATAACCCACATGAATATTCAAAGTATTCTGAATAAAATGCCCAAGCTCGAAGCATGGGCAAGACATTACAACTCGGATGTACTATGTATTACTGAATCTTGGCTAAAACCCCATATACTCCCCCATGAAATTGCTCTAACTGGATATACCACTATTAGGAAGGACTGTCTCACCAAAAAGTGTGGGGGCATACTCATCTACATCAGAAATGAACTTTCCATCGACGTACTGCCACCCATCTCAAACACTCCTGAACAGGAGCACATTATAATCTCGATTACACGGGGTCAAGTCACCATGTTAATGGTTGGGTGCGTCTACCTGCCCCGGACGTTGTTCCCTCTGCCTGTTCAGAATTCGTAACTAATCTAGACAAATTACCCCATGGTGACCTAATCCTAACCGGGGATTTCAACCTGAACTGACTCAGTGCCAAAAGGCACAACTACCTCTCCATACTAGAGGATGCTAAGTTAGTACAACTAATCCGTAGCCCCACCAGACTAAATATGAAATCAGGTAATCACAGTCTCCTTGACTGGGTTTTAACAAATAACAGCCAGCATGTAACTATCGCAGGCGTGTTGCCTGATACTCTTAGCAATCACTCCCCAACCTATTGTGTCTGGAGAAATAATTTTCCTGAAACCCCCTCCTAAACTCATTAAGACGCGTGACCTAATGAGGTTTAGCGCTGAGGCCTTTCTTGAGCATCTAAGGTCTGTAGCCTGGACTCCCATCCTTCACCTCCCTGATGTCAACCAGGCACTGGGCTATTCTGTAAACTCTTTCTCAACCATATTAGACTCCCTAGCCCCAACTAGGACTTGAAGAGCAGAGGAATAAACTCCCCTTGGCTGACTTATGACCTCAGAGCACTGATGCGCTCACGAGACAAAGCATGGAAGTTGTTTAAAACAACAGGACTGACATCTGACTGGCAATCGACAGTTGCGTAATGCTTGCAAAACTCGGGTCACAAAAGCCAAATGAACTGACCTGCGCTCCCTTCAAGTAAAACATTTCATTAACCCTAAAACGTTCTGGACCTAGATAAACTCCCTCCTCAAAGGTAAGAACAGAAACATTCCACAGTCCATGGTAGCGAATGGTGCCACTCTGTCGAAGCCTGCTGACATTGCCACTGGTCTCAACCAATTTTTCACTGACCTGAACAAATACAAAAAAGACCTGCCTCCTGTCCCGGCTGTCTCAACATTGCCCAGCCCTGACAGTACACTCCCCATCTTCCACCTAAAATTGGCCACAAGACTTCAGGTCCTCAGACTATTTAAGGGTCTCAACCTGGACAGTGGCCCCAGATTCAATACCTTTCACCCCCAATTTCCTCAGGTTAGGGGCACCTGCCATTGCCTACCTGGTAATGCTTCTAATAAACAAATTGTTCCTCTCTCAAACAATCCCGGACAAATGGAAAACTGCAGTTGTAGTCCCAGTACTCAACAGTGGCCCCATAAACATGGTAGAAAACTTCAGGCCAGTATCCATCCTATGTCCCTTAGCCAAAATCCAGGAAAAAATTCTTTATAACCAACTTTATGCACATCTCAGACTCAGCAATGCCATAACTATCCATCAACATGGATTTTGTAAACTGAATGGTACAGAATCTGCACTGTTACGTGTTACTTCGGATATCTTCAGTGCAGTGGATCAGGGTGAGGTCACAGGCACTACCTTTGTAGGTCTTACTAAAGCCTTCTACATTGTCAATCACCAACTACTCCTCACTAAACTACATCAATTAGGTCTTGACTCAGCATCCCAATCCTGGCTAGCCAACTACTTAACCAACAGGCTCCAGTGTGTAAAATGGTCTGGTGTCTCACCCCCATAATGGATGGTGTTCACAGGGTGTTCCTTATTAGGACCACTTCTGTTCTCCATTTTGTCAGTGAACTCCCACTCAACTGTGGGGCTGCAGCAGTTCAACTATATGCTGATGATGCCATTCTGTACAGACCTGCGAAAAATATCGATGACATCAACCCTAACCTCCAGAGTGATTTCCAAGCTCTCGAGGCCTGGTTCAGAGCCAACCGGTTGGTCCTTAACACAAAAAAAACTCAAACCATGCTATTCCACCACACCTCCTTTAAGCTTGATAACCAACCACCTCTGGTTGTTAAAACATCAGCAGTGGTGATGCTTGATTGTGTCAAAAGCTTTAAATACCTGGGTGTCACCATAGATGAAAATCTGTCCTTTGAAAATCATATCAATACAATTATAATAACAACCCACCAGAAACTAAGGTTACTATATCGTACTGCCCCCTACCTCACTTCCCAATCCAGAAAGACCATCTCTTCGGCAACCCTAGCTCCCGGTCTCCTCTATGGCGCATCCTTACTTACCACTATGAAGCCAACGATTCTAAACAGACTCGAGCAAGCATATCACTGTATTGCCAGATTTGCCACATCAGCCCCGGCCCGAACCCACCATTGTGATGTGCCCAGTACCTTAAAGTGGCCAGGCTTTGAGGTGAAGTTGGACTACCCCTTGCTTTGTACCATGTTCAAATTAGTACACGTTTCCTCCCCTCCTAACCTGACTAACCTACTGACCAGGGAACCTTTCACCAGGTCACTTAGAACATGTGACCAACCACTACTAAGTTTACCAAAAACTCATCTTGCAGTTGGTAAGAGATTTTTTTCTTATGCAGATGCACATAAATGGAACAATCTGCCAATAGGACTTCTCTTCTGCAAATCTCTCTCGCTGTTAAAAAAACAGTACAAGGAAATATTCCTTATCACGGGCACGTGCAACTGTACCTAACCCCCCTGCCAAACAGGCAGGGGTTAATACCCATGATATGCTCTGAACCCTGTGATGCCAACTAGATTGAAAGTTGTTTTATGCCCAAAGTGTCTAATGTGTTATCTGTCAAATGCACTTACTGCATCAAATTGCTGTGTATCTCCACCTGTTATTGCTACTACTGTCTGTACCTCTGTTGGTACTATGTTTAATGTCTGAAAGTTGTTTATACCAAATGTGTTTGATGCTTCTCTACCAGATGTACTTACTGCGTGAAACTGCTGTTACTACTGTCTGTGCCACCTTTTTACACTAGGTTCAATGTGCTATCGTCTATCTCCAATGTTTGTCATTGTGAAATGATTAGATTCCCTGGGTCACCACTGAAAAAGGGATCGTCTTGTCTTAGTGGGCCCACCCGGTCATCAAAATTCAAATAAATTGTAACCCCTAGATGGCGCTATCCCAGGGGCTACTACCCCTGCCTGATTTGCCACTAACAGGTTGAGGGGCCTGGATCCAATGGCGGGTGCCTCCACCCAGAGGTCAGGGTTTGCAATAGTTAAACTAACTTGGTCACAGCCCTCTGGGACACTGCAACCCCCCTTTCTTCCCACTAGTGGCCCACACAATATATCAGAATTACCTTCACAGTATACACTTACCCCCAGGTCTGGTTCCGCACTGGACCTCCTGTGAAATGAGATACAGTGCAACAATCACAGTACAGTACTTTAACATAGACAAATACCTCAGGCAGTATAACTTCACTGAAACAAGCAGCTCTGATTTATTTAGGGATATAACAAGGACAGGGGAAATCAGGTTAATTAGCTTATCACTCTAATAATTCATCTATGGCTCTGTGCACAGGCCTATCCCTATCAGTTACTGTCCCTGGGTACCCAAGCCCTAGTGGCTAGTCCAAACCGTGGCAGCTGGTAGGGGCCCTTTCACACAGAGAAAAGGAGAATTAAACAGTCAGCAGTACAGTAATTCCATTTGGATTTAATGTGTGGCAATTCAACAGGGAGCAACCCTGAATTAGTACTCACGACCTCCAAATAAGATAGGGTCCTTCAATGTCAGCAGGGCTCACTTGAGGTACACAAACCTCTTCACATCCATATAAAGAAAGTACTATACCAGGCAGGCTGCATCTGTATCCCGATCGCAATTACTGCACAATACCGGGAGAACACACAGCAGATTCAGTTCCTGACAGACCGAGTGCAATTTTCAGCAATTCTTCCAGTCTTCTACAGGGTGAGCCTGGTTTCTACTCTTCAGAGATCCTTTGATTCTTTTCACAGGAGGATTCAGTCCTAACAAGCTGTTACACAAGCTGCAGACCGAACTCTGGGCCTTACACACGTTTTGACTAAAACTGCACATTGAAAAAGCACAGGGCTCCTTCCTTCTTCACTGCCAAAGCTCAACTGAAGCTCCAACCGACAAAACTGGGCACTTCCTTTGAGTTCCTCCCAGTTCTTGACTGGATTGGCTGTCACTCACAATAGACTGCTGCTGTTGGTCCAAAAAGGCACTGAAGTCTAAACTACATCTCCCAGAGTCACTGCCCATACAATCCTCTTGTGGCTGGCTCAGATTATGAGTCCCAAGTTCTGATTCGTCCAAGGCACCATTTTAGAGCTACACCCACACTGATTGGTCCAGTTCAGCAGTTCAAAACTAGAATGGGAACTAGCAGACACAGTTCTGACTGCAAAGAAAGCAGGTTAGACAACGTAATTATTACTCTAAATAATTTCTGGCAAACAGTTACATCTTTCAGATAGGTTCCTTTGCACTCCTAGTGACTGCAAAATGAAGTGAATTAGCAGCAGCTCGAGTGGTACTCAGAGAAGCACACAGTCCCCCATACAAACTAATTATGTCTGCAAGCAGACAGCTCTTAAAAGACAGTACCAGAGGCTCTAAAACACTCACTGATAAATGGCTTAAATGCCAAACACCATTCAGGCTTGGAGCATTCAAGCAAGCTCCTGAAGTCTTTTTGGGAACCCCCATTTGCAGGGGTTACACCCTTCCTGGTTTGGGAAAGCTTGACGTCCGTCAAGCAAGTACCCCTATAAGTTTCAACTGCAACCATATACATTTGCATTAGGCTCACATGTAATCATCAGTCAATATATCATTTTACCAAGAACACATTTCTGAAACATTGCAGTACGTCACTCTTTACACAGTATTACATACATTGTACCATAACTCAAGTTATTACCTCTTGTACATGAAACCTGAAGAGAGGGGCCCTTCCTATCAGTTACCTTGGGGCTGGACGGGCAAGGGCACCATACTTAGAGGGCAACACAAGTAACTTGAGTTAGCACTGACGCCAGTTTGGGCAATGAGCTCGGGGACACATACACTCCTTTATGGACAACATTGAGAGGCAAATCCACAGGCCTCCCAAGGGAATCATAACTGAGGTGCACCACAGGCTTTACAGCTCGACCAGTCTTTCTAAGGGAACTGTTACAGTCTCTGCACTCTGAGCCTCATTTTCAGCATTGTCCACACTTGTCAGGGAGTCTCCATGGGGGTAGAGAGGCTAGAACTTGGGGCACTTTCAGCTCCAGGAGTTACAGTTTCTGAGTCCACAACATTTGGCTGCATGGAGAGCTTTGGACACTGGCAGTGGACTGTCAGGCACTCAAAATACTCTTCTTGTTCGGTTGTATCACCAGTCTGCCCCAATCTATCATTTTCCTCCCTGAAAGCTCAAACAGTTCAACCATGCACAATGATTCCATTTCATCTGATCTGATGCTTTGCACTTCACTTTCTGGGAGCATTGGCTCCAGGGATGAAGCTGGGGCTTAAACAGTCCAGAAGGCCCAGCTTTGTCTCCAGTATTGACTAGGGATTGCCCGAAACAATTGACTCAGTTCGTAAGAAGGATAGTATTCAAAGTCACTCTCACTTTCTTCCGATATGGACTGACAGTCATGCTCAACTGGGACTTGTGGAGGGAACACTTTAACTTTGCTTCTGTAGGTGCAGACTTTCTTGATCTTTTCTAGCAGCAGCTCTAGTCACTGGTCCAGAGGGGCATCTTCTAGGGCTCAGACTCAATTAAGATTTGCCCAATGGGCAGTAAATGATTTCTATGCATTGTTTTTACATCTTTTGAATTATTCTCAGGCCTTACTTTGTACACTGGCAGATCATCTAGTTTGCCCACTACAATGTGAGGGAGATGGTGCCATCTGTCAGCAATCTTGTGCTTGCCATGCAATCCCAGATTTCTTAGCAATACCCGATCTCCCTCCTGGAGTTCCTGTGCTTTCACCTTTTTATCATACCTTTCTTTGTTGGCCAGATTTCTTTTGGCAGCCATGGTTTGAGCCAGTTGGTACGCATGAGTTAGCTGGGCCTTTAACTTTGCACATACTGTAAATAGTTGTCAGCCTGAACCCCATCAGGAGAGACCCAAAACACACATCTACTGGTAGTCGAGCTTCTCTTCCAAACATCAGGCGGTAGGGGAGAATCCAGTGGCATCACTTTGGTGCAGTTATAAGCATGTACCAGGGTGCTAATTTGTTGGCTCCATCTAGGCTTGTCCTTTGGGTGCAGGGTGCCTAGCATATCTAGCAAAGTCACGGTTGAAACGTTCAGGCTGTGGGTCCCCTGGGGTGGTAAGGAGTGGTTCTGGACTTTCGCACTCACCACAGAGAAAGCATCTCTTGATCAGACGACTCTCAAAGTCTCTCCTTGATCAGAATGGATTCTTTGTGGAGCCCATAGTGAACAAAAGTTTTCTACAAGTACTTTGGCCACAGTGGATGCTTTCTGGTCTTTGGTGGGAAAGCTTGGGCATATCTCGTGAAATGGTCAGTGACCACCAGCACATTCTGATATTTCTTTGATCTGACTCCAAACTTAGAAAATCAATACAGACCAGCTCCATGGGTGCACTGGTGGTGATGTTAACAAGGGGCAGCCCTCTGGGACAAAGCTTTCCTCTGTAGCTAGCGACTACAAGTTCGAATGTGTTGCTCCACATCAGCCCCCATCTTAGGCCAATAGAATCTGGATCTCACCAAGTCAAGTGTTCTGTCTATACCAAGGTGCCCCATGTGGTTGTGCAAGGACCTCAGTACTGAGTCTCGAAGGCAGTGGGCAGCACTAGTTGTTGTTTGTCTACTTGTCCCCTCTGTCTACTGTTTCTCTGTATAACAGTTTATTGATCAGTTTCAACTTAGGACCTTCTTTGTATAACAGTGCAGTTCTCAAATCAGTGGAGTAATTTGGACACATCTTTTCCTGCATAGAGGGCTTCTAAAGCTGCTTTGATCATGGGATCGCGGATTGAGCCTACCAATACTGTCATTGTCCAGCTGAGGCAGTGCACCAATGTCTATTGCAGAAAAGTGGCACAAGCAGCAGGTATGCACCTCAGAGGCTCCTAAGCAATCCACCATGCAGTCCACTGCGTCCGTGGACATTTGTTCCTCCCTGTCAAACTTCCGCAGAGTGCCCGAATGTCAGGTTCTGCCAATCGGACCCAATCATTCTGGGGAACAGGCCTCCGGGAGAGACATCAGCATCTATGTGGTTCAGACCTGCTCGGTATTCGAGAGCATAGTCATTGTAGATAATGCAGAAAGCCACCTATGGCCAGTGGCATCCAACTTAGCTGAGGTCTGCACATAGGTCAAAGGATTATTGTCAGTTTTACTAGTATTTTAGCCCCATACAAGTACTCATGGAATTGGTCAACAAGCCCACTTCAAAGCTAGGAACTCTAACTTATGTACAGGATAGTTCTTTTCGGATGGGGTCAGGCTTCTACTGGCAAAGGCCACTGGTCTCAGGCCATTCGTGCTCTTGGTACAACACAGCCCCCAACCCTTGCAAGCTAGCATCAATGTGTGCAGGGCGTAAGGTTTTCTTGGATCGGCATAGGCCAGCACTGGAGCATGGGTAAGTTGATATATGATCTCATGAAAGCAGTCTCACAATCAGAGGTCCAGCGGGCCCCAAATACTTCACTCGGATGAAAATACACTCTTTCAGTCTTGAGGGCGCTGACTTTGGTATTTTTGTGGGTTGGGGATACCCTTGAGTAAGGTTAAGTAAAGGGCGGATCACTCTTGAATAGTCCTTGATGAGCGCCGATAATAACCACAGAATCCAGGAATCTTTGCAGTTCTTTTAGATTTTTGGGCTGTGGCCAGGTGGTCAAGGCCTCAACTTTACTTGGGTCGGTCTCTATTCCTCGGTGGATACTATGTCCCACATACTTTACTGATGTTTGAAAAATTGACACTTATCAATGGACAGTTTAAGGCCAAAGTCCTCCAGGCGGTCCAATACCTTAAATAATCTGCTCTCATGTTCCTCCAGTGAGCTGCCAAACACAATAACATCATCTAGGTATACCAGGCACTCTAGTAAGTTCATGTCCCCACTGCACGCTCCATCAATCGTTGAAAAGTGGCTGGGGCACCTGAAATCCCTTGAGGCATCCTCATGAATTCATCATAGCCATTTGGACAGATAAAGGCTGTCTTTCACGGTCCTCTGGGGCCATCGGGATCTGATAGTACCCACCGCGGAGATCCAGCACAGAGAAACCACTTACTCCCGCTAGGCAGTCCAAAGCATCCTGAATGTGGGGCATTGTGTACTGATCAGGGATAGTCCGCGGTTTAAGGTGCGATAATCCACACACATCCTTACTGTTCCATTCTTTTCCTCACTACCACAATGGGGAAGCATAAGGGCTTCGATTCTTGTATTACACCAGCAGCTAACATCTCTGCAGATGCTGCCTCACATCATCTATGTCAGCAGGTGCCAGGCGCCGAGACCTCTCCACGAAATGGTCTTTCGTCATGCGCCGGATATTGTGCTCAGCTCCTTCACGCATCCACATCCCATTCCTTTAAAGAAAACACCTGGTCTCTGGGCAAATTCTCACTGATCTTCACTTTCCATTCAGCTGGCAGCGAGAGTCGCGAAATCAAACAAGTCAGGCGTTACTCTGTCATTCTTCTTGAACTCTTGCTGCTGGGTAGCACTGCAGTGTCTGCACATGCACATTAGCCAGGATGCAACCTCTGTTTACTCGAATGTCTCTTTCAGACACATTATGAACTTGGACCATTACCCTTCTGGCATAAGCATGGGCTCTAGCGGGCAAAATACTAGGCTTGACCAGCAGTCCCTCTGGCAATTTTCCATCGCCCTGGTGCATCCAACATTAATATTTTATTCTTAACATCCTTTCTATCTGGACCTCTCCCTGTAAGGTACACTGGGCATTTGGCACAGGATCAGAGACTCAGGATCCTTCTTCCATACAATTCGACCGGTTCCTCTGGTTCTGTTTTTCAGCATCTCTGTGCCTCATAGGCCTTCTTAATTAAAGCCGAACTCTTAAAGCTCTACTAGTCTTTGACCCCTGTTTTTCATAACACAACTGTGCCAGCCTTCCGAACATATGAGCATTTGTTCCAATCAACAAAGGGACACCATCATACAGTCCAGTGGGGGGACACACTAAGGCTAGGGTCTCTACTTGTTCAGCCACTCCAGCCACGGAGGTGGGGAAAGACAGCCAAATTCGGATATACCCGGAATAGGGGTAGGCCTTCTCACTTAACCCCCATACATGCAGTCCTTCTAATGGTTGTAAAGTCGTCTGACAAATGCTTCTGATACCAATCTTGGAACATAATTGTCACTTGGGAGCCACTGTCTAATATAGCTCTTGTAGACACTCCGTTCACCTTTACAGTGGTCTCCATGGAGGACCCACTATTCTGGACCAGTCTGGAGGCGGTGGTGGGGGCCTGGGCAACTGACCTTGCCACAAAAGGACGTGAATTAGCATTTTTGGTGCCCTCACTGGGATCATGTCGTGCACCTCTTAACCACTGATTTCTTCTCCAAGCTCTCCTTGTAGCCTATATGCAACTTTGTCAGTGTCTTTTGGGGACTGGCATTCCTTTTCATGTGCCCATCTTTCCCACAATTATAGCAAAACATACTTTCTGGAGTTTGAGCTGGCGGCGCCACACTGGGAGCAGGGGGGTATTACTAACTGGAAACCTTGGTGCCATCTCTGTCTCTGGCATGATAGCATTTGGAGACATCTGTCAGTTTCTCCACTTCCATGGTCAAGGAATCGAGTTCGGAGCTGTTATCAGCAGGAGATACATGGGTGGGTACCCCACCCCATAGCAGATGCAGTCGGATATAGGTCAGGGCCCGTACTTGCAGGCGTGGCCTTCATAAAGGACTGTTTTTGAATTCCGGATCTCTCAACAGTTCGCCCCATTGTGACATATCTTTTCCTTGTCAGAGCACCCATTGACTGCCAACCTCTGCCCTGAACTTCACTTGATGGGTCACCCTCAGTCACTCGGGTCGTAGCCGCAGCTATTGGTGCAGGTCCCTCCGAGGTCGCTTTTTCTCAACTCCTCGAATTCTCTCATTAACTCATCATAGGAGGTGGGGATTCCAGTCGATCTGCCAGGTGTAACTGAAGCAACAGCAGTTCTGAGAGGGGCAGACTAAGGATCCTGTCCAGTCTGGTTCGGTCCAGTTCAATCGCTGGCAAACTACCTTTTCTGAGGCATTCTTGCAACAATTTTTCCAGCGAGATACATACACAGACAACAACTCCCTTGGTACTGTTGTGCATCTCTTACTCTCCACCATAGGTCCTCATCTGAATCTGGGCTCCCATACACATTCTCCAAGGCCTCAAGATAGGCCTGTGCAGTCGCCTCAGGGTTACTGGCCGTTTAGCACGGATGGTAGCCAGGGCAGGACCTCGGAGGCTCTCACTAACCCTCTTTACGCTTTTCACCTTCGATTTGCCATTCTAGCAATTGGGGCAACATAGTCTATCCAGGTCTCCCAGTCATCCTCCCTTGGGGGTGGGAGGTCCCAGAGAGATCCTCAACCTTGGTGAAATTCGTGACTAATGGCAGGTGCAGAAATAGGAGTCTGCATTGGTTCAGCCACCATTACGGGCACTGGAGCAGGAGAGGTGTTGGGGAGGAACACCCCAGGTGGCAAGAATAGTTTCTTCAAGTCCTCCACAGTTTTCCCTCTCCCAGCAACCATTCAGCAAATTTCTCCTCAAAGTTTCAGATAGTGGTGGGGCTGATTCCCCAGGTCTTACTGTCCTTAGTTATCACTCTCCAAGCAGTGAGGGCTCCCTCTGGGGTAATGGTCTGTGGCACTTTGGAGCTATCTATGGGATCCTTAAACTCTATTAGGGCCAGGAAAGTGTGGGTGAGCAGATTAGCATGCCGACCCACCACCACAGGGTTTTGTAAACCTTCCACCTTGGAAAGTACTCCTGCACAGTGTCCGTATTGATACGGGATGTCAGGATAAGCATAGCATTTGAGGGTCGATCTCCTCCCAGTACACACTCCACCAGCGGTGCACAGCCACTTCTGTCCGGGTACCCATTTTTTCTTAACAGTGGTTCGTAAATATGGCCACTAGAGGACACACAATCCCAGCGGTGAGCCTCCAAGATGTAACCCCTAGATGGCGCTATCCCAGGGGCTACTACCCCTGCCTGATTTGCCACTAACAGGTTGAGGGGCCTGGATCCAATGGCGGTGCCTCCACCCAGAGGTCAGGGTTTGCAATAGTTAAACTAACTTGGTCACAGCCCTCTGGGACACTGCAACCCCTTTCTTCCCACTAGTGGCCCACACAATATATCAGAATTACCTTCACAGTATACACTTACCGGTCTGGTTCCGGCACTGGGACCTCCTGTGAAATGAGATACAGTGCAACAATCACAGTACAGTACTTTAACATAGACAAATACCTCAGGCAGTATAACTTCACTGAAACAAGCAGCTCTGATTTTTTAGGGGATATAACAAGGACAGGGAAATCAGGTTAATTAGCTTATCACTCTAATAATCTACCTGTGAGCTCTGTGCAGAGCCTATCCCTATCAGTTACTGTCCCTGGGTACCCAAGCCCTGAGTGGCTAGTCCAAACCGTGGCAGCTGGTAGGGCCCTTTCACACAGAAAGGAGAATTAAACAGTCAGCAGTACAGTAATTCCATTTGGATTTAATGTGGCAATTCAACGAGAGCAACCCTGAATTAGTACTCACGACCTCCAAATAAGATAGGGTCCTTCAATGTCAGCAGGGCTCACTTGAGGTACACAAACCTCTTCACACATCCATATAAAGAAAGTACTATACCAGGCAGGCTGCATCTGTATCGATGCAATTACCACAATACCGGAGAACACACAGCAGATTCAGTTCCTGACAGACCAGTGTGCAATTTTCAGCAATTCTTCCAGTCTTCTACAGGGTGAGCCTGGTTTCTACTCTTCAGAGATCCTTTGATTCTTTTCACAGGGCCAGTTCAGTCCTAACAAGCTGTTACACAAAGCTGCAGACCGGAACTCTGGGCCTTACACAGTTTTTGACTAAAACTGCACATTGAAAAAGCACAGGGCTCCTTCCTTCTTCACTGCCAAAGCTCAACTAAGCTCCAACCGACAAAACTGGGCACTTCCTTTGAGTTCCTCCCAGTTCTTGACTGGATTGGCTGTCACTCACAATAGACTGCTGCTGTTGGTCCAAAAGGCACTGAAGTCTAAACTACATCTCCCAGAGTCACTGCCCATACAATCCTCTTGTGGCTGGCTCAGATTATGAGTCCCAAGTTCTGATTCGTCCAAGGCACCATTTTAGAGCTAAGCTTACCACACTGATTGGTCCAGTTCAGCAGTTCAAAACTAGAATGGGAACTAGCAGACACAGTTCTGACTGCAAAGCAGGTTAGACAAACTGTAATTTCATTATTACTCTAAATAATTTCTGGCAAACAGTTACATCTTTCAGATGAGTTCCCTTTGCACTCCTAGTGACTGCAAAATGAAGTGAATTAGCTGCAGCTCAGTGGTACTCAGAGAAGCACAGTCCCCCATACAAACTAATTATGTCTGCAAGCAGACAGCTCTTAAAGAGACAGTACCAGAGGCTCTAAAAACACTCACTGATAAATGGCTTAAATGCCAAACACCATTCAGGCTTGGAGCATTCAAGCAAGCTCCTGGAAGTCTTTTGGGAACCCCCATTTGCAGGGGGGTTACAAAATAAATAGAGGCAGGGTTGCCTACAGTCTTGGAATACTTGACATATCTGCAGTCATTAAAGGACAAATAAACAAGGAATTAGGGGGGTGAATGAAACTGGAATCGCTCCTGTGGATGTGTAGAATAAGGGCTACTGATTTACATGATGCCAGTATTTACCTGAATATCAGCAATTTTTCTTGGTTCCGTCACTAATGAAAAGTTCCCCCGAATGCAAACAAAAGCGCGCGTCTCTCGATTCGAGCATGGCTTCAGCTCACAAAATAGAGTGGACGTGCATACAGCGATGATATCATCACAGCGATTCGCTCCTTCTTCTGTTGAAACCTATGAGCACTGTTTTTAAATGTTTTATATTGGCTCTGATTGTTGGGGAAACCAAAACATTCCATAACTTTTAGAGAAAATCACCATATACCCTATCAAAGGCCTTCTCGGCATCCAGAGAGACCAGGACCATGGACTGATCGGAATCCCTGGAGGCCGAGAAGACGGAGCTAAGACCCTTAAGTGGTCTGTAGAAGATCTACCCTTCATAAATCCCACCTGCTCAGGTCCGATTAGGCGGAAGGACCTCACTTATTCTATCGGCCAGCAATTTGGTGAGAATTTTAATGTCCTGATTGAGAAGGGATATGGGTCTATAATTAGCAACAAGATCTGGAGATTTTCCGGGCTTAGGTATAAGCACAATTAAAGCTTCAAAAAGAGAACTATCCGAGGCCTCACCATCCAAAATATATTGAAACAGTCGTAACAGAGAAGGAATTAATTCCTTTGAGAAAGTTTTATAAAAATTGGCGGAGAGACCATCCGGGCCAGGTGTTCTATCTGAAGGGAGGGACTTAATAACCCGGTCTATTTCTCCCACAGTGATAGGGGCCAAAAGTTGAAGTTGATGTGCTTCGCTCAATAAGGGAAAATTTAAATCCCTTAGAAAGTGATCAATCCTATCACCAGACGGAGGGTCTTTCATGGGTCCATAGATTCCTTTAAAATAGTTTACAAACTCTTTTAAGTCTTTCACTTACTTTTACACCTTCACGGTGCCCTCTCACTGGAACAGTGGGGTACCTGCCTCTGGCAGAATTATGAAAACAGTGGTGCTCTCAGAAACAACACAGCTGCAGTCTCAGCATTTACTAGCAGCATACCGCCCTCAGGAAGTGTGGCAAAATACTATAATACCACAAAGAACTTTGAGGTGCACACAGTTACAGAGAGCTGTCAAATATTTGATGGAAAACAGTTACAACGGTATCAAATAAGGACTGGTATTAGATTTGCAAAACGTCTCCTTGCAGGCGTACTGTATTCCTAAATATCTGAATGACCATATGGAATGTTTGCACAAAGCATGCCCATTTAAAGTTAGATCTCCACCAGAAGAGAAAAAATGGTACAAACATTGCTGAAGAATGCAGTCCAACACCAACATCCTGCCCTCTGCTGCCAACCAGTTGTGCAGATGAACCTGGACAAACACACTTCCATGGGCCTTTTCACCAAGGGCTTGCATGTTCTAAAGTCAGCAGGACAAATCCTGAAGCATTCCCATTTCATGAAACACAAGTCATAGGGTCATAGTAAGTTCGGGATGCTAATCTTGGAATCTCGGTTTGTGGGTTTGCCACTCTTGCTCTTGTGGGCTATCCATACTGGATTCAAGGCAGATGCTTGATTGGAATGGAGACAGTATGCTCTGCTGGCTATGAAAACAATGATGTGGTGGCAAGTCTGCTGGATGGCTGGTGAGATAGACTGCTTCTTACTTCTGGAGATCTCGCTTGTCTCAGGACCCCAAGGAGAGTGCTTGGCAGCACTGCCTATCACACCTGGGTGGAGACCACACCCTCATGAGGGTGGCAGCTCCTTCACTTCATGGTGGCAGCTGAAGTAATTCTCCTCCTCCTCCTTCTTATGAGCCCCACTGCCTCTATATACATGTTGCCCCCTACAGTCACTTCTTGTGTTGAAGTCAGTCTAGTAAGGTGGGTTACAAAAAAAATGTATTGAGCTTTTTAAAATAATTTTCTGAATTTTGGTTCCATTTCAAACAATGTAACACATATATAGCACTGTTATATCCACTTGCATCTTTAATCACAATGGAGTCTATGAGCTATCAGGTGCAGGTTATGAGCTACAGGGGCACACCCTGGCTGTGGTCCTCTGCACACTTGCACAGGTGCATACCATGTGCCGTGCATTATCCCTGGTCTTCCAGCCGTGGCCTCATCCCACAGACATATACAAGTGTGGTGGGGATGGGGGGGCAGGATCTGGGCAGGGCTAAGGATGCTGATGGGCATAGTTGATCCCCTGCTCCATGCTGGGCAGGGGTGTAGTAGCACTAGTGCATCCTGGTATCATCCAGGGCTCATGTACTATGGATGAATGCTGTCTGGCAGCCTCCAGCCCCTGCTACATGTCAGGAGGACTGGGAGCTGCAGTATAGGAGTGGCTGCTGTTTCCACCATGCCACCTGCCAGTCACTGTAGGGAATGCATAGGGGCTATGGCAGGGAATCTGGTGATTGTGAAGAGAGTCGGACCAGCCGAGGAGCTATGCTTACTGCGTAACTGACACAGATCATACGTCACATTGTGTATACATGGCCGATATTTCGTAGATATTGCATGTTTACTTTTGAAGTGCGGGAGCACAGCCCCGATGAAAAATGACATTAATTTGTTATGTGAAGGATGTAAGGATGGACAGAGCTTGAAGGAGGAGGGTGGTGTGGAGGCACAGCCCCCGATGCTTCGTTGATTGATTAAGTCTGCACCTACGTTTTCAGCCCGAGCGGCATGCGATTCCCGTAGCCTTTTACACTACGCAATCTGGCTGGTCCGACTCTCTTCACAATTGCCGGGAATCTGCTGCTGTAGCGTGTACCTCTCTCTCTGCTGGCACGCTACGACTTTGTACATGGCGCAGAGTCCAGCACCGCTCCTGGGCACACCCCCTGTCCATCTACCTGCACAGTGCTAGGAACTGCACAGGGATCTGGTGTGGAAGAGGCATGCACCCCTTCCATGAATGCCAGAGGGGGTCCGATGGAACCCACAGTGCGTGGCTGTTAGATGTATGGAAGCCTGTGCCGCATATATGCGTCATGAAGGCTTTGTTCCTAGGCCCATTATGAACATTTCACCTTGCCCCAACCTCTGATCTTCCTTACTTTCACAGTCTTTGCTGCAAAGCTTCAGAATATAATGAAATGTACATAAACACAATATTAAAGCTGCAGTTCATGCTATGCCAAGAATGTTGTACCTATACCTTTGTATTCCACTATATGCGCTCTTTTACCCTTCTTATAAACACTGAAATATAGATGCTGACAGCAGAAAAAGTCCCAGTGTGGCACGAGTCTACCCAGTACCCATCTGCATCCACACCCAGCCTAATGATGGACCATTGCTTGTCTACCGATGTCCCTGACTATATTTCGACAACCCTCCATCCTACTCCACTGATCCCTTCAGTCAGCTACCCAGCATCCCTCCCTCTTCTGGTTTGGACTGTCCCTTGTGCCTCTCCACCTGTGTTTAAGCCAGTGATAGACTCCATGTCTACCACTTCTTCTGGCAATGCATTCCACTTTTCCTCATCCCTTTCTGTAAAAAGAACTTACTCATATCTCTCTTAAAGCTGCCCCCAATAGTTTCCTTTGGTTATGTTGCTTTCACTTCTTGTAAACAGGCACAGCTGTCAACATTAATCATATCCCTTAGGTACTGAAAGGTCTCTATAGTGATTTATAAAACAAGTAGAGAAAATCCTGCGTTCAGATTGATTGGCACCTACGTTTTAGTACTCATGCATGGGTAAATAAAAGTACTGGCAATTAGAACACATCACATTAAATATCAACGCCTTTTTCTAAAATGCCTGATTGCCATTATAAACGTGGCTGCAACTCATTGAAGACATTATTTGGGCCCTAAAAATAAAAGACCCTCAAAATAAAAAGAACAAACACATTGATTAAATATTCTTTTCTAGTATACTTCTCTCTGCGTGCACACATGTGCACACACACACACAAAAATGAAGTACTGCTCACAATTTATTTTCTGGAGCTTCTTTTTTATTTTTTTATTTATTTATTGTACTTTTTGTCTCCTACTGCCAGCCGCCTGGAACCTCAGCCCAGTCAAGGACCTCAGGCTTCCACCTCCATATCAGCCACAACCCTCCGATACCCTCTGGCTTACCCCCAGGGTGGGGCTGCGGCATTAACTCCCCAGCAGTGCTGCAACAATGGGATTAGGTTGGAGGGGCTGGCTGGAGGCTAATTGAAGCAGTGAGAACTTCAACTAGGATTGTTGGCAGGTGAAGTCTTTTTCTTGTTTTTCTGGGGAGTGGGGATGTGCAATGATGTCCTGCTTCCGCCCCAGCCCCTGAAGCACTCTGGCCCGGTCGCTACAGTGCCCCGGCCTCCACCAGGGTTCCATCAAGCACCAGTCGTACACCCCTCCCTCCCCCCAGAGAAGGACAGCAGTCCTCGGGATGCTCCCTTCTTCTCACCCCAGCCGGCCCTCCGATGACCCGGGTCCGTTCCCGAACCAGAGTCACCGGCATCGGAAGCAGAAATCCAACCGCTGCACCAATGGGCCAGCCTGGAGCTTCTTTTTTGACCATGATAAATCCCCCTCCTTTCCTTACCTTCCTACCAGGAAAATCTTTGCTGCTTACTCTGCCACAGATAAAACTGAAATCCTGGCTTTACGGAGGCCTTCTGTTGTGTGTAGTTGTGTAGTGAGATGTGAACATTCAGCCAGTAGAATTCTGCAGCAACTTAGAAACATAGAATTTGTTGGAAGATAGGGACCGCTTGGCCCATCAAGTCTCCCTTTTTCCTTACCTATAGTATCACCGTAGACCCTACTTGATCTCCAACTCCCCCATTCCTTGCCACTGAGATTCCTTATGCCTATCCCATGCATTCTTGAACCCATCCACTGTTTTTGCACCTACTATTTTGGTTGGTAGGCTGTTCCAGGAATCCACCACTCTTTCTGTGAAGAAGTACTTTCTCACATCTCTCCTTTAAAGCCTCTTTGACGACTCATTTATTTCAACAAACATTCACTAATTAATGTTTTTGCCTCTACTTATTTTAAAGCGTTCTTACTATTAGTGTTTGATTTTATGCTCATTCTGTACAGCGCTCAGAGCCTTTTTGGATTGGGTGCTTTATAAATAAATTTTGCATTGCCTTGCCTTAAATCTACCCAGCTCCAACTTCCTAGCATGCCCACTTGTTCTTGTGCACCTTCTTTTCTGAAATTACTTTCCTCCTGTACCTTCTTTACCACAGTGAGGTATTTAAATGTCTCTATCATATTCCCCCTCTCTCTCTCTTCCAGGGTGCACATATTGAGTTTCTTAAGTCTCTCCTCGTAGGCTTTTTGCAAACCCTGCACCATTTTAGCTGCCCTCCTCTGGGCCATCTCCACTCTGTCTATGTCCTTCCAGAGATGTGGTCTCCAGAACTGTACATGGTATTCTAAGTGAGATCTTGCCAGCAATCTATACAGAGATAGCACCACCTCCCTCCATCTGCTGGTGATACCCCTCCCTATGTACCCCAGTTTCCCACTAGCCCTCCCAACTGCCTTGTCACACTGCCTGCCCACCTTTAGGTCATAAGAGTATTACCCCCAGGTCTCTCTCCTGCTTGGTGGTTGTCAATAACACTCCCCCCATTCTGTGCTGTGCCCCTGGGTTTCAGTGCCAATGTGCATGATTTTGCACTTTTTCACATTGAAACCCAACTGTCATACCCTTGACCACTCTCCGAGTTTTCTCAGGTCTCTGCTCATCCTTTCCATCCCCCCTTCCCCAAGTATCCACCCTAATACAGATTTTGGTGTCATCTGCAAAGAGGCAGACCTTCCCCTCTAGCTCCTTTACAATGTCACATATAAAGACTTAAAGAGGACTGGCCCCAGCACTGATCCCTGAGGCACCCCACTTGTCACTATTCCCTCGTTTGAGTGAACTCCATTTACCATCACCCTCTGACGCCTATCCCATAACCAGCTTACCAACTTTTGACCTACTCCTAAGCTACGCAACTTGTTTAATAGTCTCTTATGTGGAATGATGTTAAATGCCTTACTGAAATCTAGGGAAGCCATGTCCACCGCTGCACCCTGATCTAATTTCTTGGTTACCCAATCAAAGAAATATATCAGATTTGTGTGACATGCCTTTTCACCCATGAATCCATGCTATCTTGGGTCTTGTAACCCATTAGATTCAAGATATTCCACTATGCGCTCCTTCAGCAATGATTCCATTAAACTTCCTACCACCGATGTCAGGCTGACTGGTCTATAATTACCAGCCCCCTCCCTGCTACCACTTTTGTGAGTGAGGACTACATCTGCCCTCCTCCAGTCCTCTGGAACCACTCCAGTTTTGAGTGAACTGTTAAATAGGACTGTCAGAGGCGCAGCCAGTACCTCCTTTACTTCTCTCAGTACCCTAGGATGCACCCCATCTGGTCCCATTGCTTTGTCCACTTTCAGATTAATGAGTCTCTTTAGGACTCTCGCCTCTGAAAAAGACTAGTGTCCCTCTCTTCCTCCCTTCAGTGCTCCTGTTACTTTTTGTGGCCCTCCCATTTTCCTTCCTCTGTAGACACTGAACAAAAGTATTTGTTCAGGATGTCTGCTTTTCCTTGTTCTCCTTTGCACAGTCTCCCTTTCCCTTTTAAACCTTACAAACCCTGCTCTGGTCTTCCTCTTTTCCTTATATAGCCCGGCGTCGTGTGCCAATGGACTACCCCACTGCCAGCTGTCTTTGATGCAGACAGGAGCCTGGGTCCTGCTACGGTGACAGTTGTTTTCCCCAGAAATATTGAAAGTAGTGCGTGCTTCCACCCAGAGTAATGTACTAGTGGGCCAGGTATCTGCTTAGCACAGCCCCTGGGATACTGTGCCTACCCACCTTCCCAACCAACCACTCTGCACATTGTGTCCCCCAATGCCTTGTTCCATCATAGACCAGCAATGAACACATGCAAGGAATTTCACTAACACCACAGATTCCAGCAACAAATTTGCAGCCTTTTTTAAGGGGTAAGTTAAGGGAAGGGATACCTGGATGTGGGGTAGCTGTGAAAGCAAAACAGGTTAGTGAAATATTATAACTTTCAGAATGAGGCCCATGGGCAAAGCTCTCCCTCACTTGTACCAGTGTCCCTGTACTGTCCCTAGAGGTGCCCACTAGGTGCAGGCATGATCGATGCCATGGGTTGACCAGCTGTTGGGGACCTGAAATTGTAGAAACTTGGATTTTGAAAACAAAGTCCCTGTTCCCCTTCCAGGAACCAGGTCCTGGGTACTCATAGTTTGATGATCTCAGCACCCGGGGTAAGGGAGCTCCTTGAACTCATGCAGCAAAGTGGTAAACAGGCCAGCCTGGATCCCTGTCCAGTTGGAACTTGCTCGAGGATGTTGCAGCTGGTCACCTTGATTGTAGTTCTGGCCGCTTGTTATCTTCAGCCACTTCTGGCCCATTGCAGAGCACAGTGGCAGGACAGCACCAGCCCCAGAAGGCCCAGACTGGCTCCCAGCGATGGGTCACAGATGCCTTAGCACCCCAGCAAGTGCAGGTGACCTCCTGAGACAGTGAGTCCCACTTGGTAATTGTTAACAAGTTCCGCCCTGGCTCTGAGTGAGGGCTCCCCAATGGTGGGGCTCCTCCTGCAGTCCCTGCACTGAGCTCTCAGCAAAGAAAGTTCTTAGGCAGTTTCTCCACTAAAGTCCAGTGCTAGTTAGTAGGGGGCTATCCTCAGATTCAATAAGCACAAGTGCAATTCAGCAGGGGGGGCTCAGGAACAACAACCCTCTGCACACCAGTCCTCGCTTTTCCAGTTTAACAGGGCCCACACTTTCCTTCCGCTGCAGCTGGGATTCAGCTCTCAGCCACTTTAAGCAGTCCACACACAGCTTCTGCTAGCACCCCAATGACCAGAGACGCTCTGCCCCTTCAGAATTCAAACTGCAGTCCCATACACAGGCAAAATGGCTTATCAGTCCTGGCTGTGATACTCTGCCAATCTGCACAGCCCTGTCAGCATATTCGATTTTTTCAGTGCAGGGTTTCTGCAAGAGTCATTCTCTCTCATTTACCACAAGCAACTTCTCTATACCTGGGAAATCATAGTCCAGTCTCTTTCTCTCTTTCCCTTCTCGATCAGTCCAGCAGCAAGAACCTGGAAACCAGAACCTCAGCACAATCTTTATTCCTGCTGTCCCCTTTCCAATTCACTTCTGCTGACAAACAGCTCTCCAAATGGGGGCCTGAAGAAGCCCCCGGAAAGCAGTGTCCACTCTCTCAGACAGTCCTGACTCATACAGAGTCCATCTACAGACTGAAGAAATCCCAGAAAGTCCTCACTGTATCAGTTGAAAACCCAGTGTTCTGATTGGCTGTTGAAACCCTTCAATAATCAATATCCGTAGTGATCAATATTTCCTGCTCATTTATTGGGTCCAGATAGGTGCCAGAATTAGTCCCTCCTCTTCCCAGGAGTCCCTTGGTGTCCAGTTTGGGCACCTAGATAGATGATTGGCTGCAACAGGGGGTTAATGTCACAAAATGTCCGCTCCCATTTGCTTACAGGTCTTCCTATGCAGTTCAATGCAGTCTCTCTCCTTTCTCAGTCTGGTGTAGCCCAACACATTCCTTATGTGCACCATCACCTCACGGCTTGTAGCTCCAACTGTCCCCTTTTAAACAAGCCCACTCTCACCTGGATGGTCCCTCAGCTAACTGTCGCTGCCACTGAAACTCTGTCACTCTGGGCAGCAGGCAGCAACTTCATTACTATTCATAAGGGCTCATGAATAATTCATGAGCCCTCGTTAGGTGCCCTGTTTGAACTCTGAATTTTTCCCCATACATGGCTTCTCCACCGCATTCTTCAGGTCACTGGCCCTCCATTAGCAGGGGAAAGTTGCTGGGACCACTGGGTGACTCCCCCATTTATCTGCAACCCTGCGGGGTGGTGCATCAAAGGCACTGCTTGCACATTTTTATTTATTTATTTTTATTTATTTAGGGATTCGGATCATACCTTTGAGCTCAGAGCCCTTTTACAAAGGTTCCACTTCAAACAGTGACAATGACAGCAATAACAAACAGTTTACATACAATACTTGAATAGAAGGTAGCTAGTATACAATAAGGTTACAATGTCATTCATAGTACCAATAGTGATAGTACAGCATCAAGAGCATTCAACTAGGGTAAGGACAGTGTTTATATGTAGCGAAGGAGATAAAGAGGTGTGACACCTAGTGTGAGAGTCTGAGGAGGAGTCAAGGTGAGGGTCAGGGAAGACTGGGGGGTGGGTGGCCAAAAGAAGTGACTGTGTCTAGGAGGTTGGGAGGTAGTGGTGGTAGGTTGGTTATAAGGTTGATCCAGTGGGGGAAAAGGCACGGGGAGAGGAAAACAGAGGGATAGGGCAAAGAGGAAGAGTGGGGGTAAAAGGAAGGGGAAGGAGAGTGTAGGTGAATGGGCATTATGGGTGTTAGAGTCCTAGTGGCAGTTGCAAACTGTCCTAGTAAGAAGGTGATGCCTTAGGCCATTTTTGAATTGTGAGATGCATTGGGAGTTTAGAATGTGCACTGGGATTTCATTGCGTCATTGGGGGGCCCTATAACTGAAAGCACGCTGTTCCTGCACAATTCGATGAAAAGGTGTTGATAGGTACCTCATCCTGCACCTCTGGTGGTATAGCTGGTAGCACTTGGTGTTAGGATGCTAGAAATGTACGGGGGTTACCCATTAGTGCCTTTTTTTCAAGGAGACATGTTTGGAATATAATATTGTTCTTTAGTGGCAGCCAATTGGTCTGCTCATATAAGGAGCAGGTGTGGCTAGTTTGATCTGCAGCCATTGTCAGCCTACATGCCTTGTTGAGGGCAATGTGAATCCTTTTTAGTGCAGATTCTGTTGCTGCGCTCTAGACCACCAGTCCATAGTTGATGGTAGAAAGGATGGAGCTGGAGACTGAGAGACGGAGGGCCTCTGAAATGAGATACTTTTTATGCCTATAGAGTACACCCAACTTGGTGTTCACTGCCTTTACCACTGTGTCAATGTGTTGGGTGAAGGTGAGGGAGTCATCAATGGTGACCCCAGGTACTCGAAGGAGTGAACTTGTTCTAGCAGCTCACTGACTTTATTGGAGATGGTGAGGGGAGTGAGCTTCTTTTTGTGCTGTGGGCTGGCTGTGAGCATCACCTTGGTCTTTTTGTAGTTTAATGGAAGTTTATGGCTACAGAACCAGTCTTTCAGCTTGTAGAAAGATGCCTGCAGCTCACGCTGCAGCACATGCGTGAGTGCCGGCTCCAAGAGAACATGCTGGCAACTCGCGGTCCAGGACCCATGCCCAAACTGGGCAAAACAACATGTGTGTCAACGGAGGAATGTGGTAAATCCCGGGACACTAAAGAATGGAGAAATTACAGGTAAGCCCCCAGAGGGGCGAATTACACTTACATACCCCAAAAATATCTTATCCCCTTTTGTTACTGCATGGGCTATTCTCTCTTCAGTTTGTGCCTCCGTGCTCCTTACTGCTTTCCCTGCTTCTCTCTGTTTCCCTGATACACCTCTCTATCCTCCTCCCTCTGAATCTCCTTATATTCTAAATGCCAACCTTTTAGCCTTTACCTTTGTAGCCCCCTTTTTCGAGAACCATAGCTGACTCTTTTTCCTCTTATTTTTATTCACCTGTTTGATGCAGAGGTTTGCTGCCTTCACTATGCCCCCTTTTAGTTTTGCCCACTGTTCCTCCACCCCATCCTGGTCATCAATTCCCCCCCCAGGTCATCCTTGACGCATTCACCCATCTTTATAAAATCTGCTGTCCTTAAGTCCAGGACCTTTGCCCTTGAGTGGTATGATCCTGCAGTCTTCCTTATGTTGAACCACACTGTATGATGATTGCTGGTCCCCAGGTGGCCTCCCATCTTCAAGTTTGCAGCACTGTCCATGTTTCCCTGTTAGTGAGTACCAGATACAGTATTGCCTCATCACGAGTGGGTTCGCTGACTAGTTGTCCAAGGAATGACCTCTGCAGGGAGTCCAGTATGTCCCTACTTCTAGCTTAAGCTCCAAATCTACATCTGGCAGATTGAAGTCCTCCACTAGTAACATCTCCCCTTTTCTGCCATCTTGCCAATGGCTCCACCAGTACTTTATCTAACTCCTCCCTCTGCTGGAGGTCCTGTAGATCACACCCAGTGCAAATAGTGGTTCTGTTCCACTTCTTCAGGGTCACCCACAGTTGCTGTGCCCTCCCCATATTCCCTGTATCTCTGTCACTTTTATGCTTTCCTTCATATAAATTGCCAAAACCGCTCCTTTTCTCACCATCCATGTCCTTCCTGAACAGAGTATAGCCTGGTATAGCCATGTCCGGTCATGGTTTTAATGCACAATGACTCGGCAATGGCCATAACATCCATCAGCCTCTGCCTTGATGGCCTCCAGGTCCGAATTTTATTTTCTAGACATCTAGCAATTGTACACATATCCTTCCAGATTTTGTTACCACTCTGATTGCTACCCTCTTTTTTCCTTGTTGCCTTCCCTCCTTTCCCCATCTGTTTTCCTGCTCCAGTTTCCATTCCCTTCAGTTCTACCACCCTGATTCTTTTATTAATTTACACCCTAAGGTATTTCTCTCCTTTTAGGTTTCCCCACTTCCTACTTTAGCCTGTGGTGGGCAGTTACTGCCTTCCTGATTTCTTCTGCTAACCCCCTTGGCTAATTTAAATGTTCATCAAAGTAACATTTAAACTGTCCACCAAGGACTATGGTTCCCCTTCTAGGTGGGTGCAGGCTATCACCCCTGTAAAGGTCCTTATCCTCAAGGTCAGATCCCAGTCCCCAGTATAGCCAAATCCTTCCTCTCTGCACCATTCCTTCAACCATGAGTTTGAAGTCCTGCATTCAATGCTAAACACATTCCACCAATTGAATGTGTTGACAGTGAGATGTGTGACAACTGGGGAGGGACTACATTTTACTAGTTACTTTAAAAAAAGGAAAATACCTGTTTTAATTTAGAAAGCTGACATATTTTTAAATTTTTCCATTTCCCATTTATAAGTGCAATAAAACACTTTGTGATGACCATTATAATGATCTAACTGAAGTTCCCGAGGCTGAAAGCACTCTGCCTGTAGCGTTGTGTCTCACTATACTCTTGGGCGCGCGTTTAGATCAGCATAATGTATGCCCCATCAGGTCTTATTGCTTACATAGAGATGTCCCTTTCTCCCATTTCAAGGCTGTTTTAATATTTGTCTTTAAATCTAAAATAATAATTGGTTTACAAGTCTGTCATCATTATTCCAAGCTGTATTTTAGCACCCATCATCTAATATCACTTTTCTTGTGAATAAGATAAACTAGCATGGTATAGACAGTACATAAGTAAAACTTTATGTATAAAGTGTCCACCCCTGGAGGCTCTAGGCACTGTAGGTAAAAATGTACAGTAATAAACTACAACAATCTAAAATATAGACAAGAATAAAATATAGCAAACGATTTTCACAACTAAATTAGATAAAACTTAATATCATTGAAGGATATTCAACATTATAAGTCTAATTATTTATTCATAAAGCAACTAGCTCATTCATTGGCTATTGTGCGGTCTGAAATCTTTAAGAAATGCCGGCATGGCAGCCACCACAGCTGTTTTCGTGCAGCCGACTCTGTTGTCAAACAAGTTGTCACAGAAAACCTGACAGAACCACATTTGAACAAAAAACCTGTAGCAAGAAACATAGCAGATATGAAAGCATGATACCTCCCTGAAAATGGACCAGCACGAAAAAAGATCACGCGGCACCCTTCAGTCAACACATAGCACAGTGTCACTGCACGGCGCTACGGAGAAACAAAATGAGTAAAAAAAAAAAGTAACTGAGACAAAAAAGAACTCCCAAAAGTTCATTGCTGCGATTAAACTTATAATCGCAATAATGACATCAGAGCCATTCATTTCCTGTTGATTAATGACCAGCTGGGTGGGGTTGGCCCTCAGCTGCGCCTTAGGACACCTTCACCCCAACTGGTCATTAATCTCCAGGAAATGACTGGTTCTTCCATCATCATTGCTTGAATTTTAATCTAAGGAAAATGCCTCCTTAAATAAGTGGGACTTTAGCCCTCTTTTAAAGGCTTCCAATGAGGGGGCCTCTTTCAAAGATCTTTGAAGCGAGTTCACAGGGTTGGACAGGCCACAGAAAATGCAGGCTCACCAGATGATTTTAATTGGACCCTGGGAACTGCTAGAAGATCCTCCTCAAAGGAACGGAGAGGATGGGGGTGCTGATAGGGAGACATTAGGCCCCAAAGGTAGCAAGGACCCAGGCTACGTAGGGTTTTATTGGTCACCAAGCCAAGCTTGAAGGCAATTTGCCACCTCACCGGCAGCCAGTGAAGATCACATAAGACTGATGTTATATGACAGGACCTGGGACGGCCCAACAAAGGCCTGACTGCCATGTTCTGCACTAGCTGCAGGTGATGTAGTGCACCTCCTGTTAGCACCAGGTACAGGGCATTGCAGTAATCTAGCCTGGATGTTACAATGGTGTGTATTAGTGGGGGAAGGTCATTGGGGAGGAAAAAAGGTTTAATCTGGTCATTATTCCTCAAGTGGTAAAAACCATTTTGGACAACGGCTGACACCTGAACTTCTAGTGTCAGATCGCTGTTGAGAATGACGCCCAGATTTTTCACCTTTGCTGAGATGGTCAACTGGGAGTCACCGTGTATTAAATAGGAGTTCTCCCTGATCAGCTCAGTGTCCCACCAATGACCGGACTCACACACTAATATCCCCGTCTTATCTGGATTGAGATTTAGCCAGTTGGAGGACATCCATCCCTGGTCCTTGGCTAGGCAATAAATGAATACAGAGACTGCATCGTGTTGTCCATGCACAAAAAATATGTACAGCTGGGTGTCATCTATGTAGCAGTGAAAATCCCTGTCATACCATCTAATAATGCCTCCCAGGGGCAGCATATACACCTCAAAAAGAATAGGAGACAGGATCAAGACCTACGGGACTCCACAGGACAGGGGCATCAGGCGGGAGGAAAAAGTTCCCATTACCACTCTGTGCATCCTGCCTGTAAGAAAAGACTTGAACCAGTTGATGACTGTACCAGCCAGTCCACAATGTTCTTGGAGGTGATCCAGTAACACCTCATGGTCGACAGTGTCTAATGCAGCAGAGATTGAGGAGAACAAGAATAGATTATTCCATATCTCTCTCCCTAAGGATATCATTTGCACCTTGACAAGGGCAGTCTCTATACTGTACCTGGACCTAAATCCAGACTGGAGTGATTCAAAGATGTCATAGGTAGCAAGGCGTTGCCTCAAGCTGTACAGCCACCACTTTCTCAATAATCTTCCCAAAGGGAAGGTTAGAGATAGTTTTGTAATTAGCAGACAGTCAGAACCAGAGAGGCTTTTGCAGAGGGTTTCACGAGAGCCTCTTTCAAAAACCCAGAAAACCCTCCTTGAAAGGAACACTCAGACTATCTCAATGAATGCCAGACTGATGGACTCAACAGAGCCCACTAAGAAGCGTGTTGGGCCCAGGTTCAAGTCACAATACATTGGCCACAGCTTTGGGACAATCCTACTAATCTCTTCCACCTCCACTGGATTAAACTCACTCCAGACTTGAGGAGGGCCTCTGTTAGTCCAAGGCCCTACACCACTCACCAACTGAGAGACCCTGGGGGAGACACTAGCTCTGATAGAGGACACCTTGTCAGAGAAAAAGAGAGCAAACTCTTCACATCTAGTAGATGACAAGGCTCTCACTGTCTGGAAGCAGGTAGGATGAAGAAGCGTGTCTACCGTCTGGAAGAGCTGAGTTGGTCTATTCTTCACTGCGGCAATCTCCTTGGACAGGAACTGTGCCTTCTTATGGGAGATTGTCTTTTGATAATCCTTATAATGGGATTTCAAAACCAGTTTGTCCTCCTGAGTCCAGGATCTTTGACAGTGGTGCTGCAACCTCCGACCCTTAGTCTTCAGCTCCCTGAGCTCCCCATCGAACCATGGGGGATCTCAGGCATGAGGTCAAGGTCATACATGGACTGGTGCTACAGAATTGAAGGCTGAGACAATGGCTCTGTTATAGGCCACTACCACTTCCCTGGTCCTGCTTCAGCAAGCAGTCAGCACACTCCATAGGTCTAATACCGATTTAAACCTAATGGAGTCAAACCCCTTAAAGGATGGTAACAGGCCATCTCCATGGGGGGGGGGGGATTCTTAGGGGGGCCCAAAATGAGAACTTCACTGTGCAATGATCTGACCAAACGACCAGATCAAACTCAAGATTTTCAATCTTGAGACCCATTGTAAATACCAGATCCAAGAAGTGACCATGTGAGTGGATCGCAGAGGTAATTACCTGCGCAGGCCCAGTGATTCCATGGGCTGGATTAAGTCTTGACCAAAAAACAAGAGTTCATTGTTGACCCAGGCATTGAAATCACGCAGTATTAGCCATCTAGGTGACTCCAAAACCAGGTAGTCCATGAAGTCTGTGACTTCCTGCAGGAACTACTTCTTGTGGCCCAGTGGTCAGTACACAAGAAGGATCCTGCAGCCTGCACCTGGGCCCCCTTGGATGGCAACATACTCAAATGACCTGGTAGATCCCACTGGGAGCATGGAGAAGTTCAGGCTGGATCTAAAACAGATGGCCACTCTCCCAACCCTGCAGTCCTTCCTTGGGCAGTGTACAACAGAAAACTCTGCTGGGATTGCTGCCTCTAGGACCGGACTGGTGTCATCATCCAGCCAGGTCTCTGTGATGCAAGCCAGATTGACTGAGGAAATCAGATCCACCATAATAGCAGTCTTATTCCTCATTGACCTGGCATTGCAAAACAGTGCCCTAGTGGAGAATGTTGGCCTACTTGCTCCTGCCCACTTGAACCAGTGGAACCCATGGGTATGGGAACCAGACAAGGAAGACCCTTTCTAGCACCCATTTCACACCAGGGTACCTCCTGAATCCCACCACCCAATCCCACTCTCCCCAGAAGCTCTCTGAGTCCTTCCACCTGGTCCTCCACCTTTGGACAATACCTGCCACATTGCAGCATCTAGATGTATCAGCTGGCAGGGAGGGTTTTCAAAGGGTGGAGGTCCAATAAGCAGGCCAGAGTAGCTACGCCTAAGGATCCAACATCCCAACACATCACAAATTTGTTGAATAAACACAAATAAAATAATGTAAAATCCTAAAACCCTTAAAACCCCAAGATAAATTATAAACAAATTTAATATCCTCCTCCCAGCCCTGCATCCTCCAAAACCGTATTCATAAGTATCATAGATATTTATAGAGCAAGAAGACAAAAGTCCATTGCGCTCGCACCTAGATCAATCAAAAGTAACCAGTTATTTTTTATTTCCGAAATAGCAATCTAATTTGTTGTTGAAAACATTCAAATTCTTACTACCCACTGTATCAAGTGACAGTGAGTTCCATAGGGCTACTATTCTTTCATTATACCAGCAGGCCCGCTTTTTGGAATGATGAACATCTCCTTTAAGTTGCAGATTATGAGTGCTCGTATTATGGGGCTGATCCTGGAATTTAAAACCTAAGTAATCCCAGAAGGTAGACATAAATCTCCTCACATTCTTCGGTATTCCAATATAAACAGTCCCAGTTCTTGTAACCTATTTTCATAACTGAGGCCTCTTAGATCCCTGACTGCCATAGTTGCTTCCATTGTATCACCTCTAGAGCTTTTATTTCAGCCTTAGCCAAAACTGAGTACAGTACTTGAGATCTGGCCTGACCATTGATGAAAATAAGGGGACTATCACTTCCCTGTCTCTGTTTGTAATGTGTCTAAGAATGCTATAAAGCACCCCAGTCGCTTATTGTTTAATGTTATGGCAGTGAATTATGAAACTTAGGTCATTGGTTATTATTATACCTAGGTCTCTTTCTTTTGTAACCTCCTTCAACACGCTGCCACCCAAAGAATATTATGTCCTTATATTGATATTCCCAAAATGCATAACAGAGCACTTATTGATATTAAAATCTAACCCATGTGATTCTGCCCATTGTTCTAGTTCTGCCAGTCCTCTCTGTAATTTCTGGTATCATCTGCAAATTTTGCAACCCAGGCATCTCCAAGTGCCTCATAGATGATGTGTACAAATTAAATAGGCAAGGATAAGCACCAAACCCTGGGGACCCACTAGTCACACTTGCCCACCCTGAGTTAATACCCTAAGAGTCACCTGTTGCCTTCTGTCCGTCAGCCATGACACAACCCAACTAATGATGTTGCTGTCCAATCCCAGATCAATTAAGGTGCTAACTAGTTCTCCATGAGGAACTCTGTTGAATGTCTTTGAAGTCCAAAATATCACATCCATTGGGGAGTTGCATTCGAGCGCATAGCTAACCTTACTATAAAACTGTATTAGGTTAGTTTGACATGAGTGGCCCTTTGTGAATCCATGCTATAACTCGTCCATTAAGTTATGTTCTATCACAAAGTTGTCTATGTATTCCTTAATCATCCCTTCAAGTACCTTGCCCAAAACTGATGCTAGGCTCACTGGCCTATAATTTCTACACACCTTCTTGCTCCCCTTTTTGTAAATGGGAACCACAGTTGCCTACCTCCAGCACTCCACCACAATGCCCTGATCGAAGGACTGCTGAAATAGGTATGTTAGTGTCCTGCCAGTTCATTGGCCAATTCCCTAACCAGTCTTGGGTACACCCCATCCTATCCTGGTGCCTTATTGGGATTTATCTTCATTAATCTGTCGCAAATGTTGTCTCTCTTCACTGTTAATTTGCTGTATACCATATCCGTAGGTCTCTGTTGGTTATAATCATCTTTTCCTTTGAAGTCTGAACTAAAATAATCATTAAACATATGGGCCATACAACTCTCACTTGTGACTAATTCCCTGTTGTTTCCCTCAAGTGGTCCCACTTTTGTTTTATTGCCTCTCTAGTAGTTAATATGGTTGTAAAAGGCTTTATAGTTACCCTTGACTTTAACTGCTAAATCCTGCTGAAACCTCCTCTTAGACTGTCCAATTTCTTTCTTACATTCTTTCAGCAGTGATTTGTATGTGTCCCAGTCAAGCTGGGCTTTACTTTTTTTTTTTTGCTCTTAACATGCATTCTTTTTTATTGTAATTTTCCTCTTAGTTCCCTTGTTATCCATGGTGAAATGCTACCAATGCTGCAATTTGTTTTCTTCATCGGGACATATCTATCAACTAATGTGTTCAATTTGTCTACCAAGGCTTTCCAAATTTCATTAGTCCTTTACCTTGAAATTGCAATTCCAAAACCCACCCAACCCCTAAATAAATAAACCAGCCCCAACTATAATGTAAACCAAAATCCACCCAGCTCCTAAATAAATGAAGAAACTAAGACAATTTTAGTAAAACTTAGAAATTAGGAGAACCCCAGCAGTTCAGAGTGCAACATCCTGTAGTGCTTAGCATAGTATAAAAAGTTCAGCATATCAGTCTCTACTCACCAGAGAAAGCCAAAAAGTTTGTTATGGATGAAATTTTGCAGTACTCTCACTACTGCAAACCATTTAACTTGCTTCTAAAGTTTGTTCAACCAAAACTATTGCAGACAATAACAGTCATGGCATATAAGGTCCCAAGTCCAGGGGTTCTCGCACCACCCTCGGAAAGCTCATTTAAATTGCAAGAACAACTCACAGTTCAATGAGAAGACCAGTCCTGCAAAGCCATAGTTAAACAGGGAAGACCAGTCCAGTAAGAGCCAGGAATCCTTGTAAACAACAACAACCAGCTATGCAGAGGGAACTGGGCAACAGAGAGGCTGAACCCACAGATAATGGGAGTATTCGCAGTCGTGGAATGGAGAGTTGGAAATTTTTAGGCTAAAAAAAAAACAGGGATGGCTGCAACAATTAGTTCACAAATGTGCATAAGGTAACCAAACAGAAGCACATCCTCGGCACTCTGTCAGCCGCTTCCAATATTAGGAAAGACCGTCTTCTTCCCTGCTCTGGCTGTGGATGATGATGTCAGCAGGAGGATCTCAATATGAGATGTACAAGAACAAGAGGACACAATTTGAAGATAGAGGGGGGATGGCTCAGGGACAATGTGAGGAAGTATTATTTCACAGAGAGGGTGGTGGACACATGGAACAGGCTTCCTGAGGAGGTCATGGGGTCAAAAACAGTGGGGAAATTCAAGAATGCATGGGACAGACATAAGGCAGTTCTGGTGGGGGGTAGGAGGAAGCAGGCTGTTGGTTAACTAGGATCTGCAGCTTATGCAATAGGTAGGGAAATGGGCAGACTAGGTGGGCCAAGTGGTCCTTATCTGCTGTCAAGGTCTATGTTTCCATGAATGAAAAAAAGGGTCCACAAAAATTTTGGTGGCTCAACTCTATAAGCTCTGTAAACAGAAAAGATTTCAACCAGGGCAAAGCATTACAGGAAACAACAGAGCAGTATGAACTAAGAGGGGACCTGGCTAAAAAATTATAAACGCTAGCTCTACCACTAACTCACTGCATGTCCCTGACTACTCTGCTTCCCACCTAACTACTAGGCTACTTAATTAAAGTTCACTCTGAGTAACAAAAATAAAGTTAAATTAAATTAAATAGAATCAGGGGTTGGGGGGGCGACACAACCCAAATGGTGTTCAGGCGGACTCTCAACACAGAGGATGGGTATCCAGTGATAATAGCGATCGTATATGGGTGACCATCAAAACAACAACCCATATTACAATGCTGTTATCAAGGTCTACCCTCTAGTTTGTCTGCTCGTGCGAGCTAGTCATGTGGTGTAGTGGGTAGGGAGGCTGGTTCGATGGAGCAGGTCCTGGGTTCGGGGCTGTGCCTCTCCTGACATTCACCCCCTGGGTTAACAATCATTAATCAGGGGGTGCAGGGGGCACAGCCCCCCCCCCACAAACACACTTAATGTTTTGTGTGTGCCTGGTCGCCTGCAAGTGTATATTGCCAAATTGCTTTTCAGCAATGTACACTTGTCATAATAGCAATCGCCGTAGTGTGTTAGCTATTATGACATAGAACCCGGAGGATGGGGTGGGGGAAGGGGCATGATTGGCAGTCACTATGCAGTAAAGGGACCTTGAGGTTGTTATTTCAGAATACTTCAAGGTAGCAGTGCAGTGTAGCAAGGTCATGGTGAGGGCAAATGGGCTGCTGGGGTGCCTGGGGATGGGCATCGCTAGCTAAAGAAGGGAGGTAGTGCTGCTACTGTACCACTCCCTGTTATGCCCCCACCTGGCATACTGTGTCCAGTTCTGGATACTGCACATCAGGAAACATAGAAACATAGAAGTTGTCAGCAGATAAGGGCCTCCAGGCCCACTAGTCTTCCTATTAACTCTAACCACTGTGCTCTTGCATGCCCTCCTGGTATTAGGTTGTCCCTCCCCCAAGTACCAGTATCCGTCTTATGCCTGTCCACGCATTCTTAAATCCCATAATCATTTCTTCCCCTACCACCTCTGCTGGCAGGCTGTTCCACTTGTCCACTGCCATCTCTGTGAAGAAGCACTTCCTCACGTTCCGCTGAACCTCCTTCCTCTAGCTTCATCTTGTGCCCCTCATCCTTCAGCACCTTTTCTTTGGAAAATGGTATTCTCCTGTGCCTTATTCTTCCCTGTGAGGTATTTAAATGTTTCAGTCATACCCCCTTTCACTTCCAGAGTGCTTATTTAATTCCTTCAGCCTATCCTAGTAAGGGTTTTGATGTAGTTTATGCATAATTTTGGTTGCCATCCTTTGAACCACCTCCATCCTGTCAATGTTCTTGCATAGCTGGGGCCTCCACAAATGTTCAATACAGTGGAATTGTACCTCCCTTTTTCCGCTGGTAATTCCCCTGCCTATGCATCCCAGCATCCTGCTAGCCCTTCCTGCTGTTTTGTCACACTGCCTGCCTACCTTGAGATCATCAGAGAGTATCACCCTCAGGTCTCTTTCCTGCTTGGAGCACTCTAATTCTTACCCCCAGGCTGTGTGTTGCTCCTGGGTTTTGGTGCCCTGTGTACATTATCTTGCAGTTTTTTGCATTGAAATCTAGCTGCCAATCCCTTGACCAATCCTCCAGCTTCTTTAGCACTCCGCTCAGTCTATCCAGTTCCCCTGGTGTGTCTATCCTGTTGCAGAACTTAGAGTCATCATCAAACAAGCATTTTCCCTTCTAGACCCTCTGCAATATCACTGATAGAGACATTGAAGAGGACCAGGCCCAGCACTGATCCCTGTGGCACCCCACTGGTCACTTTGCCCTCTGTAGAGTGAATGCCATTTAACTACCACTCTCTGAGTCCTATTATCCATCTGACTCTCCACCCACTTCACTACCTTATTTCCCACCCCATGTTCCCCAGCTTGCTTAACAGCCTTCTATGCAGAACAGTGTCAAAGGCCTTACTCAAATCCAGGTATGCCACATCCACCGCCCACCCTTGATGCACCTTCTTGGTTACCCAGTCGAAGAACTCAATGAGGTTAGTCTGGCATGACCTTCCTCCAGTGAAACCATGCTGCCTTGCATCTTGCAGACCTATGGCAATTAGGTGAGCCACTATCCTTTCTTTCAGTAGTGTTTCCATGACCTTTCCCACTACTGAGGTCAGGCTGACTGGCCTGTAGTTCCCTGCCTCCTCCTTGTTTTCATTTTTACATTCGCTTGCGCGCATGCGCAAATAATGTCTTGGGAGAATGGGACACTTTGGAGGTGTGCCTGCCCTGTTCAATCCCCTGCTCCATTGAGCAGGCATGACGGTCCTGCACCAATCGCTGCGGTGCTGTGTATGACAGCGGTGATCTTCTCTTCAAAGAAACCACGGTTTGTGCTTGCAACTTTGCTGCCACGCTGGGAGCCCACCCCAGCAGCAAGCGTCCCTGCGTCGTCTGCTGGCGGGGTGCCAATCCCCATTCGGCTCCACCTCCCTCAAACAGCTTTCCCTGCTGCCATGCTGGGAGCCCACCCAGCGTGGCAACGTCCCACATGGTCTGCTGATGGGGTGCCCAATCCCCGTTGGCTCCACGGCCCCAGCCATCCTTCTGCCATGCTGGGAGCCCACCCCAGCGTGGCAAACGCCCCACTCACAATTATAGAAAAACACCTGTAAAGTAAAACGGTCCCACGCAATCTCCCCGCCTCCCACAACCCGCACCACCCACTGCGCACCCTGCCTCCCCACACCCTCTCACCCCATACTTACCTCCAGAGCTTGGCGCGACAATCACTGCTGGACGGGAACACGTCTGCACTCTTCAAAGCCGACCGCGAACTGAGGAAATGCGGTAAGCTGTATAATGGGCTAGATGGGGTTTTTTCAACTTTGTTGCATATCTTAGGCATTTTTGGAATTTTGCACCAAATTTTCAGCATGGGGTTTTGGGACCCCTTCTCATGAATTCTGTCACTGTCATGGCGTTATCCGGGCCGAAGGGTGATTTGCAGTCACTCGCAAAATCACCTTTCAGGCCTGATTAATGAAATGACAGTGCCAGCATTCATAAGGTGGGCTCTTAAAAGAATATTTTGAAAATTTGGTGGAAAAATTCTAAAATGACCGTTTATGAGCGTATGCAGTTCCTACACAGGCTCGTAAGTTCGTCAATTTTCAATATTTTCACTCCAGATTTTCAACATTGCCATTTTACCACACCTTCTTATGAGTAGTACAGCTGTCATTTTTCAAATCTCACCCAAAATGTGTTTCCGCCAATGCAGCACACAGTGGCGCAGTCGGTGTGCGAAATCAATGTATGGGACACATTAAGAAAATCACAGTGACACTGTTCATGAGCAGAGGTCTTAAAATGGCTATGTTGAAAATTTGGTGAAAAAATTCCTAAAATGACTGTTTCAGGCGTGTATTGTGAAGTTCCACGCTCGTAAGTTCGTGATTTTCAATATTTTACTCAGATTTTCAACATTGCCATTTTACCACACCTCCTTATGAGCAGTAGAGCTGTCATTTTCACATCCTGCCCAAAATGTGTTTCCGCCCATATGGCGCACAATGGCGCGGTCGTTGACGAAATCAATCTATGGGACACATTAAGAAATCACAGTGACACTGTTCATGTAGCAGAGGTCTTAAAATGGCTATGTTGAAAATTTGGTGAAAAATTTCTAACAAGCATTTGTCAATGCCGACCGTTCGCTTGCAGGTATTTGCAGTGGTGTTTGGCACGTATGGTGCTTTACCCTAATGCCCTGTGCGACTGCTGGTATTTGCACAATAAATTTTCAGCATGACCTTTTTGTTACCCCCATTGTGCGCTACATAGGCGGAAACACGTTTTGGGCAGGATGTGAAAAATGACAGCTGTACTGCTCATAAGGAAGTGTGGTAAAATGGCAATGTTGAAAATCTGGAGTGGAAATATTGAAAATTCGCAAACCTACGAGCGTGCGTGGGAACTGTGCAACGCACGCTCGTAAAACAGTCATTGTTAGGAATTTTTTCACCAAATTTTCAACATTGGAATTTTAAAACCTCTGCTAATGAACAATGTCACTGTGATTGTCTTACTGTGTCCCATACATTGATTTTGCACACCAACTGCCCCATTGTGCAGTATATGGCAGAAACACATTTTGGGCAGGATGTGAAAAATGACAGCTGTACTGCTCATAAGGAGGTGTGGTAAAATGGCAATGTTGAAAATCTGGAGTGAAAATATTGAAAATTCTGCAAACTTACGAGGCTGCACAACGCGCCAGAAAACAGTTATTTTAGGAATTTTTTCACCAAATTTTCAACATAGCCATTTTAAGATCTCTGCTCATGAACAGTGACACTGTGATTTTCTTAATGTGTCCCATACACTGAGTTTGCACACCGACTGTGCCATTGTGCGCTACATGGGCGGAAACGCATTTTGGGCAAGATGTGAAAAATGACAGCTGCACTGCTCATGAGGAGGTGTGGTAAAATGGCAATGTTGAAAATCTGGAGTGAAAATATTGAAAATTCATGACTGACGTGCATAGGAACTGCGCAACGAACACTCGTAAAACAGTCATTTTTAGGAATTTTGTCACCAAATTTTCAACATAGCCATTTTAAGACCTCTGCTCATGAACAGTGTCACTGTGATTTTCTTAATGTGTCCCATACATTGAGTTTGCACACCGACTGCGCCATTTTGCTGCGCTACATAGGCGGAAACATGTTTTGGGCAGGATGTGAAAATGACAGCTCTACTGCTCATAAGAAGGTGTGGTAAAATGGCAATGTTGAAAATCTGAGTGGAAATATTGAAAATTCGCCAAACCCACTGATAAGTAGAACTGTGCAACGCTACATAAAACAGTCATTTTTAGGAATTTTTCACCAAATTTTCAACATTGGCATTTTAAAACCTCTGCTAATGAACAGTGTCACTGTGATTTTCTTACTGTGTCCATACATTGATTTACGCACACCGACTGCGCCATACTGTTTACATGGGCGGAAACGTATTTTAGGCAGGATGTGAAAATGACAGCTGTACTGCTCATAAGGAGGTGTGGTAAAATGGCAATGTTGAAAATCTGGAGTGAAAATATTGGAAATTCGTAAACCTACGCGTGCATAGGAACTGCTAGCAGACTCGTAAAAACAGTTATTTTAGGAATTTGTTCACCAAATTTTCAACATAGCCATTTAAGATTCTCTGGTGAGACCCCATCTGAGTACTGTGTGCAGTTCTGGAGACCCAATCTCCATAAAGGACATAGACAGGATGGAAGCTGTCCAGAGGAGGGCAACTAAAATGGTGCAGGGTCTGCACCGGAAGACATATGAAGAGAGACTTAAGGAGCTTAATATGTGTAGCCTCGAGGAAAGGAGGGAGAGGGGGGACATGATAGAAACTTTCAAGTACCTCAAGGGAATCAACAAAGTCCAAGAGGGTAGCATCTTTCAAAAAAAGAGGTGTGCAAGAACAAGAGGCACAATTTGAAGATAGAGGGGCGGCTCAGAGGTAATTTAAGGAAGTATTTTTCACAGAGGGATTGTGGATGCATGGAATGGCCTTCCGGAGGTTGTGGAGTCAAAATCAGTGGTGGAATTCAAGCATGCATGGGATAGTCATAAGGCAATTCTGGGGGGTGGGGTAGGAAGAAGTAGGCTGCTGGTTAACTAGGATCTGCAGCTTATCCAGTAGGTAGGGAAATGGGCAGACTGGGTGGGCCAAGCGGTCCTTATCTGCCGTCAAATTCTATGTTTCTATGCTCATGAACAGTGACACTGTGATTTTCTTAATGTGTCCCATACACTGAGTTTGCACACCGACTGTGTCATTGTGCGCTACATGGGTGGAAACACGTTTGGGCAAGATATGAAAAATGACAGCTGCACTGCTCTATAAGGAGGTGTGGTAAAATGGCAATGTTGAAAATGTGGAGTAGAAAATATTGGAAATTGCAAACTTACGCCACAAGCAAGATGAACTGCACAACGCACGCCAGAAACAGTCATTTTAGGAATTTTACCAAATTTTCAACATTGGCATTTTAAAACCTCTGCTAATGAACAGTGTCACTCTGATTTTCTTACTGTGTCCCATACATTGATTTACTTACCGACTGTGCCACTGTGCACTACATGGGCGGAAACATGTTTTGGGCAGGATGTGAAAATGACAGCTATACTGCTCATGAGGAGGTGTGGAAAATGGCAATGTTGAAAATCTGGAGTGAAAATATTGAAAATTGCAAACTTTACGAAAGGCGAGGGGAACTGCGCAACGCAGACTCGTAAAACAGTCATTTTTAGGAATATTTTCACCAAATTTTCAACATAGCCATTTTAAGAACTCTGCTAATGAACAGTGTCACTGTGATTTTCTTAATGCATCCCATACATTGATTTTGGACACCGACTGCGCCATTGTGCGCTACATGGGCGGAAACACATTTTGGGCAGGATGTGAAAAATGACAGCTGTACTGCTCATGAGGAGGTGTGGTAAAATGGCAATGTTGAAAATCTGGAGTGAAAATATTGGAAATTCGTGAACTTACGAGCCTGCGTAGGAACTGTGTAACGCATGCTCGTAAAACAGTCATTTTTTGGAATTTTTGCACCAAATTTTCAACATGGCTTTTGGGACCCCTTCTCATGAATGGCATCACTGTCATGGTGTTATTCAGGCCTGAAGGGTGATTTCACGCAGTGACTGTGCAGTGACTGCGAAATCACCCGCCCAAATAACGCCATGACAGTGACATCATTCATGAGAAGGGGTCCCAAAAACCCCATGTTGAAAATTTGGTGCAAAAATTCCAAAATATGCCTGAGATATGCAATAAAGTTGAAAACACCCTATCTAGCCCATTATACAGCTTACCGGCATTTTCTCAGTTCGCGGTCGGCTTTGAAGAGTGCAGACTTGTTCCCGGTCCACCGAAGATCGTCGCGCCAAGCTCTGGAGGTAAGTATGGGGTGAGGGGGTGGGGAGGCAGAGTACGCAGTGGGTGGAGTGCGGTTGTGGGAGGGGCAGGGAGACTGCATGGGATGGTTTTAATTTACAGGTTTTACAATTGATGACGCGGGACGTTTGCCATGCTGGGGTGGGCCCAGCATGGCAGAAGATGGCTCGGGGGCAGGAGCCGACGGGGATTGTGCACCCCGTCGCTGACAACGCTGGATGTTTGCCACGCTGGGGTGGGCTCCCAGCGTGTTAGAAGATGGCTGGGGGGGCCGAGGGCCGACGGGGATTGGGCACCCTCGTCCAGCTAAGCAACTGCAGGACGCTTGCCATGCTGGAGGTGGGCTCCCAGCGTGGCACCAAAGCTTTGAGGCGGCGGCATGCGGGGGGCAGCGTGACTCGGTGCTCTGTATGACAGCTGTGGTTTTCTTTGAGCCGAAGACCACCGCTGTCACACACAACTCCGCACCCATTGGTGCAGGATCACCACGCCTGCTCAACTGAGTAGTGAATGTGAGGAGAGGCACACCTCAAAGTGTGCTGATTTCTCCCAAAACGTTTCTTGCACATGCACGCAAGCTTAACGTAAAATGACTGTTTATTTAGCGCAGTGCTACGCAGTTCCTACACGCCTTCGAGGGTTTGTGAATTTTCAATATTTCCACTCCAGATTTTCAACATTGCCATTTTACCACACCTTCTTATGAGTAGTACAGCTGTCATTTTTCATCATCTCACCCAAACGTGTTTAGACCTACATGAAGCGCATAATGCATGCAGTCGGTGTGCTAAATCACTGTATGGGACATATTAAGAAAAATCATAGTGACACTGTTCATGAGCAGAGGTCTTAAAATGGCTATGTTGAAAATTTGTGAAAATTCCTAAAATGACTGTTTACGGGCGCATGCGTAGCGCAGTTCCTACGCACGCTCGTAAGTTCACGAATTTTCAATATTTGCACTCCAATGACTTCCAAATACCTAAACAGCACATAGAAGCAATCAACATTTGGCATTGACAAATGCTTGTACTTCTTTGTCACTGATTTTTTTAAGCCATGTCCAAGTGCCAAATACCACTGCAAATACCTGCAAGCGAATGTTCGGCATTGACAAATACTTGTAAAGCGGGACTATATCAGCCCTCCTCCAGTCCTTGGGTGCCTCCCCTGTTTCCAATAACAGATTGAACAGGGCAGTCAGAGGTCCTACCAACACTTCTGTTAATTCCCTCAGTATCCTGGGGTGTATCCCATCTGGTCCCATTGCCTTATCAACTCTTATTAGAAAAGGCATAGACTGGGTGGAGATGCTCCAGAGAAGGGCAACCAAGATGGTGCAAAGGTTGTAAAGGACGCTCCATGATAACAGACTGAGGGATCTCAATATTTACACTCTGGAGGACTGGAGAGTGACGGGTGACATGATTGAGACTTTCAAGTACCTCATGGGGTGAGCAGTGTGCAGGACAGGCACCTCTTCCAAAAAAGAATGAACTCCAGGACTAGGGGGCATGCAATGAAATGGGGAAATTTCAGAAAGGATGTGAAGAAATGTTTTTTCACAGAACGGGTGGTAGAAGCATCGAACCAACTGCCAGTTGAAGCTGTGCAGGTTAGAATAGTAGAAGACTTCAAGCATACATGGGATAGACACAAGGGCATATTAGTACAGAAACAGGGAGGGTCCCCAGAGAAGTTAGGGTCTCAGGAGATACAATAGCTGGGGAATCCTTGGGCAGACAGGGTGGGCCTAGTGGTCCTTTTCTGCCAACAGTTCTCTGTTTCTATGAAATACTGCTTTAAAACAATTGAATTATATAGTAAATAAAAGTAAGAGTTACATTTGTATGCATTAGTGGAGGCTGAAGGAACAACTGCCTGACTTCGAGGCGCTACATAGGGGAATTTGTTCAATGTGGAGTCATCTCTTTCAGCTCTTAATGAATGTATTTATTTTCCAGTCATTGTTGCATTCTATCTTTTCTCATGAATATGTTTGGTGTCTCTTGGCTCTAGCAACAGCACCTTATTCAGTCGTTGGTGGAGTGTGCAGTTTCAGTTCTTGCTCATGCTGGGGCTGAAGGAGCAGGACTGGATTAAAAAAATTAACCCAAAATCTGGCAGCACCAGAGGGGCTGTCATGGAGCAGGAGGTTTGATCCGCAAACTATCATGTTCTGAGGCTGTGTGAAAAGTGGGAGACCAATTAATTAACAGCCGTATTTTATTGAACTGGGGTCCTCCTAGCTAGTTACACACGTAGGAGTAAATCATGGTGGGATAAGGGGATCAATCCTCCTAAATTTTGGGGAGGGGTTATGCATATGCCAATATCCCCCACAGTTGCATCAGAAGTAATGGCATTGTCAGTTAGTCACATGGAGGCACTGTGGCTTCACTTTGATCTCTGTACTCCATTCCGGGACTTTGCCCTAAACTCCACACTCTGTTCTAGGCTTTACTGTTCTCTCAATACTACATGTAGAAAGCAAACCTTTCCTACAAAAAAGCCAGGATAACTTCTATTTGCATTCAGCTATTTTCCTTAGTTAATCCTATTTCAGTACTGTGACGATGTAAATCCTGTGGTGTGGTTAAACAAATCAAGCTGTTTGTCAATCCAGCTATTGGTAGACAGCTTAATACCAGGTTCATCAGCAGTTGTGACACTACCCATATGGTATACATAGCAATGTGTTCTTGTGGTGTGTCCTATGTAAATAAAATAAAACCTACCTTTAAGTTGCATATCGGAGAGCATATGCGGGCAATTGCTAACAAGGATGAAGATTATACATTGGCTCAGCATATAAATGGTTCCTGGATTTCATTATACATTGTCCTACAATTGCGGGATTGATAATGGCTGACAAAAGTAGAGGTGGCTCTCATGATCTCCTTCTTGCCAAATACGAGGCATTTTGGATCTTTAGACAAAAGGAAACATTGTAATTGGGCATCATTGATAGAATGGAGTTAATCCCCTTCTGCTTTAGTTTTGCTGTGCATTACATGGTTTAAGGGTCACTGTCTATTTAATAATGCATGGTAATCCTGGTACTAAACCTGACTGAATTTGTTAGTAGTCCACGTCACTATGACCAAATCAATCCCCTTATACCCAGAATTGACCTTCCATCACAAACATGGCTGCCATCTTTACTCACTAAAAACCTTCAAGTAGGCCCTAAAAAAACTAGCTTCAATAAAAAAACAAATCAAATTAATTAATTAAATGTTGTTCAACCTGATCACCACACTTTCCTTACACATATAACAAATTACAAAAATTAACCACTGTTCATAGTTTTCATTTACTAGTGTTCTTTTGCTGACAATGAAAAATCCTCTTCCTATCTTTACCTGCTTACCAGGTAAATCTCTGCTACTTACCCTGCTAGAGACAAAATTAACGCTCTGGTTCCACATTAAGCCTTTAGGGGTGTGTGTGTGTGTGTGTGTGTGTGTGTGTGTGTGTGCACGTGCACACGGTACGTTGGGAGAAGAACATTCTGCCAGTGGAACTGTGCAGAATTTTGGATTCCTGCATACCAATGTAAACATTCCATCTGTTGAATGTGGGGAAAGACAGAAAAAAGAACAGGGTGAGGAAAGGTGGTAATAGTAATGTATACACAAAGGCCCTGTCCACACTGAAGTTCTTGTAACATTACCGGAAGTCAGTAACTTTACAAGAATGGCAAACACAGTTTGCATCCACACTGTAGAACGGTAACACAGTAAAACTACAAACAGTGTTCAAAAACCGTGCTACAAACCTGGTTTCGAGCATGGTTTCAGTCCAAAACGGTTGCCTTAAACTGTGTTAACAGTAGTGTGGATGCAAACCGTGCTGTAACACGGTTTAAGGCAACCTCTGTAACTCTTCCATGGCTTTATACTGCTGCCGGGATGGAAAGGGGAGGATTTATGCACATCCACGAGCTCCCGGTAATCCCCTGAACAGTATGGCACCCTTTTTGTCTGGATCACTTACCACGTCTGTTACGAGTATCCCAAAATGCATTGTGGCACCACACGCTTTGCGGTTCTGCCGCAATCATGTCTTTGAACTTGAGCCAGCAAGCATGGTTGTCGGAATGCAGTGTGGACACTCTGACAACAGTGCTGAGACATGGAATTAAAAACGATTTTAAAATCCTCCTCTAGTGGACAGGGCCACTGAAAACGAAAAGTGGGAAACCCAGTTACATAGACAGAGGCAGACCCAAACTACTTAAAACTGCTTAAATAAATTCCTGAACATCATAAAAACACATATATTTGAATCACAGATGGGTAGTTTTCAGAAGAAATCTACCCCACTCCCTCTGAATACAGTTTGGCAGGTGCAACAGTTTTGAACACATTTACATTAAAATACCTGTATTAGTTTGACATGCATATAGAGTAACACATTTTGTTTTGTAAAAATACGTGCTACACATGGTTTTCATTCTCTTTTATTGTTTTTAGCTACCCCATTACAAAAAAATTACTATTTTTTTGTCTTCAAAGTTGAAAAGAAAGCATATTTCAATAAAAGGTCCTAAGTTTATCTTGCTTGAATTACTTTCCTCTTATTTTTATTAATTTTAAGTAAAATATATTTAAATGCCATTTTGCAAGTGCAATGTGATACTTTAGGGTGTGTCCTTATAGTGATGTAATCACACTTCTCTGGTACATTTAATGACACTTGGCTGTGCCTCATGCCTAACAACGCATCGAATGTGCAATTATGTATAGAATAATACAGAAACACAGAACTTGATGGCAGATAAAGACTGCTTGGGCCACCCAGTCTGCCATTTTTCCCTGCTTATGGTGTTACTGCACACTCTACTTGACCTCCGTCTCTCTCCCCTTCCTCTCTTACTTTCCAGTAAGATTCCCTTATCCATATTCATTGCATTCTTGAATCTCTCCACTGTTTACCCCCCACCACCTCCTCTGAAAGACTGTTCCAGGCATCCACCACTCTTTCACTGAAGAATATTTCCTCACATCTCTCTTGAATTTCTCCCTTCTAGCTTCACTGCATGACCTGTTGTTGTGCATCTTTTCGTCTGAAAAACACTCTCCTCCTGTACCTTATTTACCCCTGTGAAGTATTTATACACCTCCATCATATGCCCCCTCTCCCTCCTCTCTTCCAGGGTGTACAGATTGAGATCCCTTATCCTCTCCTTATAGGGCTTCTGATGCAGCCCCTGCACCATTTTGGTTGCCCTCCTCTGCACAACCTCCACTGTTCTGTGTCCTTCTGAAGATGTGGGGCTTGATTTCCAAAAGCTCTGAATGCCACAGCTCAGATGCACTGAACATATGGTGCACAGGGCTTGCAGCATTCTCCCAGCTGGCAATGGGATTTTTGACTCTGAGTGCCAATCGCCATGAGATTAGATCAACTTTTTGGTCTAGCTTGTGGCCATCCAGGGACCCTTCTTATGGTGCTTGCACCAAATATTTAGTGCAGGCTGCCATAAATCGAGTAGAGTACCACAATTGCGCTTGACCTATCAAAATTGGGCACAGTTGCAGCAAAGGTGTTTGGCGCAGCAGCACCAAGGACAGGGTTTGATGCAGGGCTTGAAACAAGCATGTGTCAGCATTTGAAACTCGAGCCTGTGGTCATCAGAGCTGGATGCAATACTCCAGGTGGGGCCCCTCACTAGCAATCTGTACAGCGGCAGCACCACCTCCCTCCTTCTGCTGGTGATACCCCTTCCTATGCACCCTAGTATCCCCCAGGCCCTACCAAGTGCCTTGCTGCACTGCCTGTCCATCTTTAGGTCATCAGCTCTGAGATTACCCCCAGGTCCCTTTCCTGTTTGGTGATCGTACATACCTCTTCTCCCATTTTGTACTCCACCTCTAGGTTTCTGTGCCTTAAGTGCATGATTTTTCACTTTTTTACATTGAAGCCCAGCTGCCATACCCTTGATCACTCCTTTAGTTTTCTCAGGTCTCTGCACATTCTTTCCACCACCCCCACTGCGTCCACTACATTGTAGATTTTGGTGTCACCCGTAAAGAGGCATATCTTCCCTTCCAGCCCATCTGCAATACCACTTATAAAGATTTTAAAGAGGACTGGTCTCAGTACTAAGCCCTGAGGCACCCCGGTGGTCACCCTCCCTTCTCCAGAGTAAACTCCATTTATGACCACCCTTTGTCATCTATCGCTTAACCAATTTCTCACCAAATTTATCACTTTCAGACCCACCCATAAGTTGTCCACCTTCCTTAGAGTCTTCTATGTGGAACGTTGCCAAAAGCCTTACTGAAATTTAGGTAGACCAAGTCCACGACGCCACCCTGATCAATTACTCTGGTCATCCAGTCAAATAAATCTATCAGATTTGTTTGACATGACTACTATCCTTAATGAATCCATGTTTCCTTGGGTCTTGAAAATCACTGGATTCAATATACTCCACAATCCTTTCCTTTAGCAGTGTTTCCATTAACTTCCCACCACTGATTCCAGGCTGACTGGCCTGTAGTTGCCAACCTCCTCCCTCCTCATCCCCGCTACCATTTTTGTGGAGGCGGGACTACATCTGCACTACTCAAGTCCTCTGGAATGACTCCAGTTTTCAGTGAGCTGTTAAACAGGACTGTCAGAGGTGCAGCAAGTAGCCTTCTGGAGCTCCCTCAAAACCTTTGGATGTACCACGTCTTGCCCCATCACTTTGTCTGCTTTCAGATTTGCAAGTCTCCTCAGGAATCTCTGCTCTGAAAAAGGACTAGTGTGTACCTCCCTCCTTCCTTCCAGTGCTCCTGTTGCTTTTATGTGGCCCCTCCCCCTCTCCTTCTTCTGTGAACACCGAACAAAAATATTTGTTCAGGATATCTTCCTTTTCCTGGTTCTCCTCTGCATGCTCCCCCTTCTTAACTTTAAAATCCCTCCCCTGTCCTTCCTGTTTTCACTTCTATACCTAAAAAATGTCTTGTCCCTTTTCATTACCCCCTAGGCTATTCTCATCTCAGTTTGCAGCTTTACACTCCTTACTGCTTTCTCTGCCTCCTTCTGTTTCTCCTGATACACCTCCTTTTCTCCTTCTGCATCTCTTTATACCTCCTGAATGCTACCCTTTTATCCTTTACTTTTTCAGCCAGTTCTTTCAAAAACCATAGAGGTCTTTTTCCTCCAGCTTTTGTTTACTTCCTTTGTGCAGATGTTAGTTGCCTTCAGTATGCCCTCCCTTATCTTTGCCCACTGTTCCTCCACCCCACCCAGGTCATCCCTCCTTGCTAGGTCACCCTTCAGACATTCACCCATCTTTTTGAAATCTACTCTTCTGAAGTTCAGGACCCTCGTCCTTGTGTGGTTTGATTCCGCTGCTGTCCTTATATTGAACCACACCGTACAGTGATCACTGGTCTCCAGGTCACCTCCCACCTTGACATCAGCAATACTGTCCCTGGTAGTAAGCATCAGGTCCAGTATTGCCCCGTCATGAGTGGGCTCCCTGACTAAATGTCTGAGAATGTCCTCTGCAGGGAGTCTAGAATGCCCAGTGTCTAGCTGAAGCTGCAGTTGGGAGGCTGCAATCTACATCTGGCAGTCTGTAGACCCACACCAGTAGCACCTCCTCATTTTCTGTCATTTTGCCAGTGGCTCACAGTACCTTATCTATATTCTCCCACTTTGTTGGAGGTATGTAGAAACATGCCAGTGTGAATAGTGGCTCCATTTCCATTTTCCAGGGTGACCCATTGTACCTCCATCTCTCTACTCCCCCTGGATTACTTTTATCTCCATCACTTTTCGCCTTTCCTTACATATAAGACCACCCCTCTACCCTTTCTTCCACCCTGTCTTCTAAACTGAGTATAGCCTGGTATGGCCTTGTCCCAGTCATGGTTTCCAGTGCACCATGACATGGTAATGACCACAATATCCAGATCTGCCTCTGCCTTGATTGCTTCTAGGTCTGGAATTTTGTTTCCTAGACTCCTAGCATTCACACACTTGGCCTTTTATAGTTTGTTACCACTTTGCCTACTACCCCCCTTCATTCCTTTTTGCCCTCTCTCCTTTCTCTTTTTACTGCTTGCTTTCCCTTACCCTTTCATTTCTGCCACCCTGCTTCTTTCATTGTTCTGCACCCTGGGGGATTTATCTCCCCTCAAGTCCTCTCTACTCTGTGCTTCATTCTGTGTGTGTGTGTGTTGTGCGCGCTGTGTGGGACGGGCATTTCTTTCCACCACCACCCTCGACTAGTTTAAATGCTCATCTGAAAAACATTGAAACCGTCCACTGAGGACTATGATTCCTCTCCCAGATGGATACAGATCATCACCCCCATAGGCCTTTATACCTCTAGATTGGTCCCCAGTCCCCAATGTAGCTGAACCCCTTCTCTCTGAACCATTTCTTACACTATGAGTTGAAGCTTCTGGTGTGGAGATCCTAATCCCCTATGTCATGGACAGGCAGCACCTCAGTGAAAGTCACTGAGTGTGCTACCTGTCTAAGACCTCTCCCCAGCTCCATGAACTCCCCTGCACAACTGCAGCCCCATCTCTAGCCAGGTCAGTAGTCTCCAGGTGGACAGTGACATCCAGCTTCCCTTCATCTGCTGCACTAGTGATCCTTAGGATCTACTTTCCATCCCTCTGAGCTATGGCTTCAGGTAGGCACCTTACCTCCTTGTCTCCCTCCCTCCTCTCTCTCCTTTCTTATTCCCAGATCTACTCCCCTTTTAATCGAGTCCCCCATGAGAAGTTGCTTCATCCTCTGCTGGAGTCCTCTACCACCCTCCTTGGGGCTGTCATGAACCCACTCCTGAGGGTCAGATCCACTTAGCTCACAGTGCCCACCCCTAAGTGCAATCCATGATGGGGGAAGGGGGACTGGTTCAAAGTCCCTACAGACTCTTCCTTGAGATTTTGGTATTCTCCCTACCCTTACAGACCCTTGCTCAATTGATTGCTTATGGAGGCACCCCTTAGCAACAACAGTTTGTTACAGATTATTTATAACTGTCCCACAATTCACACACAATTTAGAAATATTGCCAGGCAGGTTTCTTAAAACAAATGTTTTACTAAAATACTTAAAAGGTGCACTAATTTGGTCACAGAATAACAGAAATAAAACTAGAAAAATATACATGAAAAATGCACTATAACTGTTATCTAAAGTCTATCTTAAGTCTGTAGAATTAAACTGAAGTCCAGAGAAAGTAAATGAAAGATTCAGTTTCCTTTGTACTGGCAGTCTTGGGTCTCAGCAGTTTTGCTTCTTGTGTCAGGAGAAAAGTATCCCTTGTAGATGCTCAGCAAACATGAGAGCGAATGACCTTTGTTCAATTCCTTATATAGCTGGAGGAAGTCTGAAGAACAATAACTGTTTAATCCCAAAGGTGTCTTCTCTTTTAGGCCAGTAGATGTCACTCTTGCTCTTTCCCACCAATCTCATTTTCCTAGTGGCCTTTGATGTATATACTGTTTTACTGGGAATACAATTGGCACCTGTAAGAGAATTCACACAGGTCTGCCAGAAAGGATGTTCCTGGTCCTCTCACCTCGTAAGATGCAACGTACCATAACAGTTTCCTGGAATCAGAGCATCCTGCCTCTGAAGTGCATGGTTTATGACAGCTAAATAGATTTTGACATATCTTTGTTAAGGAACCTGGAAATGTAGCCTTAGCTTCCTAGCAAGCAGCTGCCCTCGGTCAGAGGAAGGTCAAACATTAAAAGAAATTCATTCTTTTCTCTCCATGTACCCCTTGCATTAACACTGGCATTCTTGTGGGTATGTACACACAAATTCACATTAAAAACCCAAAACAAAACAAATAACTATCCATCTATATATATATATATATATATATATATATATATATATATATATATATATATACTGAATTACATCTTCAAATAATGACTGGCAGTTGGCTAGCCCACCACAGGGCCTCCACTATGAAGGACCTCACATCCTCGCTAGCCACTATCATGGCTGCTTCCTCCTGGGTGGGAGGTGTGCATAAAATTTTGTACACATAGGAAGTGTGGGGCTTTAATAAACCCTAAGAGCAAAGCTCAAGGATTTTATAAAAGCATCAAGTTAGGGTGTGTATAACATTTTAGTTTTCTTCTACACTTGCCTGTGTGTTGTTTTATGTGATTGCTGGGTACCATTTTCTCATCTGTAGGATTTATGTGAAAAGATCTGTGGAACAGTGTGGCCAGTACATGGTGCTGCTGTTTACTGTCTCAGTGTTGTGGCTTTTTTTGTTTTTTGCTTTCTGCCTCTCTCTGTCTGGCCATCTTTCTGCTTTGGCCTTTCATTTTTTTTGCTTATATGTGGCAGCCCAAATGTTTAGGTGAGGGAAGGATAGCAGTACTGTGGTACCACTGAAAAGTATGTTTGGCTGAAATGTGGTTTCACAGCCACCTATTACTTGAATTTTTGTGGGATCACGATTGGGCAATCGCGAACCAGGAGTGAGTAATCTGACTCGCTGAAGTCTGACAGCCTGGAGGTATAAATCTAAGGTGAGAAAACTAAATATGACAAGAAAATCATTTAAATGATGGTCCTCAGAAGAACCACTGTTCCCATGTTCGGTGAGGGATGCTGGTGTGCAGATTTTTTCATAGAAAAACCCAGCACATGTTCACCATTATAACCAGCTTCTTATAACAGCAAATTATAACTGGATTTCCTATGGGAGAAAATGATATCCAGTTATTAGAACACCATACTGTACACCCTGTCATGTCTTATTGCTTACATATTTCATCTTTCCTCTTTCTGTGTGGGATTGCAATTTCGTATGGTATATTTTCATATCAATCCAGAATGAATTTAGTACTAATGACCCAATAATCAAGATAAAATCTTACTTATTGCTGGTAGGAAACTGATGGGATATATTTTTTGATGATGGATATATTTGACTGTAACCCCTAGGTGGTGCTATCCCAAGGGCTACTACCCTGCCTGCATGCTAGTAGTAGGTTAAGGGGCCTGAGTTCTGAAACAGGTGCCTCCACCCGGAGGTCAGGTTGGTAGTAGTCAAACTAACCTGGGCACAGCCCTCCAGGACACTGTAACCCCCCTCTTTCCCTTCTAGTGGCCTGAGCAATATACGATAATCACTTTCACAGTACTCCTTGTACACCATACCAGTACCCACACTGTTTGCACTTACCACCAGGGCTGGTTCCTCTGGCTCGACCCTGGGGACCCCTTGTAAAGTAAGGTTATGCACAGTACATAGCAACAGTACAGTACTCTTGGCACAAACTGGAACCACAGTCAGGGTAAATGCAGCAAAAATAAGTCAGATCTGATTTATTCAGGGGACTTGAACAAGGAAGGGGTGTAATCAGGTTGATTGGCTTAAAGGCTATATTACTCAAACAGTTATGCATGCACTTTAAGTCCCCACACAGTCCCACACTCTGGGTACCCAGCTTGGGAAATGGTGGGCTAGCCAGGAATGTTGCAGCTGGTTGAGGCCCTGTGGTGGAAGAAAGCAACATGCACAACACACACTACTTGTAATCTGAGCCGGGGGCTCAGTTCATGAAAGAAAAAGCAACAAGACAATCAGATGACCACACTTTAGATTTAGCTGTTGTTGCAGGGAGCTACCCTGATGTTTACTCATGATACCCAATACTGGACACAGGCAGGACGAAATTGAGACTGCAGGTTGTTGTGCTGGAGTACCCAGAGAAGCGGGGCCCACACGAATCACCGAGGCGTCGTTCCTGTTAAAGTGTTGAGTAGGGGGCTGATCCCCAGGCAGGTCTCTCATCGATGGCGTTCTCTGTGCAGCGGGTAGTCAGGCTGGGCCAGTGTGCAAGGCCCAGGCCCAATGGAGATGATTTTGGATTCAGTCCGTGGGGCTGGATGTGGCTTCCAGCAAGCAGAATACAATTCAAACCACAGTGGGGAACCAAATTGTGACCGACTTGCAGCACGCAGCACATTTACACGTAAGGAAATTCTAATGCAGCTTCCAGCAAGCAGAATACAATGCAAACCACAGTGGGGAACCAAATCACGACCCACTATAGGCATACAACACATTCACATGTAAGGAAATTCCACTGTACCAGGCAAAAGGCTCTCTGGTCACAATTACAGAGTCTTTGCACAATCCGGGAGTTCAGAGGTGGCTGGAAGTCCAGACAGGCCAATCACATTCAACAAATCTTTGGTCTTCTTCAGGTAGGAGCCTGGTCACAATGCAGTGGCTTACTTCGCTCTCCAAGTTCAGATTCAGTCCGAAAAGGCACAAGTTCCCTCTCAGGGACAGCAGGCAGGCATGTGCAGGCCAAAACTCTAGGCCTTTCCACACAGTTCTCCCTTAATCCACTGTGGATTGCTGCTTGAACTCACCTCGAGCTGTTACTTCTTCACTACCCAACTTAGATCTAACTGAAAGTGCAAGCAGTTTGGGACTTCCTCAAGATCCAAAAGGTTGGTTAGCTGATCTGTCTGTCAGTCACAACAAGGGCTCCCCAGGTTATTTTAGGCAAAAGCCCAAAACTACAATTCCTACAAGTTTTGACCTCACCAAGCCCCTTTAGGCAGGCTCCATTTTAGAGTTCGAAATGTACTGATTGGCCCATTTCAGCAGTCCAGGACCAAGATGATGGAAACAAACAGAACTGTCCATGCTGCAAAGAAGGCAGGTTAGAACAAACTGCAATATTGTTACTACTCTTAACAAATGATCAGCAAACAAGCACATCTTCTAACAGAGCACCCCCTTTTAGATTAATTATGACTGCAATCCCGGCAGCTCTTAAAGAGACAGTACACAGAGGCTATATAGGCATTCTCTGGCAATCACATTTAAACTGCAAAAATGCAGGACACCAGCCTGGTAGTAAGCATTTAGACAAGCTCAAGGAAGACTTTTCGGGAAACCCCATTTGTAGGGTGGTTACATAACATTTCAGCAGAAGGACTCAAATCTTCTGACTATCCTGCAAATTATTAGCCTTCTTTTGGTCCTCGGACTTTGGTGCCTTGTCTTAATGTCCCCAGATATTTTTGTATTAACTCATTATTACTTGTGTGGCCATTTTGTGTCAGGTAAACAATGGATAGTTTGGACTTCATACGAAGCTATTAGAAGTAATGGGATAAAGTTCATTTTTTTGACTTTAGGATATTTTGATATCGGGTGGCAGCTGGCAGACCTCTGCATGGCAGAGGTGAGAACATGGCGGACCATACACAGAGGTCATTGCACAACATTCTCCATCCCGGCAGTCCTGATGATTATGCACAAGGGGGAAAAACCACCTCGGCATGACCACTGTGATGCCGAGGATCCCAGCATGACCTGGGATTCAAGCAGAAGTGGGGAATCTCTCTAGCCACCGATCGAGGATAAAAAAGCCATAAAATGCCCCACAGCTGCATGCAGAAAAGATTGGATACTGGGGCTGCTGTACCTTTAAATTGCCTGTATTTAAAGATCAATGGCAACCATTTTATACATTGTTAAAAAAAAGCCTAAAAAGCCTGAATTCAGGTCCCGGTGCCATAAGTAGTGTTTCCTGAAAATTACATGCTATTTGGTTTTGTGGTTTGCTTTAAAACAGCATTTGTTAACTTGTTCTGCACTAACTGAAAACAGGCTATTTCTGTCCCTCTGACTGAGCCTGGGAGAGTGATGACATCATATTTGACAAGGCTACAGCTTCAGCAGTGTAAGTACCTGCTTGACTGACGAGCTCTTAACTTCCCAATTAGACCAATCTGTGAGATAATTGTTTGCTGTCCAGGGTTTTTACAAACTCAGTCTCTGGTGTTTGTTCGGATGAATTAACTAAAAATCCACATTTTTTTTTTCGAAAGAGCTCATCATTTGAGTTTCAGTGCTGAATTGAAGTGGTATGCATTTGAAATCAGCTTAGCTGTAACAGCTGCTGCCAGTTCTTTCTCATCAAAACTCTATGTTTTTCTAGCTATAACACTAGGTTGTTTATTTAATGGATATAAAATAAGTCTAAAGTTTGTTAGTTCATTCAAGTAGTTTGTCTTTTTAATGTAGTCTCAATAAATAGGTTCATATAAAAACATTATTTTCCACTCAGATTGACAGACAGATGCCTACCACACGCTGCTATTTCAGGCACATACACTATATGAACTCACACATTTCAGTTCTTTGTTGCTTACGAGGTTAAAATACATCCTGCATATGTATAACTAGAAACACTACATGGCATCCTGATGCCCCATCTCCCTACAGTTGAGGCAGCAGTACTCTGCTGCCCCATGTCACCTGCCCCACATGCCCCCTGTCTCCTGTCCCAAATTAGAGGATGCTGCACCCTGCTGCCCATTCTCTTGTCCCATAGAGTCAGGACTGCTGCACCCTGTTGCCCCATGTCCTTCCTGAACAAGCAGGGCCTCAGCACTCTGCTGCCCCCTGCCTGAACAGTTGAGATTATTGTACCCTGCTGCGGCCCTTTGCCCCCCCCAATCAGAGCCGCTGCACCCTGTTTCCCCTGTTCCTGTTACCACAGTCAGGGCTGCTGTGTACTGCTATACCCTAGAATCCCATGCCTCCTGCTTTCACATTTGGGGCTGTTGCACCATGATGCCCATGCCACCAGAGGTGGGCATTTATTGCACCCTGCTACCTACATCCATTTTCCCAAATGGGCAGGGCTGCTGCACAATGCACATTCCATCCCACCGTCAGGGCTGCTGTGCCCTGCTGCCCACCCCCCCATGTTCTGCCCCACAATCAAGGCTTCTTCACCATGCTGTAGTCTCTATTATGCCACCATAGCCAGAGTTGTTGCACCCTGTTCCTGTCTACACAGTCAGGGCTGCTTTACCCTCTTGCACCCTACAGCCCAATTCCACCACAGCCCCATGACTCCGCAGTTAGGGTTGCAGCACCATGCTGCCCCCGCCACCAAAGTCAGATTTGTTTGCTGCATTGCACAAATGGAAAAAACAGAAACATGCTTTCATCTTGTGTTATGGGGGTGAAGGACAGAGGGCATTAGGGTGCAGAAGTCCCAACTGTTTGGTCAGGAGACAAGGGAGGCTTTAGGAAGAGCAGCCTAAACTATGGGACAGGATACAGCAGTTATACCTGGGTGGAACTGACACAACTATGGGGGCTGAGGACAGGGGCAGCAAATGCCTAACTCTTATGCAAGTGGCAACATGGTAGCATCAGTCCTAACTGAAGAGGCAAGGCCTAGGGCACAGCAGGCCACAGCAGCCCTGCCTGAGTAGTCAGGAGCAGGGTGAAACAACCCTGGCTGTGGCAGTAGGGGACTGTGGACAGCATGGTGCAGAAGCCTTGACTGTGGGCCAGGACACAGAGGGGCATCAGGGTACAGCAGCCCTGACTGTGGGATGGGGTGCTCATGGTGCAGCATCCCTGGAACATTGGATGTGGATAGCAGGGTGAAGCAAAAGCCCCACATCTGGTGGCATGGGGCAGCATAGTGCAGCAGCCCCAACTGTAGAAGCAAGATACGATGGACCCTAGGGTGTAGCAGAGCTCAGCAGCCCTGACTGTGGAGACAGGAACAAGGGGCAACAGGTTGCAATGTCCCCAATTGTGGGTTTGGAGGACAGTGGATAGCAGGTTGCAACAACCCCAACTGTTCTGGCATGGGGAAGCACAGTGCAGCAGCCCTGACTGTTCAGGCTGATGGTGGGCAACAGGGTGCAGCAAACTTAGCTGGGTGGGAGAAGACAGTGGGCAGCAGGGTGCAGTGGCCTTGAACGTGGGGCAAGAGACAGAGGGCTTGTGGGGGCAGAGGACAGGGCATCAGAGTGCAGCTGCCTCAACTATGGTACAGGAGACAAGGGGCATCAGGATGCTATACCTTGTTTCTAGTTATACATTATGTATTTTCACACAGAAACCATCAAAGAACTGAAATTTGTGAGTTCATATTGTGCATGTGCCTGAAATAGCAGAGTGTGGAAGGCACCTGTTTTTGTCAATCTGAGAGGAAGAAAAATTGTTCTTACGTGTATCTATTTATTGAGGCCACATGAAAATACTTGTATGAATTAACAAACTTTAGATTTATTTTATATCCATTAAATAACCCTATATAGCTTGGAAAAAAAAGAGTCTTAATGAGAAAGAACTGGTAGCAGCTATGCTACAGATAAGCTGATTTCTCAAATGCATACCACTTCAATTCAGCACTGAAACTCAAATGATCAGCTCTTTAGAAAAACAAAATGTGGATTTTTAGCTAATTCATCTGAACAAACACCAGAGACTGAGTTTGTAAAAACCCTGGACAGCAAACAATTACCTCACAGATTGTTCTAATTGAGAAGTTAAGAGCTCATCAGTCAAGCAGGTACTTAACACTGCTGAAGCTGTAGACTAGTCAAATATGATGTCATCAGTCTCCCAGGCTCAGTCAGAGGGACAGAAACAGCCTGACTGTTTTCAGTTAGTGCAGAACAGGTTATTAAATGCTGATTTAAAGAAAACCACAAAACCAAATAGCATGACATTTTCAGGAAACACTACTCATAACACAGGTACTTTAATTGAGATGTTTTTAGGCTGTTTTCAAACAATAAAAACCACAGAGTAGAGTTTGTTTACAGTGGTGTCCTATTAAGGTAAAACTTCTGAGGACAAGCGATCATGTTACGGACTAGAATTGGTCTACTGTTAAAAAAGGAAAAAAGAAGGAGGAGAAGAAAAGGTCAAAACAGTACAGTTACTATTCCTGAACCTCCCATCTTTAGAATCTTATCCATAAATTAGGAAGTGGGATTTTCCATACCTGTTTTATAAAATTAAAATACTGATACAAGCTTTTCAAACAATTGAGCATTATGATATCTTCCCAGGGGCAAAAGGGTCTGTGCCACAGTTATCGAAGATAGTTTCAGGGTAGTATTCAGACTGGGTCATTGAGACATCCACATATCCTGTCAGAAGAGACAAGACTAGTGCCAAGGAATTGTCATTCACAGTTTTCAGTTGTCAAAGGTCTGCCGAGCAGAAGTTGCACATGGATGAGTCCTCAAGGAATCCACAGCTGTTCCTCCTCAGATAGTTTCGTCCTTGCTTGCTCATCCCCACCTTCAGTTCTTGTCTCCTTCAAGGCCAGTTTGAATAATTGTCAGTGACAGAGTATCAATTTTGTACATGTTCCACAAGATGTCTTTTCAAGTGACCTGAAGAAACCCAGGCTGTGTTTTGGTTTTCATTTCATTTTCTCCTCTGTTTTAAGCCTCTTGTTTTGTGGCTGTTCTGATTGTTAATGTCTGGGCATGCAGCATGGGGTAACTAATTACATTAGCTCTAATGCAGGCAGTAGCGGAGCTAGGTTTGGGATCATTTGGGAGCCAGGGAGGGCCATTCAGTCAATGACAGGCTCCACAATGGGCACTAAACAGTGAATAAAGATGGTGGCAGGGTGCCACTACTCACACTGGGGCAGCCAGGAGGGCGACTGCCCCCAGCCCCTCTGGCTCTGCCACTGAATGCAGGGCTGCAAAACTGGTGTTCTGATATTGATAAGATCCAGCAGTTGATGAAATGAACACTATGGGGGAAGGTGCTCCTTTAGAATGTGTGAGCCTTTTTACAGCTGGAATCTTGGTCTTCAATTTAAGATGACACCACACATGCAATGAATTTGTTGGTCTCAGCTCAGTTACTGTGGACAAGAGCACCAGTGGATGGTAGCATCAGTGGACAATAGCTCCTATGAATAGTAGCTTATGTGGACAACAGCCACAGTTGATAATAGTATTTGTCACACAAACACAGCACAAGTGAGGGAAAATCATCAGTCTTTGTTTAAAAGAAATGAGGATCTGATGGACAGGGACTCTGGTTAGCAGTGGCGTTTCAGCCCTACATTGTGTGACTGGGCTCCATTGTATGTCAGGGCCCTTGGCTTCCTTCAGCACTTGACCCTTGCATTCTGCGGATGGGCCCCATTCTAAGTTATGGCTCCCTCATTCCCTTTGGCACTTGAGCCATGCATTCTGTAGCTGGGCCCCATTCTGTAACAGGGCCCCTTGGTTCATTGTGACATTTCAGATTTGCATTCTGTGGCTAGGCCCCATCCGGTGGCAGGTCCACTGGTTCCCAGTGGCACATGAGCCCTGCCTTCAGTGGATGAGCTTCTAAGCTTGTCATGAGCCACTGGTTCCCTGTTGCACTTCAGCCCTGAGTTCTGGGCAGGGCCCTGGTTCCCTGTGGTACTTCAGCCCTGAGTTCTGGCCAAGGCTCTGGTTCACTGTGGCACTTCATCCCTGAATTCTGCAGCAATGCCTCTGGTTCTCTGTGGCACTTCATCCCTGAGTTCAGCAGCAGGGCCCCTGGGTCCCTGTGACACTTCAACCCTGAGTTCTGAGCAGGCCCCTGGTTCCATGTGGCACTTCAGCCCTGAGTTCAGGGTAGGGCCACAGTTCCTTGTGTCACTACAACCCTGAGTTCTGGGCATTGCCCCGGTTCCCTGTGGCACTTTGGCCCTGAGATCTGGCAGGGCCCCATTTCCCTGTGGTACTACAGCCCTGAGTTCTGGGCAGGGTCCCTAGTTCCCTGTGGCACTACAGCTCTAAGTTCTATGGCTGGGCTTTTAAGCATCTGTGACACATGTGCTTACTTGTGCAGAATTTGGGGGGCGTTGGTAATGGAGTTGGACAAAGAGAGGGAGGAGGATGAGCATCTTATTTTGTGACTGCAGAGGTTCAGGGCCAGTGGTGATGTACATTGCCAGGAAAGTGTGGGGGATCTTGCCTTTACACTATTTCAGATCTGTTTTATAATAGTCCCTAGTTTGGGGTTCAGTTAGTTTGGGGGGGGGGGCCGAAGTAAACAACTTCTATGGATCAAAGTTTGGAAGTTGTTCCAAATTTTTGAAAGTCCAGAAATACTTTGCAGGCTCCTATTTTTAAAGTCAGTCCTGTAAGAAGGTCCAATGTTTCCATGTTATAAAATATTCTTAGCAAACTGCTGTTCCTTTGGGGAAAAAAAAAATCAACAGTTTCTGACTTCCATTCCATATTTGCAGAATTGGATGCTGCTTAATTTTCTCATCTTCATTTTTTAGGAATCAAATACATCCTCACTTTATCCTGGATCTTTTTACTTCATTTCTGAAAGCCAGACAATCTTTTCAAAGCAGATCAGAAATGGAGTTAATTAGCATAGTCGCGGGGGTGGGGTGTTGAAAACTGAAGCAGATATCCTTTACACCAGTCTCTATCATTAGTTTCTAATGTCTCTCTCTTTTGGGTTCTATCCCCCCCCCCCCCAACATATTCCTGCCATTCTTTATTTTTGCTCATCCCTCTGCTTTGTTTCTGTATCTCTTTCCCATCACTGCCATCTTACCCTCTCATCCGCCATTTTCTTTCTTTCCTCCCACCCAACCATGGCCATTCTGCCCTTTATTTTTTCAGTTTATGTCACTGCTGGTGAATTTGACTCATTTCCCCCTCTACCATGTCAATGAAAAGCCTGCTCACCTATTGCTGAAGCAGGTACAATTGTAAGTGTAAGTTTCTCGAAAAGAGCAGGGGAGTTTCCCCAGTGCCCTGGCCAAATTTCCCCTCATTCACTAAAAATACCACCAACAGCTTAATCTAGTTCAAGGTCAGTTGGCATTCATCTGTATCCCCTTCCCCCAGGTTGTGCCTGAAAATAGGCAGGATTTGTCTAGTGCACTTACCCGATCAACAAAAACTAAATAAATAAAAAAAAGTATCCCAGCTGATCCTTGCGTTCCATTAATGTTCTGGGATGAAGCTAACTTCTCACAAAACAATCTCAATCAGAGAAAACAATTTCTACTTCTGTATGGATGAGACTGGTGCCAGACAAACTCTCCGTGATCTGGTCCTGTCTGGTGCCTGGGACCAGACCAGAGACTGGATACAGAGTTTGCTGGTACAGTCAGTCCTCTAAAGCTAATGTGGCCCCATGGGGCCACAATAGTAGCCTAGTAAGTTACATTTTTATTTATAGTTGGAAGAGACTCTAGGTCCATCAAGTCTGCTCCCCTCACTTTATAAACAGGTACCAACAAGCTTGCTATGCAAACAAATGCTAATTTATCGAGATTTCCCACCAGTGTACTAATCGATAGTTGTCAGACTCCATGGTGATGAATGGATCACATTCCAGCACTGCTGGTCGCATCAACTCCAGTCCCTTTAGGCAGATGTTGCTTGCCCGTGGGAGGACTGTGAATATCCTTGCTGCACCCTTGCCTCCTTTACAGTTTTTTGTGCCCCTGCCACTTTGCTCCTAAAGGCTTACCTAAGCCCTTCTACCCGATAAGCCCTCTGCTGGCCCTTAAAGGCTCCATCCAGACACACGAGCATAGCTAGAACACCATTAGCCCAGTACTGGACCTCTCCATGCTGTAGCTAGAAGCTTGACTTCAGAGTAACAAAGGAGGATTAAAACCACTGTATCCACGGTTACCACTAGGAACCTTTGTAAAGAGCCATGGCTCAAAGGTATTTGTAATCCTAGACTTGATAAATAAAAAAAAATAAAAAAAACTGTTCAGCAAAAATGGCCTAACACAAAGATGTACCAGCCATATACAGCCATTTCATTATATCACACTGGTAAGACTGCCCGTGTAGTGGGCTAGTAACATAATTGGCATGTGCCATTATGGACTCCAGAGCCATGCAGTGGCTCAGTGGCATAAGGGCTCCTCTGTTGCTTAGCACATAGTTTTATGTTAAATCATGCGTACTCAGGTTATTAATAATTATATTTACATAACCATTCATTTATTGCAGATATATATTGGTCATGTGTGTTAGTCATGGGGCTGTAAATGGAACATAATATTATTAATAATTGCATTTATGTCATTGAATACAGGGATCAGGATAATCCAAAAATGAATAATTATGACAATAGTTCTGATGATTACAACAATCAGATTGAGAATCGACTGGTCTGATTCATAATTTTGGAGTCATAGGATATGCTACAAACCCGAAATTGCAGTTATTCCCTTTCAAATCATGGATCACAAGCTGATGATGTACCAGTATTGAAGAACTATTAGACAATGAAACACCAGCCAGACTGCTTGATCTCAATTGGTGCCATTGTGGGAATTGCCTGCAAATGCCAACTGTTGGTGAAATTGTATGTTGCACTGAGATTAAAGGAATACAACATAGGATGGATGGTATTAGCTGCATAACAAGTAATCCACATATGCATAATATATGCATTGATGTTGAAACACTTGATGTAAGCCTGATGGCAAACAAATATCTGTGTGGAGGATCTTTAGTCCGTCCAGTTTCTAGCAGGTAGTAATTTGAATACCAACTATTAAACAGTATGTGATATTTCCTGCAAACTGGTGGTGATATGGTGTATAATTAAGCAATAAGAACACGATGGGGGCATTATGGTGGAATAATGGCCCACTTCAGGTGGGTTGAAGCACGAAGAGAAGCCGTGTGCTTCCACTGCCTGAAAAGGGCGTTATCCCATTAAACCCCCACTCCCCCCCACTGGAGTGCTTTACTGAGATTATGAAAATGGGACCCTATCAGTGCACTGTAGATAGTATTAATCATTGTATTTACAAAAAAAAAATTTGTTAAATATTTGAATGTAAAAGAGCAGATGCAAACAATAGTCCATTCTGTACTGTACAGTTGTGTCTCATTGCCAGCAGGTGGCGCCAATACTAAGAGAAATGGTGGACAGGAAGTGGCTTCAGCAGTTTGCTTGCTCAGCAAGAGAGAAAGAGAACACTCCCCCCTCATTATGAGACAAGTAGTCATACTTTTAATTTTGTGTTAGTAGTAGAATATCATCCCATCACCTTCAAACTGTGGTACTACAGATTCTTGACATGGATGCACTTTTATACAGAACAATACTCCACTATACAGTATACATGAGTAACATAATGATGTTATAATGTTCAGCAACATAATGTTTTTCAGCTATTATAAATCTCACCATTCTTATTTTTTTAGGACATATTGACATGCTGCGTACCGACAGTTCACTCTGTGGACACATGGTCATCTTGGAAAACATATAAGGCGTGTTATTCCAGCATGCTGTGTGAAGTTAATTAGGCAGAACTATCCTGATGTTGAATATGAAGGTTTTCATTTTGCCTTTATGTAAACATGACAATTAAAAAAGTAGAACAAATAAATGGTTTCTTCTACAACTTCTATGAAAAATGTGAAATAAGAGCTGAATAAATAGATGTTCACGTTTCACCCTGATTTTTTGTCAGTTTTTATTCATTGCATAACAAATATAGTTGTTACTACCAGCCGAGCATATACCTACATATCTAGTAAGAGTGAAAGATGTTATAACAGGCTGCATACCCCTTGCATTTTGGGGTGGGAGGTGAGGGGAATGGTGGAGTCATTGAAAAAATATATATATTAATACTAGTAGGGTGGTTTGAAATGTGGCACGGTGGTGGTGTCTTTATCTTTATCTTCTGACTGTAAAAAAACACCCAGGCAGTAGAAGGATCTATAAGAAATAATCACCTTCCTTACTGACACCGTAGTGGCAGATTGGAAGTACAGTACCAGCAGAGGTGTTAGCCTTTTAAATACTTGAATTCTTCAAGAGGTGATGGGATATATCCAAAAATGGGATGGTCATGTAAGGGTGGTATAATTGAGCAATTAGGCCTGACAGGTAGTGGGATATCATCACGCATCAGGTGGTTGGGCACAAGGCGCGGGCGTGTAACCACCCAAGAAAGTCAAGATTTCCATGATATACCACACCCTGGAGTGACTTATTGCTATTATGTACTAAGTCTGCACATTGTGATGTTAAATAATTAGCAATAAGGCATGACAGGTGTCGAGAGTTTACCACCCCAGGTGTGACGTTATTACACGATAACACACACCTTGGGGTGCCTTATTGCAATTATACAATGGCTCAATGTTATACAAAACTAAAATAAAAATACAAATGTTTTTAGTAGATTTTTAGTGAGGCAGTATATCTTTGTTTCTGAAAAAAAAAAGTCCATATCAGCCATACGCTCATCCAAAAAATCAGCACAGTGATGTTATTGTGTAATATCATCACTGTCTCAGGCACACACTGGCCAATCAGAGTCCAGGAAATTTTCTTTCCATTGTCTAATTATACTTGCTCCTTTACTTCACAACAGTTAGATATCAGTCTAGTTATTAGTTGCTTTTAAATTTCTTGTTTGAGAATCGAGTATGGTATGCCTTCACTGCCTCTTCTATTAGAAGCTTAAATGCCCCATGATGTTCACCAAGACGTCGATTGTAGCATCTTCTGATCGGCAATTACTTCCTGTCCCTTTGTCATCTACAAATTCAGGAAAGAAATTAGTTCCAACTGATGGATTTAGCACCATGGAAAATAAATAACTATGCTTGCATTCATGTTGGTAATATATTAATAAAATGTATGATGTACCAGCAATTTGCCTGTCACATACACTTCTTATTGTATTGTCTCTGAACTTGAATGTCTTATTGGATCTTCTGGTTTTAACAACATATCTCCAGCAGGTTTTGAAAATTGGTGCTTGAACTGCAATATACCACATTTGTTACAGGCCTGAGGGCTTAGCACATTTTCATTGTGATCCAAAGCTGCAACATGGAGTCTACATGAATAGGCATCAAAACCGTACTTGATTCTCTTTGGAGCATATTTAAGGTACAAGGAATGGACACTCTTCAGGTCACCAGTGTGAAGTACCTCTGTCACCTTTTGTTAAAATAATAAACATAAGATCACATTTTATACTAACACAAAGGTTGCAAATAAAATATAGAATAATGTATGGGGAGGTGGTTATAACGAGAATTTTACACACACCCGAGGTGTGGGATGCCACTAAACCCCGAGGCGGAAGCCGGTTTATTAAGGCATCCCACACCTCGGGTGTGTAAAATCGAGTTTGAACCACCTCCCAAACTTATTTTATATAATTGCTTGACCTTCATTTTTTCACCCATAGGAAGTTTATTTGATAAACTGTGCCATTTTGCAAAAGAGTGTGCAGTACTGATTCATTAACTGTATTTGATTAAAGGACTTTATAATAGTAAAATAGATTTTAACTGAATGATTTAATTACATTTCTTTTTTTTTGTTTGAAATTGTGTTAACTTACAGTATTTGAAACAGCAAGGTCCATTTTGTAACTTCGCTCAGTAACTCATGGTTTCTATGAGAAGTAAATCTTGTTTCTGAAAGTGTAAATGGTGTTAGATGAAGAAAACGTTTAAAGATTTTGTAAGAATATTATAAGTTCTTAGGTTTTTACTCATTTCTCTGTTGCTAAGTGAAGGTTCCGGTTCCATGGTTATGTTGCTCGAGAGTAGCTGCTTAAAGAGCTCACGATGCCTGTGGGGAGAAAGAGATTTGTTCAGTGTGTGTTAGGGATGATGTGAAAAGTTTCTACCTTGGTTTAATTTATCTTGTTAGTCTTTCTCTGTGTTATAGAGGACATAGGGTGTTGATTTTAAGCAGCGAGAGGACGAAGCCAGCTGATAGACCGTGAGTTTCAGATTAAATGTGATTTGTTTTACGGGTGTTGATGGCTCACAGTTTTCCTAGAGAAAGCTAGCGCGTGTTTGCCATTATAACCAGCCCAGCTGGTTATAACGGGAAATTATAACCGGCTTTCTATATGGGAAAAAATGAAGTTCAGTAATTATAGATATATTGCAGACTCAGCAGCTGTTAATACCAACACAATGATCACTTGTATTGCACAGGGTATAGCACTGAGAAGGGGTGGTGGTATTCTTCCACTGTATATATCATTAATTATACCATGGACATAAGTGTCCAGCCAATGAAATGGTCAGACTGGCAGATTACCACCACTGTAAATTATCTGACAATCACTGTCTGTTGAGGAACAAATTGTGGTGGTCATCTGCAGCATAGGAATAAATACAATAAAAAAAAAACAAAAAAAAACAATGCAACCTCTATAAAAGTTGTCCTTTATTATGCAGATGCAGAATAAGGAATGCTGGATGCACATTTGTGCAGACTTGATAGACCTCTGTGTTTTTATCTTCTGGCAACTGTTGTATGTTTGTATATATCAATAACTAGACTACAGTACATACATAACTACTGGGACTAAGTGAAAAAAATGATATTATGAGAGTATAACTTACTGGCATTCTGGATTTTTTTTGTGGTCATTATTGACAGACAGTATAATTAAAAAAACAATGCATAACTGGGTGCGAGTCGACACTGAATAACATCAGGCCTAGTGTGTGAAATAATGATATGGCTGTAAAAAATCTGACAATACTTCAATGATTAATCAATAAACTTATGAAACTGTGAAGAGATTACTGGACTTTCTTCCACTTCTACATCATGATATAAGCACTGTGTTCTCAGCTACTCAGCCAACCAGGTTAATTGATTTGTTCATAGCCATATTATTATTTTCAGTATTATTATATATCATATTCTTTGTTACTGGAGAAATACAACTTTTTATTACCTTCTCTAAATCAGATAACAGCTTCTTGTCCATCAGAATCTTCTCTAGTTCTTCATGAGCATCAGAATCACTTGATATCCATGATTTGCATAATTCAGTGTCTCTGTCATATGGTGGATGTTCACACCTGTGGAAGTTTTCATTTCCCATCCAACTGTGTATATTTGCCATGTGGAACAGCACAGAAGTAAATCTCTCCTTTAGCATATCATAATCTTTGTTGCAGGTATCAACTGCCCACCAAAGATGGTTAATTATTGCATTACTCCAATCAGAAATTATCTCGCAATTCCTCTTCTCACTTGATTTGAACAACTTCTTTATACCCTTTGCAATGTGCCATAAATCAAACTCATGTTTGACAGTAGGGAATTTCTCTCTGATAATCTTCTGGACTGACACATGTCTATCTGTGGCCAATATTGATACACATTGAGACCAATATTCTGACGTGTTGTCAAACTTCTGATCAACCCTTCTGGTTCTAGCCAGAAACTGTTTTTGACCTCAGTAACCTTTACTGACTGTTGATCTATTATGCGTCTTGTTTCACAATCAGTTATGCTATACGTCCCAAGTGTTGCACAGTGACCGGGGCTGTCGCAATGTGCAGCTCCAGAAACTATTAATTCTTTGTTTGTGATTTCCTGATAGATTTCACCCATGTGAGTTCTCCACATCTCATGAATTGTGGGTAGAATCAGTATCCTTTGAATATTATTGCAGTGTCATACAGTTATGCAGCCAATTCCAATAGTTGTCAGAATCTCAAGAGTCTCGTATGCCCCACAAATAAATGTTGCCGAAGGCATAAGAATATTAACCTCTGTACACTGTTCAGCTTCTCTTGTGAATTCTATGTCCATGTATGTCCATTCAGACATTCTGTTTACACGGTTAATGCAGTACCTTTTTAATAATACTTGGATGCAAGATTAGTGGGCGTTACAAAGGGAGCATTACAAGTTTTAAACAATAACATAAGTTTCTGTTTTGAAATTACATAGAAGCGGTCTGAATCATTGCATGTTTCACTGTCAGAACCTGATTCACTGGATTCATGACTTACAGATGATTCTGGTTTGTAGTCAGGGTCTTTAACATAGTCATCTTCCAAACCAGATTCACTGTCAGTTTCATATTGTTTAGTTATGTCGCTTCTTACAACAACTGTATCCTCGAATTGAGCCATGTTGCTGTCTTCGTTTTGACTTTTCACGAAACATTCACTGACAACGTGGGATTCATGGTTTGAACTTCAAATTACTCCAATCTTGTCGAGATGCAGCCTGTTTACCACTGTGTGTGTGTGTGTGTATATATATATATATATATATATGTATGATCATTACTAAAACCATGTTTTGCTAGTAGGTTGTCCGTCATTGTGAAACTTGAGTATTTTTTTATCTGCTGCATCACATTGACATCATTAGTTTGAGTTCCTTTATTCCTAGTTTTGATGCATGGTAACACTGTATCTGGAATAGTCTGCATACAAACTGAATGTTTTCTTATTGACCATAAAGGTGCAAGAAGGCAGTTGTGACATCTGCATGTGCAGTTCTGTAAATTTAGAGTGATTTACATTTTATTATCGGTTACTTTTAAGAATGTTTTATTAAGCTGTAATATGTAGATATGTATTTTTACTTATTTTCCAATACTTTTCATCTACGATCCACATTCTAAACACAATAATACCCAACAGGGTGGACGGTGCATAGCCAATACGGATCTTCCAGGGGCTATAAGGCCATCTGCCTGTGGTGTGGCATCATTATGCCCTGGGCAATCCAGTATTGACCAGTATTGCATACCCTGTTGGGTATTATTGATTACTTACTGCTTCACTTTGCTGTATTCTAAGTGTGACACTAACTGGGGTGATGGCTTACCTGCTATTTAGAAAATGGGCTTTTTATTTCCTGGCATCTGATTGGCTAGTACCCTTGCCAGGGGGGTTCATTAACTTTCAAAAGATGCCCAGGAAATAAAAAGTATCAGTCTACAGTGACCCTTAACCCACTAAGTATCCTAGTGCCCACCCTGCTTCCTAATTGGCTGTAACCACTTAATTTAAATTTGAAATCGTTGCCATATTTTTGTCTGGCTTAGCGAGAGATACTTCAGATAGCGAATCAGTCCTAGCACAGATGTGGGGTACAACCATGACCACAATTATTTCACCATAAAAAAGAAACAAAACAAAAACCTACAGTAGTTCATTTGAAAGCGGCAGTTAACCGCCTGTTATACTTGTCGGCAGCCGTGGCTCCCCACCTCGATCTGTACCCTGTCCCGTCAGCAATCCTCAATCAGTTTGCACAAAAATACCACCAAATGTTCACAAATATACCTGCTTTCTGCAGGCTTAAGTTTTCATCTTCCTTCCACCTCCTACTACAATATATACAGATCTTCAATCCCTTCTCGGTCAAACAATGATCCCTTTCCTTACTCGTGTTAACCACATCAACCACCACCTCCTAGGTTCCTTACCGGATTTTCATTCACCTTCTCCACATCATGGCAGCCTGTCCACCATCTCCACTCCTCATTTTCAATACAGTTCACGTGATCCACAGTGTAGCCACCCGCCACCTCCACTCATCGCCTAGTTTTCCAATATGTTTTCCTTTTCCATATCGTGGCAGACTGCCCGCCCGCACATTTCTGCTCCTCATTCAAATATGTTTCACCTGTTCCACAGCATAACCACCCACCCATAACCTCTGCTCTTTGCTCAATTTTTGATTAATTCACTTTGAAACTGCAGCCTACCTCACTAACTGTAAAGTCCAACTGCATACAAGTACCAGCTCTGTAAATCGGAGAGAGGTGCGATCCAAATAAATACATTTTGCTTCTTTTTTATTAGCAGTTTACCCAACTTCCACTACTGCTCCTCGGCCACATTTCTTCCACAAATAAATGAATGGTGCAGTGAAGGTATAAGCTAAAATAAATGAACAAATGAATAAAAAAAATGAATGTAATGTCGCTCCTCCTCATACTCTCAGTCTTCAGGGCAAGCAGCGAGGACCGGGAAATTGAGAAAAAAAAAAATGATGCAAGAAAAGCAGTGATACTGACTTATTGTCCACTGACCCGAACTTGCAATAGGAAGGCATTCTCCCATCATCCAGTCCGGGCATCCAATCTTGCTACAACAACAGAAAACTTTTTTTTCTGCCACAACAATGTCAAGACATTTGCGGGAGGGGGACAGGGGAGAACCTGAAACAGAAGCTCCATGCCGTGTTCTAGATGTGGTGGTGGGGGTTGGGTAGGGTTATTGTTAATGGCTCAGCAGCAGATGGAACAGCACAAAAACTCAGAGGAACTACTTTATTACCAACTTACTTGTTATTTTCGGGGTTTTTTTGTATGGAATATTTTAAGATAATTTTTTAAAATCCCACCTAAAAATACCACAGGTAGCCGATTTTCTAAGCTCAATAATACCCTCCAGGATGGGCGGTATAGGCAATACTGGACCTTACAGGTGCTATAAGGCCCTCCGCCTGCACTGCCAGGCCTCATTACACCCCTGGGCAGTCCGATATTGCCCAATACTGCCCACCCTGTCGGGTATTATTGCTTGCTTTATGGATCGCTCACCACAAAGCAACATGGAGGCATTAGCCTATCACAACATTAGACTGACCTATTTATATAATGTAATGAGTCAACACAGTCAGAGATTTGGTATTTCCCAGACTCTGTTGTCTCATATGCCTCTGAGTACTTTAAGCCCCCCACCCCAACCCCATCATAACAGTTAACAAAATCCAAAGCACGATAAACTGAAGGGAATACAGTACATCCTACCAGTGTGAAATCTAACTCTTAACCAGTCAAGTAGAGTGAGAGGACAGACGGTCAGTCTCAATGGCTCAGAAGTGGCATTTTTAGCCATCACATTACTATAAAGTTATCAATCTTATTAATACCTCTTGAAATATTAGCATGCTGCAGAACTTAGATACAGCATCTTCAGCCATAGGAGTAGTGAATTTTCCATGTTTTGTCTGGTTATCACCACTGAACAACCTAGGACGTGCCTCATCATTTAATTCCGATGTCCGATGTGCAGTATTATTGGCTTGTATGTTATCCTATGCAGAAAAATAATGCAACGTATTAGTTAACAAATTTGATTGCTAAGGTACTTCCTCAATGCGTCACATATAGAACAATAAAAGAAATATGATATACCTGTACTTGTGTAATGCTTCTGGATGTGCCTTGTACCACCATAATTTCAGGTGTGATTTTTTAATGCATGTGTTGCTACATGATTCTGTTTCATATAAATTTGAACTTGTTCCTGCAACATCAGTCGGAGGCACAGCATTTTTTTCAAGCGATTGGTCTTAACTAATGAAAAAATGCCATCCCTATCAAAATGGCCTTTGGTAATGTAATCAGTCTCATTAAAATGAAGGCTGCATACAAAACTACAAATAGTTGACTCATGATTTATCAACTGCAGTGAACCCAACCATTTGTGATATAGCTCAACATTGTTAGTTGGGATTTGATGGAAATGTAACAACGGATTCCGTGTGTATATACTGTCACACCCAGGAACAATACATGTTGGTCCAGATGTTCTTCTTTTGATCAGGACATTTAGTTCCACAATGAATAGTGTTAGATGTCTGCTATTCTTGCAACAAAATTACGAAGGCCTGTAGTTATGGTATAAAAATCTGTAGAGTAAAACAGAGACATAAATTAAACAAAATAACATATAAATAATGCATTAAAAATGTCATATCGTTCCATCTTATTAGTGTATTGCTTCCTTACTGGAAGATGATTTCACTATATGCACACCTTATACAGTTGAGATACTTACATGTTTATATAATGACCACCATATGTATCAATTGTACAGCAAGTAAATGTTGAGAAACTTTATTCTGACATGTTGGAGAGAATGGAGACCATGCTGGAGGGCATTGTGGTGCATGACAGTCGACAGAATCGATTTGCCAATGGGAAACTCTGCCAGGATAACCTAGTGGACTACTATTACTAAGTGCATAGAAAAATGGTCAAAGGACATGGTGGATTCCTGTACCTGAACTATAATATAGAGGTTAATGTGTGGGGAGCAGTTAACAACCACGTTCTATTCGTATCGAGAGGTTACCATGGTCTGTAAACCTCGAGAGCGCAGCCCGAGAGGATTTCAGTAACCATGGTAACCTTGAGATGGGAATTCAAAGTGGTTGTTAACTGGGCCCCATACATTGTTTTTTTTATAGTGTGTGGTGCCCAGTTTAGCAGTTACTGCAGCATAACACCTATTTTGTGAAAAACAGTTCCTAACCTTAGGATGCTGAATGATTCATGATTCTTTTTTTCACTGTTTACAGAAACATTTTATTTTTTCTGCACGTGCTACAATTTAACTATTTCATTTGATGAGTAAAAAGAGAAACAATAAACAGTAAACGATTAGTAGTCCTGACACAATCTGATGTGGACTTGCAGCCCAGTCAGGTCAAATAGCCTAGAGTCAAAAACGTCCCGTTGCATCTCCAGGAAGTGTCGCTAAGGCAAAATTTGCTTCCAGTGAAAGCCATTCGGTGATATGTAATGGGAGATGTATTCAGGTGCTTGGGGAGAGAGAGAGAAAGAAGGAAAAAATACAGTGTTTTTTTTTTTTTTTACTGAATACTTCAACAGAAAGAGGCAGAGGACGGTTAGGGAAAAGTGGGTGATTAGTTCTTCATTTTACATATTTGCTCGGTTAACAGTCATCATCTGAAGATGAATCCTGAATGACGGCAACTCTTCGTCTCTTTTGTGGTGCTAATAAACTATTAAAGTTGATGGTTACTCCTGTTGGAAGATGTTTTTTTCATCATTATATTGTGAGATGGAATGTCTCCAGGCTTCATGACGCCTGTGCTGTACCTCAATAGAGAAACCGTCCATCCACACTCCACGCCTCATTGCATGCTGCATGTCACTAGGCCCACTGTCTGTCTGTCTGTCCTTGCTGTCAAATTGTCTTGTATGTTGGGTCTCCAGGTCCAGAAAACAGCTGGATTATCACCTAAGGCCTAAGGCAGACTTGCAATGCAGAACGCACCCAGTGTTGCCTCATGTCAGATAGACTGTCCAGTAATAGGAGCCACTGACAATGAATGTGAGCAGAATAATTGTAAATACTGTTTTTTGTGTGTACAATCAATTGATTTAGTTTGCTACTTAAAATGACTACTGTTCGAGGTTTAAACAGTCGCCATGGCAGCCTCTCGGTGGCTACACCAGATTGTTGCAGATAAGGAACCATACATTTTCTCACATCCCACCCGCTCGGTCATTTATAAAAAAAAATTAGACAGCTGCGATCTCTCCACCAGCCCGGCCATCGTTCTTTAACCCTTAGACTGCCGGAAGATTTAGAATGCATAGGTTTTTAGGAAAGAATGTCTATGGCAGTCAAAGGGTTAAGATCCATATTTGAATTTTAATAAAAAAAAGAAACATTCAGCCACTATGTCTCTCCCAGCCTGCCCGCTAGTTCATCTATTTAAAAAAAAGGAACAACTGCAATAGCTATACCAGCCCGCCTGCTCACTCTATCTCTGTACCTGTCTGCCCGCTCGCTCTGTCTCTATCTCTCTACCAGCCCACCTGCCGCTTCTTGAAGTTTTAACTTTTAATTATAAAAACAAACAGTCACATTTTATTCTTTTTTCTCTTACTTGTCTCCACACATCATTGTGGGGGGGAAGGGGTAGGACTGCAATGACAACCAGACCTAAAGCACAGAAGCCTTTCTATAACAAAATTCCTTCTGAGCAACAGAAAAAACACACACAGGACACTTAGGCGGAGGAACTATTTCATAAAAAGTGGCACAAACATGCATGTTTTTTCTACTTCACATTGGAGGTGATCATAATAGGAACAATGAACAACTCCGCACAGTGTAGAAAGACAGCCACAAACGTCTAACAGATTGACAAGTTTTATAGCCAGATGCATAACTTCCAGGAGGAGAGAGGCAATTCTGGTGCTGTATAGAGCACTGGTTAGACTACACCTTGTGTACTGCATTCAGTGTTGGTGGCCGCACCTGTAGAAGAACTTTTGGTTACTGGAGGATGTACATCGCAGGGCAAAAAAAAAGGTAAAAAAAAGAAAATGATACAGGGGCTAGTGGGAATGCCCCATTAGAGTTGGCTGAGGGAGGTGATCATGTACTCCATGGAGGAGAAGAGGGTAAGGAGAGACACGATTGAAACCTGCAAGTACATGAAGGGAATAAACAAGATGGACATTTATTTACTTATTTAAAAGTTTTACCAGGAAGGCATACTGGGCGGTGCAACAGTGGATTCCAGATGTGTCCTGGGGGAAGGGAATTAGGATAGCCAGTAAGCAAAATACATTACATGAATGAAACACATTACATTGTCAAGGGAGGGGCCTTTTCAGTAAACGAGTGAGATGGGCCATTGAGGGCACAAGCTTAGATTAGAAAGGGGGTAACATTCAGGAGGGAAATGATGAGATGCTTTTTAGCGGAGATGGTGGTGTCAGAGTGAAACATATTGCCAGGATAGTTGGTAGCATGTAATAGTGTGCCAGTTAAAAAAAAGGATGGGACAGAGTGAAAAAAGAGTTTCTGTGGAAGGAAGGAAGGAAGGAAGGAAGGAAGGAAGGAAGGAAGGATGGATGCAGTATAAGGGATGCTAGCTGCACAACAGAGCACACTAAATAGACTGAAGGTCCTTCATCTGCCAACAAGTTATTATGATCATATGAAAGTAAACAGTGTAAATTTGAACCATCCACTGCAGTTTATCTACCAGGGACTCTTTGCTTCTGGGACGGATGTACACTCCTCAAATCCATTGTTTACACAGGGAAGACTCTGGTTATATAAGTGTCAGCATGCAGAATCTGCACACAGATATTGACAAGTTCATCCACACCATGTATTAATAAATCTAAGGGAGCAAAACAATTTATTCTTTATCTAGAAAAGCAGATTGCTCAGAGGAATGTGTGTGCATGCCTGGTGTGAAGGGTAATGAGTTTGCTAACAACAATGGGAGACAAATATTTTTCTATGTTTTTATTTTATTTTTTTATAAAGCTATGGTCACCACTACTAAAGTTTTTGTACATATTGTCCATTTGGACTCTTTGTAAGCAACCACGAAATATATTAATGCTACCCCTATATGCTGTGTCTGATCCTTTGTAGATCCGAATTGACGATGACAGACATGTATGCAGGAGCATGGCAGACTGACATAACAAAGCAGTACATTGAAAATATATGCTAATTCAGTATGCATTACTCAATACAAAGTAACAAAAAATATAAATTTAAAAATGTAAAATTCTGAACTAAACTGCACTTTCTGTATCTTTGAATCAGGAGGCATATGCATAATCACCAAATGAATCAAGTTTGCAAGCTGAAGTATCTGGTCATTTTGTTTTGTTTTTTCTCAAAAAGAAATGAATAGGGAACAAAATCAACATACAAGTTACACAAATATGAAGAATAACACATCAGAAATCCAGCCCTTTTACAAAGCAAAGCAAAGCAGATGGTTCAGTGGACAGTGTGTATACTTTTGGTGCATCAAGTACAGGGTTTGAATCCTTGTCTGTCCTAAACTTTTCATTATTTATATTTCTACTTTTGTTTCAGGTACAAAGACACTACATATGCATCTTCTAAATAAATATAATTTTGGAAGCTGAGTACTTTACAGAACTATGCCATTCATAATGCTGCTTCTCTGTGTGGTGAGATACGATCATCTTGCACCATAAACAGACACAATGACAAGGCCACTGGAAAATTGTGGAAAAGGTTACCAATAATTGCAGAACATTTCTAAAAATTACGGAAATTGTGGGGTTCTACTATAGACCCGGAGTGCTTCACAATAAATCTTTCAATGTTTTCTGCAGCATATATTAGTCAGTATAAATTGCTAAATGAATCCACTGACACCTGAATATGTTTAAAACATAAAGAAAAGTTTATGTTACTAAAAAGAATACTAAACTGATAAGCTATCATAAGCGTTGCCTATCTTCCAAAATTTAAAAACACCTCATACAGTGCTAAATAGATTCTATAAAGCGAGCCACAGCAAATCAATACTAAATAAAGCCAGAAGAAATATTTTTTTTTTGTTACCAGCTGTAGACTAATGAAGCCTAATCAACAGCTGTTTACAGTGCTCTGCCAGCTATTCGCCCCCTTTGGTACAAGAAAAAATAAGCAGATAGAGTGGCGAATAATTGAGTTTTAGGAAAATGTTGTTAAAGTGTTTAATAGTCATAATTTGTACTGTAGGTACTGTACACTATTTTTGAAATCACATATTTAAACATTAAATCTGAGGGTTATTGGGGCTGGCAGTATAATCTAGAGGTTAGAGTAACAAACTGTGAATGAGCTGACTACATCTAGCAGACCTGGGTTTGATTCCCACAACCTCCACTTGCATATTTGTGTGATTCTGGAGCAAGTCACTTAACCTCCTCAGTGCTACTGGGTTGTACATGAAACAGGCACTTGTGCCTTGTGGGCCTATGTAGTTATTTCAAAAAATGAAAATATACCAATATATTTTCACTGCATCATACAGTAGTCAGGGTACCCTGTAATTTACCTTTTGTTTTATTCTGGCTGCAATGATTTTGTTTAGTAAAGATAAATATTCAGATACATTTTGCATTTTATAGCTTGTTTTTAGACTTTAGTCAGGCTTTTATTGTAGTCTTTGCATGTGAGCATCTAGGGGTAGTTGCTAAGGGTGAGATCATTGTTAGCAACTTAGCTTATTCAAATTAAAATGGGCAGGGCATTCAAAAATCCTCAGCTGTTTGAATCAAAACTAGTCTGAATGAAAGTATGCTCAAAGGAAAAACTTGCCCTGCCACTCACAAAAAAAGTCTCATAGTTAGCACTCCATTTAGGTGAATGGGATAATTTGCACTTGTTCTCCCATCTTTTGATTGTCTGTGTGGCAACAAAATGTTTTCTGATAGACTGCTTCAACACAGAACAAATGTCAAGTGTTTAAGTGTACTCATGCTTGGTCAGTTGATTTTGAAACCGAACAAGACAAGGATTTAAAAGAAATCAGTGTCACATAAAACCCTTGCCCTACATTGCATTGCATTGTTTCAGCCAAACCCAAGTCTGCAAAATTGTCAATATATTTGAGAGTATTTCATTAAAAATGTTAATACTTTTTACAGTCAATATAAAAACTCAAAATTGCAAGAAATTGCGGAACATATCGTTTCAGAATGGTGAAAATTGCAGATTCCGCAAAAAAAATTGCGGGTGCAATTTTCAGTGGCCCTGCACGTGACCATGTTCAGATATACTGAAGAAAATCTGTGAGTCACAAACTGTAGAACAGACTTCCTCTCGCTATCAGGAATGCCCGCTACCTGAGTAACAAACCTTGAATTGATGCAAGTATCTCACAATCATGGTGATTAGGGTGAGATGACAATAGAGCATCGTGACACATAAAAAATTATTTCAGTAATGGGTTTATGGGAGAGGAAATTTGAGTAGACAATGGTCAAAGGCTACTGATGAAAATGCTGTCACATTGGTAATCAGGACTGGGAATCGGGCTGTGTGGATTTCGGGACTGGGTGTTTCACAACCATTTAGGAAAGACAACAAATTACATCTTGATAAACTAAATGATGTCAACAAGTATGCTGTTGATGCCTGTTCTATGGTAATTTCAGTGCAGCAGAAATGAGGAAGAATGACAGTTAGATAAACAAACGTCATTATCTTGGTTACACTTAAAAAATACATCATTTGAGTATTCCTGTACAGTAGCATACATTTGTATTTAAAAAAATCATAGATGTACCATAACTATTCAGTCTAGCCCGATGTCAGTGTGTGAAAACATCACGTGCAGATCAAACTCAACAGTCGAATGTCAAAGACGGCATGAAAGTATAGTTACTTGAGACTATTCAGAACAATGAGGAACGGCAAGCACAGACAGAAAACAGGAAAATGGTTAAAAATCAATAAAAATGTCAAAAAGATTACTAAAAATGTAGTAGAAACCAATTTATGCCAGTCACATACCACCTCAAATAAGTGTAAATTAGGAACAGTCAATTCCTGTCCCCTTTAAGGCTATTGTGGGTGCTGGTAATTACCCCTTCAAAAAAGTGCCATACACAGGTATGAAATATTGGATTGCCATTTGAAGCATCAACGGCATGTGTGGCTATAAACATCACTTCCATTGTTGTGCTGAATAAAATATGTTATTTTTGAGAACTGAGTTATCTTTTGTCATTGATAGTAAGACACTCAACAGGTGAGTGAGTAGCATAGCATGTTTTCTCGTTCTTTTAGAAACATAGAAACATAGGCGATGTCAGCAGAAAAATAAAATGTTTCCATCCAGTTTGCCAGTTATGCCCTATCCTGCCCCAAGACCTACTGTATTGACAGTACTGGCAGGGATTTTGTCCTCTTCTCCACCCCGTTGAACCCTATCTGTTTGCTACCCACTGAGTTCCCAGCTGAAGAGATAATGATTTTACAATAATGTATCATGAATGCTCATTATCAGTTATGTTCAAAGATCATATTCAATCTTCAAAAACCATCATTATGATCATGACGAACAATGACTAAACATGAACATTAAATGGCCACCGACCAAAGATGGTGATGTTATGGAAATGGTGATTCTACAAGTCGTTATTTTTCATGATTGCCCATGGTCAAGATATCTACAATAATTTTTTTAAAAATCAGTATGTCTTTTTTTTTCTGTACTATTTGAGTTTGTCTTGTCTTCTGTTTTGACATCTTTATTGGAATTTTCAGTTATGATGCATCTTCTGTACAAACGCTGCTATCAGTTATACTTCTTATTCATCTTAGAAAGGCTCACATTGGTTTATACAGTGCCATTCAGTGGTTCATTTTATTGTTGTGGTGAGATCCTGTAAGTATCTGATTTGTGCTCAAATCCTTTCCTTATAGTCTGCAAGTTAAATACTGTCAAGGCAAAACTATTTTTAAAATATAAATGACATTTTAACTACATAAACTGTGCTTTTTTAAATGTACAAGTTAGTTATGAAGCTGTACATACCACACCTAACATAACATGTATGCATCCTTAAAGAATTAACGTGACATCACATGATTTATAATTAATTTGTTTTTGCTGATATTTGCTATTCAAATTTTCATATTTGTAAATAATAAAACTGTGTTAAATGTTACTCATGTGACTTATAATCTTACAATATGGAACTGAAATAATCATGAGTGATCATTAGTGCTCATCACTTGGTTATTCACAGATCATTAAAAACCATAAAGTTGAATTAAAATAAATAATCATAAGTTGGTGATTGGAAAGTTATATGTTACATTTATTAAATGTAAAATGCTTATGATTAAATGTAAAGTATGTACAACGTTCCATGTCTGATAATTAAATTATGATCTACATAAAGATCTTAGATCATGATCTTTCTTGGTGACCATATGGTGATCTGTCATGATTAACGATGATCAGTCATGACTGACTTTCCAAAAAAGAATGGTGCTTTATCAGTTTGCCTATGCAACGAGTAAGCCCTTCACTCTGTTCAGCCATGCTTGAAACCAATCTTTGCATACACTACCTACCCTCTTACTCCCCCAAGTAACTACTAAGCCCATAACTCTGTCCCAACCATTAATGGTTTTTGTGCCTACCACTTCTGCTGCCAGGCTATTCTATGACTCAACCACTCTCTCTGTAAAAGAAACTTTTCTCACTTTCACTCCTGAATCTCCGTTCCTCCAGCTTTCACTTACATCTCCATGTTTTTGACTTCCCATTCCTATTGAATCATTCCTCACAGTTTACCCAGTTCATTCCTTTCAGGAACTATCTGTATCAGATCACCCCTTCCCTTCTCGCTCCAGTAAGTACACTTCAGTGTCCTAAGCTGGTTCTCATGGGATCTTCCCTGTTGTCCCTGAATCATCCTGGCTATCTTATGCTACAACGTCTCCAGCCTCTTCTTGTCTTTCCTTTGGTGAGGACTCCAGAACTGGACACAGTATTCCAGATGGGGTCTCACCAGTGATGTAGAAAATTGTAGGAAACTTCACATGTTAAACATTATGTCTGAGGGTTATAAAGGGTCCATCCCAGAGTATATTTTAAAACTTTTGACAATAAAATCATCCAGAACAATGCTGAGATCATTGAATGGTTTGGGATTTGCTCTATGAAGACAAATATTTGCATAGGATCCCTTTAGTTTCAGGGGCCCTAAAACTAGAATTATGTACCAATATAGTTAAGATCTAAGTAAAAGTCCATAAAAACTGGTGATATTCATAATTATACAATGGCAAGAAAATTTCCTGGACTTTGATTGGTCAATGTGTGCCTGAGACAGTGACGTTATTACACAATAATATCACTGTATGGATTTTATGGATGATTGTTTTGAGCTCACTGTATGGATTTTTTGGATGATTGTTATGAGCAACTTTTTTTTTTCAAAAACAAGATACACTGCCTCACTAAAATCTACTAAAACATTTTTATTTTTATTTTTTGTTTTCTATAACATCGAGCCATTGTATAATTGCAATAAGGCACTCCAAGGTGTGTGTGTTATCATGTAATATCGTCACTCCTGGGGTGGTGGAAGCACTCGGATTCACCTCGTGCTTCAACCCACCCCAGGAGTGACATTATTATATGATAACACACACCTTGGAGTGCCTTTTATTGATTAATTATAGGACAGTATTCTCATATACAGGACATCGCCTAAAGTATAGGATAATGTATTTCTTTACAGGATAGTGCATTAGGGTACAGGACCACTCAGCAGACTACAGAACAGGACATTACTCAATAGGACAGGGTACTCAAGCATAAGATATCACTGTATAGGACAGTGTACTCAAATACAGGACATCACTGTATAGGACAGTGTACTCAAATACAGGACATCACTGTAGAGGACAGTGTACTCAAATACAGGACATCACTGTATAGGACAGTGTACTCACATACAGGACATCACTGTATAGGACAGTGTACTCAAATACAGGACATAACTCTATAGGACAGTATACTCAAATACAGAACATCACTGTATAGGACAGTGTACTCAAATACAGGACATCACTGTATAGGACAGTGTACTCATGCACAGGACATCACTGTATGGGACAGTGTACTCAAATACAGGACATCACTGCATAGGACAGTGTACTCATGCACAGGACATCACTGCATAGGACAGTGTACTCAAATACAGGACATCACTGTATAGGACAGTGTACTCAAATACAGGACATCACTGTATAGGACAGTGTACTCAAATACAGGACATCACTGCATAAGACAGTGTACTCATGCACAGGACATCACTGCATAGGACAGTGTACTCAAATACAGGACATTACTGTATAGGACAGTGTACTCAAACCAGGACATCACTGTATAGGACAGTGTACTCAAATACAGCACATCAGTGCATAGAGAGTGCACTCAAATACAGGACATCACTGTATAGGACAGAGTACTCATGCACAGGACATCACTGTATAGGACATTATACTCAGATACAGGGCATCACCGATAGGACAGTGTACTGAATACAGGATATCGCTGTATAGGGCGGTGTTCTCAACACAAGACATCACTGTATAGGACAGTGTACTAAATACAGGGCATCACTGTATAGTACAGTGTGCTCACGTACAGGACATTTGTTGTATAGGACAATGTTCTCAAATTCAGGACATCTCTGTATAGGACAGTGTACTCAAATACAGGACATCACAGAGAGGACAGTGTGCTCAAATATAGGACATCACTGTATAGGACAGTGTACTCTAATACAGGACATCACTATATAAGCACTATCAAACAGGCTAGAAGGGAGGTGTGGAGCAACAATGGGGAATCATCAAAACAGCCATCACAGAGGCAACAAGCCTTTGTGTGAAGAAATAAACAAATCAAAACAAAAGAAAAGCTTCTATGGTTCTCAAAAGAGGTGGCTGTGAAAGTCAGGAAGAAAAATAGCATTCCAGAAGTATAAGGAAACATAGAAGGAGCAGGACAGAGAGCTGTACCAGTTAAGGCAGAAGGAAGCAGGGAGGGAAGTCAGAATAGCAAAGGCCCAAACTGAGGAAAAATAGCCAACTCAGTTAAGAAGGGGATAAAACCTTTATAGGTACATCTCAGTGAGCGTGAAAGACATAGGGAGGGGTAGTGAGGCTGAATAGAATGAACGGTGGGGGCAGAGGGACAGTGAAAAAGCAGGGATACTGAGCGAATATTTCTGCTCAGTATTCACAAAAGAGGAGGGAAGTGCCTAATCCAATTAACAGAAGCACCTTGATAGGGGGTCGATCCCAGTTCTTTCACAGAAGAAAGGGTTCTGCAAGAACTCCTAAAACTGAAGGTAGACAAAGCAATGGGGCCTGATGGAATTCCTCCAGAATTCTTAAAGAATTAAGGAGGAACTAGTGAAACCACTGGCTACTCTTTTAATAAATCATGGCAGGATGGTGTGGTACCGAGGACTGGAGGAAGGCGGATGGATTCCCTTCACAAAGTGGGACCAAGACAGAGGCAGAAAACTACAGACCTGTCAGTCTGACCTCTGTGGTAGGGAAAATGATGGAGTCACTCTGAAGGAAAGAATAGTTGAGTACCTAGAGGTCAGTGGGGCACAGGACCGAAGGCAGTATGGGTTCACAGCGGGAAGGTCATGTCAGACGAATCTAATAGATTTCTTTGACTGGGTGACCAAAGTAGTAGACCAGGGAGGGACTGTGGACATGGCCTACCTAGACCTTAGCAAGGCGTTTGACACAGTCCCACACAAAAGATTAATAGTCAAATTAACCAGCCTGGGAGTGGGTCCCAGGGTGGTAGCCTGGGTAAAACATTGGCTGGACAACAGGACTCAGAAGGTAATTGTAAATGGAGTCCACTCTGAAGACAGAGGGGTTACTAGTGGAGTACTGCAGGGTTCTGTATTGGGTCCAGTCCTTTTTAAGTGACATTGCAGAGGGACTGGAAGGAAAAGTATGCCTCATTGCAGAAGACACAAAGATCTGCAACAGGGTTGATACACAAGGAGGCATGGAAGGGATGAGAAGGGACTTGGCAAGGTTGGAGGAATGGTCAGAATTATGGCAGCTAGGATTCAATGCAAAGAAGTGCAAATAATGCACCTGAAACAAGAACCCAGGGGAAGAATACACAGTGGGGAGTGGTAACAACAACAAAAAGGAAAGGGACCTGGGGTAATTACATCAGATGACCTTAAGGTTAGCAAGCAATGTGAGAAGGCACTAGGGAGGGCTGGGGGTATACTGCGATGCATAGGGAGAAGCATCAGCAGCAGAAAACAGGAAATTGTTATTCCTCTGTACAGACAGTTGGTGAGACCCCATCTGGAGTACTGTGTCCAGTTCTGGAGACCCCATCTCTGAAAGGACATAGGATAAAGGCAGTCCAGAGGAGGGCAACTAAAATGGTGCAGGGTCTGCAAGAGAAGCTGTATGAGGAGAGACTAAAGGAGCTTAATATGTATACCCTTGAAGAAAGAAGGGAGAGGGGACATGATAGAAACTTTAAGTACCTCAGTGGAATCAACAAAGTCCAAGAGGGTAGCATCTTTCAGAAAAGAGAAGTGCAAGAACAAGGGGACACAATTTAAAGATGGGGAGGGGCAGTTCAGGGCAATGTGAGGAAGTATTATTTCACAGAGAGGGTAGTGGATGCATGGAACAGCCTTCCCGAGGAGGTTGTTGGGTCTAAAACTGTGGTAGAATTCAAGAATGCATGGGACAGACATAAGGCAATTCTTGTGGGGGTAGGAAGAAATAGGCTGTTGGTTAACTAGGATTTGCAGCTTATCCTGTAGGTAGGGAAATGGGCAGACTAGATGGGCCAGTGGTCCTTATCTGCCGTCAAAGTCTATGTTTCTATGTTCTATATAGGACAGTGACTAATACAGGACATCACTGTATAGGACAGTATCCTCAAATACAGGACATCACTGTAAAGTACAGTGTACTCATGCACAGGACATCACTGTATAGGACAATGTACTCAAATACAAAACATCAATGTATAGGACAGTGTACTCATGCACAGGACATCACTGTATAGGACAGTATACTCAAGTACAGGACATCACTGTATAGGACAGTGTACTGAAATACAGGACATCACTGTATAGGACAGTGTACTCAAATACAGGACATCACTGTATAGGACAGTGTACTCACATACAGGACATCACTGAATAGGACAGTGTACTCAAATATAGGACATCACAATATAGGACAGTGTACTCATGCACAGGATATCACTGTATAGGACAGTATACTCAAGTACAGGATGTCACTGTATAGGACAGTGTACTCAAATACAGGACATCACTGTATAGGACAGTGTACTCAAATGTAGGACATCACTGCATAGGACAGTATACTCAATACAGGACATCACTGTATAGGACAGTGTGCTCAAATATAGGACATCACTATAGGACAGTGTACTCATGCACAGGACATCACTGTATAGGACAGTATACTCAAGTACAGGACATCACTGTATAGGACAGTGTACTCAAACACAGGACATCATTGCATAGGGCAGTGTACTCAAACACAGGACATCACTGTATAGAACATTGTACTCAAATACAGGACATCACTGTATAGGACAATGTACTAAATACAGAACATCACTGTATAGGACAGTGTACTCATGCACAGGACATCACTGTATAGGACAGTGTACTGAAATACAGGACACACTGAATAGGACATTGTACTCACATACAGGACATCACTGTATCAGGACAGTGTACTCAAATACAGGACATCGCTGTATAGGACAGTGTTCTCAACACAGGACATCACTGTATAGGACAGTGTACTCAAATACAGGACATCACTGTATAGGACAGTGTACTCAAATACAGGACATCACTGTATAGGACAGTGTACTCAAATACAGGACATCACTGTATAGGACAGTGTACTCAATACAGGATATCACTGTATAGGACAGTATACTCAAATATAGGACAGCACTGTATAGGACAGTGTACTCAATACAGGACATCATTGTACAGGACAGTGTACTCAAATGCAGGACATCGCTATATAGGACAGTGTACTCATGCACAGGACATCACTGTATAGGACATTGTACTCAAATACAGGGCATGACTGTATAGGACAGTATACTCAAATACAGGACATCGCAGTATAGGACAGTGTGCTCAAATATAGGACATCACTGTATAGGACAATGTACTCAAATACAGGACATCACTATATAGGATAGTTTACTCAAATACAGGATATCACTGTATAGGACAGTGTACTCAAATACAGGGCATCACTGTATAGGACAGTGTACTCAAATACAGGATATCACTGTATAGGACAGTATACTCAAATACAGGACCACTGTATAGGACAGTGTACTCAAATACATGATATCACTGTATAGGACAGTGTACTCAAATACAGGGCATCACAGTATAGGACCGTGTACTCAAATACAGAACATCATTGTATAGGACAGTGCACTCAAGTACAGGACATCACTGTATAGGACAGTGTACTCAAATACAGGATATTACTGTATAGGACAGTGTACTCAAATACAGGGCATCACTGTATAGAACAGTGTACTTAAATACAGCATATCACTGTATAGGACAGTATACTCAAATACAGGACATCACTGTATAGGACAGTGTGCTCAAATATAGGACATCACTGTATAGGACAGTGTACTCAAATACAGGACATAACTCCATAGGACAGTATACTCAAATACAGAACATCACTGTATAGGACAGTGCACTCAAGTACAGGACATCACTGTATAGGACAGTGTACTCAAATACAGGATATTACTGTATAGGACAGTGTACTCAAATACAGGGCATCACTGTATAGAACAGTGTACTCAAATACAGCATATCACTGTATAGGACAGTATACTCAAATACAGGACATCACTGTATAGGACAGTGTGCTCAAATATAGGACATCACTGTATAGGACAGTGTGCTCAAATATAGGACATCACTGTATAGGACAGTGTACTCAAATACAGGACATTGCTGTATAGGACTGTGTACTCATGCACAGGACATCACTGTATAGGACATTGTACTCAAATACAGGGCATCACTGTATAGGGCAGTGTACTCAAATACAGGACATCGCTGTATAGGACTGTGTACTAATGCACAGGACATCACTGTATAGGACATTGTACTCAAATACAGGGCATCACTGTATAGGACAGTGTACTCAAATACAGGGCATCACTGTATAGGACAGTGTTCTCAAATACAGGACATCACTGTATAGGACAGTGTACTCAAATACAGAACATCACTGTATAGGACAGTGTACTGAAGTACAGGACATCATTGTATAGGACAGTATACTCAAATACAGGATATCACTGTATAGGACAGTATACTCAAATACAGGACATCACTGTATAGGACAGTGTACTCGAATACAGGAAATCATTGTACAGGACAGTGTACTCAAATACAGGACATCGCTATATAGGACAGTGTACTCATGCACAAGACAACACTGTATAGGACATTGTACTCAAATACAGGGCATCGCTGTATAGGACAGTGTGCTCAAATATAGGACATCACTGTATAGGACAGTGTACTCAAATACAGGACATCACTGTATAGAGGGTGTACTCAATACAGGATATCACTGTATAGGACAGTGTACCAAATACAGGATATCATTGTATAGGACAGTATACTCAAATACAGGACCACTGTATAGGACAGTGTACTCAAATACAGGATATCACTGTATAGGACAGTGTACTCAAATACAGGGCATCACAGTATAGGACATGTACTCAAATACAGAACATCACTGAATAGGACAGTGCACTCAAGTACAGGACATCACTGTATAGGACAGTGTACTCAAATCACAGGATATTACTGTATAGGACAGTGTACTCAAATACAGGGCATCATTGTATAGAACAGTGTACTCAAATACAGGATATCACTGTATAGGACAGTATACTCAAATACAGGACATCGCTATATAGGACAGTGTACACATGCACAGGACATCACTGTATAGGACATTGTACTCAAATACAGGGCATCACTGTATAGGACAGTACTTAATACAACACATCACTGTATAGGACAGTGTGCTCAAATATAGGACATCATTGTATAGGACAGTGTACTGAATACAGGACATCATTGTACAGGGACAGTATACTCAAATACAGGACATCGCTATATAGGACAGTATACACATGCACAGGACATCACTGTATAGGACATTGTACTCAAATACAGAGGCATCACTGTAGGACAGTGTACTTAAATACAGGACATCACTGTATAGGGCAGTGTGCTCAAATATAGGACATCACTGTATAGGACAGTGTACTCAACACAGGATATCACTGTATGAGGTACTCAAATACAGTTTATCATAGTATAGGAGTGTACTAAATACAGAACATCATTGTATAGGATAGTGCACTCAAGTACAGGACATCACTGTATAGGACAGTGTACTCAAATACAGGATATCACTGTATAGGACATTGTACTCAAATACAGGTCATCACTGTATAGGACAGTGTACTCAAATACAGGATATCACTGTATAGGACAGTGTACTCAAATACAGGATATCATTGTATAGGACAGTATACTCAAATACAGGACCACTGTATAGGACAGTGTACTCAAATACATGATATCACTGTATAGGACAGTGTACTCAAATACAGGGCATCACAGTATAGGACCATGTACTCAAATACAGAACATCACTGTATAGGACAGTGCACTCAAGTACAGGACATCACTGTATAGGACAGTGTACTCAAATACAGGATATTACTGTATAGGACAGTGTACTCAAATACAGGGCATCACTGTATAGAACAGTGTACTCAAATACAGGATATCACTGTATAGGACAGTATACTCAAATACAGGACATCGCTATATAGGACAGTGTACACATGCACAGGACATCACTGTATAGGACATTGTACTCAAATACAGGGCATCACTGTATAGGACAGTGTACTTAAATACAACACATCACTGTATAGGACAGTGTGCTCGAATACAGGACATCATTGTACAGGACAGTATACTCAAATACAGGACATCGCTATATAGGACAGTATACACATGCACAGGACATCACTGTATAGGACATTGTACTCAAATACAGGGCATCACTGTATAGGACAGTGTACTTAAATACAGGACATCACTGTATAAGGCAGTGTGCTCAAATATAGGACATCACTGTATAGGACAGTGTACTCAAATACAGGATATCACTGTATAGGACAGTGTACTCAAATACAGTTTATCACAGTATAGGAGTGTGTACTCAAATACAGAACATCATTGTATAGGATAGTGCACTCAAGTACAGGACATCACTGTATAGGACAGTGTACTCAAATACAGGATATCACTGTATAGGACAGTATACTCAAACACAGGACATCACTGTATAGGACAGTGTACTAATGCACAGGACATCACTGTATAGGACATTGTACTCAAATACAGGTCATCACTGTATAGGACAGTGTACTCAAATACAGGACATCACTGTATAGGACAGTGTACTGAAATACAGGACATCGCTGTATAGGACAGTGTACTCATGCACAGGACATCATTGTATAGGACAGTGTACTGAAATACAGGACATCACTTTATAGGACAGTTTACTCATGCACAGGACTTAACTCTATAGGACAGTGTACTCATGTAAGGTTCATACTAAAGCTCATAGTAAGGTAGACGTTGAAGCAGGCAGGCATTAACCCATTAGTGCTTCTTCCTTATGAGAAAGAACTTAATGATCTCCCTGACATAATAAGTTTATTTAGTTTATGCTTAAAACTAGTTTTGCTGTTTGCTATAATCTCATCAAGTGGAAGTTCATTCCATAGTTTTATTACCCTGTTGGAGAAAAAATACTTTCAAGTATTGGAACAAACCTCCTTCCCTTTATCTGAAGAGGTGACCTCTAGTCTGTATGACAGAATCCTTAAATTCAGTACCCAAGTCACACATCAACTGGGGCTCTTGTACAATATCAAACATTAACAACAGATCCCTGTGAGCACGGCAAGTTTCCAAGGATATAAGGCTCAGGAATGCAGCCTTCCTTCATGTACAGGATATATCTCTAAAGTATAGATAGTATACTGTATTTCTGTACAGGATAGTGCATTAGGATATAGGACCACTCAGCAGACTTATGCACAGGACGTCACTCTATAGGACAGTGTGCTAGTATGTAGGACATCACTTTATAGGACACTGTATTCATGTACAGGGCATTGCTCTAAAGTAGCGGAGTAAGTACTCATGTAGAGGACATTGCTCTAAAGTAGAGGAGCATGTATGTACAGGACAGCAGTGTAGGACAGTGTACCCATATACAGAACATCACTCTAATGTATAGGGGTGAATCAATGTACAGGACAGCACCCTAAGTGTAGGAAGACATAGCCATGTACAGGACAGAACACTAAAGTATAGGAGGGTGTACCCACATGGGACAGTACTTTAATTATAGGGGGTGTACTCAAGCACGTGACAGTGATCTAAAATGTAGGAGGATTTACCATTGTATAGGCCAGCATTCTAAAAGTGCATCAGGGTGTAGGTAGCATTGCATAAGACAGCTCTCTAAATTAAATTATAGACTGTGGAGCATCCCATGCCAATCACAGCACTTCCTTCAGCTGTGCATTAGGTACTCTTACTACCATAAGAGTATCTCACACACTGAACCACTGTAATAGGCTTCTCGCTGACCACTCATGCCATCAGCCTTCTAAATAAAGAAAATGATTTTTTTATTTTAAAAATTAATGATCTATAATAATTTTATGGATCTGTTTGAAGTTCTTGTTATAAATTTAAGAGTGTTGCCTCTTGTATTCTTAGGACCACAGAACTGCTCACCTTTGGTTCCCAGTCCTCTGGTCTTACAAACACATGAGATGAAAGTCTTATATCCATAAGAGGCCCTCCAGCTGGATCCATAAACTTACAGTAAGGTTTACTCACGTACAGGACTGTGCTCTAAAGTGTTTGGGAGACTATCCATGTACAGGAAATGACTGTAAATATAGGAAGGTGTACTCATGTACAAGACAACACTTTGAAGTGGAGGAAGGTTTACCCATGTAAAGAACAACACTTAAAAGTGTAGGAGGGTTTACAGTTGCAACAAAGGACATGGTCAGATATTTACTGAAATTTCTGTGATATCTCTAATGACCATCTGTCTGCAGTACCACAGTAGGGACACCAGAGAAAATCTCTTTAGAAAGATCACAAAATATCTAGAAATGTGGTCATAGCCACAGAAGCTGCTCCCTGTCCTCTCAAGGGCTGAAAATAGACTGTGCTAAAGCCCCAGGATTCGCTCCACCCGCGGGCTGTAGCCACGGAGCTGCCTCCCTGCCTCTCAAGGGACAAAACAGACTGTGCCAAAGCCTCCCCAGAGAGTACCCCTTCAGCTGTAAATTTTAAATTTGGCACCAGTTCTCAGATCTTTGTGTGAGACTGGGCATTGACTCCATCCTTGAACCTAGGAGCTGTGGAGTCACCTGCAATCCCTAGCTTAGCAACTACACATTTAAGAATTTGTTTTTATTCTCCCCCCCCCAAGGAGCTCTCTAAATCAAGCTAATTGCTCACTGTGGGACCTTTGTGCCAGAGTCTGCTCTCACTTGATTTTTCGCCTGCCTATATAATTTTCAATATGTACTGTTTGTTAAGCGACTGTAATGCTGCATGATCTTCAGACCAGTAGGATTTTCTAGTAGTCCAGTAGATTTTCTTGTATCTGTAAGATTTTTCTAGCAAGTGAGATTTTTGTAGAACTGCTCCTTCTGTACTGTTAGCTAAGTGACTGTAACAGGGCATGCCCTGCAATCCATTAAGTCTCTAGCAGACCTGTGTGTTTTTCTAGTACTGCTCTTCTTAGGCAGCTTCATTTAGTTCCATTACATTGCACTTGTAATTTGTGTAGCAAGGTTTCACTGCATAGTACTATTACAGCAAGTGGGTTTTCAAAGTCTGCATTTATTCCTCTATGCACTGCATCTCCTTAGCTAGCGAATTAGTAAGGTCATACTGAACAAAATTCCCTCAAGTAGTGAGTTAACTGAAGTCTGCATATATTGATATGGAACATTAATGCTTAAAATCTTCTGCTTGAGCCCTGATTTCACCGTTTACTCCTGTTAACTCTAAAATCTGCATCTACCTTACCTTGAACTTCAGCTTTTTTATTTTCTGTATTGCTAACTAACCTTCCTTTCTCTTGATCCGATCCACCTTTCTCTCTCTTTTTCTCAGCTAATCCTACCTTAGCCATCCTATCCCTCCCCTTCCCCTCTGCCCTGCCTACTCAGACAGTCCTTCCCTTCCTCCTGCTAATCTCTTCTCCCTTTATTTACAGACTGAGCCAAAGCCCCTGGGCATTCCTCCGCCTGTGCCCATAGCCAGGAGCTGCTCCCAGCTCTCTCAAGGGCTGAAAACAGGTACGCCTGCTCAACTGATAGAGTGCACCCTCCAGCTGTAAATTTTATATTTGGCAACATTTTTCGATCTTGTGTGAGCCTGGCCATTGACTCCATCCTTGAACCTAGGAGCTGTGGGTCACCTGCAGTCCCTAGCTTAGCAACTAAATATTTAAGAATTGCTTTTATTCTCTCCTTAAGCAGCTTTCTGAATTAAGCTAGTTGCTTACTGAGGGACCTTTGTGCCAGAGCCTGCTCTCAGTTTCGGCCCACCCTCCCTCGCTCCCTTACTTTAACAGTTTATTATATTTCATACCCTTTATAGTATTCTGCAGTCAACACCAGTGGGGTATTCCTCGTCCATCCTATAGGTCAGCAGTTCTTAGACTTTGTCACAGTGAGCCTCCCCAAATCCATGGAAAAGATTTTGAGCCTCCCCAAAACTGAAATAATCTTGGGCCTCCCCAAAGAAAATTAACATACTGTACTTTGCGCAGTACACCATGAATAAATTGAAACCCCTTTGAGTACTTGGCTCTCATTCAGTTCTTTGTCTTTCACTGATATGGAACATTTAAAAAAGAGCACCTGTGCTCAAAGGTATTATCTGACTAACAAATAAAACAAAACAAATATTATTCAGCTTACTGTAAACCCCCCCCCCCACACACACAGGCCAGCCTTCTTGCTCCACTATTTTGATTCTTGAACCGTTGTTACCCTTGTTGTAGTACCTTCATGGGGTCAGACTACTTCTCTGTTTCCTCTCTATCTGGAATAACCTTCCTACATACCTCGCCCCACCCCACCTTTCCCTGCTCTTATGCAACTTCTTAGGGATTACTTTGCTCCTTCCTAATATTGGCTCTTAGCACTTCTATGCTCAACCCTTGTATTTGGGCTGTTCTGCCATCACTCTACAAATTGATCAATTACCACCACTAATTATTAATTTATTCTTCATATTTGTTTGCACTATTGTTCATTTTGCATTCCTTGACTGCTTTGCAGTTACCTTTTGAATTGTATTCGCTCCCTACCCTTCTCCAGGTACACCTGAAATAAGCCTTGACTCCTTCACCTTCTCTTGTCAATGATTTGTAAATAAATACATAAATTTCACCTACTATTATCCTCTTTCAGTTTGCTTCATCCTTTCAAACAAAACATATAAAACTCAAAATTTAAATACAGTACTTTTTCAGACTTGCTTGAGCCTCCCCCGGAACAGGTTGGGGCCTCCCCAGGGAGGCTGGCCTCACCATTTGAGAACCCCTGCTATAGGTTGTAATCACCTATGCCAGGTGAGTAAATCCCATTCCACCCTCCTTCCCTTTCTTTGACAGTTTATTATATAGACTCCTGTCCAGGAACTCCTCCCACTGTAATCCCACAGTCAGCTGGCTTTCTATCCCCTGAAATTACACCCTCCCTTCCTAAAGGGATCAAACCTAAATCACCCATTCTAGTTAACTCCTCTCAATTACTGCTGTAACCTGCCCTATTGTAAGGGACCTTACCCTAATTCTACTGAAACCCTTTTAATTCTTACACTTTCCCATTGCAGCCTATAAAAAAACATCCATAGAGGATGCCAGATTTTTTCTTCTTTCAAACACTTTTCATTTTAAATTGCTGGTTTTGGAAATCAAATCAAACAGCAACTCAAACTCCTATTACATATTTTTCTGCACCCATTTCTTCTAAGCCTAATAGCAGTTTACCTTCCAAAGTATGTTTTCTACTACATAACAGGGCTTTCTTATGACACACCCTTACTATCTCACCTCCTACCAAATGGCTCCCTGATCACTCATTTTTGCTGACAGGCATTATGCTAGGATTTATCCTGTGGTTCTCTGGCAGGTTGCCCCACCCTCCACTAAGGTCTTCACCACTGATCCAAATGACTTTACTTTCTCAAATATGCTTATACTCACCAAGAAACTCCATGAAATCACATCATTACTTATCACTCATAGTTATCTCCACCATGTAGCTTACATTTTAAGAAGTGTTTTCTCTGCTACTCTATCCTGCCCTTCCCAATCATCCTTCGCAAAACTATGGTATCCTCCTTCTTGCTCTAATACTTTCAGGGATATTGAACTTAACCCTGGTCCACCTGCTTACCTCCTGCTCGGATGCAGCATGGAAGGACACAAAGGGACTTTGCATTGTTCACCTGAACATTAGGGCTTCCTCTGTAATCTAGCTGAACTTGAGCCATGGGTCATGCTAGATCACCCAGATACATAGGCACCGAACTGGGGTGAAAGGGCGCAGCCACTCCACTTTTATTTCTGCATGGCAAAACTAGTACAGAAAAAAGCACCCTTGTACCCTAATAAGTGCCCTTTGATTCTCAGCCCCTCAGCTTTTACCATCTTCCAGCACCCTTGCCCAGATAGCATCTGCCTGTCTGAAACTTGGCTTAAACCCTCTACCCCTGATTCTGCCTGCTCGTTACTCAAATACAACCTCATCAGACATGACAGGCCCACCTCCAAACAAAGTGGTGGTGTAGCCATTTTATAAATCACACCTAAACCTCTCAAACCCCTACCATGTCTGTTCTCTCCCATTGTGAATCTAGTCATGCTAACTTTCAATTTGGCTCCAAGAAATTACATATAGTGTGTGCTTATAGCCCCCTCTAGGTGGCACCGCTGGCCTTGAGGAGCTCCTCTCACATGTTGACTTAGCTGTTGGAAGAAATTAAGTCCTAATTCTAGGAGTTCTAAACCTAAATTGGATTGGAAAGGTGAACAAATCACTCCACACTGTGGTACAAGGCCCCAACCTCCACCAGCTAATCGCCGACCCTACCAGGGTCATGCCTCCCCCCAGATCCAGTATCTTAATTGACTAGGACTGACAAATCACATTGATTGTATTGTCTCCTCAGGTACCTCACTGATGCAATTAGTGACCACTCTCCAATATATTGTACCTGGCGGTCAATTTGTCAACCCTCCCCTTCCCCAAAACTGATCACTTTCCGTAATTTAGCCAACCTTGACCAAGTCCAGTTCCTGAATGATCTAGCCATGATTGACTGGACTTGTGTCTACTCTGCCACTGTTGGTCAGGCAGCTCTTGACCGCTTCCTAACCCTGTTTGGATCTCTACAGGATATCCATGCACCCTGCATCACATGTCGTGTATGTGGAACACAAACCAAATTGCTAAATTTTTATTTATTTATTTATTTAGGGATTCGGATCATACCTTTGAGCTCAGAGCTCTTTTACAAAGGTTCCACATCAAACAGTGACAATGACAACAATAACAAACAGTTTACATACAATACTCGAATAGTAGGTAGCTAGTATACAATAAGGTTACAGTGTCATTCATAGTACCAATGGTGATAGTACAGTGTCAAGAGCATTCAACTAGGGTAAAGGACAATGTTTATATATAGCGAAGGAGATAAAGCGGTGTGACACCTAGTGTGAGAGTCCAAGGAGGAGTCAAGGTGGGGCAGGGGAGACTTGGGGGAGTGGGTGGCAAAAGAAGTAGCTTTGTCTTGGAGGTTGGGAGGTAGTGGTAGTAGATTGATTATAAGGTTGATCCAGTGGGGAAAAGGCACAGGGGTAGAGGAAGACAGAGGATAGGGCAAGAGGGAAGAGTGGGGTAAAAGGAAGGAAGGAGAGTGTGGGTGAGTGGCATTGTAGGTGTTAGAGTCCTAGTGGCAGTCACAAACTGTCCTAGTAAGAAGGTGTTGCTGTAGGCCATTTTGAATTATGCAGATTCATTGTGAGTTTAGAATGTGCACTGGCATATGTTGACTTAGCTGGTGGAAGAAGTGAAGTCCTAATTCTAGGAGACCTAAACCTAAATTGGATTGGCAAGGTAAACAAATCACTCCACACTGTGGTACAAGGCCACAACCTCCACCAGCTATAAGCTGACCCTACCATAAAGACCTACTTGCTCAGATAGGGGCTAGGGACAAAAGCTGGCTGCTTTCATGGTCTCTGGTGTTCTGTCTGACTACAATGACTACAGAATGTGGAGAAACTCTGCAAAAGGAACATTCATTTAGCTAAGAGCTCATTCTGCTAGATTCTATTAATAAATGCTGCACATGATTCCAGGAGATTTTGGTCTCATATGAAACACTCCAACGATATGATCCTAAATGGTGTGCACTGCAATAATCTGGCCAACATTACAAATTCCTTTAATCTCCACTTCTCAGATTTATCCAAATACTCGTCTCTTTTCCCCCAGTGCAGCCCCCTCATTGGACAATGCACCACTGCACAACCATCCACCTTTAGATTTCAAACGTTACCAGAGTGGAAGCCAGAAGTTGCTACAAGCCTTCCCTGATAGCACTGGTACTGGCTCTGATAGTCTTGAACCCAGATTCCTGAAACTCGCTGCCCCCATTAATGCCTCACCCTTAGCTCAAATCTTTAACTTGTCACTATGCCACAGCTCTGTCCCTAGTATCTGGAAGATAGAAAGAGTTACTCCAATATTTAAAAAAGGGGATCCCAAGGAAATTGCCAACTACTGGCCTATAACCATTCTCTCTGTTCTTAGCAAAATACTCAAAAAACTAGTTGCCAAGCAAGCCATCTGTTTTCTACAGGACCACAACCTCCTCTCTGTCTCCAAGCATGGCTTCCGCAAAGGCCACAGCACTACTACGGCCCTCCTGAAATTCACAAATGATATATTTTCTGCAATGGATAAAGGTCTCCTGACTGGTGCGATCTTCATCAACCTAACCAAAGCATTTGACCCTGTAAACCACTCCCTTCTCATCACCAAAACTCTGTTCTCTTGGCTTCTCTACAGATGCTGTAGTCTGGTTTAATAGCTACTTGTCAAACAGGAAGCAGGCCATGTATTACAATTCTATCCTGTCTGATTCCTCCACCATACATATTGGTGTTCCACAAGGATCCATCCTGCCATCTTGGGACCCCTACATTCCCATCTTCGTTAATGACCTCCCCTTGCTCTCTCCAGATTGTTCATCACTGCTGTACGCAGATGACCTAGTTCTTTATTCCAATGCTAGGAACATCTCAGACATAAATCACTCTCTGTCCTCAGACTTCCTCCACAATCAATCCTGGATGATTGAAAACAACCTTGTTCTTAATGTGGGCAAAACACAATCCATGATTTTTTGGCTCCCATGCCAGACTCAAAACAAACCAGAACCCTCTCAATATCTTATGCACTGATGGCTCAACACTGGCCAACACTAACTCTTTCAAGTACCTCGGCATTTTGATTGATGAATCTCTGGACTTTGATCAACATGTTACTGCTACCTATAAGTCCGTTAATGCCAAGCTTGGAAGTGCATACTGGACCAGTTATGCCCTCACCCCATCAGTTAGGCTTGCTGTTGCTCAAGGCATTCTGCTTCCAGTAGTAATCTATGGCACAGTCACCTACCGAGGAGCATCAAAAACTACTCTTCGCAAATGGGATACCACCTATTATATCTGCTGCTATTCCTCCACATCCCCTCATTACAAGTACCACTGCTAACTTTAAACTGATCTAAAATGTCTGTCCCCTACTGCCTATCGGCTCAAGTCCCTTGGATCTCTCATTGATGGTATTGCCAGATCAGGTCTCTCTCAGTCTCTTGCCTGCCTGCTGGGCACCCAAACCATCTCCTATGGACTTAGATCCCCTGACCTAGCTTCCCTCCACATTCCAAGATGCAAAACTGCTATGGGTGAGCAGGCTTTCTTGTGTGTGGCACCTAAATATTGGAACTCCTTTCCCCAAGACATTCATTTTGCTTCAATCCATGCCTGTTTTAAGAGGCTACACCACAGTCATCCACTTGTCTCAACCCTCTGCACATGCTTTCTCCCACCTTAGACCCTCCAGCCTCTAACTCCTGGCTGCCATGTTTCTACCTACTGCTGCCCTTCTCTCCTCCATCTTTCCTGTCAACCTGGTTTTCTGCCTTCTTTCTTTCTAGCCTTGCCCTTGCTTTTCCTAGGCTCCCACCTCCACTTCTCTCTCTTAATTTCCTACTTCTCCCTCCTCTATATCCATGCCTTTCTGGTCGACAGTATAGCACATATACCCTGGTCTTGATCATGGATCTTTTCTCTAAACTCACAGTCTTGAACTTCTTAGGACCATTAGTCCTGTTGTTGCTCACAATTTGACTTTATTGTGTTCCTACTTAAGGCAATGTTTAAATGCGCTTTTACTGTATTTTGTAAAATGTTTGTAATGATATCTCTCATATTTTGTATCCTGAATATTGTTGAACTCACACTTGCATCTCTCTTGCTTTTGTCCCAATTGTATTTCTAATTACTGGTAATTGTATTTGTACCTGTACCCTCTGTGTTACCAATTGTTGTACTGCTTCAAACTGTTTGTTATTTGTACCCTCCTGGGTCGTGCCTGAAAATAGGCATTGCTATGCTTAGTGCACTTACTCGGTTACCAAAAGCAAATAAATAAATAAATATCTGACCATGTCTTTTAATGCAGTTGTACTGTACAGGACATCTGATTAAAACTTAGGGTGTACACATCCACAGGTCAGCACTGTAATGTGTAGGGGGCGTATACATGAAGTGGACAGCACTTCAAAGTGCAGAAGGGTATACCCATGCACTGGACAGCACTCTTAAATGTAGAAAAGTGTAGGCATGCACTTGACAGCACTCTAAAGTACATCCAGGACATCTGTACTTCTGATGAGGGCTTAACTGAGGCCTTTTGCATATGATCCAGGTGTCGTTAAAGATCCCATGGCACTTCTTGATAATTTTAACTGAAGAAAAGTATATAGCAGCACATATGCAGCTCTGTTTCATTGCATCACAAAATACAAAAAAAGAACCATTCCATCATCAAGAAAACAAAAAATAGATCAATAATAAATGCCTAAACTTTTAAGCCAGATTCAAGTGCAAGAAAGTAAAACAAAAATTAATGACAGAGGAGGGGGTAGATATATATATATTAAAAACTCTTTAAATGCTTCAGTGTGTAGTAAACATGATCAGTCTACCACAGCATCAATATGGTTATCACTACTAGGAACAACAGAAAGGAAAACTGTTCATGGGATAATATTACAGATCTCCTAATAATAACAGAGAAATGGATGCCAGTTTAGAGGCTGAAATAGGGACAATGGCAGAAGGAGATATAATAGTGACTGGAGAGTTTAACCATCCAGAAATAAACAGGATCAGCAAAATAGATTCAGCACTAGAAATAACACATTTTTGGAAATGCTGACTATGGCCGGGTTGAGTCAAATGGTATGTAAGCCAACCCGTGGACAGAATGTCCTGGACCGCATAATAACAAATAGAGAAGACATGGTGGGGAAAATAAAGATCAGGGAGAATCTCATTAATAGTGACCATAATATTATCGAATTTGCTATTAAGAAAAAAACTAAGTCATACAGCCAGGGGAACCACTATAATAAAAAATTACATGAAAGCTAATTTCCCCCAAATTAAGCAGGAACAGTCACTGGTCTGCTGGCGCAGTGGCAAGGTGTCCATCTTTGGCACTGACATGCTGGGTTCAGGAACAGACCCGGGAGTTGGAGGGCCGGCTGGGGAGAGAGGGATTGAGCATCCTGTGGACTGCTCTCCCTCTCTGAGGGGAAGGGGGGTAAAGTGTCCAATGCAATAAGGACCCCTGGCAGAGGCTGGGGGTCCCGCGTGGCTGGCACCACACATTTCAGAGGGGCGGGGAGGACGCTGACGTCATTGCATGTCCTCTTCCCAGGGAGAAAAAATACACAAAAATCCAGGCTGCAAATAATGGCCCTGCTCTGCCGCTGCTCCCCACTCAGATCGTTGTCTGCTGGGGGGGGTCTCGCTCCCATGATCCCACCCTGGGGGGCAAGCCAGGGCTTCGCGATCCATGTTCACATGGAGGGGTCACCCACCTGGCAGCCCCATCCGGGGGGAGCAGCGGCAGGTGGGGTTGGGGACCAGAGTCATCAGGCCCTCCCCAAAAAAAATTAAGCAGGAATTGGCTAGTTGGGACTGGGAGAAAGATTTTGAGGGAAAAGTGGTGAATGATATGTGGGCAGTCTTCAAGAATAAGCTTATGAGGATGGAAAAATTATATATACCAAAACAAAAATGTATAATAAGAGGGAAAAGACCAGCTTGGTACACAAATAAGATACTAAAATTAAGTGCACCAAAGAAGAGGCTTTAGTAAATGAAAACAAGTGGAACACAGGATAGTAGGGATCATTATAAAATCTTCCTCATGAGATTAAAAAAACTAGTAAAGTAGAGAGAAATCGAGTGAATTCAGTCTTGCACATAGGAAAGACAACGGAAAAGGCTTTTGCTTATATAAATTCTCAAAATAAACAAAACAACCAATTAGGCCCTATAATAGCTGGTGGCAAGGACGGGCACAATTCTAGAACTATGGCTGAGGTGTTCAATAAATATTTTGGTACTGTATTTGAGACAAACGATGGTAATGGATATAAACGTAAACATCTGTCAACAATTAGATTTGGATGTTAGCATATCAGAAATTAAAGCTATGATAGGTAAACGGAAAGTTAACAAATCAGCAGGCCCTGGCCAAATTAGTCCTAGGCTTATTAAAGAAATTGGAGACTACATTGCATATCCAATAGCCAAGATTATGAACACATCGTTCAATACTGGGGAGGTACCGAATGACTGGAGACATGCAACTGTAGTCCCATTATATAAGAAAGGAAATAGATTAGAAATATCCAACTATAGACCCATCAGTTTGACATCAATACTGTGCAAAATATCAGAAACCTTTCTAAAAACCAAAATTGAGGAAAATCTAAATAGATTAGGCTGGGAAGGCAATAAACAACATGGGTTTAAAAAGAACAGAGGGTGTAATACAAATCAGTTATGTTTCTATGATGATATCAACAAAACAGTGAGCAAAACATACCAATGGACATCCTATAGCTAGATTTTCAAAAGGCATATGACAAGGTCCCTCATAACAGCCTTCTGCAGCATATGCAAAAAATTGGTATAGACAGTAGAATAGCAAGTTGGATCCAAAATTTGCTATTTGGTAGACTTCAAAGAGTAGGAGTCTTTGGCAAGTACTCAGATCCAATCAAAGTGTTCAGTGGGGTGCCACATGGTTCAGTGTTGGGACCAGTGTTTTTTTCACTGTACATAAGTGACTTACATCCAAACATCAATTACAAAGTCATTAAGTTTGCTGATGATTTTAAGCTAGCTAGGTGGACTTGTAGTGACAGAAAATCAACAAGCTGAAATGAAAAGGACTTAGAAGAAATAGAAAGATGGTCTGTAAGAAATAAAATACCATTTAGCATTGATAAATGTACAGTAATGCAGTTAGGAAAACATAACATTGAACAAACATACACACTGAATGGGAGAATGTTAAAAGCAACTACACAAGAGAGATTATGGCATATTAGTGGATCATAAACTCCGATTTAAAAACTACAGGACAAATGTGAGTAGGAAAACCAATTTCATTGTAAGAAATATAAAAAGGAGATTTTTAAACAGAATTATGAGATGTCTGATACCATTATACAAACTGTATGTACGGCTAAATGTCAGCTACCGGTCTCACATTTGGAACCCTTACACACAAGATGAAATAGATAGGACGGAGAGGATACACAGGCAATATCCGAAAATGGTAGGATCCATGACAGTATTACGCTACAAAGACAAACTGACCAAGACTTGTCTATTCACCTTACAACAGCGAAGAATCAGAGGGACTTACTGTCGATGTTTAAAATAATGAATGACATAGATCTAAGAAATTAAATGGGTTAAGATTACAGGAAAAACAATAGGCCTTAGAGGTCACAAAAACAAATCAAGTTAGATACAGCTGCAAATAACAGCAGGTGTTCTTCATTCATAAACAGAACAGGTAGAATATGGAATAGATTACCGAATGAAATAGTAGACTGTAGTTTATTATCAGCATTTAAAAAAGAATTGATATATGGTTAACAGAAAACAGGTCTAAATGAACCCACTAATGTGGGGAACAGTTCATATGGGCTGCAAGGCCTTCTTCCATTCAAACCCCAGTATAAAACCCCAGTATAAATACCAGTATAATGAATGAGCCATACAAAATTTTATACTTGAACATTCAAAGATTCCTTGAAAGAGAATAATATTCTGCCTGGATCATGGGGAAACAGTAACTATTTGAACTAATTCTAATGGAGATGTACGTGTCTCTTTGTGGAGTAAATGGCATCTTGTTTAGCTGTTCATATACACAGTTACTGTGTTTGTTAAGGTTATAAAGTGCATTCCTGAGTTCTGTGGGCAAGACAAATGCAAAGCAAAACTGAGCAGTTCTGGCACACAAAGCACTTGAGAAGAAGCTCTTATAACCATAAGAGGCACAGTAAATTACCCCCCCCCCCCAATATCCACTATTGCACACTTTATGCCTTCTTATCCATTCTTCCTCTACCCTTACATTGCCAGAACTACTGTGCCTCATCCACATCCAAATACAGTGCTCCCTCACTGTAGCGAATCACTGCATCTAATGAACGCGGGTTGTGGCTCCCGGCACTTGTGACTGAAATTGACAAACCAGCTGTAAGTTGCATCTGTCAGCTTAAATCTCCAGATGTCAATTAGCTAGATCATACAATGCTTGTCAAATGTTTGGCATCTGTACTTAAAGCTGAAATAGGCTATCAGTGTTATAGAGTACTTCACCTCAAACAATTCGCTCCTTCACTAGTAAGCCACGATGGCCCTTCACAGTGAAGCAGTAGAGATCCATAAAAATGTGCAGCACATGAAAAACCAGTCAGATATTCCATAAGCATCCAAAAAGCTTATCCTTTAATTTGTGGTTAACAAGCACAACAGTACAGCAGATGCTGAATCCTCATAGAGAGCAGCTTGCTTGATAACAAAACAGCAGTACAACAATTGCTAAATCCTGCTTGGCTTGAGCCTTTGTACAAGAATTCTGCATCTGCTGTACTGTTGCATTTGTGAAGTTGTGAAGTACAGATGAAAGCATATGCTTTTTGGACACTTATGGAATATTTGACAGTTTTTTTTGTGAGCTGCATATTTCTTTGGACTTCAGTGTTTCACAGTAGAGGGTTAGTTGTTTAGCACTGAACCCTGCAACTGCCATCGCAGCTTACTAGTGAAGGAGCAAACAGTTTGAGGTGAAGTGCTCTAACACTGACAGCCTATTTCAATTTTAAGTAAAAGCATAAACTTTTTGGACAGTTATGGAATATTTGACTGCTTTTTCATGTGCTGCACATTTCTTTGAGCTTTAGTACTTCACCTCAAAGCCTTAACCATGTGCTTATGTGCTTATTTCAGTGATGGCAGTTTTACTGAGCAACACAAGTGTGTCCCTCGATATAACAAACATGCTGCTATAATGAGTGGCCAGTGTGGCTGCCACAGCATTCATTTTAATGAGGGAGCACTGAACTTGTTTGGTTCCCTTCCCTCTTACCTCTCCTCACTCTTCTCCTCCATCCCTCTACTTCCTTCTCCCTCCCTCCCTCCCTCCCCTCCAGGTATCCTTGCACCTTGCCATTCCTCATCCCTGCTCCTCTGGTGGACAATCAGCCTTTTCCTATAGTTTCCCTTCACTCTGGAACCTACTCCCATTCTTTCTGTTTCACTACCTCCCCTGCTTCCCTCAAGCACCAGCTGAAACCACTCCCCTCACTTATGTTTTTCCCCACCTGACTCCTCCCCTTACGTTTGCTTCCTACCTCTTATTGCACTTAATCCTGTTTAAATCATGTACTCTAATTTCAATTTATTGGCTGGCCCGATGGCGCTGAGGGTTAATGCACTGGACGCCACACCTTGCGCCACACCAGTGACCCAGGTTTGGGAATGAGCTCGGTCAGCAGGGGTTGGCAGGGGCAGGAGAAGATTGAGCATCCAGAGGACTGCCTCCTTTCCCTGGGTGGGTAGTGCACCCCACTGTAACAGTGGTTCCGGTGGAGACTGGGGGCAGTGCACCTTGTGGCACACTCCAGGGAGGGGATGGGGGTGTTGGCAGACACTTTATGTGAGGGTGCAGGAGCATTCCCATTGTGTCCTGGGCATCACTGCACGTCCATGCCCTCCCACCAGAAAAAGGAAACAGCCCTGGAACCCAGGAAGGTGAAAGAGGGGACCCACCACCAGCACCCACGCTCCATGCTGGATCTTCCCTACCACCTTCTTGCTCCCTCCCTCCCTCCAGCCACCCACTAGATTACAGATAGAGTGCCAGAGGAGTTGGTGGTCTCACCTTGGGAGACTCAGAGCTGGGGGGGAGTCAGTGAGTCAGGAGGATGATATGGGAGCAGGCAGTCCCAGAGGTATGGACACGAGGTATGGACACGGGATCTCAGTGAGTGGGAGAAAGCTGGTGAGTGGAGTCCCACACTGGAGAGAGGTCCTATGAGGCCGGTGAATAGGAGGAGTAAATAAAGTTAAAAAAAAATAATTGTAATTCATTGTAACTGTAAACTGTCAGTGCTATGTGTTTGCATTGTAACTATGTGCTGTGCCTGCTCTGTGTATTTGCATCTTCTGTTTCCTTCCCCCAGCTTGCATCTTGCAATGCCTTGGCTCCGTGTGAATTTCCAGGTCACCAGTTTTCAAATAAATAAATAAAACTGGACAAATAAACACATCAGAAATCATGTTGAAGATTACTGTTTTTAAAAAATACATTTTTAATTTAAAAAATAAAAGTTAAATTGTATGACTTTGTAGAAATTTAAAGAACCCCCAGTGTGATTAAATGGATTATGCTAACCAAACTTAGAACTGTAGAATTTTAGAACTGTTTACCAAAGAACAATTTCTTGTAAAAGTTTATGTGGATATTAGGTGGGCCTCTTAAGCTAGAAGAATCTTGCCTCATGCGTTCTTACAGAATGACAACTGCAAACCGAAGGAGCAAGTCTAGTGCCCTAAGGACACAAAGGTGATGTTCTTCTATCCATAAGATGCCCTCCTAGCATCCATATAAACTTATCACAGATCATGATAAAAAATGTTACCATTTTATCTTCAAGATACTGCCTTTCTGTGTGATGCAAGTGGAGTTGACGAGCCTCTTACTATGGCATTGTTATGTGAGACACTCTTATGGAAATAAGAGTTCCTCCAGTGCAACTGAAAGAAGCGCTGAGATTAGTCGAGAGCATCACATGACACTTTCAGAATCTATAATGTGAAAAAGAATACTTGGAAAGGTTAGAAATCAGCAATCATGATTGACCAAGAAAGATGTCATTATTTATAATGCAAGATATAAAATCTGAGGATTGTTGCTTTTGATTGTTTATCTTTGTTTGCATATGTTTGTCAAAAAGTGAACAACAAATTGCATTTTCTGCTCTTGTTTTCTAATTATAAAAAAATCTATAAGGTATCTAGAAATGAAACACCACTCATTTTGTAGATAATTTTGTGCCGAACAACTTTTATGCTCACAGTATCATGGTATCTTTTTTCATTTTAAAGTTATTTGCATTTGAATATGGTTAGTACTGTTACTGAGACCGAACATTCTAAATGAGTTCTGGAGTGATTGTGACATATCTGCTATATGGATAAATTTTATTTATTCAATGGCTGTGAAGATAAATGGATTTACTCAATGAGTTTTGAGCCCACTTCTATTGCATAAATCAAATTATACTATGATAAGTTGATTTGAGTCAGATTAAAACTTCATCTGAAGCTGAAGTGCACAGTATATCAAGGAACCGTAGTCAAGTAATGTGAACACAAAACTGTTAGCCAATAGAAGTCTGGATTCTGGAATGAGGGACTGCTTTGTCCTACACAGCATGTACAACCTCTGATGTAACTTCCTTATAAGACGTTATATATAAGCATCGAGGAAAGACAATAATCAAGGCAAACACCTAGGTAATAAGTTTAGAAACCCTTTCAGTTATGTCCCACTGTTATCAACTATGGTTAAGTCGAAGTCAATGGCTTCCTACAGCCCTGCAGTGCAAAGACCACTGACTTTGTCTTTCTTGAGTTGAGCACTAGTCTATGTTTGAGGCAAGTGTGAAGTCTGCTGAAATCGTCCTGTAATTTATCATTACGGTCCATGGTATCACCGCCCTTGCAGTAGAGAACTGCACTGTCTGCGTATAAGAGGAGATCTGTGTGATGGTAAATTTCTGGGAGGGAGTTATCGAATAGTGTAAATAATAGTGGACCAAGGAAGGAGCCTTGGGATGCACCACAGACTACCTGACATTCCTAACAGCACAAGCCCTCAATGAGTGTTCTATGGGACCTGCCTTTTAAATAGCTGGAAAATCATAACATGACATCTCTGGAAAAATTAAGCTTAGCTAACGTACCAATTAAGACACTGTGATCTACATGGTTGAAGGCCTTGGTGAGGTCCACAAACACTGAAGCCAAGAAAAGCCCCTCATTCAGAGCTTTATGAATGCAGCTTTTGAACCTAACCAAGGCGGTCTCTGTATTATGGTTTGCTCTGAAGTCATATTGGGAGTCAGTTTAAACATTGTGTTTGTTAGCAAACTTAACAATTTGGTCAAAGAGCCCTTTTTCAAGTATCTTGGAAAGTGGGGCAAGCAGAGAGATGGGTCGGAAGTTCCCAACAATATCTCTCAGGTTCAACTTATTATTATTTTTTATTTATTTATTTAAAAATTGGTAACTGGAAAAGGCATACTGAGCCAAAGCTCATTTCCAAGTGTGACCTGGGGGTACAATACAGATAGTGGGAAAGAAGAACAATCATTACATAGTAACAGGAAAAAATCAAAAAATGACAATAACGTAAGTGCAAAGTTACAAACATTTCAATGTAGGTTGTGGACTTGAGAAGCTGGTTGTAGGGCCATAAGGAGGCTAGGAAGGGTTGAGACCCAGAGACCAGGCGGTAGAGGAGCAGGAGCAAGGGGAACAAGAGTGAGGGCAGACAGGTGCTTGAGGACTGGGAGCGAAGGAGAAAGGCAAATGCTGGAGGGGAGCTGATTCCAGAAAAAAAGGAAGCAATAGGTAAAAGCAGACTGTCCAGAAGTTGAGTGGGGATGAGGAAGGGAGCAAGAGCAAGAGTTCCTAGAGCACAGAGGGTAGGAGGAGGGGTTGGCAGCAGATAGTAGGGAGGAGAGGTAGGAGGGAAGGGTCCCAAACCAGTCTTTGGCAGTAAAGGTCAGACGCCAGTGGGGAAGGTGTGTGATAGAGAGAGAGAGGCGAAGAGAGAGCAGTAGTGAGTACGAAAAAAGGAGTTGGTTGTGAAATGACAGAAGGAGTTTAGGAGTGCATTGGGCCTGGCAAGGGACACAACGGGGATGGTGCCATAGACTACATCAGCATAGTCAAACACCGGAAGTATCATTTTAGTTACTAACTATTGACTGGAAAACAATGACAGGAGTTAACAAAACAGATAGATCCTTTTTGGATATTTTTGAACAACTTGGGATAGATCAGAAAGGACTTGAAGCTACCAGAGGTAACAATATACTTGATATTGTATTAACCAATATTGATAACAAATAATGTTAGTGTTAACACTCCACTAGGCAACAGCGACCATCTGACTATTGTTTTTCATATTGGAGGGCTACATAAGCAGGTTGGGACAGGAGCTACAGAAGAAATGAATTTCAGTAGGGCAAATTTCAAGGCAATCAGGAGTAATCTATCCAAATGGGATTGGTCCAAGGAATTTATGGGCTTTTCAGTTGAAGCAATGTGGAAACTACTGTGCTGCTATCAAAGTTGAAAGAGCAGGTCAAATACTATATTCCTAGCATCAAAAAGTATAATAACAGGAAAATAGTACCTGGTTGGCTGAATTCCTCAATTAAAAACTAATTAACAAAAAGAACAAAATGGACAAACAATTTAAATGAGGTAATCATTTGGGCTATTGTGCCTACAAGGAACTAGCCAGGGAGGTAAAATCCAAGATCAAAAAAGCTAAAGCTCAACACGAAATCTGGCTGGCAAACAGAGTTAAAGATAATAAGACAACTTTCTTCTCTTATGTAAATAGTTTAAAAGGGAACAAGAACATGATAGGTCCCTTTATAAATGAAAATGGACAAACGGCAAACAACAAGGAGATGGCCGACATCCAAAATAATTATTTTTGCTTGGTATTCAACAATAACAGTTCTAACCCACCTAGAGTTACTGAGAGATCTCATCCAGGACAGATGATTATAGACCCTAAAGAGGGCATGATAGACTTCGGAAACTGGAAAGCAACAAATCACCAGGGCCAGATGATATGCACCCTAGAGTATCACAGGAACTTGCTGACCTTTTATACCTACCCGTGACTCACATATTTCAGCCTTCACTTGACTCAGGTGAAATTCCACAGGGTTGGAAAGTGGCGATGGTGGTTCCCCTTTTAAAAAAAGGACCTAAATCTAAACCAGAGAATTTCAGACCTGTGAGTCTGACGTCCCTGATGGGGAAGATCCTAGAAGGCATAATAAAAGAATACATACAAGCTTTTCTGGAGAGACATGGTCTGACAGATCCACTTCAACTTGGATTTACGAAATCAAGGACTTGTCAGACCAATCTACTAACATTTTATGAGAAAGTGAGTAGAGAGCTGGACAAGGGTAACTCAGTCTATCTTATCTTCTTAGACTTTGCGAAGGCCTTTGATAAATTGCCCCATTTAGAGTTAATCAAACCACTGGGGGAATTTAAGTTGCACATAAGCATTCTAAACTGGATCTTGGAATGGCTGGAGGGAAGAAAGCAAAGGGTCACGGTTAACGGGATACTTTCAGAATGGGCCCCGGTCATGAGTGGAGTACCATAGGGGTAAGGTCAGGGTCCCTGTCTTTTTAATGTCTTATATTACCTCACTTAAATTGGATTTACTGAATATTTGGTTATCTAAATTTGCAGATGACTGCAGGGTGGGGGCTGTGGTCAATAGCTCTGAGAATTCAACTGTATTACAACAAGCTCTCGATAACATATACATCTGGACCAATCTTAGCAAGCTGGCCCCGAATCCTGGCAAGTGCAAGGTTATGCACCTAGACACACAAAATGGGCAACATACTGTAAGTATAAGCTGGGGAATGAAATTCTGTTGGTAACCCACCAAGAAAAAGACCTCAAAATGAATATCCTGCTAATGATCCTCTACCTGCTCCAGATGCTCCCAATGGGCCTTAATAAGAGGGATACTAAGAAGTTAGAGAGGGTTTTTTTTTGAATTTTTATGGCAGGGGAAAAGGGCTAGAATCAGCTTGGATAGGTTAAAGGCAAGTTCAAGGGGTGGATGGTTAAATTCCCCTGACATGAAGAGCTATTACCTGGCTGCACAAATGAGAATCATGAAGGATTGGGTTGCCAGACCTAAGACTGTTAGTTGGATACATCTGGAAGAAATGGAGGCCCAGGGCATGCTCTCAGCATACCTGGCTAAAGGAGGGAGGAGGGCATATGTTTCCCAGGACCGGTTCAACCCGCTGGTGCTGATGGTACTGGAGAGCTGGACACAGAGTAAGAAGGCACTGGGAGGACAGGAGGTAGAGATGATACTCCTACCGGTCTGCGGGAACCCTTTCTTTAGGCCGGGACTGAAGGACCCAGGATTTGAGGAGTGGGATACTAGGGGGTTGCAATGTATGGGAGACCTCCTTAGCGGGAAGGATATATGCTCTTTCCAAGAGCTCAGGGAGACCAGCGGGGTGCCAAGTAACCACTTGTTTTGGTTCTTTCAGGCCAGGGACTACTGTAAACAGATAAGGAAGCAGGGGTCCCAGGCAGTATCACTGGAAAAGGCAGAGGCCTTGATTTGCAAGGCTAGGAGGGAACCTAAGGGTATGGTGGGGATCTATGGTGCATATAATACCAGATAATATCCAAGATATGACACACAATACTAGGAGACTACGGGAAAAGGATTTGGGGTTCCCAATTTCTGATTATAATTGGGGGCTTATATTAGAAATGCATATGGGCCTACTCCTTTCAAATAAATAAGGAATCAACTTATAAGTTTGTGGGCTCCTACCTTTGATTGGTGCTACATATACCAGTCGGAAGTAACTGAAACTTGTAGTAGGTGCAAGGAACAGAGAGGTACATATTTCACTGCTTCTTGGCATGCCCAAGCTTACAAGTATTCTGGAAAATGATAGCACAGAGCCTGAGTGGTATGCTGGGTTCAGAGGTACCTTTCACTCCAATTGACCCACTGTTTGTCATGGAGGTGGGAGAGGGAGAGGAGTGGTCCTCTCATAGAAAATGGCTCAGAGTGCTGCTTTCACAGGCCAGACAGGCCATTTTGAACACTTGGGTATCGGCAGTGAATCCTTCCATTGAGCAGTGGTGCTGTTTGATTATAGGGGCTTTGGTAATGGAAAAGCGATTTTATCAGATTAGAGATAAAATAGAGACCTTTCTCTCCATATGGAGCCCCTTTTTAGCAACACTGACCATGGTGGAAGCATTGGTCTTACAGGCTGGGGGTTAAGGCCCAGGTAGAGGGGTCAATAGCAAAAAGGGGGGAAGGATATCAAGTGGCATATACATTCATGAATTGGTAGAAAGAAGTAGAGTAATAGTAATAGAATAGAGATGGTACATGTGTGGACCTTTGTAAATAGTTGCTAGAGTTTTAACTCTATATAGTATGTTTGTTTTAACAATGTCTGTAACTATCTTTATATGCAAAACCTTAATAAAAGTTTTAAGCAAAAAAAAAAGGAAAAGACTTAAGGATTAAGATCAGTCATGACTTGAAATTTAGCTCCCACTGTAGCGACCAAATCAAAAAAGCAAATCAGAATTTAAATTGTATTCCTAGGCACATATCTAGTTGGGATGAAGAGGTGGTGCTTCCACTGTATGGGGCATTGGTCAGGCCTCACTTGGAGTACTGTGCCCAGGTCTGGTCCCCCTACAAAAAAGAGATATTCAGGATAAAATGGATATTCAAAGGGTTGAGGGTGTTCAGTGAAGAGCCACTAGGTCAATAACCGGGTTTGAGGGAGGTGCCCTACGAGGAGACACTGGGAACACTAAATCTGTTTTTCCCTCCAATACAGGTGATTCAGAGGAGATATGTGCATGTTATATAGAGCAATGGGTGATGTCAAACTAAGGGAGGATTTAGGATTTGTACTTAAGAATGGCAGGATTAGTGCTAGGAGGCACACCAAACAGCTGTTCTGGGCCAGATGGAACCTGCTTTATAGGTAAAACTGGTTTAGCTAGAGAGTGGTTACATCATGGAATTAGCTACCGCCTGAGGTGGTGGATAGTCCAAATATGGAACTATTCAAAACAAGATTGGACACAGCATGTGGGAACAGGGTAAAAAATTGTCTAAAATAATTTTAAACAGCAAGCATTGAGGACGAAAGTCTGTTTAAGCTTGAGTAAACCTGTGAAACCTATGAAACTCTTGATGGACAGGAAGGGAGAGACTGTCTTTGTTAAAGATAAATTAAAGTTAAAAAATATTTAACTTGGGGTGGAGTTTAGAGTGGATTACAGGAATGTGTGTGGAGAAGTTGAGATGGTTGTCCAGCCAGACTCCTAGGTATTTAAAAGCAGGGACCACCTCAAGGAGGTGGGCCATCAGGGATGGAGAACACTGAGAAAGACTGAAGCCATGCCAGCTTTTGCCTGGCACTGAAAGTCATTGATACAGTTTTTTTTTGTGTTAACTTTGAGTTGGTTGGAGTGGAACCAGTCTAAGACTTTATTATAGTCATGCTGAAGAAGGCTTTGTACATTTGGGGAAGATGGAACTGAAGTGTAGATGATGGTATAATTAGCACACATGTGGATGTGAGAATTAGAACAGACAGAGGGGAAGTCATTAATGAAAATGGAAGAGAGGGTGGGGCCGAGTATGGGTCCTTGGGGAGTGCCCGCAAGGATAGGGAGAGGGGATGATAGGACATTTCCCACCTGCACTGATTGTTACCTGCCAGAGAGGCACAAGCAGAACAACTTTACTGTTGGAGCCACCAAGCCGACAGTGAGTACCTTATTTAGGAGTGAGTGGGAAACTGAGTCAAACACCTTAGCCAAATTGATGAAGATGGCCATGGTGATGTGACCCTGGTCCATCCTTGAGAGGATGGAATTTGTGACCTGCAGTAGGGAGAAGATGATTGAGTGATGCTTCTTGAAGCCGGCTTGGAAGGGGGAGAGAGTGTCAGTGTAGGATAAGAACTCAGCAAGCTTGGCATAGACAATGGACTCTTGGAGTTTGGCGAGGGATGGTAGAAGGGATATGGGTTGGTAGTTGCAGGGGAAGATGGATCACCGTCTTTATGAAGGGGCAGTACCTTAGTAACTTTCCAGGCCAGAGGAACAGTGCAGGAGTGGAATGAGAGGTTAAATAGGTGCACAAGAGGGGTGACTATTGTCGGGGCAGAAATACGGAGGAACTTGGGCTGGAGTCCATCTAGACTGGATTCAGCAGGAGTTAAGGACATTAGTGCATGGCAAACCTCCTGGAGGGAAACTAGGGGGAAATTGTAGCCTCCAGAAGAGGAAAGAGGAGAGGGTAGGAGGAGGCAGACTGGGGGTGATCAGGAAGAGTGCAAGTAGTAAAGAATCTGGTAAAGATCACAGTGACAGATGAGGGGTCAGACATGGTGAACCATCCCTGGTAAGGACTGGGGGGCAGACTACAATGGGGGTGTAGGAAGGAGTAAATGATGTGCCAAAATTTTATGGGTGAGTTGCGATTGGTTTGGAGGTGGGCTTTGAAGTATTCAGCCTTGGCCATGCGGCCCGCCTTAATGCAAGCATATCTTAGTGATCTGTAGGACTGCAGGTCTGATTGGGAGTGGGAGGATTTAAATTTAGCCCAAGCTCGATCATGGGCTTTGGACATGGTAATAAGGTCAGTAGAGATCCAAGGTAGTAAAGGCATTTAACCCTGTTTTTTTTTTTAAGGAGTACGTGGTGGTTCCAGATCTGAGTGAAGTTACTAGTGAAAAGGACAAGAGAAGACTCGATGTCTGGGGCAAAGAACACCAGAAACCAGCTGACACCAGCTAGGTTATGGAGAAGGGCATCAGTTTTGAGGGCATTTAGCAGACGGAATCAAATATATTTGGGTGCAGACTAGGGAAGATGCACCTTTCTTACACAGTAGGTCAAGCAGTGATTACTGAAGGAGTCTGGGAGGACACCAGAAGTGATGATGTGGTGGGGATGTCAGGAGAGCAACCAATCTAAAAGGAAGTAGTTAGAAGAGCAAAGACTGTAGCAGATATGTTTGGATATTAACAAGGTAAGATTTAGAGACTTAATCTGTTGAGATGTAGGCCTAGAGGAGGAGGAGGAGAGCCAGACAAGACTGAAACCACCTTAAAGGATGAGTTCACCAGAGGCAGCATGGGAAGTATTTGAGGTGATGCAGGAGACCAGGGGTGTGGGCTGTGAGCCTTAAAGAGGCATACAGTGCAGCCACATAGATTGGAAGAGAGGAGGGGGAGGGATAGGTTAGCAATAATAAGTCTGTGAGAGGAGGAAAGAGATTCCTGCAGGGAAATAGAGCAGGAAAGAGATTGGGAAATGTACAGGGCAACACCACCACACCATTTGTCACAGTCTTGTTGGTAGAGATGGAAGTCAGGGAGGGCGACGGAGGAGTCAGGGATCCTGGATTACAACCAAGTTTTGGTGATGCATAAGACATCAGGAGAATGTTGGGCAATCCAGAGCTTGAAAACATAAAGCCTAGGGAGGAGGCTTCTGGCGTTCAGGTGGATGAGACAGAGCCCTTTGGGAATATCAGATTGGAAGGAGTGGAAAGGGGAACATAGTCTGTGGTAATTGGGTAGGGTGGTAGGAGATGGGGGGGCAGGATTGGGATGGCTATCACCTGCAAGGAGGAGAGAAAGGAAGAACAGATAATGCTTGGACTTACGTGTTCTAATGGAACAAGAGAGAGAGAGAAAGAGAAAGAGAAAGAGAAAGAGAAGAGAGAGAGACAGAAGGAGAAGAAGAGTTGGTGGAAATGTTCGAAAGGTAAGGGAGTGAGAAGGGAGAAAGCCTTGGTGCAGAAAGGGTATGGTAAGACAAGGGTGAAGAATGAAAAAGTGAGGGTGGATAGGGTCACGAGAAGGAGGGAAAGGGGATAATGAGTGTGCCAGGGTGGACTGGTGCTAAGGGGTGGTGTAGAGGCACCGGGAGAGATGGGGGGGGGAGAGGATAGGATGGGGATGTACAAAGCTAGAAGAAGGCATGAAAAGGTGGAAAATATGACCAAAGAAGGAGAAAATGCTAGCAGTGGTAGGGGAAGGAAGGCTGCGGGGCAGAGGTGGAGACAGTAAAGGGGTGAGATGGAAAAGGAGAGGAGGCACAGGGTGAGGAGAAAGTAGAGGGAGATGGAAAGGAGAACTGAGTGATATTGGAGGGATGCTAGCTGTGGGTCTGACGAGGGACTGGGGATAACAAGATTGAGAGAAACCACCTGGCAGTTCTGTGGAGTGATAAGAGTTATCACAGTGCTTTGTCTTTAAACTATCAAGTAAATCAGAAAATCAGTTGGAAGGCGATTGGATGCAATATGGATCTATCTGGGGCTAAAACTAGCAATGAATGAAAGAACCACCTGGCAGTTACAATCAGTGATGAGAGTTAACAAGAGTGCATTGATTAAGGACTTGCAAAGAGAATCTGGTACAGCAGTACCAAGACCACCGTAAAGATAAGATGGGTGTGTGCAGAGCTAAAATCGCTGTGAGACTGGAAGCAGGTGCAGACCATTGTGAGTGATGACACTGAGGATTTGGGAGGGTATAAGAGAGGAGACTGAACATCGGGGGTGGGTGGATAAGAGGGCAAGTTCTGTGGTGCAGGTGCCACAGGCGCCTGCATCAAAAAAAGTACCTATGCTGATGTCCGATGAGAGACGGGGTCTCTGTCAGCCGTATGGGGGAGGGCTGCTTTCCACATCTTTACCCTTATGACCCTGTGTTGGTAACAGGAGAAGCTGGCTCATAACTGAGTCTGGTTATCTAGAAGAGGAAAATAAAATACACTGAGGGCAGGTTTAAGAGTGTCATGTATTACCCACACTGCCCTATCACAATCTGACTCCCTAGTGAATATCAATGATACTCGGGTCCAAACCATACATTTCTTTTTTTTTTTCCTTCAAACTCTCTTTTTTCTCCCCTTACCCTCCAGACTCTCTCCTGCAGTCCAGACTTAACTCAGTCTATCATAGCATCTGTCGGCTCATGCTCCAGTCTACTTACTCTGTGCACCACTGCAATTTGTATCAGTCGCTAGGTTGTCTCCCACTCCAAGGCCGGTATGACTATGCCCTTGGCTGCTTAATTGACAACATCCTCAGGCAGCCAATTGTCACCCGTGTCTTCCTCCCCAAAGGCAGAGTAGGGGCCAGATGTCTATATAAATCATTAGTCCCCCTCTGGAAATCCCTAGAGTCTCCACTGCCATGGGCAGTTAAGCCCTCTTTTTCTCTGCTCCACCCTGTAGAACAAGCTACCAGTGTCCCTCCGCATGATCGACTCTCACCTCACTTTCAAAACCCATCTCAAAACTTGGCTGCTCATGGCAGCCAAATGCTCTTGCCCACCCGGGTAACACGATTCCTCCTCTACTTTGAAATCCCCCTTCCATCCCCTCTCCTATATACTGTTACCCCCTGTTGGGGTACCCAATCTATTTGGACTCTCCCCTTCCCTGGTTATGCTACAGCACTTTTTTTATTGTGATGGGTTCAGTAGATCAATCTTCACTGTATTGCTTATCTAAACTGTGTACCAACCTACTCAATGCACTGTATACCTATGCTACCCTTGTCTACAATCATTGTGCGCAATATTTTTTACCATGTTGTTGAACCTGTACTCCATGTCATGTGTTGTACTGTATGTACTTTTGTGCCATCTTCATGGCCCGGGTCGTGCCTGAAAACAGTCCTTTGGATCAGCGCACCTACCTAGTAACAAAGACATAAATAACTAAATAAATAAATACATACATACATAAATAGTGAAGGATACAATTACAATTACAATGCCCCAGTTAGCTAAAGTTCAGTGCTCCTACTGGCCATACTACATGAAAAGTAAAACACTCCTGCTGGTCAGGCTACCTAAATTTAGAGTCCAAAAACTAGGCAGATAAGACTAAACTCCTTGCAGTAATATTGCTGATGAAGAGATGTACTTAGACAAAATAAAGTAAGCATATGAGAGATGAGCTGAAACAAAATAACTAAGCATATGAGAAAAAATAAATATATTTGAAAAGGGCTAAGCCACGATTAATGTTTATAAAGTCCCCCAAAAAGTAATGGTGGCTGTAAAATGTTCACAGGAATACAGGTGGTGGCTTAGGCAGCTGAGTCACAAGGTGGCTTGTTCACTCTCTCTTGTCTTTGTGGTGCCAAAAAAAGTACCTATGCTGTTGTCGATGAGAGGCAGGAGTCTCTGTTGGCCATATGGGGGAGGGCTGCTTTCCACATCTTTACCCTCATGACCCTCACCGGCTCATAACTGAGTCTAGTTACCTATGCTATTGTCCAATGAGAGGCAGGGATCTCTGTCAGCTGTATGAGGAGGGCTTCTTTCCACGTCTTTGCCCTCACGACCCTCTGTTGGTAACAGGAGAAGCCAGCTCGCGACTGAGTCTGGTTATCTAGAAGAGGAAAATCTATGCTGTTGTCCAGTGAGAGGCAGGGGTCTCCGTTGGCCATACATGGGATGACTGCTTTTCACATCTTTGCCCTCACGACCCTCTGTTGGTAACAGGAGAAGCTGGCTCAAAAACTGAGTCTGGTTACCTATGCTGTTGTCCGACGAGAGGAGGGGATCTCTGTCAGCCGTACAGGGGGAGGGCTGCTTTCCACGTCTTTGCCCTCACGACCCTCTGTTGGTAACAGGAGAAGCTGACTCAAAAACTGTGTCTGGTTACCTATGCTGTTGTCTGAAGAGAAGTGTGGATCTCTGTTGGACGTATGGGGGAAGGCTGCTTTCCACATCATTGCCCCATCATGATCCTCCATTGGTAATAGGAGAAGCCAGATCACTGGATAGGTCTAATGGCCATACTTTTCCAGATGAATAGAAACACATCATGGCACAGTAAACAGTTAAAGATTTTAGTCAACGGACCTGCTATTAATCTACTTGCCAATTTAAATAGACAACAGTAAGTTTTATCTGTGCCAATACATGGCTCCGGGTCTGCCCTCTTGAGGTACTTGAGAACCTCATGGGGAGTAAGAAAATAAAAGAAGAATGTTGGGGTTGCCAGAGTTAGATAACTTGGGTCCAAATCTGGTGCTGGGGGAAGCAGGCCAGGATCCCTGACAGAAAGAGAATGGGATCTGTGTCTTTCTAGGTCACCAAAATACATATTAAAATGTTTAGCTGCTGTTCTTCTACAGGGTCACTCAGTGTTATCCCTCCCACCTCTAGGGCAATAGGCTCTGTTTGCTGGGTTCTCCCTGTTAGTTCTAAAGAGTTCTCAAACATTTTTTACAATTTCCCTTGTCCAGTTTTAAAAAAATTAATTATGCATGTAACCCCCCTGCAAATGGGGGTTCCCAAAAGCCTTCCAGGAGCTTGCCTGAATGCTCCAAGTCTGGGCGGTGTTCGGTGTCTGAGCTGTATAAATGTGGTTCCAAGTGAGTGCTATTTGAGCCTCCACGTACTGTCTCTTTAAGAGCTGTCTGCTTGCAGACTTAATTAGTTTGTATGGGGACTGTGTATTTAATGCTCGAATCCCAACCAAGCTGCTGCCAATTCGCTCGATTTCTGTTGTCACTACATGTGCAGAGGGAGCCTTGTTGAAAGATATAACTGTTTGCCAGAAATCATTTAGAGTGACTGAGAAAATGTAGTTTGTCTAACCTGTCTTTATTTCAGCACAAACTGTTTTAGTGTAGCTCTTTCATTTTGGTCCTGAATTGCTGACTTGGACCAATCAGGATGATAGGGAGGCCTTAAAATGGAGCCTGTGGACGAATTGGAACTTGGACTCTTGATTTTGAGCCAGCCACAAGGGGAATGTATGAGCAGTGACTCTGGGAAATGTAGTTTTGACCTTGGCACCTTTTTTCACCAACAGAGGGAGTCTTATTGTGAGTGACAGCCGAACCAGCCAACAGAATGGTGTGGAGCTAAAGGAAATGCCTTGCTCTGTGACTGGAAAGATCAGATCAGTTGTGACAGTGAAGAGAGAAGGAGCTCTGTGCTTTTGTGGAGTACAGTTTCGTGCGGGAAGTGCGTGTGAGGCCCTGAGGTTCGGCCTGCAGCCGTTATAAGCGTTAGTTCAGACTGAATCTGACTTGTGAGGAGAAAGAAGGAAGTCTGAAAGGTAGAAACCAGGCTAACCCTGTAGAAGACTGGAGAAATTGCTGAATCGCGCTCGATCTGTCAGGAACTGAAGCAGCTGTGTGTGCTCCCGGGTATTTTGCAGCAATTGCAATCGGGATCTATGAGCTGCCTACCTGGTATAGTACTTTCCTTTTACATATGAATGTGTGTAGTGCTTGTGGGGAATCGCTATTTCCAATCCCCTGTGCTGTGTGCTGTATGTTGAAGCTGGAAGCAAACCCCAGCTTGTCTCGGACTAAATCTGTTTGCTATCTACTGCAGTGGGGTCTAGTCACAAGGACCTTGTCTCCATGCCCTGTTGCTCTGGCAACCAAGAAGAACATCCACCATCCAGTCCTCAGCTTGGGTATTGTGAGTACAAATCAGGGTATTCCCCTGCAGCCTGTTTTCAGTTACAAGTGTGTCATCTAATTATTGTTATTTCACTTCTTCTTGGACTGAGCCATCCGGCTCCGGATTACAATTGGGTGTTGTGCATATATTTTCTTCTACAGAGCCCTGTCCATCTGCACCTGCCGGGCAATGGACTTGGCTACCCCCCCAACCTGGGTACCCAGAGTGTGACTTTTCAGACCGTGTATGTGTGCACAGTACTGTGATTTAATTCTGTCAGTTAACCTGATCTCCCCCTCCCATGTTTTATTCCCCCTAAATAAACCAGATTTGATGTTGTTAAACTTTAAACTGTCTGAAGTGTCAGTACCTACATATCAAGCATTGTATTGGTTTGTGTATGTTGATTAACCTTATTTTAAAGGGGGTCCCCAGAGACGAACCTCAGAATCAGTCTCGAGGGTAAGTGGTACTTTATGAATGAACAGTGTGTACATGTGGGGTATTAGGACTATAACTTCTGTGCATTGTGTGAGCCACTAGATGGAATAAAAGGGGGTCTCAGTGTCCCAGAGGGCTGTGACCAAGCTAGTCTAACCACTACAAACCCTAACCTCTGGGTGGAGGCACCCGCCATAGAACCTAGGCCCCTCAACCTGTCAGTAGTAAAGCAGGCAAGGGTAGTAGCCCTTGGGATAGCGCCACCTGGGGGTTACATGCAGATCTCATAGCTAACTTGCACCTACTTTGCAGGGATTTATAATCCTGACTAATGGAAGCATCTTTTGTTTTCCTATGTTTTGATCAAGTGTTATCCCTATTTCGCATCGGCCTCGAAATAGCTAGAGTAACCCACTCATTTTTCTTACCCTTAACCACAATCTTTTTTACTGGGAAAAATTTGTCACAGAAATCCAGGAAGGTATTACAGAGTTGTTCATAGGCATCATCTAAATCCTGAATTCTGTCAAGAAAAGTCCAGTCCACCATTGACAATGAGTTATTAGAACCTTCCACATTCAGATCCCTAATTCTAGGTGTACAAAAGTGTTTTGACACGTTTTGTGGACCAGTTGCAAAATACTGTACCTTGAAGTGGTCAACGATGGAGGTAAGAAGGACGCATGAGGCCACCACATGTAATGAGTTACAGACAATCACCTAATTGAGTTACAGACAATCACCTAATTTAAGGTTGACTCACAGCCAGCTTTGTAATTAGTGCGAGCTGTTTCAGTTATAAACTGGTAAATCCCTGGCCCCATCTGACTGCCTACATCACCTATTTCAACTGAAATCCTCCACTAAGATCCATTTTCTGTTCTGAGGGAGAGGGCAACTAAATTCTGAAATATTTAACCCATCATTCAAAAGTCTCGGGGGGGGCACATAAATATTGCTGATGGTTAAAATTTTATTGTCGCGCAGGGAAATATTGATGGAAAGAAATTCACGCAAGGTGCAGTTCCTTTTGGGTTGAAAATTCAGAAACATCAAGATTCTTAGAAACATAAAATAATCACCCTTCCCCTTTTTCCCCCACCTTATTCTTCCTTATAATTATATAACTGCCCCAATCAATTTTATTGTTCAGTATTTTGTCTGAAAGCCAGGTCACTGCAAGTGTAATAATAATCAGATTTATGCATGTTAGCCCAAAAAGCAAATCTTTGTTTCTTTGCTAGCAGACTGTGCATGTTTCTGTGTACTGTCCTAATTGTTGGTTTCACTCCATTATCACCAACAATCTGATTCACCATTGGGAGGAGCAGGATGGGGGCGAACCACAAATTAGCAGGAGTAAAAGCAAGAATCTCTGCCTGAACAATCTAAAACATTGATTTTCCTTAACCACTACAATCCTAGAACTCCTATTACTCCCATCTCCTGCAGAAATGACAAATTATGGAATTCTAGCAACACTGATGTTGTAGGAGCCATTTTAAGAAACAACTGGTGCTGAAAACCTCATTCCGAATCCCCTTAGCTATCTCAAATCTGACATTAATGCAAGACAAATGTGCAACATTTAAAGACTCAAAGTACCGTCACTTAAAGTTTGAGGAGTGAGGCCCCAGCAGAGATTAATGGAAAGCCTTGCTGAGACAAATGCTTAACATCACCCCCGCATGCAGTACAAAGTTACACACAATAACATCTTTTTGAGACTGAGAGCCATTTTCTGTGTTCAGTTCCAGCCTGTTTAAATACAGCTAATAATAAGACACAAGTTAGAACCAATACTATCTATGAGCTGCAACCACAATTTATCAGTACCTTAAGTAGAACCTAGGTCCTACCCTGATTACAACATATAGGACCTCTTCTCCTACTGAAACAAAACACAAGCTGGAGACACCCCAGATATGGAGCAGCCTCATACAGAATCCAACAGCATCTTGAGGTGGAACCTAGGACTACTCTAAATATGAGCAATAGGTGTCCTATTAAATCTCAGCTCCTTGTAACAACGCAAAGTTAGAGACTACCCAGATAGAGAGCATCCCTGAAACACAACTTAACAGAATCCATAATGTAGATGTTAGGAACTACCTTGATCAGGAGCGACAACATAGCTCAGCTCAAATAATCCAAGCAAGATTAGAGCCAGCCTAGATAGGGAACAGCTTCAGGTTAACCAAAAAAACACAGACAGCTTACACTAACTGCGTAGAGACAGTCCCGACTGAATCGGGAGCTACCACAGCAACCTATGTTGCCTAGACAAAGGAGAACTTATAATGACAGTACCTTGTTCAGCAAGATGACAGGATGACCAGCTGCTGGCTGACTCCACAGCTGATGCCCACAGTCGATGGTAACCACAATGCCCTTTGCACTGCAACCCTTAGCAATGAGGACTACAGCGTGAAGAACTGCTTGAGATGGAGGCCTTTAAAGTGAGCAGCAGGCCCTGGAGCCCCACCCATAGGACAAGTCCGGCCGTCAGATTGGCTGCTTTGAATCCCAGCAGGCATGGGAAGGTGAGGAGTGCCTTGCTCCTGTCAGGCAGATTGACACATCATTAGTATGTTAATTTACATAGAAACAGGATTGTTGTCCCCTAGAGTTATTCTGATTCATTCACTCAGCCCATTAGCTCCATATGTGTTGTTTACAGGGGCAATGCAGGACAGAAAGAGTTTTAACTGTTTGCCAAGGTCATAATTCTGTTTCTGACATCATAGTTTGTTCCTACAGAAAAGATTATGATGTCTCAGAGCACTGTGATTTCAGCAAAGGATTACACCACAACACTTTGCTGTAGACAAGGAGGGAAAGGGCATGGGAGTTATACAGAGGATTGTGTACAAGCAACCTTACACAACAAGTCCATGTTTGAATCAAGAGGTTTCCATGGTAACAAAAGACCTAGAAAGCGCAGCTTGAGAGGTCTCTTGTTAACATGGAAACCTCGAGATTCAAACAGGGGCTTGTATGTGTATGGTTGCTTCTAGACAATCTTTTATAGTGTATGGGCAACCATTGGAGTGAAAGATGCCCAGCTGATTCAACCACTGACTCAGTCCCAAACAAGTAAACAAACTGCAGTGTACCTACTAGTCCATTTCATGAGCATATCAACTCAGCCTACTCCCGGTAGAAACTTGAAAAACCATCCACCAGTGCCGACTCAGCTGACACAGTGACGAATCCCTGACAAGAAATGCTGTCCATGAACTCAGCAATGACAGAATCCCAAATTTAAAAGAAAAAGATGACAACTTCAGTCATGGTCACCAACACAGCTAGAGAGGAAGGTAGCCGTGTGACATGTTGTGCTGCAGCAGTGACATTCCTACTGCAGCACAACATTTTGATATCACTACTGCAGCACAGCAGTGGTGCTCCAGGCATGAAGGGAGTTCCATGCTGAACAATGTTTTACTTTGCACTATAACTGTTATGAGGCTGAAGCAGGACAAACAGTGTGAAGCCACTGCCAAGAGAGCAAGCAAAATGATGGAGTGCATCTAAAGATGGATAACCAAGAGAGCAGGGGAAGTAAGCCTGCCACTTTAGCAGGACCTCGTCAGACCCCACTGGGAGTACTGCTTGTAGTTTTGTCTCCACAGTAGAAAAAGGACATTATGGCAGTCAAGTGGAGGCAATACAAGGACACCAAAATGATCAGGGGGTATGGGGAACAAAAACTAGAAGGAGAGGCTAAAGGCCCTTTACATATCCACCCTGGAGAAATGGAGGCAGAGAGGAGACATGATCTTAGTCTTCTGCATAATGAAGGCCACTGATCAGACTGAACAGTCAGTAATATATAATATGGTGTCCTGCAGAAGTATCTGGGAACAAGCCTTAAAGCTTTGGGGGGGGGGTACATTTAGGGGTGTCTTTAGGAGGCATTTTCTCCTAGAGGGTGGTAAACTTATGGAACAGCCTACCAATGGATACAGTGGACATAAAGACAGCCCAAGCCTTTAAGAAAAGCCTGGACAAATTTCTGCTTAGCAAGGGAATAGCCCTGGATAACATGGTCGATAGGAAGTCCCTTTAAATTGATATGTGTTTGCACAGCATACTTATTTCATCCCTGCTTCTGAAGTGTGGGGATTAGACATGATGGACCTGCAGTTCTTTCAGACCTTTAATTAGTACAGTGGAGCCCACCAGGATGAAATTCATTGTTTCAGGTTACTGCATGACAAAAGGGATTAACTGCCACTGAAATTGCCCCGTTTCCTGCAGTACCTCTGCTGCAGTATTGCACTGCATCCTGACGGGTTCCACTGTATATTACTATTTTTAGATCAACAGTAGGGGAATGGATCCAGCTTCCATGTGAAAGTACCTAGTAATGGAGAATGAAAGGAATAGAAGTACTAAAAAGCTATATGGTTTAAGTTGAATGTTGTCTAAATATTATGGGCCCGATTTTCAAATGGGGACGCAGGGCATGCAACCAAGGCCTGCGTCCCCAACATGCTGCAGCTGCATCACAGTGTTTGCTGCAACTTCCACCCAATTTTCAAACCGGGACAAGCTGTGACGGTGCCCTCTTTTTCTGACAGCTTGCTCCAAAACTTTGGTGCAAGCCCCGTAAAATGGCACCCCCACGGATGCAAATGCACACCAGGGGGTAGCTGGCATAACTGTGCTGTGTCGCCGCAAGAGACTTGTGGCAGGGCATTGTGGCAACGCAGTCCGCTTGAAAATCAGGCGCTATGTTTTTTCAAACTTTTCCCAGGATGGGCAAACTCATTTTAAAGTGTTGGCACTTTGTATCTGTCTTTCTCTCTCTTTGCTTGTATTCCTGAACTTTCCTTAGCTCTCATCTACAGTATCTCAGCCTAACTATGACTGTGCCTGCCTAATGAATAGGACTGTACTTTTATCAAGGAGGCCATGAATATCATGATTTTTTCATTTGTATACCATTTTTCATGACAACACCTTGATTTTTGCAGTTTATCAGTACACCGAAATCTTTGCTGACATGCATTATTGTAACAGTCATGGCAGTCACAGGTTACATGAGGCCATTTAGGAAGGAAGCCAACCAATGTTATAGCAGTTACATTTACCTAAAACTCAAATAGGCAGAGAGCAATGGATGGGGTGTAGGGCATGCAGCATCAGATATCACTCTGAAGCTTGGAGAGAACAGCTTGTTTACAGTCAAAACTTATTTGCGCCTTCTGAGGCACCTGGCAGTAATGGTATTCAGAAGATACCTGTAAGCTGTCCTTGCTCCGATCCCACAAGACACATGGCTTCATCCTCCTCCAATGACTGGTTGAGGCTTGAGCCCTTTAATCTTTGGGGGCAGGGATCTGGATTCAGGTGTTTTGACTGGGCAATAGATTTTAATGATATTGCGCCTCTACTTGGGGAGCCCCTTGAAATATCTGCTGGCACTCAGGATATTATCCCCCCAGGTAGTAGTATGATTAACAATCCCACTCAGTTCAACCCCACAATGCAACAACAACCACAAAGCAATAAACAATGGTATGCCTAAGTAAAATGCAAACAAAGGGTAAATATTTATTAGGGTAGGTAGAAACAAGGATCTTGGGAAGGAAAAGTAGGGTTAAGCAATAAACAAACAACAACAGTGTGCAATTCCACTAGCCTCACCTCCCCCAGTCCCACAACGCCTTTCAACTGACTGCTGTAACAGACTGACTTTCCTGATATCCATAGGGAGTGCCCTTAAATGCTACAGGATACCATAGCTTTTGAATCTTTGCAGGCCCGACGCCTGGACAGATATGGGTATGGATATGGATATTAACCATGAACAATTACTGAGTTCAAAATTGAAATGATCACTATTTGTAATCTCAGATAAGGCACAGTGGCCTAAATGCAGTCTGCCTTGCACTCACAAAGTTAACTATAGTGACTGAAAACAAACTCTGGTCAGAGCCAACACAGCTGCAATGTACTTTAAAAGCACTCATGGGGCCGGTAAAAAAAAAAGCTCACGGTGCTCACAGCAGAAACCAGAGCTCATGGAGCTAATGGCAAAAGAGTCCACTGTGTCCAAGATGGCTGCGGGCTCAGTGCATCTGCGACTTCACGCGGCTGCAGAGTGAAAATGCATATCTTTTTATTCTGCACAGAGGCCATCTTGGGCATGGTGAATGTTTCTCTGTGAGCTAAAATAGTGCGCCCACAGAGGGGTGCTACTGCAGAGGGAGGGGCAGGAGAAACACCACACACCACCAATGAGTGCAGCAGTGAGGATGATGACCACTACACTGTATAACAGAACTGGGATGGAATCTGGTCACAGTCCCTTCTTTCTTTTACAGTGATAGCAAAATGTCAGCATGGCTCCACCCATGCAGCTGTAAAAAGAAAATGTCACAGAGCCAAGGCTCTGATTATTACCCTCAGTTAGCAGACCTTTTTGACCCCAAAATGCCTCAGCTGATGGATGCTGCTCTTACAGAAATGCAGCTGCAGGGTTGGGAGGCTGCCCCTCTGTACAGTGTCACAGCATGAAGGGCTAGCAGGAGTGGGCTGTGGTTGCTAGACCTCAAACTCTGCTAGTATTCACCTCACATGGGTCCATTAGTCTTCACCAGTTGGTGTGACTTTTCCTCCTCTTCTGCACTGCTGGTGGACTTTAATGAAGTAGTTGGTGGCTGGAATCAGCTGCTCTCATGGGCAGCCTCCTACTCTTCCTCTGACTCTGGATCCAGCTGGAACCCACTCTTCAGACACTGGCCTGAAAGTCTTCACTCTTGTGGGTTTGGATTTACACCCTGCGTGGGAAGCAGTCTCTTGGGTACAGTGCCCAGCTTCAAACTAGTGTTGCTGGGATAGTATACTGAACAATCCGGATCCACCAAATATCTGCCATTTGGCAGGATAGTGGATCCATCAGATAGCGGCAGCTATCCGACCATGGATCCAGCCCCTCAGATCCAGGTCAGATCCGCATTATCTGACGCGGATCCCCGGATGCAGAGCAAGGACCCGCACTGGACCCCTGGATCTGGCATCAGATAATGCGGGATCTGACTTCCAGATTCAACCAGATCCCGGGTCAGATCCTGCTCAGATAGTGGTGCCATCTGACAGAGCACAGTCAGACCCATGGGGGCACTATCTGAGCAACACTACTTCAAACTCCTTTTTAACCTTCCTCCTGAATCAGCTGTAGAATGAAGCTGCCTCCTTTGAATGCTGTTTGTGTACACTCCTAAGTCCTTCTGCCAAGTCCTCACAGGTCTCTGGCAGCACTCCCTGCTGTCAGGCAGACCACAGTCAAATCTGAAAAAACAATGCCTCCATGTCACTTTTTGCAGTCCTGCAGTCCCAGAACCTGACTGGTCAGTAACTTCTGAGTGTGTGCGCTGTCTGGCAAATCCTTGAACCTGGCTGACTGAGCATTTCCCAGGAAAACGCCTTGCCTCACTCCTATAATGCAACTTTGGGCTTCCTTGCCCACACTTTTAGGTGCCTTGTAGCCCAACCGACTGCAGTATGAACCCTGACCCCTTTTTCCCACTCATCCAGGAGATCAAGGGGTCACAAGAAATGACCACGGCCAAATTTGTTTATATATGTAAGCACCCTTTTTTGAGAGGGGCTTATGCTCCCTTTAGGGATCCCCTTCCACCGTCTACCCTCTCCCCAGAGCTTAGGGATTTAATAGTGCTCTGGGGGTTAATCTCTGCTGGACGCCTGAAAGTGGCAGCAGAGAACAGGCTAAAAGGGTATAAATAGGGTTGGAACAGGAAGTTCTGGCCTTTTCCAGCCTGGGTGGTAGGCCTGAGGCTGGAGGGGTGGTTGAAAGAGCAGGGAAGGCAGGGAATGAGTGAGCTTGACGGTCCAGGTTGGGCCTGAGGGGGAACCCCCCTGAAAAACTGAGTAGTCAGGGACAGCTTGTTGCAGCAACAAGGCATCGGAAGAAGGGATGGGTGCACCGAGGTAGGATGGCCAGCTAGCTAGTACTGCGTCACTGGAATGGGAGAGGCCTGGAAAGTAGGAGTTGGTAGGGCATAGAGGAACCCCATTCAGATCCTGTGCAGGTGTGGCTTGGGCTGCCAGAGCTGTGGTAACTGTGGCAGGATTCCCACAGGAGAGGGGCCGGTGGCAGGGGTTCTCTCCCATCTCCCGGTGTGGCAGGGTGGCTCAGGCATAGAGGGGGCCTGGGAGTGTCCTTCATCCACTTAAGTGGCCTGCTTGGAGGAGTAGGTCCTGGGGCACCAGCATTTTAAGGGCTGGGCAGGCTGCAGGTCTTTGGACAGGCCTTGGGGGCAGCTTCTGGCCGGGAGCTTAATTCAAGCCCAGGATGTGTTTGGCAGGGATGCAGAGAGGAGCCTGGGGCCATCCCCAGATGGTCATCAGGGGCACAGCAAGAGAGGAGTGGACACCAGGGATGCCAGAAAGGATTTGATCGGCTTGGTGGGCCTGGATGGTGGTAGGGCCAAGGTTCCTCTCGTGGCAGGGCAGTATGGACGGGTTAAACCCCAGTGACCCACTGAACATCAAGTACAGAAGGGGGATGTGGTTACAACTAGGGCAAGCAAGGAGGACCAGTATGAGAGAACTGCCAGAATGGAGCCAGGCTGAGAGATGGGTCCATAGGAGGCTGCGTGTGGAGTATCCCCATATGGACTACCCATATGTGTCAGAGAGAGTTTGGGACATCATCGAGGAGATGAGGGAAGAGTGGATTTTCAAGGAATAGCAGGGCAGATTGAAGAACCGTCCTGGCGATGGAGGTGTTCCCTCACAGCAACTATTTCAACAGGCCCGGACAATGTGCCACGCAGGGACTTGGTCAGGTTTGAGCCTCCTTAAGAATTTTGCCTTGGTACAGGACTTGGCTGGAATGCAGACCAACTATTACATCTTGGACCGAGATTCTTTCAGAGATGTGACCACCAAACCAGACCCAGATTACTGTTTTCTACCAGGAGGGGGACCTGCAACTTACACCTCCTGTAACAGACTTATGGACTGTGCCAGGACAGTTGCTCCACGGAGCAGGACATGGTGACTGTAAATAGTTTCCCTTCTTTGGAAAAAATGGGACCTGATTTATACTTAATAATCAGAATGCAGAGATTATTGACATCAAAGAATAATAATAATTAAATAGTAGTGTGAATGTTGCTTAGGTGGTGGTGAGAGAATGTATGAGTGAGTGAGTGTGTGAGTGTATAAGGGATTGTACATAGAGTAACATGTTTTTATATGGAGGGAGGTATAATGGGGGTTTGTTAAAATTTTAGAACTACCTTAACACTGTTTAGAATGTTATTGTTGGAATTAAAAAAAATAAGAAATCAATGATTGTGGTTGTCTACTGATAAAAGAATGATTCTGGTTTTTGTAAAATTTTATGATTATCTCCTGGCACAGGTAAGATTTAGTTCATAGGGTAAACTGGGTTTGGAAAGGTTGGGGGAGGTGCCCTTTCTGCCAGTTATGATGTGTTTTCCCTTGCAGGCTGGGGAGTACGTATACCTGGTTTGCTGGGGGGAGGCCATCACTGGGCCCTTTGCCATCATTCCCAGGAAGGAATTATTCGATGGGTGGGGGAAGAGTCTAAGCCCCCTCTCTTCTGAGAGGGGTTTATGCTCCCTTTAGGGACCCTGTTCTACCTTCTACCCCCCCTGGCATCGGAAGAAGGGATGGGTGCCCCTGAGGGATGGCTAGCTAGCCGGTACTGTGTCATTGGGATGGGGAAGGCCTGGAAAGTAGGGAGTTAGTAGAGCATAGAGGGACCCCATTGAGATCCGGTGCAAGAGTGGCTTGGGCTGCTAGCGCTGTGGGAACGGTGTCAGAGGTCCTCTCCCATCTCCCAATGTGGCAGGGTGGCTCAGGTGTAGAGGGGGGCCTGGGAGTGTTCTTCTCCCACTTAAGGGGCCTGCTTGGAGGGGCAGGTCCTGGGGTGCTGGCACTTTAAGGGCTGAGCGGGCTATAGGTCTTTGGACAGGCCTTGGGTGGGGGCAGCTCCTGGCAGGGAGCTTAATTCAAGCCCAGGATATGTTTTGCAGGGATGCAGAGAGAAGGCTAGGGCCATCCCCGGATGGTCATCAGGGGCAGAGCAAGAGAGGAGTGGATGCCAGAAAGGATTTGGCCAGGGTGGTGAAAGGGCCCAAGTTCCTCTCGTGGCAGGGCAGTTTGAAATGTGGCACTGGGCATTGGGGCTGTGGCCTGGGTACGCTGTGGGACGGTCAGGTATCAAGGTCTAGGCCTGCCTTTGGGCCACCATTTATGAGCTGGTCTTTTAGGCGCCCACTAGAGGTTGCAGCACCAGTAGGAGCAGGAGCAAGAGAACTGTAGGAGTTGCAGTGCCAGTGGGGGGTCGCTCTGAAGCAGTTTGTGCGCAGGCTAAATAGAGGGTTACAGGGCCTGGTTCAGGAAGAGAAATCCTGGGACCCCTGTAGGGTTCAGGCTGAATCCAGGGGCCAGGTGGGAGAAGCTGCTTGCTTCTCTAAGCAGAGACAGGGCATGCTGATCAGTGCAAAGGAAAAGAGACAGGGGAAAAGGTAACCAAGTAAAAGAGTGGCTTACCAGTGCCAATAGGAAAGGAGCCTGATGATTCTTCCAAGATGAAGGATCTGCTTAGGTCAATAGTTCTCAAACGTTGTCACAGTGAGCCTCACCAAATCCATGGAAAAGATTTTGAGCCTCCCCCAAAAACTGAAATAATCTTGGGCCTCCCCAAAGAAATATAACATACTGTACTTTGCGCAGTACACCATGAATACATTGCAACCCCTTTGAGTACTTGGCTCACATTCAGTTCTTTGTCTTATACTGATGTGAAACCTTTGAAAAAGAGCTCCTGTGCTCAAAGGTGTTATCTGAATAACAAATAAATAAAATAAACACATATTATTCAGCTTATTCTAACACCCCCAACCCCGGCCAGCCTACTTGCTCCGCTATTTTCATTCTTGACCCATTGTTACCCCTTGTTGCAGTACCTTAATGGGTCAGACTACTTTCTCTGTTTCCTCTCTCTATATATGAAATAACCTTCCTACATACTTTGCCTCTTCCCTTCCGTCCCTGCTCCTAAGCAACTTCTCGGGGATTGCTTTACTCTTTCCTGCTACTGCTCTTAGCACTTCTATGCTCAACCCTTGTATTTGGGTTGTTCTGCCATCAGTCTACAAATTGATTAACCACTCATTATTAGTTTATTGTTCATATCTGATTGCATTGTTGTTCATTGTGTATTTCTTGATTGTTTTGCAGTTACCTTTTGAAATATATTCGCTCCCTACCCTTCCCCTACTGCCTTGGCTCATTCACCTTCCCTTGTCACCTATTAGTACATAAATACATAAAATTTACTTACTATTATGCTCTTTCAGTTTGCTTCATCTCTTCACACAAAATATATATAACTCAAAATTTAAATACAGTACTTTTTCAGACTTGCTTGAGCCTCCCCTGGAACAGGTTGGGGCCTCCCCAGGGAGGCTGGCCTCACCATTTGAGAACCCCTGGCTTAGGTTAATCAGCTGAGCTTCCAAAGTGAACAACAGCTTTGCATGTACTGCCTGTTTTGTCACCTCACGGCTGCTCCAGAGTTCCAGCTGGGTGAGCTTGTAAAAAGTTTTATAGCCCCATGGAGCTACTTTATTTCTTGGTGTAAGATCATGCCCCTGTGTTTCTGGAATCATTAGGGGCACAGGTGAAAATAAAGAGCTGTTCTGGGAGAAGGACTGTGTGGTGATTGTCTATTGAGTTAGAGGGGGTAAATGATATGTGAAGCCCCCGTATTTATTTGTGCCTTGAGTTTGTTTTTTCCAGAAGGTTTTCCAGCATTTTGCACCAGGATCGAGGGACTCGGGAGCCAAGGGGAAACTGGAGGCTGCAGGTCAACAGAGGTGCCTGGTTCCGGTGGATAAGGTTTGGGGCAAAATCAGTTAACTGAAGAGAGAACAAGGATGCACTGAAGAGCTGAATCCATCGAGAGGTAGGCTAAGTTCTCTTACTTTACTCAGCTGTGCAATGCTCAGAGATGTTTCGCTATGCTGTAGGCCCTTTCCCCAGTTCATCAGTGATTCCTTCATGTGCCTAGACAGTTTGGGGAAGGGGTGGCCACATATATATTTTCAGTCCCACATCAGCGGCACAGCAGATGATATTCACATATAGTGAATGCCCAACAAATAGCCAGTGGCCTGTTTTCTTCGATTCAGTCCCTTGATGTGGGCATGCAAGCCTGATCTTCATCTGCAGTGTGACCTCCACAACACTAAGAAACTCATCTGCTCCAGCCTCACTCAGCAGCCCAATCCCAAATGCCGGCATTGTTGGGAGAACAGGTGAAGAGGACAGCTGTTGTTGCCCCCGAGAGCTTAAAAGGTAAGTGCCCAGCCGAGGGAGACTACATGCCAAATACAAAGGTCTCATAAAATGCCAGTGCTAAATATTTATTCAGTCACCAGCATTTCCTGCAAGCACTGTCTTGCAACTCGAAGGGGGGGTTACAAACACAACAAGCATTTTTCCAGTCATGGAGACAATATTCATAAAGCACAATGAGAGCTGGCATATTCATAGAAACATAGAAACATAGAAGATGACGGCAGATAAGGACCGCAAGGCCCATCCAGTCTGCCCATTTTTTCTACCTTATGAATGTGCCATAGGTCTTTACTCTGTCAATGACCTATTTATTCATACTCATCTGTATTGCTCTCTTATGCCTATCCCATGCCTATTTGAAGCTCTGCACTGTATTCATATCCACCACTTCCTGAGGTAGGCTGTTCCATGCACCCACAACCCTTTCTGCGAAAAAGAACTTCCTCACATTACCTTTTAATCGGCCACCATCTAGTCTCATGCTGTGTCCTCTTGTCCTGCTATTTTTCTTATATTGAAACGTTAGACTCTTTCACCTTGTTAATGCCCTTAAGATGTTTGAATGTTTCGATCATATTTTATTTAGTTTTTGTTTACTGGGTAAGGTGCACTAGCCAAAAGACTATTTTCAGGCACGACCCAGGAGGGTACAGAGACAAAAACATCCAGTAGATACATATCTGTATGTAACTCCCTTGTTATCCGGGGTTACTAGAATCCCAGTAAGACCTAGTGGTAGGCAGGGAAGGCAGCTTGTGAAACTCCAGTTAAATGGATTTCACACTGTCTCACTCTGTTCTCAGTCTCAGCTGAGACTAAGGGATGACATCACCAATAGAACTATCGCAGCTGCATGAGCCACATTGGAATCTGCAGCAAGGGAGTTGGTATAGAATGTTGGGAGGTTTTGAAGTCAGTCATTCAGATTCAGTCAGTTCAGTGTGGAGTTGGTGTTGGGAACTTGCTGAGAAAGCAGCTCAGTAACTCAGTAAAGCTCTAGGAGCCTCAACCCTGACAGAGGGCTATTTTTAAGTAAAAGGGTGTGTGTTTCCACCTTAAAGAGAGACACAGAAGATAATTGAAGTGGTGGAGACCGCTGTTTTCGGGTCTCAGTGCCCCCTCCCCCCCGGGGATGGGGGGCAGGAAAGAGTTCCCTGCAGATTCCTGGGGCAACCCCCTAGTTCTGCTTGTAAAGGAGAACCTGCCTGTTTGTTCCAGAGTTTATGTGGGAGAACAAGAAGATTTGTGAGTCACCTGTGGGGCATCTGCAACATGAGGGTGAGTGTCTGCTCTTGCTAAAAGGGCCTATGTTTTTCACCCTGGGACTTGTGTGACAATGTGGGGATTGAACTATTAAAATAGTGGAAGCCTAGAGTAATGGGCTAAGCAAATTAAAAGTAGGTTCAAGTCCAGAACTTGTTGGGATGCAAATGATATGTAGAGGAGATGTGACAGACGTCTACCCAGAATCTACATTTGAAAGTTTTCAGTAAAGGAATGGTTCAGTTTCCAGAGAAATGGCCGGGTATGGGCTGTGGGAGCTGGAGGTGGGTGGCCCCCCACCTTTAGTGACCAGGTCCACCTCTATGGATTTCTTCTGTGGATTTCTACTTTACCTCAGGCACTTGGCCAGTGATGAGGGAAGTACCTAGATGTGGGATTGTAAGGAAAATTCTCTCTAGGAGTCGAAGGCTGTAGTGTGGTTTGGGGAGCCACAACAGGATAATTGGTTCATTCCTCAAATGGACCATGGTTCAAGTGGCCGGTGGGGGAGCCAGCCAGTGGGGAAAACCCAAGAAGTGTACAAGTCGGGCTATGTATCCAAAGCTGCGTGCAAGTCTGGGCTATGTGCCTGGTGGGTTTGGAGCCTGAGGGCTGGAAATAGTGATAAAGTGTTCTGTTGTCTCTAATCTGCATTACCAGGAAATGTAGCCCCGTGGGAGTCTGTCTATGCTTTGTTTGTTCAGCTTGGATGTGAATAAAAGCCACACTGAAGAATCCCATTCCTGGTTCTGGACATTACAGTTATTGCTTCCTGTGTTCGGATTTACTTGGGTGCCCCTGTGCAGAGTAGCCAAACCTAGGTCCCCTGTGCTGAGTAACCTCATCCTCCCCGAACCCAGTCCCCACCAGGTATTGCTTTCAGCTTCAACAGCATGCCACCTGTCATTTTGCTAGAAAGGCAGGGGTGAGGGGTTACAAAAATGGAGGCACTGCTGGGATTTTGTTCTGGGAGGAAGGTGCTTGGGCAAGGGGGCTAGCATTTTGGCTATCTGGCAGTGGGTAGCCCAAAAGCTGAAGCAATTTACTAAGTGTGTTGCTGTGTGCTGTGGATCTTGTACTGCTGTTTAAAATTGCCAACTGTTTACCAAGGAGCAGTAAAGCCAAAGAGTGTGCTCTTGTCCTGCATCAAATTGTTTACAGCATTTTCGCCTGCTTTTAAAATGAACTATGGTTAATAAAAGTGTGGAAGACTGGGGTAGCAACAGGAAAATTGTGCCCTGGACGTTTGAAATGCTTTTAAAATGAACTGTTGTAAAGAAAAGTGTGGAAGACTAGGGGCAGCAACAGGAAAATTGTGCCCTGGACGTTGGAAATGCTTTTTGAATGAAATGAGAGACTTGCAGGTGTAATGGCTATGTTAAATGGCTGAAATGGGCTCCCGCCATGGAGTCAGTTGGTAAGGAAAAGTTGCATTCTGCAGTTTAAATTTGCCTGCTCGACGATCGCCGTGAGGAGAAGAGCCCTCATGAGGAAGAAGAGGCTCATTTGCATGGTGTCGTGTGATTGGTCAGGCTGCAATCAGTCCCGGCCCTCAGCCAGCTCTACAGTGACTGCCCCAGCATTCGAGAGGGAGTGTGAGTGGAGTGTGTGTACTGGCTAGTGAGGAGCGTCACGGAGTGTTAAAATTGCTGTAAACTCTGTAAAAATAGACTATCTTGTTTAAAATCGGGTTCAACCCACTAATTGATCGTTGGAATTGCAAGTTTGGTGGTTGAAAAGACGATCAGCAGGACTGCCCGCCCGTTTCTGTTCTGAGGCCTCCAAGAACTGGCTGCAGGCCGTTTTTCCCGCAGCAAACTGCTACTGATAACAGAAAGTAACAACCTAAAAAACTGCTCAAACAGTGATTTTCTGCCCTATGCCATATAAATGTGTGTACAGCAGTGTAGTCGCTTTGCAAGTAATGACTGTGTCAAGTCCTGCCAGCAAGTGCAAGTCTGTTAAGCCATTGACTGTGTGCATAGTAATGAATTCAGCCTCAGTTTAAAGTTTAAAGCCAGAGAGAGACTGTGGGTTGTAGTAGCCAATGTGCAACACTAGTAATACAGGCAATCCTGTGCTAAAAACCTGAAGCTTTAAGGGACTGTGAATAAATGAAATGTTACCAGCATGTAAAAAGTCCGTGGAAAATCCTGTAAATGTGTTTAAAGCAAGAACAGAGCAAGTTGTGCAGTTTGAGCAAAAGTTATCAGTAGTTTGTGTAAATCGGGTGCGCAGTGGCTTGACCCAGATTCTGAATGTTGATGCACAGGAGTGCTGCTGCAGCCATTACAGGGTGGGGTAGTAAAGTAAACACAGCAGCAGAGGAGCCATTTTACAACTAAAGAGTGTGTTCAGTAAAACATAGAAACATAGACTTTGACGGCAGATAAGGACCACTTGGCCCACCCAGTCTGCCCATTTCCCTACCTACTGGATAAGCTGCAGATTCTAGTTAACCAACAGCCTATTTCCTGCAGTCCCCCACTATAATTGCCTTATGTCTGTCCCATGCATGTTTGAATTCCTCCACTGTTTTAGACCCCACAACCTCTCCAGGAAGGCGGTTCCATGCGTCCACCACTCTCTCCGTGAAAAAGAATTTCCTCATTACCCTGAGCCGTCCCCTCTAACTTTAAATTGTGCCCCCTTGTTCTTACACATCTCTTTTCTGAAAGATGCTACCCTCCTGGACTTTGTTGATTCCCTTGAGGTACTTAAAAGTTTCTATCATGTCCCCCCTGTCCCTCCTTTCATCAAGGGTATACATATTAAGCTCTCCAGTCTCTCTTCATATGGTTTCTGATGTAGACCCTGCACCATTTTAGTTGCCCTCCTCTGGACTGCTTCCATCCTGTCTATGTCCTTGTGTAGATGAGGTCTCCAAACTGCACGAGTACTCCAGATGGGGTCTCACCAACTGTCTATAGAGGATAACCACTTCCTTTTCTACTTGTGATGCCCCTCCCTATGCATCCCAGTATCCCCTGGCTTTCCTACTGACTTCTCACATTGCATACCCACCTTTAGGTCATCTGATATGACTACACCCAGATCCCTTTCCATTATTGTTGTTGTTAGTACCTCCCTTATTGTGTACTCTTCTCCTGGATTTTATTTCCCAGGTGCATTACTTTGCACTTCTTTGCATTGAATCTAAGTTGCCATATGTCTGACCATTCCTCCAACCTTGCCAAGTCCCTTCTCATCCTTTCTACCCCCACCTTGTGTATCAACTCTGTTACAGATCTTTGTGTCATCCACAAAGAGGCATACCTTCCTTCCAGACCCTCTGCAATGTCACCTATAAAGATGTTAAAGAGGACTGGACCCAGTACTGAGCCCTGAGGTACTCCACTAGTAACCCCCCTTTCTTCAGGATGTGTTCCATTCACTATTACCTTCTGTGTCCTGTTGTGCAGCCAGTTTTCTACAGGCTACCACCCTGGGACCCCTCCCAGGCTGGCTAACTTGATTATTAATCTTTTGTGTGAGACTGTGTCAAATGCCTTGCTAAAGTCTAGGTAGGCCATATCCACAGCCCCTCCTGGTCTATTACTTTGGTCACCCAGTCAAAGAAATCGATTAGATTTGTCTGACATGACCTTCCTGCTGTGAATCCATGCTGCTTTGGGTCCAGTGCCCCGCTGGCCTCTAGGTACTCAACAATTCTTTCTTTCAGAAGTGATTCCATCATTTTCCCCACCACTGAGGTCAAACTAACAGGTCTGTAGTTTCCTGCTTCTGCCTAGCTCCCACTTTTGTGAAGGGGAATCACATCTGCCCTCCTCCAGTCCTCAGGTACCACCCCATCTTCCCATGATTTGTTAAAAAGTGTGGTTAGTGGTGTCACTAGGTCCTCCTTCAGCTCTTTTAGGATTCTAGGGTGAATCCCGTCCAGGCCCCATTGCTTGTCACCTTGAGTTTAGAAGTTCTTTCAGTACTCTTTCTTCTTTAAATGGACTGGTATCAACCCCATTATCCAGAGTGCTTCTACTGTTTGGTTTAGATAGCTCCTCCTCTTCTTCTTTTGTGAATACTGAGCAAAAGTATTCATTCATTATCTCTGCCTTTTCGCTGTCTCCCTCTGCCCACCTCCCCTCTCCTTTATTAATCTTCCGATCCCTCCCTTAACCTTTCTATGTTCCCTAATGTACCTATAAAAGGTTTTATCCCTTCTTAACTGAGTTGGCTATCCTTTCCTCGGTTTGGGCCTTTGCTTTTCTGACTGCCTTCCCACTTCTTTCTGCTTTAATTGATACAGTTCCTTACGTGCTCTGTCTGTGATTCCTTATACTTTTGAATGCAGCCTTTTCTCCTTAACCTTCCTGACACTTCTTTGAGAGCCATAGTGGTTTTTATTCCACTTTGTTTTCTTTATTTGTTTCACACAAAGGCTTTGTTGCCTCCATGATGGCAGTTATGATTTTTCTCCATTGTTCCTCCACCTCTCCTTTCTGGCCATTTGCTAATGCATTCCTCAGGTATTCACCCATTTTGCCAAAGTCAGCCCTTCTAAAGTCCAGTATCCTTGTATTTGTATGGCTTGTCTCCATGGTTGTGTTTATTGTGAAGCACACTGTGCAGTGGTCGCTTGTTCCCAGGTGTCTACTGACTTCTAAGTTTGTGATCTCTCTCCATTTGAGAGTACCAGGTCTAATATTGCTCCCCGAGTGGGTTCCCCACTAGCTGTCTAAGGCATGCTCCCTGTAGGGCATCGAGAATGACCCTGCTCTTGGATGTGGCTGCAGTCCATGTTGCCCAGTTAACATCTGGCATATTCAGGTCCCCCATCAACAGTATCTCCCTTTTTCAGCCATTTTGAGAATGCCCTCTATCATTTCTTGTGCATTTCTCCCTTGAGACGGGGTCTGTATACAACCCCAGTGCGGATGTGATGCCATTCCCTGTCTCCAATGTGACCCAGAGTTCCTCTTGTCCTCCCCTTTACCTTTAATTCTGTTACTTTGATCCTTCCCTATGTAGAGAGCTACTCCACCTCCTCTTTACCCCTCCCTGTCCCTTCTGTAGATTGTGTACCTGGTATGTTGACATCCCAGTCATGGTTCTCCGTGTACCATGTTTCTGTGACTGCCACAATATCCAAGTGTTCCACTTCCATCAGGCTACTAGCTCTGGAAGCTTGTTTCAAGACTATGGGCATTGGTACTCATTGCCCTCCATTTAATGTTGGCTTTATCCTTTTTTACCCCATCCCTGCTCTTATTGCCCTTGTCCATTTTTCCATTTACTCCTGTCCTGCCCTCTGTCAAGCTCTGTACCTCAGTGTTTACCCTACTACCTGCCATGCTTTGCGGGGGGAGGCTTGAACTTTCCTGTTTCCTATCAGCACCTCCCCCCTTGGCTAGTTTAAAAGCTTGCCAAGAAAGCCTTTAAACCTGTCACCTAGGAGCGTGTTTCCCTTCCTGGACAGATGCAGACCATCATGCCAGTATAGATCTTCATCTCTCCAGGTGGACCCCCAGTCCCCAATGAAGCCAAAGCCCTGTGCTCTGCACCAGTTTTGCAACCATTCATTAAACCGCATGGTGTGCAGTACCCTAGCCTCACCCCTGCCATGGACTGGCACACCTCTGAGAAGGTTACTGTGCGTACTACCTGTCTGAGGCCCTCCCCAACTCCACAAATTCATCCTGCACTGCACTGATCTCATGCCTAGCTAGGTCATTTGTCCCAGGTGGACAATGATATCTAGTTTCCTCTCCTGTGATGCTGCTTCTGCAATCCTGAGGATTCGCTTCCTGTCCTCAAGCCATGGCACCAGGCAGGCACCTTACTTCCCTCTCCTCTCCCTTCCCCAGGTCTACACCCTAACAATTGAGTCCCCTATCAGAAGCTGTTTCTTTCCCTTGTGTTGTCCCTTGCCACTCTTTTGTGGGTCTCCTTGTGGATGTCCCCAGCATTCTTCTTGGTCTCCAATGAGGTGTCATCACAGAGGAACCTTGATTTGCCAGACCGACATATGATTTGTGTAGAGGGTGCAACTCGGAGACTCACCTCTGTTCCACCACCCTCACCCTCCCAGAACCTACTGTGGTCCATCTGCTCTTCACACATGGCAACCTCTGAGGCAGTGGTTGTGGAACTGGTGCTCTTTGGGTGGGGAGTCCTCCTTAGTCCTTGCCAGTTCAGCCTGGAGGTGGGCAACCTCCTCCCTCAGAGCTGACAGTTGCCTGCAAATAGGGCAGCAATGCAGGTTCCAGAATGTTTCCCGGAAAATTGCTGCCCCACAGCCAGTGCATTGCACCACTCCCCACATGTCCCTCTTCCTTATAATATACAATGAGTAATATACACATTTTTTTTTTTTTTGGTGTGTGTATACTTACGCTTTATGCACTGTGCTGGGTAATTAAGAATATGACAGTTCTGCTCCAAGACCTGTTGAGGAAGTGATGTCAGAACCTTGGCTATAAAGGAAATGCCACAACCACTGGTGACTGTTAGAAACAATCAATTACACCACTGCTCCACCACCCTGGTGAGTACTGCCCTTTATAGTAAGTCAACCAACACCACAATGTACTAGACCACTGCTCCTACACAAACCACTCTACTGAGTCCAGGATAAAAACAAACTCACTGTTCAGCCAGCAGGACACTTCCAAAATATTGCACAAATATCCTTCCAAATCCTATGTGTCTACAGAAATCAAGCAACTTCAGTTGTATTACAACCCTCTGGTTTATAAAATGACTACACTTTAATGGAATCCTGCAATTCTTAATGCCAATAAGAAAATAATGAAACTTTCTGTAGAAAGTGTAGCTTACCTTCCTAGTCCCCTACAATATTATGTTTTACCAAGTTACCAGTTCCTCAAATGCGTTCTAGTTTGTTCTCTGTGGTATAGCCAATTTCTCAGCTTCCAAAAGGAACAGGCAGGTCCTCTGACTGACTTTACTCTGTGTAGTATGCCTAAACAGAACAGTGATCCAAGTCCCACCCAGAATCAATTGATTGACTAGTGACACCTCTGATGTAAGCAGGCCTTTCAGTGAAGACAATTTGCTATGTCTGCTTCTAATACACACACAAACCCTTTATCTGAAACCAGGGATAAACTCACTGCTTAGCCAGCAGGACACTTCCAAAATATTGCACAAATATCCTTCCAAATCCTATGTGTCTAGCACAGAAATCAAGCAACTTCAGTTGTATTACAACCCCTCTGGTTATAAAATTACTACACTTTAATGGAATCCTGCAATTCTTAATGCCAATAAGAAAATAATGAAACTTTCTGTAGAAAGTGTAGCTTACCTTCCTAGTCCCCTACAATATTATGTTTTACCAAGTTACCAGTTCCTCAAATGCATTCTAGTTTGTTCTCTGCAGTATAGCCAATTTCTCAGCTTCCAAAAGGAACAGGCAGGTCCTCTGACTGACTTTACTCTGTGTAAAGTGGGACTTTCAGTTACAGTGAACTTTTGTTTGTTTTTCTGCAGTTATGGCCTCAGGACCAGCTTGCTATCCAGATCATGCCCGGGTTGCAGTAACAGCAGCAGTAAATAGACTGAGGGATATTGAAAAGTGGTGCTATGGAGGACAGCTGCCTCCTCATGGCAGTTCCTGGTTATCCAGTGCATGTATGTCAAATATGCTTGAGAGCTGGAAGGGAAGTCTTCATGATTCCTCACTGTGCTGGATGCCTAGAAAAATATGGCTTGTATAAAGCACCTCAAATTTGATTGGCTCCCACATGGACAAAGGTTCAGGAATCTGCAGTTGGCAGCACACAGCACCAGGCGGAGCCTGTGGAGGAAGGCCCTTCAGAGGAGTATGGCACAAAGCTAGAGGGTGCAGAGTTAGAGACAGAACCAGAAGTTGAATTTCGGATGCTGGATCCCAGAAGGAAAGTTCTGATAAAGCATCAATAGACCCCTGGAGGGGGGTCTAGCCCAAGTCTCAGGCGAAGAGGAGATGCGGGAGGCCTTTGAGTGAGAGGTGTCGACCTCTGCGCCTAGTGATGAGTGGATAGTCTCAGGAGTGGGAACGACTGCTCACTCCTGGGCTCAGATCCTCAGTGAAGAGGAAGATGAGGGGGAACCTATGTGGCCTTGTGAAAAAGGAACGGGTACACAGCCTCAAGATATTGCCTCGGAGGAATTCATGGAAGAGAGTGGTGATGCCATTGCCCTGGCTTTGCAAGAGGAAGAAGTCAGGGATCCATTTCTAATTTCTTTAAGGATGCAAAGCTGGCAGAACTAGGACTGGCCACCCCCAAGCCAGGCCAGTGGTCTTAGATTGACCAAAGCAATTAAAGAGGAGAGACTGGTTCGTAGGAAGGCGAATGAGATCTATGGCATGACCTTTCCTACCTTTTCTCGGAAAGTCTGGGAGGAGATAGAGAACAGCAGGAAATCCTGGATCTGGGATGAAGCCATGAAAAGTGTGCATCCTGGAGCCAACCAGCATGTAAAGAACAGACTGTTTCACGAAAAGTATACCCAGTGGAAGAGAGGCAGGACACTGTTTACAGACAGAGCGAGAATAGTGGACGGAGAGGGACGTGAAATCTCCCACTGTATGAATTATGTGCACCCAGACGGGGTAATAATTCAAGCTCCTGATCCCCGGTACTATTGGCCTCAGTACAAAGACCTCCCAGCAAATGTGCCCGTGCCTACTAAATGGAAAGCTGAGCAGTGGTAGTCAATACTGCCGCACCAAACTGTGAAGTGCCTTTATTGATTCGCCAATATGGACATCCAGGACTCAGATGCCCCACATTCATCAGTTCTACAGTGTACTGGCCTTTCCAGAATCCATCGACTGGCCCACCAGATGACTTCAGATCCAGAGAGGACACCAGCCCAGCTGTATCCTGTTCATCGGCTGATAATCGGATAACGTCTGATCAGCTGTTTTCTTTTTTGTTCCTGTTCTAAGGTTCCATCTCCAGAGATGACATCAGCCCAGCAGTTCCCAGATGTGCCCTCCTGTGGTTCCCGGAAGATGTCCGCCCAGCTGTATCAGAAGAAATGCTGCCAGGGAGAGTCTTCGTCAGAGGTGCAGGTCGGTTAAGAATTTTTCGTACTACAAGTGGCTGGTAAGTCTGAACTTTTCGATCTTTATGACATTGCAGTACACACCCTACACTAGCAGAATTCAAAATGTGTGAACTGTCCACAAAGACTCTCTCCTTCGGGACTTTGGCCTGTTAGAACTGTGCTTCACCGGGCTCCGGTCCCAGAGAGACTCTATTGGACTAGCCTTCGGGCATTGTGGTCACTAGTTGGGACTTTGGGCACTCCATCCCCCAAATGTGTATTGTAAATAATGTCGTTGTTTTCTAATGTAAATACTGTTTTCTACCTTTTCTAAAAACCTTTTGGGATTCTTCAGTGTTTTGATGGTAGGGGTCTAGGTAGACTGTGTATGCAGATTAGGAGTGTGTGTTGTCTTTCTTTTTCCTACAAGTGTTCCTGGGAAGACAGGAGAGAAGACAAGAAGAGGAGGAGGGGCTCATCGGAGTTCCTCATTAGTGCTTTAGTGTGTAGAAATTTAAAGTACTGTGTGTTATGGTTGTTGTTACTGTATTAACCGTTTCCTTCCACAGGTGTGGTTGTGGGGGTAGGGAGGAGACAGTAAAATGGCATAAAATGTGGTATTTTAATGGTGTGTGGTTGCAGGTTTCCCAAGGTCGGGGAAATCCCCGGGTTGTTTTTGTTTTGGGGGTATTAGGTTAGAAGCAGATAGGTTTTCCCCTAGAGGGTTAGGGGGGATAGACAGGCTGTGGTCCTGAATGGCCATTGGGACTGCAGTGCTGATCTATCAGGGCTATGCTCTGGATAGTTCTACCAGAGCCACTAGGCATCCATAGTAAGTGGATAGTGTAGAGGCTGGTATGTCAGCTAAAGGCCTCTAGGCCCTTAGTGTTGCCTGCCTGTGCTTGCACATGGTAGGAGGGGGGCCTGATCACCCCCCTCCGCAGGTAGCACATAGGGTGGGATGGCCTAAGGCCGGGTAAATAATGACTGCGGACAGTCATTTTCCTGGTCAAGGGTGAGTGTAATCCCCTTGTTACCCGGGGTTACTAGAATCCCAGTAAGACCTAGTGGTAGGCAGGGAAGGCAGCTTGTGAAACTCCAGTTAAATGGATTTCACACTGTCTCACTCTTTTCTCAGTCTCAGCTGAGACTAAGGGATGACATCACCAACAGAACTATTGCAGCTGCATGAGCCACACTGGAATCTGCAGCAAGGGAGTCGGTATAGAACGTTGGGAGGTTTTGAAGTCAGTCATTCAGATTCAGTCAGTTCAGTGTGGAGTTGGTGTTGGGAGCTTGCTGAGAAAGCAGCTCAGCAGCTCAGTAAGGCTCTAGGAGCCTCAGCCCTGACAAAGGGCTACTTTTAAGTAAAAGGGTGTGTGTCTCCACCTTAAAGAGAGACACAGAAAATAATTGAAGTGGTGGAGGCCGCTGTTTTCGGTTCTCAATGCCCCCTCCCCCCGGGGATGGGGGGCAGGAAAGGGTTTCCTGCAGATTCCTGGGGCAACCCCCTAGTTCTGCTTGTAAAGAAGAAGCTGCCTGTTTGTTCCAGAGTTTATTTGGGAGAACAAGAAGATTTGTGAGTTGCCTGTGGGGCACCTGCAACGTGAGGGTGAGTGTCTGCTCTTGCTAAAAGGGCCTATGTTTTTCACCCTGGGACTTGTGTGACAATGTGGGGATTGAACTACTAAAATAGTGGAAGCCTAGAGTAATGGGCTAAGCAAATTAAAAGTAGGTTCAAGTCCAGAGCTTGTTGGGATGCAAATGATAGTAGAGGAGATGTGACAGACGTCTACCCAGAATCTACATTTGAAAGTTTTCAGTAAAGGAATGGTTCAGTTTCCAGAGAAATAGCTGGGTATGGGCTGTGGGAGCTGGAGGTGGGTGGCCCCCCACCTTTAGTGACCAGGTCCACCTCTACAGATTTCTTCTGTGGATTTCTACTTTACCTCAGGCACTTGGCCAGTGATGAGGGAAGTACCCAGATGTGGGATTGTAAGGAAAATTCTCTCTAGGAGTCAAAGGCTGTAGTGTGGTTTGGGGAGCCACGACAGGATAATTGGTTCATTCCTCAAATGGACCGCGGATCAAGTGGCCGGGCCAGTGGGGAAAACCCAAGTAGTGTACAAGTCGGGCTGTGTACCCAAAGCTGCGTGCAAGTCCAGGCTGTGTGCCTGGTGGGTTTGGAGCCTGAGGGCTGGAAATAGTGATAAAATGTTCTGTTGTCTCTAATCTGCATTACCAGGAAATGTAGCCCCGTGGGAGTCGGTCTATGCTTTGTTTGTTCAGCTTGGATGTGAATAAAAGCCACATTGAAGAATCCCATTCCTGGTTCTGGACATTACAGTTATTGCTTCCTGTGTTCGGATTTACTTGGGTGCCCCTGTGCAGAGTAGCCAAACCTAGGTCCCCTGTGCTGAGTAACCTCATCCTCCCCGAACCCAGTCCCCACCAGGTACTGCTGTCAGCTTCAACAGCATGACACCTGTCGTTTTGCTAGAAAGGCAGGGGTGAGAGGTTACATGTACAAAATACAATTGATATACAAATGTTTGAAACATATACAGTGGCAAAAATAAGACAAAAATACAATACAGTATTTAAGTTACTTGTAAGATACAGTAAACCGGTCATTTAAGACGTAACTGAGCGGTATGTCAACAAGTGAGGAATAAAGTGCTGTGAAAGCAGGTAGTAGCCAGGCAGAGATTGGTGATAGAGAGAAAGGAGGAGTGAGGAGGAGTCAAAAAACAGAGGGGATAGATATGGTGGGGTAAGGGTAGTAGCCAAGCCTAGTACGGAGATGAGGGAGACAGAGAGAGAGAGAGAAAGTGGAGAGAGGAGGCAATAGGTTGGGGAAGGGGAGATGAGGTAAATGCAGGTAATTCAAAACTGATTTAGATGGTGGAAGAAGAGAAAGGTTGAGCAGTTTAGTTGAGAAAGCCCAAAACAGCGGTATTCCAATAGAAGGAAGAGAAGAAATGGAATGAGGATGGTACAAGAAAGTAGGAAGAATGAGATTGAGAGAAATGATATCACCTCTCTCCCTCCTTTGCTCTAGGTTATACATATTGAGCTCCGTTAATCTGTCCTCATATGTTTTCTGATGCAGTCCCTGCACCATTTTGGTTGCCCTTCTCTGGACTGCCTCCATTTTGTTAATGTACTTGTCCAGACGCAGCCTGCAGTACTCCAGATGGGGCCTAACTGGTGTCTTGTAAAGAGGGATTATTACCTCCCTCTTATGACTTGTGATACACCTACTAATACACCCCAACATCCCTCTAGCCTTAACTACTGCTTTAGTGGTCTGCTTGGATGATTTCAGGTCATCTGTTATGATGATGCCCAAGTCTCTTTCTTCCCTTGTGATTGTCAGCAACTCCCCTCCCAACCTATAGGTGGCTTCAGGGTTTCTCTTCCCTATGTGCATGATCTTGCACTTCTTTGCATTAAACCCCAGTTGCCACTTCCAACCATTTTGCCAGTTTATCTAGACCTCTTTTCATTCTGCCCACCCCATCTGGATCATCTACTCTGTTACAGATCTTGGTGTCATCTGCAAACAGACAAACCTTACCCTCCAGTCCATCTGCAATGTTACTGATGAAGATATTGAAGAGGATTGGCCCCAGGACTGATCCCTGAGGCACCCCACTTGTGACTTGCATCTCTTCTGACCATATACCGTTTACCACCACTCTCTGTTTTCTGCCTGCCAACCAGTTTGCCACCCAGTTGATCAACCTCTAACCCACCCGAGCCTACCCAGCTTATTAATCAATCTTCTATGTGGAACAGTATCGAAAGCTTTGCTGAAGTCAAGGTAGGCGACATCAACTGCACCCTCTTGGTCCACCACTCTGGTTACCCAGTCAAAGAAATCTATGAGATTAGTTTGACAGGACCTTCCTTTTGTAAACCCATACTGTCTTGGATCATGTACTCCTATGGATTCCAGGTGTTGCAATATCCTTTCCTTAAAGAGTGCCTCCATAATCTTGCCCACTACTGAGGTAAGACTGACTGGTCTGGGATCTACAACATTTCACTCCCATCATTTCACTCCTGCCACTTTCACTCCCGTCATTTCACTCCCACATAATTTCGCCCCCATGCACATTCACTGCCAGGCATTTCACTCCTGCACTGAAAATCATGTTCCCATCCCTTGAGTTGTAGTGAAATTTACCATGTGGCTCACAATACAGTATTCTGGGTCACTGGGGATTTTTATGTTATTCTATGATTTTTTAACTTTGTGGCTACCCGGTTTCCAAGTTTAATGCTGCTGATGTAGCTGATGTGTCCTTTCCAAATCCATGACCGCTCTGCTGAAGCTGCTCTTGCTGTTACTACTGCCATTATTGCCAACAGGTACATTTATTTTTTGGAGCCGGTCATGATCGCTGAAATCTGTAAACACTTTTTATTTTATTTTCGAGATAGACCGTGCCTTGTCAGTGTGAGTGCTGCCAGTGACAGTCGAGTGAGTCCCTGCTGCTCTAAGCCACCCACCTCTGCCCCCCCACTAGCCACGCTCTCTCGCTTGCTTGCTCGCTCAGTCCAGTCAGTTAGTCATCCATCTGGTTCATGTGTGTGAGGACTTGTAGGTTGGTGCAGTCAATAGCCTCGTCGCTGATTTGAAAATCAGTGGGTCAGAGCCAGACAGGTCACAGTCGGTTGGGACATCAAGAAGAAAGAAAATGTAGTATAAAGTAAATTATGAAACATCAGAGGCAGTTCATCTTCTAGGACCGCTCTGCTGAAGTTGCTCTTGCTGCTACTACTGCTATTATTGCCAACAGGTACATTTATTTTTTGGAGCCAGTCATGATCGCTGAAATCTGTAAACACTTTTTATTTTATTTTCGAGACAGACCCTGCCTTGTCAGTGCGAGTGCTGCCAGTGACAGTCAAAGAAATTCATCTTCATGGGTCATGCAAACCTTTGCTTTAAATTGTCCCAGTTTCAATAAGAAGCAGGAGCGTAATGATCGGGAGTGAAATGACATGGGGGTGAACTGGAGCAGGAGCGAGGCGTAGGAAGTGAAATGATGGGAGCAAAATGTCGCACTCCCACTGGTCTGTAGCTCCCTGCCTCCTCCCTGCTACCACTCTTGTGAAGCAGGATCGCATGAGCCCTTCTCCAGTCTTCTGGGACCTCTCCTGTGCTCAGAGACTCACTAAACAGTTCTAATAATGGCTCTGCTAGTTCCACCCTTAGCTCTTTTAGTACCCTGGGATGTATGCCATCAGGTCCTATTGCCTTATCCACCCTGAGCTTAGCGAGCTCTTGTAGCTAGCTCCTTTTTATACAGCCTCCCAGCTATTCACAGGAAACAGTTAATACATATCTGCATCTCTAGCTTCCCTTTCCAATCAATGGGCAATTGCTTTACAGTTACTGCTACTGTACACACAGGTCTCCCAGCACAGTGCTGTCTGAGCTTGCTCACTGTGACCCAGTTTGTGGGTCAGGGCTTACTCTTACTATGGTTGTTATGATCACAGTCTCCCCAAGAGTGGAAATTTTGTGTCAGACACTGATGTATTTCTCTCCTTGATTCCACCGTTGGGTTCCAGGTAGTGATCCTATGAAAGTCAGCCTAGACAAGGCCTGGTCTCACACACTGGTGGCAGATGCCATGGAAAGGCATTCCAGTGATGGCAATGCCCAGAAATAATGTGGCTCATGGAGACCACTGCTTGGTGGGGAACATGCTGCCCCTGGACCCAGGCGGAGCTGCCTGCCCCAGATCCAGCATGCCCCCACCTGGCAACTCTCGGCCCCATCTGAGGCACTATTGCACCATTCTCATTCAGGCTGGCACTGCTTCCTGCCAACTCCAACTCCCCATTTTCCTCTGGTGCCCCCCTCCTTTTTATACCCCTACCCCAAGCCACTCCCATCCAGGATGGCACTACGAATTAACCCCTACATACCATAAGTTGTGGTAGGGAATAGACAAGTATTTCCATAACTGCTGTCATTTTGAACATGACAATACCATCATTTTCCCCAACATTTACTGTGGCAAAAGCATAGCCTACTAATGACTGGTGCTGCTTGCCTACGGCTTGTAAAGCGTTTTGTAAAAGCGCTGTATAAAACCAAATTTCTTCTGTTCTTTTTCTGCTTGTAGAACTTGATCCAATGAATGCTCGGCAGGCAAAGGAAGAGTGGGGCATGCCAGTAACATCAGCCACAATCACTGCTGGAAGAAGTTTCCTTCTGAATCATACATGATGTGTCTGGGCAAGGAACTCTGCAAATCTGTCAGAAAACAATCAACTTTACAAGTAAACAGAAATAAAAAATTACCAGGCTGTGCCTGGGCAAAGGTCTCTAGCTCTGCAAATCTGTCAGAAGGCAATCAACTTTACAAGTAAATATAAAGAAAGGATTACAGGTTAGTTAGTTGTAGGGCATCTCCTGACACAATGATTGATATAAAGAATATTTTATTTGATTAGTGCTGCAGCTTTTGGGGCACAAGTGAGCTAGGTACTGTGCGTTGACTGCAGCACATTTCCCGTCAGACAGAAACTTTTCTCATAAAGCCACCACAAAACATGGGAGTAATAAAACAAATGAAACACACCTCAATTAATCCCCCCCCCCCCACACACACCTCTTTGAGATAGATTGCCCCTTCAGGACATTATTGAGACTTATAAAATGGACTTCAGAATTCTCCTGAATCCTAGCAACTTCACTGGTTGAATCACATCCTGTGACCATTCATTAATTCCAAGTAAATGCAGTTTGTCACTAACCTAACTTATAAAATGGCAAGAAAAAATCTAGAAATTTCATTGGCCAAGAGATATCAGCTGACTGTACATTAACTCTCAGAATACACACAATCATCCTGGTGCTCAACCACATCACACAATGAGCAAATCAGTCCTTCTACAACCAGAACTATATTCCATCAGTCCCTCTGCAACCAGAACTGATCTTCCATCACAAACATGGCTGCTACCTTTACACTGTAAAAACCTTCAACCGGGCCCTAAAAATAAAACTTTATCTTAAATAAAAAATAAAACGTATTAATTAAATGTTGTTTCCCTGATCATCACACTCTCCTTACACACATAAACAAATTAGAAACACTTAGTATTGTTTATAGTTTTCATTACAACTGTTTCTTTACTAACAGTTAAAAATCCCTCTTCTGTCTTTACCTGCTCATCAGGGAAATCTCTTCTGCTTGCCCTGACAGTGAGATAGTTGAGTCACTGGCTCTAAAACAGGCCTTTGTTGTCTGTGTGTACAGTATGTTAGGAGAGTAACAGTCTACCAGCGAAACTGAGCAGAATTTTGAATCTCTGTATTCCATGGTAAACATTCCATGATAAACATTCTATGTCTTGAATGAGCGGGAAAAACAGAAAAAAAAAACAGGATGAAGAAAGTAGGCAATACAGTAATACTTTATAAACAAAGAGAAAAGGTGGGAAAACACAGTTACATAGGCAGAGGCAGACCCAAACTGCTCAAATAATATACTGCTGTCCCTCCAACTCACTAGTTTAGCATTTTTCAGTGAGTTGCTCTTCAATCAGTTTTACCACTCCTCTGCCCAAGTCTGGGGACTATTTTTTCACCATATTTAAACAAAATAACATACTATTATTAAATCTTTTGTAACCCCCTGCAAATGAGGGTTCCCAAAATTCTTCCAGGAGCTTGCCTGAATGCTCCAAGTCTGGGCGGTGTTCGGCGTTTAAACTGTTTAAATGTGGTTCCAAGTGAGTGCTATTTGAGCCTTCACGTACTGTCTCTTTAAGAGCTGTCTGCTTGCAGACTTAATTAGTTTGTATGGGGGGGGACAGTGTATTTAATGCTCGAATCCCACCTGAGCTGCTGTAAATTTGCTCCATTTCTGCCGTCACTACATGTGCAGAGGGAGCCTTGTTGAAAGATATGACTATTTGCCAGAAATCATTTGGAGTGACTGAGAAAATGTAGTTTGTCTAACCTGTCTTCATTCCAGCATGAACTGTTTCAGTGTAGCTCTTTCATTGTATTTATTTATTTATTTAAGAGATTTACCAGATAAGCATGCTGAGCGGGGACCGCTCGTTTCCAGATGCAACCTGGGGGTTACGTAGGTCGAGATAAGTAAAGAATACCAGTACAACAATGAATAGACAGCAGGTTCAGTAGACAACTCAATAACAGTGGTATATAAATCAGCTGAGAAGTGGGTACAAACAGGGAGAGAAATTACTAATTGGTATTGCAACAGATGTGAGTGGATACGTACAGGGCGAGATTTGTAGGTACAGTAGGTGCAGCTAGGTTTGTACATTTACTAGGTATGCTCAACAGGACAGAGTGCATAGTTAGTTGTGGCATGGTTAGGCATAGACTGCCAGGTGAAACAGTAGAGCAGAAAAATATATTGGCACAGTAGGACTACTAGGCTTGTTGCTTTAGTTATTACTTATGGAAATTTTATTATTTATTATTCAGAACTTGGACTCTTAATTTTGAGCCAGCCACAAGGGGATTGTATGGGCAGTGACTCTGGGAAATGTAGTTTTGACCTTGGTGCCTTTTTCCATAAATAATTTATAATAATAGTTATTATTTATGGAAATAATTTTGATCCTGAACTGCTGAAATGGACCAATCAATAGGGAGGGGTTCCCTAAAATGGAGCCTGTGGACGAATCAGAACTTGGACTCTTAATTTTGAGCCAGCCACAAGGGGATTGTATGGGCCGTGACTCTGGAAAATGTAGTTTTGACCTTGGCGCCTTTTTCCACCAACAGAGGAAGTCTTATTGTGAGTGACAGCCAAACCAGCCAACAGTATGGTGTGGAGCTAAAGGAAATGCCCTGCTCTGTGACTGGAAAGATCAGCTCAGTTGTGACAGTGAAGAAAGAAGGAGCTCTGTGCTTCTACGGTGTATAGTTTCACACAGGAAGCGCGTGTGAGGCCCTGAGGTTCGGCCTGCAGCCGTTGTAAGTGCCAGTTCGGACTGAATCTGATTTGTGAGGAGAAAGAAGGAAGAGCAGAAACCAGGCTCACCCTGTAGAAGACTGGAGAAATTGCTGAATCGCGCTTGGTCTGTCAGGAACTAAAGCTGCTGTGTGTGCTCCCAGGTATTTTGCAGTAATTGCGATCGGGATCAAGGAGCAGACTGCCTGGTATAGTACTTTTCTTTTACATATGAATGTGCATAGTGCTTGTGGGGAATCGCTATTTCCAATCCCCCGTGCTGTGTGCTGTGTGTTGAAACTGGAAGCAAACCCCAGTTTGTCTCTGACTAAATCCATTTGCTATCAACTGCAGTGGGGTCCAGTCACAAGGACCTTGTCTCCATGCCCTGTTGTTCAGGCAATCCAGAAGGACATCCACCATCCAGTCCTCAGCTTGGGTATTGTGAGTACAAATCAGGGTATTCCCCTGAGCCTGTTTTCAATCACAAGTGTGTCATCTAATTCTTGTTGTTTCACTGCTTCATGGACTGAGCCATCCGGCTGCAGATTACAATTAGGTGTTGTGCATATATTTTCTTCTACAGGGCCCCATCCATCTGCACCTGCCGGCCAATCCTGGGCAATGGACCCGGCCAGCCCACCCCACCTGGGTATCCAGAGTGTGACTTTTCAGACCCTGTATGTGTGCACAGTACTGTGATTTAATGCCACCAATTAACCTGATTCCCCCCTCCCATGTTACTGTCCCCTAAATAAATTAGATTTGTTGTTGTTATACTATATACTGTCTGTGGTGTTGGTACTTATGGAAACAGTATTGTATTTTGCTGTGTATGTTGTTTAACCTTATTTTACAGGGGGTCCTCAGAGACAGGCTGCAGAATCAGTCTTGAGGGTAAGTGATGCTTTATGAGTGAACAGTGTGTATATGTGGGGTATTGGGGCTGTAACTCCTGTGTACTGTGTGAGCCACTAGAGGGAATAAAAGGGGGTCTCAGTGTCCCAGAGGGCTGTGACCAAGCTAGTCTAACCACTACAAACCCTGACCTCTGGGTGGATGCACCCGCCATAGAACCTGGGCCCCTCAACCTGTCAGTAGTCAAGCAGGCAGGGGTTGCAGCCCTTGGGATAGCGCCACCTGGGGGTTACACTTTAATAATGTGCCCAGAGTTTTGTTTGATTGTTATAGAAATACTTGTTATCCATTTTATAAGACCAATAAGACACTTCAGGTTGTGGGTTGTTGACTGATAAGAGCACTACCCAGCTGCTGTAGTCACTCGGCGCAAGTGCCTCTTGCCTAACAACACACCTGGGGGCATGCTCTTATCAATCAACAACCCACACCCTGTCGTGTCTTATTGCTTTCAAAATTTACCTATCAGCAGCCTAGTCTGCTTGGCCCTTAGACTTCACCTATCCCTGCTTCCTTTCCTACACGAAAGGTATAAGTAATCCTCCACTTGGCACATTATTTAACTTTCCCATGGCAACAAGTTGTGATGTCATGAGCAGATGATTATGACTTCACAGAAGGAACATGCAATTTGAACAGATAAAATCTAAAGGGAAAATACCATTTTGATGAAAATGTACTGTAATAAAAAATGGAAGGTCCTAAAAGTCAAACATCTGGGGGCCGGAGGATCTTCTGTAACTGCGTTTTTCCAATACCAGCTATGAATTGTTTTGCTGGAAACTGAAACATTTTTTTAAGTAAATCTTGCCCCACCCTGAAATAAAAAAAAAAAGGTTTCAGAAATAGTCTGTCACAGATAATTTGCCTGCTCTGCTCTTCTAATTAGTGAGCTATACTTTTGTTAAAGCTAACACACATCTTCTGCCTTGTCTCAGCCTGTTTACTCAGCTGGATGTCCACAGGGTCCAATTTTCCCTCCAATTGCCCTTGCACGCTAATATAATTGCATCACGTAAGGGTAATTGGTCAGCCTACAGCAGTGTTTGTATGTATTTGAGCATCTGTAGTACTTGGCAAATTCATGAATGATTTTACAGACTAATGGCAAAACCAGTCCAGCAATATGAAGTTTATTTTTTGTGAAAGTATTTTGACTGCAGAAAAGGAGCTAAGTCTCTGAAATAGTGTACCCATCCATCACAACAGTCATGTGTGTCAAAATCATTGCTGTGTCCATCAGCAGAATCCTGTTTGTAATGGTTGTAAAGAAAAACAACTAATGTGCAGAAAAAGGAGAAAGAAAACAAAGTAAAACTGTATCCCAAGCAGGGAGGGCTCTCATGCTGACGAGTTAGTGACTTGTGACCCAACACATTTCGCCAGCCACACATGAAGTGAAGAAAAAAAAAACAGCATTATCTGGGCTTGTGTTACATTTGGAAGTTTCTGCTTGGTGCATTAACTCTTTCATAGAATTCCACAAGGGGTGAATGATGCCAAAAGCAGTTTATTTTAGGAACTAGATCAGGATTGCTGCCAATCGCAAGGTTGGGGCCAAAACAGAGTGGGCAGATCAATGACTTCTAAGATTCTTTTCCTCACAGCTTCAGTCCAGGCACCCAGCTGTCCTGGGAGGAATGCACACATTTACAATACATGTGTTAAGTTAAATCTTCCCTCTGAGATACTAGTCATCTCTTCTTCCGATTAAATTTTTTTCTATTCAGTTTTACCTTATGGAACAAAATGTATACCTCCCCCAGCAGATGGGTTCCACACTGATGTGGCGTTAAATTCACAGTCACATTTTAAGTGTCAGTTTCAATGTAACTGCAGGGTAGGTAATCATTAATTACATGCAACAGGATCATTACTGTAGTTACACGTTTGTTGCATGTAACTGCATTGCAACTGCAATGCAGGTACAGTGTAGTTACACTGTAAGAAAAAATGACTTGCCATAGTAATCTTGTTTCTTTCAAGTGATACTCAGGTATTCATAACTTTATGCAGTCAGCCTTCCAAGTAGAACTGCCAAGAGAGAATTTGGAACATATGCAAATGATGGAATCTTTTGCTTGAGCCACTTTTCAAATGCTACCTTATACTAACTGCCTTTGTTCTAAACCCCTCAGATTTCCTGGAAGCCTGGAAAGACAGACCCATGGGGATTAAGTGTAATAATGATAATTACAATAATAATAATAATAGTAATAATAATAACAACAACACTATTAATCATAACAATAACAGAGGAACTTTCTTAACACCCCAAAAAAGGGGTCTCCAACTGGGGGGCATAACATATGAAAGGATACCCTTGAATGTCCAAATCACCTGAAAAGGGGAGGGGGACAACAATAGTGATCACAATCACAACATGTGTGCCAGAAATAGCATTTCTACCCCTGAGAGCACAGTATTCAGGAGTGCAGAGGCCAAAGGTTCCAAAAGGGGAGGCAGGGTGGGACAGTTATGAATACCTGAGTATCACTTAGAAGAAACAAGATTACTATGGTAAGTAATTTTTTCTTCTAACCCCAGTAATACTCAGGTATTCTTAACTTTATGCAGACTACTAAGCAGTACCTTTGGAGGTGGGCACATAACCTTATTTTGGGAACAGACTTTGCATGACTGCTGTGCCAAACCTGACATCACCCCTGGAAAGAATATCCAGACTGTAATGCTTTGTAAAGGTGTGTTTTGTTTTCCAGGCAGCTGCTTTACAGATGTCCACCAGGGAATATTCCCAAAGCTGCTATAGTAGCAGCTGTGCCCCTTGTGGAATGGACCCTCAACCCTGTTGGGGCTTCTTTCCAACCTTAGAATAACAAAAACTGAAAAAGCTGTACTATCCAGCGAGAAATTAATGTTTTTGATACTGGGTTACCCTTTCCCACATTCTCATAGGTCAGGAACAGATGTTTTCTGTCCTGCTTATGGACTTTAGTGGTTGTCAAGTAATAGCCAAAAGCTCCTTTGACATCCAGACCATGAAGACTCTCTTGACCAGAACTAAAGTGTTCAGTAAAAAAAAGATAGATAAGATAGGCAGACTGTAGGCCCTTATCTGCTGATACTGTCTATGTATCTATGTATTTATGTATAATGGTTTGATTCAAATGGGAATCAGAAGTCATTTAAAAGATAAACTTCTTACTTGTTCCCAGAATAATTTTGTCTCTGTGGAATGAAATGTGGTCCTGTTCAATGCAGAGAGACTTGAGGCCACTGATTCTTGTGGCAGAAATCATTACCACAAGGAAAAAAGTATATATATATATATGTGTGTGTGTGTGTGTGTGTATTATATATATGTGTGTATATATATATATATATATATATATATATATATATATAATTGGATATTTCAAATAAGCTGAAAACATGGGCTCAAAAGGGGACCCATGAGCCTAACTATGCACACATCTAGGTCCCATGCTGGCACCAGTTTGCTGTGAGGGGGCGCAAATGGAACCAGGCCTTTAAAGAACCCTTTGAAGACAGGGTCTGAGGCTTGAAAATATATTCTGTCCAACTGAGTAGTAAATAGATACTGAGACCAGGTGGACCTTTAAGGTACTGGTCTGCAAGCCCAGTGAAAGCAAATAGGTAAAATAGTCCAGCACAGCTGGAACACCAGCCTGTGCTGATATGAGCCAGACCCTAAAAGAACCACTCTGAGGCTAGGATCTGGGGCCATTAAAACATTTTGTCCAGCTAATATACAAGCAGATATTGCAACTAGGTGGACTTTGAGGATGCTGGACTGCAAGTCCAATGAATATAAATAGGTAAGTTAGTCAAGCACTGCTTGACCCCAGCACATGCTGGAAACCGTTTTCTGGTTGAACACCAACAGTAAACCTTTTCCCTTCTGAAGCATACAGTTTCCTAATGGAGGGCTTCCTGTAACCACATACAATGTCTAGACACTGTGAAAAGGATGCAAGGATGCATACTGTACAGTAGGCCCTCAAGAGGCAGGACTTGGGCCTGACTGACCCAAGGTTTGGGTACAGAAGCCTCCCGGTTAGAAGTTGTGCCTCTGAGAAAAGGTGTATTGGTTTGGAACCAGACATGGAGAGTAGCAGAGAGAACCATGTATGCCTGGCCCAGTCTGGCGTTATCAAGACCATTGATGCTGGCTGGGGCCTAAGCTTGAGAAATGCATTGTATGCCAGAGGGAAGGAAGGAAGAAAAGTGTACAGATGCTTCCCTGGCCAACTCAGAACCAGAGAATCCAGGGGGATTGGTCCTGGATCTGATTGACTTAGTACTGTGGCAGGTGGTGGTTGTGGTGGGATGTGAACAAGTCTACCTCTGGTATGCCCCACCTCCTGAAGATAACTTGCACCACCTGACTATTCAAGGCCCATTCCTGATGGGACTGGTTGATCTGAGTCAGGGTATTTGCCAAGGTAGTGTCCCTACCTGGCAAATGAACATCCTGCAGGGGCCCATGGAGCATGCTAGACTCCATATTTTCATAAGTCCTGAGCAGGGAGGGCTTAACCTTGTCCTTCCCTATTTATGGATGTAATGCATTGTGGTGGTATTGTCTGTTCTGACCTGTACCACCTTTGTAGTAGTTGTTTGAAAACCTTTAGCGCAGTAACACTACTCTTAGCCCCTGCAGGTTTATGTGCAGGAGTAACTCTGCACTTGACCACATGTCTTGGGTGGTGTGAACCCCCAGATTGGTGCCACACTCTAGTAGGGATGCATCTGTTGTCAGACAACTGATAGGGGCTCTTGCTGAAAAAGGAGAAGCCCCTCCCTTAGATAGGTTCTATCTTTTCCTCCATTGGAGGCCTGTAACAATGTCCTTGTTACTAGAATTAGTTTTAGAAGAGGGTCCTGTCTCTGACACCATTGAGCCATGAGGTGACATTGAATGGCCCTGATCTGTAACCTGGATTCCAAGACTGTACCAGTGGCAGATGCCATGTGGCCAGTAGCTGAAGAAAACTGTCTTGTGGTTTTTGGTTCATTCAGCCTGAATGAGCCCACTATTAGTGGAATACTTATTGCCCTGCGTAGGGGCAGGTAGACCGTGTCTTGCAGGGTATTTAGCTCTGCTCCTATGAAATGGAGTGTTTAAGCAGGCTGAAGGTCAGATTTTCTTTTGATTTTTCAAGGACCCTAGAGAGTCTAGGAGACCCTAGGTGAGTTGCAGACTCACTTACTGGAGTGATTCTACCACCACCAGTCAATCATCTAGGTATGGGGAAACTGTGACACCTTATCTTTGAAGGTGATCCAACCACTGTGTACACTCCTAGAGAGTGACCTGATGATAGTCTGATCCTGAAGTACCTTCTGTGAGACTCCCTTATGGGATTGTGGAAATAATTTAAGTACAGTGATGCCAGGAACCCCTTTAGGTTTTTTCTGGGGTTTGACATGCTTTGTCTTTTTGGTTTTTGTGGAGGGCACCAGAGGGACAGCTGGACCACTCACACCTTTTTTTTTAAAGCCTGAACACCCTTCTCAGGGGTGTGGGTAGAGACAGCAGTTTCATATGCAGATTTGAGGGTGTTATTGGTCAGAGCCTGAAGCGCCTATTTGGTCTCTTTGCAACCTTTCCAGTCTTTTTTCCACTGTTATTAGTGGAAGAAATTTGAGTTCAGAGACAATCACTGACTCACTACATCCATGACCACTTGTCTGTGGTGCCAGAAATACCTACTGTGGGTACTGCTGATACTGAGGCGCAGCCCCAGCCTGATAGAAAAAAGGGGCTTGCTGTGGTGTGTGTGTGTGTGTGTGTGTATATATATATATATATATATATATATATATATATATACATATATATATCTCCACCTTTTTCATGTAAGCCTTTATCTTTCTCCAAAGAGGAATTACTCTCGGCTGGAAAGTCTATAACCTTGTTTGGGTATCCTGGGTAGGTTTGTGACTCTGAGCCAGGCAAACCTCCTCTGAACCACTGTACTTGCCATCCATCTGGCAGCAGCCACTTGAACTGTTATTTGGCTGCTTCCAAACCAAATTTAGCTGTTTCAGCGAGATCATCTGACAGGGAGTCGGGCCTTAGCTGACATAGCAGAGGCCGACTCACCATAGTGACTTTGTATTGACATAGGCTTGAAAAGTCTGTGCCTGCCTGATGGCCAAGGAACCTGATAAATATCCCTTTTCAAGACACGTTGTCAATTTTTCCTGGAATCCTTGTTAAGAGGATAGGATGCCAGAGGTATCTTTGCCTTGTCACAAGCTGTCACTTTAACCACTCCTTGGTGGACCAGTTGGGGAAATACATTTCAGTTCCCTCCCTGTACAGCTGATATTTCTTAAACACCCTCTTATTCAGAGGGGGAACAGAGCTTGGAGTTTGTAAAATCTTTAAAGTATCTTCCCTGGAGAATTTATTCACAAAAATGGGAAGTTTTCAATGGGTGTCAGCCCAATCCTTCTCACCAATGTGAAGAATGAGGAATGATCCTCAGATGTTCTGTGGGGAGAGACAAACTCGTGTTCAGAGGAAACCTCAGATTCAATAGGTTCTCCTCCATTTCATAATAATTACATATTCTTCCTTTTAAATATTAGGAAGACTGCTTTGCAAAGGTCTGCTGCTGAGAGACAGACAGCCCTTGTAAGCCTGAAAGTGTTTTCTTTAGCTGTTCCGGGCATTTCTCCACACTTTTTCCCCAGGAAAGTTTACAAATTTCACAATATTCATTTAGGTGATCATAGCCAAGGGCAGCAACACACAACTGTGCTTACCTGTCTTGGCAAATACTTTGAAGGAGTTGGCAGGCTTTATAGCAGGCACAAAAGTCCCCAAATTGCTGTCATCAGGGTTTCTGTGTGTTTAGTTTTCTTCAATTTCACTGATGGAACCAGGGAGTCAGCCAGTTCAACAAGCCTCTTAAAAACTGCTTATATGCCTATCTCAGGGTAGCAGTTACAGTATTTGTTGTGGAGTCACCCGCAGTAACTTAGGGTATCAGCTGGTTAGAGCTCGAGAGACCCTCAGGTGGTGATAGTTTTATTTTTTAACCTTATCCAGGCATTTCAATAGTTTTTCAGGTCATGTAATGCAGATTTCACTCTGCTTTTAAATGTTGATATCCAAATAGGCAAAACAAGAGAATGTTGGCCTTAACAAAATTTCACCATACTGAATACAAGGTTTGAAACTAGGATCACCAGTTTCTTCTAGGTTTTATGACATTTTCAATGTAAAACCAATAGCAGTTGCAACCACTAAAAAATATTTTAATTTAAAGTTTATTTAGAAGTTGTGGTCAGTTCTGGAACTGATGAGGAACCAATCGGGACCAGGGAACCGAGATAAAATGAACCGAGGCTATTGGTTCAGGAACCGGTATTAGCGGTTCTTAAAACAATCTAATTCAATAAAATTAAACACAACTAAAGGGAGTTTTTTTAATCAGAAAACTCCAATAAATATAAAATAAACCTCGGCTTGCCCCTGATTATACCAAACTGGGAGAAACCGAGAAAACTTTTAAACACTAAAACCTAAAATTACAAAAAGGCAGCAAATGAAATGTAAAGAATACTTATAATATTTTATAAGATTTATCATGCCAGAACAAAAGATGATGAGGAGAGGATCTCTGAGCATCTAGTCTTGACAGGCAGAGAGAGAAAGCTGAGGGGTTTAAAACAAAGGCAGTTAGTATAAGGCAGCATTTGAAAAGTGGCTCATGCAAAGAGTCCATCATTTGCATATGTTCCAAATTCACTCTGGGCAGTTCTACTTAGAAGGCTGACTGCATAAAGTTATGAATACCGGTATTAGTGGGGTTAGAACTACAGTGTAGTTAAGGAAACTAACATGTTACCCAATTCAGATTTATTTGTGAGTGTTTTTACATGATTCAATTGACCTACTCCAGCAATTATGCTGCTTATCTGCTGCATAATGTGTACTGACTGGCACTAATAACCTATAAGTTGGGAGACTGTGGCAGTTTGACTCCAGTGGATTGTGGCTTCAGTAACATTAATAACTGCAAGCCAAAATGAATATAACATAAATGATGCAGTCAAAGTCCTTGTGATGGTTCTATCATCTGTGAGTAGAGTACGAAAAACTGGATTGACCTTACTACAGAAGCTGGAGTTTCATCTCAGTCAGCCTTGAGTTCCTAAGAGTGCAAAAAGACTACTGCTGTATCCTGTCAGCGTCTTATGATTTATGTAGCCCTTTAATTATAATTGGTGAATAATGAGCACATAATTACTGACTACCATTTTCAATACCAATATAACCATGTTGTAATTTTTGGTTACAGCTGGTCATTTGTAACTGCAAGGTGTCAACCAGACTTGTGCTGCTCAAGCCCCTGCACCTTATCACCATCAGAAAGTTAGTCATCCTGGGCCTAAAGCAGGAGAGAGTGTGACTGGCAGCTGGCAAGGACTACTTAAAAACAAAATGCTGCAGTACTGTGTGCAGTTCTGGGCACCCTGATACAAAAGACATTGAAGCAGTAGAGAGAGAGTGCAACACAAGGCCACCAAAAATTATTAGGTTTATGGAGGAAAAAAGTTACAAGAAGAGGCTGGAGGCCCATAACATGTTCATTTCTGGTACCGGCAGCAATAGCGGGCTACTTGGTCTGTCATGTAGCACTTTGTAGTATGTTGCACTTTTGTTGTTTGTACTACAGTAGAGCAAGCTTTGGAATCTCAAAATGGCTTCAGTGTGCACTTTCCATTTTGCTGTTATGGATTACTAGCATGTTTTGGTACCAAACGACCAGTCATCTCTGTTGGCACCATGTTACCCATCCTCGTGTTTGCTTTCTTAACATGTTTACCCTGGAGCAAAGGAGGATGGGGAGAGGGGGTGGGATATACTCTCCATCTTCTGCATGTTCAAGGGTATGGGCAAGATCAAGCAGATGGAGATGTTTGATCCTGTATGCTTTTATATGATGCAGGAACATGCCCAGAAGTTCATGTGTGGTAACAATAGAAATTGGTTTATGGGATCTCTTATTTCTTTGTCATTATAACCTTGTGGGTAAAATTGTTCTGGCATGGTGTGGGTGGGTTTAGTGAGTTTAGATAGCTGGCTTGAATTGTTGGTGCGAGTGTTTTATTTATTTGATAGAATCTGTGTGTATGGTGGAATGCATTACATAGGTAAAAATGTTAATAAAATTTTAATGAATTTTAATAATTAGAGAGCGATAAGTTATTATATTTTTTTAGTACAGCTATTGGAATTAGTATGTTGATTATTAGCTTGCTAGGATGTGTAGGGAGGACAATTCCCTTAGGCTTAGCTACTTCCTGGCCCAGCTGCCAGACCTTCAACCCCTTCATGGACTACCCTCTGTCAGCCATTACTTATGGCCACTGTTGGGAAGCAGGAATAGAGAGGAGGTGGATGGTCGGTCAGAGGAGTTCAGGGAGGGCTAGTGGGGGGTGCGGTATTGGGGTGGTGAAATTCAGAAGGCATCCTGGGGTGAAATGGGAACTAGAAAGGGGGTCATTCTGGATGATTCCCCTATTAAGGGCTTCCACCGGACTGACTGGACAGGTATCACTCAGGCCAGTGGTGACTACTTGTCCCACCTGGGCAGTGATATGCAATGCCAGGGCAATAAGGAACAAGATTGCGATTATGATGGACTTAATTTCATCAGTCGACCTGACTTGCATTATGAAGACCTGGCTGAATGATGCCACCAGACCAGTATTGTAGGTGCTGGTCCCAGATGGGTTCTCCATAATGCACTGCCCTAGGAGGGATGCAATCCCCTTGCAAGGGTGGGGAGTGGCTATCTGTTTTAGATCCAGCTTGAACTTCTTTGTTCTCCCAGTGGAGTCTACCTCATTAGTAGTAGTAGTAAATCATTTTTTCAATGAAGTTCCAGGCCAAGTAAAATACATATAGTTACACACATATAAAATATGATATACACACTAAGTACAGCAATAACATTATGACAGTAGACAATACAACAGTAACATCAAACACCTCAAATCCGATTATTAAAGTGCGTTACAAGAATTGCAAGTTATAGCATTGTTAAACCAAATCGTACATCATCTTTTTAATTTTATATTATTGGCTTTAGCCCCAGGACATCTTAAATTTGAAAGGGACTTGATTCCACAATGAGGCTCCCCTGAAGGGAACAGATGATCTCCCCATATTTAAATTACAATTATGCAGAACATATTGGGCTCCATATGAGGTCCTCAGGCCCTTTCTAACCTCCCTAAATTCAAATAAATCAGAAATATAATCAGGAACCTTATTATTCCAGACCTTGATCATAAACTGGAGTAGATATAAATTTCTTCTTACGGAGGTTTAAACCAATTCAGCTCACTAAATATTACACACCGATGAGTCCTATAGGTGTGCCACAATAAAATGAGCCATTCTATGGAACATTAGATCCACTTTATTTAAGGAGGCACCCCCATATCTCCATAATCAAGGACTGGCAGTAATAGGGAATTAACTACATTCAGGCATACCTCCCTAGACATATACTTTTTGTACCTATAAAGGGCACCCAGCTTTCTATTCATGCCTCCAAAGAGAGAGTGTATTTGAAAATCCCAACTCAGGTAAGAATCAAGCCAGCTACCAAGATATTTATGTAGGTCAATTTGCTTAATGATAGTGCCATCAGAGGTATTAATCTGTAGTTTAAGATCCTGTTTATTGCTATGTTTATTTCTAAATAAGAGTGCCTGCATTTTATTAGAATTCAAAACCAGGTGATGCTTCTTAAAGAAGTCCTGAACTTCATCAAAAACTAATTGTAGCTTTAGGCCAATTGAGTGCAATGTTGCCCCTTCCACAGACAATATGGTATCATCTGAATACAGATGATACCAAACGTCAGGTGATTCAAACTGAAGTTCATTTATATAAATATTAAAAAGTAAAGGCCCCAAAATTGATCCCTGAGGAACTCAATTTTTAATGTCCAAAACCCCAGATTTAAAGGAGCCCACTTCCACAAACTGACTACGTCCTATCAAATAAGTAGAAAATCATTTCATAGTCTGAAGGGACAAGCAAATGTCACTGCATCTGGACAGAAGCACCTGATGGTTCAGGGTGTCAAAGGCCTTTCAAAGATCAATAAACAGGGCACCTACCATTAACCTACTGTCCAGACTCAGCTGGAGATCACACCACTTTTATAAGAGCAGTTTGTGTGCTGTGGAGGGACCTGAAACCCAACTGAAAGGGAACAATTTATTATTTTCTTCCAGAAATTCCTTCAATTGATGTGAAATTATTTTTTCAAAGATTTTTGAAGTCTGCGGCATCAGTGAGATGGGCCGGTAATTGTCCAGCTTGCTCTTATTCCCAGATTCAAATATGGGTCTAAACAAATAAATTTGAAAAGTGCGCTCAGGGAACTTGGTGTTGCTTGAGCACAGCTCACCAGCCCATAAAACAAAAAGAAAAAAGAAAGCTCAGCACAACAAAGTTCTATTTAAAGCAAGTGCTTATTTATTAAATTCGGCAGGGTGCCTCTGGAGACCAAGCCCTGTGCTTCAACCCTCAAGCGGGTCTTCCTTAGGGGCAGATCTAAAGAACAGACAAATATGACCACATTTATACAATGATAGAACAATTGATCAATTTAGTGACATGTGATAAGGAAATACAAACGAAACACACACCATGTGAAAATGACTTCGTTAAAAAATAAACTTTCTGTCAAGCTAATGATACTTCACAGTTATTTAAGTAAACTTTACTCAGCATAGTGCTTTAGCTAATGAGCTGATTAGCTCATACTTTAAATAAATAAATGAAGTAATAGCTTGTTTCCATCAGTGAACTTAAAGTTATACAGGATTCTATTCATTCAACTATTTCTTTTTCAGTATATATTATTTTTAATTTCTTATTTTTTTGTACATATTTTGTATTATCAACAATGAAAAAAACACAGGAAAGGTACTAGAACCTACTACACATAAATACTGTTCCTTTTAGTACATATCAGTTACTCTGTCTTACTTATGGGAGGTCAAACTTAGCTTCTAAAGGTCATTCTCTGTATTTCTTTAAATAATGTTTTCAGGGACTGTAGAAAGAGAGAGAAGGAGGTCCAAAGGACAACAAGAGGGAAAAATTATAGGTAAAATAGAAAACCCTCCAAAGTATACAAAAAATTATCTCTTTTTTTTTAAATTCATTAAGAAAAATAAGAGGTTTTCTTCCTCTATTTACTTCCAAATAATATTTACTTGGGAAATTCCTTTTCCACCTTTTCTACAAAAAGTACATAACATGAGTTATGTGATATAAAGGTTTCTTTATATCAAAATAATCACAGACCTTTAACTACTATTGGTAATAGTTAGAAAGGGACTTTCAGAGACAGAAGAAAGGTGGAACTAAACAAAATTTTGGAAACCCTCATAGACAGTCTTAAAGATATAATTCCCAAGGCTGGTAAAATAGCCCTATAAAGTAGTATCACAAGTAAGCTGTTTTTAAGAAAGGTTAGATGTACCTATGGGTCCTATATAATAGAGGGCCCACTCTGTGCTTTGTAGTCAATCTATCCACTTTGCTATTATTTAGATATTTCAGGACATCATTTATAAAGAAACTGACATACAGAAAAGTAAAATGAAAAGTTTAAGAAGTAATTATTGTGATACACAGAAATAGAATGTACTGTACTGTACAAGCAAAAATGTCAAATTTTACTAAGTCAGAATCAAGGGAGGTAGGGAGTTGGGAGAGAAAGTGGGGGGCATTTCTATTAGATATCAGGGAATTGCCACATATTGTTGAGCAGTTTTAGATGTTCACAATAGGGTGTAAAATCCACCTCTCTCATTTAGGCCTAGTGAAGTCATTGTATCAAGTGTTACAATCCACTTTGTTTCCTTCTGGGACAAAGGTTGACCCTTCCACCTCTAAAATGTCTGGGAATGTGTTCAAGTACAGTAAATTGAAAACACTCAGGGTTCCCAAGATGGCATTCCAAAAAATGAGCTCCAATTGAATTATGAATATTTCTATTAATTATAGCCCTCACATGCTCTTGGATCCTTTGTTTGTTATTGTAGTTGTCCTTCCTACATAATATACAGAAAAATCACACCAGCAAACATAGACAGCAAATGGTGCAACACAGTGATGAAATGTCTAATTTCTAAGTTTCTGCCATCTTTATGAAACATATTACCTGATTTTGCATTCTGACATATGTTACACCTACCACGTTTGTGAAAACCATTTGATTTATCTGTCAACCAGTTGAATTTACTTAATGGTGCACAGGTTTCAACAAAGTGGTTATGAGTGAGTTCTTCCCCTATATTTTTACCCTTAGAGAAAGTAACCCTTGGTTTCTCTGAAATGTCTTTCTTTAGAATAGGGTCTGTAAGTAGTACGGGGCAAAATGTATGGACCAAATTACCCACAATGCCTGCCACTGAGTATATTCAGTACAAAAGTCACAATTTTATTTTCATCACTTGTGTCTCTAGCCCATTTCTCTTTTTTTGGTTTTAGTAACTCACTCCTGTTCAAATTCCTAACTTTTTCATGTATATCTGTTAGCAGTTCCTCAGTATAGCCTGTCTTAAGTAATCTACTCTTAAGACTCTCAGCCTGTAATTCAAAATCCCTTCTGTTAGAACAATTTATTTTCAGTCTCACCAATTCACCATATAGAATTGAGTTAATGAGTTTTTTTGGTGTAAGCTATGGGCATGGAGAATATTATTTGCAGCGGTGTTTTTTCTGTGTCCCTTAGTGGTTATTAGGTCCCCATGTCTTCTCTCCAGTTCCAAATCAAGGAACACAATTTTTTCTTTACCACATGTATATGTGAACTGTAAGCCAGATAATTTTGATTCAGGTAAGACATGAATTCTGGAATTTCTTCTTTCGGACCATTCCATGTGACATTCACATCGTCAATAAACCTGTACCAAACATCCAGATTTTTGGCAAATTTATGTCTATGCTGATCCACAATGTATTTGTGCTCAAAAAAACATAAATAGGTTGGCATATGATGCGGCAAATGCTGCCCCCATCACTGTCCCACATACTTGCACTTGCTTTAAATAGAACTTTGTTGTGCTGAGCTTTCTTTTTCTTTTTCGTTTTATGGGCTGGAGAGCTCTGCTCAAGCACCACCAAGTTCCCAGTGCACTTTTCAGATTTATTTGTCTGTATTCATTGTTGAGCAGTGCGGCTGGGAAAATGCAGTTCATCTTTGATTTGGGACACTTCAATTAACTTTGCTTTTGGCAGAAGATGAAATGCTGACTTTCAAATTTTCCGAGGAGTGACTGAAAATCATTGTACATCTCTTCAAGAGTAAGGGACTGAGTTGTCTGTACCATGACAAACCTCAGTGCAACTCCTAATTTGAATTTTGAAGAGGAAAACCAGGCTGCAACAGTCAATAGCTCTGAGGAGGAAGTTGAGCACTTACACTGCCTAGAAGACCTTGAGGACCTCCACAGATGAAGGAGAGGATTGAACTACCATTTTCCATCAGGGTATTCAGAAGATTATAACCTGATGTTGAAAGATCTTTTCAGGAATTAGAGAGACTCGGTAAGAGAACTTAATTTGTATTACAATAAGATAACCCTGGAATGGTATTTGGAACTGCATATTATTCCTAGGGGCTTGCGAATTGATAAAATGCTGAGTTCCAGCTTTGACGATGATGATTTAAAAAAGCATGGGAAGAAGCAGTCACTATATGCATCACTAGCTGGCTAAAGGCATTAATTAAATGGGACTTATGATTACAAGCAGAAACTAATGTCGAAATCAAGAAGGTGCAGAATTGATTAGCAGTGTTTAAAAATAAAAAGGACTTTGAGAACTTAAACAAATTCTGCTCGAAAAAATACATAAGCATGAGAAAGAGCCTATAGCTAGAAAACGTACTAAAATTAACAGAGACTTGGGTGATTACTCAAGAAAGGAAGTTTTGCCTGGGAAAGGAGGGATCGTTCCAACAGTAGGTGGCGATCCAGATCCGAAAACATAATTGGAACAGAAATCAAAGTAAGGAACGGCAAAACAATAATAACAAAAAAACTGTCAGTTTCCAAGAAAGGAAAGATCAATCAGAAAATAAAAATACTGAATCTGAAGCCAGTACCTTGACAAATACAGGAAAAGTTTTTTTAGCCGAAGAAGAACTGAGGTTGAGATATAAAGGAAAAGAGGACTTTGGGAGCTATTCCAAAAAACACAAAAGGCCACACCAGAAAATGAGGCAGGGAAGGAGAGGTGGACACAAATCAATCAGCAACACAGAGGTCTCTGAGGAACAAAGAACAGAAATAAATTTAACTGATGTTGAATTAACTCAGATATAAGAACAAGTGTTACAAAAGGGCTTAACATTTGTTCCAACACCACAGCTGGATAAATTCAAATTAAGAGTGGACATTTTCAAGCTAATTAGAAAATTGAAGTTTAAATATTTTTTTGGAAGGAAAATGCCTGATTTGGAAAACATGGGGGAGAGATTAATCAAGATAAAATGGGAACAACTCCTGTATCATCTGAAAATGTGGACTTATTAAACTTTTCAGACCCTAACATTTCTCTCTGGGACGAATCAGAATGGGATTATAATTTAATTGATAAAATTGATGTTACTGCCCTACTTGAGGAAGCAATGAATGTAGGTAATGAGTTTGTTAGTCCTATTGCTGAACGATCAGAGTTTAAACCAAAGTCCATTTTCTGCCCCAAGTATATAGTCCTGCCATTTCTGTTTTTGAAAAATCCTTATTGTCTGATGTTATGAAAATATTTGATAATCCAAATTTGAGGTTTCAGAGAAACATGAATAAAGAGGAGTATCAGGCACTTCGAGAACTAGAAAACCTTAAAGGCATAGTAATCAAAACATCTGACAAGGGTAATAATGTGGTGCTGATGGAGGAAACCTTTTATAAACAGAAATGTTTAGAACTTTTAGAAGCTCAAAACAACTATAGAAAGTTAAAGGGGGAACCACTGTAAAATATCAAGCTGAACCCTGTGAATTCTTGGATTGGGGGTTATATTGTGGACGGTTGACTGAACAAGAAGCTAATTTTATTAAGACAGAATATCTAGTAACACCACTTTTTATCTGTTACCAAAGATTCACAAATACAGCAATAACTCCTCCATCCCCCCCACGGTTGGCCCATAATTTCAGGACTTGGTTCCCTTACACACCATCTTAGTATTTTTCTAGATAGTTTTCTTTAACCCGAAGTCTTATATCTAGAATCCTACATTAGAGACAGTATGGATCTCCTGGATAAAATAAAAGATAAAGTTTGGGATGCAAACTTTTGGTGGCTAACAATTGATGTGTGCAGTGTGTACACATCAATTAGGCATGATTTGGGAATCAAAGCAGTGGATTTTTTCTTTAATGACCAACAGCTCATATCTACAAATTTTTTAAGGTGGGCAATAGATTTTGCATTAAATCACAACTATTTTTGCTTTAACAAGGAATATTACCTACAGGTATGTGGGACAGCAATGGGGGAAACATTTGCCCTATCATATGCCAACCTATTTTTTTTTTTTTTAGTACAAATACATTGTGGATCAGCATAGAAATAAATTTGCCAAAAACCTGGATGTTTGGTACAGGTTTATTGATGGTGTGATTGTCATATGGAATGGCCCGAAAGAAGAAATTCCAGAATTCATGTCTTACCTAAACCAAAATGATCTGGGCTTACAGTTCACATATACATGTGATAAAGAACAAATTGTGTTCCTTGATTTGGAACTGAGGGAAGACATGGGGACCTAATAACCACTAAGGGACACAGAAAAAAATACCAATGCAAATAATATTATCCATGCCCATAGCTTACACCAAAAAAACTCATTAACTCAATTCCATATGATGAATTGGTGAGACTGAAAATAAATTGTTCTAATGAAAAGGATTCTGAAAACAAGCTGAGAGTCTTAAGAGTAGATTACTTAAGAGAGGCTATACTAAGGAAATGATAACAGATGTACATGGAAAAGTTAGGAATTTGAACAGGAGTGAGTTACTAAAACCAAAAAAGAAAAATGGGCTAGAAACACAAGTGATGAAAATAAAACTGTGACTTTTGTCACTGAATATACTCCAGTGGCAGACAGGGTAGATAATTTGGTCCATACATTTGGCCAATACTACTTACAGACCCTGTTCTAAAAAAAAATTCAGAGAAATCAAGGGTTACTTTCTCTAAGGGTGAAAACATAGGGGCAAAACTCACTTGTGTTGAAACCTGTGCACCATTAAGTAAATTCAACTGGTTGAGACATAAATCAAATGGTTTTCACAAATGTGGTAGGTGTAACATATGCCAGTATGCAAAAACAGGTAATATGTTTCATAAAGATAGCAGAAACTTAGAAATTAGACAGTTCATTATTTCTGTTGCACCAATTGTTGTCTATGTTTGCTGGTGTGATTGTTCTGTATATTATGTAGGAAGAACAACTAGAAGAACCAAACAAAGGATCCAAGAGCATGTGAGGGCTATAATCGATGGAAATATTCATAATTCAATTGGAGCTCATTTTTTGGAATGCCATCTTGGGAACCCTGAGTGTTTTTGATTTACTGTACTTGAACACATCCCCAGACATCCTGGGGGGGGGAATAGGGTCAACCTTTTGTCCCAGAAGGAAACAAAGTGGATTGTAACACTTGATACAATGACTCCGCTAGGTCTAAATGAAGAAGTGGATTTTACACCCTATTTGTGAACATCTAAAACTGTTCAACAATATGTGGCAATTCCCTGATATCTAACAGAAATTTTCTCTCCCACCCTCCCACTTTCTTTCCCAACCCCCCTGCCTCCCTTGATTCTAACTTACATTTTTGGTTGTACATTCTATTTCTCTGTATCACAATAATTACTTTTTAAACTTTTCATTTTATTTGTCTGTGTGTCAGTTTCTTTATAAATGATGTCCTGAAATATCTAAATAATAGCAAAGTGGATAGACTGACCACAAAGCACAGAGTAGGCCCTCTATTATATAGGACCCATAGGTACATCTAACCTTTCTTAAAAACAACTTACTTGTGATACTACTTTATAGGGCTATTTTACCAGCCTTGGGAATTATATCTTTAAAACTGTCTATGAGGGTTTCCAAAATTTTGCTTAGTTCCACCTTTCTTCTGTCTCTGAAAGTCCCTTTTTTTTTTTTAAGCTGCCGGCCACCTGGTGTTTCTCGGCCCAGTCATGGGCCATGGGCTTCCACTCCCCGCATCAGCCTCGAGCCCTCCGATACCCGTGGCTTGCCCCCCATGGTGGGGCTGCAGCACTCCCCCCTACATGCAGCAGTCCTTGGACTAGGTCGGAGGGCTGGCCCGGGGAGCTAATCAAAGCCATGGCAAGCTTCATTAGTGGTGGCCAGCAGCTATTTTTTCAGCTTTTCCCTTGGGGAGGCGGGGTCGTGCAATGACACCAGCGTCTGCCCTGCCACCTGTGTATGCGAGTGCCGGTAGCGGTGTGACTCCTGGCCTCGCCAGGGTCACCAATGCTTGACACTCCTCCCTCCCCCAGAGAAGAGGCAGCCCTAGGACGCTTAACCTTTCCCCGTCAAGTTTCTCTGGTAATCTCCCGGTCCGCCTCGAACCAGGGTCGCCAGCGTCAGCATGCGGAAATCCAACTGCCGGGCTACTGACACAGCTGAAAGTCCCTTTCTAAATATCTCCAATAGTAGTTAAAGGTCTATGATTATTTTGATATAAAGAAACCTTTATATCTCATAGCACATGTTATGTACTTTTGTGGAAAAGGTGGAAAAGGAATTTCCAGTAAATATTATTTGGAATTAAAAGAGGAAGAAACCCTCTTATTTTTCTTAATGAATTTCAAAGAAGAAGAATTGTTTGTATGTTTTGGAGGGCTTTCTATTTTCCCTATTATTTTTCCTCTTATTGTCCTTTGGACCTCCTTCTCTCTCTTTCTATAATCCCTGAAAATATTATTTAAAGAAATACAGAGAATGACCTTCAGCAGCAAGTTTGGCCTCCCATAAGTAAGACAGTTAAGAGTAACTGATATGTACTAAAAGGAAAAGTATTTATGTGTAGTAGGTTCTAGTACCTTTTCCGGGGGGTTTCATTGTTGATAATACAAAATATGTACAAAAAAATAAGAAAATAAAAATAATACATAATGAAAAAGAAATATTTGAATGAATAGAATCCTGTATAACTTTAAGTTCACCTGATGGAAACAAGCTACTACTTCATTTATTTATTTAAAGTATGAGCTAATCAGCTCATTAATTAAAGCACTATGCTGAGTAAAGTTTACTTAAATAACTGTGAAGTATCATTAGCTTGACAGAAAGTTTATTTTTTAACTATGTCATTTTCACATGGAGTGTGTTTCGTTTGTATTTCCTTATCGCATGTCACTAAATTGATCAATTGTTCTATCATTGTATAAATGTGGTCATATTTGTCTGTTCCTTAGATCTGCCCCTAAGGAAGACCCACTTGAGGGTTGAAGTGCAGGGCTTGGTCTCCAGAGGCACCCTGCCGAATTTAATAAATAAGCACTTGCTTTAAATAGAAATTTGTTCTGCTGAGTTTTCTTTTTTCTTCTTTGAATTCAGTCTCACTTTAGCAATCTTCCACCCCTCCAGAAATTCACCACTAGTACAAGATAAGTTAAAAATATGGGACAGAGGGAACACTATACAAGGAACCGCTTACTTCGAGAGTCTAGAGGAAATCTTGTCGTGACCCAGAGCCTTAGAAATAATTAATTGTAGGAGTTCCATGCGGACCCCCTCTGGTGTGATGTAATCAGACTCAAACCCACTTGACCCACTAGGATCAGGATTTATTCCATCCAAATCCTGCTCTGGAGCACTATTATAATCCTGGTGAGTCTCAACAACTAGGTCCAAGGAACCTACCTTAGTAAAATAATCATTAAAGGCATTAACAAGTCCGACCCCTAGAGGCATCATTACTCCATCAACTGCTACTTACTCACTGAGGAATGTTTATTTTTCCCCATTAGGTCAGAGATAATCCCCAGAACTTTCTTGGGTTCTGCCTGTGATTATTATCAAGTTTAGATCAAACAAATTCTTGTTTAGCTGCCCATACTTTCTTAGTATACAGGTTACGGGCCTGCCTACAGAGGACCCAATCATGGTCTAACAGTTTTTTTGGCCTTTACCCATTTTTTATCTCTGTCTCTCCTAGCTTTATAACATAGACTTTGACGGCAAATAAGGACCGCTTGGCCACCTAGTCTGCCCAATATAAAGTTCTGGGGAAATCTAAACATTCCCTTTGTGTTTAGTTTTCCTGGATTTTAATGATGCATGCTTATTACAAATTAGTAAGAATTTGTCTAAAAAATACTCCCAAGCTGCAGAAGCCGTGGGACTCAAATCCAATCTGGACCAATTAATATTTTCAACATCAAGCATGAATGAGATGTAATCAAACCGTCTAATGCATCTCCATGAAATACTAGATCCAGAGTCAGGCTTAATTATCTTATTTCTAACTGCGCAGATTACCTGATGATCTGAGAAGGATTCCGGAAGGACTCCAGCTCTCAGATATAAGTGGGGAAAATTTGCAAACATCAAATCCAACATAGTTGATTTTCTGGGATCTCTGTGGTTAATTCTGGTCAGATCCAGAATCAATTGAGTCAGGCCCAGATCAATTTGAAAATCAACTAAATCATGGTTTAAATCAATAGTTGAACAATTAACATTAAAATCTCTGGTTATAAGCAGTTTGTGTGTATGTCTATAGTCAAATAGAAATTCCTGTAGTACTTGAAAAACCTTTGTATTAACCTTAGGGGGTTTATATATACCCAGTAATAAAACAGGTTTCCTATAAGGCACTCAATCTCTATGGCCAGGGTCTCCAGGCCACATCCAGGAAAAGAACACAGGACTTCATGGGTAGTTAAGTTACAATCAGCATAAATAACACGCCCTCCCACATTTTTATTCCTATCCTTCCTGAACATCTGGAAATCCTTCAAGTCAATAAAGGTATCTTGGACTTTACCATCTAACCAGGTTTCAGTCAGGACCAAAATCCCAGGTTTAGATTATTTTACTCAATCCATTACTTCATCAGACTTTTTCCTAAAACTCCTGACATTGGAGTGGATAATAATCATACAGCCCTGTTTCAGTTTTAAGGCTTCTGAATCAAATCTAAGGGAAAGGAAGGGTTCGAACCCAAACCCCCAATTTCAGAGTTAGACATAGTAGGAGGGCCAGGATTTGGGTGTACATCTCCATAGGCCAACAAGCAGTTAATAAGAAAAGATATTAAGATGCCCCTCAAATTTAATTTTCTAGTTCTTAAATACACATAAGATAAACTTTTAATAATATTAATTCTTAATGCAGGAGAAATCTGAGTTACAATTCTAACAGGAAAAGCCTTAGAAAAGCATTAAAACATCCACTAGGCAAGATTTCAGCTGCAATACTAATAGTCTGACTATATTCTACTAATTTTAAATCAATAGAGGGACAAGGTTTTGAATCGGCTGATAACCCTGAATGAACACATGCTGTGTAATAAGAATGAAAAATGGCAAATAAAAATAAAAACACTAAAATGGAACAAACGGCCATTTTGAATGCAACCACCATAATTATTATAAAAAACAAAAACACTCTTCTACCCTATTCATACACCACAGAATGCCCGGGTGTTAAGCATTCAGAGTACAATAGCAGTACAAAATACAATAGCCCAAGACACACTTACCAGAGTTATAATGCTACAAGGCCCGGGTCATGACTGTGGGTTGATGCATGATTCTAAGTTAAATTTCTCTTAGGAGAGGTGCAGCCACTCAGTCTCGTGCCCAAAGGCTTGCACCTTCAGGCCAGCATAGGCTTTTAAAGTGTAGAGCCCTGCCTCTTCTTGTCTATGATTGGCTTATGACAGGTTCGCCTACAAATCCCCTCCAAACACCCAAACCGCAAGACACAGGATACTGGTTGCAGTCCACAAAAGCCGCTGCTCAAGGATGTCAGTTGCAGCACAGTTCACTCCAGGGCTTCTCTGGCAGTGTAGGTAGGCAGATGGAATATGACGCTAACCACTGGACACCGCTGCTCGAGTAGACATTCGCAGCACAGTTCCCTCCCATGTTAATTCATGTAAGGCAGGGTAGGCAGATGGAATTAGCAATACAGTTCACTGATGTTGTTGGGCTGGTGCAATATTCGTTGTTTGAATATGTGGCCATCCAAGGGGGTCCAGGTGCAGGCTGCAAGATCCTTCTCATGTATCAGCCTCCCAGTCATGAGAGGGATTTCCTGTGGAAGTAGCAGACTTTGTCGTGATCAGGTGTGGAATCACCCAGATGGCTAATTTTGGGTGACTTCAATGCCTGGGTCAATGGCAAACTCTCACAATTTGGATATGACTTCCTCCAGACAATGGAATCACTGGACCTGACACAAGTCATTACTTCTGCGATCCAAACTCAGGGCATACCTTGGACTTAGTATTCTCTCTGGAACTTGAGATAAATAAACTCAAGATTGATCCAGTCATTTGGTCAGATCATTGCACAGTGAAGTTCTCATTTGGTGCCCCCTTTGAGAGTCCTCCTCCTCCTGTGGAGTTGGTTAGTTTCCGCACATTAAAGGGTCTGACCCCTGAAGGACTAATGGTGAAACTGGACCTATTGAGTGTGCTGCAGGCTTGTGTGACAGGACCAGGGGAGGAGGTGGCAGCCTACAACAAGACACTCACTGAGACTCTTGATTCTGTGGCAGCAGTTCACATACAGCTGATGCTCTCACACTTGAGATCCCCATGGTTTGATGGGGAACTCAGGGAGCTGAAGACCTTGGGTTTAAGGTTAGAATGCGGCTGGTGGAGGTCCCATTCTGGGGATGATAGACTGGCTTTAAAGATTCATTATACTGAGTACCTAAGGGCAATCTCCCATAAGAAGGCAGAGTTCCTGTCCAGGGAGATTGTTGCAGCAAGAGACAGACCAGCTCAGATTTTCCAAATGGCAGATAAGCTTATCCATCCTTCCTGTCTCCAGCTGGTAAAAGCATTGTTTGCTGCCAGATGTGATGAGTTTGCTCTGTTTTTTGTTGATAAGGTGTCCTCCATCAAAATGGGTATCTCTGCAGTGGGATCTCACAGGGCTTGCAGTGTCAGTTCTGATAGAAAAACAGAGGCAATCCTCATGTCTGGTATGAGTTCAGCTCAGTGTGGGTGGATGAGGTTAGTGAGATAATCTCAAGCTGTGGCTGCATGCTGTGTACTTTCTCCAGGCCCAACATGTCTCTTAAATAGATGAGTGGGGTCTTTGGGCCCCGTATTTGCTAAGATAGCCCAGTGCTCCCTTTCAAGAGGGTTGTTCCCTGTTGCTCTTAAATCGGCATTAGCGAAACCCCTCTTGAAGAAACCATCTTTGGACTTAGACTGTCTCGCAAATTGCAGACCTGTCACTAACCTCCCCTTTTTAGGGATGGTTACTGAGAAAGTAGTAGTCATTCAGCTCGAGGCACATCTCGCTGCCTTTAACATTTATGAGCCACACCAGTCTGGTTTCCGGTCAGGACATAGTACAGAGACGGCACTAGTCAAGGTGCAGAATAATCTCCTCAGGGTGAGAGATTGAGGCAAATGGCCAGTTCTTATTTTTCCTTGATCTCTGCTCAGCGTTTGACACTGTGGAACATGGGGTGTTGTGGGCCACCTGTGGGATCTCTGGGACTTGCTGGTATTGTCAACAATGGGTTTGAGACCTTTCTTACAAGTAGGATGCAAAGGGATGTGAAGGGAACGTATTCCTCCTGCGCGATGCCCCTGTCCTGTGGAGTTTCCCAGGGTTCAATCCTCTCACCCATGTTATTTGCAGTATACATGCTACCCCTGGGTGATATCATTAGATACTACTGTGTGGGTTTTCACTGCTATACATTTGATACCCAACTGTGTATGTCATTTGTACAAGGGACACAGTGTGCGGTCTTGGTTCTGAATCTTTGTCTGGCTGAGAAACAGGACTGGATGTCCTCCAACTGGCTGATGCTCAATCCTGATAAGACGGAAGTATTGGTGACTGAGCCTGGTTGCTGGCAGGGAACTGTGGGGGGGGAGAGGAGACTGGAGTAGCGCTTGGTTCCTCCTCTCTAACCATCTCAGGCAGGGTGAAGAATCTGGGCATTATTTTTGATAGTGAACTGACGCTGGAGGCTCAGGTGTCACTCATTGTCTGTACTCATTTTTACCATCTTAGAAATATCACTCAGATAGAAACCTTCATCCCACCCAGTGACCTGCTCTCACTGATACATGCTTTTGTTATGTCTAGACTTGGTTACTGTAACGTCCTTTACCTTGGGTTAAATAGAGAGCCTACTTGCCTGCAGTTGGTGCAGAACAATACAGATAGGTTGCTGATAGACCAGCCAAGGTCTTGTCATATAACCGGTCTTGCATGAACTGCACTGGCTACCAGTGAGGTGGTGGATCTCCTTTAAGGTTGGCTTGCTGAACTACTGGGCCCGAACTACCTGTAAGACCCTCTGTCTCCTCACCAGACCTCCTAACCCCTCTGCTACTCTGAGGTGGGCCTCCTAGCAGTTCCCAGGGTTCAGTCAAAATCTGCGGGTGAGAGGGGCTTTGCTATTGCTAGCACAACCTTGAGATGGGGCTCTGAACTGTATAGAATTGTATAATGCACTGTTCATATCCTTGGTGACTCTATGTATATATTTTGTTTACTGACTGCTTGTGTTATGTTCATCTGGTTCTACCTGATTCTGTGTAATGCCTATCTTGTATCATGTTGTCCTCTGTATGAACTTGTATGTCATTACACTCTCACAGGTTGTACCTGAAAATAGGCAAATGTCTTGTCTAGTGTACTTACATGGTTAACAAAAGCTAAATAAATAAATAAATCCCTGCGGGAAGTCCCCTCACTGGAGGCCTTTAAGAGGGGTCTGAAATCCCATCTTTTTGCAGCAGCTTTTAATTTATCCTAGCATCCAGGCTATAAAATGTTATGATTATTCTCTGGATATTGTATTATTTATTTTGTTTTAATTTTATTGCAGTTATTTTTGATCGTTTGATTATGTCAGTTGTTGATTTTATGAGTTTTTGAGGTAGTATATGGTGTGAGACTTTTGTTGCTGTCATGTACATTGCACAGCTCGGAGTCCAAGAGAATGAGTGCTTTATAAGTAAAGTTTTGCTTGCTTGGCTTTTACTTGCAAACTAAAGTGAGTATAAGAGAAGAAGATTTTAACTTTTCCAAGAGAGTGGTGAATCTAAGTGCTCAATGCTTATGCAGAGACAATGAACAAGAAGAAAACACAGTACCTCAAGTTAAGCTATGAGAAATGTCTGGTTACCAAGAAACCATAGGTACCCTGGGTAGCAGAGTATTGGAGAAATCCTATAGTACAAATTGAACATTTATGTGCAGCATTCAAATTCACCGCTGTTTATGAAACACAGGGAGTGGGGCATGATAGACCTAGAGCTCCTGCCAACCTTAAATGACTGCGTTTGCCATATTAATATTACGGACAATTTTCTGACTCCAGAAACTGCCTGGTAAGAGGACAATTTCTATTAGAAAACACGCAAAATATAATATTATATACAGTATATATTTAAAAAATCTAGATTTACTAGCGGCACCAGTGGCTAGTTTAACTTTACAAAAGGGAAACAACCCATGAAAGAAAAGGAAACTGCACAGCATTTGCACCAGACAGAGATAATAACACTTATTTATTTACTAAAATGTTTCACCAGGAAGGCACACTGTGTGACAAGTCGCTCATCTCCCAGTGTGACCTGGGGGGAAGGGGTATAATAGGAGTGAAACATTAAACATTCAAGTTACAGGATCAACATTAACATACAGCTGTAAGGCAGGTGTTACAAACAGTGTTACAACAGTGTTGCACATAATAGTTAGAAAGAGTGGGCAATAATAAGTGCTGGGTTAATAAGTAAACAAGTGCTATGTGAAAGAAAAGGGGAAAAGGAGAGGAAGGGGTGAGTGGGAGGAAGGGAAGAGTTGTGTTCAAGTTACATTCACGTTACAAGATCAACTTTAACATACAGTTGCAAGGCAGGTGTTACAAACAGTGTTAAAACAGTGTTGTGCATAATATATAGAAAAAATAGACAATAATAAGTGCCGGGTTAATAGTAAATGAGTGCTTACTTGAAAGAAAAGGGGGAAAGAAGAGGGAAGGGAGAGTTGGAGGGATGGTGGGGAAAAGGGAGTAGATGAGGGATACAAGCTCCTTGCTAATGGTTCAATGACAAAGGGACTCCTTTTTATGTTGGCTTGCCGAGCTTAAGCGCAGGACAACATATTGGGAGAGTGGAGATTTGGAGGCACGGCTGCTGTTGGGTGAATGCAGGGCATGCATCAGTAGGTGAGTACCTCATTCCCCAATAAGCCAGCATGCTAGTGCTGACACCAACATTATGGAAAGTGGACAAAACTTCTAAACAAAGTGCCGCTGCAATCAGAGACAAGCTCGTCATGCTGCGGAATAAAGACACACCTCCGTACGTGCCTTTGCAAGGCAAACATTTCAAAACATGGTGCGAAGCCCCGCATGGCAGGTGAAGCTGGCGCCCCCCTTGTGTGACACGCCCCGACGGGGAGCCCACCTCCATCAGCATCACCCCCAACTGTTGAATGCCGAGGGGTGCCCAATCCCCTCAGCTCGCGCTCCCTCCCGACTTTGTTTGCGGCGGGGGTGCCCAATCCCAGCGGCATTAACCCCCACCGTGTTGTGTGCCGACGAGGGTGCCCAATCCCTGTCGGCTAATGACCCCCAACCCATTTTAGGTGGCATGCTGGGAGCCCACCCCAGCATGCCAAAACAATCCGTGACGCTTTCTCTACCTAGAATACAACGGTCCTCGTAGTCTCAGGTCCACCCTCCCCCACCCGCATCCACCCACTGCACACCCTGCCTCCCTCACCCTCCCACCCCATACTTACCTCCGGAGTCCGCGCGACGATCTTCGTAGTGAACCGGGAATATGTCTGCACTCTTCAAAGCTGACCATGAACGGAGGAAATGCCGGTAAGCTGTATAATGGAGTGAATAGAGTTTTTCAACTTTGTTGCATATCTCAGCCATTTCTTGGACTTTTTGCACCAAATTTTCAACATGGGGTTTTTGGGGCCCCTCCTCATGAATTCTGTCACTGTCATGGCGTTTATCAGCCTTGAAAGGTGATTTTGCAGTCACTGCGCGAAATCACCTTTCGGGGCCCATTAACGAAATGACAGTGGCGGTGTTCATGAGTGCCTTCTTAAAAGCCTAAGTTCCAAATTTGGTGGAAAAACCAACAAATGCCTGTTTTATTTAGCTGCAAGCAGTAAAGTTGTTACTGTTATACTCGTAACTTTGCAATATTCACAATATTTTACCGTCGATTTCAGCATTGTCATTTTTGTACACCTCCTTGTGAACAGAACAGCTGTCATTTTCCACATCCTGCCCGAAATGTGTTTCCGCACTTCCGGCACACAATAGTGCAGTCGCTGTGGGAAATCAGTGTTTGGGCCAGATCATGAAAATGACAGTGACACAGTTCATGAGCAGAGGACCTAAATTGCCTATGTTGAAAATTTGGTGATGATACTCTATAAAATAACTGTGTTACGAGCATGCTTTGGCAGATTGCACGTACGCTCATACCGTGTGCATTTGTGATATTTTCAGTCTGTATTTTCACCATTGCCATTTTCCACACCTCTTGATGAATAGTACAGCTGTCATTTGACATATCATGCCCAAAATGTGTTTCGCACTTCCGGTGCAGAATAAGCGTGGTCATGAACGTAAATCACTTCTTGGGATACTTTGAGGAAATAACAGTAACACTGTACATGAGCAGAGGTGCTAAAATGCCTATGTTGAAAATTTGCGCCGAATGCCCACAAAATGGCAGTGTTGCAAGCGTGCATTGCATATTTCCCACGCACCCTAATAGCTTCGCAAATTTGGTATATTTACATGCCACATTTTCAACACTGGCATTTTTTTCCACCTCCTTATGAACTGTGCAGCTGTCATTTCTCACATCCTGCCCGACATGTTTTTCCGCACTGCACTACCAAACACCCAAAGGGACACCCTACTGCTTGTCACTCTCTGCACGGTGGGGGTGGGTTGGCATCAGTTCAATACTTCACTGCCATTCCTATGATGCATCTATCTAACTCCTGCACTACCAATGCCAATGCCAGCAAGCCAACATTAGGCATTGACAAATGCTTGTTTTTCATGATACAGCAAAACAGATATGCAACACACAAAGCTAGGTGCCCCCACTGAAACCCAGCATTTTGCTCCTTAGTTGTAATATGGGCAATGCTAGCAAGCACATTTATCTTTGTTTGGCGAAGCACTGCTGCTTCCTTCCCACGCTGCTGTTGCACTGAGCATATAGTGGTTCCACAGAGCAGTCCTTGCTTCCCTTGTTGCTGGAAACAACTCTTGTAGTGACCACCACTTACAGTATATGGGGTTCTACTCTGTGGTATAATGAAGCCATAAAAATAGAGACCTGATAAAGTATTCAGATTATGCTTAATAATTACAGATGAATTACACTGAAATTCATAGTGGATTCAATATATTTTTAATATGGAGTACCTTAACATTCCTCAACTGGTGTACTGTCCTACCCCCATTGTATACCCGTATTTATCACTGATATTTGCTGTGTTCCTGGTATGTTCCCCAGCTACTTCCAATACTGTACAAAATGTTCTGGATTCCTCTCCTAAAAGTGAACATATTATTTTGGGGATTTCATTGCAAACCAGTCTGATGGAAATAAAGCTCTCATTCTGCCATGCTTCACTCTAGGAGAAAAGCATTAAATTTCGCCTACTTGATTACGTCACCTACCTGTTTCAACACCAGATCTTCCAACCATAGTGTAATCGACTGACTCCTTGCATCTCACCCTCACAGACTAGTAAAAGTTGATACCCTTCCAGATAATTTCAGTGACCATTGCACTGTTGTGTAAGGAAGATTAGAACTCTTGAAGACCCTTCCAGAACTGTTCTGGGTAAGCCATTTAAATCTTTCCACCTAGATAGTTTCTTGCTAAATCTTCATCATGTTGATTGGGTCACTACCCTCTCTTCATCCAACCCTGACAAGCCTTTAATTCACTTTCTTCTCATGTTTAACTTAGTCTGCAATAATCATGCTCCCTTCAAGCATTATCTTATTATTTTTAGTAGAATTATTTACTGGGTGGGGGGATTGGTGTGAGTGGCCTAGGTTGGTGTTGAATGATGGAACGTGATTAAGAAACTACACTGTATTAGTGTTAGTTATGTTGCTGTGAGTGCTTAGAGTTTAGAGTGTGTGTACTGTTTTACTGTGGGTTGTGGGGGGACTTGAATTGATGAGTTAAGAGGGTGAGGTTTCTTCTATTATCTTGTTGGTTAGGTGGCATCATAAGTTTGGGTTTTGGGGCCCTCGTGCTTAGCTACTCCCTATCCCAGCTGCTGAACCTCTGCCCCATCTATGACCTACCCACCAGTGGTACCATATAGGCATTACATGGAGGTGGGCACTGTAAGGCAGTCAGATGCTAGGTGGCAGAGTGCAGAGGGTGCTAATGAAGGGGGGCACTAAAGGGCTGTTGAGGACAAGGAGGCATCCAGGGATGAAATGGGATGTAGAGTAAGGCCAGACGTGGTTGGCTCCCACATTCAGTCTATTCCCACCAGGCCAAGTGAGCAGGTGATGGTATGGCCAGCTGCCTCCATCTGGCAGTACTTCACACTGTCTGATCAACAAGGGACAAGACTGCCATTATGGCAGACTTAATGTCTTGATCATCCCTTGCTCTGGCTTGCAACATGGAGACCTGGTTGAGTGATGACTCTTCTTGACTTGGAGGTGGCAGTCATCCCAGCAGGATACTCCATGGTTTACTGCCTGTGGGAGGAGGGGAGGCGGTATCTACTTTAGTTCACAGTTGAACCTTAATGTACACTCAGTGGGAGAATCTTCATCATTTTAATCATGGGGGTTCAGATGCAGCCTGCAGGATCCTTCTTGTGTACTGATCTCTAGAGTGCGAGAGAGATGTCCTGCAGGAAATTGTGGACTTCATCGCCTAGAGGGTATTGGGGTTGCCCAGATGGTTGGTTCTGGGCAACTTTAATGCCTGGCTCAATGATGAACTCTCACAGCTTGTTAAGGATTTCTTCCAGTTGATGGAACACTGAGCCTAGCACAAGTAGTTACTTCTGTGACTCACCAACACAGACATGCAGTTTTTTCCATGGGGTTCAAGATTAACAATCTTGAGATGGATCCGGTCAGTTGGTCACATCATTGCACAGTCAAGTTCTTATTCGGGGGCCCCCCTCATAGTCCACCTCCTGTGGAGAAGGTCCACTACTGCCCTTTATGGGGATGTCACCAGAAGGACTCCAGGTGGTGATGGACCCTTGAGTGTGATAGCAGCATATGAAACAATATCAGAGAGGTGGTGGTGGCTATTATAGGGCCATTGCCTCAACCTTCAATTCAGTGACACCAGTAAGTATATGACCCGGGTTTCTTGCCTGAGAACCCTGTGGTTTGACAGGGAACTCAGGCAGTTGAAATCCACTAGTTGGAGGTTAGATCATTGTTGGAGAGCCAGGACTAATGAGGACAAACTGGTTTTGCATACAGTAGCATGCCGTGATTAGCACCTTGGTAGCACTCCATGATCGTATAGTAACTTCTGTTCGAATCCGAGTCACAGCAGTATGTCAGTGTTCTGATATGGCAGAGGGGTGGCTTGTTTTAGGAGGAAGTAGGCTGTTGGTTAACTAGGATCTGCAGCTTATCCTATAGGTAGGAAAATGGGCAGATTGGGTGGGCCAAGCAGTCTTTATCTTTCATCAAAGTCTATGAGTACCATAGGGAAATCTCCTGTAAAAGGCAGTATTCCTGTCCAGGGAGATTGCTGTTGGGGGAAACCGACAGGACAGCTCTTCCAGACTGTGGACAGGCTACTTCATCCTGCCTGTTTACAACAGCTGAGACCTTGTTCTTCCACAAAGTGTGACGAGCTTGCTCAGTTCTTCTCGGACAGAGTGTCCTCTATTTGCTGGGATCTCTCCAACTGGCTTGTCTTCTGGCAGAATCGAGCAGGGGTAGAATGAGTACACTCCTCTGGTCTGGGGAGAGTTTAGTCTAGTTCTGGTGGATGAGGTTTGTGGTGTAATAATTTCAGAGCCTGGTCAGAGGTTACCGAGGAGGTGACTGGGCTTTTGCTTAGCCCCTCTAGGTTGATAGCCTCTGCCAAGGTGAAGAATATGGGGTGATTCTGGATGAGAAGCTGACATTTGAGGCTCAGTTGTCAGCAGTAGTTCAGAATAGCATTTATCATATCAGGAACATGATCTGGATTAAAGTCTTGATCCCCCAGAAGACCTGCCATCACAAGTACTGCATTTGTGACATCCAGGCTTAACTACGTTAATACCTTTTACCTGAGGCTCAGTGGAGGTATCCTAGGATGCTTGCAGCTAATGTAGATCCTAGGAGGCTTGTAGCTGGTGCAGAATGCAGCGGCCAGGTTATTGACAGGACTTCCCAGGTTCTGTCATGTGACCCCAGTCCTGCATGATCTGCACCGCTGCCGTGAAGTGGGACACCTTCAAGGTCAGTTTGTTAACCTATAAGGCCCTACACAGACTGGGCCCTAGTTACCTGTGGGATCTCTTGACTCCTTATCACCCTCTCACTCCTCTGCTCCTCCTAGGTGAGCCATCTGGTAGTTCCAGGGCAAGGCTGATGTCATCAGGTGACCAAGCATTTCAGGGAGGCCCCCTCAATGCAGGCTTTTAAGAGGGGCTTTAAGACCTATCTATTTAATGAGGCCTATGGCTCCATCTAGTAGCCTCTTTTAGTTGGATTCCACTTTTTTATGAGTATTCAGTATGTATTTACTTGTTTATTATCTATTTATGATGCTTTATGCTCAGAATATTTTATTGTGTGTAGATTATCTGTTTATTTTCTGAGAAGTGCTCTCAGCCCCTGGGAAAGGGTGTTGTATAAATAAACTACTACTACCACCACCACCACCGCTAATACTACTGCTATTACTACCACCACCACCACTACTACTACCCTACTACCACCACCACCACTACTAATGCTACTACTACTACTACCACCACCACCACTACTACTGCTACTACTACCACCACTACTACTACTACTACTACCACCACTGACACTACTACTGCTACTAGCACCACCACTACTACTATTGCTACTGCTATCATTGCAACTACTACTACTGCTACTACTACCACCACCACTATTACTGCTGCTACCACCACTACTACTGCTACTATCGCCACCACCACTACTACTGCTACTACCACCATTACCACTACTACTAGTTCTACTACTACCACCATAACTACTACTGCTACTACCGCCATGACCACTACTGCTACTACTACCACCACCACCACTACTACTGCTACTACCACCACTACTACCACCGCTACGACTACCACCACCACCAACACTACTAACTTCAGGAGAACCATCTGATCAACAAGCTTTCACAAAACTCTGACATGACTGTACTAACGCCAGCTAAAGCCACCAGCTTTCAAAATCATTTTTTATTCTGTGTCTGGAAAGCTGTTCAATACCTCCTTTATGCTTCCCTTCCTCTTCAAACTCACAGACTGACACCAGCCACTCCATATCGGCTGAGGCGTTAAACCATTTCTTCATTGATGGTCCCATGTCACTCATTTCTCCTTCATCTGTCCCCAGCCTGCCCCCATCGGCCAGTAGCGTAGCAACTTCCCAGAGGGCCTGGGTGCAAGACGATGTTACAGGGCCCCTCCCCAGTTCTGAATAAACATCAAAATTATGATTTGGGCCCTTCAAACCTCATGGGCCCGGGTGCCAGTGCACCTCCTGCACCCTTGTAGCTACGCCTGCCATCAGCTTCAGCCCTTGGAGTTTCAACCGATCCCCTATTCTTGTAGACGCTCTCCAAGAACTATCCTTTTGAATGTTTTGTCAAGTGATGGTTCTGATGGCATTTCATGCAGACTCCTAGCCCTAGGGGTCCAGTCCTGGCAAGTTCCATCACTCATATGTTGAATTGTTCCCTGGCCACTGGCCCTTCCCTTCCAAATGAAACACTCTATGGTTGTTCCACTTCATAAAGGTGGCACCACTGATGCCCCAACAAGCTACCGTCCCATGTCTCTGCTTCCTTCTCTCTCCAAAATACTTGAGAGATTGATCAGTAGGCAGCTCACAAATTTCTTTGACAAATCAGGACATCTTGCTGATTTCCAATTGGGCTTCTGTCCAGTTCACTCTATCTCTGTTCTCCTGTTCAGAATCACTGACCATATTCACTTGCACATGGATTCATGTCAAGGGGCTGATGCAATGTTAATTTTTTGTTTTTTGCTCCTCCCCAAGCCTCCAGCCAGCTACTTCCTTCAGGCCACCAAGACCCACCGCTGCCACACATCCCCTATCACCATCTGACACCCCTTCAGTGCCATGATCCCCGGTTAGCCTGATGTAACCCTTCATTGGGTGGACCCGTCCCCGCTGTGGGAGCGGGAACTGGGGGGAGGAGAAACGCCCACAGGCATCTAGTATGCATACCAAGCATGGTGGGGTCAGCATGGACATCTCCGGGCTACTGTGGTGATGGAGACTGGTGGCCATTATCTTGGTCGGTCAAGAATGAATTTTCCACTTGTCTCCCAATCTCACCCACCCCTCCCACAAAGGGCCAGCCACGGTGGCATCCTGGGAGTGGGGGTGTTCAGTGGCATTTCAAGGCCTCACACTGCCAAGGACGCCACCCCAAGCCACCTCCTAGGGCCAAAAACAGCGGTCCTAAGCCCACTCCCCAAGAGGAAGCACCCTAAGGACACTCTAAACTCCCTCCCACTGGACCCGTTCCTGACACCTGGGCTGGCGTGAACCCAGGTCACCAGTATGCCAAGTGAATGCCTCCACCTGGCACCATGGAGCTGGCCTGTTGCAATATTCATTGACCCAACAAAAATGTCCAATATAGTAAATCACACTCTGCTCCTAGCCAGACTTGCAGTTTTGTATGTTTCTTCCTCTTTGTTAATCTGGTCAAGCCCTACTTATCAGACAGATCCCAATTAGTTAAACTAGGAACAACTATTTCTCCTCAGCTAGCTGTCTCTTTAGCGATACCACAAGGGTCCATCCTGAGCCTCCTCCTCTTCTGTTTTTGTAAATGATCTCCTAACTCCCTAACCATTTGAAAATGTCACATGTATGCTGGTGATACCACCATCTTCTCCTCCAGCTCCTCACTCTTATCCATTGAGAAAACATTTTGGAGTGACTTTGGCAACATACAAAAATGGTTCCTGAGATGCAAATAAGCTTGCCATGAATCAGAAGAAAACTATATGCTTTTTGGCACAGACCACTGGCTTTGCTCTGCCCCTCCTACTTGGAAGTTACATTCTTTATCAGGCACCATCACTGACTATGTAACTTCTTATCAATACTTGGGCATGATCCTTGATTAACACCTCATTTACTCCCTCCACATTAATTACATTGTGAGTGTTTCTCCAAACTTGGGGTCCCTATATAGAGTAAAATACTGTCTTCCTTTAGCACAAGGAAAACAGCAGTTGAACATTCCCTCTTCTCCCTACTTGACTATGGGGATGTGGTATTCACTGGAACCCTCAACACTACACTATCCAGGCTCTCCCTCTTCTCAACATCCTTTGCAGATTTGCACTGGCTTGTCCTCCTCAAACTCACCACTGTACTATGTACAAGGAGCTAAATTGGGCCCCTCCTGCAAGGCACTCTCCATAATACCCTGATAGGTGCTAAATACTGGTTGGGCAAACTACTGGAACACCTTGGTGAGATAGTCACTCCTGTCCCCAATGTATCCTACTTCTATGGTCAGAGGTAGGAAACTGATTGGAAATTAGAGTTGCTCGTTGTGGGAAGATAGGCCTATGTCTTTTATTAATGTTCCTATGTAGGTGCTGTAAGACACTCCCGAGATAAGACATTGTCTCTTTAAGAAGGCCTTTAAAAAGTGAAGAAAAATAACAAGAATTTCTGTTAAAGCCAGCTTAGGCCTGGCACTTATCTAAATAAGGAATAGACAGGTTTATGACCATAAAAGTCATAATTCTTAGCTAAAACTGGGCATTTAGTTTCCAGTAACAGGAAGAGGTTAGGAGGATGGCCTAGGTCAAGGGTTCAAGCCAAATGCATAGACCAGATGTTACAGGGTTTGACATGGAACCACAGTGACACCTGCAAGATATGGGTAAACTGCTGCACTCCAATCTCTGGATAGCTAGAGATACACTCCATCACAAAAGTGATGGGTGGGGCTTGAAAATGACCAGACTTTATGTAACAGACCCATCTTGAAATCGGGAATTCTTCTGAAGGTTTACAGAGGAGAAGGTACATTACTGTAGCTTAAAGTTAAAACCCTGAGAAGGACTTTTTCCTTAGACATTTCAGAGCTGAAAGAACTTAAGCTTTTATATATATGGGTTAAAGTATATGATAGGTCTTGGACATACTTTTAGAACAAGACCTGTGTTTTGTGGAAAACTGATTTTCACATACCAAACAGAAATTCTGATTTTAAGTCAGAATTTGGGAACAAGGACTTCACTCTTCAAGATAAACCCTGAGTTTTGAAAAAGGACACTCAGAGACTGATTTTAATTCCAAAAATGTTGTGTTTCCCAAAAACTTTTCACCTACACAGAGAGAAGGTTATTCTAAAAAGGACTATTTTCTGGACTTTGAAACCTCAGAATCAGGTATGGTTTAGAACAACAGTATATAGTGTTTTCAGTAAACCATCTAGTGTTATTTTGGTATTGTCTGTAGTTCAATAATCTTCCAAATTGTAGAATTTACTCTGCTGTTTTTGTTTAAGCAAACTTTTATAATTTTATGAACTCTTCCTGGGGTCTGATTGTGTGATCTAAAATTTTAAATAGAAGGGTTTTATAAAGACTGTATGCCTTGTTAACTAGAAAATAGTGACCACTTTCAGCCTACAGACTACTTAGGCAAGAGGCTGCCAGTGGCAGTGGTGGGATTCAAACCTGAACGTAGTACAGAGCCAGGGGGACTTGAAACTATGGTTTCTACCATCCCACTGAGAAAAGGATGGTTGCTGATTCTTCCTGAACCTTATAACTGCTCACAAGTTCTGTAAAAAGGGGGACCTCCCTGCAAACAGGGGGTCCTGCTGCGCCCATCCCCACCGAGGTTGGGCTCGTGACAGATTTGGTGCCAGCTACTGGGATTTTGAATGGTCTTACAAAACCAACGTACAATCAAGGGCAGAATTTGGAAAGGGGAAAAAGAAATGTGTTTGCAGACAATAGACCCTATCCTGTTTGATTTTTTTTGAGCAGAGTAGTGTAGTATAGAAGAATGTCTTCTCAGTACAACACTATGAATCTGGAACAGCTGAGGAAGATCTGTATGGAAAAGGCATTCCTAGTGAGAACAAAAATAAAAAGCAATTTACAGAGGCCCTTATGGCAGCTGAGACTGCGGATGTCCCACCATACTTAGAGCCACAGGTGGTGACTTCAATGGCCCAGAGGAGAAGGAGCCATCCACAGACAAGGAGCTGGAGCTGAGCAGGCTGTGGATGCAGGAGAAACAGCTTGAGAATGAGCACAAAAGGTTTGAGATGGAGCAAAAATAGTTTGAGATGGAACTACAGGAAAGGCAGCGACAGAGGGAGGCCGAGGTGGAGGAATGGCAGCGACAGAGAGACAAACAGCAACGCCAGAGGGAGTTTGAGCTGAAAAGCTGAAGCTCCAACAGACAGTAACCCCAACAACACCCGAGCAGGTAAATGGTGGGGGTAGGTCTGAAACTCCAGGACTGGGGTACAAGTTAAATTCAAAATTAATGGCTGAGCTTAAAGAGGGGTAGGATATGGACATGTTTTTAAATTCTTTTGAAAAGGTCTGTACCCAGGCCAATCTGCCCAAAGAGACCTGGACTTTTCAACTGTCTCCACTGCTAGCTTACTGGCAAGGGGAGGGAGGGAGGCATTGGGGCAGATGGACAATGTTGACAGTAAAGATTTTGATAAGTTAAAAACAGCTTTATTAAAAAAATATGATCTGAACCCTGATGCATACAGAGCAAAGTTCTGGAAACTCCGAAAGTGGCTGGAAATGAGCTTTGAGGAAGTAGCCACTAAACAGCATCAATATTTAAAATGTTGGTGGGAAGGGGTAAAAGCAGATTCTGTTGAAGCTATTGGAAGAGGTGGTATTGCTTGAACAGTTTTATTAGATTTGCTCACCTGAACTAAAGCTTGGGCTGCAGGACCAAGATCCTAAGACTGCCAAAGAGGCTGCAGAGCTGACAAATTGCCATGCTCAAAGCAGGGCTGCTCCCAAGGGAAATACAGGGACAAAAGGGAAAAGTGGGCATTTTGGACAACCAAAAACCAGAGGGCCCCTGCGAAAAGAAGGGAACCCCCAGGTGCCCAAAAGGGAGTTTGGGGACAAGAAAAATGATGAATGATGGTACTGTAAACAGCTAGGCCACCTTTCTAGGCAGTGTCCAAAGAAGGCCCAGAAGGTAAAAGAGCCTATGTAAACTGAAACAGTTGGCCACTGTATCTCTGATGCTATCCCTGACAATATGAGGGGGCACATTCACCCAGTCATGGTGAATGGGGTACAGACTAGAGGGCTAAGGGATACAGTAGCATCTCTTACCCTGGTGAAAGGGGATCTGGTGGGGGTTGAACAAATACTGCCAAATCAGTTTGTCTTTGTGAGGGATTACACAGGGGGAAAAGAAAACTTACCAATTAGGCAGTGTTATCCTGGATTGGGGAGCTGCAGGTGAAGGGGTTAGGAAGGTGGCTGTAGCTGACAAACTCACTGTAGATGTTTTTGTGGGGAATGATGTTCCACTGAAGGTGGTTTGTGTTGTGACCTGTAGCCAAAAGGATAGGGGCTCCCGTGATCTTCAGGATCACATAGAAATTCAGACAGGAGAGATCGGGAGACAGGCCAGCCAGCCTGTGGCTCTTGCAAAAGAGGGCGATAATAGGGGGATGAAACTTCCCCTAGGGGCAGTTAACCAAACCGCTACTTGAGTTTGCTCTCAGAAGAAAGGGGTGAACATAGCCCAGGAGAGGAGGAAGGTTATGATACTGAGTCCCCACTGACATAGCTATGGACCTCAACCTGGGAACTGATAGGGACATGCCCCATGCTCTGGGTAAGTGGGAAGACTTAGCAGCAGCACAACAGACAGACCCTAGCTTAAAGAAGCTGAGGGCCTGTGCAGAGTCTGCTGGGATACTGGGGGGTGATGGAAAACATAGAGTGTATTGGGACAATGGGCTGTTATACACACAGGATATCAGGACAGAGGGAGGGGTGATGCTCAGGCAGCTTGTTGTTCCCCAGGAATACCGTGCGTTATTGCTCAAGGTAGCTCATGATATTCCCATGTCCGGACATTTGGGCATTGAGCATACTATGCAGTGCTTAGCCCACAATTTCTATTGGCCCAATATTAACAAGCAGGTAAAGGAATACTGCAAATCTTGTCACTGATGTTAGGAAATAGGAAAAGCTGGAAGCTAAGCCGAGGCTGCCCTGATTCCCTTACCACTTGTGGAAGAGTCATTTCAGTAGGTTGGAATGGATATTGTGGGTCCTTTGAATATCCCAAGTTCCACAGGAAAAAGGCATATATTGACAGTCATCGATTACGCTACCCGCTACCCCAAAGCCATTGCGCTGTCCTCCACTAAGGCAGACAAGATGGCAGACACTTTGTTGGGGATTTTCTCCCATATTGGATTTCCATAGGAGGCTATTTCTGATCAAAGGGGTAACTTCATGTTGGACCTAATGACATGTTTGTGGGAGAAGTGCGGTGTTGTACAGAGGCACACGACACCTTACCACCCACAAACCACTGGTCTCATAGAGAGATTTAAGGTGACCCTAAAACCTATGCTTATGGCATTTGCAGAACAGCATGGGTGGGACTGAGAGAAATACCTGCCCCACCTGCTGTTTGCCTACAGGGAAGTGCCACAAGAGTTGACCGGGTTTTCACCCTTTGAGCTCTTGTATGGATGCAGGGTGAGGGGGCCCCCTAGATTTATCTACGAGAGCACTGGGAAGGTAAGCATGCCACCCAGGGACTTCCATGGTGGAGTATGTGTTAAAGTTCAGGAGGTGCTGAAGTAGCTTATGGGCATGGCCCAGAACAACCTCGGCAGCTGCCCAGAAAAAAACAAAGACCTGGTAAGATCATGGAGCCAGAGCTCACTTGTACGGGGTAGGACAGGAGGTAATGGTTCTGATCCCAGTCCAGAAGGACAAGCTGCAAACTGAGTGGGCAGTGCCATACAAGGTGGTCTGGCAGTTAAACAATGTTAATTACATTGTAGAGTTACCTGACCGAAAACACACTCACAGGATGTATCATGTGAACATGATGAGTCCATATTTTAACAGGTCTGACATGGTACTTGCGGTCTGCAGTCCTGGGGATGAGCTAGGTGGGGAAGACCCCCTTCTTGACTTGTTAGCTGAAAGCAAGCAGGCATCATCTGTGGAGACCATCATGCTGTCACCCTAGTTGACACCTGGACAGGCTCAGGAATTGAGGATTGTTTTGCGAGACTGTGTCCCTTTATTTATGGCAAAGCCTGGATGGATACCGCTAGCGTTGCATGACGTAGACACGGGGACCCAAGCACCCATATGTAGAACAGCTTACCAGGTGTCAGAGACAGTCCTCAAGGACATTAGGAGGGAGGTGGGGGAGATGCTGGATTTAGGGGTGATCCAGAAATCCCACAGCCCCAGGGCCTCACCTGTAGTCCCTGTACCAAAACCAGATGGGACTACATGGTTCTGCATAGATTATCATGGGCTTAACGCCATCACAAAATCTGATGCCCACCCAGTGCCATGCACAGATGAACTGCTTGACAAACTGGGAGGGTTGACATACTTGACTACAGTAGACCTGACAAAGAGGTACTGGCAGGTGAAACTGACTGACAGCTAGGGAAAGGTCAGCATTCATCACCCCAATTGGCATGTTCGAGTTCAAGGTCATGCCCTTTGGGATGAAGAATGCCCCTGCTGCCTTCCAGCAGTTAGTAAATCAGGTGTTACAGGATACGAAGAACTTTGCAGTCACCTACCTGGACGATACTGCTATCTTTAGCAATAATTGGAAGAACACCTGAGGAAGGTGTTTGGCGAATACAGGCTGCAGGTCTGACTATTAAGGTGAAAACTGCCAGATAGCCATGGCAGAAGTCGCTTATCTGGGACATGTGGTGGGGCGAGGCCAGCTCCACCCAAATCAAGTGAAAATAGGGCGACTGCATCATGGCCCATGCCTGAATCCCAGAGACAAGTCAGGAACTTTCTTGGGACAGCAGGGTATTATAGAAAATTTGTTCCAACTACAGCTCCCTGGCTGCTTCTTTATCTGAGTTGTTGACAAAAAATAATAGGAGGTTAAAATGGGGCGCAGACTGTGGGCAGGCCTTCACACAGCTGAAAACCTTGCTGTGTAGGGCTCTAGTGCTGTCTAGCCCAGACTACAACAGGACATTTGTGGTACCAATGGATGCCTCAGATGTGGGAATGGGGTAGTCCTCAGCCAAGTATCCAATCAGGGGAAAGAGCACCCCATCATATACTTAAGCAAAAAGCTGCTTCCACAAGAGCAAGCCTATACAACAGTAGAAAAGGAATGTCTACCTTGGTTTGGGCATTAAAATAACTGGAACCATACCTTTATGGGAGGCATTTTAAGGTCCAAACGGACCACAACCCATTAGTATGGTTGGGTCAAATGGGGAAATGAATGGAAAACTTCTGAGATAGAGTACTGTCTTACAGGCTTATGACATGGAGATTTTGCATAGGCCTGGGTCCAAGAATAGGAACGCAGATGGCCCATCTTGCATGCTTGGGGAGGTGGGGAGTTAGGATTACAAACTCTAACACCATATTTCCCTACTTTGGTGGCATTAAGTTAAAACCTATGTGGTGCATTAATGCAGTTTTTTTTTTACAATAAATAGTAGAGCAATCAATCAAAATCTTTATTTAACCAGGCGAACATCATTGAGCAAAGCTCATTTGCTAGATGGACCTGGACAGGATACAAGAACAATACACAGCACAGTAAACACAATAAAATCACACAATATTTAAATAACTAACTAACATAGTCAGGGCTAAATATAATGCACAGGGTAATGACAGTGGTAGTGCATGAGTGCATGGGTACCATATACACACATGAGCAGCTAAATACAGATTATAGTCAAGACTGGACACTATGGTGTGGTGAAGGCAGAAGAACAAATGTGAGTGAGAGGAGCAACACGGGAAATTAGGAAGCTGATAAGAAAAGGAATGGAGCTGTGAAGGTTAAAGAGGGAGGGGGGGTAGGAGGGGAACCTGTAAGTGTCATAGCAGCAAACAATGATACCAGGGCCATGGGTAAGGACAGACTCCAGATAAGGGGAGTGAGGAGAGGCAGAATGTAAGGTGAATGTCCCAGGGTCAGGGAGGTAGGGGGCATGTGCACAAGAGGTAATGCTACTTTAAAGGGAAACAATGGAAAAGACAAAGCTTTCCTCAGACACTGCAGAAACTCTCAATTAGTGCTTTCAGGCAGTAACAACTTGATTTACTTATTTAGAACAGTTACCCACAACTTCCACTTCCTGTTGTTGGCAGCAGCCATTTCATGAACAGCAGTGAGCTTCCTGAGCTCACTGTATGCTAATATGCCTGTTTGACCTCAGCTATTGGTTGACAGGAGATATTAGCATAAAGTGAGCTCAGGAAGCTCTCTGCTACTCATGAAATGGTGGCTGTCAGCAACAGAAAGTGAAAGTTGAAGGCCACTGCTTAAATCACTAAAAAACCAATTTTTTTTTTTTTTTTACAAATGTTACTGTCTGAAAGCACTAATCAGGAATTTTTGTAGTGTCTGGGTAAAGCTGTGCCTTTTCCATTGTTTCCCTTTAAGACAACTGAAACCTAAGCAATGAAGCAGGCTACACAAGGAAAAGCAAAAAAAAGGAATGCTATGAAAAGGTTAAAGAGGGAGGTGAAGGAGTCAATGACACGGGGTAGTAAATGTACTGTAATATTTCATCAGACAGGTGACCAGCAAGTCACTGAGGCAGGGAGGGGGAGATCAGGAGAAACAACTGCAGGTTTCTTTAAATGAACAAGCACAGAGAGTTTTAAAAGTTGATTTGCTGATGCGGTGGGCCAATTTCAAGGTTTTTGCAGTGTGTTCCAGCACACAGGTAACACATGGCTCATGGAAGCCCTACCAAAAGCATGATTTGACCTTGGCACTGCCAGGTAGATATAAGAGGCACTTCTCAGCATATACATACCTATCAGCTTAGGGTAAACAAACCAAGATATATTGAGGCAGCTTCTTGGCGATAGCTCTGAAGGTCCAGAGGGAGGCGCTTCTCTGTTTTCTGTAAGTGAGAGATGTCTATCCACAGCATTGTATAAAGAGCAGTGGTGAGTATTGTACAGAAGATCTGTGATAAATCTTAGGGCTCTATGATAGAGAGTGTCCAGTTTCGAGAGTGCAGCAGCTAGGCCCTGGCTGTACAGAAAGTCTCGTAATCCAGGAGGGAGAGGAAGGTGATTTGGACCAGTCTTTTCTTGGCATCTCTTGTTAGAAGATGCTTAATCCTATAAAACAGGCCCAACCTCTGTCTAAGCTTTTTGACAGTTCTTCAATGTGGTCAAGAAAAGAAAGTCTGTGGTCAATCGATACCCCCAGGTACTTAAACTTGGATACATACTCCAGAGGTTCACCAAGAAGAGTGGTGATCGGAGGCAGTGTTCCAAGTAAAGATGGATATCTTGAAGGCGCAAGGTGGGAGAAGAACATTGCCTTAGTTTTTTTTGCATTTAGAAGTAGTATTTGGTTAAAAAGCTGATGTTGCAGAAGATTGAAATCCTGTTGAAGGTGACTGCAAGCAGCCTCAAGGGTAGGTCTACTGGTGTAGAGAACCGTGTCATCTGTGAAAAAATGTATATTGGCATTTTTGATGCAGGCATCTATACTGTTAATATATATTGTGAAAAGCAAGGGGCCTAGTATCGATCCCTGCGGTACGCCTCTCAGGAGGGGCTTAAGTGGAGAGTTCCTCTTCGCTTTGACCTGCTGGAACCTATCTACTAGATAATTAGAGAACCATCTCAAGGAAAGGTGGTCCAGTACAATGTTCCTGAGGGAAAGGAGAAGTAGGTCATGGTCGACAGAATCGAATGCCTTGCCAAGGTCTAAGAATACTGCACAAAGTTTTTGGCATCAAGTTCACGTTGCCAGTCATTTGTAACTTTAGCAAGTGCCAAAATGGTGGTCTGAAGCCAGTCTGCAAAGGGTTAAGGAGATTATACAATTCCAAGTAATTCCTTAGTTGTGAGCTCACAATTATTTCTAACAATTTAGACAGGATGGGGAGTAAAGAAATAGGTCTATAATTCTTTAGGTTGCTGGGGTCTCCGGATTTAAAAATGGAAATAACATGTGCAGTTTTCCATAAGGAGGGAAGGACACCCTGAGAGGTAGATAGATTAAAAGGTGGGTAATTGGCACAACCAAGACATGTTAACCAATCTTAAGGAAGAAGGGTCATGCAGATCTGTTCCTGCACTATTCCTAGTATCCAGTTGCTGCAAAAGATCTTCAACCTCTTTTAGTGATGCAGGTTGAAGGGGGAATGAAGAACTCATGACAGGGACTTTGTGGTCTTGTTTGCGGAGCGCACTGGCAGGGGAGGAGTAAAAGGCTAGGCCTGCATTAGAGACGTGATTGTAGAGAGACTCAAGGATGGATAGCTTATCAGAGATTGTAATGTCTCCAAGGCAGATTTTTGCTGGCAGGGCATTTCCAGATGAATGGCCTTCCACTTCCTTTAAGGTGCTCCAAAACTTAGCTGAGCAGTTAGAAGCAGCGTCAAGTTCTGCTCGGTAGAAGTTAGCCTTAGCTTCTCTGACCATTTTGGTGCAATAGTTCCTAGCCTTCCTAAATGATAACCAGTCTGCTGGGAGCTTGGTTTTCCTGGCCTTTTTCCAGAGTGAGTCTCTCTCAAGCAAGGTGGACTTTAACTGTGCTGAGAGCCATTGGCATGATTTTTTCTTTGCATGGATTTTAACTATGGGAGCATGTTTGTCTAGTATCCCCAGCACAATTTCATGGAAGATGTCGTAGGCCCTGTTCACAGACTTTGCCAGGTAGAAGTCCTGCCAGCGCAGGGAAAAGCATAGCTTTATGATAAAAGCATAAAGGTCAAAGTTACCCCAACGTCTTTTAAAGGTAAATTTGGATGTAGATGCTATTTTAGGGATAGATCTTACACAGGCAATAAAGCAATGGTCGCTAATGTCGCAGAAAAAAAAACTCTTGTGTGGGAAAATAGATGCGGTTTGCTAACCATAATGAGGTCCAGTAATAATGAGGTCCAGTAGAGTGCTATTGTTAAGGATCTTCTTATTAGACGCTGCAGAACTTCAGTAATAAGCTGAGACGCTCTGAGTGTGTCACAGATATTTAAGTGTAAAGAGGCACTGGAGGACCAGTCCAAGTTAAGATCGCTTAAGATGACAGACTCAGAGGGCAAAGAACCCAGGGAGCTGAGAAGGTGGTTCAGAAGCTGTAATCCTGCTGACAGGGGCCTATAGCACCCAATAACACAGAGTGAGATAGTGGGGGATATTTCAAGTTTGAGGGACAGACTTTCGAACTCTTTATGAATTGAGGTTGAGTCAATGACCAATGCAGAGAATTTATCCTTGACATAAATTGCAACTCCTCCTCCTCTAGTCAGCTTGTCCATTCTAAAAAGGGAGTAAGAGGGGATATTTACTTCCTGGTCAGCAATTCCAAGTTTCAGCCAGGACTCCGTGACGACCAGGACATCAGGCATAGTATGACAGACCCAGGCCTGGATAGATGCAAGTTTTTTAATAGACTACGCATTAACATGTATAAAACTCACCTTTGAGGCTGGGTAAGTTGGCCGGGCTGTAATATTTGCAGGGGACCTGGATTAAAGTTCAACATTGCCAGAACACAACAGTAGAAGAAGAAGAAGAAGAATCTTCTTGATGGCTCCTCTGAGAGACCCATTTGCTCTTGTATGTTTCTGTCTGGGGTAAATAATTGCAGACATGGTGGTGTCCCAGGACTGATACCTAAAGGACCTGTGGCCACAAATATTAATACCCTGACCATGTAAATCAGGGAATGTTGTAGTAATGAAGCCAAGGAAGATAAAGTGACAGCCTTAATAGATGCCTCCATAGAAGTTCCGTCCTGCCAGGGAAGATGTATACCCAGTTCTAGTACAGGAAACTTAAAGGTACATATGCACCAATCAGGAAAGTCAGTGACATTCTGGCAATGCACAGCGGTGCCATGATTGTACACACAAAAAGCATAAGGCTGGGAGATCACAGTGGTTTCAATAAAACAAAATAAGAGTAATGACAGATTGGGACACATAGCAGAGACCTTCATTCTTGAGGTCAGGTCCCAGTAGGAACCCTTGAATTTAGGAGGCCCTTAATCAAGGCTTAATGGGACAGCCAAACTGCAGTGGACCTACACTAATTGTAGTCAGTCATGGTGCAGCTGGACAGCGTACGAAGTACCTACAGTAGAGCAGGGGATGCATTAGGAACAGGAACAGGAAGAATATCTAAGCAGGGAGTGCGGAGGAGAGGACTGGTCAGATGTAGGGGGAGCTGTAGTTTAGTAAGGTATCTATATGAACAACAGGCAGGGATTGCTTTAGATAAAGATTATGTCCCTCTAATGGCAGTACAGTATAACTTGTTAATGGGAAAATGGGCACACACACACACACACACAAAAAAGCAAATTCAGTTGCGCAGTGCCTGGCACTGAAGATACAGTAAACAGTGTCAGTAGGAGCGCCAAGCACTAGAAATACAGGGTAGAGCTGAATCCAACAGCGAAGCAGAAGGGGCCTGTAGCAGCCAAAGAAGGACTAGAACAACTGTGGAAGGACCAGTCAAATTACAAGCTAAGTGGTCCTAGTGCTGGCAGAGCTGCACCTGAACAGCAGCTGGACAGCGGCAGATTGGTGAGGAGGATGGGACCAGCCAAAGCAGTGCCAGAGCCACAATTCAGCGGAGGAGCCTCAGGGCTTGAGCTAGAATGACAGCAAGGCAAGGCTGAAAGCACAAATAAAGATTATAGTACAGATGCCAGCTAAATTGGGGGAGGTGGGGCAACACAAGAGATGAAAGTAAGGACAGTGGGTGCCAAAATGAGGCATAGCAGGATAGGAGAGAGCAATTAGCAGTGGGGGGGGTAGACTGGACTTTAGGTGCCAGTGGAAACAGGAGGCTGAGAGTGCAGAGGGCTAATTTTTATTTTTTGGGGGGGGGGGTCGGAAATGGAGAAATTAAAAGTCAGAGTAATTAAAAGCTTGTGGTAGTTGTCAAACAGTTTCCTACAATGTACTATTAAGTTTAACAGCTAACATTTGTATTAAACTTAAATTCAAACAAAAGCATGATACAGAGACAAACAGTTATCTAGCACCGTCTGCTAAGGCTATTAGCTCCCATTGAAATTAATCTAAAATTAAAACATCAATAATAGGGTACAGTACAGAATAAAAAAACATTTCAGGCAGATTATTTCAAAGTATAAAGCATAGAGAGTTACAGAGAGCACAAAGAGCAAATTATTTAAAATTAGAAAGCACAGAGGGTTACAGGAGTGCCTTGTGCTGTAATTTCAGTTGCACAGGAGTGCCTGGCACTGAAGATACAGTAAACAGCATCAGTGGGAACGCCAAGCACTAGAAATATACACATGTACATATTATTATATGCACCCCTATAGTTAGGGTTGAGCAAAAGGCTCTATGTTAAACCCCTAACTTTGCACCTTAATAACTTTGGTAGTGTTTGATGAAACTAGCTGAAATTTTGCATGTGTTGTGTAGGAGGCAAGGTCTAAATCTGTGGAAACCTTCCTGACAGCAACTTGTGCAGTTTCTGAGATCTGCGTATGTAATTTTCCTGTAGACATCTAATGTTTCTTCTTATATTTAACATGCGATTTGTGTTTGCTCTCATGTACAGCCTATATAGAGCAAAATGTTTTCCTGAAACTTTCAGGGTAGAAGCGTACTGTGCCAAGGTAGTGCCTTTGGAAGGTTTTGTGAAAAAATATTAAACAGTTCCAGAGTTATAAGGATTTAAAGTTTTGTCTTTTTGTACTCTGATGAAGCTCAGTAGGGTTTTTGGGATAATGTTCTGATACACAAAAAATTCTTTGTCACAAGACTGTTTTGGTTTCTCGCCTGTCTTTTCACAGCATGAAAGTTTCTTTTGAGCTGTGAGAGTCGTCATCTTATTTTTCCTCTCGAACTAAAAACATGGAAAATACATAAAAATGGTGTCACTTAAAAACACACACCTGTACCTACCTAGAAGTTGGTGGAGCAGCAGGAGCCAGAGGGTGGTGGTAAATGGAGTCCACGTGGGAGATGGCAAGGTGACCAGCCAGGGGTGCCTCAGGGGTCTGTACTGGGCCCGGTCCTCATTAATGTCTTTATCAGCGGCACTGCAGAAGGGCTAAAAGGGAAAGTCTGCCTGTTCATGGATGACACTAAAATCTGCAACAGGGTGGACACATCGGGGGTAGAAAAAATGAGACATGATTTGCGGAAGTTAGAGGAATGGTCAACTGTTTGGCAGCTGGGTTTGAATGCTAAAAAGTGCAAAAGCATGCATTTGGAGCACAGAAACCTGGGGCTATATACCAGTTGGCAGGGGAGGTACTGGCAACCACCAAACAGGAAAGGGACCTGGGGTAATAATTTCTGATGACCTGAAAATGGCCAAGCAGAGTGAAAAGGCTTTGGGAAAGGCTAGCATAATGATGGGGTGCATAGGGAGGGGTATCACCAGTAGAAAGAAGGAGGTAATGTTGCCCCTGTACAAGTCACTGGTAAGGTCACACCTCAAGTACTGTGTTCACTACTGGAGGTCCCACCTCCGGAAGAACTTCGATAGGGTGGAGGTAGTACAGAGGCGGGCAACCAAAATGGTAAAGGGACTGCATCAAAAGCCCTACGAGGACAGACTAAGAGAACTGAACATGTGCTCGCTAGAGGAAAGAAGAGAAAGGGGGGATATGATAGAAACATTCAAGTACATAACAGGTATTAATAAGGTACAGGAAGGTAGCATTTTCCGCAGAAAGACAGACTCTAGGACAAGGGGTCACGGTATGAAGTTGTAGGGGGGGGATATGAGGAAATATTTCATCAGAAAGAGGGTGGTGGAGGCCTGGAATGGCCTCCCAGTGGAAGAGTGGTAGGTGCCAAAACAGTCACAGAAGTTCAAGCATGCATGGGACAGTTACAAGGGAATCTTGGAAGGAACACAAAGGGGGAGGCCTGGAGAATGGGTAGGGGCTGCGACAGCACAGAAGGCAGGGAAATTGGGCAGACTGGATGGGCCATTGAGATTTTTATCTGACGACAACATCCATGTTCCTATGTAGCTAAATAGGACCCATTTAGCTAGATTCTGGTGTGTGTGTGTGTTTTTTTTTTATAAAAATCGCCAGAAATACCTTTTCTGGGTACCCCAAAATCCAGGGTGTCAAGCTTACTGAGAGGAGCCATTCACCCAAATTCTCTGTAAGAGGACACTGGGACTTTCTTGAATACTGAAGCCGCAGCTGGAAGTTGTGCTGCCAGCTTCAGCTGAAGCAGTGAGTTAGTGATGCCCTGTTCCTTCTCTCTCTCTGCCCGTCTGTCTGTGTGTCTGTGTGTCTATCTATCTCTTTATTTAGAAACTTGCAAATACATGTGGGTGGGGGCACCACAGTATGCACCCCAGTGAACAATATGCATATACGTTGACAGAAAACATGCCATAAGGCAGAGAAGTTGAGTACTTTGGTTTTCTGAACCCAAGGAGTGCTCCAGGAAAGATAAGACCCAAATCTCAATGCATGAGGGAAAACGTTCAGCCTAATGCATCTGCAGCAGCAGTCGCCTGTCTCCACTGTATATCTGCACTGACTGTCAAGTCCTCAACTAGACAATAAAGCAATGATCCAGTTCCTCAGTCCTGCCCTGAACACCTGGACTGCAGCACACATGCATCGTTTTTTTAGCAAGTGTCAAACTGAAGAGGATCTTCTGGTTTGCCTTCTCTTTAAGAGTCTAAAGTAGTTGGTGTCCATCTGCCCCAAAACATGTCAAAGTTTCTTTTCCATCATAAGGTCATGCAGATATTAAAGACAGACTGCAAATTATAGGAAGTGAAATGGGTCATGTTCTGCTTTTGTTTTCCTGGATGCATTAACTTGGCCATTGATTTTTTTTTTTAGTGACTTGATCCATCTCATCCAGATAATACATGTTGATTTTATATCAGCTGTGAATCTGCATCGGTAAAGGCACACTCAGCCCCTGCAGACATGGATCAGATCAAAGTTAGACTTTTCATTTTACAACTTTCTTCCTATCTTTTGAAGCAGGGTTTGAACTTGAAATTCATGAGTCAGACAGAAAAAAAAAGAAGCACAGTCAAGATATCAGTGTGTGACTTCAGCCGCTGTGCATGGTTCAAACCTTGCCAAAAAATGATAAGAGGGATAGAAAGGCAACCAGGACAAACGTTTCAGCTGATTCGGTGTTCTGAAAGGTAACACCCTATATCAGCTCCTGTTATTGAGCAACTCAAAATAAGCGACTCAGTAATAGTACTCAAGGGTGTAGGCAGGCATACTCACTGTACACATTTGTGTACAATTTTTTTTTGAGTACCTCCCCAAACCATGTGCCTTTTGTTACCATTATCATTTCAGTTTAGAGTACTAGAATAAGTGTAGGCCCTCAGTAGTGTCTATATCTGATTAAACTTATATTGTTTAAGACATAGATCTGAATACAATCTGTTTAGAGATCTTAGATGAATCATCTGACAACAATCTGATTTTTTTAATGGGTTGAGCAGCAGTTGGACAGGGTGTGTGCATTTCCTAAAGGGGGGTCAGGTGGAGAGATGTGTACATTTTTTAAATGGGGAGGTGCAGCAGTTGGAATGTGTGTACAAAATGGAAATTTTTTTATTACACCTTATAGTACTTTGGAAGTAGAGTAAGTGGTGAAGAAGTTCATGAGAGTTTGTTGAGCGAGTGTAGAAGGGAGCTACACTTCGCTAGAGTAGGATATAGCAGCATGATGGTTAGGCTATAGCACTGCTGGAGCTGGCTGTGTAGCGTGGTGATACGCTACAGCCCCCTTGAAGCGAATGACCCAGATTTGGGTCTAGTGGCTGGAAAGGAAATATTTTTGTTTATGAAATCTTTATGTTTTCCCATAAGTCTGCGCCCACGTGAAGTTGATTATCATTATTTGGGGGGGGCATGGGGGGTGCAGAGGGCTTAGCCCCCCCCACATAAAAATACATATCTTTTCTTTTTTGAGATGCAGTAAGTGACCAGCGCTGTTTGTGATGGTCGCTCTACTGTCCATCGCTCTTTGTCTGTCAGGTGGTTCTTGTCTCACTCTTTGTGGTACGTGCTCATGAGAAGTTGCTGTTATCACATAAGACGTTCTGAAACTGTGAAACAGCTACTACCAGGTTGCTGGGGGCCGGGCTCTGAAGTGCCTGGAGAAAGCACTTTTGACACTTTAGAAAAAAAAAGTGCTAATTGGTAAACCATTAAGCAGACTGGGCTGCCCACCTCCAGCACTGCTTCTTTTTCCCCCTCTCCCCTCCAGCTTTCCCACACGCTGTTCCCAATGTTAATATATTTTTAATATATATGTACCCCCCCCCGGGGGCTTATCTGAGTCTCCTTGTCTTCTCCCCATATTTGCTGGTTCCCTAACATCCTGTGTGGCTCCCAGTGTGTTGTTTTCTGCCCTTTTGGGCATAAGTCCTAGGTCATGAGCTGCCGGCATGTTCTTTTTGGCTGGCACTCAAGTAAGTGCATGGAGCACTTTGAAGTTGCTGACCACCATTGTGGTCCGTGAACAGGGAGTTTGTCCATGGTCTTGGTGCCCCTCTGCATGTTCCTGAGGGCCGGAGACCTGAGCAGGATGGATCAGACAGAAGCCATAGCTGGCCAAATTAAAAGTTTAAGCAGTGGGACCGCTCAGGGGCTTATGAATATTAATGAGTGGCCCCATGAATAGTAATGAGTGCTGCCTCCGACTAGGGGACAGTTTCGGTGACAGTGACTGTAGAATCTCTGGGGCTAATGGAGTGAGAGTGAGCTCGTTTGATAGGGGGCAGTTGGGGCTACAATCTGGTGGGGTGCCTGGCTAGATCAGGGATTGTGTTGGGCTGTACCAGATTCTTGGGAGGGAAGAAACTGTGTTAAACTGTATGGACTCCATATACACAAATGGGAGCTAACATGTTTATGACACCTAACCTCAGAACTGCAACCAGTGATCTAGATGCCCAAAGACCTGGACAGAGGGACTCCTGGGAAAAGGAGGGGACTAATTCTGGTGCCTAGATCATGCCCCAGTAAAGCAGGCAGAAATATTGATCTCTATGGATATCGGATATTGATAGGCTCCATCAGTCAATCAGAAAGTACAGTTATGTGAGAACTTGCCATAACAGTAGATCTTCAAGAGGAGCTCTTGCAGCAGGCTATTACAATTAAGACTATGCCACAGGCACTAGAACCCACTGGAAACCTTTAGCTAGCAGTACCCAGAGTGGCCATCCCGACATCAGCTCCGCCCGATGTCAGCAATGGTATATTAGGGGTCCCAGCCCCACTTCAGTTCCCACTGGGGAAAAGAAGGGACTAATTCTGGTGCCTAGATCATGTCCCAATAAACAAGCAAGAAATATTGATCTCTATGGATATTGAATATTGATAGGCTCCATCAGCCAATCAGAACGCTAGATTTTCAGCTGAAACAGTGTGGACTTTCTGGAATTTCTTGATCTGTTCCCAGGCTCTGTCAGAGTTAGGATGGTTCTCTGAGAGTGGACTTTGAGCTTCAAGGCCTTCTCCAGGCCCCATTTGAGATTTGCCTTTTAGAACACGTAGATTGGAAAAGGAAAGAAGGAAGAGATACTGAGCTGAGATTCTAATTCCCCAGGTACTTGCTGCTGGACTGATTTGAGAAGGGGAAAGAGAGAAAGTGACTGAACTGTGATTCCCCAAAAGTTGCTTGTTGTTGATGGAAAAAACTAAATGCTGCAGAAATCCTGCACTGGGAAGTTGGACTAGCTGAGAAGACTGTGCGGATTATCAGAGTGCTACAGTCAGGGCTGAGCAGCTGTTTGCTTGTGTGGGTCTGTAATTGAAATTTTGAAGAGGCAGAGCATCTCTGGTTGTCAGGGTGCTAGCCAGGTGCTGTGTGTGTGTCCTGAGTGAACTGGTGAAAGAGCTGAGAGCTGAGTCCTAGCTGCAGCCGAAGAAAGGTTGCGGACACTCTTAGCTGGAAAGCATGGACTGGTGTGCAGGGGTTGTTGTTCTGGAGTCCCCTGCTGAATTGCTCTTGCACTTACTGAAATAGAGGCTGCCACCCACTCAAATTGGCACTGGGCTTTACTGGAGCGACTACTGAAAACCTTTCTTGTTGAGATCTCAGTGCAGGGACTGCAGAAGGACCCCATCATTTGGGAGTCCTCACTCAAAGCCAGGGAGGAACTTGCTAACCCCTTCCAAGTGGGACTTGCTGTCTCAGGAGGTCACTGGCGCTGTTGGGGTGCTACAGCACCTGCAATCCATCGGGGAGCTGGGCTGTGGAGCCACTCTCAGGTCTGGACCTTCTGGGGCTGGTGTTGTCCTGCCACAGTGCTCTGCAACGGACAAGAAGCAGCAGAAGGTGACAAGCGCCAGAACTTCAATCAAGGTGACCAGCTGCAAGACCCTCAAGCAAGTTCCATTCAGTCAGCGGGATCCTGGCCAGCCTGTTTCTGTTGTGCTGCACTAAACCAAGGAGTTCTGTTTTCCCGGTGCTGAGAACGACAAACCGTGAGTACCCTGAACCTGGTTCCTGGGAGGAAAGGAAATTGGTCTGTTTTGTTCAAAATATAAGTTTCTACAATATTTCAGGGCCCCAACAGCCAACCAACCTGCAACTACAGGCAGGCTTGCAGTGGGTACCCCTAGAGACATTGGGGACACTGGTACCAGTGGGGTGGGTTTGGCCTGTGGGCCCAAATGTTCATTATTGTTGCCTATTCCACTAACCTGTTTTCCCTTCACAACTACCCTATGTCCCAGTATCCCTTCCCTAGTCCTTACCCCCTGAATAAAGCTGTGCATTGATTTGTTGAAACTGCTGTGTTAGTGAAATTCATTGCATGTGCTTACTGCTGAGATACATGGTTTATGGTGGAACAAGGTATTTGGGGACACAGGGTGCAGAGTGGTTGGTTGGGGAAGTGGGAAGGTTCAATATCCCAGGGGGCTGTACCAAGCGGATACCTGACCCACTAATACTTTACTCTGGGTGGAGGCACCATGCTATTATCAATATTTCTGGGATCGAACTCCTAATTGTCACTGTAGCAGGACCTAGGTCCCTTGCCCGGTATCAGAAACAGCTGGCAAGGGAGGGTAGCCCACTGGCATATGGCTCCAGGGCTACATCTTGGAGGCACCACTGGAATCTCCTGTTCGCCAGCCATGTCTGCATCAGGAGATCAGAGTGTTGAGACCCCAGAGGGTCCCTGGACTAAGCTGACTCCGCCCAGCCTCGTTAAAGCCTACTGAGAAGGATAAGATGAGGCTGGTGGAATGAGTGGTGGAATGAAAATGGATCCTCAGAAGTCTATTCTTTTTGTGGGGTACCCCAGAGATGGAAGAGGGATGTTGAAAATGTGTATCCATCATAAAGAGACTGGGAAAAGTAAAATACCAGAGAAAATGTTTGATTCAGCTTAGGGTACCTTGATTATGCTGACAGAAAGTACTCAACCCATAAAAGCCAGTTGGATGCCTGGGCTTTGGTAGTGGAGGGATTGGCTGAGGCTCTACTGGTAGTAACGTCCTTTAGTGTGATCTCCAAGAGGGATGGTGATGAGGAGTGGGATCTGTTCCTAAGGCACTAAAGTTTGATAAACCCCAGCCTGGCTCCATGCCTGTGGATTTTGAGTTGTACAGCAAATTAAGGATATTTTCAGGGGTAAAACATACCCCGAATAGTAAGGAGGACTTGAAGGCCTGGATGGATGGTACCACCCCATTAGTCCACGTCTGGCAGTGTTCTGAAGTTGAGAAGTGGAAACAATTAGTTGGAGAGTTTACGGGTCCCACTTTAGAGGTTATACGTCTTTACAAGACACAGATCCAAGCCCCAACTGAGGTATATCTTTCAGCTTTGGAAAGTGTATTTGGGAATTCTGAAACCTGTGAGGACCTCATGTGGAAGTTTAAAACCACTGCACAGTGGGAGGGGGAACTGTTGTCTGCTTTTCTGGCCCGAGTGGAAAGGGCCTTGCAGAAGGTGTTCTGGAAAGGGGCGCTTGAGGCCCAAGCTCTAAATCAGATTAGGCTGGAGCATGTAGTGAAGGCTGCTTGCTATTTCCCTTTGTTAGTGTTACAATTGCATTTAACAGACAGGAAGAATAACCCCCTTCCCTACTGGGTTTTAGTACGTGAGGTCCGGGAGGCTGAAGAGGAGCAGGGTCACTGAGGAATGCATAAGGCCTCGATGGCTGCGATGCAGATGGAACGCGAAGCACTACCTGGAGAGGTACAGGAATTAAGGACTCTGTTGAGGGAGTACAGGGATGTAGTCACCTCGGCTAAACTAGCTGTGGGTTCAGATTCGACTGAAACTCCAGGGGTGAGTGGTATTGTCCCTAATGTAGGTCCAACTATTTTTGGTACTGGGTCCCCCACCCCGGTATCCCCCTCTGACACTGGAGTTAAGGCCCAAGTAGACGAATTAGTCCAGAAGGTAGCTGATTTAGAGAAAGGGGGGGGTCTGCTACTGCTCAGGGAGATGAGCGGGTGGGGGATTGGAATCATGCAGCTCAGAGTGCCCCGGTGGGAATGCCTGGGGCCTGACCGGTGCCACCAGACCAGCCACAGTCCCGAGAACAAATCATATGCTATAAGTGTAGGGGTGAGGACCATATGCACAGGGAGTATAGGGCACCTTTAGATCACTCATCTAACAGACATAGGGCACCCACCAACACAGCCCACAAGCAGGAATTCTACAGAGGGGTCCAGTAAAGGAGCACACCGGGGCCCCTGGCAGGACCAACTCCATGGCTCATGCAAGAGTTTCATCTGGCAGAACCAACATGACAGCGCCAGTAGATATGTGAAAGTTAGCGAATAAGGGATGCTATGACAAAAAAGTGCAAGCCCAAGATTTGGAAGCAGGTGACCGAGTCTTATTACAATGGCTGGGCAAACAAGGGAAGCATAAGATAGCCAACAGATGGGGGGACACCCATATGTCATCTTGGAGAAGCTTGCAGGCCTACCTCTGTACAAGATTCAGCCTGAGGGAGAGGCTCAGGGGCACAAGGTTGTTCACCATTACCACCTGCTGCCTATTGGTGATAAAGTATTGAATGCTGAAGATGTTGTGGAAGATCCTTCATCACTCCCCACCACTCGAGCTACTGCACGCAGAAGACAGAGACAAAGAGGAAGTGATGCCATGGGGAGGGGTCTCAGATGAGGGAGACACTGATGATGAGTTTGAGGAGGAGAATGATGATACCCTGCATAGTCATTACCCTACCCCAGAGTTGGCCAGGTTATTTCAGGGACTGCCCCTGACAAGGGATATGCTTAGGAGACAGGGCAGGGACAGGAAGTCTGTTCCAGCTGTGCCTCTCAGGGGACCACTCTGGACTTGAATACTGGTCCAGCTGAGCTGCTTGAGTAGTACCGGAGCAGCTCTCCTGACGATACACCCAGGGAGTGGTCACAGTGGTTTGGAGGATCAGGACAGCGAGGGGGAAGAAGCATCTTTTGGAGGGCCCACATCGGAACTGAACACTGATCCAACTGTGCCTCTGAAGGAGCCAGGTTAGTCCCCTAGAACAGTGGATGATGTCAGAGAGGTGTTGGAATCGTTCATCCCACTAGCTGAGGAACAGGATAAACAGGAGGAGGGTGAAGAGGAAGAGGAATTCACCACTGACCCGGGTAGGTCGGGTGCAGGTATTCAGGAGACACCTCAAGGACAGGAGGACGATATGGCCTGTTCTTAAGTTGACATATGATGCCTCTGGGATACCTACAGGCTTACCTTTGTTTGTAGTACAGAAGGAGTGTACATCACTCCTAGGTCCCTACAGAAGGTGATTATGTGCCCTGTTGATATTAAGCCCCACCAGGTCTGAGGCAAAGGTGACCAGAAGAAGAAGAGGGAGGTGAACAGGGTATCTAAAAGGGTTGAGGACAAGCAGTGTGTTCTGTGGGACTTTAGTATCTTACGGCTGATGGGTCAATCTTATGGGTGCCACTTTCTATGTGGCCAAAGGGCTCAAACAGGAAAAAGAAATTTGCTAAGATGTACACGATGTTCTTTGTTTGAATGTTCTTATGGTTATTACATGACAGACAGGAATCAGGTGAATAGTTAGAAATGTTATTAATGTTGATGTTCCCATTGGGAATTTTTCCCTTAAACGTAAGTGGAAGTCAAGCGTTTCAAAAGGAAGTGTAACCCCTTCGAAACTTACCTAGGTCTTCTTGTTTTCTCCCTGTGTTTGCTGGTTCCCCCACATCTTGTGTAGCCCCCGGTGTGTTGCTTTCTGCCCTTTTCGGCATAAGTCCTGGGTCGCGAGCTGCCAGCATGTTCTTTTCATTTGGCTCTTGCATAAGCCCATGGAGCACTTTGAAGTTGCCGACTGCGGTTGCGGTCCACAAACAGGGAGGTTGTCCATGGTCTCGGTGCCCCTCTGCATGTTCCTGGGGACCAGGGACCCGAAGGGGATCGGTCAGAAGCCTGTAGCTGGCCAAATTAGGAGTTTAAGCAGCATGGTCACTCAGGGGGCTTATGAATATTAATGAGCAGCTCCGTCAATAGTAATGAGTGCTGCCTGCCATCTAGGGTGACAGAGTTTCAGCGGCAGCGACTGTAGAACCTCTGGGGCTAATGGAGTGAGAGTGGGCTCATTTGATAGGGGGCAGTTGGGGCCACAATCCAGTGGGGTGCCTTGCTAGATCAGGGATTGTGTTGGGCTGGACCAGACTCTTGGAGGGGAGAAACTGTGCTAACTGTATGGACTCCATATACACAAATGGGAGCTGACATGTTTGTGACATTTAACCTCAGAGTTGCAGCCAATCAGTGATCTAGGCGCCCACAGACTTGAACAGAGGGACTCCTGGGAAAAGGAGGGGACTAATACTGGTGCCTAGATCATGCCCCAAATAAATGAGCAGGAAATATTGATCTCTATGGATACTGAATATTGATAGGCTCCATCAGCCAATCAGAAAGTACAGTTACAGTACATGAGAACTTACCATAACAGTAGATCTTCGAGAGGAGCTCTTGCAGCAGGCTATTACAATTAGGACTATGCCGCAGTCACTAGGACCCATTGGAAGCCTTTAGCTAGCAGTACCCAGAGGGGGCCACCCCTGATGTTGGCTCTGCCCCGATGTCAGCCAATGGTATATTAGGGGGCGGTCCCCAGCCCCACCTCAGTTCACCTGCCGGAGACCCGTAAATAAGGCCCAGCAGGTGGACCAGGTGGAAGCTTGCCATAAGAAAGGATGCAATGCAGCTCACCAGGGGGAAGGAGGACAGGAAAGCAGCACTTGCTGCAAGAGCTTCTCTCAAAGATCTATCTACGAAAGTTCTTACGTAACTGTACTATCTTTAGCAGTGGGAGTTCTTGCAGCAGGCTATTACAATTAGGACTGAATCCCAAGCAGTCCCACAAAAGAAACAGGAAACCAGGAGGCAGCTGAAACCACCAGTGCTAACAGGGCACTTTATGAAAGGAGGCCCTGAAGGACCGATGGGCCAAAACCAGCCTTCACCTACAAGCAATGTCCAGACTGTAATACTTAATGAAGGTATGCATTCAGCTACAGGTAGCAGCTGCACAGATGTCTCAATGGAGATGCTTCACAAGGAAGCAAATGAAGTCAGCTACCCACGGTAGGGTCTTGTTATATTTGCTGTAAGAGTAAAACAATACAGTTGAACAACCACTTTGAGATAGTTTGTTTCAACACCGGATTGCCTTAGCATTGGGGCACAAAAGCCACAAATGGCTGCTCCATCTTGCAGTGTGTAGCAGTACCTCAGTGCCCTGTGGACATCCAGAGTATGCAGGAGCACTTCCCCCTTATTTGAATGGTCTGGGTAATACACCAGAAGGTTGACATCCTGATTCAACGTCAATTCTGAAACCACTTTGGGTAGAAACTTAGGATTTGTTCTCAAGGACACCCTGTCCCTATGAAAAATTAAATAAGGCTCCTTACACATCAGGGCCTGAAGCTCTGAAACTCTCCAAGCAGCAGTAACTGCAACTAAAAAGGACACTTTCCAAGAAAGAAAGTGAAGCTCGCAAAGAAGGCTCAAAAGGAGGGAGCGTGAGCTTCTCCAGCATAAACAGGAGATCCCAGGGTAGTACTGGATCTCGGATGGGAGACTTGATATGTAAAATGCCCCTCAAAAAGGTACCGGACACATTCAGTTGGGCAAGTGTCTTTCCCTCCTTCAGTACATGGTACGCAGAAATTGCTGATAAATGTACCTTTATGGAGGAGTAGCTCAAGCTTTGATTTAGCAAGGATAGGAAATACTGAAGAACCTAGTTCACTGGACAGGGAAGGGGTTCTAAGTGATGGGGTGAAGCCAAAGGCAAATATTTTTTCATTTCATGGCAAAGTGGATCTAGTATAGGCTTTCTTGCTGCCGAAGATATGCGCCACCTCCTGGGAGACCCCAAACCTGGATTTGATTATGTTTGCAGGAGCCAGGCATGAAGATGCAGGAATCTGAGGTCTGGGTGGACCAATGTTCCCTGGTCTTGGGATAGTAAGTGCGAGCTCAAATGCAGCTGAATCAGAGGTTCCACTGCTAGCTGTTGAAGTAGTGGGAACCAAATCTGCCGAGGCCATAATGGGGTGATGAGGATCATCTCTGCTCCTTTGGCCTGGAGTTTCAGAAGAACCCTCTGAAATATCAGGAAGGGAGGGAAGGCATATGGAAACCTCCCTGTCCAACAGAGGGACAATGCATCTGGCCAGAAAACACCAGGTGCGGGCTCTCGTGAGCAGAAACTGGGCAGTTTGGCATTCAGTGGAGATGCCAAGAGGTTCAACTATGGGCAGCCTCTTCTGTCGATCAGGTGGTCTACTACTGACTGGAGGAGTTCCTGCTTGCTTACCTTGGACCATGACTTGCTTAGGCTGTCAGCCAAGACATTTTGGATGCCTGGAACATGAACAGCCGTGAGTTCTAAGGTGTTCCAGTGCCCAATACCAGACTCTCTTCACCTCCCTGCATAGGAGGTAAGAGTGCGTGCCCCTGCTTGTTGACGAGAACACTACCGACATGTTGTCTGCATAAATTAGAAGAGAAACTGGTGAAAGGTCTGTCTGAAATGCTCACAAGGTGTTCAGGACGCTGCATCTCTAGAATGCTGATATGGAGCTGTTACTCATCTGGAGACCATGTCCGTGGGTTTGACAGTCTCCCAAATGAGCACACCAGCTGAGACAGGAGGTGTCTGTGGTTAGGATGAACCTCTGGGGCTCCTGCTAAAGGGACCCCTCATTCCAGGTTGATGGGTCCAACCACTAGGAAAGAGTCCTTCTTACTGGGTCAGAGCTCCTGACCAGCCGGTCTAGATCATCTGACCTCTGGTCCCTCTGCACCCTAAGCATCCATTGTGGGACTCTCATGTGGAGACAAGCCAAGGGAACTGTAGGGATGGCTGCTGCCATGTGCCCCAGAAGTCTGAAGAAAGTCCTGGTTGGCATCTGTCGTGTCATGGATACCATTCAGGCTACTGCCCGTAGACTATCCCCCCCCCGTCCTGTGGGAGGAAGGCCATGCCCGGAACTGTGTCGAAGATCACTTCTATAAATAGGAGTCGCTAACTGGGCTCTGGGGAATACTCTGAAGATTCAGGGTGATCCCTAGCACTCAGAAGAGAATAAAGGTGTCTTTGAGAGTGCGCAACAATGCGCTCTGGATGGTGCTGCCAGGAGTCAATTATCTAGGTAAGAAAAGATGTGCAGCCACCACTGCTAGGCACTTGGTGAAGACTCAAGGAGTGGAGGGAAGCCAAAGGTGAGGCCCGAACTGATAATGCCTCCCTGGAAGTGGAACCTCAGAAACTTCCAGTGGGAGGGGAAGACCTTATGTGCATGTAGGCATCCTGCATATCCAGGGCAGAGCCAATCCCCTTGGTGCAAGAGGAGAATGAGGCCTGGCAGAGTGACCATCCTGAACCTTTTGTATTATATAATAAGATTTAGGGAGCTGAGGACCAGGATGGATGAAGATCTCTGGTCTTTTGGGACCAGGAAGAAGTGGGAGTAGTAGCCTTTCCCTGTTGTCTCTAGGGAACTGGCTTTATCACCCGCTTTGCTGGAGAGTCTGTATTTCTTTCTATTAGAGGGGTGTGTGAAGGAGGATAATGGGAGGACCGTGGTGGTTCTTCTGGAAGGATCTGAGTGAACTCTAAGGTATGTCCTCCTTATTAGATCTAGAACCCAAAGGTTTGTCGTAATGTTGTTCCATCATTCTTGGAAGAGGGAGAAGAGACCCCCTACTGCCTCCCCCATGACCTCCACCGGAGAAGGGGGGGTTGGTAAAGAGTCACTGGGTAGCTCCAGGAGTTGGCAGAGAGGGCTGTGACGACATGGGGCCTCTAGAGGTAGAGCTCCCAGAAGCTTGGGTTGTGGTTTTCCTCTTAAAGTCACCTCTCTGTGAAAATTGGCCACGGTTGTTCTGCCCTGAGGTCTTATGAAAAGGCCATTTGCAAAATGGCTTCTGGTCTGATAGTTTTCAGATGGACCAGATAGACTTCTAAGATTCTTGGAGATGAGAGATAATTTTCTCTGTCTCCTCTCTGAAGAGGACAGAACCCTGGAACGGTAGGTCCTGGTTTCTGGACTGCAGATCCTGCGAGAATCCTGAGACTCTAAGCCAGCCATGGAGTCTAAGACAAACACTGGAAGCTGCTGCCCTTGAGGCCGTATCTGCAGTATCGTATGAGGCCCTCAGGACATGAGTGCCTATGTCCAAACCTGATTTCAAAATCTCCAGGAGCTCGGTCTTTGGTGCCTAGACTGGCGAGGCCTGAGCTACTTCCAAACCCTTCTCCCACACTGCATTTTGGTACTGGACCATATGTGTGAGGAAGTTAAGAAAGTAAATGGAACAGGTGGAGACAGAATACACATTCTTGCCCACCTGATCCAGGTATCTGGACTCTACATTGTGAGGCTGGGATCTAAGGTGTTTAGGCTGCTTGGACTTATCATGAGCAACTGTAATCACCATGGAGTCCACCTGAGGGTGTTCTGCCAGGAAAGGCTCCTCCTTGGGGCTCTATACAGCCTGTCTGATTTCTTAAGAACTGCCAGGGTGATAGAGGGATGCTTCCAAGTAATCCTGGAAAGTCTTGGACGGTATCCACAAGAGGGGGCCACTAGAGGCTTTGGGCTTTTTCTGCCTTAGGTACTTCACCAACCTCCAGCTGCCCAGATCCAAGTCCACTGTCTCCTATCTATTAGAGAACTGGATATACCTCATGATGTCCATAAATGTGGGATCATCAGTAGGGGACCTTGAGTGTGTTTCTGTCAGGGGACACTCTTTCCTAAGGAGGAACTGTCGGACTCAGAGGAGTTGGGATGTGAACAGTGGCTCTCTTAATAGTATGAGGCCGATCTTGAGCAAGAGTAAGAATGGCTTCTTTCTTCTCAGCATTGCCTACCAGAAGATCGGCATCAACTGTAAGACCGACAATGGCTAGGGGACCGGCGACGGCTTGTGGCCTGACATTGGCTGACTGAGCGCCAGTGACGGCTGTCAGACCTGCGTTAGTTAGTGGACCGTCTCTTGCTTGAGGAATGACAGTGGCTGGTACAGTGAGAGTGTCGGCGGTGCCAACGTCCCCTGTTTTTGGACCAGTCACAGTTATCCACTGGCATGCATGACCTGGATTTTAGTTTTGGCTTAGAGGGGAAACATTTAGGCACAGGGAAGAAGGCTTTCGACCCTGTTCTCATCCTCAGGTTTTACCAGAGCCAGAATAGGATTGGGCTAAGGTGGCAAAATGTCTTGTTTAACTTTGCCCTCAATTAAATTGAAAGAGCTCAGTGAGCTCCTCTTTATTAAATTGCATCGCAGCAGAACCCACCGTAGGCTGGGTTTGTCAGGCAGGTGGGGAGGCATAGCAGGATGGTAAATCAAGGAGGTCCCTGGCAAAGAATTGTCCATCATGTCCTCTGGAGTGGAGGCCTCCTTTGCAGGACTTGTGGTGGTCTGATTTTTCCTTGTGCTTTGATGAAGAACACTTCTCCCAGGAGAGTGCTGCATCATGGCCACTTGTTTTCGAGGATATGGGCTTCTAGTGCCTTTGGGCGGTGGAACCTAGTCCTGCTTGTAAAGCCACAACAGACCAGGCAATTCTTGGCATCGTGGTCTGGCCTGAGGCAAAGACACAGGCCTCGTTGTGAGTCCTTCGCCAGTATCTGGCAGGATGGACTTTTATCCTCTTCTGCCAGATGAGGAAATCGACGATGGTGAAGTTGATATACAGATTGGTGAGAAGAACGATAAATGAACTTAGAAAAATAAGAAAACAAAACGTTTTGCTGAACTACTAGAAACAGGTTCTAAAGGCAACTGAAGAGCCGATGGAAGCGGGTCTGTGGCGGAAAAGACCTGAGGTGGGGCTGGGGACCACCCGATATACTACTGGCTGACATCGGAATGGTGCCAACGTCAGGGGCGGCCCTCATTAGATATTGCTAGCTAAAGGTTTCAGATGGGTCCTAGTGCCTGTGGCATAGTCCTAATTGTAATAGCCTGCTGCAAGAGCTCCCACTAGAAGTGGGATTGCTAGATTTTCGGCTGAAGCGGTATGGGCTTTCTGGAATTTCTTTGGTCTGTTCCCGGGCTCTGTACAAGTCATGACAGTTCTGCGAGTGAGCTTCAGGCCCTATTTGGAGATTTGCCTGTTAGCAGAAGTGGATTGGAAAAGGGAAAAAAGGAAGAGAGATTGAGCTGAGATCCTGATTCTCCAGGTACTTGCTGCTGGACGGATATGAGAAGGGGAAAGAGAGAAAAAGACTGAACTGTGATTTCCCAGGTATGGAGAAGTTGCTTGTTGTTGATGGAAAAAAACTAAATGCTGCAGAAACCCTGCACTGGGAAGTTGGACTAGCTGAAAAGACTGTGCTGATTATCAGAGTGCTACAGTCAGGGCTGAGAAGTCATTTGCTTGTGTGGGGCTGTAATTGAAATTTTGAAGAGGCAGAGCATCTCTGGTCGTTGGGGTGCTAGCCAGGTGCTGTGTGTGTCCTGAGTGAAGTGGTGAAAGAGCTGAGAGCTGAGTCCTAGCTGCATCCAAAGAAAAGGTTGTGGACACTGCTTAGCTGGAAAGCGTGGACTGGTGTGCAGGGTTTGTTTCGAGTCCCCCTGCTGAATTGCACCTGTGCTTACTGAAATATAGGCTATCACCCACTCAAACTGGCACTGGGCTTTACTGGAGTGACTGCCTGAAAACCTTCTTGCTGAGATCTCAGTGCAGGGGCTGGAGAAGGACCCCCACCATTTGGGGGTCAGGGTCAGGGAGGGAACTTGCTAACCCCTTCCAAGTGGGACTCACTATATAAGGAGGTCACCAGCACTTGCTGGGGTACTAGGGCACCTACGACCCATCGGGGAGCCAGGCTGTGGAGCCACTCTTGGCTCTGGGCCTTCTGGGGCTGGTGTTGTCCTGCCACAGTGCTCTGCAATGGGCCAGAAGTGGCTGAAGGTGACAAGCAGCCAGAACTACAATCAAGGTGACCAGCTGCAAGACCCTCGAGCAAGTTCCATTTAGTCAGAGGGATCCTGGCCAGCCTGTTTATGTTGTGCTGCACTAAACCAAGGAGTTCCATTTTCCCAGTGCTGAGAACAACAAACTGTGAGTACTCAGGGCCTGATTCCTGGGAGGGGGAAAGGGGATTAGTCTGTTTTGTTCAAAATATAACTTTATACTATATTTCAGGGCCAACCCATGGCACTGATAAGGCCTGCACCTAGTGGGTACCTGTAGAGACAACTGGGGACACTGGCACCAGTGTGGTGGGTTTGGCCTTAGGCCCAAATGTTCATTATTGTTGCCTATTCCACTAACCTTTTTTCCCTTCACAGCTACCCTATGTCCTGGTATCCCTTCCCTAGTCCTTACCCCCTGAATAAAGCTGCAAATTTGTTTGTTGAAACTGCTGTGTCAATGAAATTTATTGCATATGCTTACTGCTGAGATACATGGTTTACAGTGGAACAAGGTATTTGGGGACACAGGGTGCAGAGTGGTTGGTTGGGAGGTGGGTAGGTACAGTATCCCAGGGAGCTGTACCAAGTGGATACCTGGCCCACTAATACTTTACTCTGGGTGGAGGTACCATGCTATTTTCAATATTTCTGTGAACGAACCCCCAATTGTCACTGTAGCAAGACCCAGGCCCCTTGTCTGGTATCAGTGACAGCTGGCATGGGGAGGGGTAGCCCACAGGCATATGATGCCGGGGCTACATATAGATGGACCAGGGTACCCACCTCCGGTACTGCTTCTCTTGACCCACCTCCCCTCCAGGTCCCCCAACCCCATTCCCCCTGTGTAGCTGGTGGCAGTGGGGTGCCCATGCCAGTGCACTGAACATGAGTCCGACACTAGGGTGCCCAATCCCCAGTGTCAGAATACTGTATTTCTGAAATAAAGAAAACTGTCCCTTGACTTTTTATAACCTTGTAAAAAGAAAATGGTGCCTCACCGATCTCACCCTCACACACATACCCCACCCGACCTCCCACTCAGAACCCACTACCACACACCATCACCACATTCCACACATCCTCAGTCACCTGAATATATCCCACAGCTAAAATCCACTAGCCAGTCAAAGACATATCTTGCCACTAGAACCAGCAAATCTATATAATAGGTGCGGTTTAATGTATTTCAAGTGGTTTTGAACTGTGATGTATATAATTGTCATTTTACAATATTGCCCCCAAACTTTCAACATGGCCTTTTTGGGACCCCCACCTCATGACCAGTGGCAATGGAAGTATGCAGATCTAGCCCAAAAGGTGATTTCTTGGTCACTCTGCAAAGTCCCCTTTCAAATGGGATTTGAAAATGTTCACCACCTGTGTTCATGAGATGGGGTTATAAGAAGGCTTTGTTGAAAATTTGGGGTCAAAATATGTAAAAAATGACAAAGTTAAGAGCGTACATGAAATTTTTCTATGCTCACTCATAACTTAGGTAATTTTAAATATTTTCACCCAAAATGTTCAACATAGCCATTTCTTCACACCACCTCACGAATGTGATAGCTGTCATTTTCAAATCCTGGCCAAAATGTGCTTTTGCACCAGTGGCACAAATGACATTTGGGATGCAAAATGATGTTTAAGCAGGGATTTGAACATTTTCACCTACTAAGTTCATGAGGTGGGGTAATAAGAAGGCTATGCTGAAAATTTGGTGTATAAATATGGAAAAATGTCTGGGTTATGAGTAAATGTTGCAGTATTGCAACATTCACTTATAACTTCACTAATTTTCAGTATTTTGACTTCAAACTTTCAACATAGCCAGTTTTCCACATCGTCTCGTAAACACGACAGGTGTCATTTTTTAAATCTGGATGAGATGTGTTTTCGCACCTCTGGTGCAAAATGACATTTTGAGTGGTGTACCATAAATGCCACATGTCACGTTTATAAAGGGAGTCATAAAATGACTCTCTTGAAAATTTGGGGTCAAAATTTTAAAAAATATATATAATTGTTAAAAAAAAATGGTGTGTGTAGTGCCACTCTTGACCCCAGTGGGCATGCTTTGTGATCCCGCTAGTGAGCTGAGTTCAGGTGCGAGCTCAGTGACCCAGCTAGATGGGGTGAGGGTGGGGGAATGGTGATGCTATGCGACACCCCCCAGCCAGAGAATGAAAGCTGCAGGGTTGTCCACATGGGCCTGGGTACCATACAGTGAAGACAACTGTCTTCTTGGCATAAGGCCTTGCACTTCTGCACCTGTGGGTGGCACAGGGCCTTGTGCATTGGTTGACAGATGGACTCTTTGCCATGTGCATCTGTATCTGCGGCCACATGGAAGCACAGGGACCAGAGGGCCCTGCGCTTCCACAGTCCACCAAACAGCCCCATGAATTCTTGACATCTGTTGCTGCACAGAAGTGCAGGGCCTGCAAAGGCGCTGTGCATCTGCATCTGTTCACGCAGGTCCTGATACAATTCCACTGTCTCAAAAAGAAAGGAGCTTCTTTGCAAAAAAGTTTGTTAATGCACCAGTCACGGTTCAAGTTAATGCTCTAAAAGTAGGGAAATGTGGCTTTAGGGCTTCCAACTATAGCTCCTCACCCCCACCCCTTCAAGCAACAAAAGGAAAAAAACATTAGGGTTTTGTGTCTCCAGAGTCTTGGTGAATCAGTGGTGGGGTCTTCCATGGGGTTGTCAACTCTAATGCCCACCCCATTCCCCGAGCAAACAATGTCAGACATGATCTCCTTTCTTCATGCAGGGTCCACAGGGCCCAGCGTCAAGAAAACTACAACACACTGTGTTGGCAATGTCTGGCAAGACATAGTTCTCTACCTTTGGAAAGTGCATCTCTATGAAGCACTGGTTTGGAGCTGTATCTTGCGCTTTAGACAGGAGTCTATGGGCTGTGGGGGAAGGGTGAGCATTAGGGTTGACAACCCCAAGGAAGACCCCACCACTGACTCAACAAGACTCGGGAGACCTAGAACTCTCATGCTTTTTCCTTTTGCTGCTTGGGTGTGGGGATGGAGAGTTAGGGTTGGAAACCCTAATGCCACATTTCCCTACTTTTGTGGCATTAACTTTCAAAGAATTTCCTTTCTTTTTGTGATAGTGGAATTGTATCCTCATTCAAGCAGGTCCCTTCAGGACCTGTGTGAACAGATGCAAATGCGCAGGGCCCTTATTGCCTCTGTGCCAAAGGAAGACTCCATCTGCCTACAGAAGTGCAGACTCCTTGTGTGCCCTGCACTTCTGTGTAGCAACGGCTGTCAAAAATTCATGTGCTTTGTCGAGATAATGTACATGAAATACTGTGGTGTCTCAGAATCACTCAGTGCACACTTAACCTCATGCACTTGTTTGCTGTGGATTTATCATGTTTTGGAATAAAAGGACTCTGCAGCTATTTCCAAATCTGATTTCAATTCTGTTGGCATTGTGACTGGCACCATTTCTTTGTTTTCTGCAAGTGTTGGTCTTCACTGGTTGCACTGCTATCACTCTGCACGGTCCAGTTTTCTTTAGTATTTCAGACAGATGTTTGATACGACAGAAAAATTTCCAGCTCACAAAAATCTTCTCTTGTGATGAAAAAAAATCTTCTTTTGTATGACAGCCACCTTGTTTCTTTTGTTTTTCAAAAATATTTTGAAAACCCATAAAAAATGATGCCCTGGAGAAAAAAACAACATGAATCTAGCTGAATGGGAATCGGTTTGTTCAATTCTAGAGTTTTTGTTTTGGCAAACAGCCCCAAAATATGTTTTTTGGACATTCCAAAAATTCTTACCGAGGCTTCTTTCATGAGAATAATTTCTTGAGTCATAAATATCATGAAAGAAGATTGCAGTCTCAGGAAAGAAGACTCTCATTCGTGAAAGAAGATGGTGGGACTTTATTATTTTCATAGGTTTTTTTAATTTATATTTTCTGCAGTTTCTGCCCTGTTTTCTCCCCTGTTCCCTGGGGCCCCAGCACACGGGCGTCATGTGTGCATGGAGGCACACATGCACCCTGTGACGCTGACTCAGCCCTTTCTGCCCCACCCCATGGCTATCGCCGGAGCTTCTTCAGGTTGGTGCCGCCATCCGTCCTTAACTGGGTGGTGGCTAGTGGCCGGGAGCCTCCAGTCCTTCCCAGGAGAAGACAGCTGTCTTGCAGAGGCTCGATCTTGCTCCTCACCCTCCCCCTGGCCGACCCCTGATAACCTGAGCTCATTCCTGAACCCGGGTCACCGGTGCAGTGCTAGATGTGGCGTCCATCGCCTGAACCCTCACTGCTACCAGGCCATTCATAGTTCTTTAATGAGCTGATCTTCTTCTTCTTTCCTGAGCCACAAAAGAACTCATGAAAGGAGAATCTTGGCTTACGAAAGAAGATTGTGGGACTTATTTTGTTTTTTCTCATAGTTCTTTCATAAGTCATGAAAGAAATCATGAAAAGAAGGTCAGCTCGCAAAAGAACTATGAGAATAAAACTAAGTCCCACCATCTTCTTTCTTGAACCAATATTTTTCTTTTGAGTTCTTTTCTGATTACGAAACTAAAATGTCAACTCATGAAAGAACTATGAAAAAAATGAAATCCCACCATCTTCTTTCATGAGCTGAAATCTTTCTTTCGTGAGTTCTTTTGTGACTCGGGAAAGAAGAAGGTTGGGTCATGAAAGAAGAGTGTGGGACTTCGTTTTTTTCCCCACAGTTCTTTCGTGAGGTCAAACAAAAAAATCATTCTTTCATGTGATCTCATTAAAGAACTGTCCATGACTGTGATGTTCTGTCTGTCTGTCTATCTATCTAATCTAACTATCTATAGCTTTGCTAAGCGGACCTAAGTGCCCACCCCCAGCATCGCTTCCTTCTCCCCTTCCCCTCCATGTCACCCATCCCCTCTTCCCATGCTTAATTTGCTATTAATACTGTAAGTTGACTGGGGTGCCCACCCTCAGTGCTGCTTTTCTTACCCCCTCCCCTCCCAGTCACCTGCCTCCCTTTGCTTAATATATGTGGCGGCACCAGGGTGCCCACCCCTAGTGCCACTGAACACTATCCCAACACTGTGGTGCCTAATCCAAGGTGTCAGCTTCTGTCTCTGGTTGATTTTGTTTTACCTTTTTACCTGAATAAAAGAAAATGGCCCATTGGGGATCTGCTATGTAGCACCACTTCCCACCCAACCCTGACTCCCAACTCAGAACCCCACACACACTCTCATTCTTTCACTCACCTGATCATGTCCCATGATGCCTTTACCCACATTCTGTGTATGAGAACAGTGACTTTATTGAACATGGTGTTTAGCCGAGGCTTGCTGGGGTGCCAATCTGTATTAACTTTTGGGTGCTCACGTCAGTAGGTAGTATTTCTCCATGGCTAGTTTCCTGGTAGTCCTTTTTTTGCAGGCTGCCCTCAAAACACTGAGGGTGCTTTAATCAGCTTTGTGGATGCTTGTGTACTCCAACATCCATGGAGTCAGCACCTATGAATCTTGATGCTGGGTTTCATTAAGCAGTGAGCCACCAATCCCCTGATCTGTCTCTGTCTCTCTCACTATCTATCTAGCTCTCTTTTTTTTAAGCAGAGCAGGGTGCCCTGGTACTGCTTCTCTTGTCCCCATCCAAGTTGCCTCCTCTCCTTCTAATTATAATAAAATAATATTGCTTCTTTCCACCTCTCCCCTCAGGTCATTCCCTCCCACAAAGAAATAGGTGGTGGCACTGGGGTGTCCACTCCTGATGCTGCTGAAGACCATCCCCAACACTGGGATGCCCAATCCCCAGTGTCTTCTTTCTGTCCCCCTACAATAAAGAAAACCATCCTCACTGATCCTTTTTCTTATACCTGAAACAAAGAAAACCCACCAGTACCTCCCACCCACCCCATCCTGACTCGCCACCCACCACCCACACCCCATACTTTCTCACTCACCTGAACATGATGCACAACTACATCCATGCTCCAATTGAAGACTCATCTGCTGCTGGAACCGGCAACTGCAATATTAGAATATAAGGTAAGTGCGGTTTAGTGTATTTCAATGGGATTTAAACTTTTGTTCATAACTTTGTCAATTTTGATCATTTTTACACCAAATTTTCAAAATGGCCTTTTTGGGACCCATTTGATGAACAAGGGTGATGAAATTATGGAAATCTATCCTGGACAGTGATTTCATGGTGACTGTGTGAAATTACCTTTTGGGCAGATCTGAAAATTGTCACCACCCTTGTTCATGAGGTGGGGTCATAACAATACCGTGTTGAAAATTTGAGGTAAAAATATTAAACAACAAAGTCATGAGTGTACATTGAAATGTTTCAATGGACGCTCATAACTTTGGTACTTTTCACTATTTTAACCCCAAATTTTCAACATAGCCATTTTTCACATCACACCACGAATATGGCAGCTGTCATTTTTGAAATCCTGGCCAAAATGTGTTTTTGAACCTGTGGTGCAAAAATGGCATTTCAGCCAAGATGTGACAATTGTCACCTACCGGGTTCATGAGGTAGGTTCCTAAGAAGGCTACATTGAAAATGTGGGGTCACAATATTAAAAAGCAACAAAGTTATGAAGGTAGATTGACATTTTTCTATGTATGTTCATAACTTTATTAAGTGTTTCACATGTGCTGCTGCACGGAAGTGCAGGGTAAGAAGGGCCCTGCAGTTCCACAGGTGTATGGAATCCTCCCTTGGTGCAGGCCCCAGATGCCCCTGTGTGTCTGCATCTGTTCATGCAGGTCCCGAAGGGACCTGTGCAAATGAGGATATGATTCCACTATCTCAAAAAGAAATTCTTTGTAAAAAAACTGCATTAATGCACCAGTTAGGGTTCAGCTTAACGCAGCAAAAGTAGGGAAATGTGGCATTAGGATTTTCAACCCTAACTTCCCAGCCCCCCCCCCCAGCAGCAAAAGAAAAAACAATTTGGTTTTTGGTACCCTGAGTCTTGAAGAATCTGTGGTGGAGTCTTCCATGGGGTTATCAACCCTACTGGTCACCCCCACCACTGAGCAAGCAAGGTCAGATGTGATCTTTTTTTTTTCAGGCAGGGCCTGCAGGACATATTTCTCTACACTTAAACAGTGTGTCAGTATGAGGCACTGGCTTGGAGCTGTACCTTGTGCTTTGGACAGAAGGCTACGGACTGAGGGGGAGGGGTAAGTATTAGGTTTGACAACCCCAAGGAAGACTCCACCATTGATTTGCCAAGATTCAGGAGACCTAAAACCTTAATGTTTCTTCCTTTTGCTGCTTGGTGAGTGTTGGTGGGGAGTTAGGGTTAGAAACCCTAACACCACATTTCCTTACTTTTTTTGCATTAAGTTAAACTCTAACCGGTGTATTAATGTAGTTTTTTTTCAAAGAATACTGTATAGAAAGTTATATTCATGTTCCGTTTATTTTCACTATTTTCACTATTGAGAAAAATCAGCAAAAATAAACGGAATGCAAATATATCCTGGCTTCTACACAGTACCAGTGTAAATGACCATGAACGTCCGCTGGGTCCTCCCCACACCTCCCTTAGATGGGATCTCAAAACAGAGTTCTCTTTAATCAAACCAGTTCATATTGCAGTTGCTGTCTCTGCTGGGTCATGCTGGGTGGCATGCAATTTTGGCGATTCTGAAATGGCAAGTGCACAGGTCCGAGAGTCAATTTCAGCGAGAACGAAATGGCAACATAAGTGTTACCCCTCCCCGAGGTGCTATGACCTTGAAGTTTGTTATTTAATTAAGGGGGTGCGGGGGGAAAAGCCCTTTGAAAAAAAGTTGCCATTTCTGTTATCGCTGAAATTGCTTCGCGATTCCGGACTCGCCATTCTGGAATCACTATAATCACATAGAACGACTGACCCTACCACTTTCTTTGCTTCTACCTGTGCCAGCTCAGTTTTCTTTTCAGCAACATCATCCAGTTGTTAAAATCATCAACTTTTTTATCCAGCACTTGATGGCCAAGAGGATAGTGTTTAATGTAGCCTCCCACCTGAGGTTGCTGGCTGCACCGAGTCCGTGGCTGCATGCTTTGCTGGAGCTTAGATTTGGGCTGATCGGGTTGCAGCTGATTCTTCAGTTTAACCTCATCTCTGGCACTTCAAAATTGCAGAAGTTGGAGATGAAGATATAATTATACAGATGAGCCAGTCTGAACACAGAAAGGTTACTATTTTAATAACTGAGCTCAGTAAGGCTGCTTCTAGGACTGGTGCTTGGACTAGTAGTTTGCTGGCGCTCCAAATTCGTGGTTACTATGTGACTTTGTGACCTCTCGAGCAAGCTCTCGGGGTCAACAGTTGGCATAATAACCACTCAGTTGGAGAATAGCCTTGTTGTGCATCGGAGCCATACACTATCCTATATAGTCTTCCATGATTGTACTTGGACCAGGGCGGACAGAAGGACCAGCAGTGCTCCAGATAGCAATGGCATTCAAGGGTAATGTGCTCCCCATTTTTGACACTAGCTGAGTAAAATATAATTTTGATGAGTAAAAGTGCTTTGAACTTGGAAAAATAGCTCATTTTAATGTTTCTATGAAAATATTAAAAATACCTCCCTGTTGAAATTATGTTAACATTAATTCTGCAAAGAGGAGCTAGCTGACTCACCAAGGGGGTGAGGAGATAGAGTTGAAATGAACCCTGTATCTGGGGAATATGAGACATATGATTTTTGGACTCTGAGACACTTAAGTTCTCTTGACTTTTGAAAAGCACTCAAGGGTAACATCTGGATAGAAAAGATATTAAGTGATTGTGGTAGGAGTTTATATTCTGTAACTTCCATTTTTTTATATATGGCTGTGAGAGTTGTGATATAATTGTTCTGTTTGATTTTTCCCGTTTTACCATTTTAGTTAACAACCTTTCCTTTGAAATACTGCCTGTGTGTCTTCTCAGTCTTCCTTTTGTATGTGATGTTGAAACCCTGGTTTTAAGTCTGACAGCTGTTAAAAGCTTTTGTGTTACTAAGCTAAAAGGTAAGAATATACCTATGGTCTCTAATAGAGTTTTAGGGTTCATTTTGGAAAACCTGGCTGAGTGCCCCAGGTGAAGGATCGTACCGCATCCCCCGAAAAAGGTACATATCCGAGTCTGTTAACTGGGTATGCTAGCATATGTTCACAGTTTGAATCCCTTCAGAACTCAATGCTAATATGTGATTCGGACCCAAAGCAGACAGAAAGGTTACCCTATCTGTTACCTGTTCACACTATTGCACTCTGAGGTTGGCACTGTGGGAGCAGAGGGCCTGACCTGCGGAGTACGTTTGTGACACCGGCCAACACTGGATTATTCTTCAGGAGGGGGAGGATGACCCTCTCCCTCCTGTCCCTGCTACAGGGGGAAGCCATGGCAGCTCCTAGCAAGGTTAGTCTTGGGAAAAGGAGTGCGGAGGAGGACAGAGGCAGGGCTGAGATGCCACCTGTCCACTTGCAGGGAAAAACAGAATTTGGAAAAAACAAACAAACTAGTGAGCACAATAGACCAGAACTCACCTTATATGGAGTACTGGGGGCCAACAAACAAATGATCAGAGCCTATAAAGACTCTAACATACACTGCCAGCTGTTAAATCTCTCACTGCTGCAGCACTGCTCTGATGTTAGCTGCAAGGGTTTTGTAGTTACAGAAAATGTCAGCTTAGAAGTTAGCAGAATTAGTCTGATACAATGTACTATACCACAGTAAACTGTAAGTACTACAAAAAGTGTTTTTGCAAAAAGTACAAATTGAACAGCCCCACACCTTCAGTGTGATTCTTAGTGCTGACTGTTCCCTTTATGACAAAGACATAACTTAAAAACAAAAACAAAGACATAAGTTCAAAAAAAAAATCAACTAAGGCAGAGTTCTTGAAAGCGGGACCTATTTTTTCAGCAGAAAGAACTAGAGCATGGAAGGGGAAGATCACGGTTCCAAAAGGCACAAAACAAAATGGGCTGCTTCTGAGCTGGAAGTAGTGCAGTCAGCAGTAAATCCACAAGCACAAAGAAAGAAAACTGGCACAGCTCACCACACTGGAACAGGATTCAACATAGAAGATGCTGTCAGAAAAGTTTTATTATACCAGCGCCAGGACATAACCAGGATGGAGTAAACTTAACCTAGGTATTTGCTTTATTGTTTTCTAACATAGACTTTAGTCTAAATTTATGGATTGTATACCTATTGTATTTAACATGTATGTATGTACTGTTGTACTGTTGTTTTGGTGTGGGCCGCACCTGAGAAAGGAAAGTACAGTTACGTAAGAACTTACCGTAACAGTAGATCTTCGAGAGAGGCTCTTGCAGTAGGTAATTACATACAGGACTGATGCCGGCTGGCAGCAGGACCCCACGGAAAAATTTCTAGCTAGCAGTCCCTGGCGAGGGACCGCCCCCAAGTCAGGTGACCGGCGTCCTACGACGTCGGTATAAAGGGGCGGTCCCGGACACCCGCCTTCCAGTTCTTTCCCGCCACAGGCCAGGAAGGCCCAGACGAGAGAGAAGTGGAAGATTCCATTCCTGGAAAAGGAGCTGAGAAAGCTTAAGGGGTGGAGGGCGGGAAGGTATTACCTACTGCAAGAGCCTCTCTAGAAGATCTATTGTTACAGTAAGTTCTTACGTAACTGTACTATCTTACTTCGAGAGGGCTCTTGCAGTAGGTAATTACATATAGGACTGAATCCCAAGCAGTCTGGAACAAAGAAAAGGCACCGGGAGGAGGAGGAAACTACTCAAGAAGTAGTTGTAGCCGTGCAAGCCTCAAGACAGGAGGCCTTGCAAAACAGCCAGCCTGAAGCCTGCTACCGGCGAGAGGCAATGTCCAAACTGTAGTGTTTCAGAAAGGTATGGACAGAAGTCCAGGTGGCAGCAGCATATGTTTGCTGCAGACACATTCTTGAAACAAACCGCAGAGGCAGCTACTCCTCTTGTGGAGTGGCCTCTGACTTGACCCGGGAGGGTCTTGTTGTACTTTCATAACAGAAAGTGATGCAATGAGCCAACCACTTAGACAGGCGTTGCTTGGAAACAGCATTGCCTTCCCTTTTGTGAGCAAAGAGATGAACAACTGATCAGTCTTTCTGAGATCCTTTGTCCTGTTGGTGTAGTATCTCAGAATCCGGTGAACATCCATAGTATGGAGTAAATATTCCCCTGGTTAGAGTACTGCGTAAAAAAGGCAGGTAGCTCTATGGACTGATTTAAGGTAGACTCTGCTACTACTTTAGGTAGAAACTTAGGATTCGTGCGAAGAGCAACTCGTTCTTTGTGAAAAATCAAGTAGGGGATTTTGCACATCAGGGCCTGAAGCTCGGAGATTCTTCGAGCCGAAGTAATGGCCACCAAGAAGAGCATCTTCCACGAAAGAAATTTCAAATCTGCAGAAGCTGCAGGTTCGAAGGGAGGAAGAGTAAGTTTCTCGAGGACAAAATTCAAGTCCCAAGGGGGCAGGAGCATGGATGGGGGCCTCAGATGGAGGACCCTCTGAGAAAGGTCTTGAGACCTCCAGTTGAGCGAAAGTTTTATCTGGAAGGAACATGAAGCTGAGATAGCCGCCATGTGAACCTTCAAAGAGGAATAGGCTGAGACCCAGATCAAACAGATGATGCAAGTACTCCAGCAGAAAGGCCACTAAACAGGAGAAAGGCTCCACATTCTTGGAGGCTGCCCAAAGAGAGAATCTCTTCCATTTCATGGCATAGTGGACCTGGTGGATGGCTTTCTAGCCTCCACTAAAATCTCCGCCACTTTTGGAGAGACTCCAAAACGGGATTGGGCTAGGTCTGCAGGAGCCATGCATGGAGTTGAACGGATTTGAGTCCTGGATGCACCAGGGTCCCCTGGTCCTGGGTCAGCAAACCTCGAGATAGAGGAAGAGGAGGATCCTCTGAATATTGTTGTAGAAGAGAGAACCAGATTTGCCTGGGACAGAAAGGAGCGATCAGAATCATTCTCGCTCCTTCTAAGGCTAGTTTCTGCAATACTCATGGGAGCAGAGGAATTGGGGGAAAAGCATAGATGAATCTGTCCTTCCAATTTAGAGACAGAGCGTCACTCCAAAAAGCGCCTCGCTCTGGAACAAGCGAGCAAAAATGGGAAGTTTTTATGCTTTTGGGAGAAAGTAACAGGTCTACCTGTGGAGTCCCCCAAAGCTGAAAGATATTGTCTAGTACCCCTTGGTCCAGTTCCCACTCATGTGCCAGAGCAGAAGACTGGCTTAGCTTGTCTGCCAGAGTGTTGTCGACTCCTGGAACATGAATCGCCATTAGGTGAAGGTCGTATTGTGTTGCCCAATCCCAAACCCTCATTGCCTCCCTGCATAGAGGGTAGGACCGAGTTCCCCCCGTTTGTTGATGTACCACACTACGCACATGTTGCCTGTCTGGACAGCTAGGTGGCCAGGAAGGATGTACTGGTGAAGGGCTTGGAGAGCGACAACACTGCCCAAAGCTCGAGCACACTGATGTGGAGAGCTTGCTCCAGCCTTGACCAGGAGCCTGGGTCCGATGAGGACCTAGATGGCTCCCCAACCTTCGCCTGATGCATCTGTAGTCAGAGTCTGGGAGGGGAGGATGAAGAAAGGACCCCGAACAGGTTCTCTCAAACCATCCACCATTGCAAGTCTCGCACCATCGGCGATGAGATCAGAACTAATTGATCTAGGCTGTTCAGAAGTTGATCGCACTGAGAGCGAAGAGTCCACTGAGAGATCCTCATGTGGAATTGAGCTCGGGGGACCATCGAAATAGCGGCCGCCATGGCCCCAGAAGACGGAGGACCGACCTCACGAGACCCTCCTGTGGTCTGATAGCAGGAAATCTGAGTTTGAAGAGAGGCCGCTTGTCCGGAGGCAAGAAGGCCTTGCTCACGGCCGTATCAAGGATGGCCCGATGAACTGTAGTCTCTGGCAAGGATCCAGATGAGACTTGAATGGTTGATGGTAATACCCAGGCAAGTGAAAACCTGCTGGGTGAGGGAGAGAAAACGCAGGAGTTCCTCCCTGGATGAGGCCGCCAGGAACCAATTGTCCAGGTAAGGGAACACCTGTACTCCCATAGCATGCAGGTGGGCTGCTACCACAGCCAGGCATTTGGTAAATACTCGGGGGGCTGAGGATAGACCAAAGGGGAGCGCCTTGAATTGGTAATGGTCCCCCTGAAATGCAAAACGAAGGTACTTGCGATGAGAAAGGTGAATGGGTATGTGCAGATAGGCATCCTGCATATTCAATGCACAAAGCCATTAACCCGGCTGAAGGAGGGGCAGAAGGCTCTGCAGGGAGAGCATCCTGAACCTTTTGTATTCGACATAAAGATTCAGGGAACTGAGATCTAGAATAGGTCTGAGATCTCCCGTCTTCTTTAGGACCAAGAAGAAATGGGAATAGTAACCCATCCCTTGAAGATGAAGAGTGATGGGTTCTATCGCTTGCTTTGAGAGAAGGGCTGAGATTTCTTCCCAGACCAAAGGAAGGTGTTCCCTTGAGTAAGACGACTTCAGAGGTGGGTGGCGGGGTGGTTTCTGAAGAAACTCTATGGAATGCCCTTCCGCTATAAGCTGGAGCACCCAAGAATCGTGGTTATCCTATCCCAACCTGGAAGGTGGGAGGAAAACCCTCCTACTGGTTTCTCTGGGAAGTCCAGAGGCGGTGGGAGAGGAAAGGAGTCAGTGGTGGGCAGCCGCAGCTGAAGCACCCGCTGCTTTTTGGGCGGGGGCTTAGCAGCCGCGGGCCCGACGCTTGGTGGCCCGCCTTCCGGAGGTTTTGCCTTGGCCGAATCTGCCATTGGCGAAGGGATCGCACTGCTGTTGTTGGGGACGGTACATGGAATCCACAGATTTCAGAGCCGTCCCCTTCTCCTGCAAGTCGGTGATGATGTCCTTGATATCACCCTCGAAAAGCAGTGAGCCCCGGAAAGGTACTTCCTGAATAGCGGATTGCACCTCCAGGACCAATCCTGACACGCGGAGCCAGGCATGACGCCGTAGACCCACGGCGAAAGTGGAGCTCCGCCCGGCAGTGTCCACTGCATCGTATGTCACCCGCAAAATGTGGCGACTGGCGTAACGAGCAGAACAGACGAGGTCGGCTAACTCCTGTTTGACTTGGGAGTCAGGCAAGGAGTCCAGCTTGATTCCACCTGGGTAAGACAGCCTTCTGGTAATCCCCCATGTGGCGAAAGTTCAGGGCTCGAATTCCCAGTGTGGAGGGTGTAAATCTTTGTCCCTTACTGGTCCAGAAGGCGAGATTCCTTATCAGGAGGAGACGAGCTCAGATGTTTTGGTGTGCCGACCGCCATGAGCTGGCGCTAATCATGACCGACATCCGGCGAGGTGAGAGTCCAGGTAGTCAACACCTCGGGAGCCTGGTAAGCCTGTTTGACTTCCTAGGAAGTGGGGCTAATGCCGATGGCTGTTTTCATACTGTGATAACAAGGTGGCGTGAGGCTCTATCCAGGGTGGCACTAATGTAGGAGCTGTCACGGGCAGATCCACATGTTCAGCAAGTTTCATTCGCTGAGGATCTGGTTCCAGAGAGTGCCACTGATGTACTTCCTAGATTTTTCTAAGCAACTCCGTGAAAGATGGATCCTCCGGAGGAGACTTTGGAGGAGTCCTCGGCTGGGGTTTCGATGGAGAGTGGGGCTCGTCGTCTCTCTCGGAGCATCCCTCGGAAGAGTCCGAGGAATCTGAGAGTGAAGAAGAAGAAGAATAAGACTCCCTTACTCGACTCGGGGGAGGAACAGGTTCCTTGGGTGGTACCTTAAATGCGTGTCCTGCCCCTCTCTGGACCCAGAGGGGAGAGCTCTGGAGTCTGGAGGTGGTGAGGGAGTGTGCTGCCTCGGACGCACGGGAGCCTGGGGCACCACTGTCTGGCAGGCGGCTCTCGACCTCCTTGGTGAGCTGAGCCTGGCCTCAGCCCACCAGGAGGCCAGAGTCTCCTGCAGATCCACCGCGCCGGGGGCGTAGAGGTGGAGGAGGAGGGGAAAATGTATGGTTATACCAGTATGGTGAGTATCCGAACCCGCTGCGGGAAACCCGCGTCGGGTATTGTGGTGTCAGGTACTGCGCGCCGAAAGACCGGCGATCAGGTACTGCGGCGCTGGATACTGCGGTCCCCGGTACGACGGCGTCGGATAAGACGGCGGGTACCTGGGAGCTGGGGCTGCCGGAGCAGACGGGCCGGTCGGGCGGCCTCACAGGCGGGTCCACATTGGGGGCCTGGAAGGCGGAGGGCCTGACTGGAGGGGAACATCTGGAAGCAGGATGTCTCCTGGAGCCGTAGAACCGGTCGGGCTGCATCAGAGGTACTGGCGGGTCCGCGGCCGGAGGTACCGGCAGAGGCACTGGCGCCCGGGGCCGACGCCAGATCCTGGTTCCAACAGAGGAGGGTCTGACAGAGGAGGAAGATCCTCCGTATCGTCCGGGATGGAGGAGAGAAATCCGGGTCAGGCTGTGGTGACTCTGGCCCTCGACGGCAGTGAAGGCTGCGGGAACCGGGTACGACGGACTGGGAGGGTCCGTCTGCCGGTTCCGCTTGCCGAGCGTCGGAGGAGCCGATGCGAGTTTAGGGCGATGCTCGGGGGCGCGAGGAGCCGCGTCCGACTTACGGGAGCCATCACCGAAGCGGCTGTGGAGAAGGATCGCCGGGTCCGTGGGGTAGAGGTCGGGCCACCCGGCGGTCGGGCGCTCTTATCGACCTTCCATGCGGACGCCGGAGGAGCCGACGCCTGACTTAGAGGAGTCGCCACGCCAGTAGGCCGTAAGCCTGCGCCGAACAGGGGCGAGAGGCCTCATTAACCTGGAGGCGCCTCAAGGCCCGAGCGCAAGCCAGACGGGGGGTGACGCCGCCTCAAACCTTGGAGGCGGCCGCCGAGCGGTCCCTGGGGGACGTTACTTAGTCCAGCGCCTCCAGCGGAGACGCAGTAGAGAGAGGTCTCCCGGTGCCTTTCCTTGTCCTTCTTTTTTCCGATGTCCTTCGGGGAAGTGGATGCCTGCCTCAGTTTTTTCAACTCCTTTCCATAGAAGACATCTTTTCTTGAGGAGATGGGCTTCCAGGGACTGTTGGCGCCGCTTACGGGTAGCTGCGCTTGAAGTTGAGGCAGTGCTGGCACTTCTCGACCGGGTGATCAGGGCCTAGGCAGAAAAGGCACAGGGAACAGCCGTCCTTGTGTGGCAGCTGGGCGCCGCACGACTCGCACTTGTTTTTGTGCTCGGAGGGTGTAGGGGACGACATACACTGACGATGACCTGACGTTATAATGGAAAAAATAACTAATTGTCGGTAAAACCGGTGAAGATAGGGCTGTGAAGGCACAAAGCTACCGTGAGCACTGCACGCAGCTAACGAGCGGAAAGAACTGGAAGGCGGGCATCTGGGACTTCCTTTATACCGACATCGTAGGATGCCGGTCACCTGATGTGGGGCGGTCCTCGCCAGGGACTGCTAGCTAGAAATTTTTCAGGTCCTGCTGGCCCGGGCGCCAGTCCTATATGTAATTACCTACTGCAAGAGCCCTCTCAAGTAAGATCTTCATTTTCCAGTGTGCTTACCTATTGCTTAATAAACAAACAAACATTTCATGCATGCACTTTGTCATGAGAATACTTAGTCAATAACAGCATGCAATTTATCCACCAGTGTTTAAAGTGACAGTGCTAATAAAAACAGATATGCTTTTAATATGTCAAAAATCATAAACATACTACTGCAGGTGTTACAAGATAAAAACAACACTCAAAGCATAACCTGACTGCAAATGTTAAATTTTGACTACTAGGAATGTAATTAGCTAGTAGGAATTTATTGGAAAAATTTCTAATTTGATAATTTTGCCAAAAGTCCTACTATATCACATATTTTAACAACAAATGTCCATGATTTCAAACTGGAACTTCAGTCAGATGCCAGTAATGTGGTGAACTATTAGCAGTCCTAAAGGTTGAAACAAACACAGGTATTAGTTTATAAACATGTCATTTTTACGAGAAGGCAACAATTTCCAACCAGTCATCGAGACCAGGATGATTAGCAGCACACAATTGAAAATCCAAAAGGATTCTCTCCATGTCAATTGTTTTTCTTGTTCCCACCCTTGGATCTAAGGTGACTTTTGAACTCCAACAAACTTCCAATTGCGATTTCTGGGTTCTTGTGCCTGTAATGAATGTATGGCAATTGTAGGACTCAGGATTGCCATTTGGAATTGCTCTAATATGTCCACCTATTATTGCTTTATTTTTGTTTTGTACAGCCTACATAGTATGCACTGCAACTGCATATTGCCAGGTACACATTGTGTGTGCCAGGTCACAATTAATGAATTTCTTGATTGGAAACATTCCCCTGGTTACTGGATGTAAAAAGACAGCACTGTTAATCACAAATCCACAATACTTGTAATGACCACACTTATGTGTACCTAGCAGAAGAGATGAAAGCCATGTCTGTGACTCTGGATTTGGCTGAAGAGAGTGGATCACCCTGTCACCAATGTTCTGAGGGCGTCTATGCACCACTTGGGAGGGGGGAGGATGCAGTAACAAATTCCTGTAATTTAGGCTAAATTTGTAGGATGTTCCAGTTCTTCCTAATAATATTTTCAATGTGACACGCTCTTGAGCTAAAAGTTGTCACAAAGTTCATCCTGGTACTCTGCTGAGCTGTGTCCCTCTCTTTTGGTTTAAATAATTCTTCCATTAGTGTTTTTTGCCCTTTGGTAGGCCATGTTAATATCACTTTTAACACAGCCTCTTTCTTTGAATCTGTCCCCAACTCCTCTCCTCTTTTTTTCAAATGCTGAATCAATATTATATGTATGACTGACCCTAAGAAACTGGATAACTGAAATATTTTGATGGTGTGGCAGTGACAGGAGCTGGCCAAAAGAATGGTTTTCCTATCAGTAGGCTTCCAAAATAAGTCCATCTATGCCTCTTCCTTAGTCTTAATTATCCTGATATTCAATAAGAAAATGGCCTCCTGACTATGGTTCACAGCAAACCTAAAGTTTGGATTTGTAGTCCCACAAATGTCACAGAAAATGAAATTCTGTTACTGTCCCCACCACCATCAAAATGTCATCAATATAGCACCTCCACAGTACTATCCGGATAATAAAAGGATTCCTATCCCTCTCATAAATAACCTTTCTTCCCACAAACCTAACAATTGTGATCTATAAGATGAATTCACCCATAAATAAGAATGCATTACATTCAAAGACAAAACGTGATAGTTCTGACAAAAATTCTGTGCCTCATGGGCGGCTTGCAGGAAAGCTAACTGGTGTAGGGGTAGGGGCTAAAATGATGAACTGGATTACAAGCTGGCTGAGTGGGAGGCTGCAATGGGTGGTGGTGAGAGGGGAGCTCTCAACTCCAAGGCCGGTGATGAGTAGGGTGCCACAGGGCTCTGTGTTGGGGCCAGTATTGTGCGGGCTCTTAATATCAGGCACTGCACATGGGGTGGTGAGCAAGATAAGTCTGTTTGCTGATGACACCAAAATCAGAGCAGTGGTGAATGGAAAGGAGGGATGGAAGCAGCTGCAGTGGGACATAAGCAAGATAGAGGAGTGGTCAGAAAGTTTAGCAGCTGGGGTTCAATGCAAAGAAGTGTAAGGTTATGCGCTTTGGGGTGAAGAACCCAAGGACAGAATACTGGCTGGGAGGGGTTAAGCTGGGGATTACTGAGGAGGAGCAGGAGCTAGGGGTAATGATAACAGGGACCATGAACAACACTGCCCAGTGCAGGACAGCGGCTGCAAAAGTGAACAAAATGCTGGGGTGCATAGCGAAGGTTTTTTCGTCTGTGCTAAGAGAGTGATCTTGCCCCCTATAGGTCAGCTTAGTAAGGTCCGCACTTAGAGTATTGTGAGCAGTTTTGGATGCCATACCTAAAGCATGATATCAGGCTACTGGAGGAGGTGCAGAGGAGGGCAACAAAGATGATATGTGGAACAGAAGGGACAGACTATGACAGCAGGCTGAGAGACCTGAATATGTACACCCTGGAGGATAGAAGGGACGGGGGGACATGATAGAGACATTCAAGTATCTGAGGGGAATCAATAAGGATGGGGCAGATGGGGTCTTTAAGTTAAGGAAGGGGAGGGTCACCAGGGGGAATGCATTAAGAATAGAGGGGGGAAGATTTAGGAAGGAAATGAGGAGACACTATTTCAGAGAGGGTGGTAGAAAAATGGAACGCCCTTCCAGAATGGGTGGTATCATGTAAATCTGTGAACAGCTTCAAAGGGCATGGGACAGGGAACAGAGGAGAGTGAGGGTGGGGAGGGTGGGTGGCAGTGGGATGGCGAATGGGAGGGTGGGGCAGCTGCAAGCTAGGGGTGCTAGCTGCATAGAACAGACTAGATAGACTGAGCCTGTTTCTGTTGGCACATTCGTATGTTCGAAAAACTCAGTTGGTGGATTCAGGACTGACAGTTGATCCAGATAGAATCTTAACGCAGCAAGTTGGATAAGTCAATAAATTAATAAGTTGTTCTGTTTTTGCTTCTGCCCTTCCCCTTGTTGTTCCCCTTCTTCCACTGCTGATCTTGTGACTTGAGGATAATACTTGTTTCCACCAAGACTGTCTGCCTCCCCTCTTCCCTCAGCATGTTTTCCTCATTCTTCTTGCAATGTTATTCTGGGGCTCCTAGGGGGGCCAGGGTCTGGACTGTCCTCTGAGGACAGAATATCCTCTAAAATATTAGAGGAAGCACCATCTGATCATTTTGAGTAGCGGTGCAATTTACATTTTTTAAAAATGATTTAGGCTATACCACAGATTTTGTCTTCTTCCAATCAAAAACACAATTATTTTTGTAATCTCCTTCATCCCTTAACCACTTACATTGCCTATATGCTTGTATTTTCTTATGTTGCTTAACTGTGTTTCCCAGGTTCTGTTTTAGTTCACAGAATTCAGCAGTCAGCAAACTCCAGTAATACAATTTTCTTCTATTCGAGTTGGTCAGTTAAAATCACCTGTTGTTTTGCAGTGTCTTTAAAGCACCAGTACTAGATAAAAACATCGGATCTTCTGCAACAGTTTGTTCCCTGTGCTCTGTTGAGAACTTGCCTGGTAATCTTTCTTGTTTTCACTGTACTACCACCCCAAAATTTGTTCTGTTTTCTTTATTTATGTTTACATTTTTCTCACCCGCCATGTTGAACCTTCTGCTGCCAACTGCGCATGCGCTTGACTACTACACAGGGATAATGGGAACGTGCAGCACAGGGTCCCACAAAAGTAAACAAAAGATGTGATGCAATGTGAGGGATGAGCTTGGCTGCAAATTGGGATCCACAACAATGGAAATACATTTTAAATATCTAAAAAAAGTAGTTACGTAAGAACTTACCGTAACAGTAGATCTTTGAAAAGAGCTCTTGCAGCAGGCAATAACCATTAGGACTAAGCTGCCAGGCACCAGGACCCACAGAAGCTTTCTGGCTAGCAGTCTTCAGTGGGGGACCATCCCTGACATCGGCTCTTCCCAACGTCGGCCAATGGTATAAAAGGAGCAGTCCCCAGTCCCACCTCAGTTCTCCCACTGGAGACCTGGAGCCTAGAATGGAAGGAGAACCAGGCAGATTCTTTGCCAGATGTAAACAGCAGACAGAAATCTAGCGGGGGGGGGGGAGGAGGGAGGAAAAGCAATGCCTGCTGCAAGAGCTCTTCTCGAAGATCTACTGTTATGGTAAGTTCTTACGTAACTGTACTATCTTACTTTGAGTTGGAGCTCTTGCAGCAGGCAATAACCATTAGGACAAAGTCCCAAGCAATAAAGGATAAGGACTAGGAAAGTCTGGGAGGAGACTGAAAAACTGCTAACTAAGGACTTAGGAGAGAAGGCCCTGGAGAACTGCCAGGCCAAACCCAGTCCTTCTTCTGGAAGCTATGTCTAAGCTGTAATGCTTGATGAAGGTGTGAACACAACTCCAGGTGGCCACTGCACAGATGTCTGCTGTGAAACATGCCAAAGAGAGGCAAAGGAGATAGCTACACCCCCGTGGTAGAATGGCCTTTTACTGTACCCGTAAGGGCTTGTTGTACTTTGTTATAATAAAAAACGATGCAGTTAGCCAACCATTTTGACAAAGTCTGTTTGGAAACTGGCACCCCCTGAGATTTGGGAGCAAATGGAACAAATAACTGATCCGTTTTTTGAAAAGGAGCTGTACAGTTCAGGTAGTAGCAAAGTGTTCTGTGAACATCAAGAATATGCAGTAACGCTTCCCTCATATTAGAGTGCTCGGGATAGTAAACTGGCAGGTTGATGTCCTGATTTCAAGTAAACTCTGACACCACCTTCAGTAAAAACTTAGGATTTGTGTGGAAGGACACCCTGCCCTTGTGAAAAACTAAATAGAGCTCTTTACACATCAGAGCCTGAAGCGCCAGAATTCTTCAGGCAGAAGTACCAGCAAGTAAAAACAACGCTTTCCACGACAGAAAGCATAGCTCGCAATCCTTGTGTGGTTCAAATGGGGGAGCGTGAGCTTTTCCAGCATAAAAAGGAGATCCCAAGGAGGAATGGGATCTTGGATGGGAGGCTTTAAGTAAGATGCCCACAAAAAGTACAGGACACATCCAGCTGAATAAGGATTTTCCCTCCACTGGTGCTTGATATGCCGAGAAGGTGGACAGTTGCACCTTAATGGAGGAGTACCTCAGGTCCTGCTCAAATAGAGAGGAGATACTCAAGGACGGAGTTCAGGAGGACAAGAAAAGGGGTTGAGATGGCGCGCAGTAGCCCACAGTCAAAAGCTTTTCTACTTCACAGCATATGTGGATCTAGTGAAGGGTTTTCTGGCTGCCACCAGAACCCCTGCTACCTTGTAGGAAACCCCATAATGTGCCCTTGCTAGGTCTGTAGGAGCCATGCATGAAGATGCAGGGATCTGAGATCCAGATGGATCAAACTGCTCCGGTCCTAGGACAGCAAGTGCAAGCTCAGAGGCAGGGGAATTGGAGGCCCCACTGCCAGTTGCTGAAGTTGTGGGAACCAAATCTGTGGAGGCCAAAAGGGTGCTATAAAAATCATCTTCACCCCCCTCCACCTGAAGCTTCAAAAGAACCCTCTGTAGAAGGGGAAAGCGAGGAAAAGCGTAGAGGAACCTCCCAGTCCAGGAGAGGGATAATGCGTCTCACCAGAAAACTTCAGGCCCTGGATCTAGCGAGCAGAAATTGGGCAGTTTTGCATTGAGTGATGACGCAAAAAGGTCCAACTCAGGTCAGCCACACTTGTTGAATAGCTGGTCTGCCACCGACTGAAGGAGCTCCCACTCATGAGCCTTGGACCGAGATCTGCTTAGGCTGTTGGCCAAGATGTTTTGGACGCCGGGAACATGAACGGCAGTGAGCTTGAGGCAGTGTTCCAGTGCCCACTACCAGAACCTCAGTGCCTCCTGCAGATGGAGTAGGAAGGAGTTCCCCCCTGCTTGTTGATGTAAAACACTACAGACATGGTGTCCATCTGAATGAGAAGAGGGCATGGAAATAAGTCCACCTGAAAAGCCTGTAAGGTGTTCAGGATTGCTCACATCTCCAGAATGTTGGTGTGGTGCAATTGCTCGTCTGGGGGCCAGGTCCCCTGGGTCCCCCTGTCCTCCAGATGAGCACCCCAACCGAGGCCCGAGGCATCCATGGTCAGAACGCGTCTCGGGTGCCCCTGCCTGAACGGGACCCCCATTGATAGATTGAGCAGGTCCATCTACCAGGAGGGTATCCGCGAACTGGTTGGAGATCGCCCACTACTCCAGGTTGTCTGACCTTGGTCCCATTGCACCCCTGAGCATCCAATGGGAACCCTCATATGGAGGCGAGCTAAAGGAACCATCGGGATGGCTGCGCCATGTGGCCAAGGAGCTTAAATAGGTTCTGGCTGGCACATGGGGAGCTGATACTACCATCCGAGCCTGATCCCAAAGGCGATCCCCCCTGTCTGAGGGGAGGAAGACCTTGCCCTGAAACATGTCCAGGACCGATGCAGTGAACTGGAGTCTTTGACTGGGCCATGGGGACGACTTGGGAATGTTCAGGGTGATCCCCAGCTCTCAGAAAAGTGTAAAGGTGTCTCCGAGAGTGCGGACCAGTTGTTCCCGCGTGGGTGCTGCCAGAAGCCAGTCATCCAGGTAGGGAAAGAGGTAATGGGCCTGGCACTGCACAGCCACAGCCACCATCACTAGGCGCTTGGTAAAGACTCTGGGAGCAGAGGAGAAGCCAAACGGCAAGGCTCAAAACTGGTAACATCAGCCCTGGAAAAGGAACCTCAGGAACCTCCTGTGTGGTGGAAAAATCAGAATGTTAAGGTAAGCGTCCTCCATATCTAGAGAGCAGAGCCAGTCCCCTGGTGCAGGAGGGGAATGAGATCTGGCAACATGACCATCCTGAACCTTTTGTATTCGATGAACTTGTTCAGGGAACTAAGCTCCAGGAAGGGCCAAAGGTCTCCGGTCTTTTTGGGAACTAGGAAAGTGTGAATAATACCCTTTCCTGGTTGAGCCGGGGAACTGTCTCTGTAGCCTGCTTTTGCAGAAGGCCTGAATTTCCCCTTTGATTGGGGGGATACGAGAAGGAGGATAGTGGGAGGACACTGGTGGAGTATCCGGAGGTATTTGCTTGAACACCAGAGTATGACCTCTCTCTCTCTCTCTATGAGCTGTAGCACCCAGAGGTCTGATGTTATTGTGCTCCAACCCTCAAGACTGAGGGAGAAGCGACCCCCTACCACTTCCCCCACTGATTCCACTAGAAGACGTGGGTCCAGCAAGGAGTCATTGGGAAGCTCCGGGAATAGGCAGAGGGGCCTGGGAGGGCTTTGTGGCTCAAGAGGCAGAGCTTCCAGGAGTTTGGGAAGTGGCCCTTCTTTTGGACCCACCCCTTTGCTGAGACTGATTTCGGGGCTGTTGAACTGAGGGCTTCTGAAATGGCCATTTCCAAAAGGGTTTTTGGTCCCCCTTTTACATTTTTGGACAGACTAAATGGACTTCCTGGATTCTTGGAGATGAGTAATCAGTTTTCTGTTTCGTCTCCAAAAAGGACAGAGCCCTTAAAGGGGAGGTCCAGGATGTTCAACTGCAGATCCTGGGAGAATCCGGAGACTTTAAGCCTGGTATGGTGCCTGAGACAAACGCTGGATGCCGCTGCTCTGGCTGCTGTATCTGCAGTGTCGTACGAGGCATGCAAGACATGACATGCCTACATCCGACTCCAATTTCAGGAAGTCCAGGAGCTTGATTTTCTGAGCCGAGTCTGGAAGGGCCTAAGCTAACTCAAGACCTTTCTCCCACAGGGTGTTCTGGTACTGCACCATGTGTGTGAGAAAGTTAAGGGACCAGATGGAGCAGATAGAGAATGAGCAGACCTTTTTGCCCATCTGGTCAATATATCTGGACTCCTGGTCAGGTGGCTGGGTGCTGAAGTGTTTCAGCTTCTTTGAATGATCTTGAGCAGCCATGATCACCACTGAGTCCACACTGTAGTGCTCCACCAGAAAAGACTCTTTCCTAGTGGCTCTGTACAGCCTATCTGACATTTTGGAGATGGCGGAGGAAGTGGAAGGGTGCTTCCAGGTTAGCCTCATCAGGTCCTGGAAGGTGTCTACTAAAGGAGGTACCACTAGAAGTCTAGGCTCCCTTTGCCTCAGGTACCTAGCTAGCCTTCGCCGCTCTGGATCCAGGTCTTCCATCTCCCATCAATTGGAATCCTGGATGTGCCTTATGAAGTCCATGAACATGGGATCATCAGGGGGTGACCTGGGAGTGCCCTTGTTGTCCAGCGAGGAAGGGCGACCCCTTTGCTCTGAAAGGTCAAAGCCCAAAGAATTAGAGCTGTGGCTACAGTCCACCACTGAGGAGGACAAATAACAAGAGCGTCGACAGCTAAGGGCCATCGACGGCCCTGGGACTGATGTCCCCTATGGGAGGACCAGCATCGGTGACGAATTGAGGAGTGAGAAAACTTGTGGTGACATCGTTCTTTGTGCCCGAGTCTACCGTGGTGATCCTTAGGGCTCTGAGTGCAACTCTTGGGGAGAGGAGATGGTTGTATCAGTTCCTGACCCGTGCCGAGGTCTGGCTCCAGCTCTGATTCCACTGTGACCAGCTCCTTAGGGGGAGCAGGTCCCCTTTGACCTGATTCCACCAGAAGGAAAAAAGCTCCTGGATCTGGTTCTTGGTGAACTGAGGCATCGACGGGCCAGCAGGCGACTGCGGAGCTTGCGCCGGTTTACCCAGCGTCAGAATGCCTGACGTGCAAGGGTCCACGTCAGAGGTGGCAGTGGGGATGAGGACCCAGAGGGTAGAATAGGGCATCATCCAGCCTGAGATCCTCAACTAGTGAGGAATGGCTGGCGGGAGGAGGCGAAGGCCGGCCTGATGTCCGAGGAGGTGTGCCCTTAGTGGATGGCTTAGTGGAGCCTGGTGAGGAGGTAGCTGTCAGTTTGGCGGAGCCTAGGGTGATGGCGGAGAGTCCAATGTCTGCCCCTGATGATGAGGCATCCTGTCCAAAGCTTTGGGCGAGACCATCGTCGGGGCCGATCTGTCAGGTGCTGAGCGTCACTGCCATTCTTGCTGGTCCCGGCTACTAAGGTGGAGGGGAGCCTGCTGTGTGGCCTTCACCTGAGAGGTGTCAGGTAGGACCCAAAGACCCTGACCCCGTTTCCTCTGCCAGATGCCAGGATGACAGCAGCGGATTTAGAAGCCGATGCCCAGTAGAACCGTGGGCAGAACATGAAGAGTTGGCGAGCCCCATGTGATGAGAAGCCAGATGAGGACTTCTTGTGCAGCGGAGACCTGAACAGGATCAAACCGGGACCTTTCCAGTCCTTGTCCCAGTGTTTGTGTTTCCCTGAATCATTCTTCTTCTTGTGCGATTTAGAACTGGAGGAGGTAGACACAGACAAGGACAAAGAAGGACTCTTCCCCGTTGGCTGCTTCTGCATCTGGGCAAGCTGCTGCTCCAGGAGGTACACCTTGAGGGCCTTCTGGTGGTGGATTCGAGTCCGAGAGTTGAAGGCCTTAAAGTGCTGACATGCTGTAGAGTCATGGTTCACGTCTAGGCAGAAGAGGCAGGCCTCGTGGCCATCCTTCGACGGTAGCTGCTTGTGATGAGATGGACGATGCTGGAGAAATACAGGTTACTCACCTGTAACAGGAGTTCTAGGAATGGTAAATGTTGTTCATCCACACTGTCTGGCAGGTTCCTTGACGCTTTAAATCTTGCTGGAAGGTCTTCAAGCTGGCTCCTCCCACCCATCTGGGTGGTAAAACTCTTGAGCTCCGCCCATGGCGCCTAGATCTAGCCGCTGGAAGCTGAAGTTGCCTAAGCGTCAGGCGAGGTTAGGGTTAGTGATGAACAACATATACCATTTCTAGAACTACTGTTACAAGTGAGTAACCTGTATTATCTAGCGACATGGATATGTTGTTCATCACATCCTGGCAGACTCCTAACCAGTTCTCTGGGAGAAGGGAGGCAAGGCGCACACCCCTAGCAAGGGGTAATGACTGGAGGGGAGCCGAGGGCCCCAAAGCCAGCATCCTGGCGTGACTCAAGGTCGATGTGGTAATGGGTAATGAAGGTGTGTGCTGACTTCAGTAGCAACCTGCAGATTTCCTGGATAAGGACGTCCCTGGAAGCAGCCACCAATGTAGCAGTATAAGCGGGTAGAATGAGCTCTTATTCCTCTGGGAGGCTCCATGCCCGCCAACCTATGCAGAGACCTATGCAGGAGGTGACCCACCAGCCTATCGTCCGCTAGGTGCAGGTCTGCCAGGTGTATTTTAGTGTAGGTGACAAACAGCTGGCGAACCTCTCCCGAACTTCAGCTGTCCGTTCCTTATAATAAGCGAGCGCTCTTCTAGGGTCCAGAGTATGGAGCCTATATTTGGCTTCCGAGGTGTGGTTGGGGTAGAACACCGGCAGAGTCAACACCTGATTAAGGTGAAACTCCAACATCACTTTCGGAAGGAATTTCAGGTGGGGGCGCAGGACAACCTTGTCCCTGTGGAAGACCAGATAAGGAGACTCGATGGAAAGTGCCTGGAGCTCTCCCATCCTTCTGGCTGACGTGATAGCAGCACCAAGAAGGCGGTCTTCCACGACAGGTGAGAGGTGTCACACGGTGCATCGCCCAAATGACACCATGAGCTTAACCAATACCAGCAGTAGATCCCACAGAGGTGGAGGTTCTGCTACCCCAGGGGATATGTGATCAAGGCCTTTGAAAAAATGCCGACCACCTTCTCCAGTGCCACTCGACTGCTTCCCGGTCCACGCCTCGGTAAGCAGAGATGGCTGCAGGTGCACTCTAAGGGTCGTTGACCAAGCCCTAGTGAGAAAGGACCACAGGTAGTCCAGAATGCTTGCCTAGAACAGGAGGAAGGGTCCAGGCCCTTGCCCTGACACCAAATGGAGAATCTCTTCCATTTAAAGGCATAACATTTCTGGACGATTTTACGGGAGGCCTCAATAACGTGGGGGACTGGCCGGAAAGATCAAAGGCCTGGAACTCTAGCCGCCAGGAACCAGGTTGTCAGTGCAGGGATTGAAGGTCTAGATGGAATACCTTCCCTGATTGACTGAGATCAGGTCCAGGCAGCTGGGAGCCACCTGGGAGCCTGGAGCTGAGGCTGAGGAGGAGGAGATCTGGATATCAGAACTGGCGGGGGCCAGTCTGGTGCTACCAGAATCAACTGCGCCTTGTCCCTCTCGCCTTGAGAAGCACCTTGTGGATCAAGGAAATGGGAAAGGTGTAGGAGAGGCCCGGGGCCCACGGCCTCGAGAAGGAATCCCCCTGCAGTGAGCCCTGCTGAGGGGGTTGGGCATGGAACAGCCTCAGCTTCGCATTCTCCCTGGAGGCAAACAGGTCCACCTGAGGCATGCTCCAGTGGGAAAACAGATCTTGTACTACCTCCAGCAGGAGAGACCACTCGTGGGACGCAGCTCCTATCCGGCTTAGGGTATTTACCAGAATGTTGGAGGCTCCTGCCACATGGATGGCAAGGAGATCTGCCTCCGGGCTGTGCACGAGGGACTAAATGCAGAGAGCTTCCCTGCACAGGGGCATGGGCCAGCGTCCTGCCCTGGCAATTTAAGTAGTACATAGTCGTGGTACTGTCCGTCTGGATCTGGACCACTTGACCCCGTACAAATGGAGGCCGGCGGTGAGGGCTAAATGAACAGCAAGCTCCAGCAGATTGATATTAGCATCGGGACTCCAGAGGGGACCAGAGGCCGCGCGCTCTATGCTCCCCAGAAGGGCACCCCAACCCATCAGAGAGATGTCGGTCGGTCGAGTAGAGAGACCGTTGTTGAGGCGGACAAGCGGGGTGCCCTCCTGCAGATGAGATGGAACAATCCACTACTGGAGGCGTTCTACATCTCCTGGGTCACTGTCACTGGCTGATCCAAAGGACTGGAGGCGCTGTGACCATTGGCTGTGCAGTTCCCATTGTAGGGGCGCATGCACCGCGGACCCAGTGGACCACGCTGGTGCAGGCCACCATGAGGCCAGGAAGTCCTGGGTGGGGTGCAGTGCCCAGCCAGAATGATTGGGCAAAGGGAGGAAGAACCTTGGCCCTGTCCGGGGCCGTGCTCTGGCTGAGAGAGTCGAGCTCTGCCCGATGAATTGGATCACCTGCTTTGGCACGAGTTCTGACTTGGCCTTGTTGATAAGAGGCCAACTGAGAGCAAACCTGGAAGGCCAGATCCCTAGACCGCTCCACCTCCATTCTGGAAGAGGCCGCAATCAGCCAGTCGTCCAGGCAGGGGTACACCCGGACCCTTTGGAACCGCAGGAATGCTGTCACCACTGCCATGCATTTGGTGAAGACCCTGGGAGCTAAAGAAGGCCGAAGGGCATGGCCGGAACTCGTGAAGGGACCCCTCTGCTCTGAAGTGAAGGAATCGCTGGTGGGACAGATGGATTGGGACGTGGAAGAATGCGTCCTGGAGGTCCAGAGAACAGAACTAGATGCCTCGTTCCAAGGATGGAATGATCTGAGCCAAAGTGACCATCCTGAAGGTTCAAGACCTTAGGAAACTGTTCAGGTCGTGCAGGTCTAGAATGGGCGCCAGACCCCCATCCGTTTCGGGACCAGGAAGTACCTGGACACAAACCCTGGGTCTGGTGGAGGATCCGCCACCTTCCTGATCACCTCCTTTTGGAGGAGCAGAGACATGTTAGCTCGGCCGGGCCAGCAGGAGCCTAGGACCCCATAACCCGGTGAGGTGACGGCTCATAAGGCGGGCCTGCCTCGAACTCCAGAGGCAGACCCTTTCTACCACCACCACCACAACGGTCCATGGTGATAGTGGACCAGGCAGAAAGAAAGGAGAGGAGTTGCCCCCAATGGGGAACTGGGGAGGTGACGAGGTTAGCGACCCCAACCCGTCACTGGGCAGGCTTGGAGGAAGGACCGGCCGAGGTCCTCTTGGGCCTTTCCTCCTGGCTTCCTGTTAGAGGAAGCTGCAGGCTTGGCTTTGGGGTGGCAAGTGCAAGCCTGCTGGCCCTGACCTGCTGGTGTTGCTGGGCGGATGTGCCACCAGGGGCAGAAGAGGCGAAAGGACTTATGTTGCTGTCGTGACCTTTGTCCTTCTGAGCAGGCGTGACTGAGTCCAAGGTGGCATTGGACTTTCAGTTCTCTGGAGTGGCCTTCCACCCAGACCCGAACAAGTCCGGTACCAGGAAGGACGTCTGCCAACTTATGCTGGGTATCCACCGTAATGTGGATATTCTCAGCAAGCTCTGAGGTGCATGACCACTGCAGCGCTACTGACCGGTATAGGAGTCTCCAATATGAGAGCCGTTTGGAGCTGCTGCTTACGCCACTGCCCTTCCCTGATCCCACCTGCTTGACCGTAGTCTGCAGATCAGCTGGGGATGAGGCATCACCTCACCCTGGGAGCCCATTGCAGGCGTGGGAGAAGTGTGCCGTCAATGCGGCCGGAACTGGCCTGATGGAGCCAAGGGAGGGGCGCAGCATATATTGCACCCGGCATGATCGAGCTTTTTGGACTCTTTGTTGGGGGCTTGTCCATCCTAGCGTTCCCGGAGCCAGAAAGCATGTCGTGCAACCAACTCCTCCATGAAGGGTGTTCCGAGAAACGGACAGAGACCTGGTAGGGACCGCATACTTCCTGGCCATCCTGGCCGAAGGAGCAGGACAAGATGCTGGCCGCTGCCATAACTCCAAGGCTGGGCCAACAATGGCTTCAGCCACCGGAAAGGCCTTCGTGGGAGAATCCCCTCGGTCCAGTATCTCCATGAGGGGATACTTGGCCTGCTTGGATATGGGCTCAAGCTGCATCCCGGTGGACTCCGAGATGAGCCGAAGCAGACCCATGAACGATGATGGGCTCTCGTCCATCGACTGCCCCCCGGAGGACTCCAGGTCAAGGGGCCTGGAAAACAGGGAGGAGTCATCTTCAGACTCCGAGGAGTCTGTGAAGAGCTGCCTGGGGCCTGAGCCACCCTCCACCTGCCAAGAACAGTCAGGAGTGAGGGTGACTGACAACCGGTGGGGCAATCCCTGACCCGACCAAGAATCCTTGGTCGGAGCCCCTGATTTCGGTTGTGTGGGCGGAGGTTCCACCACAATCAGTGGGGCAGCTGGTTTCGGCCAAACAACTGGCCCAGGTTTGGGCATCTCGACCACCAGGAGGTTGTTTAGCCTTTCGGTGACAGCCACTTAATGGCGGGGAAGGTGTTGGTGTCGGCTTGTTCCCGGTCAGAGGAGCTACTGCCACATTAAGTCCTTGTAGCGTCGGCGCAATTTGCACGAAGCCTCTGCTCTGAGGAAGGAGGCGAGGGCGGCGGCGCCACCGCTTTCCTCGGTGCCAGGCCAGAGACCGAGTGCAGCCGGGATGCGGCTGGACGAGCGAGGTCCAGACCGAGACCATTATGGTTTCAGGTGGGTCTGGGAGCCGGGGAACCGCTCCTCATTAGCTCAGGAGCCTGACCCAGGGACTCAGGCACGGGAGGCACAGACAAGTCCTCGGTTTCCACAGAGAACTGGTGATGAAGGGTTGTCAGATTCACAGTCACAGCAGCCCGTCTGGTCGAGAAAATCTCGACCACGTTGATGGGTGTCTCGGCGGCTGACCTGGCAGGGGACACCACGTAAACCAGCGGCCTTAGCTGCGACCTCGAACCAAGTCGAGTGTCGACTGTCTGGGAAGGGGACTCTCCCGCTCCCACGAACATCGATGGTGGGACTTAACCCTTCAAGTCCTTATTTTTTGACCGAGAAGAGTTTCCTGATGGCCCCTCACCCTTTGTGGAGAGGGATTGGCAAAGCTCCTTAAAAGAAGCTGTGTAGGAGGATCCCAAGCAGAGCGGGATAAATGCCATGACCGAGGAAGATGAAGATGCAGCCTGGGCCACCTCCTCCTCAAGGGCAATCATCTGCTCGAGTTGCTCAGCCGAGCCAGCTGCCATGGAAACCACCCAGCGGGCCTCCTTGGACTTCACTGGTGGATAACGTTTCTCGAGGCGTCCAAGTTGGAGCCGGGCACACACGGTCTTCGAGGGCGTTGCAAAAAGACCTACTGTCCATGGGCCTGCGGGTGCGTGGTCAAGCCTGAGGCAGTAGAGCGCGTGGAGTGAGGATCGGTCCTAGACATCTTCTGCCTGCATGGGCAACGCTGAAAACCGGGAGTCGATTTGTCTATCGCAGCCACGAAGGAAGAAGTAGACCGAAGTCTAGAAAACTTTAAAATTATTTTCGGGTGAACTGAAGTTTGGATCCAGTCTAGATGCAGAGCGCTAAGGAGGGAACCTGAGCTTCCAAGCGGTAAGGAAGATCTGGCGTCATGGGGAGGAGCCGAGAGTTTTACCACTCGGGTGGGTGGGAGGAGCCAGCTTGAAGACCTTCCGGCAAGATTTAAAGCGGCAAGGAACCTGCCAGACAGTGTGGATGAACAACATATCCATGTCCGTAGAAGGAAAAACTACTCACCATAGTAATGTTGTTTCTTCTAATGGAGTCTTGCTGTATTCTGACTATATGCAGTTAGACCCTGCACCTGAACTGCTCCGGAGAGGAAAGGGTTAACTCTATGCCAAGGCATAGAACGTTGAGCTCGAGTTTGGTTTTCAGACCTCTGTCCCCGGTACTCCTCAGTGTAACCATCAGATTCTTACGAGCACTATGCTAACTAACTATAAACAGAAATTGTTTTTAAAATTTTGTGCCAAAAGGCAATAAAATATTTTTAGGGTCCAAAAGACTCAAGTCGAGAACTCCAAAAAGAATTCAAATGGGTAGTAAAACTTAATAACAATAAAAAACCTCACCCTAAGGAAAGGTAACCGAGGCACACCTCTGGGGTGTAGCTCTGCGCCTGCCAACCCACGTCCCAAAACAACTAGGTTCCAGAAGGGGATTCAGGGAGGGAGGTCAGAATACAGCAAGACTCCATTAGAAGAAACATTACTACGGTGAGTAATTTGTTCTTCAAACAACAAAGTCTTGCTGTATTCTGACTATATGTAGACTACCAAGCAGTACCCTTGGAAGAGGGAGCTACAGAACTATTTTGGGAACAAGCTCTGCAGCATCAGCTATGCCAAACCTAGCATCACTTCTTGACTGGATGTTAAGAGAGTAATGCTTGGTAAATGTGTTTCCAGGTGGCTGCTTTACAGATTTCCACTAAGGGTATATCTCTAGCTGCTGCGACTGAAGCAGCTGTACCTCTGGTGGAGTGAACCCTCAGGCCTATGGGCGGTTCTTTCCCCAACTTTGAGTAGCAGAACTGGAAACGGGAGACAATCCACCTGGCAACAGTTCTCTTAGTGGCAGGTTTACCTTTTCCTACCTCTTCGTAAGTGAGAAACAGCTGTGAACAGTCATTTCTATGGGCCTTATTGAATTCTATATAACTAAGGCCCTCTTTACATCAAGACTGTGTAGTCTTCTCTCCCCAGAGGAAGAATGGTCAGTGAAAAATACGAGCAATCACTACAGATTGGTTCAAATGAAAGTCTGATACCACCTTGGGAGAAACTTTCTATTTGTTAAAGAACCATCTTATCCCTGTGAAACGAAATGAAATGAAATCAGGTTCCACTGATAAAGCCTGTAACTCACTGATTCTCCTGGCCGAGGTAATGGCTACCAGGAACACAGTTTTCCAAGTTAAGTATTTTAGCTCAGCTGAGGATAATGGTTCAAAGGGAGGCTGCATAAGCTGTGCAATACAGATAGTCAGATCCCAAACAGGGGTAGGGTCCCTAAAGGGAGGACTGATATGAACCAGACCTTTGAAAAATCTCTTGAAAATCAGATCGGAGGCTAAGGAAGAGCCCTTCCCAACTGAAAGGAAGGCAGAGATGGCTGCCAAATGCACTTTGAGAGTGGTAGGCCTGAGGCCTAAACTGTTAAGATGCACCAAATAGTCCAAAGCAGTGGCAATGTCAGCTGAATCTCACTGAATATGTCTCTGAGAACACCAGAAACCAAATCTCTGCCATTTGGATTGTAGGTTTTCTAGAGGAAGGTTTTCTACTAACCATAAGAATGTCCAAGGCTGATTGGGAAAGATGCAGGCTTGCATATTCTAGCTCCTCAAGAGCCAAGCTTTGAGTCTGACAGTCTGAAGGTTGGGATATAGTATCCTCCCGTGAGGAGGTAAGATTGAACTGTCTGGGAAGACAAAGTGGAACTGTCACTGGCATTGAGAGTTGTTTGGGGGTACCAAGGCTGCCTGGCCCAGTCTGGAGCCACTAGAATCACAGTGCAAGGTTGAGATCTGATCTTGACCAGAACTCTGAATACCAGAGGAAAGGAGGAAAAGCATACAGAAACCTGCTTTCCAATCCAACAGGAGAGCATCTTGAGGAACAGACCCCAAAGAGGGGTCTGCAGCAGAATAGGGAAGCTGATGATTGTCCGGGCTGCAAAGAGATCTCTGGAGTGTCCCATCTCTTGAAAATGATCTGAAGAGTTAGAGGTTTCAGGGCCCATTCGTGGTAGACCTTGAGAAATCTTGCTGAGCGATTTGCCAGTACATTGTCCTTCCCTGGGACATGCACAGCTATCAGGGAAACCTGCAGGGAATAAGCTACTGACCATATTTTCATGGCTTCGGTGCACAAGGCTGAGGACAGAGTGCCCCTGCTTGTTGATGTACCACATGGTTGTGGTGTTGTCTGTTCTGATCTGCACCACTTTCCCCTGAATTGTGTTCGAGAATGTATGAAGTGCTAGAAAGACAGCCCTGAGTTTGAGAAGGTTTACGTGCAGGAGATACTCCTGATGAGACCATGTTCCCTGAGCAGTAAGCTGATCCAGATGGGCTTTCCATCCCAGTAGTAAAGCTTCTGTGGTGAGAATCACTGTTGGAGCCTGACTGAGGAAGGGGACACCTTGCCTCAGGTTGTCCTCCTTCAGCCACCATTGAAGAGCCTGAACCAGAGTTTGAGACACTGGAACGAACGTGGAAAGGGGGTCTTTTTTTCTGAGACCGAAAGGATTTTAGATGAAACTGGATATCTCTCATTTGAAACCTTGCCCATTGCACTACTGCAGTGCAAGCTGCCATGTGGCCTAGCAACTGTAAGAAGTGTCTGGCTGGCCAAGACACTAGTAGATGAAAAGAGGAAACCAGGGCGATGAGGGACTGAACCCATGAAAGAGGAAGAAAGGCCTTAGCCTGGACAGAGTCCAGTTCCACCCCTATAAATGTGAGAATCTGGGCTGGTTCCAGAACAGATTTTCCAGATTTAGGATGAATCCTAAGGAGTCCAAAAGTTTTTGAGTGACCTCTAGAGCTGACTTGACTTGGTCTGAGGACTGACCCACTATGAGCCAGTTGTCCAGGTAAGGAACAGTAAGATGCCTTGTCTCCTGAGAAGGGCCACCACTACTGCTAGACACTTGGTGAACACCCTTGGAGCAGATGTTAGGCCAAAAGGCACTGCTCTGAACTGGTAATGGCCTGAGGAGGGCAACTCGAACCTGAGGTATTTTCTGTGGGAATATCTGATAGGTATGTGGAAATAGGCATCCTTGAGATCCAGGGAGGCTAGCCAGTCTCCTGGTCTCAGAGAGGGGAGAATTATTCCCAGAGTCACCATTTTGAACTTTGGCTTTAGTATATGGTTTGTTTAGGTATCGTAGATCTAGGATGGGTCGCCACTCCCCTGTCTTTTGGGGTAAGGAAGTACTGTATCTGGAATACAGTTCTTTCCCCTGATAGAGAGGTACCTTCTCTACTGCTTGCAGGAGCAGTAGAGAGGAGACTTCTGCCTCTAAGGCCTTTGTCTCCAAAGGAGAGGGAGGACTGAAAGACTTTGCTCTCATTTTTGAGAACCTTTTGAAGCTGAAAGCAAGTCCCTGGCTCACTACTTCCAGGACCCATTTGTCTGAGGTAATAGACTTCTAGGCCTGGAAATAGTGAGCCAGCCTGCCCTCTGCTGGAACTGGGGAGACGACCCTGGCTGACACATCAGGGTGTCTGTTTGGCAGGGGGCTTAGACTGAGTGGAGGATGGAGTTCTGGTCATCCCCCTTCTGCCTCTTCCCCTAAAGAACCCCCTCTGCTGGAAAGAACAGGAGGCCTGGGCTTGGTAAAAAGGCCTTTGGAACGGCCTGCCCCTGCCAGCCCTAGACTGCTGCCTCTGAGGAGTGACCTGCTTTTCCTTGGCTGCAGCACTCCTGTAGGTGGTCCTGTATTCATCCATCTTTTCATGTAATCCTCTGTTTGCTCCCCAAACAGAGAGTTACCTGTGATAGGAAAATCCATGGCCTTATTCTGGGTATCCTGTGATAAGCTGGTATACCTGAGCCAAGCAAATCTCCTCATGGAGACAGATGTAGCCATGACTCTAGGATGTACATCATTCGAGTCAACAGCAGCATGAAACTGGACCTTTGATGCCGCAATACCATCCACAGCCACCTGCTCCAGCTCCTTGGCCAGCTGGGGAGGGGCATTCTTAGCCAGCTCAGAACCGTATCCCACATAGATTTCTGGTATCTGGATATATAGGCCATGCAATTAGATTGCCTGAGCCCCAAAAAGGATGCCAAGTACTGTTTCTTTGCCATGGCATCCACTTTCCTGGAATCCTTATCGGGAGGGGAGGGGTGAGATGCCAGGGGAATGTTAGCCTTGTCACAGGCTGTAGCTTGCACTACTACAAAATAGCTGCAATGATTTGTAAGGAATTCCATCCCAGGATCTGCCAAGGCATACCTCCTGTCCATATTTTTATCCACAGGAGATATGGATGTTGGAAACTGAAGAATTTTCTGTGTCTTTCCCCAAGGATTTATTCAGAGGGATAGACATCCTTTGGACTCTGGGACATCCATCATCTCAACATAGTCAGGTTCCTCCTAATCCTGCTCAGTCTCTTCCACTGGAAGCTGAAGAGTATCAGTCACTTTCTTGTAGAACAAGACATGGGAGGGGGGGACTCAAACAGTCTGGGAGGAGACACATTAGAAGGCCAGTCTGGGGAGATGTCAGGCTCTACTGGCTCATCTAGGCCTTCATAATCCTCTTCTTCTTTATAATCTTCATCTCCTTCCCAATTGCCCTCATAAAATGCTTCAGGATCATATTCTTGAGTCGGTGTTGGTTCAGTCAGAACCGGGCAAAGCGACTGTACAATAGCAATCGCTTTAGCCATTTCATTAGCTGTCGGAACATGGGAAACAGGATCCGAACCAACTGACTTGCACTTTCTCTTAGACAGAACTGATTCCACAGAATTGGTTCTCCTTTTGCCGAAGGTATCGCCCAGATCAGTGAGCACCCCCTCAGGTTCAGTTGGAACCGAACTGGGCTGGCTATCCGGGTCAGCAGATTTCGACCTCCTTTCCTTCAGCCTACTTAAATGTTTATCTACAGTGCATTTGGAAACTTTTTGCAGATCTGGCAGTCTGCTTTGAGGTGGTCAAACCTAAACAGTAAACACAGACAAGGTGGGGATCAGCCTAACCAAAGCCTCCCCACACTTGGTGCAGTGCTGAAACCCAGTGGGACCGGTTTTCTTTTGGGTTTCAGACATGCCTAGTTGAAAAAGCTACTCCTTAGCCAGCTGCTTAAGCCAGGCAACTACAAACCTATCGGTTCCAACCGTGTCACGGTCAGTTAAAAACAACAAAATTATCGCTTTTTTTAGGCTCTGATAGATACTGGAAACCAGAATATAGGACACAGAAAAAAAGGAAACAGAATTGCTTCAGTTCCTAACTGGACCGACCGGGAAGAAACTGAACAAAAAATAATTTCTACCACAAAACACTAAACTACCTACTAAACACTTACTGTACCATGGACAGAGATCAGAACACTGAAAAAATAAGTAAACAGTTGAAAAACCGACTGATTTTTACTTAAACCAAACCGATGTGAAGGACAGGATCTCCGGAGCGATTTCTCAGTTAGGCGGAGTAAAGAATCTGACGGTTACACTGAGGAGTACCTGGGACAGACGTTTGAAAACCGAGCTCAAGCTCAACGTTCTGTACCTTGGCATAGAGTTAACCCTTTCCTCTCCAGAGTAGTTCAAGTGCTGAGGCTAACTGCATATAGTCAGAATACAGCAAGACTTCATGTTGTTTGAAGAAGGCATGCAGAATGAGAAATAAATTTGAGGATTTTGATCAAAAAAGCAAAGAAAAATGCTGAATGCGTGAAAGCGGTCGAACTGTTTGTGAGAAGGTGTCCGAGGAGCCGATGCTAATGGGTCGATGGCAAAAAAAGAACTGAGGTGGGGCTGGGGACCGCCCCTTTTATACCACTGGCCAATGTTGGGCAGAGCCAGCGTCGAGGCGGTCCCCTGCTGAAGACTGCTAACTAGAAGGTTTCTGTGGGGTCCTGGCGCCTGGTGGCTTAGTCCTAATGGTTATTGCCTGCTGCAAGAGCTCCAACTCGAGGTAAGATCTAAAGATTGCTAGAACAAAATATTTGGAGATACGAAAACAGGAACTATGGCTGCATGCTTCCAGCCAAAAAACAGAATTTTGATGATCACTTCCTGATTATCCAGTACTGCTGCTTTAAAGATAAGCTGTATCAGTCTTAAAGAGGCAGCATGAATTTCCTCTTTTCAAGGATTGAAAACCCTCAGCTCAGTCCTTGGCAAAGGATGGAAATTTTAATATTCATGATCCTCTATGTATACAATCAGCAGTACATATCATTTGAGAGTGACCTGTTGCCAAAAGAGGCACCTGAGCTTCAAAGTCACAGATTCGTGACTGTAGGAAGTCTTCCCTTATAGGACACATATTACTGGCGTCCATGCTGGCGAGTTGATTAAAAGTTATGTTGCCTTCTGGCATAACAAAACCTAGCTGTATCAACAAAGTATACGGTAATGCTCAAACCTGATCTGTCCTGTGATACGTGTACCGCAGAGTTGCTGGATACAGTTGTCATGCTGCAAAAAATGGTTCTCTCAGGCTGAGAGACAAATCATCCAGTGCCCACATAAGCTCCATAGAAACTGCAAATGAAAAGGGCTGCTACTGAGTTGGAAGTAGTGCAGCCAGTAGTAAATCCAACAAGCACATAAAAAGAAAACTGGCACAGCTCACCATGCTGGAACAGGATTCAGTGGTCAGTCCTGAATTCAACAGTTGAGTTTTTGTTAGAACTGTTACATTTTGTTCTTCAATGCAATGCATTCTTATTTATTAATTAATTTATTTACTTTATTTATTCAGAAACTGTTAACCAGGAGAGTCACACTGAACCGAGACTCGTTTCCAGGTGCGATCCGGGGGGACGGGGAAGTGGAGGAGAAAAATACAGTAATGTAAAATTCAGTATAGAAACAGTATTGTAGGACATGCTAAAGAAAGCTATAATGAACTGGACATTATACAAGGCATACGTAATTAATTCAATTACAATTTAGGTAGTGTGCATATTTCAAATGTTGGTACAAAAAAGCCATTAAACACAACTAGTTTGGGATTTATGGGTGAATTCTTCTTACAGATCAGTAGGACAAGCAACTTTTGCCACCAATTTCACAACTCTTTAGTTAGGTGCATGGGGAGAGAGGGTTATTCATGAGAGGGTTAAGAATCCTTTCTTTGACCAAATACTACTGTGGAGGCACTATATATAAAAATTCTAACAGGCACTGCCACCTATTAAATCTCCCACTGCTGCAGCCCTGCTCTGATGGCAGCTGCAGGGGAATCTGGGATTTGTAGTTACAGAAAATGTCAGCTTGGAAGTCAGCATAATCAGCCTGATACAATCTACTATACCGCAGTAAACTGCGAGAGTTAAAAAAATGTTTTAGCACAAAAAGTGCAAATTGAACCAGCCCCACACTTTGGTGTGATTCTCCTAGTGCTGACTGTTCCTGCTATACAAAGACATAATTTTGAAGAAAAAAAAGTCACAAGTTTGAAAAGGAAAAAAAAAAATCAGCTTAAGACATTGTCTTTGAAAGGGGGACCTACTTTTCTACTCTTTCAGCAGAAAGATCTAAAGCATGGAAAGGTGATGATTCGTGGAACAGGAGCAGTCAAGATTCCAGAAGGTAGCTGTCAAAGCACTTTACGCACGTTCAGTGGGGGCTGCAACAGGGTGAATATGTGGAAGGAATCCAGATAGTTAAACATTTCTATTTTCTGATGTCACTGGACAGACATTCAACAACAAGGCAATGTCACAGTGAAGTTTGAGAACTTGGTGTCATATTCATGCTGCAATATCTTAATAACTTATAAAGATGAAAGCTTTAGTTTTTTTACCCTGCTCAGAAAAGATCATGTCTTCATTTGCAAGCTGCATCCCTGAACTCATTGATGCTGGGGATTGCAGGATTACAGTAGGGCTGAGTATGCTATATTTGTATACTTACCAAGAACTTGCTTCGTTTGATAGTTTGATACCTTTTATCGGAGTTTGATACCTTTTACTGGACCAACGTGTTTTGCACTAAGATAATACAGTACACAAGCTTCCAGGGTCACACAGGTCCCTTCATCAGGAGCAACAGGTGCAGTAAAGAGAGGAATTGCTTCAAGTGTATTTTTACTGGGGCTATTTACAAGTTGACACTGGTTGATGATGTGGGTTCTCTGGTAACTGCTTTTCCCAATTTTTCTTTTTCTAAACAGATTCCCAAAGTTAGTGTGTTGCTTGAAGTAAATGACTAATTTATGTGGAGGTTAAAGCAATACAGAGTGCTATATGTATTCCCTGTATTTTCTTATTTCAGTTATGCTCCCAACTGAATTGAATGTATCCAAAATGGCTCCCAAAAAATATTTTTTAAGTTTCTGTATTACACTGAGTCCTTCCTCTTTAAAGGGACACTGTTAGTGTTTATGCCTTTTTCTAAATACATGGAGGCATTTACACTGTTGCCCACTCCATGTCTGCAAATTGCTTCTATAACTTGGTTATTGCACAAACGTTAAATATTTATATGTTTTCAGCATTCTGACCTAAATGGCAGCTGGCTGATGTTCCAGTGTGCCCATGTAAGCAAAAGGCACCAGTCCAAGGGAGCACTCGTTTGTGAACAAGCTGGGAATATTTTTTCATAGCTAAAAGAAACAGTGCACCAGGTAGTATTCCCTTCTCTGTACAGCACTCTAACCTAGTTAATGTCTTTACTGAAAGATGAAGCTGTGACTCTGGGCATGTGCATTAGTGTCAACGCTAATGCATTTATTTATTTATTTGCTTTTGGTAACCGGGTAGGTACACTAGGCATAAAGATGCCTAGTTTCAGGCACGACCTGGGAGGATAAAAGTTGAATACATGACAACAAACAAAGGGACACAGTCATAAAATGGGTGAAACAGTGGGTAGGAGATCAAAATACAATCAACTGAGTGGTAAGGAGAACACAGTTTAGGACAAAGTCAAAAAAGATAAACAAGTACAAAATCATATGATAAACAAAGTGCAAGACTGGTGGAATAGCAAGTACAGTATACATCATTAGGGTGCCATTACAAAGCCATTAAAATTTGAGAGAGTAGGAACAGGGAGGAGGAGGAGGAGGAGGAGAAGTGGTATAGCATAGGAGCAGGTGAAGGATGGAAAGCACAAGGAAGAGGATGTTATCCAGATTCACAGCTTCAACTTTCAGTAAAGACATTAACTAGGTTAGAGTGCTCTGTTTTAACTGGGGCTGACATTGTGAAGTGCAGAGAATGGAATACTACTGGGCACACTATTTCTTTTAACTACGAAAAAAATGTGTCCAACTTGTTCATGACCAAGTGTTCCCACGGATCGGCGTAATTTTACTCACATGGACACGCAGCAGTGGCTGACCAGCATTTAGGTTGGGATGCTGAAAATGTAATTTTAATGAAAAACATACATTTTTTTTTACTTTTGTGCAACAACCAAGTTACAGTAGCAGTTTGCAGACATGGAACATGTAACCGTATAAATGCCTGCATGCACTTAGACAAATGGCATAAAAGCTGACACTGTCTCTTTAAGATGTCATTAAAACTGCACTCTAAAAGTCATATGACACATGGATATTAGGGGCTTTCATCTGAGTATCTTAAACATGCATAAATTATTTTGGGAAAAAAGTGCATTAAAACACACACAGACTAGATATAAATTAAAAAGTTTTATTGAAAAATAAGACTTTTTATAATACAGTACAGAATATCACCTGATACAAGTAAAAAAATAACCAAAGATTGAAATCAAACAGTTTTTAGTAGGTGCACAAAACACATAATGCATTATTTATAAACAAATCAATATAAAATGCAAGGTGGTATACAAAGTTAAAAATTGTGATTCTTTGTAGTCAAAAGTGCATGATTTTTTTTTATCATTTATGCACATGGACTACTGAACACTGCTGCATAAATCAGTACGTAAATGATGAGGGTGCAGCTGTGTCAGACAATGATTAAACTGGTTAACAAAAACTAGAGGGTTGTTTGTAAACAGATACACAACAGTAGCCTCATAAAACTCATAAAGAGATACAAACGAGGAATGAATGCAAACGGTTGAAACCTGCCAGTTTAAAAGGAATATACAGCCCCACAGCCACCAAGTATTCATGCTGCCACTTGAAATACTCTGTGAGGCAAGCATGCCTCCACATAAACTGACACTGGTGTACAGCCAGTTTTAGATTTAACTGTCCAACGGCGAGCAAGCTATGTCATCTTCAAGGCAGAAGTACCACTGATTTTAATACAGCAGAAAACACTGCTTCTGAAGCTCAGTTCAATAGGGCATGACAGGGTATGTCTCATGGGATACTACCATGCCTTAGATGGTGCAGCATGAAGCAAAACACAGTGCTCATATTTTGTGGCTGGCATACAGCATAAACAAGTTCAGAATCGAAATACATTCCAAACAAGTTCAGCACTCACAGGGTTAACGTGGCTTGGCAGCATGGCGGTATTCTTCATTTATGTTTGATTGCCCTGTCTGTATACCGCATGTTTCTCTTTCTCTGTCTCTGTCTCCCAGCTCAGTGTGTTGCTCCCTATTGTGCCAACAATGGTGCTCCAACTAGTGGCATAGGTGGCTGCAATCAGTGGTTCCAGATGATGCCACCCCTTACCTTTACATGCAGGTACTTGAATGTAATTTGAGCAAATTGAGAAGCTGATCCATTTTCTACAGCCCATGCAGATAGCAATATCACCATCAGGACCCACTTGACAGATTCCAACCAATAATGTCATGTGTTGAAACAATTGTAATGGCACAATAGGGGGACTACATACAGAAGAGAGCCAGTTTTAATGACCTGGGGAATGAATACAAACAGAGCATTATATAAGGAAAGAAACTAGGAAGCAATCAGTTATTAATGTGCAATGCTGCAATTCTTCTTAGTCCCTTTAAAACTCACATGACGTAGTGATATCCCACAACAATGCACGCTCCATAGTGATTATACAATGGAACCATTTCTTAAAGTAATTTTCCAAAATTTTGCTTTGCCTTGCATTATTTCATACCTCATGCTGGTGAATTTCATTCTGTGCCATTTTTAGAAGGAAGGGATTGTAGTTTGGCCCCCACAAGGTGGTTAGCCAACTCCTTCCACTTCCCAATTCCTCTGGCATGCCCCTCAGGCATGTAATGATGTGAAGCAAGGTTTGGTGGATCAAACTACGATCCCTTCCATCTAAATGAAGGAACAGAATATAAGACTAAAAATGGCGCCGAATTCATTTTGCCAGCATAAAGTGCAAAAAAATGTAAGGCAGATCAGAATTAAATACGTGTTAAATCACTTTAAGAGTTGAAGTAACAAAAAATGCAAGAACAATGCAAGATTCCAACTTGTGGCTTTGTGCTGAAGTGTTGCTACACGTTCTAATCCAAACTATCCAATCAGAAATCAGTATGCAAATAATCTGGGTGTGGTATATCATGGGACATACTAAAGCACTGAGTGTGTTGTGAGGCAGGTGTGGAAGCCAAGTGCCTTCAACCGAAGAAGTGAATATATCCCATGATTTACTACATCCCGAGTGTATTATTACTATTACAATGGTTGTGCTGAGAAAAAAGTTACTACAAGAAAACATCATAGCTGGAGGTATATATCAAGGAAGATACCATGGTTATGTGTTCAGAGTCCACCAAAGTGCCTGATTTCTTTTGCACATTTTATAAGATTACATTTAACTGTTTTCCAAGGGGCCAGAAAAAAATGTCAGTTGTTTTGGTAATAGGGAGCTATAGCTTTTGCCTCGGCATCTGTGCAATAGGAAGTCACCTTTCACACTAAATCTTTCCACACTAAAATGTACAGCACTGGCGTACTAAGTGTGAAACAAATGATCAGTATGCACAGCATAGTCTTAACAGAGTAATAAGTTACTTTGTTTCAAGGAATGTTTCACCAAAGTTCCATTTTTTTTAACAGTTGGTATGTCTAGAAATAGCTGTTGTACAATATGAAACATCAGTTCATGTTTGTAGATCAAGAAGGAATTTGGGTGTAAAATGTGCACTGCTCTGCCTAAGGTGTAGCATATACTGTAGGAAGTGTGGTTACCTTGGATATTCATTTTCATTCTCTGCTTTTTCTACAGTATTTGTAGCACCAAGAAAAAGTTAAAGTAGCCATATCTGTTAGTCAGCAACATTATCATATTTTTTTTTTACAAAAACATCTTTAGATTAATCATTAGTGTATTTTTAATTTCTTCAGCTGTAAGCAGTCTGTATTACTAATTCATAATTAAAGACGCAAGTCAATAAATATAGCAGCCACTGTGAAGTTTGAAAAATCACCTCCACTGCAGTTACCTTTTGACCATACAAACACAATTCATAATGTGGATGTATTTAGAAGACACCTGTGCAGGTTTCTGATGGTAAATACACAGTCACACAAAGATATTTTAGTTATTCCGGTGGGTGTGGCAAGCAAGCAGGGACATTTACAAACTTCAAAACCACATACCTCAGTTCAGAATGAAATGAAAAGAAAAATGGATATATTGTTGTTTATGCTAGACATGTATTTTTAATAAAAAATGACGTGATTAGTTTTTTTCTGCTAACAGATACTGCTGCTTTAAGTAACTGAGCTACAGTGAAATAAAATTAATGAGCAGTCTGGCTCATGTTTAAGCAACTGGGCCAAGCCTTAGCATGCCCCAAAGTAAAGGAGAATGCACATGCCTATCTGTTTTATTTACTGGCATAAGTCCTTCTGTGTTTTGTTCCCCTCGGATGTGTAGATTCTGGTACATTATCCTCTGCTCTGGCAACAAGCCCAATTATACCTAAATACAAACTACTAAATCTTCAAAAAAGCAGTGATGGTTCATTCCAAAAGTACTGTGGAATATTTTATCTTTAACTGTACATGTATATGGTATTTTTGGGCATGACATGCTTGATGCCTTTGACACTGCACTACCCATTGATGTATTTGTCATTTTTGAGTAGGAAAGGCACACTAAGCTGTGACAGCTTGTTTCCATGTGCATCCTGTCAGGTGGGTTACAAGGAACTATTTTACTGACGGCGGGAATGTCGTCCGTGACAATGGAGAAACTCTTCTTTGATAAGTACTGCACCTTGTGTGGGTCTAGAACACATAAACATCTGATTTTCAGCCCCTGAGGTGAGTGTGCTAGCTACTGAGCAACTAACACATATAAGGAGTACTTACTCATTATGCCATTGTATGCCATTTTAATGCCCCAGATTTCTAAACATTAAAAACAGAACATACATAAAAATAGAAATAAATTTTTTAAGGTGTATTCATAGAAGCACATCTTACTAGGTACCAAAAATGTACATGCATACTGTCACTTTTATGTGTGTTGTCATACGCCTTTAAAGCAATTTTATGCACCTAGTCTCACTGTCTCTCAACGATACTTGAATCCTTCAGTGTAGATGGTCTTTGATATGTTATCTTTTTAGCCACACCACCTAGTAAATCTTATCAGCTTCCATTCTTCATCATCGGTGTTAACTAATTTGTGATCTGCTGAGAAACTCAGCTGCTTACAAACAGCATGTCAAGAATAAAATAATAGAACGTGCATCTCGAGAAAATGGGAACTACAGTCAAATTTACAAAACAATATGTTGTGCAGTGTTTTCATTTTTGGGTGCAGTCCTGGTGTGTTCTTTTCTCTGCTTGCTATTAGGAGTTTTTTCTATGCTTGCCTACACTACTTTTATGGCCCCTGGGGCTCTCCATGTTTGAACTGTCATTGCTTTTCTTTTACCTACAACACCTCCTGTTGCATGTGCATACCTGACCACAGATTCAGAAAATGCTGGTTTAGAGTCACATTTACAATGGTAAAGCTGTGATTTTAAGTGCCTCTCTTTATCCAGTAAGCACTAAAGGCTACATTCACAGTTTGGCAAATACCAGAGGGATAACTGAGTAGGCTATTCTGTAAGAAAACAGAGCCTTCACTAATTATCGCACTGATGACCTGGGGTGACACATGTGCTTTTTGTGTGGCTATGTGTATTTTGATGAAATGAAAAACTATAAAACCAAGCAGTTACTCCTGCTGGCTCGACCTAGACACATACCCAGAAAGCAAAACTACTGGATCAGAAAGAGTGACTTAGTTGAAGCCACAACATCGCTCACTGAATCAATGGTCATGGAGGCCTCACTGTTATATGGGACAGACGGCCCTGCAGGAAAAAGTAAAGCAATAAAATATTCAAACATGGAGATATCCAGGGCCATGAAACTAGGATTACACCCGAATCAAAACACTATGCACAACATATGTTTTTGCAGACTCTGACTGTAGTTCTCCTTTAGGCTTCTAATCTAAAGTAAATTACAGCTGTTCAAGTCTGCAATTTCAAATCTTTCCAGGATTTATAAGCCACCTTTGAATTTACTGCAAGCTTACTGTTTCAAGTTTGCAAGAAATGGGAAAAAATATATACTGAAGATAGAAAAGGAACCTGCTATAAAAATCCATTCACAGTTTTCCTTTTTGTTTCCTCATTGGAAGAAACTGTCTGCAAATCTAATTTAGCCTGTGTTGTTATCATAAACATTCTATTAAAGCTTGTGTTCCATAAAGTCCTTATTCTGCTCTGAGACATGCAGCTGCAATTTATAAGCATTCTGCTTTTTAAATAAACTATGAACCCTGTTCTGCATGAAATACAGCCATCAACCTGACTTTCATACAAGTACGGAAGTATAGAAGCAAGCCATGTATGGTATGTATCAACAGTGCATGCACTACGCAGGAGGTGAATCAGTCTATACCATCTTGCACACTGATAAAAGAGGGAGGTCACAGAATCCAGAAAGCACACAGTAATTAGATAAAATCCTGTATGTTACATTTAAAAAGGAGCTTTTGTATTGTTTTGAAACTTGCACCAAATTAAAGGGACAGATCTAAGCAACACTAAGCAGCTTAGGACATTTATGCGTGCCTTGCAATCAGTCTAAGGAATTATTCTAACCACTCTATCCCAGATGTTTCTGGACTCTTCTCTGATGTTTTTTTAGTCACAAATGTAATGACCGTTTAGTGAAACATAAGGGCTAATTACATGCCAACAATGCAGAAATCAATAAAAAGTACATTTGTGAGTGCCTTGCAAAAAAAGCATAAATTACTGTTAAAAGTATACCTGACTTATCTTTGTAGAAAACTGATGCTGTAGTCACAGACTTTAATGGTGTTTAACAGATTTAATCCCCATCTCATAGCTGAACATTGAGGTATATGAACTTCAAACACTGGAAAATGTAGTGGGAATGCCAGGCAATTTCATTTAAAGTAAATGTCTGCACAAGGTAGGAATCAATACCCTTTTATAGTAGTGTTATTTTACATATCCGCTGCACCGTACTGCATAGTTGGAGTGTTACAGCAGTCAAAGGAAATAAAAACAAATTTGTAAGCACAAAATATGCCTTTTGAAATTTGCTATATAACTCCAGAAAAGGCTGTAAAAGTATTCAATAAATTATTTTCTCTGTCGATAAAACTACATTCTGATATTATTAGCAAACATTTCCAGCTGAACAATCTTCATTAAAAAAAGTAATGATACTTCAAGATCAGTATTAAAAAAACAAACAAAAATAAAACAAGAGACTGGGAAAGCCAGTCCATGAATGAAACTCCAAAATATGTATCTCTCTGTACAAAGAAGCTGTGTACTACGAAAAAATTACCATAGTAATGTTGTTTCTTTTAATGGAGTCTTGCTGTATTCTGACTATATGCAGTTAGCCCCACACTTGAACTGCTCCGGAGAGGAAAGGGTTAACTCTATGCCAGGGCATAGAACGTTGAGCTTGAGCTTGGTTTTCAAACCTCTGCCCCAGGTACTCCTCAGTGTAACTGTCAGATTCTTATGAGCACTATGCTAACTAACTATTAAATAGAAATTGTTTTAGAAATTTTGTGCCGAAAGGCAATAAACAGGTTGTCAGGGTCCAAAAGACTCAAGTTGAAAACCCCAAAAAGAATCCAAGCAGGTAGTAAACTTAACAATATTATTAAAATTATAAAAAAAAAAAAAATTCTAAAAGAACAGGCTACCCGCCCGCCACCTCTGGGGTGCAGCACCGCCTGCCAACCCACATCCCAAAACAGCTTGGTTCTAGGAGGGGAGGCAGGGAAGGAGGTCAGAATACAGAAAGGCTCCATTAGAAGAAACAACATTACTATGGTGAGTAATTTTTTCTTCAAACAACATGAAGTCTTGCTGTATTCTGACTATATGCAGACTACCAAGCAGTACCCCCTTGGAGGAGGGAGTTACAGAACCTATTTTGGGAACAGGCTATGCAGCACTGCTGTGTCAAACCTAGCATCGCTTCTTGACTGAATGTCAAGAGAGTAATGCTTGGTAAATATGTGAACAGTTTTCCAGGTGACTGCTTTAAAGATTTCCACTAAGGGTATGTCTCTAGCTGCTGCAACCGAAGCAACTGTACCTCTGGTGGAGTGAGTCCTCAGGCCTGAGGCTGGCTCTTTCACCAATTTTGAGTAGCAGAACTGGATACAGGAGACAATCCACCTGGCAATAGTCCTCTTAGTGGAAGGTTTACCTTTTCCCCCTTCTCCATAAGTGAGAAATAGTTGTGAACAGTCATTTCTATGAGCCTTGGTATATTCTACATAATAACTAAGGGCCCTCTTTACATCAAGACTGTGCAGTCTTCTCTCCCCAGAGGAAGAATGGTCAGTGAAGAATACAGGCAATGACACAGACTGGTTCAAATGAAAGTCTGATACCACCTTGTGCAGGAATTTTCTGTTTGTTTGAAGGACCACCTTGGGCAGGAATTTTCTGTTTGTTTGAAGGACCTTCACCTTATCCCTGTGAAATGAAATGAAATCAGATTCCACTGATAAGGCATGTAATTCACTGATTCTCCTAGCTGAGGTAATGGCTACCACGAACACAGTTTTCCAAGTCAAGTATTTCAGCTCAGCTGAAGATAATGGTTTAAAGGGGGGCTGCATAAGCTGTGCAATACAGATATTCAGATCCCAAACAGGAGTAGGGTCCCTAAAGGGGGGACTGATGTGAACCAGACCTTTGAAAAATTTCTTAAAAACTGGATGGGAGGCTAGGGAAGAGCCCTTCCCAGCTGAAAGGAAGGCAGAGATAGCTGCCAAATGCACTTTGAGAGTGATAGGCCTGAGGCCTAAACTGTTAAGATGCACCAAATAATCCAAAGCAGTGGCAATGTCAGCTGAATCAGATTGAATATGTCCTGAGAACACCAGAAACCAAATCTCTTCCATTTGGAATTGTAAGTTTTTCTAGTAGAAGGCTTCCTACTAACCTTAAGAATGTCCAAGACTGACTGGGAAAGATGCAGGCTTGCATATTCTAGCTCCTCAAGAGCCAAGCTTTGAGTCTGACAGTCTGAAGGTTAGGATATAGTATCCTCCCCTGCGAGTAGATGAGAAGATTTTATTGTCTGGGAAGACAAATTGGAATTGTCACTGAAACTGACAATAGTAGGGGGTACCAAGGCTGCCTGGTCCAGTCTGGAGCCACTAGAATCACAGTGTAAGGCAGAGATCTGATCTTGACCAGAACTCTGAATATCAGAGGAAGAGGAGGAAAAGCATACAGAAACCTGTTTGTCCAATCCAACAGGACAGCATCTTGAGGGACAGACCCCAAAAGAGGGGTCTGCTCTTTTGGGGTCTGCAGGAGAATAGGGGAAGCTGATGATTGTCCGGGGTTATAAAGAGGGCTAACTCTGAAGTGCCCCACCTCTTGAAAATTATCTGAAGAATTAGAGGGTTCAGGGCCCATTCATGGTGACCTTGAGAAATCCTGCTGAAAGCATCTGCCAGTACATTGTCCTTCCCTGGGAGATGCACAGCTGTCAAGGAAACCTGCAGAAATAAACTAGTGACCATATTTTCATGGCTCCGGCGCACAAGGAGAGGATCGAGTGCCCCCTGTGGTGTTGTCTGTCCTGATCTGCACCACTTTCCCCTGGATTGTGTTTGAGAATGTTTGAAGTGCAAGAAAGACAGCCCTGAGTTCGAGAAGATTTATGTGCAGGAGAGACTCCTGATGAGACCATGTTCCCTGAGCAGTAAGCTTGTCTAGATGGGCTCCCCATCCCAGGAGGGAAGCATCCATGGTGAGAATCACTGTTGGAGCCTGACTGAGGAAGGAGGCACCTTGCCTTAGATTGTCCTCCTCCAGCCAGCACTGGAGAGCCTGAACCAGAGTTTGAGACACTGGAACTAACTTGGAGAGAGGGTCTTTTTTCTGAGACCAAAAAGCTTTTAGATGAAATTGAATTTCTCTCATTTGAAACCTTGCCCCCTGCACTACTGCAGTGCAAGCTACCATGTGGTCTAGCAACTGTAAGAAGTACTAGCCAGTCTCCTGGTCTCAGAGAGGGAAGACTTATTCCCAGAGTCACCATTTTGAACTTTGGCTTCAGTATATGTTTGTTTAGGTATCTTAGATCTAAGATGGGTCACCACTCCCCTGTCTTTTGGGGTAAGGAAGTATTTGAATACAGTCCTTTTCCCCTGTGATAGAGAGGTACCTTCTCTACTGCTTGTAGAAGTAGTAGAGAGGAGACTTCTGCCTCTAAGGCCTTTGTCTCCAAGGGAGAGGGAGGGCTGAAAGACATTGCTCTCATTTTTAGGAACCTTTTGAAACTGAGAGCAAGTCCCTGGGGCTCACTACTTCAAGGACCCATTTATCTGAGGTGACAGACTTCCAGGCCTGGAAGTAGTGAGCCAGTCTGCCCCCTACTGGAACTGAGGAGGCAACCCTGACTGACACATCAGGGTGTCTGTCTGGCAGGGGGCTTAGACTGAGTGGAGGATGGAGTCCTGGTCATCCCTCCTGCCTCTTCCCCCAAAGAACCCCTCTGCTGGAAAGAAGAGGAGGGCCTGCCCCTGCCAGCCCTAGATTGCTGCCTCTGAGGAGTGACATGCTTTTCCTTGGCTGCAGCACTCCTGTAGGTGGTCCTGTATTCATTCCTCTTTTCATGTAAGCCTCTGTTTGCTCTCCAAACAGAGAATTACTCGTATCAGGAAAATCCATGGCCTTGGTCTGGGTATCCTGTAATAAACTGGTACACTTGAGCCAAGCAAATCTCCTTCGGGAGACAGATGTAGCCATAAACCTAGAATGTACATCATTCGAGTCAACATCAGCATGAAACTGGACCTCTGATGCCTCAATACCATCCATTGCCACCTGCTCCAGCTCCTTGGCCAGCTGGGGAGGGGCATTCTTAGCCAACTCCAGAACCATATTCTATATAGATTTCTGGTATCTGGCTGTATATGCCATGTAATTAGATTGCCCGAGCCCCAAAGAGGATGCCAAGTATTGTTTTTTTGCCATGGCATCCACTTTTCTGGAATCCTTATCTGGGGGGTGAGATGCCAGGGGAATATTAGCCTTGTCACAGGCTGCAGCTTGCACTACCCCAACATGGCTGCAATGATTCCTAAGGAATTTCATCCCAGGACCTGACAAGATATACCTCCTGTCCATCTTTTAATACACAGGGGGTATAGATGTTGGAAACAGAATTTTTTGTGTTTGTTTCCCCAGGGATTTATGCAGAGGGATAGACACCCTTTTGGACTCTGTGACATCCATCATTTCAACATAGTCAGGTTGCTCCTGATCCTGTTCAGCCTCTTCCACAGGAAGCTGAAGAGCATCAGCCACTTTCTTGTAGAACAAGAAATGGGAGGGGGACTCAGAAAGTCTAGGAGGAGACACATGAGAAGGCCTGTTTGGCGAGATGTCAGGCTCTACTGGCTCATCTAGGCCTTCATAATCAGTTTCTCCTTCTCAATCACCCTCATAAAATGCTTCAGGGTCATATTCAGAAGCAGAAACTTCCGACCAAGCCGACCATTTTTGTATCAGTGTCAGTCGGAACCGGGCAAAGCGACTGTACAATAGCAATCGCTTTAGCTATTTCATCAGTGGTCGAAACATGGGAACTGGGATATGAACCGGCTGACTTGCACTTTCTCTTGGACGGAAATGATCTCCACAGAATTAGCTCTCCTTTGCCCGAGGAGATATCGCCAGGTCAGTGGGCACCCCTCAGGTTCGGTCAGAACCAAACCGGGCTGGCCATCCAGGTCAGCGGATTTCTCGGCCTCCCTTTCCTTCAGCCTACTTAAATGTTTATCTAAAGTGGCTTTGGGAAAGTTTTTGCAAATTTGTCAGTCTTCTTTGAGGTGGTCAAACCCCAGACAATAAATACAGACGAGGTGGGGATCAGCCTTAGCAAAGGCCTCCCCACACTCGGTGCAGTGCTGAAACCCAGTGGGACCGGTTTTCTTTTTGGGTTTCTCAGACATGCCTAAAAATAATAAGTTACTTTTACCAGCGTTTAAGCCAGGCAACTACAAACCTATCGGTTCCAACCATGTCACGGGTCGGTTAAAAAAAACGAAGAAAATATCAGTTTTTTTAGGATCCAATAGGTACCGGGAACCACAGTACAAAAGGTAGAAAAAATTATCAGAAAAAACAATATAGAATTGCTTCAGTTCTCAACTGGACCGACCGGAAAGAAACCGAACAAAAAACTATTTCTATCAACAAAACTGTAAACTACCTACTAAGTACACTTACTGTAACATGGACCGAGATCAGAATACTGAAAAATAATTGAATGGTTAATAAAACCGACCGATTTTTACTTGAACCGAACCAAAGCGAAGGAGAGGATCTCCGGAGTGACTTCTCAGGTGGAGTAAAGAATCTGACAGTTACACTGAGGAGTACCTGGGACATAGGTTTGAAAACCAAACTCGAGCTCAACGTTCTATGCCCTGGCATAGAGTTAACCCTTTCCTCTCCAGAGCAGTTCAAGTGCTGGGGCTAACTGCATAGAGTCAGAATACAGCAAGACTTCATGTTGTTTGAAGGTAGAGTTGTTATCCTGGCTTACAGTTGTATCTTTACTTTTATCTTTAAGTATAAGGGAATGTCATTAGACATCTTTTCTTTTTTCATCAGTCAAGATCTTTTTGGCCCCCCGTCCTGTGCTCTGACTGCCACTGGTGATCTTCCAGTCCTTACCATTACCTTTTGCAGGGATGTAGCCAGGATTTGGGAATGGAGGGTCACCACCAAACAAACCCCATTATTTAGTCCCACTGTACAAAACCTTTTTAATGAAAACATAATGAAAGCAAGATGAAAGAGGGTTTCTGGGCATCTAGTACCACCTCCCTGCTATGCCTATGCTCTGTTCCTTTGTGGCTTCCCCTCACCTACAGCAGTGTCCCTGGTTTGAAGTCTTCCTTGGCCTGGCCAGATATGGTGCAGACAAGAGTTGGTTGGCAGGATCAGAGTGCAAGTTGTCTGCCCTCATTCTGACTCTGGGGTTATTTCTTTGGATCCTTGTTGTACAGGATGTAGGCGTGGCATGAGAGATCCCTTGAACCATGACCCCCCCTCCTCCCTGGCACCATGTGGAGTTTCTGGCAGCCTTGCAAACAGCAGCTGCTCAGTGTATGTGAACATTACCGAAGGGGCAAGCTCCCCAGACCACTGTGAGGGGGCTGCTGCTGCCCTGGGAGTAAACCCCAGCCCCCCCTCAGATTGGACCTCCTAATCTGACCTTGCAAACAGCAGCTGCTCAGTGTATGTGCACACTACCGAAGGAGCAGGCTCCCCAGACCACTGTGAGGGGGCTGCTGCTGCGGTGGGTGTCAGCCCCAGCCCCCTTCAGTTTGGACCTCCTATTCTGACCTCCCAATTCTAGTGACTCAAGTCCCCTTCTAAACCCAGGCTGTTGGTACAGATGTGATTCCACTTGGCCACTGGGCAGCCCTCCCAGAAATCTTTTCTTTTGTTTAAATATTGCCCCTCCACATATGATCTACAAAAGAACCCCAGAGCAAATGCCTGTTTATATCTGATATTATGTATACTACCGTGTTTGGCAGCAAATTCAATCCTGTTGTTTCCTTCTGTATCTCTATATTGTTCTCCCAGGTCCACCTCGAAAATGAGCTTGCTGAACAGTGTCCGCTTGGCTAAATAAAGATTCTGATTGATCAATTGATTGATTGATAAATGCACTGGGGTATGGGTTATCCCGGAAAATATTAGCCATATTGCCAGATTTTAAGGAAAACACAAATTGCACATACCACAATAACGCAAAGCATCATGTGAAGCATATGCAAATGCCCATTAATTAATTTGGACTGGCTCCTCCATATATGATGCTTTGAAGGGCACCACGTTGAATGAGCCCACTGATGATTGTGCAGACCCTCAAATCAGAAGTGTCAGGAAGTAGGCAATAAGACATGAAAGGGTGGGCCAAAAATATAAATGATAGACAAGTGAGAGTTACAAGGTGATAATTCAATCGAGGGTTTTTTGGAACATAATAATCCATGAGGCTGAAGTCCAGGTGGATTATGATGGTCTATAAACCCAGAAATTGAATTATCACCTTGTGACTCAAGGTTTGACTATCTTCTGTTTTTTTATAGTACAGTATATGGCCAATCCAGCAAGGGTAGGGAGGAAGGGTGGCTCACTGTCCACAGCAAAATCAGGTGCTCTTATCACAGAAGAAAACTGCTGATGTGTTTTGGGTTGTCTGCCCTTCTGCACTGTCTCCACCAATCGATGCCCACCGACACCCCCGCCCACCAGGCCACCAATCAAGAAAAGAGAGCCTCAGCTCAGGAAGACAGCTCTGGGATTTAAACTCCGCTCCATGCACCAAACTGCCGCTGGATCGCCGATACAGGAGGAAGCTCTGTGCTACCTGTGAGCCCTCCCTCCTGCCGTTCACAAAGGAGCTGCATTTTCTGTCTTTCTCTGGCCAGCGGCACCAGAGCTTGGGGATACTGGGTGAGCCAACTGTCACCCACCCACATGCCCCAGCCCACCAGGCACCTCGATCAGATCACCCCATTCAAGTGCCCATCACAACCTTACCTGCCTATAAGGACCAGGCCACTAAGCGGACCCCCTGCTGTGACCCCCGCATGAAGGACCAATGCAAAAGGATGTCAGAGTCTGCCCACTGGAGTCAGTCTAACAAGACAGCTGGCAGCCAGCCACATTGTTCCTCTGCAGAACCAAGGAAAATGGACCAATCCTGACAGATGTGCAAGGTACTATAAACAACACCTTTCTTAACATGGCTCATTGCAAGGGTAGCTAGACACTTGGGGCCCGATTTTCAAAGCTGTGATAGAGCAGTGCACGGTGCGCCGCTGGCAGTATGTGCCAAATGTTGGTATGCCAGGGACCCTGTGCCCAGTTCTCTATCGGGTAGGGTCCCAGTGGCAAAGTCCCACAGCTTGCGGCAACTGTGGCCATGTGCCGAACAGACAGTGCACACAAGAGGTTTGCCACAAGCTGCAGGGTGGTTGGGCAGCACACTCGAAGGGTAGAAACCTATACCTGTGATGGTCACATGAGTACTGGTGCAGGCAATGGTAGATGCACACGTATACCACTTGCATCAGACCAGGAGGTGCATGTCAAGTGGCAGTCGGCACACAGTTGAAAGCACCCCTGTCAAGGTCACACTGCAGACAGCAATACAGAGTTGTAACAACAACACCACTGGAATATAGTGCATTCCATACATATTATATTATACAGAGATCCTGCATGGATGCACAGGATACAGATACCCCGCTCATAATGCATCCGTACTGTACTAGAATAGTAACAGTAACTCAGCATGAAATAAATACAATTATTAAATGTGTAATGATAACCTAATCCTGTTACTATATACCTGTAGCAACACCTAGCAGGCATTAGGCACACACCATCATGTATCCTCCGTCCAGCGAAGGTTCTGCAGGTGCATGGACCATTAGACCAGTGCTGGCTGGCCTAGCGGGTGTCTTTTTCCATTGGTACCACAGACATTTGTAAATGCCAGAAAAGGGATGGTGTGGCATAGCCTGGCACACGGCTCCTTGCACCATGTCACGCATCCTTTTTGTGCGCAAGGATGGCGCAAGACCCCTTGGCATATTTCAACTTGAGAACTGCCTTTGTGCAGTTCCCAACGTAGCCCGTTCCTTCCGCCATTCTTTTTGCTGCACGCTCTGTGCGCTATTCTGACGCTTTGAGAACTGGACCCCTGGAGTTCAGGCTAATTCAAATTGTTAGAGCAGGGCTTGTAAGCTATGCCACTGCATATCAAGACTTGCTTAAGGATATTTTTGATACCTAAAGTGTTATGGCTTGTAGACATTGTTTTATTTCCCTTGTTCTCTCTGCTTCACTCAGCTTGAATCACTAGGTTTTCAGCACAACAAACTTGTTGTGTGAGGCTAACATGGGGATTATGAACTGTAATGGGTGTGGGGCACTCATCTCCAAGGGACTGCTCTGCAAAGTGGGACACTGCCCCATCTGCAAAACTCTTTCTAAGCTCAGGGTTCAGCTAGAGGCAGCACGGGTGAAATATCCATGCTTCAGCTTAACTGAGCTTTCCCCATTCCCACCCCACAGCAGCCCACTGGCCCTGGGACTGGAAAGGAAGGGGGGGAAGTGGGAGAAGAATTGGCCAAACGGAGATGGTTCAGGCCGATGCCACTCTGATTGCAAATTGTTTTGCACCCCTTGCAGAGGTGCAGGAACCTGACTCTGCAAGGGGGACTTCATGTCAGTCAGAGGGCCTAGGCAGAACACTGAAATGGCGCCCAATGTTGTGAATGGGAATGACAGTAAGAAAGTCAAACAAATGCTAGTACAGTAGTAGGCAACTCTATGATTAAAGGGGTAGAGTCAGAACTGGGTGGTTACAGGCATTGGTGGCAGATACTAAGATGGACATTCTTTGCCATCACAGAAACCTGCACCATGGACAATGACCGGGACCTCACAATACCGGGATACTCACTTTTCAGAAGAGACAGGAGGGGAGGTGGGGGTGGGGTGGGGTTGCCTTTATGTCTGTGAAAGGTACTGAAGTAGTGGAAGATGGAAGAATCAAGAGCGGAATGGAGGAAGTCAAGTCTCTGTGGGTGCAGCTAACAGTGGCATCGGGCACAAAAATCCACCTGGGGGTGCTGTACTGACCTCCAGGACAAGGTGAGGAGAGGGACAAGGAGATAGGAGAGGAAATAAGAAGACAGGAAGGAAAGGAGGAGGCAGTGGTAGTCAGAGATTTAAACCTACCAGATGTAGACTAGGGTGTTCCAGTAGCAAAACCTCCAGAAGTCACGCTATGTTGGAAACCCCCCAGGACTGCCTGCTGACCCAGCTGGTAAAGGACCCTACCAGGCAGGGATCTAGTTTGGATGTGGTTCTCACAAACTCAGAAGCAGTAACAGTAGGGGAACTACTATAGAACAGTGACCATAATTCCATCTGGTTTGAGCTGACCCTAGGGGATGAAAGAACACACTCAAGGATGGAGGTCCTGAACTTTAAAGGCAAACTTTGACAAAATGAGAATGCTGGCATAATAAACCACGCAAAGTGAGGATATAGTAGGTGTGGAAGATGTGGGGTTTATAAAAGAGGCCATCCTTGAGGCTACAAAACTCTGTGTGTAGTCAGTTGTTAAAATAATAAGTACAAGAGACCCATATGGTTCTCAGCAAAGGTTAGGAAGTGGCCAGTATGAAAAGGAAAGCATGCTATAGGCTAAAAGGAGTCAGGGGGAGGAGGAGTGGGAGGAATACATTCAAAAAAAATAGAGAAGCAAAGAGGGCAGTAAGGGAGGTAAAGGCAGCCACAGAGCTGTGGACTGCCGAAGAGATCACATTTGGGGAAAAACATTTCTTCCATTACATTAGGTAAAAGAGAAAGAAGGGAGGGGTTGGTAGACAACAGTCAAGTAATTGACGATGATGGACAGAAGGCCGCCATCCTTAGCAACTACTTCTGCACTGTTTTCACCAGGTAGGATGCAGCCCCCTTCCTGAAAGTGGCATCAGTGCAGCTGGTAAGGGAATCCCAGGGATTGAAACCCCAGAGATCACCAAGGACAAGGTCCAGAAAGGGCTGGCAGCCCTCAAGATAGATAAGGACCCAGGTCCAGACAGGATGCATCCGAGAGTGCTAAGGGAGCTGGCAGAAGAACTGGCTGATCCTCTAGCATATCTGTTCAACAGCTCACTGCAGTCAGGGGTAGTTCCCAGAGACTGGAGAGTGTCCGATGTGGTACCACTCTATAAGGGAGGATAAGGAAGTGACGGGAACCTACAGACTGGTTAGTCTCATATCTATTGTGGGGAAGCTGACTGAGACTCTAATCAAGCGAGACCTCGAGAACTACCTGGAAAAAAAATAGTCTCCAGGATAGTAAGCAGCATGGGTTTGTGGCAGGGAGGTAATACCAGACCAATCTTATTGTCTTCTTTGACTGGGTAACAAGGAAGCTGGACAGGGACCACACAGTGGATCTTCCTTACTTGCAACAGAGGGTTGTAGTCAATGGGGTTTAGTCAGTGGAACAGAAAGTCACAAGTGGGGTACCACAGGGACTGGTCCTGGCCCAGTCCTTTTCAATGTGTTCATTAGTGACACAGGTGAAGGAATCCAAGGTAAGCTTGCCCTCTTTGCTGATGACACTAAACTTTGCAGAAGGGTGGACAGCGTTGAGGGAGTTAGGGAACTGTAACACAACCTCCAAAGGCTAGAGAGATGGTCAAATGTGTGGCAGATGAAGTTCACTGCAAAGAAGTATAAGGTAATGCACCTGTGGAAAAGGAACCCCCGGAGAGAGTACTGGCTAAATGGGGTTAAACTTGGTACCACTTCAGAAGAGCGGGACCTGGGAGTAATTATCCGTGACACCCTAAAGCAGTCAAGCCAGTGCAACAAGGCCTACAACAAAGCAAGCAGGACGTTGGGGTGTATAGGGAGGGGTACAGACAGTAGTAGTAGGAGGAGGGAGGTGACCCTCCCCCTTTATCGATCCTTGGTGAAGCCACACCTGGAGTACTGTGTCCAGTTCTGGAACTCTCATCTCAGAAAGGAAAAGGATAGGCTGGAAGCAGTGAAAAGAAGGGAAACAAAGATGATACAGGGCCTCCAGGGGGACTCCTATGAGAAGCACCTAAGATCATTGAACAAGTACTCGCTGGAGGCCAGAAGGGAGAGGGAGGATATGATTGAGACTTGCAAGTTCCTGATGGGCATAAGTGCCACACACACAGCTGTTCAATAGGAGCACCAGCTCAGTGACATGTGGGCATGAATGGAAACTGAGGGAAGGGAGCTTCAGGAGGAATTTGAGGAAGTACTACTTTACTGAGAGGGTGGTGGAGCCATGGAACGGTCTACCTGGAAGTGGCGGGTGCCAAGATCATGGAGAGTTTCAAGCATGGGTGAAACAGAGTAAGGGCATAAAAAATTAGCTCTGCTCCAAGTACGGGGGGTGAAAAAGGAAGAGTTGAAGGGGAAGGGGTAGATCTCCAGATAGATGCTAGGTTCTGGACAACTTTGGGCAGACTCAATGGACCCTTGGTCTTTTCTGCCATCATAGTTTATGTTTCTATGTCTCAGGGGTGGGAGGAGTGTCAATACCTTTGCAAGCTGCATAGATGTAAGGAGCGATCAGTACCAGGAGCCTGTGGCAGTTTCAGTTGTTCCTGGCCCTGATTTCAACCCTCCTTGTGGCCAGGAGAACAGGGATTACTGTGGCTTCAGTCATGAGCTTGTGGCACATTCTGGTGTTCCCAGCTCAATTTCAACAGTTTGTGGGGCTGGGAGAATGAGTCAAGAAAACAAAGAAAAGGGACTGCATCTACTGTGATGCACAAAGTTTTGATTTAAGTTTTGAATGACAGCAAAATCTGAATCCACAGACAACCATGAATGATTAGATTTAACTGTGAATTGATGTCAGAAGTACTTAAGTAAGTAATAAGCCACAACAGGATGTGCATTATAGGATTTTAATGCACGCCCCAGGGGTGTAGTAAGGCACAAGTCCGAAGGCCGAGTGTCTTTATGTCCCTGGGAAGTGCATTAAAATCCTTTGATGCACACCCTGGAGGGGCTTATTACACTTATAAAATGGCTCTATGTAGTTTTTTTTAGAGAAGAATGCAAGACTGAGTACCTGACTGTGCGTTTATCGAGATTTAATGCATGATCAGGTGATGTCTCTTAGCGGATGACATTTCTAGACTTTTTTATTGCCATTTTATAAATGTGAATTAATGGCTTTAGCTATATAATATTGCTAAATTACTGCACACCCTGGATGGGTTGAGAAGCAGGAGGCACTGCTGCATGCCTGCAACCACATGGGAAGTGTGGGAATTTACAGCATTATCACACACCCAGGACTGTAGTATTGCACTTATAAAATGGTTTTGAAAAAAAAAAAAAAAAAAAAACACAGGATGCAAAATCTCAACCATGTGGTAATATGAAATGAATGCATAGTTATGTGATCAAATCAGTTTTAATCAGCAATTGCATGTTTCACAATGTGTGTCAATGCACATCTGCCTAAGGTGCGATGCACACCAATACCTTCACTATGTTAATGCATTTAATTTTTTTTCTTTCACTCTCTTGTCTGTGCTCCTCTCTCCTTACCCTGGGTTTTCGTCCTTAATTATCCCTGTGATCTGTAGTGTCCTCTCTTAATGTCCTGTTACTGAATGCTGCTTTAGTTGTAATTATCAGGCTCATGAATGTGCCCCACGTATTGTCACCACCATGTAAGAGTACGCCTCTGTCATGCAATCACTCTGTATTACCTTTTGTATCATTATTTTTTTTGTTTGTTTTTGATGTGTCCCTGCGGGACCACCTTGTAAATGAGTTTTTTATCAATGGTGTATTTCCTGGTAAATATAAAACTGAATTGAATCAGGAACATGCAATGTTTGCACATGACTGTACTGCACGAGTGCAAGACCATCGCTGCTTCGTTCACATAACTAGAACTTTTTCATTTGTTTCTTTAAAGCACAAGTTAATGTTAAAAATGTTTGTGTATGTTACATTTTTTAGCATGCTTTTACTTTGCAAACTTTTGCAACTCCAATTTCAGTTTTGTTTTCAAATCTGATTACGTGGTGCCACATTTCATGTTATATTCGCCACATCAGAACTAAACTTTTATGGTCTGGAGCCATCTCTGATTTCCCCAGTGTCCCATAAGGTCGGGGGGGTCTGTTGCATGAAAGTTCATCTTGGTCACAAAAACAGTGATGTTAAAGAGCACCTTTTATAATGGTCCAGAAAGTTACAGCTTGTAGTCATTATATGCAGTACTAGACCTGAAAGGATGTGTGCATTTATTTTTAGCCAAGGTTTACTCCGCCTTCCATAACTGGGATTTGTTTTTGATCCCTGCTTTAGCCCTGCTACATTTGCCACTGCTGTTCAGCTGCTAGGCTGCTGACTCCCGATGACATCACTATAGGACAGAAGAGTGACTCACACTGTGCAGTACAGTGCAGTCACCACAATTTTGCAAATGAAAAACTACCAGTACTCAAATGTACATACAGTGTTCCCCCTTCCCCAAGACACCCTGTTAGCAATGCATTATGTCAAAATCCAAATGCCTTGTCAGTATGTTTTTCTGTAAAACTGATTTACTTCTGCCTCTGTAACAAAGCATGGGTATTGAGAGAAGATCGAGTTGCTGTCAGCACCTTTCCCAGCCCTTCTGACTTCCACGTATAAATGACCCTTCTTGCATTGATTCTAGGATTGTATTTCATTACTGTCCTCTGCAGTTAGGTTTCGCATTCTGAGCTGCTACAAACTGCATGGTGTACCAGAGCTTCTGTAGCAAGCCTGGTGTTGCTGTGGACCCAGGGCTGTACTGCTGACATCACTAGATGGCAGAGGAGTGACTCACACTGCAGTACAGTGAAGCTGCAGCAGTTTTGCAAGGGAAAACTACATTGCTAGACAACTAAACTGTTTTTTACCGCCATCCTTTACTGCACAACTTCCCTGGTATATATTTTGGCCGGCATTCCCCTTTCCACAAATCCAGTTTATGCAACTGCCCAGGGCTGTGTATGGTGCTGATGTGCAAAATGGTTGCCATTATACATTTATGAATCACTTCACTGACAATCTCTCATTGCTTGGAAAGCTCTTTGGGGTACAATGTGTATGAAAAGCACAATATAAATGCTAATTCTTCTTCCTTCTGATATACCCACTTACTGTATGCACATGTTCAAAGGAGCCCCAAGGAATAATACACCCTTTGTCCTATTTACCAACACCACTACCACTGTCCTATATTTACAGGCAATGGGGATGCTTAATGTTAAAAAACAGGGGCTCAATTTTCAAAGCCCCAAAATTGACACCCCTGGCTTCAAATGTTGCAGGAATCCTGATGGTTGAACGCAGACTCTGTTGAAATCAGGTGCCCTTGCACCAGACTGACCCTGTGCCAAACACAGAAGTATGCCATGGCTGTACGTCAGACCTTTGCTGCCGTATCCCCTAATGTTGGATTCCAAAGACCCTAGCTGGCATCAGTGACCACCACTCAAGAATGCAGTATTGAGCCATGTTACTCTGTTGCTGGCCCCGTTGGGCTGTGGTCAGAAGCACCTTGGGATCAGCTGAACACCTCTAGCCCAATCACTGGTGTGATCAGCCCAACCTAGCACACAGACAGAGAAATGCAATGTATGCTACACGGACCCATCATAGGTCTGATACGCTGTCTGCCCTAGGAACTGCATGCTCAGTCCACATCACTGTAGGGAGTATTCAGTGTCCTGGGTTGTATGTATGGCTACTCTTGGCACACACTGCACAAAGAATCTGCAGCAGTGTAGAGACTAACTGGACACTTCTTTGATGTTCTGGCTGGCGGATGTGGTGCTCCAGTGACAGATGCGGCAGCACGACCCTCCTGCAGCTTGCATCAATCCCTCCTGTGCGCCATTTCTGCAGCATGAGATAGCTTGTAGCAAACTCAGGATTTTGGTGCTGGGACCTCATTTCTATTAAAATCTGGTGCAGGGTCCCTGGCACAGGAGTCTACCACAAGTGGAGGGTTGGCACACCCGTGCCGATCTAAGGGGCTTTGAAAATTGGCCCCAGGTCTTCAGAATGCATTTAAATAAGGCACTGAACAACTTATAATGGCAACAGAAGGCAATACAACCTGAAGGACAACAGGCTTTTTTCTTTCACCTGCTAAAATTATTAAAAACAGATGAACAAAAATGGACAGAACATGGTGATTAGCCACATATAAACACGAGATTTCCCCAAGATTTTAAATTTTGTTTAAAAATAAGTAGATTTTGTTTTTCTACACTGCCTGCCAATGCTGTGCACAGGTGATGTAAACTAGAAATCGTTGAGAGTACAGAACCTCAGAATTTGCTATAGATAACTCGCTTGCTTAAAGTATGAAATGATTGAACATCTTCGATTTCACATTAGTTTGTTTCCTGTTTTCCTTCTCTGTCATTAATTGTCCTTTGTTATCATCTCATGCTGCCTCATTACCTTCAATGCTGGAACAGCATGAAGCTGCAAGCCAGCTCCTCTGGTCTTTACTACCCTTTTGGGAGGGGTGACAACTAGATCGCACCACTCTGGAATGTGAACTGCTCCCTCCCTTTACTCCCAACCCTATCTGCACAACAGGCTGGTGTAGTTCGGATAGTAACATAAGAAATGCAAGATGAAAAATATGGGCACAGACCATACACAGTGCTGTGATAGCACTGAGTGGTCACTGTGACCTCTTACTACCACTAAAGGATTTGGCAGACCATGCAGCAGGGGCAATAAGCCTTTTCTGCAGGGTTGCAAAAGTGTACATGCGTGGCTGTTTTGAGAAATGGGGCGGGGCCATAATTTAATTGGTTCTTTGGATCCTTCAGAAGGCATGGAGTTCCTTGCAAAGCAAATTACAGCCACCTGTGACTAATGCAGTCATGCAATAAGGTAGTCTATGTGCACGGGGGTGCTGTACATGTGTGCTTTTTCACAGACTAGGATTAGGAGAGGTACGTACTACTAGATGCCAGTTAGTACATACTGCAGCAGGGGTCCAATAGACTACCAGGGAGTATAGTCATTGATCCAGGAAACAATCTGTTTTGTTAGAGTTGCAGGGGTATGCCTCCCCCACCTTGTGATTAAGCGTGCATTTTGTGTAAATGTTCACCGTTTTGCACCACCACCCCCTTGTGATGGAGAAAGAGGCCCCAAGGTCCAAACTGGTTGTCTCCTGCCACCCACGAATCTGCAGCATCTAATACTTAGTGAAATAATTTGAACTGCAGTCACAATCTGGAGGGTTAGCACACAAGCACAATTAGTGTACTGAGTCAGAGTGCCAGCCTGGATTGCATTTTTTGTAACCCCTATGGCTGACAGTTACGGAAACAAAAACATCTTGACTCATCTCAAAGACATCGTCTAACATCTTAAAACATTCATAAGGCAATTTCTGTGGGGGTAGGAAGAAATAGGCTGTTGGTTAACTAGGATCTGCTGCTTATCCTGTAGGTAGGGAACTGGGCAGACTAGGTGGGCCAAGCGGTCCTAATCTGCTGTCAAAGTCTATGTTTCTATGTTTATTCAACACTGTGCAATGAGAGCATGAGCAGCTTCTGCATTATGTGGGGTAAGACTAACCTGATCACAAATGAGATTATGTTTGTTTTATGAGTATCCAGAACTTCCAGTGTCAGTCATAATGAAATCAGCTGTGCAATCCTTCAGTATACGAATACGTTTACAGTTTTAACTGGCAATATTAGCAAACGTCTTTGGTTTTTAAAGCAGTAAAAACTACCTTAAATTCAATACCACAGAAAATGTCATTTATCATATAGAGGCACTTAAAATGAAAATAATGTAGTTGTAAAACTGTTAGTGAGTAGGGTACCGGAATGAAAATAGAGGCTACTTAATTGTAACAATAGTGCTGTTATTAGTGTTCAGCTCCCATCCACACTTAGGCAGTGTTCCACCGAGCATACTCAATCATCAGCACAGTCTTCAAGCTTTATTGCTACCAGTCTTTTGGCTCTGCATCCGCTGCACTCAAATTTACACACTAGAACAGGAATCCAAAGTAAGACTTGCCAGGGGGAGGTCGGGTGGGTTGGGGGATGTGAACCGAATACTAGTACATGAACTATGGTTACAAATATGTAACCTCTACAATATGTCTGTGTGCCTAGATTCAGTTCACTATCCTTAGTTAGGTGGGTTCCTAGCAGTCCTCATGATAAAGGGAAAGGCATGCACCCCAAATCAGATGAAAGGAGACTGGAGGACTGAGGATCCAAAAGCATCACTATAACAACTCAACAAGTCAATACTGTAATATGAATTAGCCAGCAGAAGAAGGCCTTATGGTCTTTCGAGTCTGCTGAATGCAAAGTACGTGTATTCTTTACATGTAATGGGAGACGAATGTGTGCACATTTGACCAGGTAGCAGTCGTACGTATTTCAGAAATGGAATGCAACCTGCAGCAGCAACAGAGGCAACAGTGGATCTGGTGGAGTGAGCCTTCAGCCCCATGGGTGGCTCCTTCCAGTCAGCCTGTAACCCAGAGTGAAGCAGGAGGTGATCCATCAGACAACTGTCAGTCTGGTTGCTGGTCTGCCTAGGGCGACTTCAGTGTATGTGACAAACAGCTGGTAAGCTCAGCATGAAATTCTGCTGTACACATCAGAAAGAACAGCCAAGCTCTGTGAATGTCCAGCATGCAGAGCATTTACTCAGCCTCTGAAGCATCAGGTTTTGGGAGGAGGTCGGCAGAATGAGTGCCTGATTTAGGTTAAACAGAAAGGCAACCCTGGGTGGAATTCTGCATAGTGGTGTAGGACAACACTGTCCTTGTGGAACACAAGGTATGGTGAATACACAACTGGAGCCTGATGCTCACTCACACATCTGGCCAAGTTGATGGTGACCAAAAATGTGGTTTTCCATGACAGAAGTGAGATATAACATTCATCCATAAGCCTGAATGGCTTACCCATTAGCCGTGGCATCACCACAAGTAAGCCACATGGCAGAGATGGCTCCTGCACCAAAGGAGACAAGTGGTCCAGCACCAGAGGGGACAGATGTCCACTTTGTCCTGTGCCATCGTCAGCTTTCCTGCCTTGGCATAGTATGCAAAATGGTGGCTAAGTGCACCTCAAGGGACGTGGCTTACAACTCTGCCTCAGACAGGGACTAGAGATAGTCAAGTATGTGTGATATGGAGCAGAGAGAGGGGCAAGAATTTATGCTCCTCGCACCAACATGAGAACTTCATCTGCTTGCAAGTGCACATCTTAGGAGTAGACAACTCCTGAGATGCCTCAAACACCCAGAGAACATCTTTGGAAACCCCAAGGACCTGGAACTCTAGCTGATCAGAAACCAGGCGGTTAGGTGCACAGACTGCAGGTCCTGATGCCTGCTCGTCTCCATGGACCTCATTAGCAGATCTAGCTGGAGTAGAAGCAGCACAGAGGTCTGCCACTGAAACAGAGGAGATCCTGATATCAGAACTGGCATGTCCAGTCTAGAATAATCAGAAGCAGGGATGCCCTGTCCCTCTGTACCTTGAAGACCACCTTGTGAATCAAGGGAAATGATGGGAAGACATATAGGAGGTCCTAAGCGAGAACCAAGAGAATGCATCCCTGGGTAGAGGGCTTTGATGAGGGGGACAGGCACAAAGAGTCTAAGCTTCCAGTTTTCCCAGAAAGCAAACAGAGTCTCTGATGGTGTTCCCAATACTGAGAACACCTGGGGCACCACCTCCTCCAGGTGCAGTGACTATATGTAGTATGCCTCTCGAAAGCACAATCGAATGTGTCCGCTTAGCTGGTTGTTTGCTCTCACAACATGGACTCACCAACAGGTTCTGTAGCAAGTGAGACACACAGACCATGTCCAGAGCACCTTCTGACACAGAAGAAAAGAGTGTGTGCTACCGTTTGTTTGGGTACATCATGGTGATCATGTTTTGTGTTGATGTGGACCACCCGACCTTGATCCAGCAATGCAAACCCCGTCAAAGCCTGGTGAATTGTGCAGAGTTCCAATAGGTTAATGTGGAGCTGAGTCTCACTTGGTGACCAGAACTCATGTACTCTTCTGTCCAGCAGATGTGCACCATAGCCCATTAGTGATGCATGTCATTAAAGTTGCTAAGGGCTCGCTCAGACAAGCAATATGCCCTCTGAAAGATTTAAGGGGGACAGCCACTAACGGATAGAGCCCAGTATTGCTGGGCCATCCAGACAAGTTGGTTCAGGGCTGTGTGCGACTGGGACCACTGGCACCCCAGTTCCTACTGAATAAGTCTTATGCACCAGCAGGCCCAATGCACTACAGCCATGTTAGAGGACATGAAACCCAGGCTGGAGGTAGTCTCGGGCCAGATGCGACTCCCCAACCCAAAATAACTGGGCACTGTAGTATGGATTTTCCACCCTGTCTGGGGACAGATGAGCTCTGGACTGGAGGGAGTACAACTCTACCCCAATCATCTCTGCCCCAATGAACAGAATAACCTGCACTGGGTTGTGCCAGACTTGGCTAGACTGTCCATCAGGCCAAGGTCCTGGAATGTCTGGATGGCCAGATCGCTGGACTGCTCCACATCCTGCAATGAGCTCCCATGATGAGCCAGTCGAGGTATGGAAATACTTTGATGCCTCTGCTTCTTAGAAGGGCTGCCACAATCAAAGGGCACTAGGTGAACACCCCTGGGTGCCAATGACCATTGAATGGCATTGCTCTGAACTAGTATAAGGTTCTGTCCACCCAAAAGTGGAGGCAAAGTCTGTATAACAGATGGATGGGTATGTGGAGGAATGCATCCAGAAGGTCCAGGAAGCTAAACCAAGCCCTTGGCTCCAGGGACGGAATGATCTGGTGCAAAAGCACCATGAAAAACTTACATGGAGTGTCTGCTCCCATCCGTTTGGGTACCAAAAAGTACTGTGATATGAACCCCTGCTGAGCTTAGTTTTCTGGAATAAGATCTATCAGATGCCATTCGAGGAGCTGAAGAAATCTGCTCCACAGTGCAGGCAAAAAGTCCGTGAAAGTGAATCATCCAACAGCACTCAGTACCAACAGAGGTGCAGAGTCTCACATTCCAGAGACAACCCTGATCTCACCATTTCCAGGACCCACTTGTCTAATGCAACAGAGGAACACTGTGGCAGGAAGTAGAGGCATCACCCTGACCGGGAGCTGCTGCAGCATTTAGGATGGAGAGGAGATGGGGCTCTCAACCAATCACTTCTTGCTCTTGGTGGTGCTCCCTCAGGACTCCCATCTGGAGGAACCTCTTTGCACTGACCTGACCTTCTGATTTACTTAAGGGTTTTGATGACCAGTGCTGCTGGAATTGCTGCCTCTGTTGCTCAGATGTTGCTGATGCTGACTCTGCAAATGTCCTGACAGGGCCTACAAAAGGAACTCATGCCTTGTGGCTTTAGCTTGGGCTGTGGCTTGAGGTTGGTGACCTAGATCACCAATCCAGGGTCACATCAGACTTCTTATGCAGAGGTCATCCTTGACTCCCAGCACAAAGAGGACCCTTCCAATGATGGGCAGATCTGCCACCAGTTGCTGGATTTCCTGCATGAATGGCGAACCTGCAACCACGCACATAGGCAAATGGACACCTCTGCTAATGTTGACATTTACTGAGTCCAGAGCCATATGTAATTGGTGCTTGGCTGCTATCATGCCAAGATTATGGACCTCCAATAAATTTGGTTAACTCTGCAGGAAGCAGGTTGAAGACGTTGAATATCTGTCTAAGAGCTCATGGCTCTTGTGAGCCATCACACTCACACAGCTGACCTGGTTGATGCCCAGGATGCAGCTGCACAGACGTTTCAGCCAAGGTAGTCCTGTTTTTGGAATTCTTGTCTGGTGGCTTGTCCAACTCATCCTGCACTTCGCCTTGCAGAGTACTGTGTCTGTCACTAGCCCTTCAGCAACAGCTGTTCTGAAAACCTGCCAATCTGTCTAGAGGGTCCACATGCCAGGAGTCCACACAGCATGATGGGGCCTGGTAGGAGGCTGGGCACTGCCAGATACTGAGAGCTGGGACCAGGAATTGCAGCAGCACTAGGGAAGGCTGCACCTGGTAAGGAGGGGGTAGGGGAGCTGAACACAGGGTAACTTCTTCATCTGGCTATAGGCCAACAGGGAATAGGTATGGCTTTTCTTGGGCAGACTAGATGGACCTTGTGTATCTTCTGCCATCATTTTTTCTATGTTTCTGTGAGTGTCCAGAGCCAAGGACATGTGTTCCACAAGGCTGGCAAACAAAGACTGGTCCCCTGTAGGGGGCAATCTTTTGGTCTGGCTACCCTCTCAACAATGCACAGTCCACATGACGATGCTTCTGAATCAGCATCAGGATAAAGACATGTCACCTACAAATATGAGGTGCATATGACTCTCTCTGATGGAGTAACCACCACTGAAAGGAGATGAGTAAGTCCAGACTCAGGCCTAGAGTCCTTGGATTGAGTGCCCTCTGCCAACTATGGAGGTGGGGCTCCACTTGCATTAGTCACTGTGGCATGGCCAGCAAAGCCAGAGGGGAAGCTGTGAGATGCATAACTTGACTTGGCACTGGTAGAGGTAGCCAAGATCATGATGGGGTTATTGATATCAACCTCTTGATCTCAACTATGGTAAAATGTTCCACGGGCCCACAACTGCCAGGCTGCCCTTTCCCATCTCTAAGGGGCACAGCATCAGTAGTGGGAGCCAAACAATAAGGAACAGCTTGATGTTGACGATGATGCAAAGAAAGAGATCAAGAGTGCAACTGCGATCTCGAACATCGACTAAGGATCGACATGGCTCTGAAGCCTCAGGGTCCAGACACCCTAAAGGAGTGACACCGGCTACCAACTGAACAGGAGGTGGTGCTGGAGCCAGGATGACCTGTAGCTACTGAACCAGCGGGGGTTCGACTGGGAGCGCTGTCAGACCTAACTCACCCTGCCTGGATTGGGCCATGGTCAGAATAGGGTCCAAGAGAGGAATCTTCTTTCTGGATGGACTGCCCTCAACAGGGTCGACCACTGGACTAAGAGTCTATAGACAGTCCGCTGTTCCCAATGGGCTCCATGGACAGTTCAACCGCCCTCCAGGACAACCAACCATGTGGACTCTCTAGCAAATGCAAATGGTCTCTTGACTGATGCCTATTCTAGGACTGACATCAACTTTTCTTTTTGTGCTTTCAGCGTTGAGACAGACACTATCATTTGAAGGAAGGGAAAGAAAGAAGCATGTTTTAAACCCTTCATCATTGTGAGGAATCAGAAGAGCCAGCAACTCCTCTTCTTTCACTGACAAAAGTCCAGGAATGGAATGTCCTCACTAGCACCCTAGCCTTTGGGCCTGCAACTGCACTGCAAATGGAAAGCATATGCATTTCACTGGTTTGCCCTGGAGCACCCTCAGCCAGTGCTCTTCATGCGCCAATGAGTGACAGCCTGACACCAGGAGCAGTGTGCCATTTTGCAGACCAGGCCCAAACAGTACATACAGGCATTATGTCTGGCGGTTACAGGTATTGGGTACCTGCCCAAATACATACCTTTTGAACGCTAGCTTCTTCCATTCCACGGTGAATCATAATGACAGATTAGAAAACCAAAGGTGAGGACACAAAATTGAGTCAAACACTGGAGCAAAACTTCAAAAAAGATCTCTTAAAAGCCTGAAAACTAGCAGAATCTGAATTAACTAGCAGGAGAAGTGAAGGAGGAAACTGTTCCTTCCAGCACAAGAAAATATCTGAGTGCATAGAGGGCAAGGTCAAAGGAACATACAGCTGGAAGAGTAGAGCTTGAAGACCATTCCAGTGAATGAGCATGGTCATTAAAGACTGCCTAAGTGTGGACAGTGCACTAAGTCTACAGTAGGTAGTTAGAACCAGATTTCATCCGTCATAAAGTAGTGAAAGCCAAGAACTGCTCTGACACATAGTTAGAGAGCAATGACATGGCTCCTTCAGTTTAAAGCTGCCGTTTATATCAAAAGCACATACATCTGTCATTGGCATGATGTCACCTTCATTTACTAAGGGGAGCACCAAAGGCAGCATAGTCCCGGAGGCCAAATGAACTTTAGTAACAAAGCACTTTTACATAAAAGCATGCACACATGTACACATCTTAAAATATCAAAATAAAGTTTGGAAGGCCTTTCTGTAAATTCAACCACTGGGACACACATGAAAATTGAACACAGAAGAAATATACAACAGTTGTAAGCAGCAGTGGATCTATGATTTTAAAAGAGGTGTCTTGTGGGGGTCATGAAGAGGCAGAGCTAAAGAGGCTAGGGAGCAAGCAAAGTTGCAGAGTCCTTCTGTAGAGATTACTTAGGCAATAAGGCATGACGGGGGGGGTGCTATGGTGGGATAATGGCCCACCTCAGGTGGGTTGAAGCACGAGGTGAAGCTGAGTGCTTCCACTAGCCAAGAAGGGCCGTCAGCCCACCATAACGCACTCCCTGGAGTGCCTTATTGCGATTATGAAATGGGTCATTTGTCGTAAATTGTATTACTTTCAGATGGACTGTTGTGCTGGGATAACAGCCCCGCTGAAAGTACCTCTTGGCCATTCATGAGCCAACATTCGTTTTACCCATTCCAGAATAGTACATATGATAATATACATTTGGATGTGATATAACTATCAAAGAAAGGCCTTGCATGCAGAGAATCATTAATTTGGGGTGGACCCACCACTGACTGGAACTACTGATAATTGTAGAACACTACATTAATGAAACTACTTTATAGAACGGTCAGTCAGTCAAACATCAATGAATGGAACACCAGAGTCCCAGTAGCTCCTGCTCATCCTCAAAGTCCCCACTGCTAGTACAGAATTTCTACTACTGGTGCACAGCAAGAACAACTTGTGACTGCAACACCAATGGCAAGATCCTTACAGCTGCACTTTACTAATATGAGCTGGAATCAAACCATAATAGCGCTTTGCTGAACAGCACTGTGGTGCTCAAAATTCTCACTTCTCAGCCCCTCACTTTCCTGTGGCCAGCTGCTGTGTGAAAAGCTCATATCCCCAACCAAAACGGGATGTTCTTAAAATGTGGAAAGCATGAATTGTGGCATGGGCAGAAGTGACAAAATTGCCTCCCTGGCTGTGGCACAGAGTTTATTTATTTTGCTTTTGTTAACCAGGTAAGCACGCTAGACAGTCGAAAGTGCCTATTTTCAGGTGGGACCCAGGTTTACGATATGATGGTAGATGTGGTGGTAGCCCTCAGCTACCGATTTATGGAATATCAACCATGCATTCTGTCGGCACAGTCAGAATAATAACATGACTGCATGGAGTAACATGATTGCCAAATAAACAATATGGCTTCCCTACAAGGTGCAGGAAGCTGAGCAACACAGACAGCTAATAAAATCCTGTGTTACAAAAAGAAGCACTCTCCTTGAATAAAGTGTGCAAGGATTACAAAGTCATGAAATAATTAAATACTTCAAGTAAGAGAAAAAAAATCTATAGTATCCAGTAGAAGAGTTGAGTTTAAAGGCAACATGTAATCCTCAATGTCTCACATCCAGTACTAGTACCTCAAAGCAAAGCTGATAACAGTTTAGCAGCAATTGTATGATATTGTTTCCTTGCTTAAAAGGCAACAGAATGAGTGACATTAATTCACTTAAAGTGTTCTAAGTGCAGTTTATTTTCTACCCCAAACTCCCCTTTCTTAAAACATGATGTTTTCTCTTTTACTCCATCTGATGTCATCTTTGGCTTTGTACACAGTATAGTGTACAGAACAAATCAGCTGTCCAGCTATCAGGGTTAAGAATGCCCAAAGGAGCAGGGCCAGTTATTTCATAAAGCGGGGCACCGTTCGCCCAAAGGAGCAGGGCCAGTTATTTCATAAAGTGGGGGGGGGGGGGGTGGGGGTGGCACTGCTCGCTCAAAGGAGCAAGGCCAGTTATTTCATAAAGTGGGGCACTGCTCTTCATCTCCTTGCTGACAGATCCTCAAGCCCACCACCCCGCTGTTCCCACTGCCAAGAGAATTGATTCCAGCTCTTACAAACAATATAATTTTACTACTGCAGTGAAGGTCAAAGCAAACAATTTATAGGGTATTAAATAAGGTGAAAAAAAAATCTAAATAGTAATTTCTCGTGTGAAAGTCCTTATCAAGTGCAAAAATGCATAGCACCAGGCACAAACTGATATGCAAAATTTAGCCCAAAACTGCTGCTTTATTCAGTAAGTCTCCGGTGCCATGGACTCGCTCAAAAATTGTTTAGCAGTTCATTGTTATTCATTTTGGGAAATGGTTATCCTGTTTTGTGTAGCATTTTGCTATGCTATACTAGCTACTTAATACCCTGGTTTACATGGTAATATGCACATGAGATCTGAGGTGGCAGATAGAATTATTTTGCAAGTAACCCCCTTCCACCATTTGCTACCTGTCTTAAGGCGATGGCCATGAAAATTCCCCTCCCCCTGATTCTGATCCCTAGCTATGCTGGGCTTCATAAACAGTATTTCAATGACACTAGCCTGTATCAAGAGTTAATCAGTAAATGAAACAATCAACACAAGTTTACAAGAGGTGGAAGGCCCACTTCTAAGAACCATGACACCAGACTTCAATGACAAAGGCCCATCTTTCAGGGAAATAAAATAAAGTTTTCCAACATTGTCTATGCCAAAGTTAGAACTTCGAGTGCAGTATTTTGTATTCTGAGCGCGAAGGGATACTAGAACTTACTGAAACTCTATTCAACAAATGGGAAAGCTGAAAAACATGTTCCTTAAAACACTTTTTAAAGGAGCATGAATTTCCTTTATAATGATTTCCAAAATGGAAAAAATGAAAGCATTTGTTGATACAAATACAATGGATTATGTTATACCTGTGCAATACTGGAAAACTATTACACACTAGAAACCAGATATCACCATTTGAGATGTCCAGTTAAATAAATACCAGCTAACTTTACCCAGCCTTTTTTTTTCTTTTACAAGGCAGGTATACCACCCATCCAGTATTCTGTTATTTCATATAGCATTAATGTTTTCAAGCCTACTGTTGAGACATAAACAATTTTACAAATGAAACATTCTGAGTATAAGTTATATATATCACACACAGTGGGGCTGAACTACCTCTTATAACTGAGCCGGGAGCACACTGTATATAGTAGATCAAAATGAAGGTGTCAATTATTAATTGATTTCCAACCAGCATGACTCCATTATTTTGAAACCTGCAATGCAGTTCCAGCGTAGGGGAGCCGACTGTGCCCAGCATCCATCTGTTTAAACGTGATTGGTGAAATGGTAGGAAATTCGAAGTGGTTGTCTCTGCCTGAAAGGAATGAACCACAGGATCTTCCAGCGGGTGCCAAAAACTTCTGAGAAGGTCTGCTGCCATGGTTTTTGGGGCTTCATCCTACAGAAGACAGCATTATTAGTGAGTGACAGTGCTCCCATGGAGAAACTAAGTCAGTAAGAAACAATGAGAGACAGTCTGGGGCACTACTGTTTTGACTCAGTTGAACTGTGTCTCAGCGTTTGCAGACGGGTGTGTTTTTGTTTCATTACAGCAACTGGCCGACATTAAACACTACATGTCAGGGCAGCTGCCAGTCAAATGACTGCCACTTTGAAGCTGGGGACACCTTGAGAGAAAGCATCAGTAGACCAATCAGATTTGATAATCATGCAAATAGTAGATACTGGTTGCCCAAGGGTATCTTTTGCTCTGTTGTACTTCTTTCTCTCTCTCATTATATAAGGTATCTATATATGTGACAGATTGACAGGCAGACAGATAGAAGAAAGACAGACAGATAGAGACAGAATACATAATAACCAGCTGTGACTTACTAGAGTATAATTCAATCGTGGGATTCTAGGGAGATCATAAACCATGAGGGAGAAGCTCAAGTGTTTTTTAGTCTCAAGAACCCCAAGATTGATTTATACCCTTACAATGTACAGTTTGGCTATATTTTAGTTTACATAATATACTGATAATCCATAAGCTCCCCACCTATCTGTTGAAATTTACACCACCCACAAAACAAAATCTCCTATGTTTCCTCACCCTTCAAAGCTCACCACCTACCTACTGAAACTCACCCAAATCCATCAAAAGTATTTTATTAAAAAAAATTGTATCTTCATTCTCTTCTGCTGCTTCTTAACAGCACGTCTTGTTTGCATTCACACTCCGCTGAAGAAAACCACTACAAGCACAGAGTAAGCACAGCATAGCTACAGACTCATACAACAGAATGTGAACATGTGCAAGTCTAAGCTGTTGTGAAACAGCAAAAGAAAATAAATATTTTTCAGTAAAATACTTTTGTTGAGTCAGGATAGGTTTCTGCAGATGGGCAGGAGCTGGTGGTGATATTCAAGATTCAGTGGCTGTGTATTTAGTTATAGTTTAGGGAGCATGCCCTGTTTGAACAAAATGGCTTAACAACTAGTGATAATTCCTGATGGTCTGCCATGAGTTCAAATCATGCCCGCTTGTTTAGTTATTGGCCTTAGCCATATGTACTGTATATAGATAGCTACAGTAAATAGGCAGGACGGATGGATAATGTAACTCACCCTGGGTTGCAAAACTCCCTGCTACTAGCATATCAAAGTGTCTGCCTCAAACTGGGAGCCTATCTTCAATGCTTCTGACTACACGGGAACTGCAGATTGTTGCATTGACTGAACCGGACGAAGCCTGCAGCCGTGCAGGACAGGTTCAGGATGTGTATCTGCATTTGATCTGCACCATTTGTGTAAAGAAGGGCTTTGGTGAAAAACTGCCTTTGGACCACAACATGGCAGCCAGATTTATCACCTCTGACCCACTATGCCATGGTGATGGGGTCAGAGGTGACTGGGCACCCAATCAAGTAATGCTGCAGGATAAGGAGCCACAAGGTCTCTTAGACCTGTGATGGATCTAATTAATTCAGGCCCTTTCCAGCTGCCAGTCGCTTGTCGACTGACAGACCTCCTGGACTGTCTGCCTTGATTAATAGCTCAACCAGCAACTTGGAGCTGCTAATCCCCCAGAGAATAGCAGTAGCTGTTCAAAAAGTCAGTCAGTCTGTCTGGGTCTGCCATGGAGAGTAGTCTGTGTGCGTGTGTCTGCTAAATGAACAGGGAGCTAAGTGCTGCCGACAGTCTGTACTACAGAGACAGACTGAGATGAGTAGCAGATTCTCTGCATACAACAGGTATTCACATGCTGAGCGCAGCATGATCTCAAAGCTGAAGCTACAGCTTCATAGAGACTTTTGCTGAACTGCAGGCTGCATCTGTGACTGGATTAGCCTGACCAGCAATGCTGCCAGATGCTGGTCATTGCCACCCCTGTGGGAATGGATGCTAAGAGTTGTAGGGTATGTCGGATTCTTGAGGACTGACAGAGGATAAGCTACCCTGCAAATACTTTCAAGTACTTGAAAGGGATAAATAAGGTTGATAAGGAGAGTCTCTTTAAGCTGAGTGGCAACCATAACACAAGGGGGCACAGTCTTAAGCTGGAGGGTGGGAGGTTTGGAGGGAGGTCAGGAAGCACTTTTTCACAGAGGGTGGTGGACACTTGGAATGTGCTGCTGTAAGAGGTCATCTCATTGAAGACAGTGGGAAGCTTTAAGAGAGGCTGGGATAGGCAAGGGGGAAGGTAAGGATCATGGGGAGGGAGGATGGGAGGAGTGGGGAGGGAGGGCAGGGATAGTAGCTCAAGTTGTGGACCCTGCAATACGAGCAGACTAGATAGACCAAATGGCCTTCTTCTGCTGGCTTCTTCGTATGTTCGTATGTAAATCTCCGATTGATGGAGCCAAGAGAAGCCTGCCCTGCATCAGAAGACAGCTGAAGCATGCGAAACCACTGATAACCCTGACAGGAGCAAGAGTAGGAGAGGAGAGCCAGAGAGCAACTGATTAACAGCCATACAGGGACTGTGGTGAACTATGTCATCAATCCCCTGCACAGTGAGGGAGATTCCTTGGTCCAGGGACAGTGGGTAAACCCAGGGCTTGCCCTGCAACAAAAAATGTAACATAACTGGGAAAGCATTTATTGAACTAGGCCATCCGACCAGGAATTGCAAGTACCTCAGGTGAAGGGTTCTATTTGAATTGACTTGGGAGTTTGGGGTTTTCTGGTCTCCAGCATTGCTGAACTTTGTTTGACGTGCACCACCAAGAGCCAACCATGTGCACCATCATTAAGCCTACACCGTCTCTACCGCTGAATACCCAGTGAAGCACTGGAAGCTCCCTAATTTGATGTAATGGTTTAGTCTCTGATACCAGTGGGGCAAGGGTAGTGCCCCACTACAGGAAGGCTGAAGAGAGCATCTGTACTGAGCACTGTGGCGTGGGGGCAGGCACAGTTTGAGTGATGCACCTGGAAAGGCATATAACTACAACCTAGGAAAGGCATTAATCTGGCTGCACCTTGAGGGGCACTGAAGAGTGGACGGGACCGATGTGGCCTGGGACTAGACTGCACTACCTCATTGCTGCTAACCCACTTTTCTCCCATTTATGGCCCAACTCCTGTCTCCTTACACTAAATACAAACCGTTGTTTTTGTATGAAATCCTTTTCTGAATACTATTCAAGTTCCAGTATCAATGAAACAGTCACTACAGTGTGCTGATTCACAGGTGGGGTGAACTAGCTGGGAGGTGACTAGGTACAGCCTCCCAGGGGCCGTACCATACTTACAGTGGTAGTCATCCTAATTTTACCATTTACCACAAAAATGTTCATCGCATGAAAGGTACTGCAATACAGTACTTCCACTTTATGGCAATATCATTAAAAAAACTCACATTAGCTAAACTGCTAACTTATTGGGCTAAGCACAGTAAGGTAACCCTTCAGTTTGTGTGGTACCCTGAATGATGCTGTCGTGAGAGGGAAATGCTGTATTGCAGTACCATAATGTGGTACACATTTCTGTGGTAAAGGGGAAGAAAGGACAGCTACCACTGTACACCAGGCCCACTTTAACCTTTTTCTGGATGGAGGCACTGCATTATTTTCTAACTTAACCTTGGATAAGAATTCCCCAACAACAAAGGAAATAAAAGGACCCAGGCCCTTTAACGATGTAGAACCCACAAGTCAGGGATAGCCATTGAAACATCTACACCGAACCAGTTGTACTGTAAGGCACCTAACTGGACCACCTGGTGGCCCCCCTCACAGAAAGACAGAGACAGAGTGCACTGTGATGTTCAGATCATGAGTAAAAGTGCAGGGCTACATGTTTCTTTATTCTAGAATTTATTTTCCCAGTATAGTCCAACTGAGATGCAACATCTTGCTTCCTGTAGGGTCCTGGTTTGACCCATTTCTGCAGCTGAATGGACTGGAACACTGGGCGTTAAGTAGGACTAGCCCAAGGTCACACAGTGAGTATTTACCTAGCGAGGTTGGAACCTGTGCTCGCCTGGTTCCCAAGCTCTAACCACTAGACTAGATTTGACTGGCACACTGCTACAGTGATAATCACGTAAAAAAGTTCAAAGAGTATATGAGTCATCCTCCCCAGTTTTATTTTCAGTTTCTTGTTGATACAATGCCATACAAAAGTCCCCAATAACTGTATTTTAACTAGAGTGAGTTCTAAATACACACTTCCATGAGGTGCATTCATTTTAGACAACTGTATACATTTTCACTAGGCATTGTGCTTATTATGTTGCAAATGATAACTTCACACCTCAGAATTTAGTGCCAATGAACAGTTTATTTCTGAATCTCTCTAACCGTACAGTACATCTAAAAAGTGGTTACACTAATAATTGTGGGTGTGGTAGGGTCTATGATTATTAGCTTTGGTACTTACATGTCAGTGTCATCACAACAATTCAACATTTTTTCTATTGTCGTAGTATCCTGTTAAAGAAAAGAAACAGAATAGTTTTCAAAATGTTACACCTTTGGTGGTGATGGGGCGGGGGAGGAGTTATTAGGCAGCTTCAGGAAAATAATATTTATCTCCCTACAGGATTGTTATTTTCCCTGCAGATATGTCACAACAGTGTCTGCTCCACTTGTTCCAGCACTTGCTGCTACTTTTGCTACTTGCTTGATTTGCTTACCACTAACTACCACAACGCCTATATGCTGCTTGTGTGCAGCTCAAAGACCACCCACAGTTTCAATCAATGGTCTGTCCAAAAACGGATTAAAACTGTAAGTGTCAAAGACTTCTGAGCAAGTATTAAGCTATTCCTCTGGGCCATTAGCCCAATGGCATAAATAGGACTCTGCATGTGACTCTTGTGTATAAGCTTATTATTTCCTCTGCCATGTACGCAACAATGCTGCACCATTTGCTGCCAAGGAGCACTGTTGTCAACAATACAGAGAGAATAAAAGCTTATACACAAGAGCCCCATGCGATATCCCTATTTATATCATCATTATATAAGTGAAGAATATGCAACAGTGGCAGATGGAAAAATAAATGCATTCTCACAAGTTAGGGATACACTGTATAACTTACGTACGAGTTATCTAGTATCAGCAACAAATGAAATTAGAAATGCTTGCAAAATGGCAAGAAAAATCTATAAACTTCACTGGTTGAGACACATCATCTGACCATGCAATATAACTTCCTAGCACTGCATGATAAGGTGTCAGATCTCATTGCCAAGGCAAAAAAAGCTTAATTACTTACAACATGAGGGACTATTTTATGTATATAATTCGTTATTTAAAAGGTATTTAAACAAATGATTTATGTGACAAAAACATTTACTTTACATAGAATACAAAATAGCTGCAAGTCATTTTATAAGCGCAATAAGCCACAACAGGGTGTGCACATCCTGTCGTGGTTTACTGCTGCAGAATGGGTTTAGAAAATCCTGTATGGTGATTGGTAAAGCCTGACCAAATGACCATGGTATGCCCCATGCTATGTCCAAGGTTCAGAATTCCTTTCTGTTTTCTTCCATATTTTCACCTTTTTTCTCTCAACAGACAACCATTCTATAATAACAATAATATACTCCAGCAGGGCTATAAAGTCCTATAATTTGGGAACCATAGGCAGGTGCCCTGGTGGCCAGGGACATCTACTTTTTAAAAGTTCCTGCCCAGTTGGGCTACCAATTTTGGACCTGGTAAATGTCCAATCAGGACATTTTCAGGAATATCATGAAGTTAATAACAGACGCTCAGCTGAAAGACCTACACAAAAAAAGAGGGGGCAGAGTACAAGTAGGCAGTGATTAAAGGGGCAATAATAGAAACTGCCCAAACTTGCAAAAAAATGTGATAATACGTCCAAGAAATAAACAAAACCGCTTTGGCTAGACAAGCAGGTAAGGGATGCACTTCAGGTCGCTAAAATGTTCCGCAATTGCTGTAAAATATCCCTACAACAGAGTCTGTCTCCCAATAATGGAGTCTGAATCCCCAAATTCTAGAAAAATGTTCTCTCAAAAGCCCTTCAAAGGGCTTAGGGCATTCACTGCAAAATATGTTTTTAATGCTGGGGCTGCATATACTGAACAGCCCTTTTAAGGGCAGTCAACCATGTTTCCAAATTAATTTTTAGGCCTGGTGGCTACCTAAACATAGATGTCCTTTTAAGAACTTAAGAACATTTAAACAGTAACATTTAAACTAGCTCGGGGGTGGGGCACCAGGTACAGGGAGACTCAGACAGCCCACGCCCACAGGTTAAAGGAGACAGAGCAGAGGACAAGGAAGGAAGGTATTTGGCAGACGCACCTAGTATAACGATAATGGACAAGGAAGGAATGGGAAATCAGTGCTTGAAAGACACCAGAGCTGATGGAGAGAGACTACAGCACAAACACACAAACAAGAGGATGGGTGGCAGCAATACATGGAAAATCAAGCATGCAGTCTGGGAAACAAAGTCCCAGACCTAGTGACTGTAATGACGGAGGAGGATCTGGACGTAGTAGCCATAGCCGAGACATGGCCCACCAGTAACCACAACTGGGAGATGAACATACAAGGTTATGCACTATTCAGAAGGGACAGAATAGGCAGGAAGGGAGGAGGAGTGAGGCTATACATCAAGGAGGACATCAAAGCAACAGCAATACAGGACAAACATGAGGAGGCAGAGGAATTATGGGTCACCCTTGAGACAGGAAAGGGAACAGCAATTTGGGCAAGGATGGTCTACAGACCCCAAGTCCGGGAGAGGAAGTAGACAGGATATTGTTAGATAGTATACATGAAATGACAGCAAAGGGGGAGGTTCTGCTGATGGGGGACTTTACCATGCCAGACGTGGACTGGTCTGCCCTAACAGGGGCTTTGGCCAGGACCCGAGACACTGTGGACTCACTACAGGGGGCCGGCCTCTGACAACTGGTGTGAGTGCCAACCAGGGAAGGGGCAACCCTGGATCTGGTGCTGACCAACGGGGACAGAATAGATCTCCAAGTGGAGCGGCACCTGGGGACCAGTGACCACCACATGGTACAGTTCAAAAGAGGGATAAAGTCAAGCCATACAAAGGCAAAGATCTTAGATTTCAGGGGAGCTGCCTTCTGCAAGATGGGAAAAAGTGTTAAACAAACCTTGGAACACAGAAAGGCAGGGGGTGGAGGAGCAAAGGGCATACATTAAAGAAACTATTATTGGGGTCACAGAACAATGTGTTACTGTAGGATGAGAAGCAAAGGGAGAAGGAGGAGGAAACCACTTTGGTTCTCCAAGGCTGTTGCAGAAAAAGTAAGAGCCAAGAAAGTGGCCTTCAGAAAATACAAGGAGATGTAAAGGGATAAAGATAGGGAGGAGTACCAGAAGTGTTTAAGAGAAGCAGGAAAAGCTGTAAGGAGCATGAAGGCGCAAACTGAAGAAAGATTAGCTCAGTCAGTGAAGGCTGGGGACAAGACATTCTACGGGTACATTAGTGAAGGAAGAAAGTTGGGGGAGATCGCTAAGATCAGAGGGGACAAGGGAGAGAGCATAGAGGGTGATCAGGATAAGGCATTGGTCCTAAACAAATATTTATGCTCAGTCTTCACAGTGGAAGGGGAAGGACAGGGACCACAGTTAGACATCTTAGACTCTAAGGGGAGGGAGGTGGACACTAGCCCTTTTATAGAGGAAAGGGTGCTGAAGGAGCTTACCAAGCTAAAAGTGGACAAAGCTATGGGTCCAGATGACATACACCCCAGGATCCTGAAGGAACTAAGAAGAGAGCTGGCAGCCCCACTGGCGGTCCTCTTCACTGACTCCCTAAATACGAGCGAGGTCCCCGGAGACTGGAGAAGGGCACATGTGGTCCCTCTGCACAAAAGCAGCAGCAAAGCCAGCCCGGTGGCACTGAGGGTTTAGGCGCTGGATGCCACACCTTGCACCATGCTGGCAACTTGGGTTTGGAAGCGGACTCGGGCCGCCGGGGGTCTGTTTTTTGGGGGTAGCCTGGAACGTCCGATGACAGCTCGCCTACTCCGGGGGGAGGAATGGGTTTCAACCCAGCATGTGCTGACCCCTGGCAGTGGCTGGGGGGGGCATGCCGGCACATTGGCGCCTCAGGGATTTGATTGGCCACAGGTGAAGGTCTGTGGACCTATCAGCTCTGGGGGTTGCACCAGTGGGGGGCGGATGCTGCAGACATCGGTGTTCACGCCTTGACATCTGGGCACGCAGCGTCTGCACAGGAAAAAGGGAAAATCACCCTTCAGAGCCATGAAGATGGAGCACCGAGCCCAGTCCTGATGTGCCACCGTCTGCCGCTGTCTCGGGGACCTGACAAGACACTAAGGTACAGGGTTGTCCTGCCCCACCCGACCCCACCTGGGGGACAATCCGTGGCAGGATGGAGGGACCCGAACAGCAGGTAAGACGGTGGCAGGGATGGGTTTCATTGGCGACTCCTGATGGGGGCTCCAGTAGGGACACAGGTGGGATAAAAGAAATTTCAGAAAAAAATAAGAGTGGCAGCAAAGAGGAAGCAGGGAGTACAGGCCGTAAGCCTCACATCAGTAGTGGGTAACATCACGGAGACACTCCTTAAGGAATGGATTGTGGAACACCTGGAATCCATAGGGGCACAGGATCTGAGTCAACATGGTTTCACAGCAGGAAGGTCCTGTCAAACAAATCTGACTGAGTTCTTTGACTGGGTGACAAAGGTGGTAGATCAAGGAGAAGCAGTAGATGTCCCCTACCTAGATTTCAGCAAAGCCTTCAATACTGTTCCAAAGAGAAGACTGGTCAACAAGATGGGTAGTCTGGGGATGGGCTGTAAAGTGGTGAACTGGGTTAGTAACTGGCAAAGGGTAGTAGGACATGGAGGTGACCCGTGGGGTACCTCAGGGATCAGTTCTGGGACCAGTCCTCTTCAATGTCTTCATCAGTGACATTGTGAAGGGGCTGGAGGGGAAGGTTTGCCTGTTTGCAGATGACACCAAGATCTGCAATGGAGCAGATACTCTAGAGGGACTGATAAGGATGAGAACAGACCTAGAAAGGTTGGAAAGATGGTCAGAGACATAACAGCTGTGTAAGAAATATAAAATCATGCATGTGGGGAGTAGGAACCCGAGTGAGAGCTACAGGATGGGGAGGGGTGGCTGGCAGCCACCAAGGAGGAAAGAGATCTGGGGGTCATTATCACAGATCACCTAAAAGCCACCAAGCAGGCAGCAAAGGCAGTGGGGTGTTGCGTTGTACAGGAAGGGGTATCACAAGCCAAAGAAGGGAGATACTGGTCCCACTGTACAAAACACTGGTGAGACCACATCTGGAGTATGCCATACAGTTCTGGAGGCCGCACCTTCGTAAGGACATTGACAGGGTGGAGATGGTTCAGAGAGAGCAACTAAGATGGTGCTGGGTTTACAGCATAAGTCATATGAGGAAAGGTTGAAGGACCTCAATATGTATACGATGGAGGAGAGGAGGAACGGGAATATGACTGAGATGCTCAAGTACCTCAAGGGCATAAATAAGGTGAGAGGAGAAAACATCTTCCAGTACAAAAAGAGTACTAGAACAAGGGAACATGACAAGAGATTGGAGGGGGGCTATATAAGGGGAAATGGGAGAAAGTTCTATTTCACTGAGAGGGTGGTGGATAAACAAATGGACTGCCCTAAGAAGTGGTGGGATTCAAACATGCATGGGATAGGAATAAGGGAACCATAGTGATAGGAAGGAATAGCTAAGCCGGTGACCAGCTAGGGCTAGTACAGCTAGGGCAAACAGGCAGACTGGATAGGCCTGGCAGTCCTTTTCTGCCGACAACTTCTCTGTTTCTATTACGGGCATGTATTTTTAAACAGTGGATGCCACAGTGGGCAGGAACATTTTTTTTGTTTCACAAATTTTACACCTTGCACATAAGGGATGTGGTATGTATTACGATTATAGAAACAGGAAAAATAGAATGTGTCGGCAAATGGGGTCCGTGTGGACTGTTTACCGTTGCTGCAGCGACTCCCAGATTGCGAAGACCACCACAGCGACAGGAATCGGGCAAAATCCACCAGTCGCTGTGGTGGTCTGTATGGCAATTGGGACTGCCTCACTGGGTGTTTGCCGCCCGGTCCAACTCCGACTCGGAGTTAGAATCCTAGAGACCGGGGGTGTGTGGGGCCCGTGTGCAGCCCCTGATGCATAAACGGAGGTATCCCTGACACTGTAATGCCAAAAGTCAGCACTGGCGGCTGTCACTGTTGGGATGCCTCCGATGACTGTCGCTATGGCATGGGTAAACCGTGTGGACCATCTAGTCTGCCCATGTATACTACCCACTTACACACACTTCTTGGGTGGCTGAAGGTACTAAATGAAAACAGCACACTCAAAATATGAGTACATCCCATGATATACCACACCCTGGTGTGTATCACTGATTTTCAATAAAATGAGTTAGAAATTGGGGAGTCTGATCAGCCACCCTCCAGGCGCTCTGACTGAGATTTGTAGCACAGTTTTGCACTTTTTCTCCATTTTGTGAGCATCAAGAAAGCTTCTTCGTTCAGCCTTCAGTAGAGCTGCCTTTTTGCCTTTTGTAGCTAATGTGATCCCTCTGTACAAGACTGGGGACAAGGAGAATCCAGGGAACTACAGGCTGTAGAGTTTGACATCAATAGTGGGTTAGCTATTGGAGTCATTCATGAAGAAACAGACAGTTGACTTCTTAGAGGGTAAAATGCTAATGGATCAAAATCAACATGGATTTAAAAGAGGCAGTTTGTGTCAAATAAGCTTGGTTGACTTATCTAACTCTGTGACACAGATGGTAGGCAAGGGTCAGGAAGCTGACATTCTGTACTTGGACTTCAGTAGAACCCCTGATTCAGTGCTACTAGAAGGCTCATCCAGAAGGTGTGGGGAAATAGGACTAAAGGGAAGACTAAGAGGAACAGCAACTGTCACATTACAGTGGTGCCGTAGTGTCATTATATATAGGGATGCACATCCAGTTTAATGTTAAATGAAAATTTTCAGCCATGAAATGGCTGTTCTTTGATGGCATTTTAAGAAATTTTCAAAAGCATGTTTCTGGCACAGGATCTCTTGTTATGCCATAGTTTTCTGAAATTTAGTTCAGTGGCTTCCTTACAAAATGTAAAAAAATAAGAAAACAAGCTCTGATGTGGGCAAGTCATGTGCCACAGTCTTTGACATGCGCAGAACTACCAGTGGCACACAAACTACTCCTTTCAGGATTTAAAGCAAACAGTGAAGCCACCACTGCTCCGCTCGCATACCCGATAAGGAGCCAATTCTCACCATCTCACCACCAGTAAGTAGTGTCACTGCTGCTGCATCTCTCTGCCTCCGTCATAAAGAAATCTGTAGTCACCAGAAGACCAACCACAGTGCCACCAAAGATCCCCCCAATTTCGGCACTGGGTGCCTAACCCAGGTGTTTGGAAGATTCAATTTAAAACAAAAACTTGCAGCCACCAGGAGCCCACCCATGTTGCTGCCAAAAGCACCCCCCCCCCCTCCAATTCCAACACTGGGTGCCAAACCACAGTGTTGTTTATACTGTTACTAAAATAAAAAATAAGTAATTTCCTTTGCCCATTCCATTAGCACCCCAGTCCAGCCCTCTTCCCCGATGACACCCATCATTTACAAAAAGGAGACACTGACTGCTGCGGCCCTCCTATCACCTCCTTGGCAAACTACTGTCTGAATGAAAGGAATCATAACAGAACAGCTGATCCTGGTTTTATTCATTCAGATAGTGGTTGGCTGAGGAGGTGAGAGGAGGGCTGTGCCAGTCACCACTCCCCCCCCCAATATAAATGATGGGTGGTTTGGGGAGAGGGTCGGGGTGAGAAGTGAACTGGGGGAAGGGAGATTATACTGCAGAGCAGTGGGGAGGGGGAAGAAGAAAAGACTGGTGCTAGTGGGTGGGTGAGGGGGAACAGTATATCTTTTTTATCTAAGGATATCTAACACCGAGGTTGGGCACTGGTGTTGGAACTGGGGAGCCTTGTTGAAGGTGGAGGGGGGTGCGACTAGACAACAAGGATACTTGAGCATGAGGCAAGGGTGGGGAGTACCACTGGATGCCAGGGATATTAGGACATGGAGCAGAGTATGATGGAGTACTAGTGGATACCAGGGATACCTGGACATGTGGAAGAGCATGAGAAGGGGTTGCCACTGAAAATCTGGGACTATTTGGTACAGGGGTGAGGTGAGGGAGGCGGCGTGCTGGTTGCATCACTGACTGGTTGGTACAGGGTTAGAATGAAGGGAAGGAGGGGCACTGTGATGGGGTCCTGCTCACCATCAAAAGTACTGCAGTATTGTCAATACAAAGTAGCATATATCTTTCAATAAATTAATTTTTTTTTTGTTAAAGTAAGAAAACCCACTGCAAAAACAAACAATGATTAAGCATCGGTTAGGCTTGTTCTTTAATGCCCCAGATGTAGGGAAACATGACACTATGGTAAGAACAATTCCCATGCCTTAGTGAATCTATGGCGTGGTGTTTCTTGGACTTTGAAAGATCCTGCAATGCTGCAATGGCCTTGCACTATCTTTGCCCCCAAGTATTAGTGTATGGGTATTTTGTGTGCCTGGAAGCATAGCGCCAAAGTGAGGCCAATGCCAGTGTGGCACTGCAAGACTGTTCAAAGACTGACAAAAACACCACACCACAGATCCCGCAATGTTATGGAGAATTTTTAATTTCCCTAAAGTCACATTTCCTTACTTCTGTGGTATAAAGGGCAACCCTAACTGCTGCCTACACCTAGTGTTTGCAATGAACAGACAATAGAGTGGTGCAGGGTAATTCTCGAAGTCAGGAAAGTAACAAGTGGAGAGTGCCACAAGGGTCTGTCCGGGCTAGTGGTACTCTAAACATGCACAGCATTGACATCAGGGTGGGCATACAAGGTAAAGGGAGCCTGCTTGCAAGCGACACTAAACTCTGCAGGAGGGTGGACAATGAAGAGGAACAGCAGCATAAAATGGATGCAGACAAGATAGAGTGGTGGTCTGACGTATGGCAATAAAAGTTCAATATAAAAAATGTTAAGTGATGTATTTTGGACACAAAAATTTCCAGAGGTAGTAGTGCATTAATGGGGTCACGTTCTAACACAGAAATAATGACAACGTCAGCAGAAAACTATAATTGGCCCATCCAGCCTGCCCTGTTACACCCAATGCTACCCTGGGACTTACTGCATATACAGGGTTTATACCCGTGCTCCAGTCACTCCCCCCCACCCCCACTTCCTCCGTCTTACTGTTAGCCCCTGGAGTAAATAATAATCCCTTAACTGTGTCTAAGCTGTGCTTGAAACCATTCATGGGTTTTGTGCCAACTACTTTGGCAGGCTATTCTATTCTCACCCACCATCTCTGTAAAGTACTTTCTCATCTCCCTCTTGAATCCTCCTCCCCCCATCATCTTCCACTTATGCCCCTGTGTTTTTGACTCACCACTCCTGCTGAATGGCTTCTCACGGTTCACTTCACGCACTCCTTTCAGGAACTTGAAAGTCTCTATTACGTCTCCCCACTCCCTTCTGTCCTCCAGCACATACATATTCAGTGCCGTGAGCAGCTTTTCGCAGGATCTGCCCTCCCCATTGGCCCTGAAGCATTTTGGTTACCCAGCACTGCACCACCGCAAGCCTGTCTTTGTCTTTTCTTGGGTGAGGGCTCCAGAACTCTGCACACAATTCCAGATGCGGCTTCACCAGTGATCTATAGAAAGACACTATAGTGTATGGTGGAATGCTGTTACGCATGGAATTCCATTCCTGGAATATGCTTATTCTGCTGCAGTAGTGACATCATTATGTTGTTCTGCTGCGGTAGTGATGTTACTACTACAGCAGAACAACTTGGAATGCTGCCACATACTTGATTTCCCTAATCCAATTAAGCTGGAAGTTGCTGATTTTTTAAACTTGAACTTGTAGAAACATCTGCAGCACACTGTCAGTAATCTGAGCCTACCACTAACCCTCAAGTGCCCCCCCACCTCCAGTTCACTGAAACAAATGGCAGTGTCCGAAATAGGCACTGATACCCATACACTATACAGAACAGCGGATGGGCAACTCTATGCACAACCAGTGTGTTGTGTCACCTCGAGAACTGATTCCCATGGACCTCAAGCTCTTGCTCTCGAGGTCACAGGGAATCAGTACCCTCGGTGGCACAACACATGGGTTGTGCATAGTTGCCCACCATCCACTATCCTATATATTACCTCTTCCTCCTGCTATCAAAACCTCCCAAAAAAAACCATTCGGACAGCTTGCTGTAGGCCTTGTTGTATTGGCTAGATTGTTTCAGGGAGTCACTTATGATTTCCCTTTCCTCAAAAGTAGTACTAGCTTAACCCTTCCCATTCAATATTACGTCCTGGAGTTTTTGTTCCCCTTGTGAATCACATATCACTTAAAGGAGAAAGGGGACTTAGGCGTTATAATAAACAACAGTTTAAAAGCTTATAAAACTTCTCAATGCAGTATAGCACATTGGAAAGCTAACAGGATGCTGGAATATATTAGACAGGGTTTCACTACTCACAACAAAGTGGATGTTATGGCTGTACTGGTCACTGGTTAGATCACACCTGGAGTACTGTGTATAGTTTTGAACCCACATCTTAAGAAGGACAGAAAGAGGTTAGAGACTATCAGAGGGCAACAGATATGAACCAGCAGCAGCAACGTAAGACCCATCAGGAAAGATCAGACAGTCTTGCAAGGTTAGAAATTAATGGTATTCTGCCCTGTTTTGCATATAAGTTTTCAAGGTGGAATGCTATTTTGCCTTGCTGGTATTCCAGTGTCATATCACCCTCCATGGTTCCTCTCAGCAGTTTAATCTAGAGCACTCTCTTTGGAGAGGTCTAACACAGACACAGACGGAATACCAAATTTGGGTTTTTGGTATTTCATCTCCCACACCAGATTATTTTCTTTATTTCTACCCATCTTAACACATACTCACTGGGGTATAGGAGGGACACGACAGAAACCAACACATTCAGGTGCAAAACATGGCAGACTTCTCCAAGTTATTTAAGCTAAGGAACAAACAGTAAGAGCAAAATTACCACTTTACTTGAGGGGTATGGTTGTGCTCACATTAAACAGAAACAGGAGCAAAAGAAATGGAGCGCCACTCGTTCAAAGGCACCTGAAGTTAATTACATTCACATACAACTATTTATTTATTTATTTGATAAATCGGGATTACAACGTTTGAGCCAGAGGCTCATTTACAAAGGTACCTTGTCACATGTAAGACAGCAACTAATACAGACAGGGTATAACAACAATTACATTAAGCATGTGTTACAGACATTTGTCACAGACATTATTTACAGTATTTGGATATAGATATTTACAGACATTATTTACAGTATTTGGATGACGATATTTACATCATCACAGCAGAAAGACATTATTAGCTTGAGACAGCATCTAAACAGAGTAGTCAGTCGTATTCATGGGTTTGGTATTATTGACGGAGGTTGCAATCCATAATGGACTTTGTCAGAGAATTTGGATCAGAGTGGGTGAGAGAGTGAAATGTTAGTTGCAGTTACAGGAGCGGATATTGAAGACATGGTTGTGAAGAGTGGTTTTGAAATGGGCGATCTTGGGTGCACTAGTGATGGTGTTTGGGAGTGCATTAAACCATGTAGGGGCCCTGTAGTGGAAAGATCTCTGGGCAAGGGAGGTTTTTACCCTGGGCACAACCAGTGGTGCTTTCTCTGAGTTGCGGGTGGAGATAGTGGGGGTGGCAGGATGAAGAGAGGCGGACCCCGGGGCGGAGTCTGAGTAGTATTTTCTTGGACAGTATGCAGATCTGGTAGCGGAGCCTTTCATCGAGGTTGAGAAGACTGAAACATAGAAACACAGATTTTGACGGCAGATAAAGACCACTTGGCCCGCCCAGTCTGCCCATTTTCCTACCTACTGGATAAGCTTCAGATTCTAGTTAACCAACAGCCTACTTCCTCCCACCCCCCACTACAACTGCTTTGTGTCTGTCCCATGCATGTTTGAATTCCCCCACTGTTTTAGCCCCAACAACCTCCCTAGGAAGGCAGTTCCACGCACCACCACTCCCTCCGTGAAAAAGATTCTCACATTACCCTGAGCCGCCCCTCTATCTTTAAATTGTGTCCCTTGTTCTTACACATCTCTTTTCTGAAAGATGCTACCTCCTGGACTTTGTTGATTCCCTTGAGGTACTTGAACGTTTCTATCATGTCCCCCCGTCCCTCCTTTCATCAAGGGTATACATATTAAGCTCTCTCAGTCTCTCTTCATATGATTTCTGATGCAGACTCTGCACCATTTTAGTTGCCCTCCTCTGAACTGCTTCCATCCTGTCTATGTCCTTGCATAGATGAGGTCTCCAAAACTGTACACAGTACTCCAGATGGGGTCTCACCAACTGTCTGTACAGAGGGATAACCACTTCCCTTTTTCTACTTGTGATGCCCCTTCCTATGCATCCCAGTAACCCCCTGGCTCTCCTTACTGACTTCTCACATTGCTTACCAACCTTTAGATCATCTGATATGACTACCCCCAAGTCTCGTTCTATTTTTGCTGTTGTTAGTACCTCCCCTGCTACTGTGTACTCTTCTCCTGGGTTTTTGTTCCCCAGGTGCATTACTTTGCACTTCTTTGCATTGAATCTAAATTGCCATATGTCTGACCATTCCTCCAACCTTGCCAAGTCCCTTCTCATCCTTTCTACCCCTCTCTGTTACAGATCTTTGTATCATCTGCAAAGAGGCATACCTTTCCCTCCAGACCCTCTGCAATGTCACCTATAAAGATGTTAAAGAGGACTGGACCCAGTACTGAGCCCTGAGGTACTCCACTAGTGACCCCTCTTTCTTCGGAATGTGTTCCACTCACTATTACCTTCTGTGTCCTGTTGTGCAGCCAGTTTGCAACCCAGGCTACCACCCTGGGACCCACTCCAGGCTGGCTAACTTGATTATTAATCTTTTGTGCGGGACTGTGTCAAATGCCTTGCTAAAGTCTAGGTAGGCCATATCCACAGCCCTCCCTGGTCTATTACTTTGGTCACCCAGTCAAAGAAATCTATTAGATCTGCCTGACATGACATTCCTGCTGTAAATCCATGCTGCTTTGGGTCCTGTGCCCCGCTGGCCTCTAGGTACTCAACAATTTTTTTTTTTCACAAGTGATTCCATCATTTTCCCTACCACTGAGGTCAAAATTACAGGTCTGTAGTTTCCTGCTTCAGCCTTGCTCCCACTTTTGTGAAGGGGAATCACATCTGCCCTCCTCCAGTCCTCAGGTGCCACCCCATCCTCCATATGTTAAAAAGTGTGGTCAGTGGTGTCACTAGGTCCTCCCTTAGTTCTTTTAGGATTCTGGGGTGAATCCCATCAGGCCCCATTGCTTGTCCACCTTGAGTTTTAGGAGTTCTTTCAGGACTCTTTCTTCTGTAAATGGACTGGTGTCAACCCCCCTACCCACAGTGCTTCTATTGTCTGGTTTAGGTAACTCCTCCTCATCTTCTTTTGTGAATACTGAGCAAAAGTATTCATTCAGTATCTCTGCCTTTTCACTGTCTCCCTCTGCCCACCTCCCCTCTCCCTTATTAATCTTCACTATTCCTCCCTTAACCTTTCTATGCTCCCTAATGTACCTATAAAAGGTTTTATCCCCCTTCTTAACTGAATTGGCTATTTTTTTCCTCAGTTTGGGCTTTTGCTATTCTGACTGCCTTCCCCACTTCTTTCTGCTTTAATTGATACAGTTCCCTGTCGTGCTCCTTCTGTGATGCCTTATACTTTCTGAATGCAGCCTTTTTCTCCTTAACCTTCCCTGCCACCTCTTTTGAGAACCATAGTGGTTTTTTACTTCGCTTTGTTTTCTTTATCTGTTTCACACAAAGGCGTGTTGCCTCTATGGTGGCAGTTTTGATTTTTCTCCATTGTTCTTTCACCCCTCCTTTTTGGCCATTTGCTAGTGTATTCCTCAGGTATTCACCCATTTTGCCAAAGTCAGCCCATCTAAAGTCCAGTATGCTTGTTTTTGTATGGCTTGTCTCCATGGTTGTGCTTATTGTGAAGCACACTGTGCAGTGGTCGCTTGTTCCCAGATGTAGACTGACTTCTAAATTTGTGATCCTCTCTCCATTTGAGAGTACCAGGTCTAGTATTGCTCCCTCCTGAGTGGGTTCCAACACTAGCTGTCTAAGGCCTGCCTGCAGGGCATCAAGAATGACCCTGCTCTGGATGTGCTGCAGTACATGTCATCCAGTTAACATCTGGCATATTCAGATCCCCATCAACAGTATCTCCCTTTTTCAGCCATTTTGAGAATGTCTTCTATCATTTTCTTGTCCATTTCCTCCCTTGAGATGGGGGTCTGTATACAACAGCTGTCAGCGGATTGTGATGCCATTCCCTGTCTCAAGGTGACCCAGAGTACCTCTTGTCCTCCCCTTTACTTTTTAGTTCTGTAGCTTTGATCCTTCCCTATGTATAGAGCTACCACCTCCTCTTTTCCCTCCCTGTCCCTTCTGTAGACTGTGCACCTGGTATGTTGACATCCCAGTCATGGTTCCTCGATACCATGTTTCTGTGACTGCCACAATATCCAATTGTTCATCTTCCATCAAGGCTACTAGCTCAGGAAGCTTGTTTTCAGACTACGGCATTGGTACTCACTGCCCTCCATTTAATGTTGGCTTTATCCTTTTTCCCCCATGCCTGCTCTTTTGCCCTTGTCTATTTTCCATTTACCGCTGGCCTGCCCTCTGTTGAGCACTGTACCTCAGTGTTTACCTTACTACCCGTCGCTTTTTGTGGGGAAGGCTTGAAATTTCCTGCCCTTATTAGCACCTCCATCATCGGCTAGTTTAAAAGCTTGCCAAGGAAGCATTTAAACCTGTCACTTAGGATCTTGGTTCCCTTCATGGACAGATGCAGACCATTGTGCCAGTATAGACCTTCATCTCTCCAGGTGTACCCCCCAGTCCCCAATGAAGCCAAAGCCCTGTGCTCTGCACCAGTTTTGCAACCATTCACTAAAATGCAGTGTGTGTAGTACCCTAGCCTCACCCCTGCCATGGACTGGCAGCACCTCTGAGAAGGTAATCGTGCTTGCTACCTGTCTGAGGCCCCTCCCCAACTCCACAATTTCATCCTGCACTGCACTGATCTCATGCCTAGCTAGGTCATTTGTCCCAAGGTGGACAATGATATCTAGTTCCCTCTCCCGTGATGCTGCTTCTGCAATCCTGAGGATTTGCTTCTTGTCCCTCCAAGCCATGGCACCAGGCAGGCACCTTACTTCCCTCTCCTCTCCCTTCCCCAGGTCTACCCCTCTAACAACTGAGTCCCCTATCAGAAGCTGTTTCCTTCCCCTGTGGTGTCCCTTGCCACCCTTCTGTGGGTCTCCCTTGTGGGTGTCCCCAGCATTCTTCTTGGTTCTCCACTGGGGTGCCATCATAGAGGAACCTTGCTCTGCCAGACTGGCATATGGTTTGTGAGGGGTACAACTGGGAGCCGCCTCTGTTCACCACCACCCTCCAGGAACCCACTGTGGTCAACTGCTCTTCCATCGTGGCAGCCTCTGGCGGTGGTGCTCTTTGGGTGGGGGAGGTCTCCTTGGTCCTTGCCAGTTCAGCCTGGAGGTGGGCAACCTCCTCCCTCAGAGCTGACAGTTGCCTGCAGATAGGACAGCAACTCAGTTTCCAGAATGTCTCCCATAGAAAGGAGTATAATAAGTAGGAAGAGGGAAGTGTTGATGCCTTTCTATAAGACCATGAGGTATAGAGGGAACAGGTGTGAGTGAGCCTAGGTGTGCCAGTTAGGAGCCTGCAGGCCTTGTTTAGGGAGATCTGGATTTTCTGGAGTGTGGAGTTATCTGCTCATGGTCAGTACTGGGACCAGTCCTTTTTAATATATATATCAGTGATATATCAGAGGTACTTGAAAGGAAAGTGTGTCTTTTTGCAGATGATGCACTACATGTAGACTGGTAAATAAGACAGATAGCCTGGGGGTGGGACAGAAAATAACTAGATGGGTGGAAAACTGGCTGAAGTACAGAAGTCAGAGGGTAGTAGTAAATGGTGTACACTCTAGGGTAATGAGGGTGATGAGCGGTGTTCCTCAGGGGTCAGTACTGGGACCAGTCCTTTTTAACATATATATCAGAGGGACTTGAAGGGAAAAGAGTGTCTTTTTGCAGTCGGACACATGGCAGCTGAAGTTCAATGCTTAAGAAGTATGCAGTGATGCATGTGGGGTGTAAAAATCCACTGGCTGAGTACTCACTGGGGGGAGAACTGATAACGCAAACAGAAAAGGAAAGGGACCTGGGGATTATAATCTCAAACAACCTTAAGGTAGGTGACCAATGTAGTAAGGCGGTAGGTAAAGCTAATAGAATGATGGCATACATAGGAAGGAGTATAATAAGTAGGAAGAGGGAGGTGTTGATGCCTTTATATAAGACCATGATCAGTCTGCACCTGGAGTACGGGGTCCAGTTCTGGAGACCTCATTTAAGAAAGGATATAGATGGGTTAAAGAGGGTTCAGAGAAGGGCAACAAAGACGGTGCAAGGTATGCAAGGGAAGCCATACGAGACTAGATAGAGAGAATTAAATCTATGCCCGCTGGAGGTTAGAAGAGATAGAGGTGACATGATAGAGACTTTTAAGTGCATGAAGGGAACAAATAAAGTGAATGAAGGTAGCTTATTCAAAAGGAAAGTAGGAGTTAAAACAAGGGGTCATAATTTAAGATTGGAAGGGGGAAGATTTAAGAGAAATGTAAGGGTATATTATTTCACTGAGAGGGTAGTGGAACCCTGGAACAGATTACCTGAAGCGGTGGTATGTGCAGAAACGGTGGAGGGATTCAAGAGGGCGTGGGACAGACACAAGGGGTTGGCTAGTGGGCAGAAAAATATCCCTGAAGAGTGGAGAGACAAGAGGCGGGTGGGAAATGGGCAGACTAGATGGGCTAGGATGGTCTTTTTTCGCTGACACATTACTACAATACTATGATACACTGACAGCCATTTTACAAATTATGCTTAAATTTATATAACACTTAGTTAATCCTCCTTTGAAAACAACAAGCATATATCCTGTGCATATGGTATATATCTCATTTCCTCCACAGCAGCTGTTTGAGTTCCACCCCTTCTGCCCTCTGCACTCTTAACACTGCATCCTGGGCCTTTATAAGCAAAAACAAATCCACACTCACCATACCATAAGCAAATGCAAATACCTATGAACCGTAAGTGCTACACACAAAGTATAAGCAGCAAAGTTGGAAAATATGTAACATATCAACACCAAATTATGTATCCATACATGCTAAGCAGGTAGTAAAGTAATTCTGAACTAAAAAGCAGCTAATACAAAACATGTATTTTATCTTTTTTATTCAAAGTGTAAGACTTAATGGACAAAAGTCAACCATGCACACCACATCATACCATAAACAAATGGGAATACCTCCTAAACTAAGTGCTTCACACAAAGAGTAGCAAAGTTGTTCAGCACAAAATTACCTGTCTAACGGTGGTATGCAATGAATTCTAAGCAATTCAAGTTTTTTTTTTATACTAGCCAAAATACCCAAAAAACTGATGTATTTAAAAAACAAAACAACGAAACCATTTCTTGGTGGAAAATGGTAACATATCAACACCAAATTATGTATCCATACATGATAGCAGGCAGTACCCCTAGAAATACTTTAATAAGCCCAATGACGACTGGCTGGCAAGCTACATATACATAGTAGGACGTCCACAGATGTTTCCTGGGCAAACTGTAAGTCACTTACTGCTGCCTCCAGTCATTACGGCAGGATAAGGGATGTTTCTGCTGCCACCTACAGTTGTTACTGCAGGAATGGGATATACAAGAAAAATTAGAAAGACTGTTATGTGTGGCAGGCGTTACAAAGTGGATTGTGACAGCTGCAGGTGTTGGACCACTGCATGGCACTAGGTGCACAGTGCCATACTATGGTTCATGCCTGGGACACTCAGTGCTACAGCCATAGTCTCCCCTCATCCCCATACCTTGGTTCCAGTCTGTGGCCTGGTGTTCTGCAAATAAATTATTGAGTCTTATGTCAGTTTTCCATGGTGATACAGTGGTCCTGAAATAAACCCCACAACTGTTTTGTTTTCTTTGGTGTCCAATGGATCACACCCTCTCCTGTGCCCCAGTCCAGGTCCCTAGTATGATCTGCGGTGCTGTGCGCTGCCTGAAGATTGCTGCCATCTTGTAAGGCAGCAACTCCTTGAAGAACTCTTGTTAGTACTTCTTCTGTCCTTGAGTTTATTGTGCCTTGTGACTGGTGGTGAAGGCACTGAAAAGCTGCTGTGCATGGCACTGTGGCTTCGTTCATACTGAAGCCCTCATTAGCTGGCCATCCCCTGCACAGTTCCTTGTGCTGTCGCACTTATCTGTGCAACAATGCAGGGAAAGACTGGTGACCTCTTTGTATATTCACAAAGGGGTGCAAGGAAGGATTACTCTGCCAAGTATGTTCTTAGGACCAGTCTGTGGCACATAATAGCGTCTGTATATCAAGGATCCAGTGCTTTCTCTGTCCTTTAGTGTAAGGGTATCTATATATTAAGCTGACAACTATCATACTGTTAAAAATTCATACAGCGACATCTCTTAACTGCTGGTACTAGTCAACTCTTGTGAATATAACCATATTAGGCAAGCCTATAAACTGCACCAGGAAACAGGCTGTCTGTACATTGCTTTCCTTTGTACAAATAGCCATTTCTATTCACTAATAAAAAATAATCACATACAATGTCTCACTATATTAGTAGTAGTCAGTTGTTTATTTTTCAACAGGAATTACACCATTAAGACTATAAGCCTTATTTACAAGGCAGTCCTGTATGATTCTGTAAGTCATATGCTACATTAAATTTGGTGTTTGACATTACCTATACGTAAAATGTGCAAGTCAGTAGATACTAAACATAGGAAACTAATTACATTAGAACAGCAAATATACATAATATTTACCATTCACTTAGGACAAGCTAGTCACAGGAAAAAGTATTCATTTAAAACAATTGCGTCTATTGTATGTGCTAATTCATGCTTCACTGCAGTGCAAAAGGTACCAGCAGACATAAAAGGCACAGCTGGCAATCTTAAGATTTTGACCACATAATTCCAAGCGTTTGATACAGTATAAGCAACTGACATTTTACTATACAGTGTCTTAAGTCTTATGTATTTGAAAATCTCGCTCTGGTTTTCCTAAGTGTATGTTTATCGTCGTTTCTAATCAGTTTAGTTACAAGATGTTGTGGACTATTTTGTTTCAGTAACCTATAAACCTGATTCACTCACAGCAGCATTTGCCTTTTTTCCTAGAGGAAGCCAATACATATCGTTATACAGACTACATCGATGTGTTTTATAATCATATAATAGAGCATATCTTGCTGTCCTATTAGTTTAGTTTCAGTTTAGTTTTTATTTCGCATAAAACCCTTTGGGCAGTGCCTAGTTTCATAGGGTTCAGAGTCAAAACACAAGGACAAGTACAGAGTAGGATACAGATAACAATACAGCATAACAACACAGATAACAATACCGTATACTTTACAGCAGATATCCATTCACCCGTTCTTAAACAGAGCTGATACAGTGATCATACTGGTTTGTGATTTACAGTGGTAGCCAGAACAAGAAAGCACATCAGCAAGTTACAGTGAGTAAAGTGCAGTGTACATAGTTCCATTATGTACCAGTTGTGTACAAATTTAGAGGGTCAGCGGTAGCAACTGCAAGAACCGGGTGGAGTAAGCAAGGCGTGGAGCTGGGATTTGAAGAGTTCAACGGAGCAATCGGTTTTCATGGAGTCAGGTAGGTAATTTCACTGCCTGGAAAAATGTTATGAGAAGCAGTACTGGCCAAGAGATGTGTTTCTACGTGGCAGCTGCAGTGAGTGTTGCACTGCGCACCGTGTTGTGTAGTTATTATCAATGTAGGTGAACTTGGCCTGAAGCCCTGGAGACAGCAGGGCTTGTACGGCTTTGTAACCTGTGACCAGGGTGTGACAGAGCAATCTGGAGTCTAGATTCAAACATTTTCATGCTGCTGTACAGTACACACGTGTGTGTATCAGGGCTCAGACCAAGCTCAAAATGGCAGGCCCTGTTTAGGAGACCCCTGACTCTGGACAACATACAGTCAAAGAGCCATAAACCACAATGCCATAAGCAACTAAGCATGCAATAAAGCACTGTGCTAGCATTTTCCTAACTTCTGGTAGAAAGTTGTGTCTGTGTTAGTAGAGTAGTCCTAGCCGCAAGTGGACTGCCTTAACCAGGAGGTCTACATGGGCACTGAAGGTCAGCATGCTGTCAAGTGTGACCCTAAGATATCTGAAGGTTTTTACTTGCTCAAGGGGGGTTCCCGCTGGGGATGTAATAATTAGGACAGGGCAGATGCGGGTCTTGCTTCAAGTGATAAAAATCGTACAGTTTTTTTTTTGGTGTTCGTAACAAGCAGGTTGGTGGAGAACCAATCCTGGAGGGCAGTAAAGTCTGCCTGAAGCCTCTGCCTCATCTTGTCGAGGTACTTGTCACTGGAGAAAATGACAGCATCATCTGCATAAAGTAGCATATTAGTTGACCTTCATATGGCAGGCATTGTATTTATGAATTAATTGAAAAGAAGGGGTTCTAGGATTGATGCCTGAGGAACACCTGCAGAGACTTGTATAGCATCCGAGAATGTGGTGTAGCATTTTACAGCCTGGGTTCTGCCAGTCTGCTGGCCTTTGAACCAGCTGACCAAGTCTTCAGAGAGTCCCAGATTAATTAGTTTCTAGCAAAGGAGAGAATGATTTGTGAGGTCAAAAGCCTCAGCAAGGTCGATGGAAAATGGACCCGGTCACATCTCCTCTGTCCAGGACACAATGACTTGAGTCTGTGAACTTAAGAAGTGCTGAGGTTCTTCCTAAACTCATGCTTTTCATTTGCCAGGAGTTTGTACTGACTCAGGTATTGAAAAAGCGGGTCATTTACAACCCTCTCAAGGCCTTTAGATTGGTGGGGGGATGGAGATAGGGCAGTAGTTGGAGGAAGGTCATTAATGTCACCTTTGAATACAGGGGTCATGTGTGCTATTTTCCAAAGCTCAGGTACTTGCCCAGTGGAGAGGGATAGATTGAAATGATCTGCAGGAGGTAGATGACTTCCTAAACACTGATCTGAGCAGCTACATGTCTATATCGTCTGGTCCAAGTCTAGTTTTTATTTTAGTCCTAGTTAAGTAGGTGTACACATCAGTCCAGGTTAACTTTTGAAGTAGAACTTGGGTCTAGGTAGGTGGTTGGGAGAATCCACATAGGGCTGGGAGGTATCAGGGTTTGGTATGTATGATGATAGGTCACTGAAAGTTTTATTGAAGGTGCCAGCAGTATGCTTGCCCCCTTCAATTGTAGTGCCACCAGCTACAATGGACTGAGGCAAGAATTTGTTTGGTGTTGCCCATGATTTTGTTTATGCCACTCCATAGTTGCTTAGGATGGTTTATGAGTTGTTGTTTCCTTGCTGTGTCTTGTAGAAGTCAGCCTTGGCTTCTTTGATGTGGACCTTTAAAGAGTGGGGATGTCACGATATCAAATTTTTAGTATCACGACATTTGGGTAAAAATGATCATGACATTGATTGTCACGATAATCAGCAGAATTAAAAAACATTTTTCCCCATATAGCTGTTTGAACCCAGTCTCCACCAGCTCCAGCCTTTGGGTGTCCTGGTGCCCCCAACTGCCACTCTGAAGAGGTCTGAGGGCTCCTGCTCACCGTTAAGTAAGTTGACTGGTGCACATACCTCCCCCCATTTCTTTTTCCTGTCTCTCAGGCTGCCACATGTGCAACGGTGCAGATGTGTGATGTAAAGATGCTGCACATACTCAGCCCCTGCACCCAGACTGTTAGAAGGCTGTCACTGCTGTGTCATCCACCTCCGCTAGATGGCTACCAAGCAAGTGGTTGCGTTGTTCCCCTCTGCAAAGAAGGAGAGCTATCAACGGATGCTCAGTCCTCCTTCATGCAGTTAGCCCTCGAGCAACCCAGGTCTATTTCTGAACCTGGTTTACTGGCGTGGCAACAGATTAGGTGCCCAGACCCTTAAAACTCCACAATACAGGGCTGGCACTGCATTTCTAATTTTAAGGAAAAATACTAAAAATCTGATAGGAGGATGGTGGGCAATCAATAATCATGGTTGCACCTGGAAAGGGAGCACTTCTGGAAAAGCAAACTGAGGTGCTTTATCACTGTATATGTAAGCAATAAGCCACAATGGGGCATGCATGGAACAGATTTTACTACACGCCCAGGGGTGTAGTGAGGCATGAGACCAAAGGTCGGGTGCCTCCAGCCCCTGGATGCATGGCAAAATCTGTTCCATGCACATACCCGGAGTGTCTTATTGCGCTTATAAAATGGGCTCTTTTTTTTTTTTTTTACTTTTTACAGTTGGAAAACCATGTTTATGTGTAGAAACAATAGATTTACTTGTGTGCATTTATGATAAGACAGTCCTTCTGCCACTGCAAATTATGTCATTGATGATGTCACTGTATTACTGCTGGACAGAGTTTGTACTTTGCTGGCATCAAGATTCAAGATATTAAATGTTTATTATGGAATGTTTACCATGGAATTCCACCAGCAGACTGTTTCTCTCCCAATATACTGTACACACACAACAAAGGCCTCTTCTAGAGCCTGAGACTCAATTATCTCACTGTCAGAGCAAGCAGAAGAGATTTCCTGATGAGCAGGTAAAGACAGAAGGGGCATTTTCAGTGTCAGAAAGAAACAGTTGTAATGAAAACTATAAACAATATTTAATGTTTCTAATTCATTTATATGTGTAAGGAAAGTGTGATGATCAGGAAACAGCATTTAATTAGTTTTATTTTTATTTAAGGTAGTTTTATTTTTAGGGCCCAGTTGAAGTTTTTTACAGTGTAAAGGTAGCAGCCATGTTTGTGATGGAAGATCAATTCTGGTTGTAGGGGGACTGATGGAAGATAGTTCTGGTTGTAGGAGGACTGATTTGCTCATTGTGTGATGTGATTTAGGACCAGGATGACTGTGCATGAAACAAATTTCATGCATGGTCTCATGATATATTTTGACCAATGAGACTTCTTTATTTTGGATACCCATTTTATAACGTGTTATATCATGCTGCACGATAATTGCAATACTGTTCTTTACAATGATAATTATCGTCAATAGTAATTTCATGATATAACATCATACTGTGTTATCATGACATTCCTATTAAAGAGTTCTGCAGTTCCCTGTATTTTTAGAGACATTTGTGTTGGTCAAGTACTTTCGACAGGGCCCAGTTTCTATCTCGCTCCCTAGTCAAAGATTTGATGGTTGAGATACCAGGCCAGGAAGTTTTCCTTCCTGTGGAGGGTCTTGAATGGGGCAAAAATGTCACATATGCTATTGAATTGAAGGATGAAATACTCAGAGCTGCATTCTCATCACAAGTACTGGTCGAAGACCAGTCAACTTGTTGTAGTAGGTTCAGAAATATGGGAGCTATGGGTGCAGAACACATGGGATTTGATGTTGAGGGTACCTTTGGACACCTTGGCTGACCATCTGCAGGTGACAGAGGAATAGTCACTAAGGAAATCAGGCAGGACTGCACTAGAGATGACCTTGTCAGGATGGCTGACTAGCATCCAATCCAGTAGGGTGGCAGTACCTATTTTATAGTTTACCCTATTAGGGGTGTTTATAACCTGGGTGAGATTCACATTAGCCAGTTTGTCTTTCTGCTCTTTATTATTGCTTGCAAGCCAGTTGCAGTTGAAGTCATCTAGCACAATTTATCGTGTTGTGGGTTCAATCCTGCAAGGACATTAATGAAGCCATTGATGTCGGATGTGACATTCTTTGGCAGAATATATGCCACTAATAGGTTGAGATTTTTTTCACCCTTGGAGCCCAGCTTCAAATTAGTTTCGGAAAGTTCACAGACTTTGGGTTCTTGGGGAGTCTGCTGGAGCTATGGGAGGATTTAATGTATACGTGACATCCACTCCCTTTTTTATAGCCTGTCTTGCCTAAATAGTGTGTGGGTGTCGTATTAATTTCTCTGTCTGGTATCTTATCAGTGAGCCAAGTCTCTGTGATGGCAGCAGCATCAAATTGAGAGTTTGTCACCCAGTGCTTAAATCGTTTAGTTTAGGCAACACACCTCCCACAGTCACATGGACCACCCAGATATCCTCTAAAGGTGCTTTTACACACAGGTGTCTGTTGCATAATGACTGTTACCTGTGTGGCGCCGTTGCAGTCTGTGTTGTTCTGTGCTCTAATTTACACCCGCCCCTATTTTGGAAAATCTGCCTCTCCATTCTGTCTTTTTATTCAAGCATCCCACAGAAGTGTGCCCTTATTGATTACGCCAGAGGTAACGGAACCTCCTGATTACGCGTGGGTGTACCGCACACATCGACAAACCGGGGCAAACAAAGAACGAAGTTTCAGCTGAACGCTCACTGTGGTAGCGGAAGAGATCCCTTTTACACCCGAACGGAGGTAACATTACACTGGTTCTGTAATGTTCATTCTGTTACAGACACTGGTGTGCAAAAGCACCTTATAGGACTTTACAGGGGTAATTGGGCCAGGATTCGGATGAACATTTCCTCCATTGATTAGGAGAAGCACTAACACTTGGTGAGTTGTGAGACAGAGCTTGGGAGATTTGGGAGGTTGTGAAACTCTCCTGTATTTTACCTTCAGTGTCACGCAGCTAGACTGCTGAAGGAATTTTAGTAAGGTGTCTCCTGCATGGCCTCTAAGGTTTAGTAAGTGGGTTGTAAAACAGGTTAAGGGGCTAAGGCTGATAACGGGCCTAGTAGGTGCTTGGGCCTGAATGTTTGTGCCACAAGCAGGGATATTATCAAGCAACCCATAGGTAGGGTAAGCATCACTTGTTGCCTGGGCGTCGTTAGCCAAAACCGGCAGGGTAAATTACAGTTACGTAAGACCTTACCATAACAGTAGATCTTCGAGAGAGGCTCTTGCAGTAGGTATTAACCATTAGAACTGCACTCCCTGGTGTCAGGATCACATGGAAAATTTTAGCTAGCAGTGCCTGGTGGGGGACTGCACACCGACATCACGTGACGGATGTCAGTGTGACCCTATATAGTGGGTGGTCTCCAGACTGCCCTCCAGTTCTCCCGCCGGAGACCTCAGAAGAATGACAGGAGAAAGGGGTGGGCTCCTGGAGCCAAATAAAGTTTACAGAAAAAAGAAGTAGCAGAAGCTGGGGGAAGGTGGGAGGGAAAGCTACCTACTGCAAGAGCCTCTCTTGAAGAGCTACTGTTATGGTATGTTCTTAAGTAACTGTACTATCCTACTTCGAGAGGGCTCTTGTAGTAGGTATTAACCATTAGGACTGAGTCTCAAACAGTGTAAATCAGACAAGTCTGAAGCACGGGAGGCAGATCAGAGGTGCTGGAAAATAAGAAAGGAGGCCATGAAGGACAGCTAATCCAAAGTCAGCCCTGCACCTAGAAGCAATGTCCAGATTGTAATGCTTCGTAAAGGTGTGGATGGAGCTCCAAGTGGCTGCTGCACAAATGTCAGCAGCAGATACATTTTTGAAACAAGCAGCAGATGCAGCCATGCCTCTGGTAGAATGCCCTTTGACTTCCCCCAGCAAAGGTTTGTGAATAGGATGCAGTTTGCCAACCATTTGGACAAACCCTGCTTAGAAACAGCTGTGCCCCCTCTCTTGGGTGCAAAAGAAATGAAAAGCTGATCCATTTGACGGACTGACGTCATCCGATTGTATAACAACACAAAGTTCTGTGCACATCTAGAGTGTACAGAATTGCCTCCTCTTGATTAGAGTATTCAGGGTAATACACCAGTAGTTCAATGGTCTGAGTCAATGTAAACTTGGAAACCACTTTTGGCAAGAACTTGGGATTTGTACGCAGAGCCACTCGGTCACTGTGGAAAATTAAATAAGGCTCCTTACACATCAGGGCCTGAGGCTCAGAAATCCTTTAAGCAGAAGTGACAGCAACTAAAAAGAGCATTTTCCAAGACAGATATCGCATATGGCAACTTGGGCCAGTTCATAAGGAGGCAAAGTGAGTATCTCTAAAATAAAATTTAAATCCCATGGTGGGATGAGTTACACACTGGGGGTTCAGGTAGAGAATTCCCTTTGGATAAGTTTTGAAACCTCCAGCTGAGCAACAGTTTTGCCCTCCACCGAATGAGGTAGGCAAAATGGATGAAAGGTGGACCATCAACGAAGAGTAACTCAGGCCCAGGTCAGAGAGATGCAGCAAGTTCTCCATGACCTGAGAAATAGGGCACGAAAAGGGTCCTAACAATTGAGGTGGCCCAAATGGAAAATCTCTTCCATTTCACAGCATAAGCGGTCCTTGTGGAAGGCTTTCTGGCCTCCACGAGGACTTGGGCTACCCTGGAGGAAACACCATAGCATGAAGTGTCTATGTCAGAAGGTGCCAGGTGTGAGGGTGAAGGGACTTGAGTCCTGGATGCACCAGAGTACCCCCCTCCTGGGTCAGGAGGTTGTGACAGAGGGGCAGGGGAACCAGGGCTCCACTGCCAGCTGTTGAAGAAGCGGAACCGTATTTACGTGGCCAATGCGGGGTGATCAGGATCATTTGAGCCCCCTCTGCTGGCAACTTGAGCAGCACCCGCTGCAGAACTGGGAAGGGAGGAAAGGCATATGAAAACCTCCCTGTCTAGCAAAGAGATAGTGCATCTCACCAAAAAACACCAGGCCCTGGAATAAGCGAGCAAAACTTGGGAAGTTTTGCATTGAATGGGGAGGCAAACAGATTGAGAATCTGGATGGTCCCACAGGTCAAATATGTCTTCGACTACCAACTGGTTGAGTTCCCACTCATGAGCCTTGGCCTGGGTGCGACTGAGACTGTCTGCTAGGACATTCTGGATGCCTGGGACATGATCTGCAGCAAGGAAGATCTGATGCAGAATTGCCCAGTTCCAGACTTGCATCCCTTCCCTGCAAACAGGATAGGAGTGAGTACCCCCTTGTTTGCTCAGGTACCAGACCATGCACATATTGTCCGTCTGGACCAGCAGTGGACCTGGGCCAAGGAAATGCTGAAAGGCCTGTAAAGCATACAACACTGCCCGCATCTCCAACACACTGATGTGTAGAAAGTTCTGACTGAGACCACATCCCTTGGGTCCTGTGGGTCTCTAGGTGAACCTCCAACCCAACCCAGCCCTGAAGCATCCATGGTCATAGTCTGGTGGGAGGAGGGCTTGAAAGGGAACACCCTTGCAGAGATTGCTGAGATCCTGCCACCACAGGAGATCCCGATCCATAGATTCGGAGATCAGGACCTTGTGATCGAGGTCGTCTGACCTCTGGTTCCACAGAACCCGGAGCGTCCACTGTGATATCCGCATGTGGAGCCTGGCCAGAGGAACCATAGGGATGGCCACTGCCATAAGACCAAGGAGTCGCAGCACTGACCTGGCCGAAATCCAGTGAATGGAAGCCACCAGCTGTGCCTGCTGCTGCACGGTTTCCACCCTGTCCAGTGGAAGGAAGGCCCGACCCTGGGCGTATCCAGCACTGTCCCAATTTATTTTATTTTAGTTTTGTTGACCAGGTAAGTACATTAGAAAAATTCTGCCTATTTTCAGGCATGATCTGGGGAGGGGGATACAGATGAATGCCAAGTGACTTTGAACCAGATTGAGCTGTTGGTGGTATTTTAGTGAATGGGGAAAATTTGGCCAGGACACGGGAAATTCTCAACTCTCTTGTAGAGGAACCTCTGATCGCTGAGGATGGCTGAATCAGTTGTTAGTTCAGGGAACAGCGAGATGGAGTGTGTCTGGCTGAGGAGACAGTCTTCTCCTCAGTACAAGGAACCATTGAAATGGAAGAATGTTTCGATGCAACTACAACGAAGGAGATGGAAGTTATTATCGAGCAAGCCATGGAAAATGGGAAAGTGAACAGAGAAACAAGTTGGGATTCAAGAGAGGAGACTTTGGAAATCCAGGTTGATCATGAAAAACAACTGGGGGATCTATTGCAAGAAGCGGAGGAGATTTACCAGAGGAAAATGAAAGAATTTACAGACTTGTATATACAGAACCCAAAAGACACGGTACAAATAGGCATTATGGAAGCTCTTAGCAACACAGATGACATCAAACTGATGATTCAGCAAACACAGAAGGGAACGGACGCTCCAGCCATCTTTCATGTAATGGGCACGGATCAAAACGAAGCAACTGTATTTTCGTTCTAGGCGGGGGTGAATAAACCGAAGGAGGACAGAATTAAACAAACAGCAGTAGGAAAGAAGTTTAACTGGGCAGATGCACCACCCGGATCCAGGGCCTTGGTCTGCAGAAAAAGCGCTGAAAGCAGCAGGATGGGTTCAGGCACCAGAAACAAAAACATGGATAGCGGGATTTCCTCCAATAAGGATTGCGGGAGTTAGCACAAAACCCAAAGACTGGGCAAACACTGTAAGTAAGCCTGTAACTTTGTGTGACTTAAGGAAGGAAGGAAGCAGATCAGATAGAAGGGGAACATACGGAAATATCTTCCCCATTGGCAGTACCTAAGGAACTTGAGTTGACACAACACCCTGTGTTGATGTCATTACCATTACAAGAGCCAAATAACTTAAAATTAAACCAAACAGAAGACGTAATGAGTGATTTTTAAGATGTGTCAGACATTCCAAAAAACATTCCAAAAGAAAAAAGAAATAGGCCAAGAGATGGTGAGGAGAACACAGGGAAGACAAGTAACAAGGAAGGAAATGAGAAAGCTGGCCAAAATTCATGGCCTTGTGCTTCTTTTATTAATCAAACTGTTTATCCAGCAAAACGTCATAATGCTTTGTTATATAAAGGGATAAAGGGGGTCTTAATGTATTTCCTGATAGGATTTACATAGGGAAAATTTTATTGAAAGAGCACATGCAGTTTAATGTAGCTGAGCTGTATGCATTGATTCATGTATCAGGGAGGCAACGTTTGATGTGAGTTTTTTTTTTTATACTTAGTTTATTAAGTATTTTCCGATAAAAAACTTCAGGTTGTAACTTACATACATTATCATATTCAGGTTGTGTCATACATACATTATCATATTCAAAGTTGATTAAACAGTTATTACCAGTATAGGACAACCAAATTATCTCATATACACTTTATACCTGATCCATTTTTATATTTCATACCTGTTAAACTAGAAAATTAACATTCAAGATTCTCTAATCCTAACGACACCAAAATGTTATAAACAGACAAATTTACACCCTTGGGGAGGTAAGAAAGTAAAACCAGCATCTATACCTTTTAGCATTACATTAGATTTGGTTTAAAACTGATACCTTTTGTGGAGAGTAGTATTAGACCCATAATGAGGGGGGAAAAGGCAAAAATGGAGGAGGGGTGATGTGAGTTTTAAATTAGGGAGTGGGCCGGATAAAATTTTGGGCAAGTTATCAACAAGTAATAAATACTCCCTTATGGGCCCCCTTCGAAATAATACCTTTGACAAAGTCGGCCCCAGAACCATTACAATTCTCTTCTGTAATGAGGGTATAAGTGTCACTGATTTTAAATATTGGCTAAAGCAGTGCTGCACTGTGTTGGATAACCCAGAGGCCATTTTCGACTCAGAGGGCATCTGGACAGGGGGAAGGAGAGTCAGGGTGATTTTGAATCATGACGATAATGGGTTACAACATCTTCCAAACTGATTTTTTTTTTTGTGAAGAGACAGGGGTGTGCTCTTCTACCCCGGCCAGCACAAAATGTGTTATAAATGTGGGATGCCAGGTCACATAAGTAGTGTCTGCGATCAACTGAAATGCACACTGTGTCAGCCAATGCAAGGATGAGATTGTGTGTAACCTCTGTGGGGAAAAGGGACATACATACACGGCCTATCCTGAAGCTGCACACAGGGATCCCACAACAGCGGATAGTGAAGAGCAGTGCCTGCTTGTTTCCCTAGCACAAAACAAGAAAGACACTTCAGGGTTACAAACTGAACACACTGGAGAGGGATCAGTTAACAGGGCCCTATCAGGGATTTCCAAAACAAGCTTAGAAGCAGAAAAAATGGATAAGTCCCCCTTCCCATTAGAGAAGGAGATAGGAAAGAAGCAGAGGACCTCTGTAGACCCCCCCCTTGAGTGTAACAGGGGTAACAACTACAGAAGAAGACAGTGTTACCATGCCGCCCCCCTCCCATCTGAGGTAGAGAAGGAGGAAGAGAGGAAAATAAACACAAGACGAAGACAGGCATGGGCACAACCTGTATCTAAAGTGCCTAAGAAAATAAATTCAACACCTACCTCAAACAGATTTCAAGCATTTACGGAGACAGACAACTCGGACAATGATTCTGAATGTTCCTCCATAGATTCCACCCAACAAGAACTACAGTCTGATGTAGAAACTAAGGATTTGCAGGATAAAAATGCAGGTGAAAAGAAAGAGAAGGTAGGAGGTTTGAGGAAACGTGGAGGTAGAGCAGTGAAGAAAAAAAAAAACAGAACTAAGTAAACATAATGGGCACTGGATTATGGGCAAAAACTAATCACACATTTTGAATGATGAAACCGGTAACAATATGGACATCTAACATCAACACCACATAGAATAACTTAAAAAGGAGAGCTGTGTTTAATAATTTACAAACACAGGGCCTGGGGATTTTTTTTGATACAAGACACCAGACTACATACCACTTTAAAATTATAGAAAGTAACAAAGAAATGGATGACTGGAATTTCATATTGGTCTATAGGCTTACAGCAATGTACAGGGGTGGGCATCCTTTTCAGTCACATACAACCAACTGTTATTAAACGTTTAGATTTAATTCCTGGTAGGGTATTACTTTTAGACATAAAGGTTAATTCCTGTTATATTAGGGTTTTGAATATATATGCACCACAAACAAAAGCAGAGATGCTTCACCAGATTAGCCCATATCTACATTCAGCACAAGTAATTTGGGGTGGGGACTTTAATTGCGGGTTAAGTAAACAGGATAGGTTGTCACAGACCACTACAGAGAAAATATTTGGGGATATGGTGGCATTACATACTGCTACACACACAGAAAATTTAAAAGATGCTTATTTTTTCACACAAGGGGAAAAGGGAGAAAACGTTCTTCAAAGGGAATTTGTCAACTAGGATTGACTTTTTTTTATTTCAAAATTACTGCAAATACAGACAGCTAAGATTATAGCAGTGGAGTATTCTGATCATAAGCTATTAATGTTGACTATAGGCTCTGCTGAGACAATAATCGGACTGGGATATTGGAAATTAAGTTCCTCTATACTCCAGCAGATGGGAATGCAACAAAATATCCTATATTATCTTATCTGCAGGAAGTCGCTCTTTTATTTATATGAGGACCCCTCTAGATGGTGGTCTGACACAAAAAAGGAATTACGGAATTTGCTTATTTTTGGGGCTAAACAATACAGAATATCACACTATCTCACATATCTAAATGATAGGAAACAATTACAGCTATTACTGTCTGCAGCACAAAACACAAAACGTAATTACATGGAACAGATACAAAATATATAATAAAAATTTTTTTTTACAATTTCATTCAAACCAGAGAGGTTGAGATTACAACAGATATTCGGCATACAGGGCAGTTTTGATAACATCTGCCCTTTGATCAGGAATTAGGAGAATGTCAAGAAAAAAGTGATGACAGCTGTAGCAGATCCACCGGGAGTAGTACTTACCAACTCACATGCTATATTACAATAAGTTACATCATATGAAACGAAATTGTTTATGAAAACTAAAAATATAGATACCAATACCGAGTTTTTATTTAATAAGTTTGATATTCCAGTAGGGCCTGATATGCAACTGAAGGCATTGGAAAGGCCGATTGAAAAATTAGAAATAGAACAGGCAATAGCATCTTTGACAACAGGTAAAGCAGCGGGATTAGATGGCTTGACCTCTGACCTCTATAAATTTATAAGTCAGGAGATAGCATGTGAATTAGCACAGGTGTATAATTCTCTTCTAAAAAATCAGATAATGCCCTTGGAAATGTCCTCAGGAGTTCTTATTTTACTGCATAAGAAAGGAGAAAAAAACAAACTTATCAAACTGGCATCCGATTAGTCTTTTGAATAATGATTTTAAAATCTTAACAAAAATATTAAATAAGAGGCTATTATCTGTGGCAAAATATTTATTAACCTCAGCACAATCCTGTACTATACCACGGACGAGCATTACAGATCAATTAATATTAGTGACAGAACTTTTTGAAAATAATAATTTAACAGATTTACAAGGTTATGTATTATCATTGGACCAAAAGCAAGCTTTTGACAATGTAGATCATTCTTTTTTATGGGAGACACTTGTACAATATGGAACTCCTCCGACATTTGTACAGTGGTTACAAACTTTTTATAAAACTGCAATGATGAAACCGTTAGTAAATGGACATTTAGGACCTCTCATCCATATTCATAAAGATGTATGGCAGGGTTGTCCCATTAGTCCGTTCCGTTACTTTACACCCACATCTGCCTCTGGACCAGAAGGTCATGGGTTCTCATCCCACACCAGGATGGACTTGCACCTAAAAATCGCTGGCATCCGAGTGCAGTATTGGGGGGTGCTGTACTGCTGTGGTGTGCCGTCCTTCGGATGAGACGTTAAACCGAGGTCCCTTCTGCCCATCCTGGTGTTGTCCTGGTGGGTGTCCAGGTGGAAGTAAAAGAACCCACGGCACTCTTCATAAAGAGCAGGGAACATTCCCGGGGTCCTGGCCAAACATTCCCCTTCCCATGAACTGGTTCATGCAATTATCCAGGCTGTGTGTGGGTGATGATGTGCGATATGGCTGCCACCACACATTCAGTCACTTCACTACCAGTCTAGCACTGCTTGTAAAGCGCTTTGGGATACTGTGTATGAAAAGCGCTATATAAATGCCGATTCTTCTTCTTCTTCTACTTCTTCTTTATGTTTTAAGTTTAGACCCTCTTCTTAGAATCTTGAACTCCTCTCAGAAATTTCAGCCAATTCAGATACAACAGAGAGTATTACCGTATAGGGCCCTTGCGTATGCTGATCATAGGGTGGTAATGGTGCAAGATCAACATTCGGCGGAAGAGGCACTAAAAATGTGCCTGGATCATGGAAAATATTCCTGGATAATTTTAAATATACAGAAATGTATAGGAAATCAAGACACTGCACATAGATCCATAGCTGATATCACACTCACCAATGACATGGTAAGAATTTTAGGAACTGAATGTGGCTCAGAACAAATGGATGTTTTAAACTGGGACCAAAATTAATAATCGGGTCACAATTAGTCAAAAAATGGAACCAGTGGAATATGAGCAAACAAAAACGGGTCTATATCATAAAAACATATCTTATTTCCACCTTTTTATTTTTAAGTAATATTTTTCGTGTCCCTAAATCAAGAGAAACTCAAGTATACAGCCTTTTCTTTCAGACATTCTGGGGAAGTAGGCTGAACCACATTAAACAAAATGTTCTGCACTTACCTACTGGAAAAAGGAGGACAAACAATGGTAAACCACATTTTATTTTTCTTTTGCCAATTTATTTTTACAAATATTAAACCAATTTTGGTGAATAAGGATAAATATTGGAGGAAGTATGTACATGACACTATACTAACATGGTTCTGAGTATAGGAAAGAGGTTAATTAAAAATAATTAAAAAGCAGGCTTATTTTCCCTCATACTTGAGAAATATTTTTGTAAAATTTAGAATATGGGGTATTAAGAGTACTATGATATTAACACAGAATAAAAAATTATATGCAGCCATTATTACAACACATTTTTCAGAACAAGAGATATTCCACAAATGCCCTAGAGGATATAAGGAAGCATTGGGACTGCAGCACCCATTGAGTGTGAGTGGAAGCGGACGAAATTATGGGCCCGCTTTCGGAGCCGCCACAACCTGGACTCTCTACTCTTTTCACCTTGACCCCAAGAAACTTGTTTCTTTTTTCTCTCTATCATGCTGTTGCCGACTCCGATTAAATGTTTTGTAAAGCTATGAAATGTGTTAGCAGGTCCTAGCGAGTACAGCTCTCCTGTGCTCTTGTATGTCATTTGGACTGATTTGATTCTCTGGGAACTTTAAGCAGATTGTTCTTTTTTTCCTGTCTCCATCTCCGCTTCCCTCTTGCCTTTCTCCTCTGGGCCTGAACTGCCTCCCCTCACCCCACTTTCCCTCGCTAATCTCTCACTGACCTTGCCTTTCCTCCTATGCAGCCCCCCCAAGCGGTGCCAAAGTCCAGGCCTTTGTATCCCTAACAAAGCTATGCTTGGGCTGCCTACACACCCCTCTGTTATCACCTCTGTCTGGCTAAAATCCCCGCTCTCTGCTCCCCGCCCCTGATTTAGACTACCTTTCTTGCTTTGTGTTGCCCTCCCGCCATCTCTAACCCCTATTTCTCTCTCTCCTCTCTACCACCAGATCCAGCTGTACTTCTCAGGTGCTCCAGCCCCCTGAAGCACACGGCAGCGGCTCGGGGCTCCCGACCACCCTGCCACCCATCTCCTGCCTGAACTGAGGATCCAGAAAGCCAAGTAAGTCATCAGATTGTCCTGGGCTGCCGTGAGCTACTGCTACTGGCCAGTCGCTTGCCGAGCTGCACCGGGATTGGACCCTTGCACTCCTCCACCTTCCTGATTGGCCAGCCTCTCCAGATGAACTTCTTCACGCTTCGGGACTGCAGCGCCCATTGAGTGTGAGTGGAAGTGTCGAAATTTCGCCACCCCACCTTAATTAAATAGACCCTTCCCTCGTCCCCTCTTGAAACCCCACCTCCTCTACCTTTCTCACTGGTTTCTCTAACAACCTACTCCCTCCCACTGCCCTCTATCCCTATTCTTAACCCCTGCACACTCTACGCAGTCCCTGTGCAGCTACCTCCCTAAGCTTTATGGAACCTGCCATCCTCAGGCTCCTCTCCTCATATCACCGACCTATTTACATCCTCCCACTCTTCTCCCACTTTAACTGCCCCCACCTCCCTGTCACCCCTGCCCCCCTTACAACCATGAGTCTCTGCTGTACACTGCTTCCCCTTCTCCTCCTCCTCCTCGCTCCTCTTATTATTGTACTCCACCCCCCAGAGCCTGCTCCCCTCAGCTTCGTACCTGACCCCTCATATTACCACTCTGGGACTCTTCCTCTTGATCCCATCTTTAAACTCCGGTCCCTGCCTACCTCAAGCGACCTGTTCCTTCGACCCTGCTGGCGCAGAGCACACCACCATGCCCCCCTCACTCCTCTGTCTCTGGACCTCCACTCTCCCCAAAAGTCACGCTCATACCTGACCAGGAAAAAGGAGATGCAGAACCAGTAACCTATGACTACGCATGCTCAAGCTAGTCCTCCTCCTCCTGATGCTCTCCGGAAATATCCACCCAAATCCTGGCTCGGTACCCACTAGGGTTGCCAGCCAGAACAAACCCCCTGGCACCATCTCTATTATTACACTCAATATATGCAGCCTCCTTCACAAAACTGATGCCCTCCAAATCTTTACCAGCCAACATAGGCCGGACATCCTAGCAGTAGTAGAAACCTGGCTCTCCCCCATCAGTCCCCGATCAGGCTATCGCCCTCCCTGGCTACAACATGTTTAGGCTCGACCGGACCACAAAAAGGGGTGGCGGCTGCGCCCTATACCTCAAAGACTCCATCCTGGGGCACCAAATCAACACTGCCCCACTGCTGACTACAGCGCAGATTCTCCCCATCAGAGTCCTCCTTGGTGCCCACAACAAAGCCCTCACTGTTGTTGCAGTGTACATACCACCGAAACTACAATGTAATGGTCTCTTGGCCATCCTGGATTTCACCCACTCACCCCACCTGACGCTGAAACTATACTGCTAGGAGACTTTAACATAAACTGGCCTGCTGCTAAAGCAGGAGCATTTACGGACTGTGTTGTAGCTGCAAGCCTCTCTCAGATGGTAGAGTCACCAACTAGAAAGAACTATAAAACAGGCTCCAGCAGCCTCCTGGACTGGATCCTAACCACCCACCCTGCTCGGATGTCTAAAACCACTGTCTTCCCAGACACACACAGTGACCACTCCCCAGTCTGGTGACTCTGGTCTAATAAATTCATCAAACCACCTCCAAAAACTGTCACTAGTAGGCTTCTACCACGTGGCAAATTAATTTTTCTCAAGGCGCACCTCCTCCAACAAGACTGGACACTGGTCCACTCAGCTACAAATGTGAACACGGCTCTGGACCACTTTATCAATATCTTTAATGAAGCATGCAACATTTTCGCTCCTATCAAAAGGTGGAAGGTTAAAGCACTCTGTAACCCCTGGATCACCGGAGACCTTCTTAGGCAACTACAGGAAAGAGACCACCTCTGGTCACTCGCCAGAGCCTCTGAGAAACACGCTGACATCACCAACTACAAATGTGCACGAAATGACTGCACCAAGATAATTCTGGATAAGAAATCAGCCTATTTCAAGAACGCCCTCACCAACTCCTGGGGAAAGGGAAGAGAGTTCGGGAAAAACATAAAATAAATCATTGGGCAGCAGATAGGATACACCCCTTCGGTTCTCAGCGTTAATGGAGATATAACGCTTGACCCCAAACTTATAGCAGACACCTTCAATAACACCTTCACTGACCTTAGCTCAGTACTCCCTCCTGACTTTTTCAATGAAATGGGAGGTCCCTCCCCCCCTTCTCCTACTACCCCAACTAGTCACCCCCTTTCTACTTTAAAGCAGTTAAGATGTACCAGGTGCGTGACTATGTAACCAAAGCAATCAGTAAGTCCAGAACCAGCAGTGATTCCCTGGACCTCAAACTTAATATCCCTCACTCTTGATGAATTGCTTCATCCACTGACGAAGATTTTCAATCTCTCCCTCAGCCTTAGCCATTCCCGAAAAATGGAAACTAGCCACCGTAACCCCCATCCATAAAAGTGGTGCCAAAACTGCTCCTGAGAACTTCCGACCCATCTCCATCCTCCCTCCTCTCTCTAAGGCCCTGGAGCATATTGTCACTGACCAGCTGACTGATTACCTTGACAAACACAACCTGCTGAGCAGGCAGCAACACGGCTTCAGAAAGAATCATAGCACCTCCACAGCACTGCTCGAATTTACTGGCACCATCCACCACTCCCTGGACAAAGGGCATCTAACTGGCGCAACTTTCATCGACCTAACAAAGGCCTTTGATACTGTCCACCACAGCCTCCTGCTTGCCCAGCTCCGAATTTGGGTCTCTCTCTAACTTGGTTCAAAAGCTACGAGACAACCGGTCCCAAAGAGTTAAAATCTCCAACACCCTCTCTAATCCCAGACCAGTCTGCCCAGGTGTCCCACAGGGCTCCATCCTAGGCCCACTCCTTTTCAGCCTATTCCTAAACTCGCTTCCAGAGTCCCGTCCCCAGCAGCTCATTCTCTATGCGGATGATGCAGTCATCCTGGCCTCCCACCAGGATCCCCAACAACTGCAAAATAACCTTCAGCATGGCTTCACTTCAGTCAAAAGATGGTTCCTACAACACAGACTTATCCTAAACCAGAAAAAAACAAAATCCATGATCTTCAGCAGCTCACATCACAAATTCAAACAGTTCCACCTCACCATCAAAACTAAGCAAGGAGTCACACTCGAACAAGTACAATTCTTTAAATATCCTGGCATCACCCTTGACTCCCACCTCTCCTACACTGCCCACATAAATACCGTGACTAAAGCAGCTAACATCAGGATGGGCCTGCTGTTCCGACACAGGAAACACCTAACCTCTGAAGCATTAACAGTTGCCGTCCAGAGCTCCATCATTAGCATCATCGATTATGGATTAGTTATCTATGGCTCGGCCACTGCCTCCTCTCTTAAGCGGATTTCTACCACCCTCAATAAGGCCTGCCATCTCGCTACCAGATCTCACCATCTCACCCACACCTGTGACCTCTACTCTCTATCAGGGTGGCTACCGCTAAATAATCGCATTAAATATCAAATCTGCAACACAGCGAAAAGAATAATGATGGGCAATGCCCCCCCTGGAGTCTGCTCTCTCATCAATCTCAAGACCAACAACTGCAACACCAGGAAATCCAAACCACACCTGCTGCAAATCCCACACTGTTGGACATCTCAAGGCCAAAGGTCCTTTTCTTATCGGGCACCTAGCTGGGTAAATAATCTCAATAGTGACATCACGACCCTGGCAACTATGGGTGCTTTCAAGACCAAACTCCGACGAGCTCTTCTGGCCTCTAACTCCTGTGACTGCTATTAACCAATCCCTCCTCGAACCAACTCCCCATTTACCCTACCTCCTAGCACTTATTCCTCTGCCCAACCTATGCTCTTATCCTATCCACCTCTTGACAAAGCTGCCCTGGCTGCCGCTATACCCCCTCTCAATCCCTCCCACCCCCCATTGTGTCCCTCCAGCTCTCAATGTTACTCTTCCCCATGCCTCTCCTGACCTCTATGTACCATCTTTGCGCTTGATCACTTGTAAACCTTGTATTTATTCATGTCAAAACCTACTTTGTTAATGATTGCTTTGTACTATTATTGTAACTCCAAGACTGTACACCCTGACGTGGAACTTTGTAAAAGAGCCTCGGCTCAAAGGTAATTGTAATCCTAGATTTAAATAAACTTTGTTGTATTACAGGCTTTAGTTACAGAAAAGAGAATACCACAGAAATTTAGAGACATTCAGTGGCTTAATTGTCACGAAAGATTAAATGTCAAGGCAAATCAGAAGCATAAATCTCAGGCTAGACCCTCATGTGTATTCCAGTTGGAAACAATTTTACATTTATATTTTACGTGTTCATATATCAAATTGTTTTGGACACTGTTGTCTCAGAAGATGGGGGAGAAAATATTTGAGGATATGACTTTCTCAGTATTAACGTATGGCGATTACACAAATGTCTTCAAGAAATGGGAAAAAAGTACTTTAAATGTGATTCTTGCCATCATAAAATGGTACATCTGGCCTTTCACGTGTGTTTTTACGTTACAGCAAAAAAAAAAAATCAATTACATAAAATTGTATGTCAAAATTATTAAAGCATTACAAGAGATATATTATAATCAAACTAAATTAGTCTCTAGAAACCTTTTAAGACAATATTGGAGGAATTTGGTATGGATTACTGATAGTGATGTACCAATCACAGTTTAACTTTTATTTTATTTTTCAATGCAAGGGATACCGTTTATTTATTTAAGATTGTATAAAATGACGAAGTTTGGATTTTTAGTTTATAAGTATGAACATTTGTTTGGATTTTGTATGATTTCATGTAATAAAATATTCCCCTACTCTGCCTGCAGGGGTGCTGTCACTTTCTGCGGATGGGATGGTGGGACCCAGATTGCAGCCGGACACAGGAGAGGGAGGAAGTGAAGATGTGGCAGGAGGGATGGCCTCCCCTGCTGACTCCATGCTGTTAGAGGCTGAAGAAACTGAACTGAGAAAGCAAGTTAAAAATATGGATACTACAGAATCTCTGGATGATGCAGAGCCTACTTTGTTGGAGGATATGGAAGCGACTTCTGGATCGCAGCTGCAAAGCAAAAAGAGTTAACAGGTTGGGCCTGGTATTTTTGCATCTAATATGGAGCAAGAACAGTCTGTTCTAATACAAGATAGAATTACGTTTTTAAGAAGAGAGAAAGAAAAACAGTTAAAGCAACTGAGGGAGCCTGACGCAGCTCTTTCTTCAATTCAGCAACCGCAGGCAGCTGTCAGTATACCTGGTGCGTCTATCAAAAGCAAACCACCTCAGTCAACAGTGATGACTGCCCCTCCGAATATCTCTTCAGACTGTTCAAACGGGAGCTCTGGATCCGGAAAGGTTATGAGACAGCAACACAAAGGCTGCAGTAAGAACAGGACTTCTCCTGTGTGCCCAGAGCCTCATAGCAGCGTGATGCCTGAGAAATCTGCAAAGCTACAGAGACAACGTTTAGGGCTGGGATCAGCTGCAAGGGCCCAGGCCAGTGTTAAGATACCATTGCAAACTTTGAAGGCCCCTGCTCCAAATACGAAGTGTACATACTCCTTTAAAGACAGACCGAAGGACAGAGATGGGTGAAATAGTAGAAGCAAAGCTCAATGCCATGGACTAGTCCCCAAAAACGGCATTGGAAGGAGCAGGATGGATGCAGGACTTTACTGGGAAGTGGTCACCAGACCCTATCGACCCTTCCTTTCAGGAGCTTCTACAGAAGCCAGTTCCTCAAGTGGCCACCAACGAAGTGCTTCAAATACCCCGCGGTAACTCACAAGCTACTGTAACAAATGATTTAAATGTTGAGAAAGTTACTATAGTTTCTGCACAAGTAGTTACAAATGATATTGATATTACTGAACCCCCCAGAACAGCAGATTATGATGGGGGTTAGGCAGGAGGAAGAGATGAGGCAAAATGCTGATAATTTAAACCCTATATTTAAAATGTCGGACCTCTTTGCTACCAAGGGTGAGTCGGCCCCTCAGCGCAATGCGGACCATTTGTTGTATAAAGGAGGCCTTGAGGAACCTTCAAACAGGGTGCACATTGTAAAGAATTTGATGAAAACATCTATGAGATATATTTCTTCTGAAATATTTGCACTTAGCTTAGGGAATGGGAATTATGACATAAATTTTACGAGTGCTACTAACTTAGAGCGCTTTCAGTCGCAATATCAGAATCTGAAAAACACCCCTGTCTGGATCCCCTTCCATGCCACAGCCTTAACCAAACCACTGATTAAAACCATCACAGTGATGTTTAAGAATGAGAGGGTACATGTTGAAGATATTCTATTCTGCAACGTCAGAGATGTGAAATTTTGGGAAAGCCTATGCCCAATTTAGATAGTGAACAAATATAGGATGGGGGTGGCGAATAAAAGTTAAATTGCACTCTACAGACTTTGGGCCTGCACATCTCCCTAGCTAATTTTCTCTGAGTAGAGACCGAGGTTCCATTTTTTATAATGGACAGCCAAGATCTTGTTTTAAATGCAGCTCAAGAGCTCACCTCAGCTCAGCCTGTGACTCACCATGCTGCAGTCATTGTTTAGGATTTGGACATGCTTCCTCAGTTTGTCTGAATCTATTTAAATGTAATTTGTGTGAACACACAGGGCATTCCTATGGGCAATGTCCATGGGCGTCGCATAACAAGGAAGAATGCCCATCGCAGGAAGGTCTGATTAATGTAGCACAACACCGGCAAGCTAAAAGGGTAGCAGTACAGGATTTGCAAACACCTTCAGTAGCATCTCCCCCAACAGGTAGAACCAGCACAGGCAGTACAAATGGAGATAGTAGGGGATGCACAAGAACCTATACCATTACAGACAAGTGTAAATCATGCTTTTCCTACTAAAGAAACTCCTCAGGAGGTAGCCAGTGCAGAGCGGAGGGCAATGCCTCCCCCCCAGGGATACTGATAGTTCTTTCACGGTAGTCGCACAGAAAAAAAGGCCTAGGCAGGAAAGAACAGGGGCTCAGACTACAGAGCTAAGCAAAACCTAACAAGAGCTAGTAATAGCTCGAGCTCCTGGAAAAATGGGAACAAATAGACTGCTCTTCCTATGGAGAGTACAAATAGGGACTTAGAAGGTGAGAAGTCGGATTCTTCTTCCATTACCTCAAACACAGATACAGAAGGTGGTGGGGAGGGATCCATAGTGAAAAGAACACGGCAGCGTAGAGTATCCAAGACCCCTTGAAATTACCCTTCCTTGACTAGAGAAATGTTCCATTTTCTTTTCCTTATAGCTTCTAGATGGACCATCTTACAATCAGTACTATTAATATTAATAGTATAAAAAATGAAAGGAAATGCACAGGGGCAATGTTGTACTTAGAGAATTTACAAAGTGATATAGTCTGTGCCTTAGATACATGCCTAAAAACAAATTATGAACTGCAGCAGGTCTCTACAGCATGGCCCTTAGGTCCCTCGTTTTGGTCCTCTGGTATAGAGGCTTGTGATGGGGTGGGCATATTATTTACTAATCCTCAGTTAAAGGTATCACGATTAGTGGATATTCATCCAGGGAGGGTCCTTTTATTAGATGTTTCTTATATATATAGAATTAGGATCATAGCAATTTATGCCCCACAAACAAAAGCCCAGAGGGTCTCTTTGTTCAAGGTGGTACAACCATTCCTACATACCTCCAGATTAGTGTACTGGTTGGGAGATTTCAATTGTGGTTTGGCCAAAACAGATAGGGGTTTACAGACTGGAAAATTATTCTTAGACACTACAGCTTTACAAAATATTATACAAAATAAAGGACTAATAGACGCATATAGGAAACAGCATGCCAAAAGTGGATATACATATCATAGGGGCCCCTTAAGGACCAGAATTGACTTAATCTTTGTGTCTTCTACATTAACCACAGAAGATGCTAGTATTTCCCCCCTGTGAATTTACAGACCATATGGTTCTTCAGGTTAAGAGTGTATGTGGGTCCAGTACACAATGTAAAAAACCATACTGGAAGCTGAATGAGTCTGTCCTTAGTGACCCCTCACTGCAAAAGGCATGGCGGAGGGAGTGGATGGCTAGACTCTCAGTAGAGGACTGTTATACTGACATCCTGGAATGGTGGGAAGACACAAAACAGTCCTAGCAGTAATTTTTTCAGAAACGGGCACACTGCAGATCCACTACAGATTATTTAAAATATCTGTAGTTACGTCATCAACTACAGAGGGTTATTTCCCAGATGGAAAGCACAGGTCAGGATCTTAGTGCACAAGTGAGTAACCTGAAGAAACAAATGGTGTCATTACAATACAATAGGGCTAGAACCCTTCAGCAGGAACTCAGGTTTGGGACACAAATCTCAAAAGGTTCCATGGACCCATATAAAGAAAACAGACACAGAACTGAGAAAAGGGTAATAACAGAACTAAATTCCCCCTCAGAGAAACTAGTTAATACTCCACAAGACTTACTGAGTGTGGTAGAGGACCAAGTTATGCAAACTTTCGGATCTCCTCCCTCAGAAACTGAGATACAAGATATCTTGGACTTCTTAGAATTGCCCCAGGTATCCAAGACAGATGCCCAGATGCTTACTGAAGAAGTATCACTGGATGAGGTCAAAGCTGCTATACTGCAGTTATCTTCAAACACTGCTCCTGGATCTGATGGAATTAGTTTGGGATTTTATAAAACGTTTATTGAGGATCTATCCCCTCCTTTGGTAATTTTGTATTCCCACATATTAGGTACTTCCAAATACTCTGGATCAATGAGGGATGTGGTGTTAGTGCTGATCCATAAGTAAGGGTTCCATCAGAAAACTGGAAACTGGAGACCGCTGAGTCTGTTAAACTCAGATACGAAAACTGTGAGCAAAATTTTATTAACAAGAATTTCTAAAGTGGCCCAATCTCTCATTAGTCCTTTTCAAACATGTGCACTGCAGGGTAGACAACAGCACAATAACTTAATTACACTACGAGAAACAGGACAGGATATGTCCTAGTCTGGATCAGGAGAAGGCCTTTGATAGGCTTTCACATAGTTTTCTATACTCCACTTTGAGAGGGTCTGGTATTCCAGACACCTTTAATTGGATTCAGGCTATGTATAGAGATATCCTCATTTTTACGTCCTAATGTTAATGGTTGGTTTGGAAGAAAGGTGAAATTCCGTAGGGGGATAAAACAAGGTCGGCCCCTTAGTCCACTACTCTATACCTTTGGTATAGATGTGTTAATTAGGCTAGTCATGGCACAAGATAATTTGATAGGGATAGCACTTACAGACACATTTGCAAGTTAAAGTATTGGCTTACGCAGACAACATTGTTTTAACCCTTACTACACAGTCCTCAGAATCAGCACTAACAGCAGTCCTGGTACAATTTTCTTATATATCAGGTCTAAAGATCAATTTGGAGAAAAGTAAGGGGGTGACTCTGGGTAATACCCCAGTACCAATATCAGGATCATGGGCTGGAATTACAGTAATGGTAGAGCCAATAAATATTTTAGGTATTAAATTTGGACCAGGAGAGATAATTGAGTTAAACTGGGGGAGTAAGATACAGCATGCAAACTGGATTATGTCTAGCTGGAAGGATCAGCAACTGTCCAAAAAGAAGAGGGTTGTATTAGTTAAAACCTTATTGGTCCCCCAGTTTTTGTACATAAGTTATATCTTTCCCCCTCCACAATCTATAATTACAGGTCTATATGGGGTGTTCTTTCAGGCTTTCTGGGGTTCAAGATTGAACCCTACGAAGAGAGAATTTACGTATCTTCCAATAAGTAAAGGAGGAGTGGGAATGGTACACCCTATTGCCTTCTTCTTTAGTTTGTTCATTGCATACAACATTTGCCCTGCCCTTCGCCCTAATACAAACAACTGGGTGCCATTAGTTCAAGAATGGCTATCTCCTTGTTTGGTAGCTTGGGAAAGTAAGAAAGTGAGGTCACTTCCCCTAAAGATCCCAGGCTATGGGAAAGACTGCATACGAAATATGATAAAATGGGGAATTACATCTGCACACATTGCTACCATTGATAGAAAAGATACATATGCAGCAATTTTAGTAGCTGAATGTACCGCTGAGATTAAATTCCCAGGATGCCAGAGATCTAAAATGCCTTATGTCTTAAAACAGTTGAACAATATTAGAATTCCAGCCTTTGCCTGGGATTGCACCTGGTTGGGGAATTATGGTAGGCTTGGAGTAAAAGGGAATAGTAAACACAAGCAGTTATCTGAGCGATACTGCCCTAGGTCAACTTGTGCTCAGGTGGTTAGAGACATAGCAGCATGTTTTTCTAGAATGCCCTTATGCCCTTTCCTTTTGGTTATACTTATCTCAGTCTTGGGAGGAACCCGGTTTAAAAATACTGCCATATCAGACCATTATGTATGGACCAGAGGAAAATAACTTAAGTAGGTCTCATAAAGATACAATGTACATAACCTTGGTATTAATCAGGTACTTCTTGTGGCAGTCAAGGTGTATGTTAGTTCTACAGCAGAAAACTGTCTCGTACCAGGAAATTTTGAGTAATGTACATTTTTCATTGCAGAGCATACAAAATGCAGATATGAAAAGATACCCGTTGGAGAAATTCCGGCATTTATGGATAAATTGTACAGAATGGTTAAATTAGAAGAAATTAGAATATTAGGTTGGAAGTTGAACATACCATGTATTAACTTTATCGGAATTATTGTGTAGATGTATGTATTGGACTCTTCACTTGTATTTTTGATTGTATCTTAATCGATTGTGTTGTAGCGAAGTCCACTTATTTTAAAAATTCCCCTACTCTTATGTAGGGGGAACCTTTGGCTGATGAGAAGGCCACTTCGAACTTGGCTTTTGAGGCGAAATACGTCTCTAGGGTGGGAGAGCGGGCCTCCTCCTCTACCCTAGCATCTCTAGAGGCTCACGAGAATTTGGATAAAGACATTAATTTGGAGAACGTTGAAGACAGCAGAGAATTACCATAGGTTTTCATTTCGACTGAAGATTTAAGAGAAAACGCTCCTCTACCTGACTTGGGTGCAGTAAACCCTTTATGCTCCAAACGCGAGTTAGAGCTATCACTGCAACTTCTCCTACAAAGGGAAAATGAGCGACACGATAGGGAAAGAGAAATTCTGACTGCATAGCTTGAAAAACTTGTTACTGATTCTTCCTCTGTCAGTTCCTCCACCTTGGCTGTCACAACAACGGATGATGCAGCAGCATCAAAGGCCCAGTCTGGGTCGGGTGAGTCACTTGTTAACCCTATGTCTCCAAATGTTCTGCAGGCTCCAGATGGAACAATTAATACGGCTAGCAGCAATACCGCGAAGTTTGACAGGTGCCTAGAGCCGACTGTTAAGACTAAAAGAATGTTGTTTCTCCGCTTATGAAGACCGGTGATTTGGTCATAAGCCCACATTCTGATGTTAATACTGTGCAAAGCATGGACAAGGGTGGAGGTCCTTCAGACTTTCCTAAAATTGCTCAAGAGACTTTGTCAAGAAGTACAGGGTTTGTTTTCAAACACAACCCTTCTGCATTTGTTAACTCATCTCTGAATCCTTCTGTTTCCAACCCAAAATGTTATCAGACCCAAATGAATGGGCAAGAAGGGGTTGCTACCTTTTCCTTTTTTAGTAGAGACACTAATTCTAAAGTGTGGGATGCACATTGGAAGGCAATATGGCCTATCTCACCACAATTGTCACACATTGGTTTGTCACAGGTGCTGGAAAGGTGTGTCCCTGACCCACATTTATAGCATGCCCGTGGTTGGCCTGCATAAAAACAACCCCCTCGGTCCCTCAGGGGTCAGGGAGGACTGTAAAGAAAAATGTATGGCTTTGACTTTCACAAAACACCATTTACAGATGATACAAGTCCCCACTGCTCCCGATTCTGCTAGCACTTCTACGTCAGTTACAGCAGCTGGGAATATCACTTTAGCTGTTATTCAGAGTGCATTCCCACTACAAAGTGGGCCTGAGATGCCCAGCGAGCCATGGCCACCCCAAAAAGCATTGTGTGAAGCAGGCTGGAAGCAACTTCCAAGTGAGACTTGGCTCCCAGACTCTGTTTGGGATCCAAAACTGAATTTTGCATCTCCAGAGTGGCGTCCACCTATACCTGCACAGGACTTGGAACTAAGGGTTTCTCCCACACCACCACCACAAGGGAGATTGTCCAAGGCTGCTCTGGATGGCAATGGCACACCTGGGGGAAACAAGAGTTCAGGTTCTCCATCTATTCAGCTTCTTCCGGTGACAACCAGTGAGGGCGCCCCCCCCCCTCCCAAAATCTAGATGGAACTCATCAAGACCAATCCCAGCTGCAAAAGCCTTTGTTGTCGGATCTCTTTTCTAAAATTAAAAAGGAGGCTGCACACAGATGGAATGCTGTTTGCATTCGATATAAAGGAGGCCTAGAAGAATGACCCAATAGACATTATGTGGGGAAACGGTTATTAAAGGACTCCCTGCACTTTTCCCCTAGGGAGGTCTTTACATTTATTAACATTTCATGGGAGGACAATTACAGTATGATGTTAGCTTTCGGACTGCATATGCTCTGGACCTCTTCTTGGAACAGTATAGCCAGGTTAAGTTCTCTCCCACATGGACCCCTTTTTTGGTAATTCCTTTAACCAAACCTTTGATTAAATATGTAACGGTCATGTTTAGGAATGAAGGGGTCCATGTGGACAATATTACTTACTAGCTGTCACAGAAATGTAATGTGCTTAGTGAACCAAAAGCTATTTTGGACTCCGAAATGTTTTGGACCAGTGGTTGGAAATGCAGAACTAAGCTGTGGCAAAATGATAGTGGTATTAATCATGTACCCAACTCTTTTTTGTTAGGTAGGGACCGAGGGGGTTGTTTTTATGCAGGCCAACCACGGGCATGCTATAAATGTGGGTCAGGGACACACCTTTCCAGCACCTGTGACAAACCAATGTGTGATAATTGTGGTGAGATAGGCCATATTGCCTTCCAATGTGCATCCCACACTAAATGCGATCTTTGTGAGGAAATGGGGCATGTCTTTGGGGAATGCCCGTGGGCCGCCAAGAATAAGGTGTCCTGTGTTAGCCCAGAATTACTGATCCAGCAGGCTCAGGACTCTGCATCATCAAATGAGGAGACAGCCGCCCCCGTCCCTTCTCAGGATCAGACCCCCAAGGACTTCACTGATTTGGTCTCAGAGGATCCATCACCCTACTCACTGAAAAAGGACCCTGAGGGCTGGGGTGCACCAGTTCCTGATGTTATGTTACCAGTCTGTTATCCTGATAATGCACCCATTGAAACACTACCTGGAACCCCTACTCCCCTTCCCAGGTGGAGGTCTTCCAGGAATAAGGCCTCCAAAATGGACAACCAGCTCAAGGATTTGGTGTCCAAAAACCCCATTGGAGGTTTTATCTCCCGAATGGGGATACTCTGAGATGGAATTGGAAGTGGGGGATTCATAGAGCCTCACCTCCAATCAGTCCCAGTAGCACCAGGATCTGACAGGCTACAAAGGGAAAAAGAAAAAGAAACCGGAAAAAATATCCTAAAGCTGGGCAGCCTTTAAGGGTCTGCTCAGTCATCATTCAAAGTCTCTTGAACCTGGTCAAACGAAGGACTGTCTTTTCATATATACGTGATTTGAAATTTGATATCTGTTTTTTCCAAGAGACTTGGATGTTTAGCTGTGACCAGATCAGATTATTCAAGGAAGAATGGTTCTGGGGACCTTCATATTGGTCCTTTGGTATGGACAGTGCGGATGGGGTGGGTTTTTTATTTAACTCCTTTTCCTTTACTCTGAACAGATTAATAGACCTTTGCCCAGGGAAGAAACTGATTATTGATGGAATCTGGAAGTCGTTAGACTGTCGGCTTATTAATCTATATAGTCTGCAAACCAAAGCATAGAGTTTTATTCTATTCAACTCAATTCAATCCTTTTTGGTTACCTCAAAACACATAATTTTTGGAGGGGACTTCAATTGTGATTTGAAAAGGGAAAGAGGGCCCCAGAGCACCATGAACAAAAAGATCTATTGAGACTCTAATGCTCTGTCCCGGGTCATGGAAATGGCTAGGTTGATAGACTGTAAGACTATACATTTGAGTGGAACCCCTTTTACTTATAAATGGAAAAAATCAGCTTCGACCATTGATCACATGTTTGTCTCTAAAAACCTACCCCAATCTTCTCTCAGAACCATTTCCATTGAATTTTCCAATCACGTTATGTTGGCAATCTCTTTTGGTACCACTTCTCAACAAGCACCCTGCAAATCTCAACGATGGAAATTGAATACTTCCATCTTAAAAGACCCCAGTGTCAGAGCTGGTATTTTAGGCCTTCTTGCTGCTAGACTCTCTGTTTTTTATACAACGATGTACGGGAATGGTGGAAAGACTCCAAAGTAGATTTTAGAGCTTGATTTCAGAAGTTTGGGAAAAAAACAGAAAATGACACATTTTTTAAATATCTTTCTTTACGGAAACAATTGCAACACCTATTCACACTTGCAGATTGTTCCAGGTATGACTACTCTGCCCAAATTTCACAACTTAAAGAAGACATGAAACAATACTAATATGACAGGGCTTCAGCTATTCAGGTGATGTTGCTGAATGGGATACAAAAATCTCCTATAGGAGACCCGTATGAGGCCTGTAAATTTTTTCATAGCTCTACTCCACTGGAGAGTTTACTAAACTGTGAAGGCAAGGAGGTTTGTGCAGTTGATGGAATCCATGAGGAAATAAAATGCCTCATTGACTCCCACATCCCTGCAGCCCCCCCCCTCAGAAATAGAGATAGTTTCTTTCTTATCCACCATGTCTTCCACAAACGCCTGTAGCACTTGGAAATGTCCAAGAGCATATTAGCAGAGAGGATATTGAATTAACAATAAAACTCTTGAAAAATGGGTCATCTCTGGGGTTGGACGGACTGCTAAACTAATTTTATAAGGCATTCTCCACTAAACTTTCTATATGCCTTGAAAAGGTTTTCTACTTCTTTTCTACAGGTAACTCAATGAACCCCGCCTTTTTAGAAGGGCTACTGATCTTTCTTTTTAAATCAGAAGAAAGGAAACAGCTCCGGAATTGGAGGCTTATTACGATTCTGAATTCGGACTAAAAAATATTGGCCAAATCCTGAATACTAGGTTAAAAAAATATGCAGACATGGTTATTTCCCCGCCATCAGTATTGTGGCCCACCCTTTAGAAGAATCCAGTTCCCATTAGTGGTCATCAGGGACATGACAGATCACCTCTCTCTATTGGGGGAATCAGGGGTTATTGTGTCAGTGGATCAGGAGAAGGTCTTTGACAGAGTATATCATCCTTTCCTTTTTTCCACACTTACAACCTATGTGGTACCCCCAGGGATAATAAGGTGGTTAAAATTATTATATTCTCATACTACCATATACCCTATTATTAAACAAGTCACAAAGGGACTCCAGGTACCCATAGGGGCACGTCAGGGGTGTCTACTCAGCCTCCTATTGTATATTTTCACATTGGACCCATTTCTTAGGAAGTTAACTAATTCTCCCAAATGGACTGGGATCACAGGGACAGGGCTGAGGGAGACACTTCAGGCCCATGCTTATGCAGACAATATTTGTCTTTTTTTCAAAGATTACACCCAGATAACTTCCTTTTTAGACGAAATGGCACTGTACTTTCATTTGTCAAATGCTAAATTGAATATGGGAAAATGTAAAGGTCTCTTTGTAGGTGTAGGGATCCACAATCCCACGTGGGTGGGGGGGTATCTCAATCACCTCAGAACCTCTTAAAATTTGGGGGATTATTTATGGACCTTTAAACTCCCTACAATTGAACTGGGATGCTACACTACAAGTGATAGAGTCTAAGGTTCTGAGGTGGAGACACTGGAAGATGTTCAAATTAAAAAGAATTCAAATTATTAAAAAAATTCTAATTCCTAACCTTCTGTAAGCAGCAATGATTTATCCACTCCCCAGGCACCTGGAGGTAAAACTATATAGTCTATTTTTCCAGTTGTTGTGGGGAAATAGGTTGAACCCCATTAAAAGAGGTTTCACCTATTTACCTACAAATAAAGGTGGTCTGGGAATGATTGACCCTGTCATTTTCGCTCATACATTGTTCATTTCACAGACCGTTAAAAAGGGATTGGGACAATAAACAGCATTTCATAACTGTTGGACTCAACTAGTTTTATGTAGATATTTTCAAACATGGCACATCCTCCCCCGAGATATCGGTTCATCTACATATCCCAGAGTATTTCCGTTCTGCAGCTTCAAAACTGTATAAATGCAGGTTGACTAAGCAATCCATCCTACAGTGCTCTGGCCAACAACTCTACCAGGTTGTCATGGCTTCAGTTTCTCCCACTGAATCTTGTTTTAAACACTGCCCTCCCCCTCAAACGGGGTTGATGTTGGCCCAGTTAACCAATGTTAGAATCCCTGCCTACATGTGGGAACATCTTTGACTTTCAGTATATGGCAGACTTAATCTAAGAGGGAATGCTAAATATAAAGCCTTGGAGGAAAGAAACTGCCTCCAATTGGAATATATTAATCAGGAGGAAACTACCGAGCATTTTTATTTTGATTGCTCTTATGTCAAACTGCTTTGGGCATTTTTGGCATCCAAATGGAAGATGGACTGGTTAACAAAATTAACTTATGAATCATTGATTTTGGGTAACTTCTCACTGATTGATACTCTCTACCATCGTGAGACTTTGCCCATTTTTTTATGTTGTATCAAGTTTTATTTACGGTAAAGTAGGTACCAATGGGTGTTGTACCAAAAGAAAATGTCATATGAAACTGTTATGCCTCTAGTCCACCAGGCTATGGAGGCAGTATACCTGAAGGATGTAGAGGCTTACACATCCCACAAAGTGTTTTTGTGGTGGAAAGGTTTTCAGTTGTTTATTAAATTTAAATTACCTTGAATCACAATATACCTGTTGATTGAATAAAACTGATTACTTAAGGTGTATTTAGGTTCAGGGAGAGATCTTGAGTTTTGAGATCACCTCCTTCTTTAATTTGACTTTTATGATTTTGTATTATTTTTCTTTTCTTCCTTGTCCTACTTTTAGTATGATGATAATACTGTGTTTTTATTTTTCCCCTTCCCCTCCCCTTTTTTCCCTATTTTTTACTGTTTTTGTACATTATGTAGATTGTCTGTACCGATTTTTTTTATTTTTGATTATGATGTTATTGCAGTAAAACTTCCCTTACTCGTTTAGAGAAGTGCCATGGGATCTTTAACATCCACCTGAACTACCACCAGAACAGGCAGATGGGACCTTGGTTTAACGTCTCATCCAAAAGATGGATGAACTGCAGGCACTGGGAAGGGGTAAGGTGAGACTTGGAGCAGTTCACCGTGACCTCCACTTGGCCAGACAGGTCCAGGGTAGCCGAAAGGGAAAGTTCCAGCAGTTCCCTCGACGGAGCTGAAATCAGCCAATCATTGAGGTACAGGAGCTGCCTTGACTCCTTATCAGGGAGATAGGTGCTCATATGCTTAGGTTTAGCGGATCTGTCATGTGCTGCGTTAATGGCCACCAAGTCCGCTTTAGGGTGGACACTACGGTGATCCTTGCCCTCTGGCATACAGTAAGTCCTGTCTGCCTTCTTTGCCATGGCAGGAATGGAGCAAGTCATTAGACAAATGGTAGAGGTGAAGTCCTTATGAGGCTCTAACCAGGGACGTGCGAGGACTGGCAACAGGTCAGGCATGTCCAACTGCTCGGCCAACCTCTTCCGTTTGGGGTCCTGCTCATCAGTTTTCCAGTCGTAGGCCTCTGCAATCTTTTTGAGGAGGTCCATGATGGAAGGATCCTCTGGAAGAGAGTTTGGAGACTCCTTAGCCTTGGACTCGTCCAGTGGAGGTGTCTCGAAGCCAGAGACTGAGGAAGAGGAGTCAGAATCTGAGCCAGAATTCGACGAACGAGTCAGGACTGGGGACATAACCCCAGTGCAGGGAACCCCTTAACAGAAATAGGGGGCCTGCCCTTGTGAGCGCTGGCAGTCGAGCCCTTCATCAGGCCTGACGTGGAAGGACGAGACTCCATCGGTGAAGGAGACTGATGCATCAGAGCCGAGCGCTCCGGGGTAGAGACCGCTGCTGGATGATGGCTGTCCAACTCAGAGACTGAGACTTGGTTTCCGCCCACCAAGACTGGAGGATGGCCCTGAGGTCTGCCTGAGGCTAAGGAGGCAGAGGTGGGGGTGGTGGAGGCTGGCAGACCAGCTGAAAACTGGATCAATAGCCTGGTGTCAGGTATCCTGGCATCCGGTATCCAGGAGGAGCACAGCCTGACATGTGGTAGAGGGACCCATAGCCCGGCAGCGGATAGCACTGCGTATGGTAGCCATGCATCAGGAAATCTGGCGATGGCCCTGATGGAGGAGCCGCAGAGCCAGACGGAGGACCCTGACGAGGCCTGAAAGAGTCAGGCATCCGATCACCAGGGGGTAAGACAGGCGTTGGTCCGGAGGGACCCTCCAGCGGAGGGGCAGAGATCTCTGCATGGAGAGCCCAAGGTGAAGGGTCCTGAGGGTCTGCCAGGAGGTACGAGTTAAAGCCTGGTTACAACCCGGTAGAAGTATCGTCAGGCTGACGTTCTCCCCCAACTCCGGTTCCTGATGCTCGGGGGAAGCTGGAGGGCGAGAAAAATTACCCAGGAGGGGTGAGACCTCAGGGGTAGGCTGCAGCTGAAGCGGCAGCGGGTGCTGAGGATCAACGTCAGACCCCTCATCAAGGCTCAATGGAAGTGCCTGGGCTGAGTAGGCGTCAGAGAATTGGATGCCTGGCTTATCAGCCGTGGCCATTAGAGTCCCTGGTGGCCGACTTATCAGCCTGGGCTTGGCGCTCACCGGGGGCCCGATGAAGCGACTATCAACCCCGTCAGCAGACTCAGACCCTTTGGTTTCAGGGGCCTAAGAGTGGCAGGAGCCTCAGACTCAGCCAAGACAACCGCGCTACTGTGACCAGTGGCAGCGGGGAGGGGGCAAGGGCTGCTCCTGGGAGGTTGAAGCAGGCTTGTCCGAAGTGGCGCCTTTCCCGGCGGAAGAAGGTTGTTGATTGTCCACGGTCCCAGGAGGGATATGTGGCCAGGAAGTGGACCTATCCTGGTCCTGGTGCTTCTCCATGTCCTTCCATTTCTTGTGTCGATGCAAGTCCAATGATGGGGATGAAGAGGCACTCTGCAGCTTCTGCAACTCCTTCTCCATCGATGCCATTTTCAACTTTAAAACATGGGCCTCAAGGGATTTCTGCCTTCATTTCCGTGTGGCCTGATTGAAGCTCAGGCAGGCCTCATAGTCCTTGGCCTGATGTTCTGGGCCCAGGCAGAAGCGGCAGAGGGAATGGTCATCCTTATGCGGGAGCTGCGTGCCGCAGGAACTGCACTTATTCTAACGTGAATCGTAAGGCATCGGCGAAGACATGCACAAAAATTATTTACTGGTAGAGTAAAGAAAAGAAAAGAAATTCTTCTAAAAGATGTATACTCATCCAAAATGGTGGTTGAACTGTAGCAGCACTCTTTGCGAGGTCTGATGTGCACAGGTTGACAGCGGGAAAGAACTGGAGGGTGAGCTGAGGATTGCTCACTATATACGGTCATGCTGATGTCCTTCATGTGATGTCGGTGGCAGGTCCTCCGCCAGACAATGCTAGCTAAAGTTTTCTGTGTGGTCCTGACACCAGGGGATGCAGTCCTAATGGTTAATACCTACTGCAAGAGCCCTCTTGAAGTAAGATCTATGAAAATGAGGCCCATGCTATCTGTCTGAAAAGCAGAGGTAACCATTTCTGATCCAGAAGCAAGGGGAGCCAACAGGATAGCCATACCCTCTATTTGTAGGTTTAACAGTGAGAGAAAGAAACCAGCATGTAAGTATTGGCCACAGTGACAGAGGTGTATGAACATATAAAGTGCCAAACAGCAGTAGTTGTACAGTAACTTACAACAGTACTGTCAACAGAGACAGTCAGGGTCTCCCATCATAAGTTCAATACTGATTCATAATATATACACCGATAGCCTTGCCTTCACATAGCAGGTTCAGCAGATTAAGATAAACTATGCTGAAGGAAGATACATAAGGCAAGCTACCACTCCTAGACCTCTTACTGTGCACTGGGCAAACAAGGTTTACAAAGGTTTGCAGCCATGTATTATACAGTATGGTAGTTAGGCATCAATTACAGGATTCATGACACAGGTTTTACAGCAGGTTAAAGGTTTGCAGCCATGTATTATACAGTATTGTAGTTAGGCAACAATTACAGGATAAAAGGCACCAGAATATAATACTACAGTCCCCAAGCAGTAGATTCACCACAACAGTAAGTTGATTTGCAGAGTTTATTGACTAACACAGCATCTAGTTTGCAGGCAGTCAGGGACCATGCATCAGCGGTAGTCTGTGGTGGTGTAGCTTCAATGGATAACACTTGGGGCAGAGTGACTGGCCGATGGCTGACTCCCACATCTGACACCCACACTGTGACACCCTAGTCTCTTCAGCCCTTAGTGCTCTGGACCACTAGCATGGAGGACCGCTTGGGGATGCCAGGAAGAAATATCCACAGGTGTCCTGGTGCTGGACTCAGGAGTCAGCTGGACAAAGACCTTAGCAGCAGACCAGGGTTCCGACTGGAGCAGAGTCCAGGAGTGAAGAGTCCCACAAACAGAGTGTCCCACAGTGATCAGTGGGGGGGGATTAGGTAGCAATCAGAGCCCCTCTCGATCCCTGTGCAGCAGGAAAATGGCATTTGCTATTTGACTGGTGGAGTTTTGGTTGTGTAGTACCAGCCAGGAACAAAGGGGCTTCCTGGTGCAGAAGCTGCTCTCCTATTTGTCAAGGAGGCAGCTGGAGAAGGGCCTCAGCAGCAGATTATAAACAATGTCTGCTCTGTTTAGGTCAGTTTTGTTGGCATGACCATATATGTGACAATCAGAGTCAATAACTGATAAAAGTTCCCTCTGCCCTTACAAATAAGGCACATATATACCTATTAAGTATGCTACTACATGCGAAAAAGTTAATCACATGGTTATGGCTGCAAGCGGTCCCTACGACTGTAACTACCTGGGAAGACACAGTGTGGGATATATACAGACTGGAGAAATTCATGACTTATTTACACAAAACAGAGGAAAAGTACCAGAACAGATGGAACCCATGGCTACGTAAGGAATAAGACACGACGAGGTATGGTTTATGGCCTGAAAAGAGCACGCTCCAGGTGTGTAAAGAGGCATGAGGTGCTTGCGCTGAGTGCCTTTAGCACCTGGGAAGTGTTCTTATCAGGCCATAAACCACACCTCGTCGTTTCTTATTCCGCTTATAAAATGGGTCCACCAACTAGAAATACAGGTTACTCACCTGTAACAGGAGTTCTAGGAATGGTATATGTTGTTCATCCACACTCATTGGCAGGTATCCTTGCCGCTTTAAATCTTGCCGGAAGGTCTTCAAGCTTGCTCCTCCCACCCACCCGGGTGGTATAACTCTCGGCTCCGCCCCATGACGCCAGATCTGGCCCGCTGGAAGCTCAGGTTGTGCGTCGAAGCCGGGGAGGTCGGGTGGGTAGTGTGGATGAACAACATATACCATTCCTAGAACTCCTGTTACAGGTGAGTAACCTGTATTTCTAGGGACATGGATATGTTGTTCATCCACACTTATTGGCAGACTCCTAGCAGTTCTCCGGGAGGAGGGAGGCAAGACGCACACCCCCACACACTTACTTGGGAAAGAGAGATTGAGAACCGAGGCCCCAAACCAGCATCCCGCGTGACTCAAGGTCGATGTGGTAATGGGTAATGAAGGTGTTTGCTGACTTTCAGGTAGCAGCCCTGCAGATTTCCTGGATAAGGGCGTCCCTGGAAGCAGCCACCGTTGCAGCAGTATAGCGGGTAGAATGAGCTCTTATCCCTCTGGGAGGCTCCATGCCCGCCAACTTATAACGAGATCTATGCAGGAAGTGACCCACCTGCTTATCGTCCGCTTGGCTGCAGGTCTGCCAGATGCGGCTTCAGCGTAGCTGACAAACAGCTGGCGAACCTCTCCCAATTTCAGCCGTCGCTCTTTGTAATAGGGCGCCCTTCTAGGGTCCAAAGTATGGAGCCTATATTCGGCCTCCGAGGTGTGATTGGGGTAGAACACGGCAGAGTCAACACCTGGTTAAGGTGAAACTCCGACATCACCTTCGGAAGGAATTTCGGTGGAAGCAGGGACAACCTTGTCCCTGTGGAAGACCAGGTAAGGAGACTCGATGGAAGCGCCTGGAGCTCTCCCATCCTTCTGGCTGACGTAATAGCCACCAAGAAGGCGGTCTTCCACGACAGGTGAGAGAAGACACACCTGTGCATAGGTTCGAATGGCTTGCCCATGAGCTTTGCCAGTACCAGCAGTAGATCCCAGGTGGGGTTCCCGCACTGGAGGGAAATGTGATCAAGGCCTTTGAAAAAGCGAGACCACCTTCTCCTCGCCACCGACTGCTTCCGACCCGGCCCGGTAAGCAGAGATGGCTGCCAGGTCACCCTTAGGGTCGTCGACCTAAGCCCTTGATTAGAAAGGGACCATAAATAGTCAGATGCTTGCCAAGGAACAGGAGGAAGGGTCCAAGCCCTTGCCCTGACACCAAATGGAAAACCTTTTCCATTTGAAGGCATAGCATTTTCTGGTCGACTCCTTACGGGACGCCTCAACTACATTGAGGACCTCGTCGGAAAGACCCAAGGCCTGGAACTCTAGCCGCTCAGGAACCAGGCCGTCAGGTGCAGGGATTGAAGGTCCGGATGGAACACCTTCCCTTGATTGACTGAGAGCAGGTCGGGGCGAGCTGGAAGCTGCCGAGGAGTCCTGGAGCTGAGACTGAGGAGATCTGGGTACCAGAACTGGCGAGGCCAGTCTGGGGCTATCAGAATCACCTGCGCCTTGTCCCTCCTCGCCTTGAGAAGCACCTTGTGGATCAAGGGAAATGGGGGAAAGGCGTAAAAGAGGCCGGGGTCCACTGCCTGAGAAGGCATCCCCTGCAGCGAGCCCTGCTGAGGGCGGGCATGGAACAGTCTCAACCTCGCGTTCTCCCTGGAGCGAACAGGTCCACCTGAGGTGTGCCCCAATGGGAGAACAGATGCTGTACTACCTCCGGCAGGAGAGACCACTCGTGGGATGCAGCCCCTATCCGGCTCAGGGCATCGGCCAGGGTGTTGGAGGCTCCTGCCACATGAATGGCTAGGAGATCCGCCTCCAGGCTACTACAGTGACCAAATGGAGAGCTTCCTTGCATAGAAGCATGGAGCGCGTCCCGCCCTGGCGGTTTAGATAGAACATGGTCGTGGTATTGTCCATCTGGACTCGGACCACTTGACCCCGGAGGAGCGAGCAAAGGCGGTGAGAGCTAGGCGGACGCTCTGGAGCTCCAGCAGGTTGATGTGGCATCGGGACTCCCGGGGACCAGAGGCCATGAGCCCGGTGTTCCCCAGATGGGCACCCCAACCCATCAGAGAGGCATCGGTCGATGAGAGACCGCTCGGCTCGGGCGGACTAGACAGGATGCCCTCCTGCAAATGATCTGGAGCGGTCCACCACTGGGCGTTCCACATCCCCTAATGTCACCGACACAAGCTAGTCCAAGGATGCGGCGTTGTGACCACTGGCTGGCCAGTCCCCATTGAAGGGGACGCATGTTCCAGCGGGCCCAACGGACCACGCTGTGCAGGCCGCCATGAGACCCAGGAGGCGAGGAAGTCCCGGGCTAGGCAAGCTGCCCAACCAGAAATGATCGGGCAAAGGAGAAAGAACCTCGGCCCTGTCCGCCGGGAGCCGCGCTCTGGCTCGAAGAGAGTCGAGCTGCGCCCCGATGAATAGAATCACCTGCTTTGGCTCGAGTTCCGACTTGGCCTCGTTGATAAGGAGGCCCAGTTGAGAGCAGACCTGGAGGGCCAGATCTCTGGACCACTCCGCCTCCTTCCTGGAGGGAGCTGCTATCAGCCAGTCGTCCAGGTAAGGGTACACCCGGACCCCTCGGCGCCGCAGGAATGCTGTCACCACTGCCATGCATTTGGTGAAGACCCTGGGAGCTGGAGACAAGCCGAAGGGCATGGCTTGGAACTCGAAAAGGGATCCTTCCGCTCGGAAGCGAAGGAATCTCTGGTGAGACGGACGGATAGGGACGTGAAAAAACGCGTCCTGCAAATCCAGAGAGCAGAACCACACGCCGCGTTCCAAGGATGGTATTATCTGAGCCAGAGTGACCATCCTGAAGGTTCGAGACCTTAGGAACTTATTTGGAGTCGTGTGGAGGTTGAGAATAGGCGCCAGCCCCGTCCGTTTCGGAACCAGGAAGTACCTGGACACAAACCCTGGGTCTGAAGGAGGGTCCGCCACCTCTCTTATCACCTCCTTCTGGAGGAGGAGAGCGATGTCGGCTCGACGAGCCGCCAGTGAGGCTGGGGACCCCGAAGCCCCCGAGGCGGCGGCTCTGAAGATCAAGTGCCTGCTCGAATTCAGAGGCAGGCCTCTTCCCACCACCTCCAAGACCCACCTGTCCGTGGTAACAGCGGACCAGGCGAGCAAGTGCGGAGCCGTCCCCAGGGGGACCCAGGGGTAAGGTGGCGGGGGGGGCGACACCCCTCAGCCCGTCACTGGGCAGGCTTGGAGGAGGGACCGGCCGATGGACCTCCTGGGCCTTTCCTCCCTGCCTCCTGTTAGAGGAAGCCGGAGGCTTGGGTTTGGGATGCCAAGGCCGAGCCTGCTGGCCCTGACGTTGCTGGGCCGGGCGCGCCGGGGGCACAGAAGGACGAAAGGGCTTAGGCTGTGGTTTGCGGCCTTTGTCCTTCTGAGCGGAAGAGACCGAGTCCAAGGTGGCGTTGGACTTCTTGATCCTCTGCAGGTGACCTTCCACCCCAGGGCCGAAGAGGTCAGTCCCCAAAAAGGGAACATCCGCCAACTTGTGCTGGGTATCCGAAGTAAAGGTGGATATCCTCAGCCAAGCCCGCCAACGCATAGCCACTGCGGCCGCCACTGATCTGGCACATGAGTCCCCTATATCCAAAGCAGTCTGGAGCTGCTGTTTGGCCACTGCCCTGCCCTGGTCCCGCACCTGCTTAACCGTAGTCTGCAGATCGGCGGGAAGATGAGGGATGACCTCATCCAGGGAGCCCAACAGGGCATGAGGAAAAATGTGCCATGAGGACGGCCGAACTGGCCTTGAGAAGCCGAGAGAGGCATGGCGTAGACTTTTCGCCCGACATAGTCCAATTTCTTGGACTCCTTGTCAGGAGGTTTGTCCACATCCCTGGTGTTGCCGGTAGCGCGAGCAGCTGTCGGTAACCACCCCTCAGCAGAGGGGTGTTCCGAAAAACCGGACAAGGAACCGGTAGGGACCGCATACTTCCTGGCCATCCTGGCCGAAGACGCAGGGCAGGAAGCAGGGCGCTGCCAAAGCTCCAGTGCCGGACCCACTATGGCCTCGGCCACCGGAAAGGCCTCCGTCGGAGAATCCCCTCGGTCCAGAATCTCCGTGAGGGGATACCTGGCCCATTTGGAAACGGGTTCGAGCTCCATCCCGGTGGACTCCGAGATGAGCCGAAGCAGTCCTAGGAAGGACGACGGGCTATCGTCCATTGACTGACCTCCTGAAGACTCCAAGTCCAGTCGCTTGGAGAAAAGGAGGAATCATCTTGGACTCGGAAGAGTCCTCGAAAACTGCCTCTGGCCTGAGCCACCCTTCACCTGCCGAGGTCGGTCGGGAGTGAGGGTAACTGACAGCCGATGGGGTAGACCCTTAGCCGACCGAGAATCCTTGGTCGGAGCCCCAATTGGTGGCTGTGGAGGCGGAGGTTCCACCGGAATCGGTGGAGCAGCTGGTTTTGGCCGAACAACCGGCCTGGGTATAGGCTCCTCGGATAAGTCGAGGGGTTGTGTCGGACGCTCCGGTGACAGCCACTTAATGGCCGGGGAAGGCGACGGGGTCGGCTTACTCCCGGCCAGGAGGAGCTGTTGCAACATAAGGTCATCGATACCGTCGGCGTAATTTGCATGACCTCCCTCGTCCGAGGAGGAGGACGAGGACGAGCGGCGACGCCGATTACCGCGGTGCCGAGACCGAGACCGCCTATGACGGTGGGATTGGCTGGACCGCGAAGAGGTCCGAGACCGAGACCGAGAGTCCCGGAATTTCCGAGGTCGGTGCGGGGAGGTGTCGGCCGGAACCGGCACTCCCTTCGGCTCGGATGGTCCATCCGAGGGCTCCGGAACCGGAGGCACAGGCGAGCCCACGGGATCCTCAACTCCTCCCGGGGGAACCGGGGAGAGGGGAATCTCGGCTGCTAAAGGCGACAGCCCGTCCAATAGGTCGAGAAAAATCTCGACTTCATCGGTGGGAGTCTCGGTCAACTGACCTGACGGGACACCGTGAGGCCAGGTGGCGAAAGCCGAGCGGTCAATCGGCCGACGGTCGACGACTCGAGAGAGGGACCTTTCCGCCTCCCAAGAGCGCCGACGGAGGACTACCCTGTCCTTCTTTTTGGACCGAGAATAAGGTCCAGCAGGCGTGAAGCCCTTCTCCCTTAGTGGAGAGGGACAGACAAAGCTCCTTAAAAAGAAGCCGTGTAGGAAGAACCCAGAAGGCGGGATAAATGCCACGGCCGAGAGATATGGCCGCGCCGCCTCCTCTTGAGGCGATCATCCGCTCGAGCTGATCCGCCCGAGCCGCCGCCGCGGACACGCCAACCGGGCCTCCTTGGACTTCACCGGAGGGAAGCGCTTCTCGGACGGCCCAAAGGCAATCGGCAGCACGGCTCGGTGATCGAGGCCGAGAAAGATGAGCACAGGTCGAAGCCTGCGGACGTGCTCAAGGCCTAAGCAGTAGACACCGTGGAGTGTGGATCCATCCGAGACATCTTCTCCGCATGGGCATCTCAAATCCGGGAGTCGATTTGTCCATCACAGCCGGGGATAAGACTGAAGTCTTTTTCGCCAAAATTTATTTTTTAATCCATAAGCGGAGAAATAGAACCAGTCTCAAGCGCAGGCGTTAAGGAGGAACCTGAGCTTCAAGCGGTAAGGAAGATCTCTGGCGTCATGGGGGGCGAGGTTATACCACCGGGTGGGTGGGAGGAGCAAGCTTGAAGACCTTCCGGCAAGATTTAAAGCGCAAGGATACCTGCCAATGAGTGTGGATGAACAACATATCCATGTCCCTAGAAATTAAAAATTCAAATATAAAAACGCTGTCAAAATGTAAAAAAATGAGGGAAAAAGAGTTGTTTTCACTTACAAGGATAAAATAATTCCTCTTATGTACTGTACTGTCTTGTATAGTACAGTACAGTCTATTAAGCTTGCACCAGTAAACCCTCCACCCCATACACACACTGCATCTAGTTTTTGTCAACCGGTTCTCTTTTTAAACTGGCAGGGTGGTTTTATGGGCGAACCTGTCCTTTTCAGCCACCTTAGCACGTACAGCATGAGTCAGTTACATCACGCCTCGCCAAACTGACCGAGTTTTTCAAATGGAAGTGAAGAGGATTTGCAGCACTCCTGCAGTGACCCTGTAGTTTAGTGAGGAAGTTATTTCTACGGTGGGTCCCTCTTAAAATAACGGTTGGTGGTGACGGGTCGGGGACGGTATGGTGTCGAGGAATGGGGATCAGAGAACCTGAAGAACAGATCGGAGCGAGAACTGGAGACAAGTTGCTACAGGAATGGAAAATCGCCGAGAGGTGCGGATCATTGGCTTCTCAGAAAAGTATGCGGAACATGGATTGAATTTGCATCTGTTTTTACTCCAAGTACTGATTTTTTTAATAGTACTGTGCCACTGCTCTCCCCCTGTTCAGCTGCTGTGGTTCTGTGCCTTTCCAGCAGGAGAGTGGTGGCACGCATTGATTTCTCCTTGTGGTGCATTTTGCTTGGCATAGTCAGTGCCAGCTACAGGGTTATGTCCTGATAAGGACATGGCTGAAAGCCTGTTTCGGCCAATCATAATTCAGGAAGATTTTTGCCCATTTTATAATCCAGGTTATGATGCACAGGTCAGATATCCTACTATGAACCTGAAAGTGAACAGTCGGCAGCAGTGGAAAGTGGTGGCTTTTGTTGGGGATGGGTGCCCAGGTCTGGGGTTCCCATTCCACTGGGGAAATGGGGACTCTCTACTTGTTGATACACCCACAAAGAGACATGAGGACGCTAGGGATTGAATGCATTAGTATGTTATGCCTGTCCCTGCCTATGTATCCCTGATCACCTGGAACTACAGTGATTTTGCCTCGCCTGTATTCCATAAAAACTCATTAAATTTTCAGTTAACAAAAAACAGTAAAAGCACTTTAGTTGCTATTTTCTTACGCATTTCTTTAGAAATGCAAAACACAGTATGCCGTAATGCTTCCAAGTGGTTATTTAGCTTTTTTTTTGTCATATAGTGTACACTGGAGTGTTGTTCTGTATAGAATTCCATCCCTTTCAAAATGCTGTTCTACCACAGTTCCAATGTCATGGAATGCTGTTCTACCCTACTGTGGCAGAACAGCATTCTAGAACCTCTAGAGACTGCATGAGTCAGTTTCATTTTGAAAGCAAAAGAACTCGCAGAACTCACTCCGCCCTTCGGAGCAGTGGGGGATCCAAATCCTACAGCAGGATCAGTGCTCAATTACCTAAGGGGCATTCCGCCCTTGAACAGCAGGGGATCCAAATCCTACAGCAGGATCAGTGCTCAATTACCTAAGGGGCATTCCGCCCTTGAGCAGCGGGGATCCAAATCCTACAGCAGGATCAGTGCTCAATTACCTAAGGGGCATTCCGCCCTTCGGAGCAGCGGGGGATCCAAATCCTACAGCAGGATCAGTGCTCAATTACCTAAGGGGCATTCCGCCCTTCAGAGCAGCGGGGGATCCAAATCCTACAGCAGGATCAGTGCTCAATTACCTAAGGGGCATTCCGCCCTTTGGAGCAGCGGGGGATCCAAATCCTACAGCAGGATCAGCTACGGATATCTGCAGACTGCATCAATGCCAGACTGCTGCCTACAGTTTCAAATTTGGCGCCTTTTCTACACGCCTCGCTAACCTGTGTTTTTCAGCCAGAGTTTTTCCGTATCTCTCTATAGTGCTTCGGCTATCTAGCGACTGAGGTAGCTTCTGGGCACTTGCAGCAGACATTAATTTAGTCAGGTCTCCTGTAAAATTTGGACTGGATGTTAGTCTTGACTCTGGGCAAACAGTGTTTCAGCAGCTGAGCATTCGGGGCTGGTCCGGTTTCTGTACTGTGCCTGCCACAGATAACTTAACGGCTCCAGTGCTGCCTGTACTGTGTATTTTTCTTGCCCATATCTGAATGTTTTAATTTAAATTGCACATTCCTGGGGAATGTCCTAATTGTAGTGCATGTTACCTGAAACAAAGCTGATTATTTGATTAGTTCGTGTTTATGGGATTCCTGCAGCTCAAGTGTACTAATGAATGCCTTTTTCTGTCTGTATTTTCTCTTTATACTAAATTCCTCACCTATTGCCTCCCTAACCTTTGTCTGTCTCTCTCTCTCTCTCTCTCTGACTGGAATCTGATATCCCAGTCTTGGTCCCTCCCCCTGTTCACTAACTGATGTTATTTAAATTCCAAACCCTACCTACCTAGTATTTATTTCTCTTCACAGTGCTCAATTACCTAAGGGGCATTCCGCCCTTCAGAGCAGCAGGGGATCCAAATCCTACAGCAGGATCAGGTACGGATATCTGCGGACTGCATCAACGACAGACTGCTGCCTACAATCTCAAATTTGGCACCTTTTCTGCACGCCTCGCTAACCTGCGTTTTTCAGCTGGAGTTTTTCCGTGTGTCTCTATAGTGCTTCGGCTATCTAGCGACTGAGGTAGCTTCTGGGCACTTGCAGCTGACATTAATTTAGTCAGGTCTCCCATAGAATTTGGACTGAATTTTAGTCTTGACTCAGGGCAAACAGTGTTTCAGCAGCTGAGCAGTCAGGGCTGGTCTGGTTTCTGTACTGTGCCTGCCCATGGCCGCTATACAGCTGCTCCCCGCCCGCCCCCAATACCCTCCACCCTTTGCTGTGTGTAGCTATATAGGTAGCTGTTCCCAAGTGATCAAGGCAGGCTGTGTCTGTTTTTTCTATCAACTTTGTCATCTGCAGATTATATTCTTTCTCCACTAGGTGTCGCCTTCCCCAACACTTTTCAGTTCACCTCCCTATCCACTTTCAGAAGCTAATTCTGTTGTGAATGGTTAATTTCTCATTCGGTGTTACAGCATTATAAGCCCATTATGAGTTTTCTGAACTTGTATTGCCACTCTCAGGTCTGACCTGACACCCCTCTCAATCCTCTGACATGATGACTAGGGATCTAAGCAGCATTACTTTGACGCTTACAGTTCTACTCTCCCTTAACTCCCTACCCTTCCTCCTGGGTTCCCCTGCTCCCCTATTAGTGACATCCTCCTGGGACTTCAAATACTCCAACATGATGGTTGAACGTACCTCCCATCCTACTCCATCTATGTATCTCAGTCCAAAACCCTTAGGGTCACTACTGAGGCTCATTGCCCACAATAAACGCTCCTCCCCTGGGACAGTATCCTGTGCTTTTACTCTTGCTATGCTCTGGATCACTACATTATCCCTTGTTCTAGCTGGTGATATTGAACCTAATCCTGGTCTGCAGGTGGATCTTCCACAAACTCTTCCAGGGGTCACAGATCTTCTTCCACAGGCCTTGGGACTCACATTTGCACACCTTAATATTCGTAGTCTCATTGCCGATCTCTCCAACCTTGAGGCCTGGGTCCAGGCAAATAATCCAGACATCCTCGTGCTATCGGAAACCTGGCTGAAACCTTCCGTCTTGGACCATATCTGTTCACTATCGGGCTATCTCATGCACAAGGCTGATCGCTTATCTGCCAAAAGAGGGGGTGGGCTGGCTCTGTACTACAAGGCTCACCTCAATGTTGCTCTCCATCCTACCTCCCTTCTCTGTATGGTGAGGCCATACATGCAGTACTGCTTCTTGGTGGATCCAAGAAACTGCACATAGTTGGCACTTATTTACCCCCACGATCCAGCAAGCCTGGTCTGGAGGAGCTCATAGACCATATCTCTGCACTGACCAATAAAAATGAGGTTGTCTGTCTGGGTGACTTTAATCTTGACTGGCTCGGACCATCCTCCTCCTCCCTTGCATCCACCATTAGCAAGGCCAACCTTTCCCAGCTCATCTACTCCCTCACTCGGAAGTCGCCAAGTGGATCTAGCTCTATTATGATTGACTGGATTCTCACTAACCGGAAGGATTGTTACTCCTCTGCTGGGGTTTTACCTGATTCAATCACTGATCACAGCCCAGTTTTCTGTGTCCGTGGCTCCTCCCCTTCCTCCCAAACGAAATGCTCCAGAATACAGTAGCTTATTATTGGAATAAATTGCCCCATAGATTGAAGGTAATTACAAATTCATCCGTATTTAATAAAAAATTAAGGGCATACTTGCAACTATCATGTACCTGTTTTAAGTAAAATATTTAAATGTATTGTGAAGTGATGTTTTGTATAATTGTATGTTATTTATTACCAGGACTTTGTTGAAAACGGGACTGATGTCCCAACAAATGTGTTTCCTGTATAAAAATAAAATTTTACAAACAAACAAACATCTCCACAAAGTCCTATCCTTTGCCAACTTCTCCCTACTTGACCCGTCCAAGTTTCTATGTGATCTTAAGCACACTGACTGGTCCCTTCTTTTCACCACCAATGACATCAACCCAGCCACCGACTATTTTAATTCGATCATCCTTGCCCTACAGTACCGGCACATCCCGTACACTATATGCAGGGTCAAAGGAATGGTGACCAAGTGGCTAAATCGCCCACTCCTGCAACTGCTCAAACAACGTGACAAACTTTGGCTAAAATGGAAGCGATCCTCCAATCAGTCTGACTTTGCTGAGTACCAAAACTTGCGAAATACCTGTAAGAAGTCAATCAGGGTTGCCAAGAGCAACTACTACCATGGTCTCCTGCAATCTTCGGCAGCTGACCCCAGCAAATACTGGAGCCAGATTAATGAAATCATGGGTAACACTAAGCCCTTGTCTCCCAAAGCAATGTTAATTAATAACTCTTTGCAACAATGCCCGGACGACAAGCAACGCCTTCAACTCGCTCACAGAGGTTCCCAAAAATCTTCCCTTCAGGACCCAAGGGCTCCCTTCCCTCTACTACAGGTTCTCCATATTCTCCTCCAGCCCTGGTGCTCTCATCAATCTCTCGCCTTGACGTTCTCAGGTTATTACAATCCATTCTTCTCCGTGGCAGCGCTGGACCGGATGGGATTGAACCTAGATTACTTAGACTTAGTGCCTCACTCCTAGCTACACCGGTTAATCGGCTTTTTTATTTGTCCATTAACGCCTCCACAGTGCCTTTGGCATGGTAATCTGCCAGGATCATTTCTGTCTTCAAGAAAGGAGACCCTAAAATCCTGTCCAATTATCGCCCCATCACACTTCTGCCTACCCTTTGTAAGACAATGGAAAAACATATTCATCGCTAGATCTCTGCCCATTTATCAAACTTCAATCTTCAGTCTCCAGCTCAACATGGTTTCCGGACTGAGCACAGCACCACAACAGCACTCACCCTGCTCACTAGTAAGGTCAAGTCGAACATGGACGCTGGCCTACTTACCGGGGCTGTGTTCATTGACCTCACAAAAGCCTTTGATCTGGTTAATCACCCTCTGCTCGTATACAAAATGCAATCTATTGGTGCCTCTGGTCCCACCTTATATTGAATCAGTAGCTACCTCTCAAACCGTTCCCAATCCATCTCCTTCAACAAAGTCCTCTCATCCCTGGCTCCCATCTCCTGTGGAATCCCGCAAGGATCCATTCTTGGACCCTTGCTTTTTTCCATTTTTGTCAATGATTGCCCCTCACCCTTTGCCAACTGCGACTCCATCATGTATGCTGATGACTTGGTGCTCTACTCGGCCGCTCGCTCTATAGCTGACCTTAATGCTCACCTCTCATCTGCATTCCATGGGGTCCATGCCTAGGGCTACTTCAGCCCTCTTTGAGCCTGCACAGACATCTAAATTCACAAGGAGTGCCTCCAGGACTGTTCTAACTGTTCCCTTCAAATGAACCACCCTTGGCCAAAGATCCCTCTCCAACTGTGGGTTAAAATGGTTCAATGATCTGCCTGCAGACCTTGCCAACTCCCCCAGACTTGGCTACTTTAAAAATGGGCTTCAATCTCTTCTTGCCAGCAAATCTGACTGCCAGTGTTTCTGTTAACCCATGGCTTCTGACAGTGGTTCTCACACCCGTCAAACGCTACCCTCTCTCACTCCCACCCTCCTGTTCCACAACTGCATACTTCCCCCTCCCACCTTCCACCATCTACAACCTCCCCTTGACAAAGCCTCACCTTGGCTGCTAAAACATGCATTTCTGCAGATTGGGAGCACCCCATCTGAACTGTAACATGATTGTTAAACACTGTACTGCACTTAATTAGTGCTGCATTAATATGTTTCTCTGGAAGTGTGGTCCTGTTTCTCCTTACTCCTTGTACCCTGCTTAATGTTGTAACTGCACACTAATACCACTTGTTAGTTGATGTCTTTCTGTTCTGCAATGTTTCATCACCTGTAAATGTCTTGTATTCCTTGTTGACTTGGAGCCTTTGTAGCGACCCCGGCTCAAAGGTATTAATCCGAATTTGAAATAAATAAAAAAAAAATTCCAAACGACTCAATCATGGCTCCAATCCAGCTCACTGATCCTCAATCTACCTAAGACACAGGCGATGCTCTTTGGGTCAGCAAGAAAGGTTCATGCCATGACCCCCAAGCTTTGTGTACACTGCCGTGAAGGGTCTGTTATCCAGTCCACTGACTCCCTAAAGTACCTCGGAGTGACACTGGATCCTGCTCTTGATTTCTCTTCTCATTTAAATGAGGTTTGTAGATCTGTCAACATTAAGATTGGTGCCGCTTACCGAGTGCGTCACTCCCTAACCCCTGCTGCAAGGATCTCGGTAGCTAGAGAAGTCTTGCTTCCTAGGTTTCTGTATGCCCTCCCTATATTTTCCAACTCAAATGCTGGTATTCTCCACAAGTGGGCTACCACCTATAATAACATTTGCAGATTCGCTCTGTCGGCCCCTTGACTGACTCACCACTGTCTACTGTTCTTCTCCCTCCACTGGCTGTCCCCCACAAATATGTGCTTATACACTCTGGGCTGCTTCGCGGACACCATGTCCCGACCACCCGCCTCGACAGCATTGGGGCAATGCTCACCCCGGTGTCTCACTCATGCCATCTGAGATCTCTAACTCCTCTTCACTCTCTGTCCCGCACTGTTCTACAAAAATGGGAGAGCAAGCTTTTACTCACTTTGCTCCCAAATTCTGGAACTCCCTACCCCCCCCCAGGCTTACTGTAAATGCTCTTCCTCTCACTCCTCCTTCAAATCTGCACTTTTCTCCCACCTACTTGCACTTGATTCTTGTGAATGTACTTAACCCCTTCCCTCTTTTACTGCCTTCTATGGGCTAGCTTACTGATTGTCACTGTAATAATTGATTGCGTTGTATTGTGTCACTGTTTATAAATTATTGCTTTGTCTTGTTTCCCATTCCCTCCTGCCTTCCATCCCTGCATGGATGGCTACTGCTAAATGTATGTTTCTGATTTCCCTACTATCCCTGTGAGGATATCCATGGGTTTCTGTATTATCTACTGCTTGGTACCTTTATCTCTGTCCTGTTTTTGTAAAACCGTATACTGTACTGTCCCAGGTGGGTAGCGTGAAAATAGGCGGGTTTTGCCTGATGCACCTACCTGGTCAACAAAGCTAATAAATAAATAAATAAAAACACATTTTCACAGTACTATACACTATAAAAAATACAGGATGAGCAACTCTATGCACAACCAGTGTATTTTACCACCTCAGATTCTGATTCCTATGGACCCTTTCGAGCTTCACTCATGAGTTCAGAGGGTATCAGAATCCTCTGTGGCAGAACACACTGGTTCTGCATAGTAGCCCATCCAGTATTTTCTATATTCTTTGTATGAATCAAATTTCAAAGTGATTAATCCAGATTCTTAAATACTTGTACTCTGTTCCTTGACTTAAATATTCCTCATTACTAGTTTTGACCCTTCATTCCAGGGATTTATTTAACTCTAAAATTGATTAGTTTTGCTCATAAAAGTGCCAAATCTTTGTGAAAATGCATAGCTCTTGCCTCACTGTGTTTAACAAACATAGCACTCTAGAAAATCTATATAAATACTTTCTGTACAGTTAGTATCGTCCCAAGACAAAAACTGCTAATCAATTATTTAAAACCCTGCATTCTGTTATTCAGTTGAGGGGGGCATCATTTGAGATTTTTTGTGGTTCACTGCCAATCTGGAATTATTGAAAGAACAGCTACGTACTTACCATAACAGTAGATCTTCAAAAGAATCTCTTTTATCAGGCCACACCTTTGGAACTATAGCCACCAGGCATTAGGAACACACAGAAACCTTTGTAAGCAGTCACCAGAGGCCACCCATGACGACGTCCAATATCAGAGAAACGTGGGCAGCCCCTCCACTCCTAGTTCCCCGCTGGAGATCATGCTCAGAGGAACTCCTTGTAGGGAACCAGGAGAAATCCCAGCACTCCAAATATCATTTGAGACAGGGTGCAGGAAAAGGTAGCAATGGAGACAGCAGTACCAGTATCCTTTGTTGCAACCCTTATGGCGGAAGGAGGGTGGGACAGCATGGCCTGATGAAAGAGAGTCTCTCGATCTACTGTTACAGTAAGTATGTAATTGTTCTATCTTCTTTGAGGATCTGTCTTTCATCAGGCCACACCTTTGGAATGAGTCCCAAACAGTACCAAAAGCCAAAGGTTTGGGCATCTGGAGCCTATAGGCTTATGATAGTAGGCCTTGTAGCACAGCTAGACCAAACCCAGCTTGTCTACCAGAGATAATGTCCAGACTGTAGTGCATAGTGAAGGTGTGGACAGTACTCCAGGTTGCAACTGCACAGATCTCTGCAGAAGAAATATTCCTAAAATAAACTACTGAAGTGACCATGCCTTTGTGGAATGACCATGAACCACACCAGGAAGTTCCTTACAATACTTCCTGTAACAGAAATGTACGATGTGCTAGCCATTTGGACAAGCACAGTTTAGACACTGAGGTGCCCTCTCTCCCAGGGGCTTAATGCAACAAAAAGCTGCAAGGACTTCCTTCCTGCAGTCCTTTGTACAGTGTGTACAGTACCCGAGTTTTCTATGCATATACTAACATACTAATTGCCAGCAGATTAGGCCTTATGGTCTATCGAGTCTGCTCGAACCTCAGATCCCTAGTTGGGTGCCGAGGCCTTCCCACCTTGTATTCCAGAAACCCTATCATCCATCCCCACCCCGGGCCAGGCCATCATCTGATACATCCACTTTCTGTGTCTGTCCCACCCTCTCTTGAAGCCCTCCACTATGGATCTCTGAACCAGCTTGCCAGGCAGCGCATTCCAAGGGTCCACCACACTCTCAGTGAAAAACCTCCTCCTCTTTTCCCACCTCACCCTTCCACCTTCCAACTTCAAACCATGTCCTCTGGTGATACCTCCCTGCTCTAAGGTATGGATCAATGCCTCCCCTGGATTGGCATGCTCTGGATAATACACTGGTAGGTTGATGGCTTGATTTAAGGTAAACTCAGACACCATCTTTGGTAGAACTTTAGGATTAGTACGCAAAGACACCCTGTCTTTGTGGAAAATCAAATGAAGCTCACATATTAGAGCCTGCAGCTCTCAAATCCTTTGAGCAGAAGTGACTGCAACTAAAAATAATGCTTTCCAAGAAAGAAAGAATAAGCTAAAAGATGCAGCTGGCTCAAAAATCAGCCAAAGTCAGCCTTTCCAAAATAAAATTCAAGTCCCAGTCTGGGACTGGATTATGACTAGGATGCTTTATTGAAGCAGCCCATAAAGCAAACTGCTTCCATTTTATGGAGCAAATATGTCTGGTGGACAGTTTTCTAGCAGCCACCAGAACATCCGTCACTTTCTGTAACACCCCAAAGCGAGCTAAGGGTATGCAAGTACGTAAAAATTTATTTAGTTAGGCGCCCAATCCCTGGGGCTTTGGGGGCCATACAGAATACACAGTTTAAGCAGGATCACAGTTTAAATAATCAGCAAAATAAATTGTAAAAGATATTAAATACATCAGGCATTAAGAAGGTGGGTCTTTAGGCCCCACCTAAACACCTCCACTATAGGGACCTCCCTCAGAGGACCAGGCTGGCCACCCCAAATGAACTATCACCTGAGGTTTTCAGCCCAGTTCTCGGAACCGCCAGGAGGCCCTGGGTGGAGTAATGGAGGGAGCGAGCCAGGATGGCAGTGGTAAGGAGGTCTGACAGTTAGCCAGGGCCCAATCCATATAGGGTCTTATAGGTGAGCAAGCCCACCTTGAAGAGAACCCGCCACCTGACCGGCAGTCAGTGCAGACCCCGTGACCACAGTCACATGACAGGACCTTGATAATCCTGTCAGCAGCCGAGCTACTGCATTCTGCACTAGCTGCAGCTGGTGGAGGATCCCTCCACCGACCCGGGTATACAGCATTACTGTGGTCGAGTCTTGATGTCACAAAGTCGTACACCAGTGATGGCAGATCCTCAGGTGGAATTAGGGGTTTAATCCGGGTGATGTTCCTCAGATAGTAAAAACTACTTTTGAAGACAGTTGATACCTGAGCCTCAAATGTCAGCCTGTCGTCAAGGACCATGTCGTTTTCTCACCCTAGAGGACGCCATCAATGGTGTTGACCCCAGGACCAAGCCTGTTGTTGTCCCGGAGGCGTCCCCATCACGCCCAGGCTCAATCACCAGAACCTCCATCTTGTCTGGGTTAAGTCTCGACCAGTCAGAGTTTATCCAATCCTAGATCTCAGCAAGGCATTTATTCAGCACTTCTACAGCACCACTTGTCCCTGGTGCAAAGGACATGTACAACTGAGCATCATCTGCATAGCAGTGAAAACTCAAGCTGTACTGTCTGATGATCCTCCCCAAAGGCAGCATCTACACTAAGAACAGCATCGGTGACAGGATCGAGCCCTGAGGAACTCCACAGGTCAGAGGCAGAGGGAAGGAGGAGAAATTCCCCATCCCAACCCTCTGCCTCCTACCTGAGGGAAAGGACTCGAACCAGTTGATGACAACACCAGTGAGTCCACAAAACTCTCTAAGGTGATCCAACAACACAATACGGTCCACGGTATCAAATGCTGATGACAGATTGAGGAGAATGAGAATTGACCACTCTTCTCGGTCTCTTGCCATGAGGAGGTCATTATACACCAGACTAGTGCTGTCTCTGTGCTGTGCCTTGCCCTAAACCCGGACTGGAATGGCTCGTAGATGTCACAGGTCTCTGGGTGTTCCTCGAGCTGCAGAGCCACTATCTTCTTAACAACCTTCCCTAAAAATGGGAGGTTGGAGAATGGTCTATAATTCGCTAGGACATCGGCGTCAAGAGATGTTTTTTTCAGAAGAGGCTTCACCAGTGCCTCCTTCAAATCATCGGGGACGACCCCCCCTCAGAAAGCGAACACTCGATTATCCCAGTGAACACTGGACCAATAACCTCAATGCATCCTACTAGGAGATGTGTTGGCCAGGGTCCAGTTCACAGTAAGTGGGCCGCAGCTTCAGACTCACCTTGGAGACCTCAGCCACCCCCACTGGTCAAAACTCTGCCCAGACAACAGGAGTGCCCCGCTACACCCAGACCGCACCCTCTGGGTCTGGTCCAAACCTACTGACCTGGACCCCACACTGCCACATATTCAAAGCGACCTGGTAGAACCCACTGAAAGTACGAAGACGACGTTATGCATGCAGATGCAGGGACTTCAATTCCAGTGGGACTAGGGTTCCCTGTTCCTGTGACAGTAGACGCTTTCTCAGGGGCAGAGGTACTGGGGATTTCACTGCCAACTGTTGCAGCAGAGAATACCATATCTGCGGAGGTCATATGAGAGCAGCGAGTATTAGAGTTGCCCCCTACATCTTCAGCTTGACTAGTATTCTCCAGATTAGCGAGAAGGTATACAGAAGCTTCCCTTTCCAGGAGAAGGACAACACGTCTCGCCAAAAAACCTCCAGGCCCTGGACGACCCCATCCTTCAAACAGTTCACTGATCACTGAGGTCTGCAGTTCCCACTCATGCATCCTGGACTGTGACCTGCTTAGTTTTTCTGCCAAGATGTTCTGGGTGCCTGAAACATGTACTGCTGATAGTCCTATACTGTTCCAGAGCCCAGTACAAAACTCTCATTGCTTCCCTGCGCAATGGATAAGAATGAGTCCCCCCTTGCTTGTTGATGAAATGCACTACACTGACACTGTCCATCTGTATTAACAGAGGACCTGGGGACAAATGGTTCTGGAAGGTCTGGAGTCCATATAGGACCACTCTCATTTTCAGAACATTTATATGTAAAGTGTGCTCCACCTGGTTCCACGTGCCTTATCTCTGCAGAGGTCCCAGGTGGGCTCCCCATCCTGATCCCGAAGCATCTGTGGAGAGGATCTGATGTGGGGTAGGAATCAAGAGTGGGACACCTTTGAGCAGGTTGTTGCGTTCCATTTACCACTGGAGTGCTTTGCGCAAGGGGGATGTGACTACAACCCTCTGTTCTAGAATCGTCTGTCAACTGGTCCCAGGTCCCACTGTACTCTCAGGGTCCACTGTGGGATCTGAATGTGCAACCTGGACAGTGGCACAGTAACAGTGGCAGCTGCCATTAGTTGCAGCAGGTGGAGAAACGTTTTTGCCAAGATATAATGGCTGTCATGCACCAACTATGCTTGGGAAATCAATCATTCTGCCCTGTCCAGAGGCAGGAATGCCAAAACCTGGGCTGTATCCAGAACTGCTCCTATGTACTGTAGTCTTTGGCAGGGTGACAGAACAGACTTAGGTATGATGACTGTCACCCCCAGAGCATCGAAAATCTGTCTGGTTTGAGCTAAGATCTGCAACAGCTGGTCCCTGGAGTGGGCTTTTAATTGCCAGTCGTCCAGGTAAGGCAAACATACAGACCTTCCTGTGAAGGTCTGCAGCCACCACAGCCAAGCATTTGGTAAAGACTCATGGCACAGAAGAGAAGCCAAAAGGCTACACTGTGAATTTGTAATGTTCCCCTGAAACAGGAACCTCAGATATTTTCTGTGAGGTTTCCAGATTTTGATATGGAAGTATGCATCCCTTATATCGAGGAACAAATCCAGTCCCTATTTGCAATAGGGGAAGGAGACCCTACAGACTGACTATCTGTAACTTCTTGTATTCTGTGAAGAAGTTCAGCTCTTAGATCTAGAACAGACCGCAGATCCCCTGATCACTTTGGGATGAGGAAGTATCTGGAATAAAAACCTGTGTTCCACTGTTCTAGAGGTACAGGTCTAGTGCCTGTTTTTGAAGCAAGGTCTGTAATTCCTCTAGGAAAAGGGATGTGTGCCATAGCGGGTATGTTGTCACCACTGATGGGTGTTCTGGAGGGTTGTCCAGAAGCTCCAGATCATGACCCTACCCTATAATCTCCAAAACCTATGCATCTGTAGTCACCTCCCTCCATTAGTCCAAGTGGAAGGATAGGCGATTACCTACAACCACCCCTGGCTGAGTGGCTGAGGGGCATATAAAGAGTCATGCTGATCCCGTGGGGGTGGAGCCACTGGCCCCACCTCTTGGTGCTTTTGAATTGGCATCTGAGGTTGTGGTGGAACTGGCAAGACCCCTATACCTCTGCCTCTTCCCTAGGCGAGGTGCTGCCCCCTGACAGCAGATGGGTGAAAGCTACCTCTGTTCCTACCCCTGGGTTGTGTATGGTACAAGGAGTGCACTGACTTCAGAGTCTTGCCAGATGATTGAAGATTTTTCAAAGCATCTTCTATCTCTTGGCCAAACATGTTCTGTCCTCTGAATGGAGCATTCAGAACTGTCTGCTGCATATCAGTTGCAAAGCCGGCTACTCTAAGGCCAGAGTAGCACCTGAGATATTTGACAGAAGCAGCAGCCCTGGCAGAGGCATCAGAAATATCATATGTTGTGTGGATCAAATGCTTTCTTACATCAGCACCAGCAGTAAGAGTGGACTCATTAACTTCTGTTTATTAGATCCCTCAGGCAAGCTTGTGCAGCAGTCTTAGTCTTCCTCCAGAGGGTGTTCTGATATTTTATCAGTGGGCCTGGTAATTAGCAATACACAGGCCCAGTGAGGCAGAGGCATACATGTGCTTGCTCATAATGTCCAACCTCCGGGATTCTTTATCAGGAGGAAGGGAACTCAGGTGACTAGGTGCCTTGTATCTGCCACGGCAGCTGTGATCACGACTGAGTCTGTCTCAGGCTGGTTGACATAAAGGGCTTTCCAGAAAGCATAGAATATGTTTTGTCTGCCTTTCTGGGCACAGCTATATTGTTTTGCTTATGCCAGGCTGCCTATGGCACCCTCCAAGGCTGGGAATTCAGTCTCTATCCCACCAGCCGATTTATCATACCCTGAATGAGAATGGAAGCCAGTTTCATCTGAATCCTAGGAATCCAGATACAGCGTCGACTGCCCATATCACCCTCGACCAGCCAGGGGTAACAGTGACCAGAGATGCCAGGGAAGCCGGTGTCTGGTCTAGCTTTCTTAGAAGGAGCCCCTCCACAGGCTGCTTGCGTGAGGGTCCACAGAATCAGTGGAGAGACCAGTTTAGGCCGAACCGGAGGTTCAGGCCTGTAAGGAGGAACCAACAGTCAACCAGAGAATTAGAACGCCTGGGAGGCGAGAGCCAAGTAATGGCTGGGGTAGGCTTGTGCCGGACAGAATCAGTGTTGCCACATGAGGTCCTCAGCACCACCAGAGCTTCTGCTGGAATCTCTCCTCATCTGGGGACAAACGAGGACAACCACGATGGCGCTGCACTCTTTTAGCGCACTTATGGCCTTCCTCGGCCTTTCAGACAAGGAGTCTGAGACCCGATCGATATCAGACGGGCCGACTCGGTCACTCGAGACACCGTGGGACCAGTGACTTCCGGGGTCAGGGGACCACTTCCTCAGCAGGATTCCCAGCAGGCTGGGTCTCCTCGTTCGGGAAAGCAAGGACTGCAGCCCAAGTGAGGGAGTCATCGACTGGAGTCGGCGACAAAGGGTCGATTGGGTCGAGAATTATCTCAACGTCATCGATCAACACTTCGGTTGACTGGCCAGATGGCAAAGCTGAGAGAGGTGATTTCGACCGAGGTCGAAATGGCCAGTTCCTGGGACAGAGATCTCTCCTGATCCCAAGAGCATCTGTGTCGAGACGAAGACAGTCCCGGGTCCTTCTCCCGCTTATGGGACCGAGAGGAGTGCATGCCTGCAGGATTCTCACCCATAGTCGGGAGAGATCAGCACAACTCTCGGAAGGAACCTGAGAAGGTGAAGCCCAGGTTGAGTGGAGCAAAGCAGCTCTGAGAGGAAGAGTCCACAGTCCAAACCGCTTCCTCCTCGAAGGCTTGCATGTGCTTCAATTGCTCGGCGGATCACGCAGACGTGGAAACTACCCACTGGGCCTCCTTGGATTTCGCTGGCTGGTTCCGCTTTTCAGACCTCCCGAGCTTAAGGCATGGTGAGACGGTCATTGAAGACATTAGGGATGGAAAGTGGCAAAACTTCGAGACAATGTGGGTGTCATGGCTGACACCCAAACAGTAAACGCACGTAGCATGGGGGTCAGTGTGCAACATCTTCTGGCTGCAGGAATACCGTTGAAATCTGGGGAAAGACTTGTCTTTCATGATAGAGAAAAAACGATCGCAATTGCAAACGCAAACAAGGTGAATTTTTGGAATAACAAAAGATTTTGAAGCCAGGGCCTACAAAATGCGAATGCACGAAGGAGGCAACCTGAATCTTCCAGTGGAAAGGAAGCTCTACCGTCATGGGGTGGAGCTGAGGGTTATACCACTCAGGTGGGTGGAGGAGCCAGCTTGAAGACTTTCCAGCTGATTTAATAGGAAAGGGGACACTGTCAAGAAGTGTGGATGAACAACATATCCACGTTCCTAGAAGTGAAAATTATGTACTCACTGTAATTCTTGATCTTCAAGAATATCTTTCTCCACTTATCCACACTTCTGGGTCTGTGCCGGAGGTACCAGAACCCCACAGAAGCAAAATGTTTTGCAGCTAAGAGCTAGGGGTCCAACGTTGGTGACGGCATCTTCCACAAGATACATGTATGATGTAGTGTTTGTGGACTGGCCTGTAACCGATGCTAGTCCCCTGCCTTATTAAGTTCTGTTTTTTCCCGCCACTGAGGCAACACAGTGGGAGTGCTTCAGAATTTGCAACTGGGTCACGCCTCAGATCCAACAGTGGGAGTAAGTGGTGAAGACTGATTCTTGGAAGATTAACAAACAGATACAGCCAGAAAACTTCAGAAAGACCTGAGGAACTCAACAGCAGGAGGGACTGGGTGCACACATACAATTATCATTTAACTTGGGAGACATAGGTTCAGATCAACACTGGGTTTCAAATGAGATTAATCTAGTGGTCTCAAATCAGTGCAAAGCCATCACGTGAAAGTTGGCGCACAAGGGTAGCCCACTCAAAAAGGGCGCAGTCATAGAGGCTGGATCATCTCTGAACCCCAGAAAATGTTTTTTTTTTTTTAATTTTACAACTGTTCTCACTAGGAAAGCTCCAATTAAACTCATGTTTGTATTTTCAAGGAGGTCCGGGGTGTGGGGGTGGTTCTCTTCTACTCTGATATGAGAAACTTTAGCATAGTACCATTGGATGCTTGCGTATTACATACTTTAGCATCAGGATACAGAGGGCTTCCATCTTCATAAACATTTTTTTTAGCTTTTTATGTTTCTGAGCATAAATTCCTCCATAATAAAATTAAAGAACAATACGGCAAAAGCTATGACAGTGCAAAAACCTGAATACAACAGTCGGCACTACTGGAGGCCACATGCTATACTGACAAACACATAAGAAGCAAGGAAAAGTCTTGCAAAGGATCCCTTTGCCAAGCATGAGTGTGGGCTGCAGCTTTACTCTGTTTAACTGTGGGATGCATGTTCATTCTTACTTTTGCTGAGTTCTGTATCCACTGGTCCGGTGACAGCTGGTGCCATGCTGGTCGGCTGGATAATCTTTTTCTCTCCTACTGCTGTGCCAAACTGTGGTGGTGGTGGTGGGGGCAACCAAGGAGACTGCTGGCTATCCACCTCCTCAGAACTAATTGTTAACTTCACTGTTGTCTTTGCCTTCTTCAGCAGGCTGATAACCTACACCAATGAATCAAAGAATTAATGTATTTATTTATTTAAATTTGTTAACAGTGTAAGGAGCACTAAACCAAAGACCCTTTTTTCAGCCTCGGTGCGGGCCAGAAACATACAAAGGATGGTAATACACAGCATCACTGATGTGAACATGATACATACTAACAAAATCAGCAACAGTTACTAGCCTTGAATAAATACTGATGCAGTTCAAATCAGAATGAGTTCGCAGAAATAATATTACGCAAGGCAACACATTCTAAAAACCCAGAGCAGCCATAGAGAAGGCCTTAGAGACCATTTTTGTTTTACACAAAGGAGTAACTTAACTGTAAACACTCAGATAATCTAAGAGCAGTATCCAAATGCAAAAAGAACAGTCATGTACTCATCGTAACAGCAGATCTTCGAGAAAATCTCTTTCATCAGGCCACACCTATGGAACTAGGACCATATGGAAACTTTTGCAAACAGTCCACTAGGGGCCGCCCACTATGATGTCAGATTTTGGCTCTTCCACATAAATGTGGGCTGTCCCATCCCTCTTCAGTTCCCCTCCAGAGATCATGCTCGGAGGACCTCCCTGTAGGGAACCAAGAGAGAACCTAGGGCTCTGCGGACCAGGTGAGGCAGAGAGCAGCAGACAGACCCTCATGGAGAAGGAGATAGCACTCATCAGGGTCTCTGGATCCCATAGGGGGTATGGAGGGAAGAACAGCATGGGCTGATGAAAGATTCTCTTGAAGATCAACTGTTACGGTGAGTATGCAACTGTTCTATCTTCTTCAAGGATATCTCTTTCATCCCATACCTATGGAGCAGTACCAAGCAGTACTGACCATCAACAGTCCGGTTGGCAGGAGCCTACAGACCTAAGAAAGTAGACCTTGGAGCAAAGCTAGGCCAAAGCCAGCCCTTTTTAGAAGGCAGTGTCCAGATTGTAGTGTTCAATGAAGGTGTGGACAGTACTCCAGCTGGCAGCTGCACAAATTTTAGCAGCAGATACATTTCTGAAACAAGCAACAGATGTGGTCAAGCCTCTAGTGGAATGACCATGAACAACCCCAGGAAGTTCCTTACTGTCCTTCCTGTAACAAAAAGTTAATACAGTCTGTTAAGCATTTGGACAGGCACTGTTTGGAAACTGGAGCACCATCTTCCCCAGGGGCAAATGAAACAAAAAGCTGTGATGACTTCCTGCAGTCCTTCATGCGGTGTATATAGTATGTGAGTACGTCGTACATCTAAAGTACGGAGCAATGTTTCCCCCAGCTTGGCATGCTCAGGAAAATAAACTGGCAGGTGGATGATTTGACTTAAATCAAACACCACATTTGGTAAAAACTTAGGATTAGTATGCAAAGACACCCTATCTTTGTGGAAAATCAAAAAGCGGCACAGACATTAATGTAGTTCTGCCATTATTTCCCTCGCTCACCTGCCAGAAACTCTCTGATTTTCTCTATCCCGATCCAGTAACTCTGCCCTCTACCCAGCTCTGTTGTTTTCTCTAGCCCGATCCGGTAACTCTGTACCTCTATCCAGCGCTTGGACCCGCTAGCGTAACTGTCTCTCCATGCCTTTGTCTAACCCTGGCGCCAAAAGCCAGACTCCCCTTGCTGCTCTCTGTCCTCTGCCTGTCCACTCCCTCCTACTTCTCACCTCACTCCCCAAACAACTGTTCTTTCAGCTAGGCACTCCCACAGATTTAGCCAGGCTTTGTGCTTAGTGATTTATCCCTGGCCTCTCGCTCTTTCCCCTTCATTCCAGATTTTGGCCTCGCCCTGAAGGCCACGAGCTCTACACTGCAAGCCCGCTCAGAACTCAGGTACGGTGTGAAATCCTGGAGGAGCTCAGCTTGAAAGCCATTAATTCTATTGGCTCGCAAGGCTGTGAAGTAGCTCCACACTGGCTAACTCCTCTCTTTATTACCGACTACCTAGGCGCCATTTTCAAACTGGGGTTTTGATTTTTCTTTAACCTGGGCACTGTTTCTCTGATTTTATCTTCTGCCCACCCACCCCGGCCGTGACCTCTATTAAATACTCTTTCTTCCCATCTGGTACCGCCCTCTAATCCCTTCCTCTGCCTACCGATTCCTCACCAGTGGACAGCCCTTAAAGTAGTAGACACACTTTATAGTGCTCTCCTATATCAGTGGACTACCTTGCTCACTCCCTGTGCATACTATAGGCCAGTGAGCCTCACACTAATTGTGGGGAAGCTCATGAAGACCATCCTAAAAGAAAAGCTGGTCATCTTCTTGGAGGAAAACAGTCTCCCGGGTGGTCAGCAGCATGGTTTTGTCGTGGGCAGATCCTGCCAGACCAACCTTGTAGAGTACTATGACTACGTGACACAGGAACTGGACAAGGGCCATGCAGTGAATGTCCTGTATTTGGATTTCAGCAAAGCCTTTGATTCAGTGCCACATGGGAGGTTGGAGGGAAGCTGGAATATGCGGGGGCGGGACCAAAAATGGTGAAATGGATCAAGAACTGGCTAAAGGGAAGGCAGCAAAGGGTGGTAGTGGGTGGGGAACTTTCGTTACTGAGAGCAGTGACGGGCGGGGTACCACAGGGCTCTGCACTGGGACCGGTGCTGTTTGGGATATTTATTGCTATCTCACACGGGATCCGGAGCAAGATCAGCCTGTTCGCAGACAATACCAAAATGGGAGCTGTGGTAGAAGACACCGAGGAGTGGAAGGGTCTGCAGAAGGACCTGGCTAAGCTGCAGAAGTGGGCGGAAACATAGCAGTTGGGGTTCAATGCCAAGAAGTGCAAGATTCTGCACTTCAGAGCCAGGAACCAGGGGACAGTTTATCACCTGAATGGGGTATAGTTGGGAAGCGCCACAGAGAAGGACCTAGGTTTGATCATAACGGGAAGCATGAACAACTCTGCTCAGTGCAGGAAAGTGGCAGCAAAAGCCAACAAAATGCTGGGGTGTATAGCAGTCATCTCCTCCAAGGAGGTGGTTATGCTGTCCCTGTACACGGTCATTAGGGCAAGCCCACCTGGGTACTCAGCAGTACTGGCACCCATTTTCTTTTTCTCTTTTTCCTGCCCACAGCTGCTGGCACATTGGCCCGGTCACGGACCCGAGCCCACACATCCATTCGGCCGCGGCTCCCCCGTCACCCCCGGCTCCCCCCCCCCCCAAAGGTGGGGTTGCGGCACCTGGGCTAATGCTGCAATTGTGGGACTTGAATCGGGAGCCAGCCTGGAAACTAATCAGGGCCAGGGGCGGACTTCATTCATGGTGGCCGCGAGCTGATTTTCTAGGTTCTCCAGGGGTGGGGACGTGCAATGATGTCCAGCGTTCACCCTGCCCCTCTCTTGAGATTTTGGCGCTGGCGCTTGTGATTCCCCCCAGCCTTTGCCAGGAGTCATACGCGCGACAGGCACTCTCCCCAACCCTCCCCCCGGAGAAGGAGAGCAGCCCTGAGGGCACTCCATCTTCCTCCCCTGGCCGGCCCTCCTGCACCCCGGGTCCATTCCGTAACCCGGGTCGCTGGCGTTGCAAGCGGAAATCCAACCGCTGCACCAATTGCCCAGTCTGGCGCCCATTTCTGAAGAAGGACATCAGATTATTGGAAGGGGCGCAGCGCAGAGCTACAAAGATTATCCAGATACTGGGGAGCAAGCCCTATGAGGACAGGCTGAGAGAGTTAGGTATGTATTCACTGAAGGAGAGGAGACATAGGGGGGATATGATTGAGAGCTGTAAGTACCTGAAGGGGATAAACAAGACTAACACAAAGGGGATTTTCCAGTGGAGAAGGGGGAGGGGCATGAGAGGGTATAGACTGAGGTAGGAGGGAAGTAAGGAGACATTTTTTCACAGAGTGAGTGGTGGACAAGTGGAACACCTTACCAGAAGAGGTGATGTCCTGTAAGATGGTGGGCAGTTTCAATAGGGGTTGGGACAGGGTAAGGGGACGGAATACTGTGATGGGGGAGGGGCAGCTGCGAGATAAGGGGCTAAGCTGCACATTCCAGCAAACTCGATAGATATTGAGGCCTGTTTCCGCTGGTAAATTCATATGTTCATATACAGCTAGGAGAACAAGAGTGAAAGATGTGTGTCCTCCTGTCTACTGATTTTTCATTATTTACCACCTTGTATAGTACCAGGCACAATTTCTAGTGCTCTCTTTTAATCAGCAGAATACCCTGCTCTGTACACCACCATGCTTTCTCCCATTGCAAACAGCTAGGATGTTCAAGTGTAAAGGAGTATATCGGAAGGCTCTTCCACAATACTCTATAAAATGGACCCCAAAGTGAGCATACATCACGTACCTAGAGGTATCCCATTACAATTTCTCCTACTCTTGGTGGGTGTCCTAGTACAAAAACACCTGGCCCACACCCGCTACCTTGACTATCTTATACATATCAGAAAGCCGACACAGTAGGAGACCTGCAGCACAGTGCCCCCCCCCATACTTGCTCCATGCTACAACCCTCATGGCCCCCAACTAACACAGGGACCTCAATCCCAGACATTTGGCTATTTCCTGGCCTTCACATTGTGGTTGGAATGCCGCCTACTACATGCTTCTCCCAGAACCTGCAGAGGTCAAAAGTAAAACACCACTTCCCAAAAATATGCAGAAAACTCATCTTTATCCTACTGCTGATGTCTGGAAACATCCACCCTAACCCAGGCCCCCAGACAACCCATACCCTGACCCCTGCACCCACTGGGTAACTGAAGATTGTGGCCATGAACATTGGTAGCCTCCTAGCCACGCTAACTCAGTTTGAGGCCTGAGTGGCACATAATCAGCCAGATGTCACTGCTTTGACCGAGACTGGGCTCACTGCGCGTACCTCCGACTCGGCAGTCTCATTACCCGGGTACAACCTGCATGGGTTGGACAGTTTAGAGAAGAAGGGGTGGGTGTTTAATCTAAGCACCTCGCACTACCCTGCAATTCCACGCAGTTCAACTGGCAAATACCAATAAGGACTGTGAATGCCTAGCAATAAAAATCTTGATAGGCAAGGGGTGCAAAGGCCTGACTGTTATGGCAGTCTACATCCCACCAGGACAGCAGCAGGCAGGGCTAGAAGCCTTTGCTAACTACTAAACCCAGGCCAGCCAGAACAAGGAAACTATCACTCTAGGAGATTTTAACTCTAACTGGCTAGCCAGTTCTGGCGCTGCAGAGATGTTGTATCGGGACTCTACCTAACGCAGATGATGAAGATCTGCACCTGAACAAACTACCATACGGGAACAAGCACTCTGATCAATTGGGTGCTAACTATACACCCCGAATGGCTAACAGATGTCAAAGGCACTCCCTGACACCCTCAGCGACCACTCATCTATCCAATGTGAGTGGTCGACTAAACAGGCCAAGCTTTCCCTAAGAATGGTGAGGAACAGAGTAATCAAAAATAGCTCTATAGTAGACTTTAGGAATCACCTTAAAGGGATAGACTGGAGCTTCCTTGACTCGTGCCCTCAGTTGACAATGCCCTGCAGCTCTTACTCAATCACTTCAATGCGGCAGCGGACAAGTTCGCCCCGTACCGCAAAAAGATGATTAAAGGAGGCAGCATGGACTGGGTCACCCCTCAACTTCTTGGGATGTTGCAGCAATAGGATCTCCTCTGGCACTGAGCCAGGGCAACAGGGACTACTATGGATGTCCAAAATTACAAAGAGGCCTGAAACAGGTGCACTTGCGCAATCTGGCAGGCCAAGGCTACGCACCACAAGAAACACAGGTTACTCACCTGTAACAGTACTTCTAGGAGTGGTATTTGTTGTTCATGCACACCTGTTGGCATGCCCCGTTCCCTTTAAATCTCGCTGGAAGGTCTAAAAGCTGGCTCCTCCTACCCACCCATGTGGCATATGCCTCGGCTTCGCTCCACGATGCCAGATCTTGCCTGCTGAAAACAAAGGTTGTGCGTCAAGCTGGGAGGTTGGTTGGTAGTGTGGATGAACATCGTATACCACTCCTAAAACTATTGTTACAGGTGAGTAAAAAAGGTTACTCACCTGTAACAGTAGTTCTAGGAGTGGTATATGTTGTTCATCCACACTGTTGGCATGTCCTTTCCTTTAAGAATCTTGCTGGAAGGTCTTTAAGCTGGCTCCTCCCACCCATCCAGGTGGTATAACCCTCAGCTCCACCCCATGATACCTGATGTTTACCCGCTGGAAGCCCAGGTTGTGCGTCAAAGCTAGGGAGGTCGAGTGGATTCATGTGGATGAACAACATATACCACTCCTAGAAAGTGCAGTTACGTAAAGTCTTACATTAACAGTAGATCTTCAAGGAATGTCTCTTGCAGTAGGTAATTACTTCTGGGAGTTTCCAGCAGAGGGTGCTGTCGCACAGCAGCTCTTCTAGCAGTTTTCAACAAGGACCACCCACACATGACATCTTCCTGTTTCTTATGTAAGTGTGGGTGGTCCCTGGTATCCTCAGTTCTCCCGCCGGATTCAGCTTGCAAAAACGAGGGCAGAGAGGAAGCCAAGGTACCAAGAAGTCCCAACCCTAAGTCATTGGAACAGAATCTGCTCTGTTAGAGAAGGAGGGTGAAGGAGGGCGGGATTGCACCAACAGCAAGAGACATTCCTTGAAAATCTACTGTTACGGTAAGACTTTACGTAACTGCACTATCTTCCACGGAATGGTCTCTTGCAGTAGGTAATTACTTCTGGGAGAATCCCCAGCAGTTATGTCCATATGGGAAGATAATTATGATAGGAGACCTTGCAGGACTGCATGGCCGAAGGCCGTCCTACGTTGTGAGGCAATATCAAGATTGTAATGCCTTGTGAAGGTATGGATTGTGGACCAGGTATTCACATTGCAGATATCTGAAATAGAGGCCTTTAAAGCAAGCCACAGTGATGGCCACAGCTCTAGTGGAATGGGCCTGGACAGGTCAGGTAAAGTCTTGTTGTATCTTTTGTAAAAAAGGTAATACAATTCGCCAACCATGAAAACAGGGATCATTTGGCAACAAGAAGCCCTTCTCTGCCAGAGGCAAAGGTGACAAACAATTGAGACGTTTTCCTAATCGACTTGGTATGATTAGTGTAGTAGCATAGGATACGATGGACATCTAAGATATGTAATAGATGTTCACCTGGATTGGAGTATTCTGGGTAGTATACTGGAAGCTTCAAGGACTGATTTAGAGTATGTTCGGAGACTACTTTAGGAAGGAAGGATGGGTTGGTACGAAGGACCACCCTGTCCTTGTGGAAAATCAAGTAAGGTTCCCTACACATGAGGCATGAAGCTCAAGAAATACTGGCTGAAGTAACAGCCACTAGAAACAATGTTTTCCATGAAAAGGAAGCGGAGATCACAGGGGCCGCTGGCTCAAAAGGTTCGAGGGTCAGTTTTTCTATAATGAAATTGAGATCCCACAGAGGAGTGGGTCTTCTAATAGGAGGCTAAATATGTATCATTCCTCTCAAAAATATATTGGCTAAATGATGTTGGTACAGAAGTTTGCCATCTAAAGGTTCATGGAATGCCGATATGGCAGTCAGGTGGACTTTGATGGAGAAGTAACTTAAGCCTGACTCTGATAATGAGGCCAGGTAATCTAAAACCTTCGTCAGTGGACAAGAGTAAGGGACCGACGAGCGAAAGGCAGACCATATGGAAAAGTGTTTCCATTTGGAATTATAAGTTTCTCTGGTTGCTGGTTTACGAAAAGCCAGGTGAATGTTGGCAACAGGAGGGGACACTTGGGAGTCTATTTATGAATGCATCATCAGGAGCCAAGCGTGAAGATGAAGGGTCTTCAGGGCTGGGGTACAGGAGGGATCTATGACACCAAGTCAGGAGGGCCGGTCTGACTGGCAACTGAATGGGTTCCCTTACTGACAGTTGTTGGAGTAGAGGTACCACAGTTGACGAGCCACATTGGTGCTATAAGAATCATGGTGGTCGGCTCCAGCTGAAGTTTCAGTACAGTCCGTTGTAAGAGAGGGATGGAGGGGAAGGCAGATAAGTAGAGTCCTGTCCAGGGTTGGGACAGGGCATCTATAGATTGTCCCTTGTTGCTCGGGTTAATGGAGAAATAACTGGGGAGCTGATGATTGACTGGGGAGGCAAACAGATCCAGCTGTGGAGTTCCCCATAGGTTGAATATTTCTTGGAGTACTTCTTTGTGAAGTGTCCATTCATGAGCAGGTGACCGACGACTTAGACTGCCTGCTAACTGATTGCACCATCCCGGTAGGTGGATGGCCGGTAGCGTTAGGTCTTGTCTGATGGCTTCCTGCCAGACTGCAAGGATCTCCATGCAGAAGATGCACGATTCTGTGCCCCCTTGCTTGTTGAGGTAAAACATCACTGCAGTGATGTCTGATTGAGTCAGCAATGGTCCTGGCTTGAGGTAGGGCTGGAATGCCTGAAGTGCTAGAAGGATCGCTTTCATCTCAAGGAGATTGATATGAGAGTGATGGGAAAAGGCGGTCCACCGGCCTTGGGTCTGATAAGGACCTAAGTGTGCGCAGCATCCAGCCAAGGAAGCATCCGAGGTTAACGTCTGCATAGGAGGGAGGGAGGGAGCGGAAAGGCATTCCTTGACACAAATTGGTTTTGATCGAACAATCTTTAGACATTCATTTTGTAATCCAATTTCTCATCGATGACTACTACACAGAAGTTGAACTAGCTGCTGCGTGAGCTGAAGACAGCAGGAAAATGAACTGAGGATGCCAGGGACCGCTTACACTTATATAGGAAGCAGGAAGATGATGTCATGTGTGAGCAGTCCCTGGTGAAAACTGCTAGAAGAGCAGTCATGCGACAGCGCCCTCTGCTGGAAACTCCCAGAAGTAATTACCTACTGCAGAGACCATTCCGTGGAAGATCTACTGTTACAAGCGAGTAACCTGTTTTTCTAAGGCGTGGATATGTTGCTTTAGCCACACTGTTTGGCAGACTACAAGCAGTTCTCCAAGAGGAGGGAGGCAAGGTGCACACCCCCTCTATACTGTACTTACTTGGGGAACAGAGACTGGAGAACTGAGGCCCCAAAACTAGCATCCTGGTGTGACTCTAGGTCGATGTGGTAGTGAGCAATGAATGTGTTTGCTGTCTTCCAGGTGGCAGCCCGACAGATTTCCTGGGTAGAGATGTCCCTGGAAGCAGCCACCGACACAGCAGTATGGCGGGTAGAATGAGCTCTTATCCCTATAGGAGGCTCTTTGCCCGCCAACTGGTAGCAGAGATCAATGCAGGATGTAATCCATCTACCAATCACCCGCTTGGCTGCAGGTCTGCCAGGTGCGGCTTCAGCGTAGGTGGCAAACAGCTGGCGAACCTCTCCTGAACTCGCGTGCCCTCGGTTCTCCTTATATTAAAGAAGTGCTCATCTCAGGTCCAGTATGGAGCCTGTGACTCGGCCTCAGGTGTAGTTCAGGTAGAACACAGGCAGAGTCAACACCTGGATGGAACTCAGACACCACCTTTGAAGGAATTCTGGGTGGGGGCGCAGGACAACCTTATCCCTGTGGAAGACCAGGTAAGGAGACTCCACTGAGAGCGCCTGGAGCTCCCCAGGCCTTCTGGTGGCTGTGATAGCCACCAGGAAGGTGGTTTTCCATGACAAATGTGACATTTCACATTTGTGCATCGGTTCGAATGGTTTGCCCATGAGCTTTGCCAGTACCAGCAGTAGATCCCACAAAGGTGAAGATTCATGCATCGGAGGGGATATGTGGTTGAGGCCTTTCAAGAAACGCCAGACCACCTTCTCCTGTGCCGTCTGCTGACCGGCCCACATCCGGTAAGCAGAGATGGCTGCCAGGTGCACCTTAAGGGTCGTGAGATCAAGACCCCCTTTGACAGGGACCAAAGGTAGCCTAGGATGCTAGCCATTGGACAGGACAAGGGTCCAGGCCATTACCGGACACCAAATGGAAAACCTTTTCCATTTGATGGCATAGCACCTCCTGGTCAACTCCTTTCTGAATGCTTCCACTACTGTGAGGGCATTCTCAGAAGACCAGAGCCTGGAACTCTAGTCGCTCAGGAACCACGCTGTCAGGTGCAGGAATTGAAGGTCCAGATGGAATACCTACCTCTGATTGACTGATAACAGGTCCAGGCATACTGGAAGATGCCTTGGAGGCCTGGAGCTGAAGAGATCTGGATACCAGAACTGGCAAGGCCAGTCTGGGGCTACCAGGATCACCTGTGCCTTGTCACTCCTGACCTTGAGGATCACCTTGTGAACCAAGGGAAGTGGAGGGAAGGCACAGAAGAGACCTGGGGTCCACGGCCTCGAGAAGGCATCCCCCTGCAGTAAGCCCTGCTGAGGAGGCGGGCATGAAACAGCCTCAGCTTGGTGTTCTCTCTGGAGGCAAACAGATCCAACTGAGGTTTGCCCCAGTGGGAGAACAGGCTGTGTACTACCTCTGGAGGGAGAGACCATTCGTGGGATGTCTCGCCCACACGGCTGAGAGCATCTGCCAGTTGGTTTGAGGCACCTGCCACATGAATGGCTAGGAGATCTGCCTCCAGTCGGTTCACAAGGGTCCAGATGCAGAGCACTTCCCTGCACAACAACTGAGAGTGCGTGTCACCCTGTTTGTTGAGGTAGTACATTGTCATGGTATTGTCCATCTGGACTTGCACCACTTGGCCCTGAAGGAGCGGAGAAAAGGCTAACAGTGTCAGTCTGACTGCTTTGAGCTCCAACAGTTTGATATGATATCGGGATTCATCGGGGGGTCCAGAACCCAAGGACTCTGTGGTTCCCCATGTGGGCTCCCCAGCCCGTAAGAGAGGCATCGATTGTGAGAATGACTGTCGGCTCAGGAAGGACAAATGAGATCCCTTCCTGCAAGTGTTTCAGGACGGTCCACCACTGGAGAGCGTCCCACATCTTCTGGGACACAGTGACCAGCTGGTCGAAGTGACCGTGACGTTGAATCCACTGGCTGGCCAGCTCCCACTGGAGGAGGCACATATGCCACCGGGCCCATTGGACCATGGTGGTGTAGACCGCTATGTAACTCAGAAGTCGCAGAAAGTCCCATGCAGGGTGCAACTGCCCAACCAGAAATGACTGGACGAAGGAGGAGAGAACCTCCACCCTGTCCCCCCGGGAGCCTAACTCTGGCTCAGCAAGAGTCTAGCTCTTCCCCAATGAAGCAAATCACCTGCGAGGGCACAAGTTCCGACTTTGCCTCGTTGACCAGGAGACCAAGGCTGAGGCAGGTGTGGAGGGCCAGATCCCCGGACCTCTCCACCTCCAGTCTGGAGGGATCCGCTATTAGCCAATCACTGAGATAGGGGTACACTCTGACCCCCTCGACACCGAAGATGGGCCGCCACCACTGCTATGCATTTGGTGAAGACCCTGGGGGCCGATGACAGGCCAAACGGCATGGCTTGGAACTCATAGAGGGTTCCCTCCACCCTGAAGTGGAGGAACATTCAGTGGGACAGATGGATTGGGACGGGAAAGAACACGTCCTGAAGATCCAGTGGGCAGAACCACATGTTCTGCTCGAGGGATGCTTTTGATCTGGGACAGAGTTACCATCCAAAACATGTGCGACCTCAGAAACTGATTCAGGTCATGTAGATCTAGAATGGGGTGCCAGCCCTCCTATCCGTTCGGGACCAGGAAGTACCTGGAAATGAACCCTGGGTTGACCAGTGGGTCCGCAACTCTGAGTTAAGCAGCGTCGTCTCTGAGAGTCGACTGAGTATGGCGGATACCTTTTCCTCCCCTGAGGCGTGGGCTCAGCTTGGGGTACTGCTCGAATGCCAGAGGCAGACCACCTCCAGAACCCACTTGTCCATGTAACAGCGGACCAGGTGGAAAGGAAGTGGCGGAGCCGGACCCCCATTGGAAGACTCAGAGTGGCTGTGGTGGGTATGGGGGTGGCTGCCCCATCCTGTCACTGCACAGGCTTGGAGGATGAAGAGCCGGCAGCGGGGCTTCCAGAACCTCTACCTCTGGGCTTATGGTTCACTGAAGCCCTGGACTTGGGCTGAGGGCACCAAGACTGGGCCTGCTGCTGCTGCCTAGTTTGATACTGGGGCTGCTTGGCCGCAGGGGCAGAAAGTCGAAAGGGCTTCTTCTTCTGTGGTTTCTTAGAACCCTGGGATTCTTTTTGGGCAAAAGTAATGGAGTCCAAGGTGGTGCTGGACTTCTCTATACGCTGAAGGTGACCCTCGACTCCTTGATTGGACAAGTTGGTACACAAGAAAGGAACATCCGCCAGTTTATGCTGGGTGTCTGCTGTAAGGTTGAGACTCTCAGCCAGGCCCTGCAGTAGCATGGCGACTGCAGCTGCCACTGATCAAGCACAAGAATCCTCGATATCCAGGGCCATCTGGAGTTGCTGCTTAGCAACAGCCCTACCCTGATCACGGACCTGCTTGACCGTGGTCTGAGGGTCCGCGGGGAGATGAGGAAGCACCTCATCCAGGGAGCCCAAGAGGGCATGGGAGAAGTATGCCATAACAACAACTGAACTCACCCGTCGGAGACTGAGCGAGGAAGCAGCTTAGACTTTTCTGGCTGCATGGTCCAACTTCTTGGACTCTTTGTCCAGAAGTCTATCTGTGCCTCCTGAATTGCCAGAGTGCCAGAACACAGATTCGGTCACCAATCCCTCAGTGGAAGGATGCTGTGTAAACCCGAGGGGGTGCTGATGGGAACTGCGTATCTGCAGGCCATATGAGCAGAAGGTGCAGGGCAGGAGACTGGGTGCTGGCAAAGTTCAAAAGCCGGACCAGCTCTGGCCTTGGCCACTGGAAAGGCCTCACACGGGGAATCCTCTTTTCTGAGGATGTCAGTCAAGAGGTATTCGGCCCGTTTCTTGATGGGCTCCAACGGTATCCCCATTGATTCGGAGAGGATGCCCATGAAGGACGTGGGACCCTCCTCCATTGAGAGATGCATCAAATCGTCATCACAAGGATGCGAGTGCACATCTGAATCCTCGGACCCAGAGCCCAGGTAAAGTGGCCGACCACCTGAGTCATTCTCGACCTGCCGTGGATGGTTGGGAGTAAGGGTGACTGACAGCCTGTGCGGGAGACCCTGATCAGGTCGAGACTCTTGGCAGGAGTCCTTGACGGAGGCTGCTTAGGTGGTGGCTCCACCAAGAGAGGTGGAGAGGCCAGCTTTGGCTGAGCCGGGAGGGTCTTCACCAGTTCCGAGGGTGGAGGGACGGTGTCAACTGGCTCCGGAGGTGTTGGCCTGGAGGGCAACAGCCAAGTGATGGCCAGAGTAGAAGCCAGGGTCGACTTTGGACCAGTCAGCATGAGCAGTTGCCACAAGAGGTCCTCGCAGCAATGACGCAACTTGCGTCAAAGCCTCTCCTCACCTGAGGAGGACGAGGACAAATGGCGGCGCCGCCTCTTCTTGGAGTGCTGCTTGTGGATTTCCCGGCCTATCGGGTCGAGGGGTCCGGACCGACGGGCTTCTTGGAAGGAGTCGGGAGAACTGCGGGCTTGGTCCAGATCGGGACTGTGACCACATGGGGAGGGTCCTAAATAAGGAATTGTCGGCCTCATCGGGCAACAATAGGTCGATGAAAGTTGATTACAATTTCAACCTGGTCGTTGTCCTGTGTCTGATTCAGCTGGCCTGATGGGGGTACCATGAAGCCAGCAGTCGAGGTCGCATTTTCGACTGAAGTTGAGATAGGAGACTCCTGTGACCGAGATCTCTATCTGTCCCAAGGGCGTCGACTTGAAGATTCTTCTCTCGGTCCTCTGTCCTTTTTATAGGACTGGGAGGTGTGAAAACCCGATGGGCCCTCCTATTTTATAGGGAGAGACTACCACATCTCTTTGAAGGAACCGGAGAATGACGTGCCCAATTTGAGCAGAACAAAAAATGACAATGAAGAGGCACGAGCTGCTTCCTCCTCTAAGGATTTCATCTGCTCCAGTTGATTAGTGGAACCCGCAGCCACAGAAACCAAACGACGGGCATCCTTGGATTTGACCAGCGGGTGCAGTTTTTCTGGTTGTCCAAGTTACAAATGTGCGATGCAATCATCCTGAACCTGAGGATGGAAGGCGTGGCAGAGATCGCAGGCCTGAGGGTCATGTGCATGGCCCAGGCAATAGACACATTTGGAATGCGGACTGGAGCGGGACATTTTCTGTCTGCAAGGACACCGGTGGAACCCAGGCGAGGACTTGTCCTCCACTGCCGTCACAAACTTTTGTGGAGAAACTCGGATGAGTTTTAATTGCGGTAAGCTAACTGAAGTATTGAACGCCAGGGCCTACTCAATGCGGAGTGGTAAGGAGGGAACCTGAAACTTCCAAGTGGAAAGGAAGATCTGGCATCATGGGGCGGAACCAAGGCATATACCACCTGGGTGGGTGGGAGGAGTCAGCTTTTAGACCTTCCAGCAAGATTTAAAAGGAAAGGGACATGCCAACAAGTGTGGATAAGAACAACATATCCATATCCCTAGAACCAGCAGTCTGAATGTTGGGGTGACCGGAAGAAATTCTGGGCCTCAATTAAAAACCTCCTCGTGCTGAAGGTCAGCAGGGGAAGAGAGGACTGTGCGTCCGTAGGACTGCACACCTCTCCTGGGGTGGGTAGCAGGGCCGCATTGCTCTGTAGCAGCCCCCGGTGGAGACCAGGAGCAGTGCATGAGGGTTGCAATAGGGAAAGCACCAGAAAAGTGGAAACTGCTCCGGGATTGGCTGGATGAAGGCTGCCGGTCCAGACACCTACGAAACTCCTGACAGAGCCATGTCCGCCTCTGCAGTGCCCTGGGGCCAAATAGAGAGTGTGCTGAATGCCCACCCCAGTGCCTTCCCTCTCAGAGGAGAGGGACCCACCCGGCGAAGGGTTACGCTGGGTTACACCAGGGAAGGCTGCAATATGAGGTAAGGAGGCTCGTGGCAGTAGTAGGAGACCATGGCGGCGGCCCAAAGGAGTGGTGGATCCTGGAGCACGTAGGGGTATAAAGAAATAAATGCAAAAAAAAAAAAAATCCTCGGATCCAGTGACAGGTCCCCCCCCACCCCCAGTGTTACACCACAATGATGAGGTCATCCTCAATGAAGCCACAATGGCCAATATCTTTAACAAGGCATTCACGGACTACAGCACAGTCTGCGCCCCCAGACCGGCTACTTACCTTGCTGGAATACCTTCCACAGACCACTCGCCCTCCTCTTCTAGCACTAGGACCTGCCCAGCCTTTCACTTCAGACAGGTAACCATCAAGGGAAACAAGAAAATACCTTGCAAGAGTCCATGGGAAAAACAAGGATGAGAGGCAATGGCACTAACATGAAACTAATATCTAGTGCCCTTCTTGAGGTCATTATACCCATCACCAAGCTGTTCAACTTGTCTCTCTGCCTGTCCACTTTCCCTTCTACCTAGAAAACAGCTCTGGTTGCTCCTGTGCACAAAGGAGGCAATTGGTCTCTTGTATCCAATTACAGACCCATTTCAATATTATCCCTGTTTTCTAAAGCACTGGAAAGAATCACTGCAGATCAACTTATGGACCAGTTGTATAAATACAACCTACTCTGCTCCACATGGCTTCCGTAAGCTGCATAGCACTAATACCGCGCTAACTGACTTCACTGGCTTCGTGCATGAGGCTCTTGACCAAGGCCACTTGGTTGGGGCAATCTGTATAGACCTGACCAAGGCTTTCAACCTTGTGGACCATCAGCTGCTGCTCCACAGGTTAAGAAGCCTAGGGTTGTCCCTTGACACGGTCGGTTGGTTTTCCAGCTACCTGTCCGGGTGATCTCAGAAAATAAAAATCAGCAATGCGATCTCCGACACCTGTGAAGTCACAGTAGGGGTCCCCCAGGGGTCTATACTGGGCCCACTCTTGTTCAGCCTCTTTGTGAACAGCCTCCCTGACATGCACGCCCCACCTCTAAAATCCTGCTCTACGCAGACAATATGGTAGTATTCTCTCAAAACTCCTGCCAAGAAGTTCTCACAGTGCAGCTTTAACCTCCTCCAGGACTGGTTCAAAGATAGCATGCTATTGCTTAACAACAAAAAAAAAAACAAGACAAGGCTCTCTGCCGGACACGAAAAGAGGAGATCTACTGCACCCCTATCCATTGCCTGTAACTCTAACTCCACCTTGGAGCAGGTGTCTTCATACTGGTATCTAGAAATCACAATAGACAAGTCCCTCTTGTTCGATGACCATTCACGCAATATCACCACTGCAGTCAACAGGAAACTAGGGGCCCTTGATAGGCTCAGGTTCTGCCTCAACACCCGAGGCCAGTCTCCTGGCGGTTAGAGGTACAGTACTACCCATCTTGGACTACAGAAACATGGTCTATGGCGCAGCCTCTGACACAAGCCTGCTTAGAGTTCATACAACCCTCAAATAAGCCTGTACATTTGTTTCAGGTGCCGATTGCCTAACACATATGTGCAACCTATACATTAGGACAAAATAACTTTTTATGGATCGCATTAAGCTACACTCCTGCCTTCTTGGGAACAAGACCTTCCTAGGACTTGCACCTCCCTCCCTACAAGCCTATTCCGCCCTGCCCCTACAGAACATGCTACAAGAAGTGTCACCAAACAAGCCCTAGCAGTGCTGTTCAGAAGAACTGCCCTGGGGAGGCGAGCCTTTGCAGTAAGGGCTCCCACTTGGCTAAATGAGCTCTCACACAGCACCACAAGCCTTAGTCACTTTACGTCCAAGCTCAGGAACTCTATCTCCCCTCAGAACCTACTTCTGTCACACTTAACCCAGCTGTAACTAGCCTCTTTGTACCCCTAGGCAATGCTCAGGATCACCTCCTACTGTTCATTTGGTCCTGGAGTTCACTACTCCCACCTGCCTTGCTTACCTACCTTGTACCCCCCGCTCCCAACCGTCCCCATGATTAGCCCTCACCTGCCTTGCTTGCCACCCTCACCCCTTCTCACCCCCTCAAATGTGCCCCATCTGCCTAGCCTTCTTGATTCTAGCTCTGTCACCTAATCTGACTCTCCCCTCACCCACTAGCCTGTAATCCACTTCCCAATGGCTGTAGCTGACTCCGCTAGAAGATTCTACATTTTACCTGTTAGGATATTGTACGGTTGTATAGTTACATAGAAACATAGAATTTGATGGCAGAATAAGGACACATAGCCCACCAGTCTGCCCGTTTCCTACCTAATGGATAAGCTGCAGATCCTAGTTAACCAGCAGCCTACTTCTTTCTACCCCCACCCCCTAGAATTGCCTTATGGCTGTCCCATGCATGCTTGAATTCCACCACTGTTTTTGACTCCACAACCTCCTCCGGAAGGCCGTTCCATGCATCCACAACCCTCTCTGTGAAAAAATACTTCCTTACATTACCTCTGAACTCCCCCCATCTTCAAATTGTGCCCTCTTGTTCTTGCACTCCTCTTTTTTTGAAAGATGCTACCCTCTTGGACTTTGTTGATTCCCTTGAGGTACTTGAACGTTTCTATCATGTCCCCCTCTCCCTCCTTTCCTCGAGGCTATACATATTAAGCTCCTTTAGTCTCTCTTCATATGTCTTCAGGTGCGGACCCTGCACCATTTTAGTTGCCCTCCTCTAGACAGCTTCCATCTTGTCTATGTCCTTGCGGAGATTGGGTCTCCAGAACTGCACACAGTACTCCAGATGGGGTCTCACCAGCTGTCTGTACAGAGGGATAACAACTTCCTGTTTTCTACTGGTGATGCCTCTCCCTAAGCATCCCAGTATCCCCCCAGCCCTCCTTACTGCCCTCTCACATTGCTTGCCCACCTTTAAGTCATCTGATATGACTACCCCCAGGTCCCTTTCCATTTTTGTTGTTGTTAGTATCTCACCTCCCATTGTGTACTCTTCCCCTGGGTTTTTGTTTCCCAGGTGCATTACCTTGCACTCCTTAGCATTAAATCTAAGCTGCCATACATTTGACCATTCCTCTAACCTTGCTAAGTCCCTTCTCATCCTTTCCACCCCACCTTGTGCATCAACTCTGTTGTAGATCTTTGTGTCATCTGCAAAGAGACATACTTTTCCTTCAGTCCCTAAACAATGTAAACACAAAGACACTAAAGGGACCGGGTCCTAATGCCGACCTCTGACGCCCACTAGTAACCCCCTTTCTTCAAGTGGACTCCATTTACTATTACCCTCTGTGTCCTATTCTCAGCCAATTCTTTACCCAGGCTATCATCTTGGGACCCACTCCCAGGCTGGCTAACTTGTATATTAATCTTTTGTGTGGGACTGAGTCAAATGCCTTGCTAAAGTCTGGGTAGGCCATGTCCACAGCCCCTCCCTGGTCTACTACTGGTCACCCAGTCAAGAAATCTATAGATTCGTCTGACATGACCTTCCGCTGTGAACCCATGCTGCCTTGGGTCCTGTGCCCCTCTGGCCTCTAGGTACTGACAATTCTTTCCTTCAGAAGTGATTCCATCATTTTCCCTATCACTGAGGTTAAACTAACTGGTCTGTAGTTTCCCACTTCTGCCCTGCTCCCACTTTTGTGAAGGAATCACATCTGCCCTCCTCCAGTCCTCAGGTACCACCCATCCTCCATGATTTGTTAAAGGGTAGTCAGTGGTGTCACTAGTTCTACCCTTAGTTCTTTTAGAATTCTGGGATGAATCCCATCAGGCCCCACTGCTTTGTCCACCTTCAGTTTTAAGAGTTCTTTCAGAACCCTTTCTTCTGTAAATGGGCTGGTATCAACTTCTATATCCAGAGTGTTTCTATTGTTTGTTTTAGGTACTTCCCCTCTTCATTTGTAAATACTGAGCAAAATATTTGTTTAGTATCTCTGCCTTTTCACAGTCGCCTCTGCCCACCCCCTCCCTTTATTAAGCCTCACTATCCCTCCCTTAGTCTTCCTTCGCTCCTGATGTACCTAAAAAGGTTTATTCCCCTTCTTAACTGAGTTGGCTATCTTTTCCTCAGTTCGGGCCTTTGCTGTTCTGACTGCCTTCCCAACTTCCTTTTGCTTTAACTGATACAATTCTCTGTCCTGCTCCTTCTGTGATTCCTTGTACTTACTGAATGCTTTCTTTTTCTCTTGAACCTTCACTGCCACCTCCTTTGAGAACCATAGTGGTTTCTTACATCGTTTTGTTTGTTTTGCTTCACACAAAGGCTTGTTACCTCTGTGATGGCAGTTTTTATTATTCCCCATTGTTCTTCCACCCCTCCTTCCTGCCCATTTGCTAGTGCATTCCTTAGGCACTCACCCATTTTGGCAAAGTCAGCCCTCCTGAAGTCCAGTACTTTTGCCTTTGTGTGGCTTGACTCTGTTGCTGTGTTTATTGTGAACCATACTGTTCGATGGTCGCTAGTTCCCAGATGGCTACCTACTTCTACATCTGTGATCCTCTCTCCATCTCCATTTGAGAGGACCAGGTCTAAGATTGCTCCCTCTCGAGTGGGTTCCAATACTACTTGTCTAAGGCATGCCTCCTGTAGGGCATCTAGAATAACCCCACTCTTAGAAGTGGCTGCTGCAACTGCACTCCAGTTAACATCTGGCATATTCAGATCACCCATCAGCAATAGCTCCCCTTCATCTGCCATTCTAAGTATACTTTCTATCATTTCCTTGTCCATTTCCTCCCCCTGAGAGGGGGGGTCTGTATACAACCCGTGCGGATTGTGGTGCCATTGCCTGCCTCCAAATTGACCCACAGTGCTTCTTCTCCTCCCTGCTTACCCTTTTGTTCTGTTGCTTTGATTCCTTCTCTTATGCAGAGAGCTACTCCTCCTCCTCTTTTACCCTCCCTGTCCCTCCTGTAGATAGTGTATCCTGGTATGTTTACGTCCCAGTCATGGTTCTGTGCGTACCATGTTTCTGTGACTGCCACGATATCCAGATGTTCCTCCTCATTCATGATTGTACTAATTTGGACTGATGTAAGTTAGTATCTGCGCTGCTGAGGTGACTGTATCCCCATGTACTCTGTACCCATGTCATGCTTTAAGTTATGCTTTGCCTGTGTAATTTCTTTAAGGATTAGTGTTTGTTCTTAATTGATGATTATTGACAATGCCTATTGGCTGCTACTGTCTCTCCTACTCATGTATTGGTTTCCCCTCCCTTGTCTGATGAGGATCCTTTGTAAAAGCACTTTTAGCTCAAGGATTGTTATTCAGATTATCCAATAAATAAGATAAAATAAATAAATAAATAAATAAGTGAAATCCTTCAAGCAGAAGTAATGGCAACCAAAAACGCTTTCCAAGAAAGGAAGCGTAGGCCATAAGTCACAGCCGGCTCAAAAGGAGCCAAAGTAAGCTTTTCCAACACAAAATTCAGGTCCCATGCCAGGACTGGATTACGGATAGGAGGTTTTAAACGAAGAATGCCACTCAAAAACATATGGGCCACCTCCAGCTGGGCAACCGTACAACCCTCAGTAGGCACAAGAAAAGTTGAAACATGGAAAGTTGAAATAGCAACCAAGTGCACTTTGATAGAAGAATACTGTAGGCCTGCATCTGACAAGGACAACAGATACCCAGAACCTGATTTATTGGACAGGTAAAAGGATCTAAGTGATGAGAAGTGGCCCATAAAACAAAATGCTTTCACTTCATGGAATAAGCGGCCCTGGCAGAAGGCTCTCTAGCAGCTACCAAGACATCAGACACTTTTGGAAACCCCAGATCTAGCAATGGCTATATTTTCAGGTGCCATGCATGGAGGTGAAGCGATCTGAGGTCCGGATGGACCAGGGTTCCCTGTTCCTGTGACAGAAGTCCCTGGCATAAGGGCAGGTGTACTGGTGGTTCTGCCAGTTGCTGCAGGAAGAGGAACCAGATCTGTCGAGGCCATAGCGGACATGAGAATTAGTGTTGCCCCTCTATATGAAGTTTGAGTAACACCCTTTGAATCAGAGGGAAGGTGTACAGGAACCTCGGCTTCCATGAGGAGGAACAACGTGTCTCACCAGGAAACTCAGGCCCTGGAACAAGTGAGCAGAAAAGCAGCAGTTTTGCATTGTGTGGGGACATAAAAGGTCCAACTCTGGATGACCTTATCTGTCGAACAGGTGTTCCACCACTGAGGTCAGCAGTTCCCATTTGTGCATTTTGGACTATGACTGGCTTAGCCTGTCTGCCAAGATGTTTGAGGCACCTGCAACATGTACTGCTGACAGTTCTAGACCATGTTCAAGAGTCCAATACCATACTCTCATTTCTTTCCTGCACAGAAGGTATGCATGTGTTCCCCCTTGTTTGTTGATGTAATGCATCACAATGACGTTGTCCATCTGTACTAACTGAGGACCCGGGGACAGGTGAGCCTGGGAGGCCAGTAGGCTGTATAGGACAGGTCGCATTTCTTGAACATCTGTATGCAGGGTGCTCTCCACTTTGGTCCACATACCCTGCATCTGATGGGGCCCCAAATGTGCCCTCCAGCCCATCCCTGAGGCATCTGTAGTTAAAAATCTGGTGAGGGGAAGGGAACAGGAAAGGAATCCCTTTTAGCAGGTTGCTGGGTTCCATCCACCACTTGAGCACCTTGTGTACAGGAGATGTTACTAGAACCCTCTGTAAGTTGATCCCACTGGACTCTTAAGGTCCACTGAGGGATCCTCGTGTGTAGCCTGGCCAGAGGTAGTGTGACAATGGTCACTACCATTAGGCACAGAAGCCAAAGGAATGTTCCGGCTGTGATATATTGGCTGTTATGGACCACTTGGGACTGTGCAGTCAGATGTTCAGCCTTGTCCACAGACAGGAAGGCTGAGCCTAGGACTGTGTCCAAAACTGTCCCTGTATACTGCAGACGCTGGCAAGGGATCAGTAAACTTTGGCACATTGGTAGTGACCCCATGCATTGAACAGTTCTCTTGTTTCAGCAAGGGTGTGTAGGAGTCGATCCCTAGAGTGAGCTTTAAGTAGCCAGTCATCCAGGTAGGGAAATACGTAAAGGCCTTCCCTGCGAAGGGCTGCTGCTACTACTGCCAAGCATTTGGTCAAGACCCGTGGCGCAGGTGACAAGCCAAAGGGTAATTCTCTGAATTGGTAGTGTTCCCCTTGAAACAGGAACTTCAGATATTTCCTGAGAGGTTTTCAAATTTTGATTTGAAGGTAGGCATCCTTCATGACTAGGGAACAGATGCAATTCCCTACCTGCTATAGTGGGAGTATGCCCTGCAGGGTAACCATTCTGAACTTTTTGTACTCTATAAAAAAGTTCAGACCCCTGAGATCCAACATAGGTCTCAGACCTCCCATCCATCCTGGAACTAGGAAGTACCGAGAACAGAACCCTGTGTTACCCTTTTCTGAAGCAAGGTGTGGACTTCCTCCAGAAGCAGAGGAATATGATTTGGAGGATAATGTGTAGGCACAGGTGGATGGTCTGAAGGTAGTTCTAGAAGTTCCAGAGCATGGCCTTGTGCTATTTCCAGGACCCAGGCATCTGAGGCCACTTCCTTTCACCGGTCCAGGTGGCAGGAGAGACACCTCCAGCAACCACCCCTGAAGGCAATGGTGGCTGGGGATGTAAAAGGAGCTAGGCAGAGCCAGTTGTGGCTGCTCCCACAGCACCATCACATCTAGGGTTTTCTGAGTGGGCCCCTGAAGTTGCTCTTGGCATAAGCAGGGCTCCTGCTCCCTTACCCTGTTGTTTAGTAGTGGGCATGACAGAAGGAGTGTACTGATTTCTGGGTTATGTCTGAGGCCTGCAAATTAGAGAGGATATCTTGAACATCTGGACCAGACAACTTATATCCTCTAGGGGGCACTGAGAATGGACTGCTGGACGTCATTCGCAAAGTCGACCACCATGAGCCAGGAGTACCTCCTGAGGCAGCTGCTCTGACTGAAGCATCAGATATGTCAGCGTCCATACACAGTAGGTGTTTCCCTACATCAGCCCCAGCCATTAGAGCTTTAAGAAGCTCCTGTTTTGGTACACCTTTTTGGAGAGCCTGAGCAGCTGCTCTAGCTTTTCTCCAGAATGTATTCTGGTATTTGATCATATGGGCCTAGTAATTTGCAATTCTAAGGTCCAGAGAGGCTGAGGCATAGGTTATTTTACCCAGCCCATCTAACCTCCTTGATTCCTTATCAGGAGGAAGAGAACTAAGGTGTTCTGGTGCCTTGGATCTATCGTAGGCAGCATTTATGACTAAAGAATCTGCCTCAAGTTGGCCTGCAAAGAAAGGTTTTCCTGAGGGGGCCATATACATATTGTCTGCCTTTCTGGGTATGGCAGGAATCATGTTAGAGCCTATGCCAGGCAGCAAAGGTGGCATCCTCCACGGCTGAGAGGAGAGGTGTAATTACTATGGGAGGGGTATCAGACACTTCCAAGAAGTTAAACAGATTATTCTTGGTTGTATCCTGTTCCTCCAGATCGAATCCCATGGCAGCTTGTAATTGCTGCATCTTGTGTATAAAAGATGGGTCCTCGGCGGGGGGGAACTAGTCCTTTCATAGGGACTTTCCACATAATCATCAGCCTCCTTCTCATCATCCTGCATTATAAGGTCAGGACTGTACTCTAGGTTGTTGGTATGGTCGACGGGACAAAGGAAGCACGCTGATGAGGTTGTCAGCACTCGAGAGGGGGCTGAGACATAGCCTTAGCATGTGTCAGTGCGGGGGTTTGGCTTGGAGTCCCTGTCGATGAAGTTGCCTTTCTGGGCAACTGGACAGGAGGAGGAGGAGGAGGAGGCAGAAGGTATTTGAGGATGTCCATAAAAGATGAAAGTACCACCTGTATGTCGGCATCTGTGTAGCTGACAGGAATGCCAGGAGAGGTCGGAGGATGTAAGGCCCTTGGCATCAATGGCGATGCACCAGCAATGCTAGGCCTGGTTGCACCTGTAGCCTGCTTTGACCTGAAATAAGGTCGATGGCATGGGTGGCGTCGCTGGGGAGATCGACGGCTGAAGTGGTCGTACCTGTATGGATGGGCAACCTAGAACGGACAGAGGAAGTTCTGTCCTTTCTCTCTCTCTCTCCCGGTGTTTATGTTTGTATGACCCTGATGACTTTCCCCCCTACATTTAGAAGATTTCGATACAGAGGAATGCGCCAATGATGTGGTGAAGCTCTTTTACTGGAGCTCCTTCTCCATACGGCTACCTGCTATTTTAGGAGACGCTTTTCTAAAGTGCCTTTTCAGTGACTCCAGGTGGTTCTGTTCAACCCTCTGCAGATCAGACATACCTAAATGTTATGGTCCCAGGCTGAGGCAACACACGCAGATGCTGTGCGACTCTCCAGAGTATATACCTTCACTGCATTCACAATAAAGGAACAATTTCGACGGCTCCTTAGTCGACATACACGCTGTTGAAAATCACTCAAGAAAGTGATTACTAACCATGGGGAGAAAGAAAGAAAATTGGCAACTGTAACAGCATCGTTTCCATGTGTGGTTTGATAAGCATGGTTGACAGAGGAGGGAAGGAGCCACTCATGTTTATATGGAAGAGCTGATGTTGGACGTCGTCGTGGGCAGTCCCTAGTGGAATGCTTGTAAAAGTTTCCATGTAGCCCTAGTGCCTGGTCAGTTATAGTTCCATAGATGTGGCCTGATGAAAGAGATATCCTTGAAGAAGATAAACAGGTTACTCACCTGTAACAGTAGTTCTAGGAGTGGTATATGTTGTTCATCCACACTATTTGGCATGTCCCTTTCCCTTTAAGGATCGCTGGAAGGTCTTCAAGCTGGCTCCTCCCACCCACCCAGGTGGTATATCCCACTGCTCCATGCCATGCCGCCAGATCTTAGACCACTGGAAGCCAGGTTTTGTAATCCGCAGCCGGGGGGAGGTCGGGTGGGTCCGTGTGGATGACCAACATATACCACTCCTAGAACTACTGTTACAGGTGAGTAACCTGTTTTTCTATGATCGTGGCTATGTTGTTCATCCACACTATTTGGCAGACTCCTAGCAGTTCTCTGGGAGGAGGGAGGCAATGCGCACACCCCCATGGATATTTACTTGGGGAAAACAGATTGGAGAACTGAGACCCCAAAACCAGCATCCCGGCGTGACTCAAAGTCGATGTGGTAATGGGTAATGAAGGTGTTTGCTGACTTCCAGGTAGCAGCTCGGCAGATTTCCTGGATAGGATGTCCCTGGAAGCAGCCACCGATGCAGCCGTATGATGAGTAGAATGAGCTCTTATCCCTCTGGCAGGCTCCATGCCCGCCAACTCATAGCACAGACTTATGCAAGATGTAATCCACCTTGCAATAGTCTGTTTTGCTGCAGGTCTGCCAGAAGTGGCTTCAGCGTAGGTGACATACAGCTGGCGAACCTCTCCCCGAATTTCCGCCATCCTCTCCTTATAATAAGAGAGGGCTCATCTCAGGTCCAGGGTATGGAGCCTGTATTCGGCCTCCGAGGTGTAATTAGGGTAGTATACTGGCAGAGTTAACACCTGGTTAAGGTGAAACTTTGACACCACCTTCGGAAGGAATTTCGGGTGGGGGTGTAGGACAACCGTGTCCCTGTGGAAAACCAGATAAGGTGAGTCCACCGAGAGTGCCTGGAGCTCCCCGTCCTTCTGGCAGACGTGATAGCCACCAGAAAGGCGGTCTTCCATGACAAGTGTGACAACTCACACTTGTGCACTGGATCGAATGGCTTGCCCATGAGCTTTGCCAGTACCAGCCAGTAGATCCTGCAGGCGTGGAGGTTCACGCACTGGAGGGGATATGTGATCTAGGCCTTTGAAAAAGCACCCGACCACCTTCTCCTGCACCAACGTCGGCTGACCGGCCAGCACCCAGTGAGCAGAGATGGCTGACAGGTGCACCCTAAGGGTCGATGACCTAAGACCCCCTTTGGACAGAGACCAAAGGTAGTCGAGAACATTAGCCACTGGAGAGGACAGAGGTTCCAGGCCCTTGCCCTGACACCAAATGGAAAACCTTTTCCATTTGAAGGCACAACATTTCCTGCTTGATTCCTTTCTGGATGCCTCCACCAAAGACCCAAAGCCTAGAACTCTAGTCGCTCAGGTACCAGGCTGTGAGGTGCAGGGATTGAAGGTCCGGATGGTATACCTTCCCCTGATTGAGAGAGATCAGTTCCGGGTGTGCTGGAAGCCACTCCGGGGGCATGCGGCTGAGCCAGTGTTGGGTAAGTTACTTTTTCTACTACTTTCTATTACGTTTGGAAACTTGTTCCAGAAAGCTCTGTACAGTCACTAGCAAGGATGGATAAGTACTAGAAAAAGTAATACACCTTACAATTATAGTTACTTATTTCTTTTTATACAAAAACAATACAAAAATAACAAATAACTATAAAAGATTACAATTTTTGAAAGTAACAGGTCAATTACTAGTTACTTTCAAATAAATGTAATCAGTTACAGTTACGTATTTCTTTTGTATACAAAGACATAAGTAATTGTAACTGTAAGGTGTATTACATTTTCCAGTACTTCTCCATCCTTGCTAGTGACTGCACAGAGCTTTCTGGAACAACGTTTCCAAAAGTAATAGAAAAAGTAACTTACCCAACACTGGCTGAGGCGATCTGGATACCAGAACTGGCACGGCCAGTCTGGAGCTACCAGAATCACCTTCGCCTTGCCCCTCCTCACCTTGAGGAGCACCTTGTGGATAAAGGGAAATGGAGGGAAGGCGTAGAAGAGGCCTGGGGTCCACGGCCTCGAGAAGGCATCCCCCTGCAGCGAGCCCTACTGAAGGGGTACGGGCATGAAACAGCCTCAGCTTGATGTTTTCTCTGGAGGCAAACAGGTCCACAATTGATTTGCCCCAGTGGGAGAACAAGCTGTAAGCTACCTCTGGATGGAGAGACCACTCGTGGGATGTCTCACCTAAGCGGCCAAGAGTACCCGCCAGATGGTTTGAGGCTCCTGCCACATGAATGGCTAGGAGGTCTGCCTCCAGATGGCAGACGAGGGTCCAGATGTGGAGCATCTCCCTGCAAAGCAGACAGGAATGTGTGCCGCCCTGTTTGTTGAGGTAGTACATGGTTGTGGTATTGTCTGTCTGGACTTGAACTACTTGACCCTGGAGTTGAGGAACGAAAGCTGACAGAGCCAGTCTGACTGCTCTGAGCTCCAACAGGCTGATGTGGTATCGAGACTCCTCTGGGGTCTAGAACCCATGGGTCCTTTTGTTCCCCACGAGGGCTCTCCAGCCCATGAGAGAGGCATCAGTTGTGAGGACGGCCATCGGCTCGGGGTGGACAAATGGGATTCCTTCCTGCAACCAGTCTGGGGCGGTGCACCACTGCAGAGCATCCCACATTTTCTGTGTTACAGTGATCAGCTGGTTGAAATGATCGTGGCACTGAGTCCACTGGGTGGCCAGCTCCCACTGGAGGGGGCGCATGTGCCACCGGGCCCAATGGACCACAGTAATGCACACTGCCATGTAACCCAGAAGGCGAAGAAAGTCCTGGGCAGGGTGCAATTGCTCAACTAGAAATGATTGGGTAAAGGAGGAGAGAACCTCCACCCTGTCCACTGGGAGCCGAGCTCTGCCCCGATGAAGCACATCACCTGGGAAGGCACAAGTTCTGACCTGGCCACGTTGATCAGGAGGCAGAGTTGGTTGCAGGTCTGGAGGGCCAGGTCCCTGGACCTCTCCACCTCCTGCCGGGTGGGACCTGCTAACAGCCAATCATCGAGGTAGGGATATATTCTGACACCCTATCCCCAACGCTTGAGATGGGCTGCCACCACTGAGATGCATTTGGTGAAGACCTGTGAGGCCGATGACAGGCCAAACGGCATGGCTCAGAACTTGTATGGGTCCCTTCGGCTCTGAAGCGGAGGAACCACCAATGAGACGGATGGATGAATGTGTCCTGTAGATAAAGTGAACAGAACCACATGTTTTGCTCCAGCAGGGATGGTATGATCTAGGACAGAGTGACCATCCGAAAGGTAAGATGCTGATTCAGGTCATACAGATCTAGAATGGGGCACCAGCCCCCCATCCGCTTGGGCACCAGGGAGTACCTGGAGACAAAGGCTGGGTCTCCTGGAGAATCCACCACTGGAGCTACTGCCTCCTTGAGGAGGAGCTGAGCGATGTCATCTTCGAGGGCAGACTGAGTATGGACGAATACTCTTTCTTCCCATGGGGCGCGGGTTCGGCTTGGAGGGTACTGCTCGAATTCCAAATGCAATCCCTGACTGACCACCTCCAAGACCCACCTGTCAGTGGTAATAGCGGACCAGGCGGAAAGGAAGTGGCAGAGCCGGCCCCCCACGGGAGGACACAGAGCTGATGTGATGGGAGAGGGGATGGCAGCCCCGCCCCTCAGTGAGCAGACCTGGTGGAGGAGGTTCCAGGATCTGAACCTCGGCCTCCTTTATGGACCTGGGAGGGCCCGGGCTGGGGCCGGGGGTGCCAAGCTTGAGCCTGCTGCTGCTTCCCTCCTTGAAAGGAGGGTTGCTGGGCTGCAGAGGAAGAGTGCCGAAAGGGCTTCTTCTTCTTCTGCTTCTTTCTGCAAGAACCTTTAGTAGAGGTGGCGTCCAAGGTAGCACTGGACTGATCAATACACTGAAGGTGACCAGCCACACCTGGGCCGAAAAGATCGGTGCCCAGGAAAGGCACATCAGCTAGTTTGTGCTGAGTATCTGCAGGGAAGGAGGAGAGTCTCAGCCAAGCCCTGCATCAAGAGGCAACTGCAGCTGCCAACGAGCAGGCACAAGAGTCCCCCATGTCCACGGCCATCTTTAGCTGTTGTTTGGCAATAGTTGGGCCCTGGTCCCGAACTTACTTGACCGTGGTCTGCATGTCCACAGGGCGGTGTGGGAGGAATTCATCCAAAGACCCCAAGAGGGCATGGGAGAAGTGTGCCATGATGATGGCCGAACTTGCCTGATGGAGGCCTAACGATGAGGCCGCGTAGACCTTTCGAGCCGAATGAGCCAAGTTTTTGGATTCCTTCTTGGGAGGTCGGTCAGTGTTCCCAGAACTGCCAGTACACCTGAACACAGTGGCAGTCAGCAAGCTCTCAGCCGAAGGGTGCTCTGTGAACCCCGAAAGGGACCCCATGGGCACCGCATACTTGCGGGCCATGTGGGCAGACGAAGCTGGACAGGAGGCAGGACACTGCCAAAGTTCTAAGGCTGGGCCAACTATATAGCCTTGGCCACAGAAAAGGCCTCCTTCGGGGTATCCCCTCTCTTGAGGATGTCCATAAGAGGGTACTCCGCCTTTTTCTGGATAGGTTCCAGGGGCATCCCTGTAGACTCAGAGATGAGGCAAAGAATGCCCTGAAAGAACGAAGGATCCTCCTCTGTCTCTATCCCACCAGCAAATTCGTCATCCCCGGGATGAGAATGTAGGCCGGTCTTGTCTGAATCCGAGGAATCAGGATACAATGGTCAACCGCCCAGGTCACCTTCAACCCGCCGAGGGTGGTCTGGGGTGACAGTAACTGAAAGACGTCGGGGCAGCCCAGTGTCTGGTCTATATTCCTTAGAAGGAGCCCCTCCCACAGGCTGCTTGGGTGGTGGTTCGACCACGATCGGTGGAGACCCCAGTTTAGGCCGAACCCGAGGTTTCGCCGGCTCAGTGGGCGGGGGAGCCGACAGAATCTGCTCCAAAGGAGTCTGCTTTGGCCTGGGAGGCAAAAGCCAAGTAGTAGCCAGTGTAGAAGCTGGGGTCAGCTTGTGCCCGGACAAAATCAGCTGTTGCTTCATGAGGTCCTCGTAGTGCTGACAGAGTTTCTGCCAGAGCCTCTCCTCATCCAAGGAGGATGAGAGGGCGACCATCAGCGTCACCTCTTTTTAAAAGCTTGTGGCTCTTCCTCGGCCTGTGTCGATTACGGGGGTCCCTAGACCTCGATGTCGAGATAGGATGGGCCGACTCGATCGCTCGGGAGACACCGGCGGGACTGGTGATTTCCCTGGGTCAGGGACCACTTCCTCAACAGGATTCCCAACAGGTTTGGGTGTCCTCGTCAGGGAAAGAAAGGGCCAGAGTCTGACTGAGAGAATCATCGACCGGAGTCGGTGACAGTGGGTCAATCGAGTTGATTATTTCAACCTTGTTGATCAACACTTCGGTCGACTGGCCAGACAGCAAAGCAGAGAAGCCAGTGGCTGAAGAGGCAATTTTGACTGAAGTCGAGACTGCCGGTTCCTGGGACCGAGATCTCTCCCGATCGAAAGAATGTCTTCGCTAAGACGAAAACAATCCCGGGGCCTTTTCCCACTTACTGGACCAAGAGGAGTCCATGCCCGCAGGATCCTCTCCCTTAGTTGAGAGAGATTGGCACAACTCTCGGAAGGAACCCAAGAAGGTGTAGCCCAGGTTGAGCGGAACGAAGAAGCTCCGAAAGGAAGATTCCACGGCACGAGCTGCTTCCTCCTCGAAGGCTTGCATGCGTTCCAATTGCTTGGCAGATCCCGCAGCCGTGGAAACTGCCCACCGAGCCTCCTTTGATTTCACCCCAGGGTTCCATTTTTCCAGCCTCCCCAACTTCAGGCATGTGAGATGGTCGTCGAGGATGGCAGGGTGAAATGCAAGACAAAAATCACACTTCGAGGTGTCGTGGTCAACACCCAAGCAATAGATGCACACGGTGTGGGGGATCGGTGCATGACATTCACTAGCCGCATGAACACCAGCGAAATCCAGGGGAAGACTTGTCTTCCATAATTGAAGATAAGCGGTCGTGATCGCTAATGCGAACTAGATGAATTTTTGGAATAATCGAAGGTTTTGAAGCAAGGGCCTACAAAATGCGGGAGCATGAAGGAGGCAACCTGACTCTTCCAGTGGAAAGGAAGATCTGGCGTCATGGGGCGGAGCCGAGGGACACACCACCCGGGTGGGTGGGAGGAGCCAGCTTGAAGGCCTTCCAGCGATCCTTAAAAGGAAAGGGACATGCCAAATAGAGTGGATGAACAACATATCCACGATCCTAGAACTTTAATTCTTCAAGCAAGAACAAAACAGTAGGAAAATTATGAAAAAGAACAGTTACAGAAGAACTTACTGTAACTGTAGATCTTCGAGGGGATCTCAGTCATCAGGTCACAATGTAAGAATTTCACCATCGGTGACGTAGGATTCACACGGAAGATTTTACAGCAGTATCACTGGAGCCACCCATGCTGACATTGAAACAGGTCACAGAGGTAGCCATTACCCTTGTGGAGTGGGCTTTCACTGCCCCTGGCAACTCTTTGCCATGCTAGAAAATGGGGCAAAACAGCACTGGAGCTTCCGAGGAGACACATGTGAACAGAGTTGGCAGGAAAGAACAAAGGAGGGAGCGGCACCGCTCATGCCTTTATAGGGTTGGTGACATCAGCGTGGAAACCCCGAGTGGTACTGCTGCAAAGTCTTCCGGTGGATCCTGCAGTCACTCAGTGGAGAAGTTCCACAGGTGACCTGACGCACTGAGAGACCCCTGAATATCTTAATTACATATATGCACATATATGCATATATACATATATATATATATATATATATATATATAGAGCTGAAGTATTGCACATGAATTGCAGTCCTCAGGCAAGTTATATAGCAAATGGGTTCAAAAAATCCCAATTAATTGAAATAATTAAACTGACATTTATTTTAGATTGAGTTTTACTGCGTAATACATGGGTGTCATTTTTCCTCCCCACAAGGAATCATTGACACCAAAAAGTAAAACTATGGCTCTGACATCAGAAAGTCCTAATACTATTGTTCTGACATCAGATCAATGATATTGTGAGATGGAATGTTTTGAGCATTCCATATATTGCAAAAAATGATAGATAGGAAACCAGCTTTGCTCTCATGGTTTATCATGTCACCAGAATCCCTCGATGGAATTACAGCCTTGTTACCGATAAGTCCTATTATTCTATCTGTAATTAGTGACAGAACCTTTTTGATTTCACAGCAAAGAATGAGGTTTAAATGGGAAACAATAATAAAAAGGGCAACACAAGGAAACTAAATGATGCAAATATCAGAAAAAAAAGAGAAAATATTTAAAAAAAATTAAGGCAGAGGCAAACTCCAATCCCCATTAAGGGGAAGAAGAACTTGTAGGCAGTGGCAGAATAGAGACTCAAGGAGAAGGGGGAAAAAACGAGGATGTGCCAATGGGGACAAGCCAAAAGAAGTACCATCTGTACCTCAGTTCCAGTACTATTGGTATTAGTATTAGTCAATCACCCTCAGTCACCCTGTCTTCAAAATGCCCACCTTCCTGTGCAGCTGAAGAGAAGTGCAACTCCTTTAACCCTGAAGCAAAACAATCTAAAAAGTCTCCTCCAAGCACTGGCATCAAGAGAAACTCAGTTGTGGCATTAGTACTACTGTACATAGCAAGGGTAGCTGAGGCCCATTTGCTATACAAAGAACTAAAGCTGCACCACCAGCAAAGGTAAAGAAAGGATAGCTTCATAAGTAGCCACTGTGTCAGATTATCTCCATTTTGCATACCAGTTTTCAATGGGGAATATCATACTTATCACACTGGTATTCTGACTAGGATACCACGTCCCCACGCAACCACTCTGCAGTTTATTTATTTTTTTTAATTAAGATAACTTTATTAATTTTTCAAAATACAAGAACAAACCAGGCAGATAGAACACGAAAAATCACCACACACACAAAACCATCTCTCCTCCCTCCCACGAAGTGTGCCCTCAAATGGGTATTAGGCTGGTAAGAGAGCAATGAATCAGAAAGAACATATGTGAGAGGAGGAGCAGGAGGAAACTTAGGAAAAGTCAGTTCAGATATAAATCATAAAACTTGCCCCATTTTTTGGTAGAGAGGTAGTCTACGGTGAGTACTGGCAATCAGGCGCTTCATCCTAAGACAAAACGAGAGCTCATGTAACCATTCTCAGTATGAAAGGGGGGGGGGGTTGATCCAGCCAATGTTTAAGGACCAGCTTCTTAACTGCTAGCGAGATGAGGGCCATATGATATCTCCGCTCACTGACAACGATCTGGGTGTAATTCCCTATGACACAGATCTCTGGGGAGGAAAGGCCCTCCAAACCCAAAAGGGGATCAGCACGAGATTCAATCAAGTCCCATAAAGGTGAAACCTTCTCACAAGACCAAAAGATATGTAAAATTGTGCCCTCCTCCTTGCCACATCTGGAACAAGAAGAAGAGTTGATGAGATCCATCTTGGCCAGCTTGACAAGGGTTTAATTCATATTATTTAAAATATGATATTGAGTGAGCCTTAATCTATCTTGAATGGTAGAACTATATACTGTAGATCCTTCCAGATGCGTTCCCCATTGAGGGCAACACCTGGTAACTGGGCCTCCCAAATCCTAGAGCCGTGGGTGGAATGGAATAGAGTTTATCTAGGAGGAGTGAATACAGCATGTAAGTACCATGGGGCCTAACTGCTAAATCCTGAGACTAAGCAAGCAGACCATCTAAACCGAGGACTTGGGGGACCAAAGTGTTGTAACAGTAGATGTCTTAACTGAAATATCTTGAAGATTTGTGACTCGGCCAGTTGGAGTTTCTCCAGAATTTCTGGGAAGAAAGGAGAGGGCCTTGAGAATAGAAATCTGACACTTCAACCCAATTAGCTGAGGAAGTCAAGCAGCCAAGATTGTACTACCACCAATTTTAATATTAAGATTGGATAGGAGGGGCTGAGAAATATCCTTAGAAGGCTGAAATTTAAGGGAAGCACTTAGTTGTTAGAAGACTTTAACAGATATACAGATTACAGAGTCAGGTAAAGGCACTGGCAGGGATTTCCAAGGAGAGAAGAGAATAGTGAACGTGGAGAGGTTAAAGCTATGAATCAGACTGGATTCTATTTGTATCCCGGGAGGTATATAGTCCCCTTCTGTGAATCCTTGATAACTGGAAAGCCATTTACCACATTTGTAAAGGTGGCTAGCCCAATAGTAGAGCAGGAAATTCGTAAGCCGGAGTCCCCTCGATTCTTTGGGGAGTCCCAGTTTGAGGTACGAGTGCCTAGGGGATTTATCTAACCAATTAAATTTAGTAATGAATACATGAATACGTTTAAAAAAGGATATAGGAGGCCAGAAATTTAACATATTTAAAGGGTAGAAGAGTCTGGGTAGTATATTTATTTTATTATATTGATCCTGCTCCACAAGGATATTGGAAGCGCATTCAATCTTACAAGATCCTGTTGGATGATAGTGACCAGGTCATCAAGGTTCAACTTTTTCATAAGAGAAGATTCAGTGGATAGAAAGATGCCCAGATATTTAATGAACCTTGGGGACCAGCACATACCAAAGTAGACAAAATCAGATTTATAGGTATGACAATTAACGAGAAAAATTTCAGGTTTACTGCAGTTCAACTTATAGCTGGACAGGGAACTATATCTATCAGTCACTTTTAAAGTTTCAGTAAGAGATACAGAAGGGTGTGAGAAATGTAGCATGGTGTCATCAGCATATATTGAAAGAGACTGTATTGACTCACCTATTGTTATATCGGAGATGTTAGGGGAGGTTTTAATTTGTCTGATTGAGGGTTCGAGGTAAAGGCTGAAGAGAAAGGGGGACAAGGGACAGCCTTGATGGGTGCCCATGTAAAGAGAAAAACGGGAAGAGAATACCCCATTACAGTGTATTCTAGCTGATGTTGAGGAGTAAATCGTGTGGAGCCATTGCAGAAAGGTGAGGGGAAACCCATTTTCCGCCGAGTGACCCACAGGAAGGCCCAGTCCACACTGTCAAAAGCCTTCATGGCATCAAGTGAAATTAGGACCATAGGAATGGGGGATTCTTTGGCAGCGTGGAAGATATGGGTCAGTTTGCGTAGATGGTCAGCCGAGGATCTGCCTGGAATGAATCCAACCTGTTCCCGACTAAGCAAATCAGATTAAACTTTACTTATTCTCATGGCTAGAATTCTGATAAGAATTTTAATGTCATAATTTAGGAGGGAGATAAGCCGGTAGCTAGCCAGTTAAGAGGGAGGGTTGACCGGTTTCAAAAGAACAACTGTTACTTCTAGAAGGGAGGGGTCTAGCGAGTTGGCTGAGAACATGAATTGGAAAACGCGGAGTAAGACAGGAGATAGTTCCTTAGAGGAGAGTTTATAAAAATTAGATGGAAAGCCATCTAGACCAGTGGCTTTTTCTAGTGCTAGACTATTAATAGCAGTTTTGACCTCGTGTAAGGAGATGGGTGAGGACAGGAGAGTCTGTTGATGTTCCAGGAGGTGGGGAAGAGGGATAGTGTCTAATTAAGCGAAAATGTCATCTGCACTGGGCAGAGACGCACGTTGGCCATATAATGAACTGTAAAAAGTTTCAAAAACAGAAGTTATATCCCTAGGGAGGGTTTTAGTGGAGCCGTCCTGAGATGAGACGGTTGCAAATATCCTAGAGCTTTCCAATTTCCTCAGGTGAATAGCCAAAAGATACCCTGCCTTGTCACCCTGTTCGATATATTTGGACTGGGTCTTTAAAATAGCATATTCTGCCTTCTCCTGTAGAATATCAGCGTATTTGTCTCTAAGAGACGGCAGTGTCTTTAAAGACTCAGGTGAGGAAGAAGGAGAAAGGAGTTTTTCAAAGACCTTATGTGATTTAACAGAGAGATGGCTTCAGACTCATGGGTTTTCTTTCGTTTAGAGGCGAGAGGAATAAATTCCCAGCGGAGGAGACATTTCAGGGCAAACCATTCATGATCTCCTCTGGGAACAGAATTAAGATTGGTTTCGGTGTAGGACTGAATAAAGGATTTTATTTTCGAAACAATAAAGTCATCTTTAAGGAGCTGTGTATTTAGTTTTCAAATTGTGTCCCGTTACAAGTCCATGATAAAATTAAGCAAAAGCCAGGCTACAACATGATCCGAGAGAATCACAGGATCAAGGCCAGCAGCACACATCCCTGTTAAGAGAGATAGGCTAATAAGAATGTAGTCAAGTCTAGATGATGTGTGGTGGACAGTGGAATGTAAGGTATAACTATGAGAGAAGGGGTTGAGGATCCACCAGGGCTCACAAAGACCAAGTGAGTCCATTAATTCCCCTAGGGCCCGCTGAGTAGAAGATAAGGGTCTGAGAGGTTGGTTAGACTGGTCTAGGTCTTGTAAAGGTGGGATGTTCCAGTCCCCGCTGAAGATTAAGGGGACTGCTAAGAGACGGGCAAGTTTATCTGCGAGGTCCTTAAAAAAGCAGGGGTTCCCCTCCACAGGGCCATAAACACTACCCAGAATCACTTCTCTACAATCTAGGAGGCCTTTGACAAGCACACATCATCCTTGTGGGTCTGAGACAACTTGGTTGGGCTGGAAGGATACTGTTTTCATGATTAAAATGGCAACACCCCTGCCTGAAGTGGATTCGCCAGCAGCAAACAGTTAACACCCTGCCTACACAGCCAATTAGCTTCCTGGGTGAGAAGATGAGTTTCTTGTAAATAAAAAAAAAATGATGCAACCCTGAAGCAGGGATAAATGTTTGAATATCTGATATCGTTTGAGCTGCTCTTTTGCTCCCCTTACATTCCATGTTATGACTTTAACAGCATTCTTAGCCATAGCCATAACACGCAGTAACCATATAACCTATTGCATCAAAAGTAGGGCACACTCCGACACCCCCCCATCACAACCCAGTAAACACATGATCTCAGTAAGAACAGTGAGACAGCAACTTCAAACAGGAGTAACAGTTTCCCCAATAATGAATGCCCTAACCAAATATGCAGGTAGCTTGTTGCGTAAGGCTGAACAGACTCCCCATTGCTTCCCCACCAGATATATACAGGACCTCCCGCCCACCAAGGCAACCATGTCCACTGTCTGAGAAATAACCATCCCCTGAGCTCCCTTTACCAATCTCCCTGCTGAACAAAATCTTGATGGTTGGTAGAGACATGTGAATACCCCCCACTCCCCAGCCCATCACCCCAAACACAGTATGTACCAGGCCCCTAAATTGCCACAGGTCAAATACATAGGGAAAAAAAGAATTAGGAGGGGCCATAACCCCATAGCAGACCCCCTTCGGTCTGTAGCATGTCTAGGAGTGTTATGACAGAGATCAGCCATGAGGGAATGAGGGGAGACTTGTGTAAATCCAGTTGATGCTTGAAGGCACTTTCCCTCAACAGCTTCCAGAGTTGTGCTCCTAGCAAAGTAACACAGGAAACTCACAGTCTTGGGTAGAGGAGGCTAAGGACATTCCCCTCCCCACTATCCAGAATGTTATGAGCCCCAGCCCACAGAAGAAATTCGGCCACGGTTAGTGCCCCACCCACCCATCCACCCATTCATAATAAAGTTCTATTTAAAATTTGTCAGCCCTTTATTCCTATTAATGGAAGTAGATCCAAGCCTACCTGAAGAGGAGGAGAGACATCGGGATTACCTTCCATTATTCGCTTCTATGAGTGCCCGCCATACAAGGGTGACAGAAGTTAACATAAAACCTCTCCGGAGGAAAGGAAACCGAGAAGAAGGAGAAGAAAAAAGGGGGGGGGGAGTAGGGGCCAGTATACACCTGCTCTAACTATGTGGGCAAACTGGAAATTGGTATAACACCAACAGAATATATTGTCAAAGCCCCAATAAACATAAAAAGGCACCCCAGTAATGGATCAAAGCCCTGACCCATAGTGAAAGAGGACAAAACCCATCGAAATACAATAATGTTCCTTATTGTCAACCCCTGTTGGCCCCCGCAGGCTAGAAAAAACAGGTTACTCACCTGTAACAGAAGTTCTAGGAATGGTATATGTTGTTCATCCACACTGTCTGGCAGGTTCCTTGCCGCTTTAAATCTTGCCAGAAGGTCTTCAAGCTGGCTCCTCCCACCCACCCGGGTGGTAAAACTCTCGGCTCTGCCCCATGACGCCAAATCTGGCACGCTGGAAGCTCAGGTTGTGCGTCGAAGCCGGGGAGGTCGGGTGGGTCATGTGGATGAACAACATATACCATTCCTAGAACTCCTGTTACAGGTGAGTAACCTATATTTCTAGGGACATGGATATGTTGTTCATCCACACTGTCTGGCAGACTCCTTGCAGTTCTCCAGGAGGAGGGAGGCAAGGCGCACACCCCCTACTTAGGGAATAGAGACTGGACAACCGAGGCCCCAAAACCAGCATCCCGGCATGACTCGAGGTCGATGTGGTAATGGGTAATAAAGGTGTGTGCTGACTTCCAGGTAGCAGCCCTGCAGATTTCCTGAATAGGGACGTCCCTGGAAGCAGCCACCGATGCAGCAGTATGACGGGTAGAATGAGCTCTTATCCTCTGGGAGGCTCCATGCCCGCCAACTTATAGCAGAGATCTATGCAGGAGGTGACCCACCTGCCTATCGTCCGCTTGGCTGCAGGTCTGCCAGGTGCGGCTTCAGCGTAGGTGACAAACAGCTGGCGAACCTCTCCCCGAATTTCAGCCGTGCGCTCCTTATAATAAGCGAGCGCCCTTCTAGGGTCCAAAGTATGGAGCCTGTATTCGGCCTCTGAGGTGTGATTGGGGTAGAACACCGGCAGAGGCAACACCTGGTTAAGGTGAAACTCCGACACCACCTTCGGAAGAAATTTCGGGTGGGGGCGCAGGACAACCTTGTCCCTGTGGAAGACCAGGTAAGAAGACCCAATGCAGAGGGCCTGGAGTTCTCCCATCCTTCTGGCTGACGTGATAGCCACCAAGAAGGCGGTCTTCTACGACAGGTGAGAGAGTTCACACCTGTGCATTGGTTCGAATGGCTTGCCCATGAGCTTTGCCAGTACCAGCAGTAAATCTCACGGAGGTGGAGGTTCTCGCACTGGAGGGGAAATGTGATCAAGGCCTTTGAAAAAGCGCCAGACCACCTTCTCCTGCGCCACCGACTGCTCCCCGGCCCGCGCCCGGTAAGCAGAGATGGCTGCCAGGTGCACCTTTAGGGTCGTCGACCTAAGCCCTTGACTAGAAAGGGACCATAAATAGTCCAAAATGCTTGCCAAGGAACAGAAGGAAGGGTCCAAGCCCTTACCCTGACACCAAATGGAAAACCTCTTCCATTTGAAGGCATAGCATTTCCTGGTCGACTCCTTACGGGACGCCTCAACAACATTGAGGACCTCGTCGGAAAGACCCAAGGCCTGGAACTCTAGCCGCTCAGGAACCAGGCCGTCAGGTGCAGGGATTGAAGGTCCGGATGGAACACCTTCCCCTGATTGACTGAGAGCAGGTCCAGGTGAGCTGGAAGCTGCCTCGGGAGCCTGGAGCTGAGGCTGAGGAGATCTGGGTACCAGAACTGGCGGGGCCAGTCTGGGGCTATCAGAATCACCTGCGCCTTGTCCCTCCTTGTCTTGAGAAGCACCTTGTGAATCAAGGGAAATGGGGGAAAGGCGTAAAGAGGCCCGGGGTCCACAGCCTCGAGAAGGCATCCCCCTGCAGCGAGCCCTGCTGAGGGGGGCGGGCATGAAACAGCCTCAGCTTCGCATTCTCCCTGGAGGCAAACAGGTCCACCTGAGGTGTGCCCCAGTGGGAGAACAGATCTTGTACTACCTCCGGCAGGAGAGACCACTCGTGAGATGCAGCCTCTATCCGGCTCAGGGCATCTGCCAGGGTGTTGGAGGCTCCTGCCAAATGAATGGCTAGGAGATCCGCCTCCAGGCTGCGCACGAGTGACCAAATGCGGACAGCTTCCTTGCATAGAAGCATGGAGCGCGTCCCGCCCTGGCGGTTCAGGTAGTACATGGTCGTGGTATTGTCCGTCTGGACTCGGACCACTTGACCCCGGAGAAACGGAGCAAAGGCGGTGAGAGCTAGGCGGACCGCTCGGAGCTCCAGCAGGTTGATGTGGCATCGGGACTCCCGTGGGGACCAGAGGCCGTGCACTCGGTGTTCCCCCAGATGGGCACCCCAACCCATCAGAGAGGCATCGGTCGATAGAGAGACCGTCGGCTCGGGGCGGACAAACGGGATGCCCTCCTGCAGATGGGATGGAACGGTCCACCACTGGAGAGCGTTCCACACCTCCTGGGTCACTATCACTAGCTGGTCCAATGGATCGCAGCATTGTGACCACTGGCTGGCCAGTCCCCACTGAAGGGGGCACATGTGCCAGCGTGCCCAACGGACCACGCTGGTACAGGCCGCCATGAGACCCAGGAGGTGCAGAAAGTCCCGGGCAGGGCGCGATTGCCCAACCAGAAATGATTGGGCAGAGGAGGTAAGAACCTCGGCCCTGTCCACCAGGAGCCATGCTCTGGCTCGAAGAGAGTCGAGCTCTGCCCCGATGAACAGGATCACCTGCTTCGGCTCGAGTTCCGACTTGGCCTCGTTGATGAGAAGGCCGACTTGAGAGCAAACCTGGAAGGCCAGATCTCTGGACCGCTCCACCTCCCGTCTGGAGGGGCTGCTATCAGCCAATCGTCCAGGTAAGGGTACACCCGGACCCCTCGGCGCCACAGGAATGCTGTCACCACTGCCATGCATTTGGTGAAGACCCTGGGAGCTGGAGATAAGCCGAAGGGCATGGCTTGGAGCTCGAAGAGGGATCCCTCCGCTCGAAAGCGGAGGAATCTCCGATGTGATGGACGGATAGGGACATGAAAGAACGCGTCCTGTAGGTCCAGAGAGCAGAACCACACGAAGTGTTCCAGAGATGGTATTATCTGCGCTAGAGTGACCATTCTGAAGGTCCAAGACCTCAGGAACTTGTTCAGGTCGTGTAGGTCGAGAATGGGGCGCCAGCCCCCCGTCTGTTTCCGAACCAGGAAATACCTGGACATGAGCCCCGGGTCTAAAGGGGGGTCCTCTACCTCCGTGATCACCTCCTTTTGGAGGAGGAGAGCGATGTTGGCTCGGCGAGCCGCCAGTGAGGCTGCGGACCCCGAGGCCCCGAGGTGCGACGGCTCTGAAGGGCGGGGCCTGCTCGAATTCTAGAGGTAGGCCTTTTCCCACCACCTCCAGTACCCACCTGTCCGTGGTAACAGCGGACCAGGCGGAAAGGAAGTGTCTGAGCCGTCCCCCCATGGGGAACCAGGGGTGAGTGACAGGGATGGGCGACACCCTCAGCCCGTCACTGGGCAGGCTTGGAGGAGGGACCGGCCGAGGGACCTCCTGGGCCTTACCTCCTGCTTCCTGTTGGAGGAAGCCGACGGCTTGGGCTTGGGATGCCAAGCTCGAGCCTGCTGGCCCTGACGTTGCTGGCCGGGCGTAGCCAAGAGGCGCAAAGAGTAGAAGGACGAAGGGCTTAGGGTGTGGCTATGCCTTGTCCTTCTGAGCGGAAGAGACAGAGTCCAAGGTAGCAGTGGACTTCTCGATCCTCTGCAGGTGACCTTCCACCCCAGGGCCGAGGTCAGTCCCAAAGGAACATCCACCAACTTGTGCTGGTATCCGAGTAAGGTGGATATCCTCAGCCAAGCCCGACGATGCATGGCCACTGCGGCCGCCACAGACCTGGCACATGAGTCCCCGATGTCTAACGCAGTCTGGAGCTGCTGTTTGGCCACTGCCCTGCCCTGGTCCCGCACCTGCCTGACCGTAGTCTGCAGATCTGTGGGAAGATGAGGGACAACCTCATCCAGGGAGCCCAACAGGGCGTGAGAAAAATGTGCCATGAGGACGACCGAACTGGCCTGACGAAGGCCGAGAGAGGACGCAGCATAGACTTTTCGCCCGGCATAATCCAATTTCTTGGATTCCTTGTCGGGAGGTTTGTCCACATCCCTGGCGTTCCCGGCACGCCGGAAAACGCTGTCGGTAACCAACCCCTCGGCCGAGGGGTGTTCTGAAAAACCGGACAGGGAACCGGTAGGGACCGCATACTTCCTGGCCATCCTGGCCGGAGGCGCAGGGCAGGAAGCAGGACGCTGCCAAAGTTCCAAGGCCGGACCCACTATGAGCCCGGCCACGGAGAAGGCCTCCATGGAGAATCCCTCGGTCCAGAATCTCCGTGAGGATACCTGGCCCATTTAGAAGCAGGTTCGAGCTTCATCCCGGTGGACTCGAGATGAGTCGAAGCAACCCTAAGAAGGACGAAGGGCTATAGTCCACTGACTGCCCTCCGAGGACTCCAAGCCCATGCGCTTGGAGAGAGGAGGAACCATCATCGGACTCAGAAGAGTCCTCAAAGAACTCCTCAGGCCTGAGCCACCTCCACCTGCCGAGGTTTATCGGGAGTGAGGGTGACACACAACCTATGGGGCAAACCCAAGGCCGACCGAGAATTTTTGGTGAGCCCCAACTAATGGCTGTGGGCGGAGGTTCCACCAGAATCGGTGGGGCAGCTGGAATTGGCCGAACAACCGGCCTGGGAACAGGCTCCTCGGCTACAGCGAGGGGTTGTTTCGGCCGCTCCGGTGACAGCCACTTAATGGCCGGGGAAGACGACTGGGTCGGCCTATTCCCGGTCAAAAGGAGCTGTTGCCACATGAGTTCCTCGTACTTCTGGCCCTTGGCTGAAGCCTCCCTCGTCCGAGGAAGCGGTGCGCCCGCTGCTGCGGTGCGAGACCGCCTATGGCGGTGGGATCGTTGGACTGCAAGGATGTCCGAGACCCGAGACCGAGTCTCGACTAGGCGAGAAGGCGAGGAGAAGTGTCGAAATCGGCACTCCCCTCAGCTCGGACGATCCACGAGGCTCCGGAACGGAGGCACAGGCGAGGCAGCGGGATCCTCAACTCCACGGGGAACCGGGGAGAAGTTCTCAGCTTCTCCAGCCGACAACCCGTCTAGCGGGTCGAAAAATCTCGCCCGGCGTCGGCGGAGTCTCGTCAACTGGCCTGATGGGGACACTGAAGCCAGTGGCGAAGCTGAGGGTCGACCAAGTCAACTGTCGACAAGGGAGGGATCTTTCCGCTCCCAAGAGCGTCGACGGAGACTTACTTTGCTCTTTTGGACCAGGAAAAGGTCCGAAGAAGCTGGACCCTCACCTTTAAGTCGAGAGGGTCAGACAAAGCTCATAAAGAAGCCGATACGAGGCACCGAGAGAGAGGCGGGACAAATGCCGCCTTCGAGGTAGAAGCCCGCGCCGCCTCCTCTTAGAAGCGATCATCTGCTCGAGCTGATCCACGCCAGCCCGCGCCGCCACGGACACCGCCAACCGGGCCTCTTTAGATTTCACCGGTGGAATTCTTTTCTTGGGGCGCCCCAGTTGTAATCGGGCAGCACGGTCTTCAAGGACGTAGGCCGAAAAGAAGAGCACAAGTCGCAGGCCTGCAGGTCGTGCTCAAGGCCCAGGCAGTAGACGCACGTGGAGTGCGGATCCGTCCTAGACATCTTCTGCCCGCAAGGGCACCTCCGGAAACCGGGAGTCGATTTGTACGCCGCGCGAGGAAGGAAGACTGAAGTCTTTTTAGCAAAAACTTTTGATTTTGAACTTTCGAAGAATTAGGAACCAGTCTTAAACGCAGAGCGTTAAGGAGGGAACCTGAGCTTCCAAGCGGTAAGGAAGATCTGGCGTCATGGGGCGGAGCCGAGAGTTTTATCACCCGGGTGGGTGGGAGGAGCCAGCTTGAAGACCTTCCGGCAAGATTTAAAGCGGCAAGGAACTTGCCAGACAGTGTGGATGAACAACATATCCATGTCCCTAGAACCCATGGTTTGACCTGGATTAGGCCTAGCAGGAGCATAATCTTGCAGGGACCAGTTGCACTCTGAAACACACACCCCTGGACAATACCCCCCCACTGGTTCCTGGTCCTGGGAGAAGCTCCATGTCCCATCCACAGTGTAATAGTCGGGATCCAGCATTAGTTCCAGGACAGACTACTAAAGACCCAGTTGGATAATGGTCGGAAGATCAGGAGGGCATCCACCAGAAGAAAAAACTGAAGCCCTTCAAAGGAAGATGGGATACTCAATTTCAGGAGAGCATAACATTCTACATTCAGTCAAAGCAGAAAACACAGGTATGCACAGTTCAAAACCCAATTAGAGAAAACAAGCACCAGTTGTGCGCAATTGCTCAAGTGTTTTTAAAGAGGTCTGGTAATCGCGTAGACAGTTCTTTTAAAGGCTTGATCCAGTGAATCAAAAGAAAGCCGTGAGCCATCAATCAGGGCCTGTAAATGGGCAGGGTAAGCCATTTTAAATGTAATTCCGGCAGCAATCAGCTTACTTACAGTGGAGTGGAAGGCTGCTTGTTTCTGGCAGGTTTCAAGTGGGAGATCCTGTGTAAATCTGAGGTGTTTCCCCTCCCACAGTACGGACTGTAGCTCCTTGGTCTTAGAGATGACATGCTGTTTCTCCAAATAACTGAGGAATTTTAGTATAATCGGCCTGGGAGGAGCACTTTCGGGGGGGTCTTGGATGAAGGGAGCAGTGGGCCCTCTCAATTTAATAGGCGGTATTGAAAGGAGAGGGACCCACCACTTTAGCGAGCAGCTTCTGGAGGAAAGTAATGATGGCTGGGCCTTCCTCGGTTTCAGGCAGTCCAAAGATTAAGATGTTGTTCCGGCAGCTGTGTCCCTCCAGGTCTTCGGTTTTAAGCTGCAATTTGGAGATCTGTTGTCTTAATTTAACAATCTTGGGATCCACTTTATTGCGTCAGTGCTCTAGCGAGGTTGTGCGAGCTTCTGCATCTCCCTGTTTGCAGCCTAGTTCACCCATGTCAGATCGAAGAGATTTCAGCTCAGTAGAGATGTCAGCTAAGGTTTCTCGGAAGGGAAGAAGTTCCTGTAGAAACCAATCTTCTGTTAGAGGAACAGCTGGTGCAGAAGATCCAAGTTGCCTGGACATTTGTGATCCCTGGGCTTTAGTCTTTTTGGATGTCTTCGGTGTAGCAGGAGGAGTATGGCGGAGCGGGGCCTGCCACATATCAGCCTCCATCGTGGCGAGTGAACACCAATGTCGATCTTAAAAGAGCTTAGTTGAGGGCTGCAGGCAGGCACCAGTTGGTCAAAGTAGATATCTAACGTCAACTGTGTGGATTAGTGGTTAATTAGATGAGTAGGTAGAGAGGTAGAAGCTCTGGAGCCAAGCTGCTACAGTGCTGCAGACATCACGTGATCTCCCACTCTGCAGTTTATAGTACAGCTCTTTCCTACAGGCAGAATACCAGATGCTGAGACAGAATACCAAATTTGGGGTTTCTAATATTCTTCCTCCCACACTGAATTATTTTCTTAACTTCTACACCTATACAAGACTGCCAAATTTTCAAAAAAATTTGTGCAAATCGATAATAAAAACAACAAGAAAACCTTTGACCTTTAACTTGAATGTCAAACCTCACAGCAATGAGGTTTCATAATACAACATGGTATCACTCAAGATGTCCAGGTACCTATCAAGCATAACGCAGGAGAAGATGATTACACTGAGCAGTCTGTGAAGCTCCAACATGTAGTGCATGACTGGCGCTGCTTCCTGACATCCCACCCCAACAAAGCTTTCTCGAGTAAGCAGTGCTATAGCCTGACAAAACATTTTGGGGGCAGAAGTGGACATGCACTGGCAGCGTGTGGGCAAGGAACTTAATCTTATCCTTTTTAAGGGCTTACTGTTGATATAAAACAATAGCCCTTGGAAGGGCTTTGGGCAGCATCTTGACTTAAAGGGACACTGTCAACACTTTTTGCATCACATTATTTTTATTTTTTTTTTAAGAGTATCTTTATTGTATTTTGCATAAACATACAAACACACATATATACCAACCCGGGAACCCGGGTGTCCACCCCTATAACTGAGTAGGCGAACTATGTTTTAAAACAATATACAATCACAGCTGCAGAAGCAGCCAGACCCTATCCAGACATGAAAAACCAGGACACCACTCCTCGCATTGAGGAAAAAGAACAAAAGGTAGTAAATTGGGAGTGGATATTAGCAAAGCGAGAACCCCAAAGTGTAAAGACTAGGATTAGTCCACCAATCCTATAATTCCCAAAACCCCTCTAGTCCGGGGAGGATGTTCCCTAGCTGTGTCCCGAGAAGAGAGAGCCCCAAAAATAAAAATCAAAATCCCTTGCTTGGCAGTCCAGGTCCTATCTTATTAATGTACAATGTTAAAGAAAAAAAAAAAAGGAGAAAAAAATTAGTTCTAGAACCTACAGATCTCTAGATCTAGAGATAGAAAACTAGAGTACTCCCAATATAAACAACCAGTCATAGAAAATATGAAAACCCACCGCTTCAAAAGCTACACTTAGACAGACAGACCGATGGCAAGGAGGCTGAGAGCTGGGTCCGAGTAGATAGCCTCTAAAATTCGCCACCTCTTATCGTAGATTCCTTTTCCCATTCCGAGACAAGTGGCTTAATCTCCTCCTAGTACCCTCATAAGATCTGCTAGCCAGCGGTCATATGAATAAATGCATTCACTTTTCCAGTGCCTCAACACATAAGCTTTAACCAAGAGGACATCAGGGCAATATGATACTTAATCTACGAACCGGGATTTGAGTCATATCCCCAAAATACAGACCTCCGGTGAAATGTAGTCTACATAATTTAGAAGGGGTCCATATTCTGCTTAATTAAGACCCAAATTGGGTATATCCTAGGGCAGTCCCAAATATATGTAGTGTATCCCGAATTCAAACCACACCTGAAACATAGATCTGTCTGTCAAGCTTCCTAGCACAAAGTTTGGCAGGGGTGAAATACAAATTAGAAAAAATGAAAAATTGATAGTTCTTGAATTTGGGTATAGATATGTACCACACTTTTCCATATTGTCTCCCAGTCCAGCCTCAGTAGGGTATCCTTCTTCTCCCAGTAGGCCACCTTCGCTGAGACTTCCTTGCTGAGGAAATTGAGAAGCACCTTATACATTATTGACAGAGGCTTTCGAGCACAGTTAATTCCCTTAAGATTATCCCAGGTAAATGGAGTCCCTTCTTGACAAATATTATCCCTTTGCATTCTCTGTAACATTTTGGTAATCTGTATCTTCTTGAAGAAATTAATACCACTACATTGAGGCGGAAACATGACTTTATCGTCTAGAATCAAGTCTGACCAAACACAATTAGCTAACTGTGGAGCCCAGGATTCCCTAATAAGTCGGCCACCAATAGTCATGTTAGGATTACCTAAAATAGGTTGACCTCTACAGCTCTTCTGAAGCTTCTTACGGAGTGGGGACAAAAGAGCCCACCAAGCCAGGACTGTCTTAACTATTGGAGAATCCTTACCCACATCGGGAGATCCGGATTAGTAAAAAGCAATGACTCAGGAAATACCCTTATCTCTTAAAATTTGCTGTTCAATATGTAGCCAAGTTGGTATAGCCCTCTCCCTCCTGAGTGCTATTCCATCGTGTCATTATCGATAATTGCCCAGCAACACAGTATAGGAAGATATCTGGAATTCCAAGCCCCTGAAGTAGAGGGGTAGTCGAAAACCACGTTTCTCCTCGGAGGCTTGGAATTCCAAAAAGTTGGAGAAAAAGTTTTTATATTCTAATAAACCAGGACTTAGAAATATTATAGGGGACAAAATATAGGATATAAAAATCTAGGTAATAGATTCATTTTAATTAATCCTATTCTAGCTGTCAAATTTAAGGAAGCTTGTTCCACCTATCCAAGTCAGCCCTAGCTGCTGTGAATACTATGTCCAGGTTTGCTTCAGCACCTTGCTGGAAATTAGGAGTAACCCGAATCCCCAAATAGTCAATACCATCTGGAGCCCATTTGGGTGGAGATGGTCAAAATCTCTGTAAATACATGTGTGGTAAGGGGAGAACCTGGGTCTTGGTTAAGTTCAACTTATAGTTTGAAACTACCGAAAATCTCTTTATAATCTCAGAACCCTATCAAAACTCTTCACGGGTCACAAAGATGCAGAAGAATATAGTCTGCAAAAACCGAAAACTTCAGTTCCCTACCCTTAACCTCAATCCCCGTATTTCAGGGTCTGATTAGATAAGCCCTCAAAGAGGCTCCAGATAAATATTAAATAAAATGGGAGAGGGGCAACCTGCCTGGTCCGTTATCCAGATGGAATTCCTTTGACAAAAACCATTACAGAGGACCCTGGCGTGGGTATAGCATATAGATTCCTAATACTAGAGAGGCCCTCCGAAGCCCATCCTCTCCATGGTGGCAAATAGAAAGGAATAGGAGACCGGTCAAAACCTTCTCGCATCAGAGAAAAGGGCCATATCCAGACAAGAGGTAGAGGCCTTCACAAGGATATGGTGAAGCTACATAAAGCATCATGAGCCCCCTGCCCGGCATAAAACCAACCTGGTCCTGGCTAATAATCCGAGGAGCTATCTTTAAAATTCTATTAGCCAATATTTTAGCTAACAATTTGATGTCCTGGTTCAAGAGGACAATAGGTCTATAACTCCCTGGTGTTTCTCAGGGCTTATTTGGTTTAGGAATAAGTGTAATATAAGCCTGATATAACGGCAAATGGGGATTCCCTCAGACAAAATACCAGAAAAAGCTCACGGAGTAAGGTATGAGACTCTTCAGATGGGCTTTATAAAACCCAGCTGAAAGACCATCTGGACCTGGAGTCTTGCCCTAGGCATAGTGTTAATTGCATCACATATCTCAGCCTCCGTTATAGGTAGTACAGGGCCTGGGCCTGTTCTTGGTCAGTCTAGGTAAACAATACTCTCAGGAATTCCACACATTTTCCTCAGTGCTGCCTGAAGCCCCTGATATAAATCTGTAAAATAGTCGGCAAAAGCATCTGCCATATCCTGAGGTCTGTGATCAGATCCCCGGTATTCCAGGTATGGTATCGTCTGGCGGCCTCCCATTCTCTAACCCGCTTGCAAGAAGCCATGGGCAGGTCCCTTGTACAGCAGGTATTCAGCTTGAAGCCTTTCGGTCCAAGCCGCCAATTTAACGCATACATAATATCGGCTCAGCTCGCCCTCAGTTCACGAAGTTCCCTATCCACCTCCTCACCAGTTCCTCAAGGGGGTGAGTGAGTTATCTTTTCCCTCAATGAATTCCTCCTTGCTTTCCTCAACCTATTCCTCCTAATGGAAAGGGTCTGAGCTATACTGGAATATAGGACTTTACAAGTAGGCCATGCTAAGTTCTTATTATCCAGGGTAGGGATCTGGTCACAATAATATCCTTAAGAGATTCCTCCAAGCGAGATAACATGTTGTCTTCTAAAAAGGATTCATCAATCTCTACCTGAGCGGTTTTGTCAGAACAGACTCCAATATCCAACACATCTGTAATGGAGAATGGTCAGACAAAATTCTGCTAATGATAAACAGCTCTTAACCCCTCGTAGGGCCTCCTGATTAACCAAGAAGAAATCGATCGTGTTTGAGTTTTATGCACCCCTGAATAAAGGTCATAATACCATTTCCTTGTTTAAACTTCAAAAGGGTCTGTCAGTGCTGCCACCTCCAGAAATCTGGCCAAGGATACCTGCGCTCTAGAAGGCGTTTTTTTAGAGGGGTTCCTATCCACAAGTTGCTCCAAGCAGAGATTCCAATCTCCTGCCATAATTAGGGGGTTAGCTGAGAAGCTGGTGAGGTCTAATTCCAAGGAGGAAAAAAATTCAGGGTTGGGGGAGTTGGCCCGTATACAGAAGCGATTGTTATTAGCCTCCCCATAATAGTACCCGTGACAAAAACTCCCCTCGCATCCTCCCAGGTTTTATATTGCACAGGAGTAAACGGACAGCTCTTTGCAATCAAGATAGCAACGCCCCCTGAGGCTTTGGCATGCCCCTCTCCAAAAACTTGACCTACCCAAAGCCTTCTCAAAGCAATAACTCTTCCTTTAACAGGTGTGTCTCCTGCAGCAAAGCTATATGAGCCCCTATCTGTGAAATAAATTTTAGAATCAATAGTCTCTTTTCCTCCCTCTAGGCCTTTGACATTCCAGGATAAAATGTTAACCCGTAAACATATTAATGTATTACACCCTACCTTCAGCCCGGCTGCCCTCTAAGAAAAGAAACATTCAAAATCTGCAATTTGGACTCTCTCTCTTCCCCTCCCCCAACCCCACCCCTTTGTCACTACCCCAGATCCACTGATGTCCTCCTAACCATTGCTAGAGAACGAGATGAGCCAGCCACTGAGCGACTCCTAGACCCTCCAACCCCAAAATAACCCAAAAACAAGTATCTATTCCCTTACCAGGAAATCAATATTTTTATTTGAAGCTCCTTCCTCCCCTCTCATACTTCTTCTGAGGTCCCAACTTATAACTCCACCTTCATTAAGGCTTTAAATCAATAGTCACAGTCTCCACATTCCTCAGGGAAAATTGTGTTGTATCATTAGTAGGAAGCCTTATTCCAAAGTATCATAACTAGGGAAAACAGAGATCAGCCACATCCACAGACTTGTCCCGAGCTGTAGATTCAGGTTGCCGCCCTGAACAGATCCGGAAGTTCAGCTTTCAGCCCCTCCGTAGCATCCCTCGCTGTCAAAAACCTCCGGTCCCCCGCTTGCAACTTGACCACCAGAGTAGCAGGATGTTGCATCCGAAACTTCACACCTGCTAAATAGAGCTTCTTTTTAATGTCAATATATTCTTTCTGTTTTTCACGTATGGCAGGTGTCTGATCCTGAAAAAGCCAAATTGCAGCTCCATTCCAGTGCAAGTTTTTAAGTGCTCTCGCTCTCATAAGAACGTGGGTCTTCTCCTAAAATTCAGGAGGCGCATTATGATAACCCTGGGTCGAGCCCCTGAGAGGGTCTCTCAGAGACGATGTGCCCTCTCAATATTATATGCCTCTCCATCAGGAGTAGGGCCAGGATCTTTAACAGCAGTCCCTGAATAAAGGAGATACAGTCCGCACCTCAGAGCGCTCTGGCAGACCAGCCAGAATTAAATTATTCCTTCTGCTCGCGATTCTTGATCATCTACTCTCTCCTCCAATTTTTCACTTGTCTCCTTAGGGCCTACCAACTCCTGCTCGTGTGCAGGCGTTTTCTGTCTTGAGAGCAGCTCTAGCTTCAGATCCCTACTCTCTGTGCCAAAACGTTGAGAGTAGGCTTAATGGTACAAAATCAGCTACCAGCCCTCGTAGGAGTGATTTGATTTCACCCTAAATCGTCCTGAGGGTTCTGACCTTTCTCCTCCGCACCCATACATGCCTCCTGGTCTTCTGGCATTGGTGAGAGGGGTTTTGGAGCGTTGGAGGCGGCTACGTGCGTCCAGCGAGTTCGGGCTTCCCTGGACCCATCCCCGGGTACTGCAGCACAGGAGGTACACTCTGCAGCCAAGCGGAATAGCTAACCAGCGGCTTTTCAGTAAGTCCAAACAAACAGCTGCGTTCTAATAAAGATTATCAGCCCGTTAGCGCTAATTGGGGATTTTGAACTGGTTTAGAGGTTGAGTCGGCCCGGGAGTAGCGCTCTGAACGTCTTCTCGGCACTAGCACATCACGTGATCTCGCATCATATTATTTTTAGCTGAAAACACCATTTTAGGACTGCTTGCCTTTTTTAGAATTCATTAATGTTGCTGGTTGTTTTATCTGTTTCCCTTCTTAGTAGAACTGAAATGCATGTTAATATTGTAATTATACCAAACCTTGTTTTGTTTCAAATCCTTTCTCTACTCCTATTGCATTTTCCCTTAAAACTAGGAACACCTCCAAACAGTGCAGCTACTCATTATGCAACAGTCTTCTTTCCTTCCACTGTACCATGAGTGGCTAAATTGTACCAGGAGTGTCCCCAAGTCCAAGAAAGGACTGTAAACAAACACGCTTTTTTTAAGACCAGTATGGTGGGCAGCCTGTTTTCACTTTTTAAAAGAAAAGAGGAATCAGAATCAAACTACCAGTCATATCTGCAATCTCCACAGAATGTGACCAATCTTAATGTGTTTTTTTAAACAATAGACCCTTTAAGGCTTAAGGCAGAGATGTGCAAATTGCATTAGCCGACGTCCGAGGCTGACCTAAATTCATTGTCGGGCAGACCCTTTGATCTCCCGACTGCAGCCCATGGACAAGTGTTTTTTCTGGCCTTTTTATTTTTTGTTCTCTTGGCTGCATCCACATGCATTGGCTTTTCTTTTCACATGTCACTGACTCACTCTCTGAAACCCCCTCCAAGGCACCCCCCAATCAAGCCTGCAGTCCGTTGTACCCCTGTGATTCATTTCTGCAGGCTAGCAGCAGTGGTGGTGTGTGTTAATTGGCCACAATGAGGATGGAGGAGGAGAACCCTGTAACACGCGGGAAGGAGCAGTCAGTACTGTGCGCCATTACAAATGGACGGAGACTTGAGTGTGACTGAACTGCTCGATAGGCAGCTAAGACCAGTGGACAATGATCGCCGCAATTCTCATTTATTGCCAAATAAATTTTATTTAGTTCCATCCTGACTGGCTGCTGCAGAAGGCCTAAAGAAAAGAAGAGGCAAGGGGCTAAATCGGGACAGAATATCCCTCCCGTGCGATGCGGCTCACTGCCTGGCTGGCTTGAAGGACTGGTAGAGGTGGGTAAAGTGTTAGGGAGCTCACACTCAATCATCACGCTTGACTCTTACACTGCTGCCTTTTAAGCGTTTTAAGTGGCTGGGTGGGTTGATGTATTGGACTGTCACTGTGCTCAGCCAGTAAAAATATGGTATGGTATGGTTGATGGGCGTCACGGCATGCTGAGCACAGCTAAGATTATGTTTTCCGTTTCCCCTCGAGCTCTGCTTCCTCCCCAAGCCCCGGCTCATTATTAACCCTGCTGACAGAGGTTTGCACTGTGGGTTTGTTTGTGTGGCTGATTGATATGGGACCTGGTCATCAAATGATAAAATCGATACAGCCTGCATTTTTTATTTATTTCTGTTAAGCTTGCTGCCTGGACATATTTCTGACTTTATCAGGCAACAGACAGTTTATAATAGTGGTTAAAGCTGCTGGCAAGGCAGTGTGGTCGGGCACTCTGAGATTCAGGCAAGCCCTGTCTTACTGAGTGCCCATGAGAAGACAGGATGCAGAAAACTGGCTAAAGAAAAGTAAAGCCACTACTCATACTGCAGCCTCTGGGTGTCTCTCTCTCGCTCCTGCAGTCCATTTTGGCAGTGTTTTCACCATGTGGTGTTCCAGTGTGACAGCTTCCCTTGGTGTCTGTCTGTTTTCCTTTCTGTCAGCAGTGTCAATCGTATCCCCAAGGCAGCGATTCTTGAGGATCAAAGGTGTTGACAGCAGTTCATTATTGAGTGACAGTGTTGTTTCTCTGTGTTTTTTATTTTTATTTATTTAAATAGCAGTCCTCCAGTTTCGGTGGTGGCAGGGACTGAAGCAGCATCAGTGGGGAAGAGTATGAGCATGGAGTTTCTGCTATGGGGGAACCTTGAAGCTGCTGCTGTTGGGGAGGGCTTGGAGATGCTGCTGGGGTACAGTTGCTGATGTAGGGGGGAAAGGTAGGGTATTGGTTTGGAGTCTCTGTTGTAAGGTGGGCTCAGAGTTTCTGCTGTTGGGGTGAGGGATTGGAGTTGCTGTTGCAGAGGTGGTGATGTGATGGTGGTGGTGGAGGTGCTGCTTTCAGTGGGGGTGCAGGGGGTGGGTCCTTAACTTGTGTGGGCTCTAGTGGTGTTTGTGTGGATATGCTACAGTCCTCTGTGGGTGCTGTGGTGCTTCTCTCTAATATTAGCTGTATGGAAAGGGGGCATGGGGCAGATCAGGGTGGCTCTGGTGTAGTCACTGTCTTAGTAGTATATTTCAATGGTTTAAGTTGTTTTATTAATCTGACTGTTCAGTAGTAGGGCAAGTTGAAAATTTCTTGGGCAAGTAAATGTTAGACCATCACTTGCTCTGGGACAAGTATTCAAAATTAGATTTGCACACCCTGGCCTAAGAGGTTGACTGTGTCCCTTTAAAGCCCCATTACAAGTAGACTGGACAGCAGCTAAAGCCCTTACAAGTGCTATTGGTTATAAATGAGTTTAATTAGTGCCAAATGTTTTTAAAAGCCCTTTCAAAGGCTTGAGATCAAAGTTAAGTTACTTAAGTTATTTAAAGTACTTTGGGCAATCAACAGTTTGTTATAAATTCTCCTTTTAAAGGCTACAGTGAAGTCATAGAAGACATGATTACTCAGCGTGTAATGATGTTTCTTCTAAGGGATCCAGCAATAAGGCATATAAAAATGCATCATCTCCATTCTGAGATGTTACTCTGGTGATAGAGAGAATGAATGCTAATGGAACTTAGAATTCTGTTCAGACTTTGCTGTGTGATTATGCTCCCCCTGCTGTTATAACATCAGCTTTGTTTCCAGGTAAACAAGGGGAGCAGTGACCACAGTAAATACAGGTTACTCACCTGCAACAGGAGTTGCAGGAGTGGTATATGTTGTTCATCTGGCAGTTCCTTGATGCTTTAAATTTTGCGGAATGTCTTCAGCTGGCTCCCCACCCACCTGGGTGGTAAAACCCTCGGCTCCACCTCATGATGCCAGATCTAGCCCGCTGGAAGCCAGGCTGGGCGTCGAAGCCGGGGAGGTCGGGTGGGTCATGTGGATGAACAACATATACCACTCTTAGAACTCCTGTTACAGGTGAGTAACCTGTATTTCTAGGGATGTGGATATGTTGTTCAATCCACACTGTCCGGCAGACTCTAGCAGTTCTCCGGGAGGAGAGAGGCAAGGCGCGCACTCCCTACTTAGGAAATAAGAACTGAGAGAACCGAGGTCCCAAAACCAGCATCCCAGTGTGACTCTAGGTCAATGTGGTAATGGGAAATAAAGGTGTGTGCTGACTTCCAGGTAGCAGCCCTGCAGATTTCCTGGATAAGGGCGTCCCTAGAAGCAGCCACGGAAGCAGTGGTATGGCTTGCAGAATGAGCTCATCACTTTGGGAGGTTCCATGCCCACCAACCTATAGCAGAGATCTATGTGGAGGTGACCCACCTGCTTATCGTCCGCTTGGCTGCAGGTCTGCCAGGTAATGGCTTCATGTGAGGTGACAAACAGCTGGCAAACCTCTCCCCGAACTTCAGCCGTCTGCTCCTTATAATAAGCGAGCACCCTTCTAGGGTCCAAAGAATGGAGCCTATATTCGGCCTCCGAGGTGTGACTGGGGTAGAACACCACCAGAGTCAACACCTGGTTAAGGTGAAACTCCCGACACCACCTTCAGAAGGAATTTTGGGTGGGGGCGAAGGACAACCTTGTCCCTGTGGAAGACCAGGTAGGGAGACTCAATGGAAAGCTCCTGGAGCTCTCCCATCCTTCTGGCTGACGTAATAGCCACCAAGAAGGGCGGTCTTCCACGACAGGTGAGAGATGTCACACCTGTGCATCAGTTCAAATAAACGTCATGAGCTTAGCCAATTCAACAGTAGATCCCATGGAGGTGAAAGGTTCTGCTTGCGGAGGATACGTGGTCTGAGGCATTTGAAAAGCGCCTGACCACCTTCTCCTGTGCCATCGACCGCTTGCCGGCCTGGGCCCAGTAAGCAGAGATGGCTGCCAGGCACCTTAAGGGTCGCCGACCAAGTCAGAAGGAGAAAGGACCACAGTCAGTAAAATACTAGCCAACGACAGAAAGAGGGGTCCAACCCTTGTCCTGACACCAAATGGAGAATCTCTTCCATTTGAAGGCATAGCATTTTCTGGTCGACTCCTTACGGGATGCCTCAACGACTCTGAGGACCTCGTCGGAAAGACCCAAGGCCTGGAACTCTAGCCGTTCAGGAACCAGGCCATCAGGTGCAGGGATAGAAGGTCCGGGTGGAGAACCTTTCCCTTGTCGACTGAGATCAGCTCCGGGCTTGCTGGAAGCCGCCTCGGGAGCCTGGAGCTGTGGTTGAGGAGATCTGGGTACCAGAACTGGCAAGGCCAGTCTGGGGCTACCAGAATCACCTGCTCCTTGTCCCTCTTCACCTTGAAAAGCATCTTGTGGATCAAGAGAAATGGAGGGAAGGCGTAAAAGAGGCCCGGGGTCCACGGCCTTGAGAAGGCATCCCCCTGCAGCGAGCTCTGCTGAGGGGAGCGGGCATGAAACCGCCTCAGCTTTTCGCATTCTCCCTGGAGGCGAACAGGGCCACCTGAGTGGTGCCCCAGTGGGAGAACAGGTCTTGCACTGCCTCCAGCAGGAGAGACCACTCATGAGATGCAGCGCCTATCCGGCTCAGGGCATCGGCCAGACTGCTGGAAGCTCCTGCCACATGGATGGCTAGGAGGTCCGCCTCCAGGCTGATCACGAGAGACCAAATGCAGACAGCTTCCTTGCACAGAGGCTAGGAGTGCATCCAGCCCTGACAGTTGAAATAGTACATGGTCATGGTGTTGTCTGTCTGGACCTGAACCACCTGACCCCATACAAACGGAGCGAAGGTGGTGAGGGCTAGTCGAACCACTCAAAGCTCCAGCAGACTAATATGGCATCGAGACTCCTGAGGGGACCAGAGGCCATGGGGCCCGGAGATCTGCCAGATGGACACCCCAACCCATCAGAGGCGGCGGTCGTAAGAGTGACCCGGCAGCTCAAAGGCGGAACTAAACAGGATACCCTCCTGCAGATGAGCTGGGGACGAGCCACCACTGCAGGCCGTTCCACATCTTCTGGGTCACGTTCACCGGCTGGTCCAAAGGACCGGAGTGCTGTGACCACTGGCGGGCCAGCCCCCACTGCAGGGGGCGCATATGTCAGCGGGCCCAAAGGACCATGCTGGTGCAGGCCGCCATGAGGCCCAGAAGGTGCAGGAAGTTACGGGCAAGGCGCAATTGCCCAACCAGAAATGACTGGGCAAAGGAGGAGAGGACCTCGGCCCTGTCTGCCGGGAGCCGAGCTCTAGCTCAAAGAGAGTCGAGTCCTGCCCCGAAGAACTGAATCACCTGCAACGGCATGAGTTCCGATTTGAGAGCAGACCTGGAGGGCCAGATCCCTGGATCGCTCCACCTCCAACCTGGAGGAGGCTGCAATCAGCCAGTCATCCAGGTAAGGGTACTCCTGGACGCCTCAGCGCCGTGGAATGCTGTCACCACTGCTATGCATTTGGCGAAGACCCCGAGAGCTGGAGAAAGGCCGAAGGGTATGGCCTGGAACTCGTCAAGTGATTCCTCTGCTCTGAAGTGGAGGAATTGCTGATGAGACGGATGGATTGGGACATGAAAAAATGCATCCTGGAGATCCACAGAGCAAAACCACACGCCTAGTTCCAAAGATGGAATGATTTGAGCCAGAGTGACCATCCTGAAGGTGTGTGGCCATAGGAACTTGTTCAGGTCATGCAGATCGAGAATGGGGTGCCAGCCCGTGTCTGCTGGGACCAGGAAGTACCTGGACACAAACCCAGGTTTGGAGGAGGATCCATACCTCGCTGAATACCTCTTTCTGGAGGAGCAGCGCAATGTTGGCTCAATGAGCCGACAGAGAGGCTGCGGAACCTGTAGCCCCCCCATGGGGCGACGGCTCAATGGGGAGGGGACTGCTCGAATTCCAGAGGCAGACCCATGCCGAACACTTCCAGCACCCAATAGTCTGTGGTGATAGCGGACCAGGTGGAAAGGAAGTGGCAGAGCCATCCCCCTACGGGGGAAACCTGGAGAGGAGTGACGAGGTTGGGGGTGACACCCCTCAACCCGACACTGGGCAGGCTTGGAGGAAGTGCCGGCCAAGGGGCCGTCTGGACCTTTCCCTCCAGGCTTCCTACTAGAGAAAGCAGCAGACTTGGCCTTAGGGCGCCAAGTGTGAGCCTGCTGGCCCTGTTGCTGGTGTTGCTGGGCCGGACGTGCTGCAGAGACAGAAGGGCAAAAGGGCTTACACTGCTGCTGGTGGCCTTTGTCCTTCTGAGCAGACGTGACAGAGTCCAAGGTGGCACTGGACTTCTCGATTCTCTGTAGATGGCCTTTCACCCTTGGCCTGAACAAGTCGGTGCCCAGGAAAGGAACATCTGCCAGCTTGTGCTGGGTATCCACCGTGAAGATGGAGATCTGCAGCCAAGCTCTGCAGCGCATGGCTACTGACCGGGCACAAGAGTCTCCAGTATCCAAAGCAGTTTGGAGCTGTTGTTTGGCAACCTCCCTTCCCTGATCCCGCACCTGCTTGACCATCGTCTGAAGGTCAGCCAGGAGATGAGGAATCACCTCATCCAGGGAACCCATAAGGGTGTGTGAAAAATGTGCCATCAGCATGGCTGAGCTAGCCTGTCGAAGACCTAGGGAGGAAGCAGCGTAAACCTTCCGCCTCGAGTAGTCCAGCTTTTTGGACTCCTTGTCTGGTGGTTTGTCCATGTCCCGAGCGTTCCCGGAACAACGGAAAATGCTATCGGTCACCAGCCCCTCCGCAGGGTGGTGCTCCAAAAAACTGGAGAGGGAACTGGTGGGCACTGCGTACTGGCGAGCCATCCTGGCTGAAGGTGCATGACAGGATGCAGGCCACTGCCACAACTCCAGGGCCGGGCCAACAATGGCTTCGGCCACAGGGAAGGCCTCCATGGAGGAATCCCCTCAGTCCAGTATCTCCGTGAGGGGATATCTGGCCCATTTCTGTATGGGTTCGAGCTGCATCCCAGTGGACTCTGAGATGAGCCGAAGGATTCCCAAGAACAAGGATGAGCTCTCATCCACCGACTGACCCTTGTAGATTCCAAGGGGCTTGAAGTACAAGAAGGAATCGTCGGACTCCGAGGAGTCCGCGAACAGCTGCCGAGTGCCTGAGCCACCCTCCACATGCCAAGGCCGATCGGGAGTGAGGGTGACCGACAACCTGTGGGGCAAGCCCTGACCTGACCGAGAATCCTTGGTCGGGGCCCCAGTCTTAGGTTGAGGAGGCGGTGGTTCCACCACAGTGGGTGGAGCAGCCAGTTTGGCCGAGCTACTAGTGCCGGGTCGGCTCCTCAACTATAACGAGGGGTTACTTCGGTAGTTCGGGCGACAACCACTTAATGGCCAGAGAAGACAACGGAGTCGGCTTATTACCGGCTAACAAGAGTTGTTGCCACATCATGTCCTCATAGCGCTGACGCAACTTGCATTGGAGCCTATCCTCAAAAGAGGACAATGAGGACGAGCGGCGATGCCACTTTCCGTGATGCCAGGACCGAGACAGCCGATGTCAGCGGGACCTACCCGACACGAAGAGGACCAAGACCAAGACCTTCGGGGTCACTGATGGTGGGTCGAAGACAGGGCAAGGGGAAACCCACTCATCCCTCGGTTCAGTGTCCTTCACCAGGGACTTTGGCACAGGAGGCACGGGCAAGTCCTTGGTAACCCCGGGGGGAACCAGTGAAGAAGGGTTGTCAGCTTCTCCAGTCGACAACCCGTCCAAAAGGTCAAGAAAAATCTCAACCCGCATCGACGGGTGCCTCGGCCGGCTGACCTGACAGGGACACCATGAAGCCAGCGGCCTTAGCCGCAACCTCGATTGAAATCGAGAGCAGACGGTCCGGTAAAGAGGATCTCTCCCGCTCCCACGAATGTCAACGGTGGGACTTACCTTTCGGTTCCTTTTTCTTCAACTTACTCGAGTGTCCCGAGGGTCCTTCTCTCTTGGTGGAGAGAGACTGACAAAGCTCCTTGAAAGAAGCAGTGTAGAAGGAGCTCAAGGAGAGCGAGATAAACGCTGAAGAGGAAGAAGACAGGGCCTGGGCCACCTCCTCCTCAAGGGCGATCAACTGCTCCAGCTGCTCCGTGGAGCCCGCAGCCGCGGACACCGCCCAACGGGCCTCCTTCGACTTCACCGGCAGGTACTGTTTCTCGGGGGCACCCCAGTTGAAGTCAGACAGTACGGTCTTCCAGAACCGAAACCATGAAAGATTTGCAGAGATCGCAGGCCTGCAGATTGTGTGCAAGACCCAGGCAATAGATGCACATGGAGTGCGGGTCAGTCTGGGACATTTTCTGCCCGCAAGGGCACCCACGGAAGCCAGGAGTGGATTTATCCATCGCAGCCAAGAGAGAAGCTGAAGACGTAAGTCTAGAGAATTTTAAAATTATTTTCGGAACTTCCGAAGGATTAGGATCCAGGCCTAAAACGCAGAGCGCTAAGGAGGGAACCTGAGCTTCCAAGCGGTAAGCAAGATCTGGCATCATGGAGTGGAGCTGAGGGTTTTACCACCCGAGTGGGTGGGAGGAGCCAGCTTGAAGACCTTATGGCAAGATTTAAAGCGGCAAGGAACCTGCCAGACAGTGTGGACTGAACAACATATCCACATCCCTAGAACTATTCTATCTAATAATAAATTAACACAAAAATACAATTAAAAACAGCAGACTAAAGCAGGTTTTTAATCTGGCAAACAAGCAATTTTAAAACTACTGTGAAAAACCCAAAAGGTTATTACAATAAATGTTCAAGCACAAAAGCACACACAATAAAATAAAGCCAGACTGATTCTTGTGAGAACCACTTTTTCAGGTTTCAGTCAAGGAGGCAGGGTCCAGGACTGTATGACTTCTTGCTGGATCCCTTAGAAAAACATCATTACATGGTAAGTAATTTATTTCTTCTAACAGGAATCCAGCAATAATTTCATAAAAAATGCAGACTTCTTAGCAGTACCTTGGGAGGCAGGGTCTAGAATCTATTTAGGGGAAAAGGTTCTGCAAGGCAGCAGTCCCAAACTCAGCATCCCTCCTAGACTGGACATCCAGAAAATAATACTTGCTAAAGGTGCAGACCATTTTCCAGGAAGCCGCTTTACAGGTTTGTTGCAGAGGAATATCTTTTTTTTTTGTAATTTCTGTTTTAAGACCCTCACACCAGCACTGACACCTGACATCCCACCGGACAGGAGAGGACAAGTCAGGGTGAGACTGACCCCCTCATACCTTTAATTTGTTGGGGTTCTCCCGTGGGTCTAGAGCGCCGGCTGGTGAGGGTCATATCGGACCCTCTAGTCAGTGTCACGCTAGGGCAGAGTATTTTCTTTGTATGCCCCCCCTGGAGGCATGGTGTGCACTGATGCCAAGGCCTACACCGACGTCTGTCACGCCTCCCCCCAAAACAGACTCAGGCAAGCTGTACCTCTGGCCACGACCAGAGGCCAGGCATGTGCCGAGTCAGTGTACCCCCACCCTCCCCAAAGGAGATGAGCAGTCCCTCAAAAGCTCAAGCCTCCTACACCCAGCAGGCCCTCCAACAACTCGGGTCGCTGGTGTTGTGAGCGGTAGTGCTGTCGCTGCACAGGCAGGCCGGCTAGAGGGATGCCTTTGTAACTGCCATAGAGACAGAAGTAGTTCTGCTAGTGTGTGCCTGTAGGCCACTCGGTGATTTCTTGATGGCTTTCTCGTAACACAAGTAGATACATGAGACAATACACTAAGAGACAGTATTTCTGACTGCTGGCTTACCTATAGCAACCTCTCCCTAAGCGGCAACCAGCTATGTGCTGTACGTTCTGGTGTCTTTTCTTCTGTATAGGTACATCAAGGCAGTGTAGCTTATGCTCACCTGTAGTGGACTGAGTGGGGAAGATGCAGGTAGAAAAGCAGATTGATTTAAATGAAATTATACCACCTTGGGGAGGAATTTTCTATTTGTTCTCAGGACCACCTTATCTTTGATAGCAATACTGTAGTTTGGCTCTGTGCAGAGAGCTTGCAGCTGCCCTCACCCTTATAGCAGATGTCATAGCAATTAGAAAAAAAAACAGTTTTCCAAGTGACATACTTAACACAGGCTCAAAGAAGACTCAAATAGCTGGGCTAGGCATATGCTCGGATCCCATGGGGAGGGATTCCTCACAGGGGATGCAAGTGATCAGTGTCTTTAAAAAGCCTTTGAAAATAGGTTGCGAGGTCATGGATTTCTCCTTGCCAGCTGTCATGTAGGCAAAGACAGCTGGCAGGTCTATCGGTGGGCAGCCATCTAGGGTCCAGCAATCACCATACAGGAGATGAACACAGTAGCAGAGCCAAGCCACACAAAAGTTTAAGGGTCCTGGATTTCAAGAGGGCTGACTTTACAAAAATGGGGGAACATCTCAAGAAAAGCCTGGTAAAGGTGGTTGGGGGGGGGAGGAACAGTGGGAGACACATAAAGGAGCCAGAGCACAGGCAACAAGCCTCCGTGTAAAACAAGTAAACAAACCAAAAAGAAAGGAAAAAAAAAACCATTATAGTTTTCAAAAAAAGTGGCAGGGAAGGTTAGAGAGAAAAAAAAAAACAGGCATTCAGAAAGTACAAGGAAACACAGAGGGAGGAAGACGGAACTGTATCAGGCAAAACAGAAGTGGGGAATGCTGTCAGGAACACAAAGGTGCAAACTGAAGAAAGACGCACAATCAGTAAAAGAAGGAGACAAAACCTTCTTCAGGTGTATTAGGGAAAGGAAAAGGACCAACTGTGGGATTGTGAGGCTAAATAAGGAGGGAGGGTGCAGAAGAGGACCTAAAAAAAGCAGAAATTCTAAACAAATACTTCTGCACAGTATTTGCAAAAGAAGACGAAGGGGAGGGACCAAAAAAACAGGTTACTCACCCGTAACAGTAGTTCTAGGAGTGGTATATGTTGTTCATCCACACACTTTGGCATGTCCCGTTCCACTTTAAATCTCACCGGAAGTCTTCAAGCTGGCTCCTCCCACCCACCCGGGTGGTATATAACTTAGCTCCGCCCCATGACGCCAGATCTTAGCCCGCTGGAAGCCAGGTTGTGTGCATCCGAAGCCAGGGACGTCGGGTGGGTCCGTGTGGATGAACAACATATCCCACTCCTAGAACTACTGTTACAGGTGAGTAAGAACAGATTACTCACCTGTAACGGTAGTTCTAGGAGTGGTATATGTTGTTCATCCACACTCTCTGACATGTCCCTTTCCCCTTTAAATTTTGCCGGAAGTCTTCAAGCTGGCTCCTCCCACCCACTCGGGTGGTAAATACCTTGGCTCTGCCCCATGATGCCAGATCATAGCTCAGTGGAAGCAAGGTTGTGCGCCTAAAGCCAGGGAGGTCGGAGGAAAGGCAGGGAGGAACAACATATACCACTCCTAGAACTACTGTTACATGTGAGTAACCTGTTCCTCTAGGACCGTGGATATGTTGTTCATCCACACTCTCTGGCAGACTCCAAGCAGTTCTCCGGGAGAAAGGAGGCAAGGCGTGCACCCCTACTTGGGAAATAGAGATTGGAGAACCAAGGCCCCAAAACCAGCATCTCGGCATGACTCAAGGTCGATGTGGTAGTGGGTAATAAAGGTGTTTGCTGACTTCCAGGTAGCAGCCCGACAGATTTCCTGGTTAGGGATGTCCCTGGAAGCAGCCACCGATGCAGCAGTGTGGCGGATAGAATGATCTCTTATCCCTCTGGGAGGCTCCTTGCCCGCCAACTCATAGCACAGACATATGCATGATGTAATCCACCTTGCAATGGTACGTTTAGCTGCAGGTCTGCCAGAAGCGGCTACAGCGTAGGTGACAACGAATTTCCGCCGTTCTCTCCTTATAACAGGAGAGAGCACATCTCAGGTCCAAAGTATGGAGCCTGTACTCGGCGTCCGAGGTGTAATTAGGGTAGTATACCGGCAGAGTTAACACCTGGTTAAGATGAAACTCTGACACCACCTTCGGAAGGAATTTCGGGTGGGGGCGCAGGACAACTTTGTCCCTGTGGAAGACCAGATAAGGGGAGTCCACCGAAAGTGCCTAGAGCTCTTCTGTCCTTCTGGCTGACGTGATAGCCACCAGGAAGGCTGTCTTCCACGACAAGTGTGAAAGCTTACACTTGTGCATGGGTTCGAATGGCTTGCCTATGAGCTTTGCCAAAACCAGCAAGAGATCCCACAGAGGTGGTGATTCACACACCAGAGGGGATATGTGATCCAGGCCTTTGAAGAAGCGCCCGGCCACTGTCTCCTGCGCCAATGTCGGCTGACCGGCCCGCGCCCCGTAAGCAGAAATGGCTGCCAGGTGCAGGCATAACATTTCCTGGTCGATTCCTTACGAGATGCCTCCACCATGGTGTAGACATCCTTGAAAGACCAGAGCCTGGAACTCTAGCCGCTCAGGTACCAGGCTGTCAAGTGCAGGGATTGAAGGTCGGATGGAATACCTTCCCTGGTTCAGAGATATCAGGTCGAGGCGTGTACAAAGCCGCTCCAGGGGCCTGCAGCTGAAGCTGAGGAGATCTGGGTACCAGCCTGGCGTGGCTAGTCTGGGGCTACAAGATCACCTTGTCGTCCTCCCTCACATTGAATAACACCTTGTGGATCAAGGAAATGGAGGAAGGCATAGAGGAGGCCTGGGGTCCACAGCCTCGAGAAGGCAACCCCCTGCAGCGAGCCCTGCTGAGGGAGTGGGCATGAAACAGCCTCAGCTTGGTGTTTTCCCTTGAGGCAAACAGGTCCACCATTGGCTTGCCCCAACGGGAGAACAAGTTGTGAGCTACCTCTGGATGAAGAGACCACTCGTGGGATGTCTGGCCTATATGGCTGAGAGTATCCACCAGCTGGTTCGAGACTCCTGCCACATGAATGGCTAGGAGATCTGCCTCCAACCGGCTGACGAGGGTCCAGATGCAGAGCACCTCCTTGCAAAGCAGACGGGAGTGCGTGCTGCCCTGTGTGCTGAGGTAGTACATGGTTGAGGCATTGTCCGTCTGGACTTGAACCACTTGACCCCGGAGCTGAGGAGCGAAAGCCGACAACGCCAGTCTGACTGCTCTGAGCTCCAACAGGTTGATGTGGCATCGGGACTCCTCGGTGGTCCAGAACCCGTGTGCTCTGCTATCCCCTATGTGGGCTCCCCAGCCCATGAGAGAGGCATCGGTCGTAAGAACGACCGTCGGCTCGGGGCGGACAAACGGGATCCCTTCCTGCAACTGTTCTGGGGCGGTCCACCATTGGAGAGTGCCCCACATCTTCTGGGCCACAGTGATCAGCTGGTCAAAATGACCATGGCGCTGAGTCCACTGGGCAGCCAGCTCCCATTGGAGGGGGCGCATATGCAGCCAGGCCCAACGAACCACTGAGGTGCGCGCCATCTAACCCAGAAGGCGCAGAAATTCCCAGGCAGGCGCAACTGCCCAACCAGAAATGATTGGGCAAAGGCAGAAAGAACCTCCGCCCTGTCTGCCGGGAGCCAAGCTCTGGCTTGACAAGAGTCAAGCTCTGCTCCAATGAAGCCCATCACCTGAGAAGGCACGAGTTCCGACTTGGCCATGTTGATCAGGGTGGCCGAGATGAGAGCAGATCTGAGGGCCAGGTCCCTGGACCTCTCCACCTCCTGTTGGGTGGAACCTGCTAGGAGTCAGTCATCGAGGAAAGGATAAATCCTGACACCCCCCCCGGAGATGGGCCGCCACCACTGCAGTGCATTTGGTGAAGCCCCGTGGGGCCAATGACAGGCCGAATGACATGGCTCGGAACTCATACAGGGTCCCTTCGAACCTGAATCAGAGGAACCGCTGATGGGACGGACGGATTGGGACATGAAAGAACGCGTCCTGCAGACCCAGTGAACAGAACCATGTTTTGCTTCAAGGATGGTATGATCTGGGACAGAGTGACCATCCGAAAGGTGAGTGACCTGAGATACTGATTCAGGTCGTGCAGCTCTAGAATGGGGCACCAGCCCCCTGTCCGCTTGGGCACCAGGACGTACCTGGAGACAAAGCCTGGGTCTGCCGGAGGATCCGCGACTGGAGCTACTGCCTCCTTGAGGAGGAGCTAAGCGATGTTGTCTCGGAGAGCCAACTGGGTCTGAGCGGATACTCTTTCCTCCCGAGGGGTGCAGGCTTGGCTTGGAGGGTACTGCTCGAATTCCAGAGGCAGTCCCTGACCAACCATTTCGAGAACCCACCTGTCCAAACTGACAATGGACCAGGCAGAAAGGAAGTGGTGGCCACGGGAGGACCCAGAGCTGAGGTGACAGGAGAGGGGCTGACAGACCCCGTCCCATTACTGAGCAGGCTTGGAGGAGGAGGAAGCTCCGGAACCTGAACCTCGGCCTCCTCTACGGGCCTGCTGGGGTCAAGGGAGCCAAGCTTGAGCCTGCTGCTGATGCTGGTGCTGATGCTGCTGTCCACCTTGAAAGAAGGACTGCTGAGCCACAGGGGAAGAATGACGAAAAGGCTTCTTTTTTTTCTTCTCCTGGTTCTTGCCCTAAGAACTCTTGGCAGAAGTAGCATCCAAGGTGGCACTGTCGGTCCCGAGGAAGGGCACGTCAGCTAGTCTGTGCTGGTATCCGCCAGAAAAGAGGAGAGCCTCAGCCAGGCCCTGTGACAAGACAATTGCGGCAGCCACCGAGCGCACAAGAATCCCAATGTCCAGGGGCAGTCTGAAGCTGCTGTTTGGCAGCAGCTCAGCCCTGATCATGGATCCTCCTTCACCGTGGTCTGCATGTCCCGGGATGTGGGAGGGCGTGAGAAGTGTGCCATGATGACAGCCGAACTTGCCTGATGAAGGCCCAAGGGAGCCGCATAGACCTTCCTGGCTGAATGGTCCAGAAACTTGGACTCTTTATCAGGAGGTCAGTTAGTGTTGGCAGAACTGCCCTCGCCCCTAAACACAGAGGCGGTCACCAGGCTGTCAGCAGAAGGGTGCTCTGTAGACCCCCCAGGGCCCCATGGGCACCATGTACTTGCGGGGCTGCGGGCAGACTGAGCTGGACAAGAGGCAGGACGCTGCCAAAGTTCGAGAGTCGGGCTGACAATAGCCTCAGCCACAGGAAAGGCCTCCATTGGGGTATCCCCTCTCTTAAGTTTGTCTGTAAGAGGGTACTCCGCCTTTTTGTGGATTGACTCCAAGGGCATCCTTGTAGATTCAAAGATGAGGCAAAGGATCCCTTGAAAAGATGAGGGACCTTCCTCAGTCTCCAGGCCAACGGTCGACTCATCTGAATCCACTGTAACCTCAGTGCAACTCCTTCCTATCAAATTACTCCTTGGTGCCCATAACAAAATCCTCACGGTTACTGCTGTCTATATCCCACCTAAAGATCCGGGGTCCAGCCTCCAGACTGTCCTCGATTTCATAAGATTACAACCTTCTGATGCCGAGCTCCTTCTCCTTGGTGATTTTAATATCAACTGGCTTGCACCTGATACAGGATCAAATAAGGATGCCATCCTAGCAGCAAACTTAACACAGGTGGTCAACTCACCTACTAGGAAAAACTACAAATCAGGGACTAGCACCCTCATAGACTGGATCCTTACCAGCCACCCTGCCCGTATAAACAATGTAGCTGTTCTCCCAGACTCTCTTAGCGACCACTCTCCTATAAAATGTACCTGGACAAATAAGTTCAGAAAACCGCCTCCAAAAACCATCTCAAGCAGAGTACTACCTTATGGCAACCTTACCCACCTCAAGGAAAATCTTAGGCAGAAAGACTGGTCCCTGATTTACAATACTCAAGATGTTGACTTAGCCCTTGATCACTTTATTACTACATTCAACGCTGCCTGTGACACCTATGCAACAGAAAAAAGCACAAAATTAAAGCGCTCTCAAATCCCTGGCTCACGGCGAAGCTATTGGCACAACTCAAAGGCAGGGACCACCTCTGAGCTATTACAGAGCCACAGGCTCTCTGACAGACATTCAAAAGTATAAACAGGCCCACAACCACTGTACTAAAGAATCCGCTGGATGAAGAGCTCCTATTTCAAGAATGCCCTCTCCAACTCCTGGGGTGAAGGGAAATCCTTCTGGGACAATTTAAGAAATATCCACGGATAAGCAGTCCAAGTCCTCCCTACAATAATGAATGTGGATGGAACCACTACCCTTGACCCCATGGTCATTGCAAACACCCTTAATGAAACCTTCACAGACCTTAGTGGTGTCCTCTCATCTGACTTCTTCTCTGATGCTGACTCTCCAATTTCTACATCTCCCTGCCTCTCCAACCATACAACCCTTCCATTTCAAATTAGTCAAGGCAAATGAAGTCTATAAATATAAAAGAAGGCTATTTCTAAGTCCCGGCAAGCAGTGACACTATTGACCTTAAACTACTGTCCTCACTCTGGAGGAAGTACTGCTCCCCCTCACCAAAATATTCAATCTCTCCCTCTGCTCCAGCCAATTTCCTAGTAAATGGAAAGCTGCAATTGTCACTCCAGTGCACAAAGGTGGTGACAAGTCACTGCCTGGTAATTATCGACCTATTTCAATACTACCTCCCCTCTCAAAGGCTCTTGAACGCATAGTGGCGGACCAACTTACAGACTATCTGCAAAAATATAACATCCTCTGCGCCCAGCAACATGGATTCAGAAAAGGGCACAGCACATAGAAACATAGACTTTGACGGCAGATAAGGACCGCTAGGCCCATCTAGTCTGCCCATTTCCTCGACTGCCCTACTTGAGTTCTCAGGAGCAATCCACAAGGCCATGGACAAAGGATACCTAACTGGAGCTGTGTACATTGATCTAACTAAGGCGTTTGATACCGTACACCATGGTCTACTCATCAATCAACTACAGTCTCTTGGGCTCTCTCAGGGTCCTGGTGACTGGGAAAAAAGTTACCTCGCCCAGCGCTCTCAAGCTGTAAAAATAGCTGGACTTCTCTCAGACTCAAAGCCTGTTCTCTCTGGAGTTCCGAAGGGATCCATCTTAGGCCCTTTCCTCTTCAGCCTTTTCCTAAACTCCCTTCCTAAATCCTGCCTTGAGCAAATTATCCTCTATGCCGACGATGCCATGATTCTTTCCTCTCATAAAGATCCGAATCCCTTACGCAAAAGCCTTCAGCATGCTTTTGCCAAAGTCGAGACGTGGTTCCTTGAACATAAGCTGGTTCTAAACCACAAAAAACTAAATCCATGCTCTTCTCTAGCCCGCAAAACAAGAAAAAGGCAAGCACCACTCACTATCAACACGCTACTGGAAATACCCTTGAACAAGCTGCAATATTCGAATATCTTGGAATCACCTTTGATCAAGGCCTAACCCTTGCAACCCATATTGATAGTACAGTGAAAACTATTAATCAGCAGATTGGGATACTGTACCAGAACCGACAGCTCCTTACCCGATCTGCACTGAGGATTGCTATTCAATCCTCAATCATCTCAATTATTGACTACGGCTTAATTGTCTATGGGTCTGCGTCTACTACCGCACTTAGACGCATTACGACATCCCTAAACAAGGCATGTCGGCTGTTCACTGGTGCTCATCGACGTACTCACACATGCGAGCTCTACGCTGAAACAGGGTGGTTGCAACTCTCAAACCGCTTAAAGTACCTTACCTGCTTTATGGCTAAAAAATCCACCATGGGCCTCACTCCACCATGTATCCAAGACCTGTTATGCCAGAACTCTAGTATCCACCTCACCAGAAGATCAGAAATCAGATTCTTCAGGTCCCCCGATGCCGGACTACTCAGGGTCAAAGATCATTTGCCTATCGTGCCCCCAGCTGGCTAAATGCCCTTAGCACCTCTATTACTTCCTCTACCTCTCTAGGTGCATTCAAATCCAGGCTATACTCTCACCTTGCCGCCTCCAACTCCTGTGACTGCCTTGATTAAATCTTTATCTATTCTTTTTCCCACCCTTGTCCACTACTTGACAAAGGCTTGTAAGAGGATCTTTTTCTCTTGCTATTGTCTGCTCCCCTCACCCCTTTCTCTTACCCTCTCTATCTGTACACTTCCCTAACTTGATTTTTCCCTCACCTGGCTTGATTTTTTGTATGATTAGTGTTTGTTGGTATTATCTGTCCTTGCACAAATGTTTCGATATTTACTGTCTATGTTTTCTTGCTATTTGTCACAACACAATTTATAGTACCATTCTATGTAACCTTTTGTCTGTACTTAATTGACGTGGAACCTTTGTAAAAGAACCTTTGGCTCAAAGGTAATAATTCCTAGAACAATAAACTAAACTAAACCTGGATGTGAATGCAAGCCGGTGATGTCTGAATCCAAGGAATCCAGATATAATGGCCTACCACCCAGGTCACCTTGACTTGCCTAGGCGATCCGGGTGACCGTGACCGACCATCAACAGGAAGCCGGTGTCTGGTCTGTCTTCCTTGGAAGGACCCCTCCACAGGCTGTTTGGCGGTGGTTCCACCACAATTGGTGGAGAGACCATTTAGGGCTGAACAGGTGATTTTGCTGGCTCACGGGCTGAGGAACCAATTTAATCGGCTCCAAAGGAATCAGCTTCAGCCTAGGAGGTGAAAGCCAGGTAATGGCCAATGTAGAAGCCGGAGTGGGCTTGTGCCGGTCAAAAATAGCTGTTGCCACATGAGGTCCTTGTAGCACCGACAGAGTTTCCGCCGGAGCCTCTCCTCATCCAAGGAGGACGAGGATGACCAATGGCGTTGCCTCTTTTTAGAGCGTTTATGGCTCTTCCTTGGCCTGTTGGACGAGGGGGTCCGAGACCTCGATAGAGATAAGGCGGGCTGACTCAGTCACTCAGGAGACACCGGTGGGACCGGCGATTTCCCAGGATCAGGGACCACTTCTTTGACTGGAGTCCCAGCAGGCTGGGTCTCATAATCTGAAAAGACTAGATTAGGGGTTCGATCGAGGGAATCGTCGACCGGAGTCGGCGATATCGGATCGATCGCGATTTCGACGTCGATAGATAATTCGGTCAACTGACCAGACACAAAGCCGAAAAACCAGCGGCTGAAGAAGCGATCTCGGCCGCAGACCGTGATGCTCCTGGGACTGAGATCTCCCACTTCAAGAACATCTCCGTCAGACTAAGATGATCCCAGGTCCTTCTCCCACTTACGGGATCGAGGAGTGCGAGCCCGTAGGCGCCTCTCCCTTGGTTGGGAGAGACTGGCACAACTCTCGGAAGGAACCCGAGAAGATGGAGCCCAGGTTGAGTGGAACAAAGAAGCTCCGAGAAGACTGAGCAGCACAAGCCGCTTCCTCCTCGAATGCTTGCATGCATTCCAATTGCTCGGCGGATCCCGCAGCCGTGGAAACCGCCTAACGAGCCTCCTTGGATTTCACCTGAGAGTTCCTCTTCTCCGGCCTCCCCAGTTTCAGGCATGCGAGACGGTCATCGAGGATGAAAGGCGAGACACAGGTCACATTTCGAAGTGTTACGGTCGACACCGAGGCAGTAGACACACACGGTGTGGGGATCGGTGCGCAACATTTTCTGGCCGCAAGGGTACCGACGAAATCCTGGGGAAGACTTGTCTTCCATAATCAAAGCCGCAAACTTGCAATCGCTAACGCGAACAATGCAAATTTTTTTAGAATAACTGAAGGTTTGGAAGCCAGGGCCTACAAGATGTGTGACCACGAGGAAGGCAACCTGAATCTTTCAGTGGAAAGGAAGATCTGGCGAATGGGGTGGAGTCGAGGTATATACCAGCCGGGTGGGTGGGAGGAGCCAGCTTGAAAACTTCTGGTGAGATTTAAGGGAAAGGGACATGCCAAACAGTGTGGATGAACAATATATCCACGCCTCCTAGAATTAGGAGGTAGAAACACACATGAAGAGAGGTGGACACCAGTACTTGAAACTAAAAGTGGACAAGGCAATGAGGCTGGATGGGATGCATCCCAGAATACTGAAAGAACTCAGAGAGGTACTAGTGGCACCACTGATAGCCCTGTTCAACAAATCACTAGAGGAGGGAGTAGTACCAAAGGACTGGAGGAGGGGGAATGTGGTACCACTACACAAAAGTGACAGCAAGGTGGAGGTTGGGAATTACAGGCCTACCCCGTTTGACCTCAGTGGTGGGGAAAATAATGAAATCCATGCTAATGGAAAGGACTGTGGCATATCTCGAGGCCAGCGGGCACAAGACCTGAGGCAACATGGATTCACAGCAGCTAAATCTAGTCAAACAAATCTGATAGATTTCTTTGACTGGATAACCAGGGTGGTGAATCAGGGAGGGGTGGTGGACATGGCCTACCTATGTTTTAGTAAGGCATTCGACACCGTCTGACACAGGAGGCTACAAAACAAGTTGGGCAGTCTGGGAGTGGGTCCCAAGGTGGTAAATTGGGTCAGAAATTGGCTGAATAACAGGACCCAGAGGGTGCTGGTTAATGGAGTACAATCCAGGAGAGGGAGGTGACCAGGGCTCAGTGCTAGGGCCGTTCCTCTTCAATGTCTTCATTAGTGACATTGTGGAGGGGCTGGAAGGGGAAGGTAAGCCTCTTTGCGGACGACACCAAGATCTGCAATAGGGTGGACATTCCAGACATGGTTGAAAGAATGAGAAGAGACCTAGGCAAGTTGGAGGAGTGGTCAAGAGTATGGCAGTTCAAATTCAATACAAAGAAGTACAAAGTCATGCACTTGGGGCACAGGAATCCTGGAGAAGAATACACATTGGGCGGGGACACTAACAAAAACAAAACTGGAAAGGGACCTGGGGTAAATATAACGGACAACCTGAAAGTAGCCAAGCAATATGAGAAGGCAGTAGCGGGGGCTGGAGGGATGCTGGGGTGCATAGGGAGAGGCATCCCCAGTAGAAAACAGGAGGTGGTGATGCCACTGTATAGACAATTGGTAAGGCCAAATCTGGAATACTGTGTTCAGTTCTGAGACTACATCTCCGGAACCACATTGACAGAATGGAGGTGGGTCCAGAGAAGGGCAACAAAAATGGTGAAAGGAATGCACCAGAAAACATATGAGGAGAGAATGAAGGACCTCAGTATGCATACCCTGGAGGAAAGGAGGGAGGGGGATATGACAGAGACTTTCAAATACCTCAAGAGCATCAACAAGGTTCAGGAGGGCAGCATCTTTCAAAAAAAAAAAAGAGATGTGCAAGAACAAGGGGTCACAATATGAGGCTGGGGGGGGTGGAGACTCAGAAGTAACATCAGGAAGTATTTTTTCACAGAAAGATGGTGGATGCATGGAACAGACTTCCTGCGGGGGTCATAGAGGCTAAAACGTTAGGTGAATTCAAGAATGCATGGGATAGACAGAAGGCAACCCTATTGGTAGGAAAGAGAAGGTAAGCTGCAGATCATTTATGATCTGGAGTTTATGTAGATAGGGAAATGGGCAGACTAGGTGGGCCTTATCTGCCATCAAATTCTATGTTTCTATGTTTCTAGATGTACTTTTAAAGGGGATGGTTTGAGGCCAAGGGACTGTAAATGTACCATGCACTCTACAACTTTAGGCAAACTTGTCTGAAGTGGAACGATTGTCTGGGATTTGCAACAGAAGGAAAATCTTTCACATTTGGAGGAATAAGCTTGCCTTACAGTACGTTTCCTGGACCCTTTTGGAAACCTTCAGTACCCTGACTCAGTGGTTGAGATCAGAAGCTCTGGCTCTTTAAGAACCAAGCCTTCTGGTGCAGTGTCATGAGATCTGGGTAGCAAATCCTGCCTTGAAATAGAGACAGTTGATTGTCTAAGTGGCAACAAGAAGGGTTTTTTTGGGTGACCGGGCCACCCACAAGTAGACAGTACCAGGTCTGCCTGGCCCAGTCTGTGACTACCAGAATCAGAGTTGTTGACTCCTCCTCAGTATCACCAGAAAACTCTGGCTGAGAGGGAATGTGGGAGTAACAGTGAATTTACCCTCCCGGGTAAGCGTTAGCACATCATCTGGTAATGTTCCCAAAAGAGGAGGCCTGCAACATCATTTTGGAATTTACTGTTCTTCCAAAAGACAAACAGATCTATTTATGGAGGTGCCCCATCTCCTGAAACTGCTGTCAGCACTTGCTGATTCGTGTGATCATTCATGGCTGCCTTTATTCATCCTGCTCAGTGAGTGTGCCAGGCAAGTGAACTGCAGATACATCAGCATCCAGGGAGTATGCCAGATTCCATAGCCTCACTGCTTCTGAGCAGAGTTTTGAGGGTCTGGTGCCTTCTTGTCTGATGTAATACATGGCAGTTGTACTCTCATCTCCCCTGTCTGGCCTTGTACAGGAAAGAGAAGGACTGCATGGAAAAAAAAAAGCACTGCCCTGAATTCAACAACTTTATGCATTCCATGTGGTCATTCATGTTTCAGGCCTTACCTACTGTGTTGTCTCTCAGGTGTCCTCCCCACCCCAGTGGAGAGACATCTGTTAGCTTGTGGACAACCAAGGGAAAGGAATTCCCTTCCAAGATTCTCTTTTTCCTTCTACCACTCCAGTGCTTGCACAAACTTTTTTTGTGACTGGTACTGGGTGATTCAAGGGGTCTGTCCTTTGGAACCAGTGTCCTTTTTAAATGGTACTGGACACCCCACATTTAAAGGCGTGCCCAGGGTACTACAGCTGTGGCTGATGCCATGTGACCTGAGAGACGCAGAAAAATCCCCTGCAATTTTCTGAGACCTGCTTGGAATGAATCTGCACATGTAATCATGTTTTCCACGAAGTATGCTTTCCCTTGTAGAGTGCCCATTTCTACCCCAATGAACTCCAGTACTTTGCCAGGTTCTAACTGGGACTTCTGTAGGTTTAAAAGGAAAACCTGTTTTTCCCAGTGTGCTCCTTACTACTAAGATGAAGTGTATGGTTTCCTCTTCACATTTCCTGCTATCAGCCAGTTGTCCAGGTATAGAAACACCACTACACTTTTCCTTCTCAAGTCAGCTGCCACTACAGCTTGGCACTTTGTGAATGTCCTTGGTGCTGAGGTTAGAGAACTGGTACTGTCCGCTTCCCAGTCTGAACCTCACATACTTTCTGTGGCAGGACCTTACTGGGAAATGAAAGTAAGCATCTTTTAGGTCCAAAGAACATAACCAGTCTCCTGTTTGAAAAGATGGGGGTCACTGAGCCAAGTGTCTCCATTTTGATTTTTATTTTTTTGGATGGTTAGGAAATACCTGGAAAAAAGGGCATCTCCCCACTGGGAGGTAGGGGCCTTTTCTACTGCATTTGCTGTTAACGGATTTGTTTACTTCCAGAACCAGTAAAGTTTTTCCCTCAGGAATGCAGGCTGGTAAATTTCTTGGCTTCTACAGGTTTTGGGAACCTCTGAAACTGGAGGGACAGGTCATGACTACTTCCAAAAGCCACTTTGTTTGTAGTAATATTTCTCCAGCCTTGAGAGTAATGTGCCAGGCATTCCTCCACTGGCAGTGAATGACTTGCGACCTGGACAACACTGTCAGGGGTTTTATTATGTGGCTCGAGTACTGGTGCATCAGCACGTCCGACACCTCTTCTGCCTCTACATCTGCTCAATACCCTCTGTATCGGATGAATGTGGAGGAAAGCAAGTCTGTACCGAGTATTCATAGCTAGAGTAGGGCCTGTAGTAATAGTCTATTCCCCTGCCTCCCCTTCCACAGGATTTGTAGGACGTGGGGGCCCTTAATTTTTCATGCAGGTGGATTTTTGTTCATCTTTATATTTTTTACATAGGCTTCAATTTTGCCACCCAATAATGCACTATCCTCAAAAGGAAGCCTTACTTTGTGGATCCTGGGTCATGAGGGGTGTCCTTAACAACACACGTCTCTTTAAAGCAACTGAATGTGGCAGGACCCTGGAAGCAGTGTCACTGGTATTAACAGCCATATGAAACTGTTATTTTGTGGCTTCTAAAGCAGCTGTTACTGTAGCAGCCAGATCATCACCTACATAAAATTCCACTTTTTGTTTGCTTTAAGCAACTATAGCATTCCATAATGCTTTCTGATACTGTGCGGTGCAAGCCATGGAGGCTGCCCATCTCAGTTGTAGGATAGCTGTGTTATAAACCTTCCTAAAAAAAACTATCCTTCTCTGGGAGCTGTGTGGCTAAAGGGACTTGAGTCTTTCACAAGCAGCTGCTTGCACCACACTTGCATGATCTGGGTGGGCATATAGGAATTCTACTCCTTGCTTGTCCACCTGAAATTTCTTTTCAATCATTTTATCAATGCCAGCAGCTGTAAACGGTGATGACATGATCTGGCTTTTCTTGGTGAGTTGTGCACACGTAGTGACAGTGTCTTGGCAGATGTCAGACCCAGTATGCTCATGAAGTCAATCTTTTCAGTACCCTCCTCTGCTTCTTCTAAGAAGATAATGAGTGTCCGCCATCTGCCTTTCAAATGACGAGTAGGATGTAACATCCTAATTTCCCTTGTGAGGGGAACTGGGGTCCTGTTTAGGGATCACCTCAGGTTTAATCAGTTCCTTCTCTGCCAGGACAGGGTGACCAGCGTCTGGGGAGGGTGCAAGAGCACTGATGCAGTTCACCATGGCCTAGAAGCCTGGAAGAACTGCTACATTTTTTTTTCTGAATGTCTTCAGCAGAGGGCATAGCTCTCAGTTCAACTGCCTACTCCATCTCCCCTGAAGGTGGAGTGGAAGGAACATCCTGTTGGATGCCCTGTGTTTCACTGTGCCTTGAGGATGGCTTAGCAGATTTTCCAGTCCATCTGGCAGAGACTGCTCAGAGACTGCTGCTAATGTTGTGTTTGGTGACACTGAAGTAGACTGAGGAGCTGAAAATGCTTCTCGCTTGACAGATCTTTTCTTTTTGTGTCTTAAGGCAAAACTTTTACATAATGTTCAAAATCATGATCAAGGCCCCAAATATCAAAACACAGGTTGTGGCCATCTGCTTTAGCCAAAAAGTGGTGGTATGATGTACACGTTTTAAATCCTGGATGCCCTGTTCTCTTTCTAGACTTTTCGGTCATGCCAATATACTGAGAAATACCTTCAATTAGTTAAATTCAGTTTGTGTAGTAAAATAACTGAACTGCTACAAAACAATATTATTTTTCTTAAAGTTGACCTGCCCTGCACAGCAACAGCACTGCCGCTTGCGACACTGGCAACCTGGGTTCAGAAGCGAGCCCAGTTTATCGAGGGCTGGCTAAGGGAAGGAGGATTTAATGTCCCAGAGGATGCGCTTTTCCTCCTGGGAGGGAGGACCAATCACTCCTGTATGGCACTGCCACCTGAGTGCCCACATGTGGCAGTGCAACAGAACTGCAATGGATGGGTGAGTAGGCACTTCCTGGCCAGAACATCTGCATACTTGTGTGTAGACGTCCACTTGGTCCTAGCCCACAGTGTGCTCAGGGAAGGGAACTTGGGAGGAAAACACCTCCTCACCTGCAGGCAGCATGATACCACCTCTACTTCACAGGCTCCACACCACTCACCAGGCCCCAAATCACAACCCAACTCCAACACTTTTGGGGCTTGGGGAACCCAGGAGGCTCTGCCACAGAGGTAATGTGCAGGGCAGTGACTTGTTGGAAGGTAAGTCCCATGGACAGTGGGTGATGGGGCTGGAAGAAGAGTATGGCCAAAGTCAGCCAGGCAGGATGGCAGAAAGTGCAGTAAACTCAAAACAAAATACTATTTTAAACAAAGCAAACGGTTCCCTAAGCATGAACTGACAGTAAACTGCGCTTTTCTCCAGTTCTTGGAAATAAGAGGAAACCAGAGAAAAGCTAAATTTAGGAAAAATAAAATAAGCATACCCCAAAGTAATGCAGAGTACTGAAAACGAAATAAATGATAAAACAATTTGACAGTTTAAATAAAATGTGACCAGTGGAACTGGAGAAGTACTGTACCTAGGGAAACTGCCATCTCCAGCAGAGCAACAAATCTGATGATACAACGGGGTGGGGGTGGGGTGGGGACGCCATGACCAAACCGCAGAGTCTGAACAGAATTCTAGGTTCCATTAGCATTTCTTCCATCTCTGGAAAAAGGTTGGAAATTATACAAGTTTAAATGACATTATTGCCGGATTCCTGTTGTCAGGAAGCACCAGGAGCTGGCACGTTTCACGTGGTATGTAAACAGGTTTATGGGCATATGTTATAAAAACCTACATGCCTCAGTATGTTATACTCTGAACCAGAACCAAATCTGAACAGAAATGAATTAAGTTGGTAGCTTGCAGAAAAACATATTACTAACTGAATGGTGCCTTAGCCACAGAATCAACAAAAGCTGTCAAATGCGACAGCAAAGTTAGACTCCATCACTTATCTACAATATTCAATGTTTTCCTCCTTTACAGACTCAAAACTTTAACCAGCTATGAGGTTACGGAATACTCCAAACATCTGCACATGCAATTTGATAACTCCAGCAAATGCTAAGGTGGATTTAACATCTGCAGAAAATCTGGACAGGCATTCTTTTTCAAGCCAAAAAGATAACAGGAGCAACCAAACTGGGAGTGCAAAAGTTTTTCAATATCTATGTATCATTTTACAGATCCTAAAAATCTCCTGAGTCATGAGATTGTTAGGATCTGTAACAAAAAACCTACAGATATTGGAAAACCTTTGCACTCCCATGACACACTATATACCAACACCGATTCCAGTTATACATGCAACTTTAAGATTCACAAACAGCAAACTGCATGTTTGAATGAAAGTTGCAGCCGTGATCCACTGTGCCACAGTTTGGGTTAAAGAAGCCAAAGGCAACCTGGACATTTCGATCAGCAGGTCAAACTGATCCACCTCAGTCTATGACCGAAGCAAAACAACTTGATCACATCAGCAGCACCGTTTTCCATCCACCACTGGCATGGAGTGCACTACTGTCTTACTGTGTAAATCCCATAAGTCGTACCTTTTGGCGGTCACAATGAAAACATAACAGAAACAAGAACTTCATTGAATGAAATGTTTAAAAAAGATCCATCGCCCTTTCACATTTGCTACGCATTGAAAAAACACCCTTGAAGAGACCGGAGTATCAGACCTTCGGAGGTTGTCAAAGCCAAAGCCACTGCAAAAGCTGACAACAACAATAAGGCAGCTGTGACCCCACTGACCTGGTGGCTAGAAACATCCTGAAGCATGTTTAGGTCCAGTAGTCACAGATGCAGGAAATGATGCCAGGCTGAATGAGCAACCGGCAGGCACCACAATGCTTAGCAGCACTGCTGCCCAATAGAGTCACATAAAGTCAAACAGGTGACTCCAGAAGGAGTACGGGCAAAACAAACAACAGAAAACTGTACATCACAGGATGCAGAAGAGGAGAAAGCATACGAGTGCCTGAAAGGAGAGTCGGGGAACAGTCGGAACTGCAGTGTTATCCTGGTACAGAGGCCTTGACCCTGAAGCTGGTTTGGTCCATCACTCAGGGCAATCAGACCATAACAGATTCTCTGCTGGCTGCCCCAAAGGAGCCAGCTGTCCACCCGACACTACCACGGGAGCCTCCGACACAACCCTAGGGCAGTGGTGGTGGGGGAGGGGGACAAGGACATCAGTGGCATAGATTATGGTGGGCAGGCTCCCCTGCCCCCCCAGACGTTCAGAGCGGGACTTTTGAAGCTCTGAAGGTTTTTTCCCCCTATATTGGTCGTGGTCAAGATTCAGGACTCACAACGCGAGTTCTGGGGTGTGGGAGATGGCAGGGTAGTGTTGGTTCCTTGATTGGCTCCATAGCTCATCATCCAATTAAATTGCCCATTGGATGGGTTGCAAACTCCGCACACCACGACGGCGTTGGAGTGTGCTGTCCAAAAGCACATCGGGCTCCATTTTGTTTGTTCCACACCACACGTTCAGACCAGGTCAAATAACTCTTAAGAATCATGACAGAGGCTGGTTGTTGCACCGTACTGTCAGTACTTGGGACCTGCTCTGGGTGTGGGTGTGTGAGCCTGGCTTTATGGATTTATCAGTGAGAGGAGCAACAACGGCCCGGCTGATCCAGCTGACTGTAAATACACAAGGTGCTGCTGCATGTCTGTCTTTTAAGTGGGCTGCTATTCTGTTCTGGTGTTTGTTGCAAACTGCTTTAGATCAGGACAGGTGCACTTTGTGTGACATCAGATGTAAGATGGAGCAGCAGCCCAGAGAGAGAGGCGAAACTGGAGATCTTCTGCTTGCTATTCGGGGACCATGGAAGGACTCTTCCTCACTTCAGCATGTTGACTGCTTGCAGAATGATGGAGGGGTCTGGCTGCATTTGATCAGCTAAACAGGCATTCTGTTGTAGGTACATAATGCCCTCATCCAGACCACTGAATGTCAGTCCTTGTAATCTATGAGAGGTGGAGGAGGAGGAGGAGAGGAAGGATGTGGACAGAGCAGAGGTGGGCAACTGTCTGTGCGTTTCTGTCCGAGCCGGTAACAAAGCACATCCTTTCATCCCCGTAAACATGCTAAGACTGGTCTGGGAGCAGGTAGGATGGAACGGAAGATGCGATCGCAAAGGGACAGTAGGTTTTTGAGATCTCGTTGTTACATCCCCAGCCTGGCGGCTGGCCAGCACCTGAACTCATGGTGGGAAAGTGACTGAGTTCATGCAAGATGATGCAGCACCTTCAACACACTGTAGAGTGAAATGCACATCTCCCCTTTCTGACACTTTCTTTGTAGGAGTTGACTGAAGTAACCTTGGTGGATTATGAGCATAAATAAATGTACAATATTACATTTGCTCACTCTGTAGTACTGTATTTTTCCCCTGCGAGAGGATTCTTTACACTGCCTTTTTCCTTTTTTTTTTGTCATTTATCAGTTTTTTTTTTTTGCAGCGTTAACTCCCTCCATTTTCAAGATATGTTTATGTTGATACTTGTTTAGAACTGTACATTTTATTTTTGCAAAAGACCAGACCACTGGGGTTTTGTAAATCTTCTTTTACTGGTGACACCGTTGCTGGAATGATCAACGTACTGTCTTAGGACATGTGGGAACCTCCAGAAACTGCTGTACAGCTGTATTAATAGCACTGATTTTGACACATCATATGAGTAAATAGCACTGTACACTGAAGTGAAAATAACAGCTTTGTGTACTGTATACCTGGCAGTCTGTTTTGTTTTGTTTACTTTTGTAATTAAATTTTGTGGTAAAAGTTTAGGGATTGGTGACATTGACACATAAAGTCCTTGGTTTTGCCCTTGGCTAGGCACAGTGTGAGGTGAGCTTCCTTGCTGCAGTCCTGTAGAGACTGCTGATGTAACTGGTTGTTCGATTCTGGGTTTCAAGAGTGCATGGCTTTTATAGCTAAATTTCAGCATTTATAGTTGAATTTTCTAGGTGGGAGAAATATGCAGTTTTTTCTCCTTGATTTTAATCAAGTGATTGTCTGAGTACTGGTAATAAAAAGAAAGTTGTTTCGGTAGTGATATCTGTTGTTTGCAACAAGTCAAAGAAAGCTTTAAAAGCAGCTAAAAGTTTCAAAGTTACCCTAAAAATGTACCAGAATGCATCTAAAACCTGATAGCTTATCAGTCCCCCACCCCCACCCAGTCAAAAATGCTGGCTACACCCTGGGGACACTATACCTTGTCTGACTCAAAAAGCTGGGATGGAACTCGGGAAGGGCCCAGAGTTCTAGCTAAGGTACTACTGGTCCAAAGCATGCCTGTCTGCCTGCAATGAATCTGGAGGGTGCAGCGGTCAAAGGAAAAACAGGCATCACAGAAGTCCATGTTGAGGCTTGGTCCTAGACAGGAGAAGCACTGGAAATGCCCGTCAACATGGCTAATTTTCTTGCCATACACGCAGACATGGAAAAGAAGGTCCTGGCCTTTCTGTTTTTTTTTTTTTTTTTTTTTGACAACCTGAGTATTCTGCAAAAATAAAGAAATGAGAATTAAAGGATGAAGTAGTAGACAGAGGCAAACTGAAGCAGTACAACTCACTCCCACAGTATGCATTCAATGGTGGGAAAAACAGAAGTGAGGTAAGCAAAGAGGCCAGCAATATTTACTGGAAGGCACACATCACCATGTGGTGTCACACACCACTGCAGGCCAGTAGCCAGCAGGGTTTTTGCAAGAGTTTGCTGAGGGCTGTCGGACTAGTTGCAGGCATCCCTATGGACTCTTGTCCTGGGAAATTTCAATGCCAGGGTCTGTGCTCTTCGTAAGTGTCTGCAAATGTACTCCTCCAGCTCACAGGAGCTGGGTTTAAAGACAATGATTACCTCAACCATGCACTCAGCAGGTCACACACCTGACCTCATCTTCTCGGCGTGGTTTGAGATAGATGATATCTCAGTGGAGCCTATCACTTCATTGGACCACTGCACCATACTGTTTAATGTTCTGGCCATTAAACAACCATCTTTGACTGCGGAAGTGATCCAATACCATTCTAATCAGGATCTGTGAGGTTTCTAGATCTGCTGGACATTTCAGACCTGGTTGAGGTCTCTACCAGGGGTTGCGGTACCACTGCTGAAGTCCATAATGGGGCTGTTTCTATGGCACTGGATACCCTGGTGCTAATCCACTCTCACCTGCAGACCTCTCACTGAACTGCTCCTTGGTTTACATCAGAGCTTCGGCAGATGAAGAGTGTAGTAAGTTGAGTACATGGGGAGGAAATTGCAGTTGGCTGCTGACAGACTTGTCCTGGAGGAGTACTTAAGGATGTACCAGAAAGCTACTGCAGCTGTAAAGAAGAATTTCATTTCCCTGTAATTGTTGCTTGGAAGAACTGACTTGCCACACTTTTCCAGGCTGTATTCAATTTATGACATCCAGACTGAGTCAAAAGTAACTTGCTTCCAGGGAGAGGAGGTGAGGTTAAACGAGTTCTTAAGGTCAAGGTTGTAGGCATTCTTTACCAGATTTCCTACACTACCTAGTTATTGGTAAACAGGGATAGCAAGGGAGTATGAGTGGATGGGAGAATGGCTGGGTGAAATTTCAGCCTCTGGATGAGGAAGAGATCCTTGGGTGGTCATGGGTTTGCAAAGCACCACGTGTGTTCTGGATCCTACACCCATTCAGTTGCTCAAGGAGGGGTGCTGCAGATTAATACCAGTACTGGCAGATGCAGTCAATGCCTCTCTGTAGGAGCAGCTATTGCGGTGCCCCAAAAGGACGGTGGTGAAGCTTTTCCTTAAGAAGGTGTCACTGGATCCTGACATATCTGCTAATTTGCAACTTGTCTCTAGCCTTCATTTTTTTGCCTAAGGTTGTAAAAGAAGGTGGTTGCAACCTAGCCTGTGAATCATCTAGAAAAGAATGACCTCCTTGTGCCATTTCAATCTAGATTCCACAGCAAGCACAGCACAGAGACAGCCATGCTCAGGTTATGCAAAGATCTCTTCCCAGCGAGAAATCACAAGGACATCAATATTGTCATCTTGCTAGATCTTTCTTCAGTGATTGACAGTTTAGACCATGTAGTGTTGTTGGGGAGCATGGAGGGTTGTTCAGAACTATTTTACACTGGTTCCAGTCCTTCCTTTGTGGCAGAGAGCAGTTGGTAGAATTCAGTTCTTGCCAGTTGTGGCTGGTTACCCTTGACTGTGGTGTTCCCCAAAGGTTCTATGCTTTCACCTATTTTGTCCTCATATATGCTGCTGCTAGGAGAGATCATTAGGCAATATAGGGTGGAGTTAGTTTTTTGTCCACGGCTGTTGCCCCCTCCCCAGGCTTGCCCCGGGTGGAAGCCTGGTCATGAAGCTCCCTGGCATGCCCCCAGGGTGGGGTCAGGAAGCAGGCCCCCCAAGCAGACTTTAGTCTGCAGCAGGGCGCTGGTGAGGCAGGACCATCATTAGTGGCTGCGATGATTTTTTGATGCTTTTTCCGGGCGGGATGTGCAATGATGCCAAAGTCTGCCCCGTCCCCCCCCTATATGTGTGGCGCTAGCCACGGCAGTACCCCCAGCCTCCTCCAGAGGGCCAGATAGCACCAGACACCCTTCTCCCTCTTCCCGGAGAGCAGTCCCTTGGACGCTCAATCCTTCTCCCCCCGGCTGGCCCTCAGACTCCCCGAGTCTGTTCCCAAACCTGGGATGTCAGTGCCGCAGATGGATGCCTTGCTGCTGCGCCGGCGGGCTCCTACAGGGTGGAGATGCACTGTAATGCAGATGACACCAAGCTGCATGTGTCTTGTGCTTCTGACGGTCTGCTTTCTGCACTGAGATTAAAACAATGCTTGGAGGAAATCAGGGTTTGGTTGGCCTCCAGTTGGCTGGCTCTGAACCCAAAGACAGAGCTGTTGGTGGTGGGCTCAGAGAAGCAGATATCACCATGCATGGTAGCCTGATTCTTCCCTCCCGGGTGGAGGGTGCATCTTCAGGCAGCAGAGAAGATCCATAGTCTAGGTGCTTTCTTGATGGACAATTGACATTTGTTTCACAACCGACCTCTGTGGAAAGGAAAATAAAATTACATACTCATCATAATTCTTGATCTTCCAGAATCTTTTCACCATTTGTTACCACCTATGGGCCTTTACTGGAGGCACTAGGACCTCGTGAGAGCAAAAGCTTTCAAAGCTTACAGCTAGGGGGCCAACAACGGAGACTATGCCATCCACGATACAGACATACGACGTGGCACTCGTGGATTGGCCAGTAACTGACATCAGCCCCCTCCATACCTCAGTCCTGTTAACCAGGAGAAAAACAAAGTGGGAGAGAAAGAGAGGGGCTAAAAGTTGCCCAAAGGGACAAGAAAAGGATATAAAAAGATCAAAATAATAAAACCTGACAGAGCAAAAAGGTAGGAGAGAGTTCCTATTACAGCAGGATTGCAAGAAAGAAAGACAGACAGACCAAGGCAATCTGGGCAGAGGGGAGGCACATATATTCCCCCACTCCCCCAGAAGGAGAAGGCAAAAGAAGACAGGGATCTAAAACTCCCAGAGGTGAAAAGCCCAAATTATCCAGAAATCACATGGAAGTAAATGGTTCTCCTAGAAATAACAGGGAGAGAAGACCACTATCTTGAGGCCAGGAATGGTAGAGGGCATCTGAGAGTGAAGAGATCCCTGTCAGGAGGTGTAGAGATATAAGGCTCCATGGATTGGCTGTCTTAACATTACTTAGCACACTGAAACTGGAAATATGTGTATATCTACATATCCTTTTTTTTTTTAAAGATATGCATTTATAAAAAAAATGCAAAAAAAAGGTGTGTGTGTTGGGGGGGAGAGAGAGAGAGAGAGAGCTGGCTTCGCTCCTGAGAGGAGGGAAGAAATACAATCAAAAAAGGAGAAGCCTGGAGGGTAACAATTCATTGATAGTGCCACCGTGCTGGAGGCCTCCCACAACAGCACACAAAGAAAAAGCAACATTTTCAATTAGACTCTGTTTACCTGCTCTTTCCCCTTTTTTGGAAGAAAAACATGAAGGTAAGAAATAACTACCAAAGACTTTTTGCAGAGATCTTCTGCAAGAGAAATCAAAACTTTGGCAAGGCAAAGAAAAACCCCAGAGAGCATTTTCTCCCCCACTTTTGTTTTTTAAAACAAGGTTTTCTGACAAGGCTCAAAGCCCAGAAGGGGACAAGAGTTAGAAAGCAGGGAGAGAAGGGACACAGAAAGAAATAGAGAGAGAGAGAGAGACAGACAGGGTTAGATGCCCAGACACTTGGTCATTTGAGAGCAGGGGATGATGAGCGGGTTCTGGTAATACATTTTGAAGATATTCTGGAAGATCAAAAATTACAGTGAGCACGTAATTTTCATATCTTCCAAGAATGACTCTTCACCATTTATTACCACCTATGGGTCAGAGTACCAAGTTTACCATCCAAGAAAGGTGTTGCTGGCTCATCCTGAGAGAAAAGGTTGTTCCCTCAGCCTCCTGTGGGGGATGACCACAGAAAGACAGGGATCCCTCATGGGTCTGGCGAGACCGCACCCAAGACTGGTCAGGGGCAGGCCTAGACTCCCATGGCCTAGGAGCAGGAATTTGCCCCACAATTCATGCCTGGCTCTGAGGAGAAAAAATGGGTGCCCTGAGCCAAGGGCAACACCATATGTCGGGCCAAGGGTGACAACCTGCAGAGATGAAGCCATGCTATCTTCTGAATGCAGATCACTGTTCCCATCAGCCTAGAAGCTACCTCACTGGCGTCATAAGATGCCCTTGACTAGTGCTTTGCCAGCTCCAGGCTGTGGGCAGAAAGGCGAATGGCCTACCTGGTTGCCTCGCAATCTGCAAGGATACTAGGAGCTGACCCAGCATTATCCAAAGGAGCTTGCCATAGGTTGTCTGATGTGCCCGATGTGCTGCAACACATAACATGATGTGTGTGTCGCCGAGAAGGATCCCACAGGTGTGCAATACTTGTGCTGGACATCTTTCGGGACTGAAGAAGGGGCAGAGGGACTGATCCAGCCATCCCTGTATGCCTCCGTGAAGGGCTGAGGCCAAGAATGACAGCACCAGGTGAGTAGGGTTGAGACTTCCAAAGTAGGAAACTCCTAGCTCCCTCATCATCTCCCCCAGGAACTGCTGGTACAAAGTGTATCCAGCATCAGAGGAAAGGTGCAGGAAGTGTCCCCTTCCTTGGAGAAGGCTGAGTGATAAGGAGCTGGAGTCAGGGGGCAGCGGTGCTGGGGTCTCAGGCCAGAAAATGGCCTGATCTAGTAAATGGAGGTACTGAGGAAATGCACTCACTGAACTTCCCAGGTCAGGGGCCCTGAAGGACTCAAAATGCATGGGAGAGGAGGAGGAGGAGATGGTGGTGGGGTCATGAAGGGCCAGGCTGGGTCCTCTGCCAGGGCTACGGGAATGCTCAAGGGACCTCACCCAGGGAAGAACCTGGCAAACTCGTCCACCAAACTGAGGTGGTGAGGCATTAAGATTTGCTCCAGAAGCAGTCCACGAAGTTGCTCTGATGGTGGGAAAAACAGAACTGAGGTAGGGAGGAGGCCCGCATCGGTTACTGGTCAGTCCATGAGTGCCACGTCACACATCTACCTTGTGGATGGCACCGTCATCAACCTTGGCCCCCTAGCTCTAAGCTTTGAAAGCTTTTTCTCCTGTGGGATCCTAGTGCCTCTGGCACAGACCCATAGGGTTATAATAAATGGTAAAGATTGATTTTTGGAAGATCTGCTTTTACCATCTTAAGAATGTTGCTAGACTGCAACCACTGCTTGATTCTGCTGATCCAACTACTCTAGTTAACACCCTCGTTTTCTGCCATCTCTTGACTACTGCTGTGTGCTCTACAAAGGCTTATCCAGGGGTCAACTGTGCCACTTGCAGCCAGTTCAGAATGCTGCAGTGAGACTTCTGACCTTGATTCGGAGGTCAGAACATATTATTCCCTCACTGCAGGTTCTGAGCTGACTGCCTGTCAGGTGATGCAGTGATTTCCAGGTACTGTTAATGACATTTAAAGCTCTGAATTTACTGTGCCCCAATACCTCAGTGGTCTCCTGATTCTCCACGTCCCATCCAGGGATTTTAGATCTAGCAGATGGAGTTTGTCCTGTCCCTCCTTCTTGGCTAAAATCTGCTGGTGACCACACTTTTCGGTTGCAACCCCTACACTACGGAATCTGCTGCCTGAGAACATTCACCTCAGATCTATAAAATCGTTTAAGTAAAACTGAAAACTTAATTACTCCAGGGAGCTTTTGGTTAGATCTAGCTGCTTAATCCAACTGTAGTAGTGTCTGTCCATGTTTTTTAATACTGTACAAGAGACTGGATTTGTATTGCAGACTTATGTTTTCTGTTATTTATAACACATCTATTTATTGCATTAGTTGTATAGATGCTCTGAGCCCTGGAGGGTGCTCTGAAGGCCCCTAGCCAAAAAGACTTCCTCCAGCGGGATCCCAGCACTTCTGGCTTAGACCAAAATGTGGGACTTCATGGAGAACATGGATTCTAGTGTAACCCCCCTGCAAATGGGGGTTCCCAAAAGACTTCCAGGAGCTTGCTTGAATGCTCCAAGCCTGAATGGTGTTTGGCGTTTAAGCCATTTATCAGTGAGTGTTTTTAGAACCTCTGGTACTGTCTCTTTAAGAGCTGTCTGCTTGCAGACATAATTAGTTTGTATGGGGACTGTGTGCTCTCTGAGTACCACTTGAGCTGCTGCCAATTCACTTCATTTTGCAGTCACTAGAGTGCAAAGGGAACCTATCTGAAAGATGTAACTGTTTGCCAGAAATTATTTAGAGTAATAATGAAATTACAGTTTGTCTAACTGCTTTCTTTTGCAGTCAGAACTGTGTCTGCTAGTTCCCCATTCTAGTTTTGAACTGCTGAACTGGACCAATCAGTGTGGGTAGCTAGCTCTAAAATGGTGCCTTGGACTGAATCAGAACTTGACTCATAATCTGAGCCAGCCACAAGAGGATTGTATGGGCAGTGACTCTGGGAGATGTAGTTTAGACTTCAGTGCCTTTTTGGACCAACAGCAGCAGTCTATTGTGAGTGACAGCCAATCCATCAAGAACTGGGAGGAACTCAAAGGAAGTGCCCAGTTTTGTCGGGTTGGAGCTTGAGTTGAGCTTTGCAGAAGAAGGAAGGAGCCCTGTGCTTTTCAGTGTGCAGTTTTAGTCAAAAACGTGTATAAGGCCCAGAGTTCCGTCTGCAGCTTGTGTAACAGCTTGTTAGGACTGAATCCGTCCTGTGAAAAGAATCAAAGGATCTCTGAAGAGTAGAAACCAGGCTCACCCTGTAGAAGACTGGAAGAATTGCTGAAAATTGCACTCGGTCTGTCAGGAACTGAATCTGCCAGTGTGTTCTCCCGGTATTGTGCAGTAATTACGTATCGGGATACAGATGCAGCCTGCCTGGTATAGTACTTTCTTTTTATATGGATGTGTGAAGAGGTTTGTGTACCTCAAGTGAGCCCTGCTGACATTGAAGGACCCTATCTTATTTGAAGGTCGTGAGTACTAATTCAGGGTTGCTCCCTGTTGAATTACCACATTAAATCCAAATGGAATTACTGTACTGCTGACTGTTTAATTCTCCTTTTCTCTGTGTGAAAGGGCCCCTACCAGCTGCCAACGGTTTGGACTAGCCACTAGGGCTTGGGTACCCAGGGACAGTAACTGTATAGGGATAGGCCTGTGCACAGAGCCATAGGTAGATTATTAGAGTGATAAGCTAATTAACCTGATTTCCCCTGTCCTTGTATATCCCCTAAATAAATCAGAGCTGCTTGTTTCAGCAAAGTTATACTGCCTGAGGTAGTTTTCTTGTTAAAGTACTGTACTGTGATTGTTGCACTGTATCTCATTTCACAGGAGGTCCCAGTGCGGAACCAGACCTGGGTAAGTGTATACTGTGAAGGTAATTCTGATATATTGTGGGCCACTAGTGGGAAGAAAAGGGGTTGCAGTGTCCCAGGGCTGTGACCAGTTAGTTTAACTATTGCAAACCCTGACCTCTGGGTGGAGGCACCGCCATTGCATCCAGGCCCTCAACCTGTTAGTGGCAAATCAGGCAGGGGTAGTAGCCCTGGGATAGGCGCCATCTAGGGTTACATCTTGAGGCTCACCGCTGGGATTGTGTGTCCTCTAGTGGCCAATTACGAACCACTGTTGAAAAAAATGGGTACCCGACAGAAGTGGCTGTACGGCTGGTGGAGTGGGTGTACTGGGGAGGAGATCAATTCCCCAAAATGCTATGCTTTATCCTGGACATCCCCTGGGTATCACACGGACACTGTGCAGGGAGTATTTTCCAAGGTGGAAGGTTTACAAAACCCTGTGGTGGTGGGTCGGCATGCCAATCTGCTCACCCACACTTTCCTGGCCCTAGTAGAGCTTGTATGATCCCAGGATAGCTCCAAAGTGCCACAGACCATTACCCCAGAGGGAGCCCTCACTGCTTGGAGAGTGATAACTAAGGACAGTAAAGACCTGGGGGAATCAGCCCCACCACTATCTGAAACTTTGAGGAGAAATTTGCTGAATGGTTGCTGGGAGAGGGAAAACTGTGGAGGACTTGAAGAAACTATTCTTGCCACCTGGGGTGTTCCTCCCCAACACCCTCTCCTGCTCCAGTGCCCGTAATGGTGTCTGAACCAATGCAGACTCCTATTTCTGCACCTGCCATTAGTCACGACTCTTACCGAAGGTTGAGGATCTTCTCTGGCACCTCCCCACCCCAAAGGGAGGATGACTGGAGACCTGGATAGACTATATTTGCCCCCAAGTACTGGAATGGCAATGCTCGGGAAGGTGAGAAAGCCGAAAGAGGGTTGGTGAGGCCTCAGGGTCCTGCCCTGGCATCCGTGCTTCATGAGCGGTAACCCTGGAGCGACTGCACAGCCTATCTTGAGGCCTTGGAGAATGTGTAGGGGAGCCCAGATTCTGATGAGGACCCATGGTGAGAGTAAGAGATGCACAACAGTACCAAGGGAGTTGTTGTCTGTGTATCTCGGCTGGAAAATTGCTGCAAGAATGCCTCAGAAAAGGTAGTTTGCCAGCGATTGAACTGGACCGAACCAGGCTGGACAGGATCCTTAAGTCTGCCCCTTCTCAGAACTGCTGTTTGCTTCAGTTACACCTGGCAGATCGACTGGAATCCCACCCTCCTATGATGAGTTAATGAGAAATTCGAGGGTTGAGAAAAGACGACCTCGGGAGGGACCTGCCAATAGCTGCAGCACACTGCCGAGTGACTGAGGGTGACCCATCAAGTGAAGTTCAGGGGCAGAGGTTGGCAGTCAATGAGTGCTCTGACAAGGAAAAGATATGTCACAATGGGGCGAACTGTTGAGAGAGATCCGAATTCAAAACAGTCCCTTTATGAAGGCCACGCCTGCGCACGCGGTACTGACCTATATCTCACCTGCATCTCTCATGGGGTGGGGGGTACCCACCGTGTATCTCCTGCTGATAACAGCTCCAAACTCGATTCCTGACCTGATGAAGTGAGAAACTGACTAGATGTCTCCAATGCTTATCACGCCAGAGACAGAGATGCACCAAGGTTTCAGTTAGTAATAATCCCGCCTTGGCTCCCAGTGTGGCGCTCAGCCAGCTCAAACCCAGAAAGTATGTTTGCTATAATTGTGGGAAGATGGGCACATGAAAGGGAATGCCAGTCCCAAAAGACACTGACAAAGCTGCATATAGGCTACAAGGAGAGCTTGGAGAAGAAATCAGTGATTAAGAGGTACACAATATGATCCCAGTGAGGGCACAAAAATGCTAGTCACACCAGCTCTTTGTGGCAAGGTCAGTTGCCCAAAGCCCCCTACCGCCTCTCAGACTGGTCCAGAATAGTGGGTCCCTCCATGGAGACCACTGTAAAGGTGACGGGTGTCTACAAAAGCTATATTAGACAGTGGCTCCCAAGTGACAATTGTTTTCCAAGATTGGTATCAAAGCATTGTCAGGCGTGCCTTACAACCATTAGAAGGACTGCATGTATGGGGGTTAAGTGAGAAGCCTACCCCTATTCGGGTATATCCAATTTGGCTGTCTTTCCCACCTCACATTGCTAGTTGGCCTGAACAAGAGAGACCCTAGCCTTAGTGTATCCCCCACTGGACTGTATGATGGGTGTCCTTTGTTGATTGGAACAAATGCTCATATGTTCGAAGGCTGGCATAGTTGTGTTATGAAAAACAGGGGTCAAAGACTAGTAGAGCTTTAAGAGTTCCGGCTTTAATTAGAAAGCCTATAGGCACAGAGAGATGCTGAAAACAGAACCAGAGGAACCGGGTCGAATTGTATGGAAGAAGGATCCTGAGTCTCTGATCCTGGCGCCAAATGCCCAGTGTACCTACAGAGAGTATCCGTGATCAGAAAGGATGTTAAGAATAAAATATTAATGTTGGATGCACCCAGGCGATGGAAATTGCCAGAGGACTGCTAGTCAACCTAGTATTTTGCCCGCTAGAGCCATGCTTATGCCAGAAGGGTAATGGTCAAGTTCATAATGTGTCTGAAAGAGACATTCGAGTAACAGAGGTTGCATCTGGCTAATGTGCATTGTGAACAGCTGCAGTGCTACCACAGCAAGAGTTCAAGGAAGAATGACAGGTAGCCTGACTTGTTTGATTTCGCGACTCCCCGCTGCAGCGAATGGAAAGTGAAGATCAGTGAGAAGCTTGCCCAGAGAGAGACCAGGTGTTTTCTTTGAGCTGAATGGGATGTAGGATCGTGCAAGGAGCTGAGCAGCAATGTCCGCTGCATGACGAAGACCATTTCGTGAGAGGTCTCGACGCCTGGCACCTGCTGGACATAGGGATGATGTGAGACGGTGACTGTAAGAGATGTTAGCTGTTGTGCACTAAGAATCCAGGTCTTATGCTTCCCCCATTGTGGTAGTGAGGAAAAAGAATGGAACAGTAAGGATGTGTGGATTATCGCACCTTAAACCGGCGGACTATCCCTGATCAGTACACAATGCCCGCATTCAGGATGCTTTGGACTGCCTAAACGGAGCAAGTGGTTCTCTGTGCTGGATCTCCTTAGAGGGGTACTTATCAGATCCTTATGGCCCCAGAGGACCGTGAAAGATGTTTTTATCTGGTCCGCTTGGCTTCTATGAATTCACATGAGGATGCTCAAGGGATTTCAGGTGCCCCAGCCACTTTTCAACATTGATGGAGCGTGCAGTGGGGGACATGAACTTACTAGAGTGCCTGGTATACCTAGATGATGTTATTGTGTTTGGCAGCTCACTGGAGGAACATGAGAGCAGATTATTTAAGGTATTGGACCGATTGGAGGACTTTGGCCTTAAACTGTCCATTGATAAGGTCAATTTTTTCAAACATCAGTAAAGTATGGGGACACATAGTATCCACCGAGGGAATAGAGACCTGACCCAAGTAAAGTTGAGGCCTTGACCACCTGGCCACAGCCCAAAATCTAAAGAACTGCAAGATTCCTGGATTCTGTGGTTATTATCGGGCGCTCATCAAGGACTATTCTAAGAGTGATCCGCCTTTACTTAACCTTACTCAAGGTATCCCCCAACCCACAAAAATAACAAAGTCAGCATCCTCAAGACTGAAGAGTGTATTTTCATCCAGTGAAGTATTTGGGGCCCGCTGGACTCCTGATTGTGAGACTGCTTTTTCATGAGATCATATATCAACTACCCATGCTCCAGTGCTGGCCTATGCCGATCCAAGAAAACCTTCGTCCTGCACACTGATGCTAGCTTGCAAGGGTTGGGAGGCTGTGTGTGTACAAGAGCCGAGAATGGCCTGAGACCAGTGGCCTTTGCAGTAGAAGCCTGACCCCATCTGAAAAGAACTATCCTGTAAGATAAGTTAGAGTTCCTAGCTTTGAAGTGGCTATTGTTGACCAATTCCATGAGTACTTGTATGGGGCTAAAATACTAGTAAAACTGAAATAATCCTTTGACCTATGTGCAGACCTCAGCTAAGTTGGATGCCACTGGCCATAGGTGGCTTTCTGCATTATCTACATATGACTATGCTCTCAATGAGCAGGTCTGAACCACATAGATGCTGATGCTCTCCCGGAGGCCTGTTCCCCAGAATGATTGGGTCCGATTGGCAGAACCTGACATTCGGGCACTCTGCCGGAAGTTTGACAGGGGAGGAACAAATGTCCACGGACGCAGTGGACTGCATGGTGGATTGCTTGGAGCCTCTGAGAATTGCATACCTGCTGCTTATTGCCACTTTTCTGCAATAGACATTGTGCACTGCCTCAGCTGGACAATGACAGTATTCAGTGGCTCAATCCGCGATCCCATGATCAAAGCAGCTTTAGAAGCCCTCTATGCAGGAAAAGATGTGTCCAAATTACGCTCCACTGATTTGAGAACTGCACTGTTATACAAAGAAGGTCCTAAGTTGAAACTGATCAATAAACTGTTATACAGAGAAACAGTAGACAGAGGGGTAGGGAGACAAACAACAACTAGTGCTGCCCACTGCCTTCGAGACTAGTACTGAGGTCCTGCACAACCACATGGGGCACCTTGTATAGACAGAACACTTGACTTGGTGAGATCCAGATTCTATTGGCCTAAGATGGGGGCTGATGTGGAGCAACACATTCGAACTTAGTAGTCGCTCTTACAGAGGAAAGCTGGTTCAGAGGGCTGCCCCTCTTGTTAACATCACCACCAGTGCACCCATGGAGCTGGTCTGTATTGATTTTCTAAGTTTGGAGTCAGATCAAAGAAATATCAGTCATGTGCTGGTGGTCACTGACCATTTCCAGAGATATAGCCCAAGCTTTCCCCACCAAAGACCAGAAAGCATCCACTGTGGCCAAAGTACTTGTAGAAACTTTTTGTTCAATTTATGGGCTCCCGCAAAGAATCCATTCTGATCAAGGAGACTTTGAGAGTCGTCTGATCAAAGAGATGCTTTTCTGTGGGAGTGCGAAGTCCAGAACCACCTTACCACCCCCAGGGGGACCCACAGCCTGAGCGTTTAACCACTTTGCTAGATATGCTAGGCACCCTGCACCCAAAGGACAAAGTCTAGATGGAGCCAACAAATTAGCACCTGGTACATGCTTATAACTGCACCAAAGTGATGCCACTGGATTCTCCCCACCGCCTGATGTTTGGAAGAGAAGCATCATACAGATGTGTGTTTTGGGGTTCTCCTGATGGGGTTCAGGCTGACAACTATTTACAGTATGTGCAAAAGTTAAAGGCCCAGCTAACTCATGGTACCAACTGGCTCAAACCATGGCTGCCAAAGAAATCTGGCCAACAAAAGAAAGGTATGATAAAAGGTGAAAGCACAGGAACTCCAGGAGGGAGATCGGGTATTGCTAAGAAATCTGGGATTGCATGGTAAGCACAAGATTGCTGACAGATGGCACCATCTCCCTCACATTGTAGTGGGCAAACTAGATGATCTGCCAGTGTACAAAGTAAGGCCTGAGAATAATTCAAAAGATGTAAAACAATGCATAGAAATCATTTACTGCCCATTGGACAAATCTTAATTGAGTCTGAGCCCTAGAAGATGCCCCTCTGGACCAGTGACTAGAGCTGCTGCTAAGAAAAGATCAAGAAAGTCTGCACCTACAGAAGCAAAGTTAAAGTGTTCCCTCCACAAGTCCCAGTTGAGCATGACTGTCAGTCCATATCGGAAGAAAGTGAGAGTGACTTTGAATACTATCCTTCTTACTAACTGAGTCAATTGTTTCGGGGCAATCCCTAGTCAATACTGGAGACAAAGCTGGGCCTTCTGGACTGTTTAAGCCCCAGCTTCATCCCTGGAGCCAATGCTCCCAGAAAGTGAAGTGCAAAGCATCAGATCAGATGAAATGGAATCATTGTGCATGGTTGAACTGTTTGAGCTTTCAGGGAGGAAATGATAGATTAGGGGCAGACTGGTGATACACCGAACAAGAAGAGTATTTTGAGTGCCCTGACAGTCCACTGCCAGTGTCCAAAGCTCTCCATGCGAGCCAAGTGTTGTGGACTCAGAAACTGTAACTCCTGGAGCTGAAAGTGCCCCAAGTTCTAGCCTCTCTACCCCCATGGAGACTCCTGACAAGTGTGGACAATGCTGAAAATGAGGCTCAGAGTGCAGAGACTGTAACAGTTCCCCTAGAAAGACTGGTCGAGCTGTAAAGCCTGTGGTGCACCTCAGTTATGATTCCCTTGGGAGGCCTGTGGATTTGCCTCTCAATGTTGTCCATAAAGGAGTGTATGTGTCCCCGAGCTCATTGCCCAAACTGAGCGTCCGTGCTAACTCCAAGTTACTTGTGTTGCCCTCTAAGTATGGTGCCCTTGCCCCGTCCAGCCCCAAGGTAACTGATAGGGAAGGGCCCCCTCTCTTCAGGTTTCATGTACAAGAGGTAATAACTTGAGTTATGGTACAATGTGTATGTATACTGTGTAAAGAGGATGACTGCAATGTTTCAGAAATGTGTTCTTGGTAAAATTATATATTGACTGATGATTACATATGCGAGCCTAATGCAAATGTATATGGTTGCAGTTGAAACTTATGGGGTACTTGTTTGACGCGGACGCTAAGCTTCCAGGCCAGAAGGTGTAACCCCTGCAAATGGGGGCTCCCAAAAGACTTCCAGGAGCTTGCTTGAATGCTCCAAGCCTGAATGGTGTTTGCTGTAAGCCATTTATCAGTGAGTGTTTTTAGAACCTCTGGTACTGTCTTTTAAGAGCTGTCTGCTTGCAGACATAATTAGTTTGTATGGGGGGACTGTGTGCTTCTCTGAGTACCACTTGAGCTGCTGCCAATTCACTTCATTTTGCAGTCACTAGGAGTGCAAAGGGAACCTATCTGAAAGATGTAACTGTTTGCCAGAAATTATTTAGAGTAATAATGAAATTACAGTTTGTCTAACCTGCTTTCTTTGCAGTCAGAACTGTGTCTGCTAGTTCCCATTCTAGTTTTGAACTGCTGAACTGGACCAATCAGTGTGGGGTAAGCTAGCTCTCAAATGGTGCCTTGGACGAATCAGAACTTGGACTCATAATCTGAGCCAGCCACAAGAGGATTGTATGGGCAGTGACTCTGGGAGATGTAGTTTAGACTTCAGTGCCTTTTGGACCAACAGCAGCAGTCTATTGTGAGTGACAGCCAATCCATCAAGAACTGGGAGGAACTCAAAGGAAGTGCCAAGTTTGTGTTTGGAGCTTGAGTTGAGCTTTGGCAGTGAAGAAGGAAGGAGCCCTGTGCTTTTCAGTGTGCAGTTTTAGTCAAAAACGCGTGTGTAAGGCCCAGAGTTCGGTCTGCAGCTTGTGTAACAGCTTGTTAGGACTGAATCCGGCCCTGTGAAAAGAATCAAAGGATCTCTGAAGGTAGAAACCAGGCTCACCCTGTAGAAGACTGGAAGAATTGCTGAAAATTGCACTCGGTCTGTCAGGAACTGAATCTGCTGATGTGTTCTCCGGGTATTGTGCAGTAATTGCGTCGGGATACAGATGCAGCCTGCCTGGTATAGTACTTTCTTTTATATGGATGTGTGAAGAGTTTGTGTACCTCAAGTGAGCCCTGCTGACATTGAAGGACCCTATCTTATTTGAAGGTCGTGAGTACTAATTCAGGGTTGCTCCCTGTTGAATGCCACATTAAATCCAAATGGAATTACTGTACTGCTGACTGTTTAATTCTCCTTTTTCTCTGTGTGAAAGGGCCCCTACCAGCTGCCACGGTTTGGACTAGCCACTAGGGCTTGGGTACCCAGGGACAGTAACTGATAGGGATAGGCCTGTGCACAGAGCCATAGATAGATTATTAGAGTGATAAGCTAATTAACCTGATTTCCCTGTCCTTGTTATATCCCCTAAATAAATCAGAGCTGCTTTGTTTCAGCAAAGTTATACTGCCTGAGGTATTTGTCTATGTTAAAGTACTTGTACTGTGATTGTTGCACTGTATCTCATTTCACAGGAGGTCCCAGTGCGGAACCAGACCTGGGGGTAAGTGTATACTGTGAAGGTAATTCTGATATATTGTGTGGGCCACTAGTGGGAAGAAAGGGGGGTTGCAGTGTCCCAGAGGGCTGTGACCAAGTTAGTTTAACTATTGCAAACCCTGACCTCTGGGTGGAGGCACCCGCCATTGGATCCAGGCCCCTCAACCTGTTAGTGGCAAATCAGGCAGGGGTAGTAGCCCCTGGGATAGCGCCATCTAGGGGTTACACTAGGAAGATCTTACTTATGCCGATGACAGTAGCTCCTTTTCTGTTGTTTTCCAGGAGCCCCAAGCAGCAAGTAGTTTCTGCAGTACAGTTCAATAACACAATGAGCAACTGGACTGCACTAATTGCTTTGGTCATGAAATATCAGAGGCAACAAGAGTAATGCACCTTTTCTGCATCCTCACATTTCCCTTTAAGTAACCATACAGTAAGAAGTCTTCTTGGCAGTGCCAAGCAGCCATAAATAGGTGGCTTAAGTTTTCTGGTGCTAAAGCAAAATTCTGATCGCCAGCAATGAATCTGCAGTTGGATTTAGCAGAAGTCAGTTCCATAAATTCCCCAAAATTTTAATTGTTGGACATCCCATTTTTGTATTACTGAATATATCGGCATGAAAACAGGTCCTTTGCCCTTTAGACTTTTTCTGTTTATGCTGCTTTTCCTGCTGTGATGTCACAATCCCCTTCGTGAAACATTTCGGAGGCAAGAGATTGCAATGTCATAACAGAGGACTAAGTTAAAAGCAGCAAAGCAACAAAACAGATGGAATCTAAAGGCCAGAGAACCTGTTTTCCTACAAATGTCTTTACTAAGAAAAAATGGAATGTTGAAAAGTTAAATTATTTGGGAAAGCTATGAGATTTGAGAAATGCTGTTACCATATGTCAGTGTTTGCAGGAAACTGGAGCATCACTTATAGCGTCAGATTATGAAAGGAGTATATTTATATATACACACACACACACACACACACACATATATATATATATATACACAACGCTCCAGGAGAAATAAGGTGTAAAATGTTCAAGAAATGTCAAGAAAATACCAATCCGATCTTTGACCTTTTGCAATTTTGTCCCGTGGTAGAGATATTTTAAATGCAGTCTGCAAAGTAGATAATTTCACAAAACAGTACAATATTAAAAGTGCAGGAAGGTAATGTACAGTTCATTGTACCATGCTGTGAACCAGGTCACAGGCACGGTCTAGCATGTAACTGCCCTATTTACACTTTCTGACATCTGGATCTGCCATCTGCATTGTGCCCCTGCCAAAAGGGGAATCCCTCCCTCTCCTGTAACAGGCACACTGTTTGAGTATAGCATTAATGGCTACGGTGCAATGGAGAAAACAGTTTTGATTCATTTCGCACCACCACCCAGAATGACTAAGATTGGGCCCTGAGTTTTTTAGTTTCCCATTACACACCAGGGGCTCTTTAGCATTTCATACATTAGTTGTATGGCAAACATCACTGTCTTCATGTACCTTCTCAGTAGCATGGCCCACAACAGGTTCGTCATCCACTGCTAACATTCGATCTCCAACTTTGATTCTTCCATCCTAAGGAAACAGATGTTTTGTTATTTTTGTAAGAAATAAAAGCTAAAAGCACAGTATAGTGCACCAGTATAATTAGGATTAAGCATGCACCGCTATGCTAAATTCTGATTCTTGGCCAGGCCACTTGTGACGAGGTTGCCTACGGATCAAGGGAGCCGAGTCTTAGCATGTGCACCCTCTGTGACAGGCTCTTCAACCATATGAAAATATGGTTACATTCAGATAAGTAGTTATAAAGTTACAAGGAGGGTAAACAAAAGCTGAAAATAGTTCAAAAAAGTACCTTTTGATGTTTTGCAAGGGGGAAGGCGGTAATATTTTCTTAAGGTGCTTTCACATGCCTATAATTACATTCCCATTCTCAGTGTCACTAAAAAACATTATTGAGAGCCCATACCCAGTGCTGGTAATGCATAAACATTTATTTGTGACATCAAGAGTTCTCTCTGATGACATAAAAGTCCCCACCTCCACCCTTCAATTTATGATATCAGGAGCCAATCTCCAGTGTTGTAACACCACACCCCCTCCCCAAACAAAAAGTACAGCAGGAACACATCCCTAGTGACTCACTAGTGCCTCCCAGCTTCAGACAATAAGTGCCACCACCATCCCTGATGGCTCACTTTTGTCCTCACTGACATGTGTGCCCACAGTAGCCAGTCCCCAATAGCTCGCATCAGCCCCCCACCCCCCACCCCCCACCAACATGCTTCTGCATCAGGAGTTCATTTCGTGTCACTGAAGACATCTGTCAGATGGCGGCTGGCACTAACATACCTCTGACCTCTGTGACCAACCACTGACGCAGTGTAATGAAACAGATGTCATGTATTACTTATCGCTGACATTAATACACGCTTGCACAGTATATTTATTTCTCCCTGCTTATGAACACAATGGACTGTCCTTCCACCACTTTTAAATTGATATGTTCCTATGCAATGCCATCCAAATCATATTCATCTGCATTTGTTATCAAATTCCTTTCCAAAAGAATGGCAATCAATTGCACAAAACTACATTTAGGTACAGTGGAGCCAGCCTGGACGCAACATGAAAATCCTGCAGAGTTACAGCAGGAAAGAGTACAGTGCAAGACCTCTTTTGCCATGCAGTAGTCCCAGACACTGCATTGCAGCCTCGTTGGGCTCCATTGTACCCATCATTAGGTTGATGTGCAAAGTCACAAAGTCAGAAATGCAATGTTGGGTGGAAAAGTCCTCTGAATCTTCAGGACTGGCTCAGTGGTGTTCCTCAGGGTCTGAACGACTGCTTGAAGCAGCACTAGCATTATTAACTTAGTGCTTGAGCAAGAGTTCATGTCTTAAAAGACAGTGTTGAATTTATTTTACTTTTGGTAACTGGGTAAGGTCCACTAGGCACAAGACCTGTTTTCAGGGTGAACTGGGAAAACTGAGGAGGTTAATGACTTGGCTCAGGGTTAGAAAGTATGCAAGTGGAGGTTGTGGGAATCAAACCCAGGTCTGCTGGATATACCAAGTTCATTCACAGCTCATTAATCTAACCTCTGGGCTATACTGCAAACCCCAAAGCACTGAAGTCGGAGTAAAGCCAATGCTGCTCCAAGCAATCGCTCAAACCAGGAACACCACACCCCACAGTCACAAATATACAGGAGACTTTTTTGCCCTAAAGTCACATTTCCCTACATTTGTGAGTTTGCACTTCAACCCTAACTGATGCCTCAATGTAATAGTTTGCAATTAATTGTTTTTGGATACTTTCCTTTCACTTAGGACCCATTACAGATGTAATGCAGTCCGTCCCACACATACGGTCCGCAGTTATCTTAGGCAGAAGGTAATTCAGGCAACTCGTGTTTTCCATTTGCCAGTCCGATCAGTAATACAGTAAAAACTGCTATATATACACCATCTTAGAGCTGCTGTCCATTTCAGGCAGATTTAGCTGAAACTGACAGTATCAGCAACTGTGAAATGACACATTACACTGTCTATTTCACCTCAGCCACTGGTGCCCGGTTACAGCTTCATGAACAGTCCTTAAAGTCCCATAAACCTGGAGCAATGGCTGGCAAAGAAAGGCTATGAGCCTTTGCAGTAAGATTGCAGTTTAGATAAATGTATGCAATACGTAATTTGGTTACCAGGCTATTCATTCTGATGGGTTTTCTGCCCTCTCTGATTTGATTAAGATACGTGAACTGAGATCTTCCCTAAGGTCAGCTAAGGGCATTATGTTGGAGGGTCATTCTTTGAAGAATAATCATGGTTTTCGTTCCTTTGCATGTCGAGCCCCTAAATCTTTCTTTGCAAGTACTGACATCATATTCGACTTTTAAAGTTAGATCTAAAAGTATTTGTTGTCTTTGATGAACTGTACTTGTTTTTGATTTGTTACTTTGTTATGCGTGTATATCTGTTTTTTCTGTAAAATTTCTGTGTATTGTAATTTTGTTATTTGTCCGGTCGACCTGAAAAGGGCCTTGACCCAGATGCCCTAAGTCGGTTAACAAATGAAATGAAATAAAATGAAGATCGAACTGTTAAACAAAACGAATCGGTAACATCTGGCACATAGAAACGAGCAATGTGTCGACAGAAAAAGACTGCTTGGCCCACTCATTCTGTCCATATGGTTCCTGCTAGTCTGTCTCTGATGATCCTAACTGGTCTCCAGTGACCCTCTCTCATCTCTGTCTATTTATTAATATTCCTCTTTGTTTATCCCACACATGCTTGAAGCCCCCTACTGTTTTCGCCTCCACAACTTCCGATGGCAGTCTGTTTCAGGCATGCACCACTCTTTCAGTTAAGTAGTACCTCCCTGCATCCCTCTTATACCTCCCCCCCTCCAGCTTCACTGTATATCCTCTGGTCCTGGTGCCCCTTCTTGTTTGAATGAGACTCCCCTCCTGCACCGTGTTCACCCCCGTGAGAAAAACAGAGTTATGTAAGAACTTACCGTAACATTAGATTTTGGAGAGGAACTTTTGTAGCAGGCTACACCATAAGGACTTTGCCGCCAGGCACTAGGACTCTACAGAAAAATTCTTAGCTAGCAGTACTCAGCAGGGACCGCCCCCTGATGTCTGACCACCTCCGATGTCCAACAATGGTATAAAGGGGGTGGTCCCCAGCCACTCCCCAGTTCTCCTGCCGGAGACCTGGCTGACAAACAATGGAGAACTTAGGTTAGTGGAAAACCCTGAAAGGGTAAGGAAAGGAAGGATAAAAGGACCAGGGAAGGAGGGTGAGAAATAATGCCTGCTGTAAGGGCTCTTCTTGTAGATCTACTGTTACAGTAAGTTCATACACGTAACTGTACTATCTTACTTCAAGTTTGAGCTCTTGTAGCAGGCTGCACCATTAGGACTGAGTACCAAGCAGTACTAAAATGATCCTGAATGGCTGGGAGGTGGAAAACTGAGAAGTGTGTTAGGTATAGGCGTACAGGTGGGCCAAGAGGTCCTTATCTGCCATCAAATTATTTGTTTTTATGTAAGCAGGAGAAGCTTCAAGACAATAGGCCTTGAAGCACTGCCAATCCAAATCCAGCTCTCTGACGGGAAGCAGTGTTCAGGCTGTAGTGCTTCACAGAGGTGTGCACTGAGCTCCAAGTAGTTGCTGCGCAGATATCTGCCACAGAAACGTTATGAAATGCCACAAAGGAGGCAGAAACACCCCCAGTGAAATGACCCTTAACCAAGCCCGGTAAGGGTTTGTTGTACTTACTGTAAGAGAAGGTAATACAATGGACTAGCCATCTGGACAAAGTCCGTTTTGCCACAGATGCCCCCAGAGTTCTCAGGGCAAAGGAAACAAAAAGTTGGTCAGATTTTCTCAAAGTCTGAGTACAACTGATGTAGTATCAAAGCACTCTGTGAACATCTAGAATGTGAAGAATAGCCACCCCTTGACTGGTATGCTCCGGGTAATATACCATAAGGTTGATGTCCTGATTAAGGGTAAACTGTGACACCACCTTAGGTAGGAACTTAGGATTAGTCCTCAAGGACACCCTGTCCTTGTGGAAAATTAGATCCGACTCTTTAGCCATCAGAACCTGAAGCTTGGAAATCCTCCAGCCAGAAGTAATGGCAACTAAAAACAACGTTTTCTACGACAGAAAATGTAGCTCGCAATCTGCAGCTGGTTTGAAGGAAGGCAACATGAGTTTTTCTAACAAAAACAAAAGAACCCAAGGAGGGATGGGGTCCCTAGTGGGAGGTTTAAGATGAAGCATTCCCCTCAAAAATGTTCAGGCCAGATCTGTCTGGGCAACATATTTGCCATCCACTAGTACATGATAGGCAGAGATTGCAGAACGATGTACCTTGATGGAGGAATATCGAAGGCCCAAGTCTGACAGGGAGAGGAGATACTCAAGGACAGCATTCGTAGGGCACAGGAGGGGGTCCAGACCCCAATTGGAGGCCCACAACAAAAGCGCCCACTTCATGGAATAGGTAACCCTAGTGGAAGGTTTTCTAGCTGCAACCAAGGCCTCAGCTACTCTGGTAGATACCCATAACATGCCGTGGCTACATCTGCAGGTGCCAGGCATGCAGATGTAGGAAATGGAGGTCTGGGTGAACCAACCTGCCCTGCTCTTGCGACAGTAATCAAGAGGACAAGGGCAGGGAACTGGAGGTTCCACTGCAGCTGCTGCAGTAGCGGGAACCATATCTGATGAGGCCAAAGCGGAGCAATGAGAATCAACTCCGCTACCTCCACTTGGAGTTTGAGCAGAACTCTTTGCAGGAGAGGAAAAGGAGGGAAGGCATACAGAAACCTCCCTGTCCAACAGAGGGACATTGTGTCTCGTCAGAAGGCACCAGGGCCGTGATCAAGTGAGCAGAAACTGGGCAGTTTTGCGTTGCACGGGGACACGAAGAGGTCCAGCTCTGGACATCCCCAGTCGCCCGCTACCGACTGCAGGAGTTCCCATTCGTGAGTCCTTGATCGAGACTGGCTTAGGGCATCGGCCAAGACGTTTTAGACCCCTGGGACATGCACTGCAGTGAGCAACAGGCCATGATCTAGAGCCCAGAACCACACCCTCAATGCCTCCCAACAAAGAGGATAGGAGTAAGTTCCTCCCTGCTTGTTGATGTAGTAAACGACTGACATGTAGTCTGTCTGCACCAACAGGGGGTCTGGACGAAGATCCACAAGAAACGCTTGTACAGCATACAGAATCGCCCCCATTTCCAGAATACTGATGAGGCGCTCAATTCTAGAAGACCATGCACCTTGTGTCTGATGGTTCTGAAATTAGCTCCACAACCCAGGACTGGGACATCGGTTGTGAGAACCTGTAATGGAGCTTCTCTCTGAAAAAGAGACCCGGAATCTAGATGCTGTGGAGAGGCCACCAACAGAGAGTCTGTACCACTGCATTGGAGATCGAGACTGGCTGGTCGAGATTGTCCTCTCTGATCCCACTGCACTCTGAGAGTCCACTGAGGAACTCTCATAAAGAGACGTGCTGAGGGAACAGTCACTATGGCCATGGTCATATGGTCTAGGAGCTGGCGGGGTTTGAGCTGAGACATGGCGAGCAGCTGAGAGTTTGTGGGCCAAAGAGCAAAGGCGATTTGCCCTGCGTGGTGGGAGGAAGACCTTCCTTGCTCCGTGTCCAGGATTGCTCCTATGTATTAAAGCCTCTGACATGGCATCAGGAATGACTTGGCTATGTTTAGGGTGATTCCCAGGGAGATGAACAGACTGAAGGCGTCTTCTAAGGTTGCCAGAAGCCGATCCCTTGTTGTGGCAGTCAAAAGCCAATCAAGATAGAGCTAAATGAAATGTCCCTGTCTCCTTAAAGCTGCTGCCACTAGCAGTAGGCACTTTGTGAATACGCAAGGTGCTGAGGAAAGGCCGAAGGACAAGGCCTGAAACCGGAAGTGCCTTCCCTGAAAGGAGAACCTCAGGAATCTCCTGTGAGCTGGAAGCACCAGAACATGGAGGTAGGCATCTTGCATGTCCAGGGAGCAGAGCCAATCTCCCTGATGCAACATGGGAAGAATGCCCGCAGCAGACTCATCCAGAACCTCTTGTACTCTATGTAATTGTTCAAGAGGCTCAGGTCCAAAATCGGGCAAGATCCCCGTCTTCTTAGGAACCAGGAAAAAGAGAGTAGAACCCTTTCCACACTGTGGGGCTGGAATGGGTTCTATTGCCTTCTTGTCTAGAAGGAACTGTACCTCCTCCCAAATGAGCTCAGCGTGGGAGGGGGGGGTAAGCCATTTGGACCGGAGGATTGTCCAGGGGCATCTGAAGACACTCCAGTGCATGACCCCGCTCTGTCAACTGGAGGACCCATGCATCGTTGGTGACTGAGGTCCATCCATCGAGGTAAATTAAGAAACAACCCCCCATTACCTCAGCCCTGGACTGGCAAGTGGCATGGGGTCAGGCAACAAGTCAGGCGGGGCCCAGGGTTGGCAGGAGACCTGGGAGGGTTTGGTGTTCCTAGGTCCCTGTGCTCTACTGGGTGGAGAAGGAGTTTTACATCAAGGTTGCCCCGCTGATACTGTCCTTTAGGTTTCTGCCCTCCCTGGCGATGAAACTGATGACGTTTGTTAGGGGTCTGATCAGACCTGTACAACTGATGTACCGACTGAACGGCCGTACCCGAGTCCTGGAGGTCCGAGATAATCTTCTCAATGTTCGGACCAAACAGCACAGACCCATGGAATGGGGCATCAATGATGGCATCCTGGAGGTCCTTCCTATATCCAGAAACTCAGAGCCAAGAGTATCTTCGCATCCAAACCCCTGTGGCTGCTGCCCTGGCTGCCGCATCCACAGAATCATAAGATGATCTCGAAACGTGTTTTTCCATGTCCAGACTGGACTGGAGTACGTCCAAGAGCTCAGTTTTGTGCTCGGAATCATGCTGCCTTTTGGCCAGTTTGATTGCCTTGCTCCAGAGGGATTTCTGGTACTGCACCACGTGCGCCAAAACGTTGAGCGAACGAATGGTGCAGGTAATCGAGGAGTAGACCTTCCTGCTGAACTGGTACAGGCATTTGGATTACTTGTCCGGCAGATGGGAGCTCATGTGCTGGGGCTGTTTGGTCCTGCTGTGGGCAGCCATCAATACGACTGAGTGAGCCTTGGACTGTTCACTGAGGAACCATGCGTTTGCCGGGTGAGGTACAGTCAGTTCACTTTATTGGGTATAGTGGGGCTGTCGAAGGGTGCCTCCAGGCCAGCCTGGTAGCCCCTAAAGGAGGTTACCAAGGTGAAACAACTAAGGGTTTGGGCTCATGCATATCAGGAAATGAACCAGTCTCTTTCTCTCTGGATCAAGATCCTCGGTTTCCCACTGATTTAAAAACTGGATGTGACGCATCAAGTCCAAGAAAGTGGGATGAACAGGGTGGTGGGGAGGAGAGTAAACCTCTAAGGATCAGAAGGAGGCAGAAGACCTTGAATCAGATGACCTGAGGAAGATCAAGAGCAAGAACACCGTGCCTCCTCCTGTAATACTTGAAGGATGACCTGGAAAGGCGTCTACTCTGTTCTGGAGACCGGTCATCCGATGGGGCAGGAGATTTGTCCCTAGGGTAGGAGGCGACCACGGTGCTGCAGGGGTGGCTGCGGGGATTCTACCAGGAGAGGTTGCAGTAGGGAGCCTGTGATTCCTTAGGGAGGATGTCCTTCCTGACAGTGTCCACCAGAACTGAAAAAATCCTTTACTTGACTAGGGGACCATCTCTGACCTGTTGTCAGACTCCCTCAGGCGGACCTGAAGGCTTGTCAGAGATCGACATTACATTCTGGAGATTTAGGTTTCTCGGCATCTGGTCCTGAGGTAGTGTCGGGAGCTGACAGCAGGTCTACTGGCCTGCTCGTCTGTCGGCAACTGGTTGGGCATCGGGGAGGCCTTTCCTCAGCTGGAGGCTGCACCCCTTCCAACGGCCATTTAGGAGATGCTAGCGGCATGGAGGACCCGAAAGTCGAAGAGGTAGAAGACGTTGGGATGGTGTGCCGAGAATCTGACACCCGATGCTTCAGAGAACTGGCGTCAGGGTGGGACACCGTTTCCAGACATCGCTTCCTGTTGTCGGGTCCAGCTGGATGATCTGATGAGGTAGAGGAAGCCTTCACTGGTAGGTGGGTGGCAGACTGGGTGTCACCCACCTCTTTAACAGTGGCATCCTTGGCCTTAGACCCGGAGACATGGCTGTAGGGCCCAAGACTAAGGAAGGGAGCCGAAGGCCCTTGCCCCGAGGAAACTCCACCTGACATCCACACCGATGCTGGGAGTTTCAAGGCCGACAACCCAGAGGGAGCTTGGGTTGACGGGGGGAGGGGGGGGGCCGAGTCCAACCTCGGACTGGAGCTGGCCATCTTCCGATGTGGAAACCTAGATCGGGAGTCTGAGCAGTCCTTCTCATGGTGATGGTGCTTTCTACTGGACTTTCTCCTTTTTGTGAAGTCCCCAACCCCGAAAAAGAGGATCCTAGGCCTGGCGGGGTCTTTTGCATGGTGGCCAGCTGCTGTTCAAGAAGGGAAGTCTTCAGCGCTTCAGATGATCGACGCAAGTTCGACGGCTGAACTTCCTGCAGTGGCAAGAGCCTGTGTCGTGACCAGGCCCCAGGCAGATGAGGTAGACAGAGTGACCATCCTGGGACAGAATTTGCTTCCTGATACGACTTAGATTTTGGGCACTGGTTCAAGGATGACAATGAAGACATGCACCAAAATTGCAGTAAACAATAACTATAAATTAACTATACATCTTTTCAAAATGGCGATTGACTGTTAGCATGCAGGCGTCCATGGAGTCGATGTGAGCGAGTCGACAGCGCGAAAAGAACTTGGGGAGTAGCTGGGGATCACCCCCTTTATACCACTGGCAGACGTTAGAGGGGGTCCGACGTCAGGGGGTGGTCCCCGCTGGGTACTGCTAGCTAAGAATTTTTCTGTGGGGTCCTAGTGCCTGGCGGCATAGTCCTTGTGGTGTAGCCTACTGCAAGAACTCCCACCTGAAGTAAGATCTTATAGGTCTCCATCATGTCCCCTATTGCTCTCCTCTCTTCCAGAGTGTACATGCTGAGATCCCAGAGTCTCTCCCTGTAGGACTTTTGGTATAACCCTTGCACCATTTTAGTTACACTCCTCTGTACTACCTCCACCATATCTATGTTGTTTCTGATCAGCGACCTCCAGAACAGGACACAATTCTCCATGTGGGTCTCACCAGTGAGCAATGTATTAGCAACACCACCTCCCTCCATTCTCCTGATGGAAATCGCTCTCACTATACATCTCAGCATCCCACTGGCCCTACCCACTGTTTTGTCACGCTGCTCTGCCTCTGAGTTCATCAGATATGATAACCCCAAGGTCCTGTTCCTACTTAGAGACTGTCAGTACCTCCCCCCAACCTATACTCAGCTCCTGGGTTCCTATGCCCTACATGCATGATTTTGCACTTTTTGCTCCTGACCACTCCTTGAATTTCCCAAGGTCCCTATGCATCCTCTCCACCCCCTCCTGAGCGTGCACCCTATTACAGATTTTGGTGTCATCTGCAGAAAGCGTTCTTCTGCAGTGTCACTTATGAAGACACTGTAAAAGACCAGTCCCAGTACTGAGTCCTGCGGCACCCCGCTGATCACACTCCCTTCATTAGTGTAAGTGCTGTTAACAACCACCCTTTGTTGCCTATCCATTAACCACTTCCTTACCCAATTCACCACTCTGGATTCCACTCCTACACTGCTCAATCTATCAGTCTCCTGTGTGGCACAGTGCCAAAGACCTTGCTAAAGTCCAGATAGGCCATGTCAACTGCCTTCGCCTGATCTACTTCTCTGGTCACCCAGCTGAAGAAATCAATCAGATTCATCTGGCATGACTTCCCTCTTGTGAATCCATGCTGCCTTTGGTCTTGTAGCCCACTGGATTCAAGATACTCTTACTAACCTTTCCTTTATCAGGGTTGCCAATTTCCCAAAACTGATGTGAGATGGACTGACCTATAGTTGCTAGCCTCCCCTGCTGTTGCTCTTACTGAGAGAGACCACATCTGCTCTCCTCCAGTCCTCCAGCCCCATGCCTGTTTTCAGGCTCAACATCTTTCTCGCTGAACTCTACCATAGTGGACCTATTAAAACAGTGGGATGAAAAATTACTCACCTTAGTAATCTTTATTTCTTCCAGTGTATTCTTCTATATTCATAACTGTATGCAGTCTGCCTCCTAAGTAGAACTGCCAGTAGAGAACTGGAACTATATGCAAATGATAGAACCTATCATTGCTTGAGACACACATTCAAACTGCTGCCCTCAACTACTGCAACATTCCATCAATGTCTCAGATTTTGAAAAACAGCCCACAAGGCAGAAATACTAAATACCTATCTAAACTATCCATAAATGCCTAAAAAGGGGGGGAACCCCATAACCAAGTATATACCCTAGTGACTATTTCACTAGAACTAAAACGTAAGTTTTATCCTGGGAACTCGGGTAACCAAAGAAGAAGGAGGAATCCTGCCCAGGTAAAGTGTACCCCAATCGGGTGTACATGCTTGTAGAAAATCCAAGATAACATCAGTAGGCATGCTGAGGCTCTGGTTGTGGTAGGGGAGGCAGGGAAGGGAGAGTTATGAATATAGAAGAATACCCTGGAAGAAATAAGATTACTAGGGTGAGTAATTTTTTCTTCTAACCCCATGTATTCTTCTATATTCATAACTGTATGCAGACTTCAAAGCAGTACCTTTGGAAGTGGGCAAAGAACCTACTTAGGTGAGAGGCTCTGCAGGACTGCTGTTCCAAATTTGGCATCACCTCTGGACAGTATGTCCAGGCTGTAATGCTTAGTGAAAGTATGTACTGTCCTCCATGTGGCAGCTTTGCATATGTCCAGTAGGGGGACATCCCCTGACGCTGCTACTGAAACAGCTGTTTCTCTGGTTGAATGGGCCCCGAGTCCCAATGGGGCCTGTTTGCCTGCTTTTTGATAATAGAACTGTATACAACTAACTATCCAGCGGGAGACTGATCTCTTGGTAGCTGGTGTACCTTTTTTCTCATCCCCATAGGTAAGGAATAACTGTTGAATTTCCTGCCTGTGGTCCTTAGTATGAGATATGTAGTAATCTATGAGCCTCTTCACATCCAGACTGTGACGCCTACGCTCACCTGAAGTAGACTGTTCAGTGAAGAATACTGGTAATGTAATGGACTGGGTCAAATGAAAATCTGACACTACCTTAGAGAGAAATTTTCTATTGGTTCTGAGTACCACTTTATCATCATGGAAAGACAAACAGTCCTTTTCCACAGATAGGGCCTGAAGCTCAAATATCCTTCTAGCAGAAGTAATAGCTACTAGGAATACAGTTTTCCATGTGACATACTGTAGGTGGGATGAGGACATAGGTTCAAAAGGTGGCCTCATAAGCTGAGCAATACAAATGTTCATATCCCACCCAGGGACAGGTTCCTAATGGGTGAGACAGAGACCCTTGAAAAACTTTTAAAAACAGGGTCAGATGCAATGGAGGTGGGGCATCCCACTGAAACACGAGCAGAGACAGCTGCTAAGTGGACCCTTAGTGAGGTATGCTTAAGGCCCTGATCATGCAAGAAAGTGAGGTACTTCAGTAAAGTTGGAATCCCTGCTGAGGTAGGTTTGATGCTGTGCAGGGTGCACCAAGAGAGAAACATTTTCCATTTGGCTGAATAGGTTTTCTTAGTGGAGGGTTTTCTATATCCCTTAAGTATGTGTAAAACTGCTTGGGAGAGATTTAGGTTTGCAAATTCTCTGTCTTCAAGAGCCAAGCCTTGAGACAGAGAGAGCCGAGACTGGGATATCCTACTTTCCCCCCTGATGGGAGGTTAACAGGTTGTGCCTCCGGGGAAGATGTATTGGTGTGGATACCAGCATGGACAGTAGAAGAGGATACCAATGTTGTCTGGGCCAGTCTGGGGCGATAAGAATCACTGAGGCAGACTGGGACCGGAGCTTGATCAGGACTCTGAGGATGAGAGGAAAAGGAGGGAAAGCGTTATAGACTTCTCCCTGACCAATCCATTACCATGGCATCCACTGGGACTGTGCCTCTGAGTGGAGATCTGCAACAAAACAGTGGTAGTTTGTGGTTCTCTGAGAGGCAAAGAGGTCCACCTCTGGGGTACCCACCTTCTGAATTGGCCACCTGTAGCTCCAATGGACAGTCATGATGGCCCTGACTGATTCTGCTGAGGGCATCTGCTATAATGTTGTCCTTCCTGGGAAATGGGTATGCAAGATCCCACAGTTTCATGGTCTCTGAGCATAGAGGATCGGACCTTGTACCCCTTGCTTGTTTATATAGTACACTGTTGTGGTATTGTCTGTTCTGATCTGTACCACACTTCCTGGTACCAAATGAGCAAAAGCTTTTAGAGCTAGGTACACAGTTCAAAGCGCCAAGAGATTTATGAGAAGAAGGGATTCTGCCTTGGACCAAGTCCCATGGATGGTGTGTTCCCCCATGTGGGCGCCCCATCCCAGTAGAGAAGTATCTGTTGTGAGAACAAAGGAAGGGTTCTCCTTCTGGAAAGGGACACCTTGCCTTAAGTTGTCTGAATTTTTCCACCACTGTAAGGCTTGAATAACAACCTCTGTTACTGGGATGAGCTTTGACATCTTGTCCCTTCTCTGCAACCAATGGGACCTGAGATGAGATTGCAAGTCTCTCATTCTGTATCTTGCCCCTGAAACTATACCTGCTGCTGCAGCTTTATGGCCCAGGATCTGCAGATAGTGTCTTGCTGGACACGGCTGGTTTAGCTTGAAAGAGGCAGCCAAGTCGAAAATAACCTGCACTCTGTCTTGAGGGAGGAAAGCCTTCCTTGAATAGTATCCAGTTCTGCTCCTATGAATTGAAGCAGCTGAACAGGGTAAGGACAGACTTCTCCGGATTTATCAGGAATCCCAAGGACTGTAGGAGATGCACTGCTGATTGCAGGTGCTCGGAGACCTGTTGTGGATTTTCTACAAATAGCCAGTTGTCCAGATAAGGGAAGACTAGGATGCCAGACTTCCTTAAGTGTGCCACCACCACAGTTAGGCACTTTGTGAATACCCTGGGTGCTGAGGTCAGACCGAAGGGAAGGGATGTGAACTGATAATGCCCTGAAGGGAGTCTGAACCTGAGATACTTTCTATGAGATTGCCTTATTGGGATGTGAAAATAGGCATCTTTTAGATCCAGAGATGCCAACCAATCTCCCTGCTGGATAACTGGGAGTATGGACTGCAAGGTGACCATCTTGAATTCTGGCTTTACCAGGAATTTGTTGAGAGATCTGAGATCCAGAATGGGTCGCCAGTCCCTATTTTTCTTTTTGGTCAGCAAGTAGCGGGAGTAGAAGCCCCTTCCTTTGAGATGTGCTGGTGCATGCTCCACTGCTCTCATGTGGAGCAACTTCTGCACCTCTTTTAGCAAGAGCCTGCCCTCCAAGAGGGAAGCTGGTTTGAAAAGTCTTGACTTCAGAGGGGGAAGGGATTTGAAACATAGGGACAAACCCTGACTTACCACCTCCAGAACCCACCTGTCTGTGGTGTTGGAGAGCCAGTTCTGGAGGAAGTAAGTCAGCCTGCCCCCTACTGGCAGTGGGGAGGCGACCTGGACCAACTGGTCAGGGGTTTTGTTTTGGGGGTGCCTGAGCCTGGGCAGATTGGGAGCCCCTTCTGGAACCTCTCCTGCCCCTAGGTCTAAAAATACCCAGTCTGCTGTGGGTAGGGTTGTTGCTGAAAAGCAGCTTGGCCCTGATAAAAGGCCTCCCTTAGGAGGACCTTCCCCTGCCCCCTTTCCATAAGGCCGATAAGAAGTGGTAGGCCTGTCCCTGGAGGAATTACTCTTGTAGGTGGCCTTGTATTCATCCATCTTTTTCATGTATTCCTCAGTGTGTTTGCCAAACAGGGAATTATTCTCCACAGGAAAATCCATGGCCTTTGTCTGGGTATCCTGGGTGAGATTAGTGGCCCTAAGCCATGCCAGTCTTCATAGGGCCACCGACATAGCCATGTACCTGGCAGCAGTATCATACAACATCATTAAGGATCCATATATTATGTCTGAATTAGGTTTTTCATTTAAAAAATCTGTTCATAACACGAGAGGTCATATTCTTCAGTTAACTGGTAAATCTTTTAAGCACATCAGCCGAAAGTATTTTTTCACTGTTAGGATCACTGGGCCTTGGAATCGGCTCCCATCCGATGTAGTCACTAGTAATAATAAAGAGACTTTCAAACATCGTCTTGATAATTTAATCATGTCAGGATATGACTTATACTACTATTCCATGGCATAGTATAGGAGCATTATGGGCTTTGGCCTACTGCCTCCTTCTTCCTACCTTAGTATGAACCTTAGTATGAGCTGCCATCTGAACTGGTATTTAGCAGCATCCAGACCAAATCTAGCTGTCTCTGCCAGGTCGCAGAGAGGGCGAGGAGCCTTCTCTGACATAACCAGTACTGATTGTCGCAGTATTTTCTGATACTGTGCGGCATATGCCTGGTACTAGCCTGCCTCACACCTAGGGAGGCAGCTAGGTACCCTTTCTTAGACATCTCGTCTAATTTCCTGGATTCCTTCTCAGGGGGATGGGAAGGAGAGGAACCCTCACCTTTTCATAGGCTGCCTGCTGAACTATACCTTGGTGATCAGGGTGAGAGTATAAAATTCTGCTCCCTCCCTGTCCAGGTGATATTTCTTGTCAGACTTCCTATCTATAGGAGGGATAGAGTTTGGAGTCTCTAAAATTTTAAACAAGTCTTTTTTAAAGAACTTATTGATTGGTAAATATACCTTTTTTGTGGGTGTTAAACCCGTCATCTCAAGGTATTCGGCCTCCTCTTCATCATCGATCACTTCAGTGGTAGCTACGTCCAGAGCATCCACTATCTTTCTCACAAAAGAAAAGTGAGAAGAAAAATCCTCAGGTCGAGGGGGAGAACCGAACTCCTGCTCAGGTGAGATTTCAGGCTCTACAGGTTCATCCTGTTCAGGATCCATTTCACCACAGTCATCATATTCCAGTTCCTGTGACTCAGGGGCAGGGGCTGTGGCAGGAGCTTTAGGAGGAGCAGGGTGAGCAAGCAGAATCCCCTGTAAAGCCTGCAGAACCCTCATAGCCTGGGCTATCTCCTCTGCAGAAGGCAAGCTGTGAGACAAAGTAGAGACCCCTTGAGGAACAGAGGCCTGGGGTTCTATGTGCTTAGTTTCTTAGATTTTTTGGAGGGCACAGGAGAGTCAGCCGGACCGCTCCCCCTTTTTAAAGTGCCAGAAACACCCTTCTCAGGGGCGATAACAGTAGATAAAGTGGTTTCACCCACTGTTTTTGATGGCTGGTTAGAGCCAGAGGAACCACCCTCTACTTTTTTCTTCAGCCTTTCCATCCTTTTCTCAATTGTTTTAGGAGGGAAGGATTTACCAATGGCACAGTCTGCGAAGTGATCAGGTCCCAAGCAGACTAAACAAAGGTCATGTTTGTCAGCTTTAGCAAATGCTTCCCCACATTTTGTATAATTTTTGAAACCTGGGGGACCAGTCTTTTTCTTTGTTTTTTCTTGTGTTTCCATTTCCAGGAGAAAAATCAGCAACCGCTTACTAGTATTCAAAGTAACGTTTTTTTTTTTTTTTTTTTGTCGGTTCAGGAACCAGTTAAGAATCAGAGGAAAGAACCGATAACTTAGATATCGAACTGGGTCAGTGGTTCACAGGAACCGGGGTATTGGTTCAGAGGAACCGACCGCTCGGTTACAATGAATAAGTTTAAAACACAGAAACGAATAAAAATATATACATTTTATGACTAAAACTAGGGCGAAAAATGCCAAATTAACTAGAAAAGGCCTGGTTCCTCAGCGGTTATACCAAACCGTGAGGAACCGAGAAATAATACAATTTTACTGCTAAACTAGAGAAACTTAACTTCTTTATATAATAGGACTAAATTAAACAATAAATGAAGGCAGCAGCTTAAATATTAAGCTACATAATACTTATAAAACTGGAATCAGCTCCAACTGATGAGAGGAAGATCTCCAGGTGTCTGACTTGTCAGGCAGGAGGAGAAATCTGAGACATTGATGGAATGCTGCAGTATGAGGGCAGCAGTTTGAATGTGTGTCTCAAGCAATGATAGGTTCTACTGTATCATTTGCATATAGTTTCAATCTCTCTGGGCAGTTCTACTTGAGGCAGACTGCATTAGTTATGAATATAGAAGAATACATGGGGTTAGAACATGTGTTTTCTGAGTGGCACCAGAACAGCAATCCTCAATACAAATGAGAGATGGAAGACAAAGAAGAGAGGTGAAAGAAGTATTACTGCAGTGGTTCCAAAATACCCAAAGTTGTAATGCCCTTATTAGTGGTCCACTCTTTCAGAGAAAACAAAACTGTTGGCACAGACTACAGGAGAATAGACTTTAGTCCATCAGGAGGCTGGCTTCAGCAGTGGAAAACCCACAATAAAACAGGTTACTCACCTGTAACAGTAGTTCTTGGAGTGGTATATGTTGTTTATCCACACTTATTGGCATGTCCTTTCCCTTTAAGAATTGCCGAGAAAGTCTTTAAGCTGGCTCCTCCCACCCACTCACCCAGGTGGTACATCCCTCAACTCCACCCCGACGCCAGATCTTGCCTGCTGGAAAGCAGAGTGCTAACACGAAGCCGGAGGTCGGGTGGGTCCGTGTGGATGGACAACATATAACACTCTAGAAAGTACAGTTACGTAAAACTACTGTAACAATAGATCTTTGAGGAGTGTCTCTTGCAGCAAGTCATTACTTTGGGAGTTTCCAGCAGAGGTCGCCAGACATGGCAGCTCTTCTAGCAGTTTTGTACCAGGACCTCCACACATGACATCATAAGTGTGGGCGGTCCCTGTTATCCCCAGTTCCCCGCTGATCTTACTCTCAGCGAGGGACCTGGGGAAGCCGAGGAACCAAGGAGTCCCAACCCAAAGTCACTGGACCAGATCTGGCCTCTTGAGAGGGAGGGGACGGAGGGTGGAATCGTACCTACTGCAAGAGACACTCCTCGAATATCTACTGTTATGGTAAGCTTTTACATAACTGTACTATCTTCCATGGAGTGGTCTCTTGCAGTAGGTCATTACTTTTGGGAGAATCCCCAGCAGTTATGTCCACGTGGGAGGACAATTACGATAGGGGACCTTGTATGACTGCACGTCCGAAGGCCGCCCTACGTCATGAGGCAATATCCAGATTGTGGACTGTGGACCAGGTAGCTACACTGCAGATATCCGGAATGGAGGCTCCTTTAAAGCAAGCCACAGCAGTGGCCATAGCTCTAGTGGAATGGGCTTGGACAGGTCCCGGTAAAGTCTTGTACTTTTTGTAACAAAAGGTAATACAATTTGCCAACCAGGAAAAAAGGGTCCATTTAGCTACTGGAAGCCCTTCTCTGCCAGAAGCAAAGGTGACGAACAATTGAGACGTTTTCCTAATCGACTTGAGTGCGATTAGTGTAATAGCATAGTATACGATGGACATCTAAAGTATGTAAGGGATGTTCACCTTGGAGTACTCAGGATAGTAGACTGATAGCTACAAAAATTGGTTCAGGGTATGCTTGGAGACTACTTTAGGAAGGAAAGAAGGGCTGGTACGAAGGACCACCCTGTCCTTGTGGAAAATCAAGTAGGGTTCCCTGCACATGAGGGCATGAAGCTCGGAAATACAGCGAGCTGAAGTGATAGCCACGAAAAACACTGTTTTCCATGACAGGAAACGGAGGTCACAAGTGGCCGCTGGCTTGAATGGCTCGAGGGTCAATTTTTCTATCATAAACTGAGATCCCATGGAGGAGTGGGTCTTCTGATAGGAGGCTTAATATGCATCATTCCTGTCAAAAACATCTTGGCGAAGTGATCTTGGTACAGTAGTCTGCCATCCTGAGGTTCGTGAAATGCTGAAATGGTGGCCAGGTGGACTTTGATGGAAGAGTAACTTAAACCAGACTCTGATAATGAGGCCAGGTAGTCTAAACCTTCATCAGTGAGAGGCAGACCATATGGAAAAGCATTTCCATTTGGAATTATATGTTTCTCTGGTTGCTGGTTTACGAGAGGCCAAGAGAATGTTGGCAACAAGAGAGGACACTTGTAAGCTAGTTATGAATGCGCCCTCAGGAACCAAGCATGAAGATGTAGGGTCTTCAGGCTGGGGTGCAGGAGGGATCCTTGACATTGAGTCAAGAGGTCCGGTCTGTCTGGCAATGGAACAGGATCCCTTACTGACAGTTGTTGGAGTAGGGGGCACCATGACTGACGAGGCCACATTGGTGCTATGAGAAGCATGGTGGCTGGTTCCATTTGTAGTTTCAATAGAGTCCATTGCAAGAGAGGGACGGGAGAAGGCATATAAGTAGAGTCCAGTCCAAGGTTAGGACAGGGCATCTATAGACGGTCCCGTTTTGTTCAGGATAATGAAGAAGTATCTGGGGAGCCGGTGACTGGCTAGGGAGGCAAACAGATCCAGCTGTGGAGTTCCCCATAGGTCAAAGACTTTTTGGAGGACTTCTTTGTGAAGTGTCCATTCATGAGAGGAGGACTGGCGACTTAGCCAGTCGGCTAACCGACTGCAACATCCTTGTAAATGGACGGCCATTAGTGTTAGTTGTTGTCTGATGGCTTCTTGCCAAACTGCAAGGGTCTCCAGGTGGAGGGTGCTCAATTTCGTGCCTCCTTGCTTGTTGAGGCAGAACACCACTGCAGTGTTGTCTGACTGAATCAGCAATGGTCCTGGCTTGAGATAGGGCTGGAATGCCTGAAGGGCTAGACGGACCGCTTTCATCTCTAGGAGACTGATATGAGGGTGATGGTAAGAGGCGGTCCACTAGACTTGTGTCTGATAAGAATCTACTGACGCCTCTTATCCAGGAAGCATCCGTGGTTAACGCCTGCTTGGAAGGGAGGGACCAGAAAGGCATTCCTTGACACCAATTGGTTTTGGTTGTCCACCATTTCAGGACTGATTTCAGAGAGAGGAGTGACCATGATCTTGTCTTTGAACTGTCCAGTTCTTTGGGACCATTGATTCTGGAGGGTCCACTGGACAGGTCTCATATGGAAGGCCGAATTTCACCGTCGAGATGGCAGCAGACATGTGATCCAGCAGTCCCAACATCTGTCTAGTCGTGACTATGTTCGAGTCTGTGTCCGTGAAGCCAGAGATATAAAGAGTGTCCAGCGAGTAGCCGGGAGGTAAGCTCTGGCTGTGATTGTATCTAGCACAGCTCAGATGTATTGGGCGACTGTGCTGGGTATGGACTGGACTGCCAACTGACTGTTACCCCTAGATCGCTGAACATGTTCAGGGTAGCAGCTAGGAGGTAAGCAGACCTTCTCTGGAGTCTGCTTTGATCAGCAACTGCCTAAGTATGGAAAGATGAAATGCCCTTTTTCCTTCAGTTGCTGCTACACCACTATGCATTTGGTGAACACTCTTGAGGCCGATGTGAGGTTGAAAAGGAGTGCTCAAACTGATAGTTTTGACCCAGAAGGCAGAAGCGAGAAATCTGTGATGGGCAGGATGAATGGGGATATGTAGGCAGGCATCCTTCATATCCAGGGCACAAAGCCAGTCTCATGGTTTTAGAATAGGCATGATGGCGTTTAGAGTTATCATGCCAAATCGTTTGAACTAAATGTACCGATTCAGATGTCTTTGATCCAGTATTGGTCTGAGATCTCTGGTTTGTTTGGGTACCAGAAAAAAATGGGAATAAAATCCTGTTTGATATTCTGGAAGAGGTACTGGTAAAAGGGCCTGTTTGGCCAAAAGGGCCCTCAATTCCTCTTGAAGGATAGGTACATGATCTGGAGGGTACTGAATGTTCTGAGGAGGGGAAGGCGCGGGGCGAAGGTAAACTCCAGTGTGTCCCTTCTTAATGATCTGAAGTACCCATTTGTCTGAAGTGAGCGTTTTCCAGGCCTCAGATTGAGGCAAAATTACCTCCTATAGCCCTCTGAGGCCTGGTCAAGGAGGCGAGGGAAGGTCCTAGTGGGTCACTGGGTTGCCCAGCCCCTCTGGAGGATAGACACACAGGAGCATGGGTGGCGGAGGGTGCCTGCGGATTGGGGCACGACCCTAAAGCCACGCGAGTGGCCTTGTATCGGCCATCTTTGGAACAAGAGGAATATGGAGTATGGTAGGTTGACTGTGGAGTATAGTAGATTCTGTGCACTGCATATAGGTCTGCCCGATGTCTGTAGGTCATCTAATAGTGTTTGAGTACCTGGCCTGAACAGTTTGGACCTGTTGAAGGGTGCACTTGCTACTTTATGTTGCAGGTCACGTGCAAAACCTGAAACGCGAAGCCAAGCATGGTGACGTAAATAAACACCAGTAGCGGAGAGTTGGCCTGAGGTATCTATGGCATCATATCCCGACCTGAGTAGGTGACAGGAGACAGAGTTGCTAGTTGACACAGTTGCCAATAACTTTTCTTTTTCCTGTGAAGGAGGGAGTTTATTGATGAGGTCGAGGGCATTAGCCCCAAGGGTACATGGTATTTAACCATGTGTCCCAATAGTTTAGATTTGAATATTCATGGTACTGAGTCAAACACCTTTTCTCCCAGGTAGTCAATTCTTGGGATTCTTTACTAGGTGGTAAGGAACTCAAGTGTTTGGGTCTTTTAGTATGATCATGAGCACAGTAATGACCAGTGAATCTAGCTTCTGGGATTATGGACAGGAAAGAATGATCCAGGGAGCCTGATATAAGCGGTCTCCTTACAGGAAATAGCTTGAAGGCTGATGCCAAGTAGTTAGCATGGCATTCTGGTAGGTCGGAATCAGTGGGGGCACCACTAAGGCCAGCTCCTCTGGCAACTCAAGATATTGTGCCATATCCTCACATTGTTTGTCATGTTCTGTAGTAGAGAATCCCGTGACCTTATGTATTTGAACCATCTCATTAAAGGTCAGGTCGTCTGGGTGGGGGAGCTGTGGAAGGTATGGCAGGTCCTCATTCAGAGACGAGATTTCCAAGCACGGGGACTCCAGATTTGGGAACTTCTTTCTTGCTCACCAGGGAGATCCACTGGTACTTGAGTTCATCTGACAAATAGTCTTCCATATTAGGAGGAGGAGACCAGGGTGGCAGTATATCCCTGTCACTGTGAAATCATTTAAGTGGAGGAGATTGAGACCTTAGAGGATCATCTAGCTGTCCTGGTAGTAGCGCATGGCATGCAAGATGTGCTTTACTACCTTGGTGATGTTCCATTCTTGGGAAGGGGGGGTGAGTAGCAGGGCAGGTTGAGAAACAATTGGGGCAACAGAGGGGGTGGGACGGGCAGTATAAACCAGGGTCCCGGTCTCTATCTGCTTGCCCCCTGTAAGAAGCCACCTGTGAGGGTGGAGGGGATTGAGTAAGGCAAAAGCCATGTGTTTGCCTTTGAGGTATAGGGGCCTCTCAATGATCCCATAGAGTTGTTTTCACTAATAATGTCAGATGCCATCGACAGGAGAGGAGCAACTGTCGACAGAGCACTGGTATTTAGCCGAGTTTAAGACACTGGACAGCATCACTGACAAGAAGGTATAAGCCCGTCAATGGGCAGGCAAAGCCTGACACAGCATTAAAACATCTGAAAGTGCCGTCGATGAGGGGTATAAGCCCTGCGTCGATGAAGAGATTGTATGATGATGCTCCATTGATGGAGGAGCACTAGAAACAGTGGCCATTGATGGGTGGGAGCAGGAAGTGGAGGAGGCTTTTCTCTCTTTCTGCTGAGGACGAGAACCAGAGCTGGGGAGCCCTTGGTATGAGCCCCCGGTTCTCTAAGAGACATCTTCTGTTCCATTAAAAGTTGTTGAATTTCCAGCAACCATCGTCGACGGGTTGCTTGGTTAAACTCCTGACAGGAGCTGCAGGAATTGGTGTCATGTGTGGGTCCCAGACATCTTACACAAGTGGTGTGGTTGTTGAAGCGGTATATCTTCCTACCGCAGCAGAAAGAACAAAACAGATCTTGTTTTTTTGAAGAATCTTTAGACATTCGTTTTTGGAATTCAATTCTCGTCGACGACTGCTACACAGAAGTTGAAACTAGTTGCCAGCGAAAGGAAGACGGTGGAAAATGAATGAGGATACCAGGGACCTCCACACTTACACAGGAAACAGGAAGATGATGCCACGTGTGGGCAGTCCCTGGTACAAAACTGCTAGAAGAGCTGCCATGTTACAGCGACCTCTGCTGGAAACTCCTCAAAATAATGATCTACTGCAAGAGACCACTCTGTAGAAGATCTGCTGTTACAGGTGAATCACATGTTTTTCCAGGGACGTGGATATGTTGTTCCATCCACACTTTCTGGCAGACTCCCAGCACTTCTCTGAGAGGAGGGAGGCAAGACGCACACCCCCTACTTAAGGAACAGAGATTGGAGAACTGAAGTCCCAAAACCAGCATCCCGGTGTGACTCGAAGTCAATGTGGTAATTTGGAAATGAAGGGGTGTGCTGACTTCCAGGTAGCAGCCCTGCAGATTTCCTGGATAGGGACATCCCTAGAAGCAGCCACCGATGCAGCGGTATGGTAGGTGGAATGAGCCCATAGCCCACAGAAGGCTCCCTACCTGCCAACCTATAGCAGAGATCAATGCAGGATGTGATCCATCTGCCAATCGTCCGTTTGGTTGCAGGTCTGCCAGCTGCAGCTTCAGCAGAGGTGACAAACAGCTGGCGAACCTCTCCCCAAACTCCGGCCGTGCGCTCTTTGTAATAGGCGAGCGCTCACCTCATGTCCAAAGTATGGAGCCTGTATTCGGCATCTGAGGTGTGATTTGAGTTGAACATCAGAAGAGTCATCACCCAATTCTTCTGAAACTCTGACACAACCTTCACGAGGAACTTTGAGTTGGGGCACAGGACAACCTTGCCCCCTGTGGAAGACCAGGTAAAGAGACTCGACTCACCGAGTGCCTGGAGCTCCCCAATCCTTCTGGCTGACATAATGGCCACCAAGAAGGCGGACTTCCACAACAAATGTGACATCTCACACTTGTGCATCAGTTCGAATCGCTTGCCCATGAGCTTTGCCACTACCAGCAACAGATACCACGGAGGTAGAGGTTCACGCACAGGAGAGGATATGTGATCTAAGCCTATGAAAAAGCACCAGACCACTGTCCCCTGCTCACTTGACCATTGACTGGCCCATGCCCCACAAGCAGAGATGGCTGCCAGGTGCACCATAAGGGTCACTTACTGAAGTCCCCCTTTGGAGAGGGACCACAGGTAATCCAAAATGCTGGCCACTGGTCAGGTCAAAGGGTCCAACCCCTTGCACTGACACCAAATGGAGAATCTCTTCCATTTGAAGGCATAGCATTTTCTTGTCGACTCCATCCAAGAAGCCTCCACAACAAGGAAGACATCTTCGGAGAGACCCAAAGTCTGGAACTCTAACCACTCAGGAGCTAGGCTATCAGATGCAGGGAGTGAAGGTCTGGATGGAGTACCTTCCCCTGGTTGATGGAAGGCAGGTCCGGGCATGCTGGAAGATGCCTCAGGAGCCTGTTGCTGAGGTTGAGGAGATCTGGGTACCAAAACTGGTGAGGCCAGTCTGCAGCCACCAGGATCACCTGTGGCTTGTCCCTCCTGACCTTGAGCACCACTTTGTGGATCAAGGGAAGTGGAGGGAAGGTATAGAAGAGGCCTGGGGTCCATGGCCTTGAGAAGGCATCCCCCTGCAGAGAGCCCTACTAAGGGGGTGGGCAGAATACAGCCTTAGCTTTGCGTTCTCCCTGGAGGCAACAGGTCCACCTGAGTGGTGCCGCACTGGGAGAACAGACTGTAAACTACCTCTGGGGGGAGGGACCACTCGTGAGATGCCTCACTGACTTGAGGCTCCTGCCACATGGATGGCTAGGAGATCTGCTTCCAGGCTCTGCACTACAGTCCAAATGCGAACAGCTCCCTGCTTGTTGAGGTAGTACATAGCCGTGGTGTTGTCCGTCTATTCTTGAACCACTTGACCCCAAACATGCGGAGTGAACACAGTCAGCACCAGCCAAACTGCTTGGAGCTCCAGAAGGCTGATGTGGCATCGGGACTCCTCGGGGATCCAGAGCCTGTGGACTCTGTGTTCCCCTAGATGGGCACCCCAGCCCATGAGAGAGGCGTCGGACGTGATTATCACGGTGACCGTTGGCTCGGGCGGACAAACAGGATCCTTTCCTGCAGATGTTACAGGATGGTCCACCACTAGAGAACATCCCACATCCTCTGGGTCATCATGACCAGCTGGTTGAAGTGTCCTTTTTTGCTGAGGCCACTGACTGGCCAGCTCCCACTGCAGGGAGTTCATATGCCTCCAGGCCTAATGGACCACAGTGGAGCAGGCCACCGTGTAACCCAGGAGGCACAGGATTTCCCAGGCAGGGTGCAAGAGCCCAACCAGAAATGATTGGGCACAGGAGGAGAGAACCTCTGCCCTGTCCGCCGGGAGCCTGGCTCTGGTTCAGAGAGAATCAAGCTCTGCCCTAATGAAATTGATCACCTACGTGGGAATGAGTTCCAGCGTGGCCTCTCTGATAAGGAGGCCCAAGTCGATGCAGGTCTGAAGGGCCAGATCCCTGGATCGCTCCACCTCCTGCCTGGTGGGACCTGCAATCAACCAGTTGTCCACGTAGGGGTACACCCGGATGCCTCAGGTAGGCCACCACCACTGCTATATATTTGGTGAAGAACCTGGGTGTCGAGGAGAGGCTTAATGGTATGGCCTGGAACTCAGATAGGGTCTCCCTCTGCCCGGAAGCAGAGGAACCTTTTGGTGGGACGGATGGATCGGGACGTGAAAGAACGATCCTGAAGATCCAGAGAGCAGCACCACATGTCCTGCTCGAGAGATGATATGATCTGGGACAAAGTTACCATCTTGAAGGTGCGGGACCTGATGAACTTGTTCAGGTCGTGCAGATCTAGAATGGGGCACCAGCCCCCTGTCCATTTTGGCACCAGGAAGTACCTGGAGACAAACCCTGGGTGTGCAGGAGGATCTGCTAATCTGACCACCACCCCTTGTGGAGGAGTTGGGCTATATTGGCTCGTAGAGCCGACCGAGTGTCTGCAGATGCAAGCCCTCCTGTGAGGCGCAGGCTCGGCTTGGAGGGTACGACTTGAATTCCAGAGGTAGACCTTGACCAACCACTTCCAGGACCTACTTGTCTGTGGTAACAGTGGACCAGGCAGAAAGGAAGTGGCGGAGCTGGCCACCACAGGAGGACCCAGGGGAGGTGTTACGGGTATGGGGGGGTGGCAATCCCCATCCCGTCATTGTGCAGGCTTGGCGGAGGAGGAGAACCTGGCCAAGGAACCGCCGGGACCATTGCCTCCAGGCTTATGGGGCACCAAAGCCACTGACTTGGGCCGCGGCACCAAGACTGAGCCTGCTACCCAGAGTGATACTGGGCTGGTTTGGCCGCAGGGGTGGGAGGCTGAAAGGACTTGCGCTTCTGCTGCTTGGAGCCCTTGAGCGTCCTTCTCTACAGACTGAACAGAGTCCAAGGTGGCACTGGATTGCTCTATGCACTGGAGGTCACCGTCAACCCCGGGCCCGAACAAATGAGTGCCCAGAAAGGGTACGTCCATCAATTTATGCAGAGTACCTGCCATGAAGATCGAGATCCTCAGCCAAGCCCTATGGCTATGACGATGGCAGCCACCACCGAGCAGGCACAAGAGTCCCAATATCCAGAGCGTCGGGCTGCTGTTTGGCCACAGCATGATCATGATCCCAGACCCATTTGACTGTGGTCTGGAGGTCTGCAGGAGATGATGAAGCACCTCATTCAGGGAACCCAAGAGGGTATGGGAGAAATATGCCATAATGATGACCGAGCTCGCCTGGCAGAGACTGAGGAGGAGGCAGCATAAACTTCTTGCTGAGTAGTCCAATTTCTGGACCCTTGTCTGGAGGTTTGTAGTCTAGATGTCCTTACGACTAGAGCACTGAAACAGGAATCGGGTCACTATACCCTTGGCTGAGGGGTGTTCCATGAACCACAAAGGGAACTGATGGGCACCACATATTTGCGGCCCATATGGGCTGATGGCGCACGCAGGAAACAGGGTGGTGCCAGAGATCTAGGGCCTGACCGACAATAGCCTAGAGCCACTGGGAAGGCTTCTCGGTGAATCCCCTTATCGATGGTATCAGTAAGGAGTAACAGGCCCGCGTTGGCAGGCCGGTACATCCTGTGGATTCGGAGATGAGACAGACGATGCCCAAGAAGGACGAAGGGCCCTCCTCCATGGAGAGATCCCCAGTTGACTCCGCGTCGACTGGACGGGAGTGTAGTGAGGAGTTATCATCGGACTCTGAAGAGTCCCCATACAGCGGCCGACCACTTGAGTCACCTTCGACTTGTCACGGAAGGTCGGGAGTGAGAGTGACCCGACAGCTGATGGGGAAGCCCCTTAGCCATCCAAGACTCCTTGGAAGGGGCCCCGGACGGTGGCTGATGAGGTGGTGGCTCCACCACGATCGGCAGAGAGGCCGCTTTAGGCCAAACCAGAACGGCTTCACTGGCTCTGTGGTGGAGGGGTGGTGTCAACCAGCTCTAGAAACTCTGCAGGAGCAGGCAATGGCTGAGACAGTGACAGCCATGTGATTGCTGAACTTGTGTCAAAGCCTCCCTCAGCTGAGGAGGAAGAATAGCAGTGGTGGGCTTCTTGGGACACCAAGAATGGCGCCGATGGGATCTGTGTGACCACTAGAGGAGGATAATCTAGACTGGGACTGAGACCGTTGGGGGAACCAGTGGGGTCGCTGTGAGGAGCCGAGAGTGCTGCGGTGCCTCCTGGTCATCCTGGAGCCTTAGGGTCAGGCCCAGCGGCCTGGATTGGCTAGTCAGCTGGTAGGACCGTAGTCCTAAAAAGGGAACTGTCGGCTTCATCAAGAGATAGCGGGTCGACTGGGTTGAGAAAAATCTGTTGGTTTATCGACTTGCATCTCAGCAGGCTGGCCTGACGGGAGCACAGTGAAGCCAGCAGCTAAGGCCGCGGTTTCAACCGTGGTCGAAACCTAAGTTTCCTGTGACCAGGACCGCTCTATGTCCCAAGAATGGTGCCGTTGAGTCTTCTCCTTGATTCTCTGGACTTCTCCTTGTCGCGGGAGTGTGAGCCCGAAGGGCCCTCTCTCTTAATTGGGAGAGACTGGCACAACTCCTTGAAGGAACCCAAAAAGACAGAGCCCAGTTTAAGTGGAACAAAAACAGATGCTGAAGAGGACTGCTCGGCGGACCGAGCTACCTTCTCCTCGAAGGCCTTTATCTGCTCCAACTGCTTGGCAGACCCTGCAGCTGCGGAGACCATGCAACGGGCTTCTTTAGATCTGACCAGTGGGTTCTGTTTTCCGGGTGGCCCAGCTGCAAATGGGAAGATGGTTTGTGAGCACAATTGGATGAAATGGTGACACATATTGCAAGCCTGGGTATCATGATTGCTGACCCAGGCAGTAAGCTGAACGGGCATGTGGGCTTGCAAGCGTGACATCTTCTGGCCTGCAGGGCACTGTTGGAACCGCTAGAATTTGCCTCCATCGTGGTCGCGATTGAAGATCATGCTGCAGAAAAAACTCTTATGAGTTTTAGTTTAGGCAGTAAATCTGAAGATTTGAACGCCAGGGCCTACTCTGCACGGGAGCGATAAGGAAGGAACCTGCTTCTTCCAGTGGAAAGGAAGATCTGGTGTCAGGGGGCATAGTCGAGGGATATACCACCCAGGTGGGTGGGAGGAACCAGCTTAAAGACTTTCCAGCAATTCTTGAAGTGGAAAGGACATGCCAACAAGTGTGGACAGAACAACATATCCATGTCCCTAGAAAGAACAGTTACATAAGAACTTACCATAGTAGTAAATCTTCGAGGGGATCTCAGTCATCAGGTCACACCATAGGAACTTTACTGTTGGTGAAGCAGGATCCACACAAAAGATTTTCAGCAGTACCACTGGGGCCATCCACTCTGGCTTCATCTGCTAAGTCACCAACCCTATAAAGGCAAGAGCGGCCCTGCTTCCTCCCCAGTTCTTTCTCCCACAGACTAAGCAGCACACCCATGCCATGGGGGACCAAGGAGAGAGATAGGTTCCCAGGCCAAAATAAAAGGCTGGATACACAAGTTAACGAGTTCTGAGAGGAGAACCCCATAAAGGGGGATGGTGGGAGGGAAAGCAGACCTGATGACTGAGATCCCCTCAAAGATCTACTGTTATGATAAGTTCTTACGTAAAGTATATTAGCGAAGAATTACTGCAATAGCAGATCTTCGAGAACAGCTCTTGCAGCAGGTTACACCATTAGACTGAAGCCGCAGGCCAGACCCCACGGAAATTTTCTAGCTAGTAGTCTTCAGCGGGGCCGCTTGACGCTGGTCCCGCCCGATCGCCAGGCTTAGTACATAAAGAGGTTGTCCCCAACAATACCAGTTCTCCCGCCGAAAACTCCGGCCGCTGGATGACATCAGAAGAGGAGACCGAGGATCTGCCACTAGATGGCAAAGACTAGTAAATAGAAATTACCTAACCCCTAAGATGGGTGCTTGACTACACCTACCCAAAAAGGGGATGGTGGTGGAAGGACCTGCTGCAAGAACTGTTCTCAAGATCTACTGTTACAGTAAGTTCTTACGCAATTGTACTATCTTACTGAGATACAGCTTGCAGCAGGTTACACCATTAGACTGATTTCCAAGCAATAGCGGCAATCAATGCGCCACTGGGAGGAGGAAAGGCAGAGATCTCGATATTACTCGAGCCTAGGACAGAAGTCCCTGAAGGACGGCTAGACCGAAACCTGCTCTTCGCCTCGATGCAATGTCCATACTGTAATGTCTGATAAAGGTATGCACAGAGCTCCAAGTAGCTGCAGCGCAAATAGCTGAGGTGGAGACGTTCCTTAACGCCGCAAAAGAAGTAGCCACCCCTCTTGTGGAATGACCCTTGACTGCGCCCGGTAAGGGTTTATTGCACTTGTCATAACAGAAAGTGATGCACTGGATGAGCCACCTCGAGAGTGACGGTTTGGAGCCAGGAGCTCCTTTCATCCTGTGAGCAAAGGAGACGAAAAGCTGGTTCACCTTTCGAAACTGTTTGGTTCTGGTCAGATAGTATCTGAGGCACCGATGCACGTCCAGGGTGTGCAGAAGGGCTTCTCCTCGATTAGGGTACCTTGGGAAATACACTGGTAAATCAATATCCCGGTTAAGGGTGAGGGCTGAAACCACCTTAGGCAAAAACTTTGGGTTTGTCCTTAGGGATACCATGTCCTGATGGAAAACTAAATAAGGTTCTTTGCACATAAGAGCATGCAATTCCGAGATCCTTCCACGACAGAAAACATAGCTTGCAATCCGCGGCTGGTTCAAAAGGTGGCAGCGTAAGCTGCTCCAGGACGAAGAGTAAGTCCGAAGGAGGAATTGGATCCTTAATGGGCGGCCTAAGGTGGACTCCCCCCCTTTAAAAGGCACGAGTAGTGTCCAGCTGGGCCACCGTCCAATGGCCTACTGGGGCATGGTAAGCAGAAATTGCACAAAGGTGCACTTTAATCGAGGAGTAAGCCAGTCTGAAATGGAAAAGGAAAGCAGGTAGTCCAGAACCAGCTTTCGGACAGTCTAACGCAAAAACTGAACGCTGAGCCCAACAAACAGAATTCTACGCCATTTCATGGCATACGCTATGGGTTGCCGGTTTTCTGTGCAGAGAGTACATCTGCCACTTCTTTAAGTAGACCCCATAACGCATCATGGCTATGTCTCTAGGAGCCAAGCGTGCAGGTTCAATGAACGTAAGTCTGGGTGGACCAATGAACCCACCTTCTGAGACAATAGATGGGAGCTGATTGGCAAAGGAACTGGAGGTTCCCGAGATAGCTGGTGCAGAAGAGGAAACTAAATTTGTCTGGGCCAGAAAGGTGCGATCAAAATGAGCGTCGCTTGCTCCCTGCGAAGTTTTAAGAGAACTCTCTGGATCAACGGGAAAGGAGGGAAGGAATAGAGGAATCTGCCCGCCCAGGAGAGGGACAACGCGTCTCGCCAGAAAGCACCAGGCCCTGGATCTAGCGAGCAAAAACTGGTCAGTTTTGCGTTGGATGGGGACGCGAAAAGGTCTAACTCTGGAGTGCCCCATCTGTGAAACAGATCCTCTGCCACCTCCTGTAGAAGTTCCCACTGTGGACTCTGGCCTGAGAGCGACTCAGACTGTCTGCAATGGTGTTGTCCACTCCCGGGATGTTTACTGCAATTAGGTTTGCGCTGTGTTGCAATATCCACTCCCACACTCTCATGGCCTCCCAGCAAAGCGGGTAGGAGTGAGTGCCTCCTTGTTTGCTGAGGTAATACATCACCGCGATATTGTCTGTCTGTAACAGGAGAGTACCCGGTGGAATCTTCGACTGGAAGGCTTGCAGAACGTAAAGGACTCCCCTCATTTCCAAAATGCTGATGTGGAGATGAGACTCCTGGGCTGTCCACAGGCCCCGAGACCGAACACCATCCAGGTGTGCTCCCCAACCGAGGCCTGAGGTGTCTGTGGAGAGTGTCACAGTCGGAGACAGCGCTGTGAAGGGAACCCCCGCAGAGAGGTTCCCTGGATGTAGCCACCATTGCCGATCCCGAATTACGGCGTTCGTAATTCCGATTGGCTGCTGCAGATGGTCTTGCCTTTGGTCCCACTGCACCCTTAGCATCTACTGGGTTACCCGCATGTGGAGACGTGACAGAGGGACTGTTGCAATGGCCGCAGCCATGTGTCCGAGCAGGCGAAGGACCGATCCGGCTGGGACGGTCTCTTCACCGACAAGTCCCTGATGAGGGATCTGATGTGTTCCGCTCTGTCCGAGGGAAGAAAAGCTTTCCCTCTGATGGTGTCCAGAACTGCTCCTATAAACTGTAGCCTCTGGGACGGCACCAGGAGTGACTTCTCGTAGCTGATGAGGATACCCAGTGATTGAAAAAGGGACTGGGTGCAGTGAATGGCCGCCATCAGTGCCTCCCTGGAGGGCGCCATGAGAAGCCAGTCGTCCAGGTATGGGAACATGTAGTGGCCTTGTCTCCTCAGAGACGCCGCTATGACCGCCATGCACTTCGTCAAAACGTGAGGTGCCGATGACAGCCCGGAGGGAAGAGCTTGGAACTGATAATGGCGGCTCTGAAACTCAAAGTGCAGAAACCTCCAGTGCGCTTGAGCAATCAGAATGTGCAGGTAGGCGTCCTGCATGTCCAAAGACGCCAGAAAAGCGTCTCGCTTCAGCATGGGAATTAGGCCTGGAAGGGTCACCATGCAGAAGCATTTGTAAACAACCAACAGGTTGAGGTCGCTGAGGTCCAGTATTGGACAGAGGTCCCCTGTTTTCTTTGGAACCAGGAAGAAGTGAGAATAGTACCCTAGTCCTCTCTGGTTCTCCGGAACATGCTCTAAGGCTTCTTTTTCCAGAAGCACGAGCACCTCCTGCTGTATGAGCAGGGCATGCTGACCCGAATATCGGGAAAGCAGGGGAGGTCTTGTGGGTGGACGGCCTACAAATTCTATATCGTGGCCTTTTTTGACCAACTGCAGAACCCACCTGTCGGTGGTGATCGACTGCCACCCTGGCAAGTGGCATGCGAAGCGACCCCCGACTGTCTGTTCCCGTTGATCCTGAGGGGGGGCAGGGGCTGGGAAGGAGTCATGCTGTGGCAGCGTTCGTTCCGGGAGACTGTGCCGACTTTGCAAATCGTTGGCCTCTGCCTGGGGATGACTTGGCCTGGGCTTTGCGGGTGAAAGTGCCCTTCTGCTGTTGGCCGGAACGTGGCTGTTGTCTTTGTAGCCGGCCACGAAAACGGCTCTGGTTCCTATGAAAGGAACTGGGCCGAGACCTGCACATGGCCTGTACAGATCTGACTGCCTTCCCTGCATCCTGAAGTTTGGTGATCACCTTCTTGGAGGCTTCACCAAATAGGACCTCGCCACTGTAAGGGACGTCCAAGATGTTCTTCTGGACGCTGGGTAAAACCGGAGACACGGAGCCAAGAGCGTCTCCGGAGACACACGCCTGAGGCTGCAGCTCTGGCTGAAGAGTCCGCAGAATCATATGCGGCTCTGAGCACCTGGGTCCCCACATCCGAACCCGTGCGGAGGAGGTTCAAGAGCTTCTCCTTTTGGTCGCCATTGGGTATCTTTTCGACCAGGTCCTGCGTCTATTCCCACAGTGCGTTCTGGAATTGAACCATGTGAGTGAGGTAATTCAGTGACCTGATGGCGCAAGTCGCAGCCGCGTACGTGCGCCTATCCAGGACATCCAATTGCTTGGATTCCTAGTCTGGTGGCTGTGTGCTCAAATGCTGAGGTCTTTGAGAACGGTCATGCGAAGCAGTGATGACCAGGAGTCAGCCAGAGGATGGTTCGCAGATACTAGTCCTCCCTAGGGGCCTTGTATAGGCGGTCAGCCTTCTGCGCACTGCTGAGTAGAATGCGATCGCTTCCAGCAGCCTTGGTGACGTCCGCAGCTGCATCTACTTCAAGGGTGGCACTACCACAGGCTTTGGGTCTTTCTGCCGAAGGTAGTGGGCAAGGCGTTGTCTCTCGGGTCAGCTCTTCAGCATCCCACCCCATATTCTCCTGGATGTGCCTCATGATCTCCGAGAAAGAGGGATCATCCGGAGGAGACCTAGGTAGGTCATGTGGGTCCGGAGAGGGAATGCTGATGGGAGAAAGAGATCTGGAGCACCCTGAGGTGTCAGATCTAGAATCCTCCCAACACGGGATGTACCGCGCTGCCTGGGTCTCTTAGGACTGGGTGACCCTGAGGTGGATCTGAGGGAGGTCTTCCTGTCTGAGGATCTGCCCCGAGGAGGTGGTGTGTTTGCTACTTAGGTTGGCAACTCGCTCCTACAGGCCCCTAGGCGGAGGAGGGGGCGTAGGTGGTGAAGGAGTAGGAGGAGGCGGAGTCAGAGTAGGAGAAGGACATGTGGTGACCACATCTTTTCGATGGTGTCCCACCAGAATGTAAAGAGCTCCTTTACCTCTGCCAAGTTCATGCCAGATGGGCCTGGCGCCGGTGGCCTGTCGCTGGGGTCGGGCGTCGGGTCCCTGGGGTTCTCCCACTCTGGGGAAGGTTCCCGTGGGAGCCCAGCATCTTCAGTGTCGCCCGCCTGGTCCTCGGGCTGTGTGGTATCCTCCTCCGACGAGTCCTTCTGACCGGCGTCAGCCGGCGATGGTGGTGCGGTCCTCCTCTCTGGGGTAGCCAACGTCGGTCCCCTGGCAGACGCCGAAGGCGAACGCCTGGCCGGGCGACGGGTGTTTCGCGTGTCGCTGGCCCTGGGAACGCCGGTGATGCTTGACCACGCCGGGTCCGGACGTCCGCTTGAGGGACGACAGGTCCTGGTCTTGTGAGGAACGGGTCCCACCCACGCGAGGCTGGGAAACCGACCTGGCGTTGGAGTCCCGCCGGTGGGAAGATTTGTGGCGCTTCCCCAGACTTCGACGAGGCCTCAGATGGAGTGGAAGATGCCGACAGCCTGGAAGTCTTCAGGGCTGCAGAGAAGAGGAGCCGCTGGAGGATCTGACCTGAACCGGGGGAGGTTGCGATTGAGCCCTGGAGGGAGAGCTGTCTGATCGCGAGCTGGAGCTTCGGGAGTCCGAGGCCCTCGCAGGGGACCTGGGCCTTTCCTTCTCCCGGTGTTTTTCCTGGTGCTTGTGGGTTTTACCCGATGACTCCTCCCGGAGGAAGGTTCCTTGTCCATGGTTTTCAGTTTCTCCTCAAAGAGAAACGTTTGAAGGGCCTTCTGGCAGCGGATCCTGGTGTGACTGTTGAAGCCCTGGCAGAAGGAGCAGGCCTTGGTGTCGTGTTCCGGTCCTAGGCAGCGCACGCAGGCTGAATGCGGATCCTTGAAGGGGATCTGTTTGCCGCAGGCACACTTCGATTGGTGACCCTCCAGAGAAGTATTTGGAGAGGACATCAGTTGAATTCAGAATTGTGAAGGAAGACGAAATCATCATAGCTCTAAAGGTCGTCGCACGCTAGAAAAAGGACCGAGAGGCCGATACTTGCAATGTTGACAGCGGGAAAAGAACTGGGGATTAGGGGACCGCCTCCTCCTTATGTACTACGCCCGACATAGGAGGCAGTCCCCGCTGAAGACTGCTAGCTAGAAAATTTCTGTGGGGTCCTGACGCCTGCTGGCTTCAGTCCTAATGGCGTAACCTGCTGCAAGAGCTGTATCTCGAAGTAAGATCTGTTCTATCTTCTTCGGGGGTATCTCAGTCATCAGGTCACAGTGTAGAAATGAGTTCCAAGCAGTTACAGGTGCAACAGAACAGTCTGGGAGGAAGGCCAGCCAAAGCTTTGGACAGGAGGCCCGGCAGGACAGCCTGCCAAAACCTGCACGGGCTCTAGAGGCAATGTCTAGACTGTAGTTCTTGGTACAAGTATGGATGATACTCCAGGCCACAGCAGTGCAAATGTCAGCAGCCAAGACCCTTTGAAACAGGCCACAGAGGTAGCCATGCCCCTTGTGGAATGGGCTTTCACCACCCTGGCAACTCTTTTGCCATGCTTGTTGTGGCATAACACAATACAATGTGCCAACCACTGGATGGCTCTATGATGCCGGTTCGACAACGCTTTTGTCGACTGGCATCCACAAGCTGCGGCAGACATAAATCCCAAATGTCTCCTGGTCCTGTTTTTACTGGGGTTTCGCCCAAACCCCCGTACTAATGATTGTCAACTCCGGGTTAGAGTTGACTCGGGAAGGGGGTGCAGGACCAGGAGAAGGTGTGCCCCTGTCTTGGGCACACCAACACAGTGACCTGTCAGCAAAGTGTTGATTTTGCAGACAGGGAGGTATGTTGCTGTGTTGGTGTCACCGTACGTGGGACACACCAATTGGGACAAACATTATTTAGAGACCTGAATGCCCTTCTCTTCCTGGGTCGAAAGAAACAAAAAGCTGCTTTGACTTTCTGCATTCCTTAGTTCTGAGCAGACAATCCTCAAAGTTCTGCAAATGTCTAATGTATGGAGCAGTGCTTCCCTGGATTGGCATGCTCAGGAAAATAAACGAGAAGGTGGATAGACTGGTTTAGGGTAAACTCAGATACTACCTTAGGGAGAAACCTAGATTTGTGTGCAAAGACACTCTGTCTTTGTGAAAATCAAATAAGGTTCTTCACTCCAGAGAGCCTGAAACCTGGAATTCCTCCAAGCAGAAGTAACAACACCCAAAAATAATGCTTTCCATGAGAGAAAGCGTAGTTCGCAGTCGCTGCTGGCTCAAACGGAGACAGAGCCAACTTCTCCAAAACAAAATTCAAATCCCAAGCTAGGACAAGGAATGGATTGGAGGTTTCAGATACAGTATGCCCTGAGAAAAGTACAGGATACATCCAATTGAGCCACAGTACAGCCTCCCACGGGCCCTGAAAGGCAGAGACAGCCAAAAGGTGTACCTTGAGGGAGGAGTAATGGAGGCCTGAGTCTGACAGAGATATCAAACAGTCCAGAATCTGACTCACTGGACAAGTGAAAGGGTCCATGTGACGCCTGGCAACCCAGATGGCAAACCTCTTCCACTTCATGACAAAAGTAGCCCTAGTGGAGGGCTTCCAAGCTGCCACAAGGACGCCCGCTACCCTCCAAGATGCTCTGAACTTGGTGACGGCTATGCCATCAGGAGCTAGGCATGCAGACAAAGGGCCCGGAGGTTCGGATGGACCAGGGTCTTGTGAGCCTGTGTCAGAGATCCCTGCAAAGGGGCAGTGGAACCGCAGGTTCCTCCGCTAACTGCTGCAGTAATGGGTACCATATCTGCCGTGGTCAGAAGGGTGTGACCGAGATCATGCTGGCCCCTCCATCAGCAGTCTGATTGGTACCCCTGAATCAGAGGATATGGAAGGAAAGCATAAAGGAACCTCCCACTCTAGGAGAGGGACATGTCTCACCGGAAAACCCCAGGCCCTGGATCTAGCAATCAGAAACTGGTCAGTTTTGCATTGAGTGGGAACGCAAAAGGTCCAAATCCATATGACCCTTCTGAAGAACATATCTTTTGTGATGGACGAGAGAAGCTTCCACTCATGCATGCTGGAATGAGTCTTGCTGAGGCTGTCGGCCAGTGTGTTCTGCACGCGGGGATGTGGACCACTGAGAGGATCAGACTGTGGTCTATGGCCCAGGACCATACTCTCATGGCCTCCTGCAAAGGGAGTACAAGTGTTTTTCCTTGCTCATTGATATAACAGACAACACTGAGATTGTCCAACTGGATCAACAGCTGACCCCGAAGGGAGGGTTCTGAAAAGCCTGCATAGCATACAGGACTGCCCGCATCTCCAGGACATTGATATGTAGAGAACATTCCATCTGGACCAAGACCCTGGAGTCTGGAAGAGATGAGATGTGCTCCCAGCCTAAACCAGAGGCATCCGGGTGAGGATCTGCTGGGGATGAAATCTGGAATGGGACCCCTTTGAGAGAATCAGAGGGTCCATCCACTACTGGAGTACCTTGTAGACTGGGAAGGAGACCAGCACTAACTGATGTAATTCATCTGTACATTGGTCCCATTGCACTCTGAGTGTTCAGTGAAGGACTCGGATGTGTAGTCTGGCTAAGGGAACCATGGAAATGGCCGCAGCCATCAGACCCAATAGCTTCAGATATACCCTGGCCGAAACAACAGCTTTGTGCCATCTCCTGAACTTGAGCAATTAGGCACTCTGCCCTGTTTTGAGGTAGGAAGGCCAAGTCCAGAACCACCTCTATATACTGGAGCCTCTGGGATGGGGTCAGGACAGACTTGGGCAGGTTGTCAGTAATGCCCAGGGAGGAAAACAGCTGAAGGGTTCTTTCCAGAGTCCAAAGCAGCTGTTCCCTGGACAGGGCTTTCAGGAGCCAGTCATCCAGCTAGGAGAAAACATGCAGTCCCTCCCTTCTGAGAGCTGCAGTTTCTGCTGCTAGCAGGACAAACCAAAGGGCAATACCTTGTATAGGTAGTGCTCACCCTTAAAGAGAAACCAGAGCAATCTCCTGTGTGATGGAAACACCGCAGGTAAGCATCCTAAATGTCCAGGGAGCATAGCCAATCACCCTACTTTAGCAGGGGCATCAGGCCTGGTAGACTGACAATGCAGAATCTTTTGTACTGGCCACAGAGCTTGAGGTCATTGAGATCCGGAGTGTGCCTCAAATCTCTGGTTCTTTTGGGAACTAGGAAAAACCTGGAATAAAAAAAAAGGTTACTCACCTGTAACAGTAGTTTTAGGAGTGGTACATGATGTTCATCCACACTATTTGGCAGTGTCCTTTTCCTTTAAGGCTTGCCAGAAAGTCTTCAAGCTGGCTCCTCCCACCCACCTGAGTGGTAACTCCCGTGGCTCCGTACCTTGATGCCAGATCTTGCCCGCTGGAAGCAGAATGTGTGCGCCAAAGGAAGGGGAGGTTGGGTAGGCCTGTATGCCCCATATAGTTCAAGATTCTAAGATTCAGTGTGCCTGCCTGGAAGACTTTCTCTCCTAGGTAGTCTAGGTGATGGGATTCCTTATCTGGAGGTGAGGAGCTCACATACCACTCCTAGAAAGTACAGTTACGTAAAAACTTACCGTAACAGTAGATCTTTGAGGGATGTCTCTTGCAGCAGGTAATACTTTTGGGTAGTCACCAGAGGTCACTGTGGTGCATGGCAGCTCTTAGAGCAGTCTTTTACCAGGGGCCGCCCACCGATGACATCATCATCCCGCTACTTATATATGAGTGGGTGGTCCCTGGTATCCTCAGTTCCCCGACAGATTCAGCTCACTAAGTGGCCAGATTCAGCTCACTAAGTGAGGACCGAGGGAATCCGAGGTACCAAAAGTGTCCCTTCCCACATGCTAAGTGGAACAAAGTCATTCTCTTAGAGAAGGAGGGGGATGGAGGGAGGGAACAAACCTGCTGCAAAAGACATCCCTCAAAGATCTACTGTTACGGTAAGTTTTTACGTAACTGTACTATCTTCCACGGGGTGGTCTCTTGCAGCAGGTAATACTTCTGAGATGAATCCCAAGCAGTGTACCCAAAGAGGGTGGAATTATGATAGGATGCCCTGTAGGACTGCTCGGCCAAAGGCCATCCTACAGCAGGAAGCAATATCTAAATTGTAATGCTTCATGAAAGTGTGAATGGTAGACCACGTGGCTGCACTGCAGATATCAGTGATCGAGGCCCCTTTAAAGCAGGCCACTGTGAAGGTCTGGGCTCTAGTGGAATGGACTTGTACTGTTCCCGATAGGAGCTTGTTGTGGTTTTTGTAACAAAATGTGATGCAATTAGCCAATCCACTGTAAATGGTTTTCTTGGCAACTGGGGAACCTTTTCTCATAGTGGCAAAGGTGACAAACAATTGAGAGGTTTTCTCAAGGATTTGGTACGGTTTATACAGTACCTCAGAATACAATTAACATCTTAGGTGTGTAGAAATGTTCACCCTGATTGGAATGGTCCAAGAATAGACGGGCAATTCCATGGTCTCGCTTAATGTATCTTCTGAAACCACTTCCAGGAATAATGAAGGCTTGGTGCGGAGAAACACCCTATCCTTGTGAAGATTAAATAAGGTTTTTACACATCAGAGCCTGAAGCTCGGAGATACGCTAGAGGTAAGTAATGGCCACTAGAAACACCGTCTCCCAAGAGAGGAAGTGGAGATCAATGGTAGCCGCTGGTTCAAAGGGTGCCAGGGCAAGTTTCTCTAGTATGAAATTCAAATCCCAAGGGGGGAGTGGCGGGATGCCTTATAAGAGGTTTGATATAAAGCATACCTCTTACGAACATCTTGGCAAGATGATGTTGATACAGTAATTTGCCTTCACAGGGTTTATGGTAGGCCGAAATGGAGGCTAGATGAACCTTAATAGGGGAAAAGCTAAGGCCCTTATTGGCAAGTGAAGCCAAGTAGTCTAGTACTTCGGGTAAAGGATATGAAATGGATTTATGGAAAGGGAAGCAGTCCATATGGAAAAGCATTTCCATTTAGCATTATATGTTTCCCTGGTTGATGATTTTCGTGAGGCCAAAGATAATGGCCCGCAGGCGAGAGACCTAAGGCGTGTTATGAAAACATCTTCCAGGAATAGCGTGAAGGTGTAGAGCCTTCAGGTTGGGGTGAAGGAGGGTGCCCCGCTCCTGAGTCAGGAGATCTGGTCTGATTGCCAACAGAACGGGGTCCGCCACGGATAGCTGTTGGAGTAGGGGAAACCACACCTGCCTGGGCCACAAGGGGGCTATGATGATCATTGTGGCAGGTTCGAGTTGTAGTTTCAGTTGAGTCCGTTGCAGGAGTGGGATGAGGGGGCAAAGCATATAAGAAGTGTCCTGTCCATGGTTGGGACAGGGCATCAGCAGACAGTCTCCTTCTGTTCATGATAATGAAAAAGCATTTAGGGAGTCTGTGATTGTCTGGGGAAGCAAAAAGGTCTAGGTGTGGGGTCACCCAGAAGTGGAAGATCATCTGAAGAACTTTATGATGAAGGGTCCACTCATGAATGGAGGACTGGCAACTGAGAATGTCTGCCAGGGTACTGTGATGTCCTGGAAGATGGATGGCAATTATTGTGAGTGTGGCTTCCTGCTAAACCTTCAGTGCCTCCCTGCAGAGAGGGTGAGATCCGGTGCCTCCTTGTTTGTTCAGACAGAACACCACTGAGGTGTTGTCTCACTGGATTAGTAAGGGTCCAGGACGGAGGTGGGGGTGAAAGGCCTGGCAAACCGCCCTAATTTCCAACAGACTTATGTGTGATAAAATGGCAAATTGGGGCCATTTGTCTTGAGCCCCATAAGGGCCAAGGTGAGCTCCCCAACTGTCTAGGGAAGCATCCGCGGTCAACATTTGCTGGGGAGGAGGTGCCTGAAAAGGCATGCCCGGAGACAGATGGTGCCAGTGTGTCCACCAAGCTAGGGCAGACCGGAGGGATGGGGTGACTTTGAGAATGTCGTCGAAGTCGCACGACCGTTAATGCCATTGATTCTGGAAGCACTCACTGCACTGGTCTCATATGAAGACTACCGTACACCACTGTGGGGATGAGCAGCTAGGTGTCCCAGAAGACGTAGAGACTTCTGGCTGTTACGCATCGCTGGGTTTCAGCGTAAGCTGGAGATAGGAGTTTGTCTTGTCTAAGCGAGCGGAGTCGCTGTGATGATATTTCATCGCTGCACTTCACCACCTATTTTGTGAGCCGAGCTGTGCTCGAATCGGAGACGATCGCCGTTTTTGTTTACATTCGGGGGAACTTTTCATTAGTGACGGAACCATGAAAAATTGCTGATATTCAGGTAAATACTGGCATCATGTAAATCAGTAGCCCTTATTCTACACATCCACAGGAGCGATTCCAGTTTCATTCACCCCCCTAATTCCTTGTTTATTTGTCCTTTAAGCCTAAGGCCATCAACACTGAAGGTGCACTTAGCAGCAGTGTCAGCCTACATGTCAGCAGGCAAGGGAAAGTCACAGGCCTCCCAACCTGTTTTCAGAAGGTTTTTTTTTAAAGGCCTCAGTCACCTGCACCCACTGATAAGGGACACTTCTAGGGACATGGATATGTTGTTCATCCACACTTATTGGCAGGTTCCTTGCCGCTTTAAATCTTGCCGGAAGGTCTTCAAGCTGGCTTCTCCCACCCACCCGGGTGGTAAAACAGTTGGCTCCGCACCATGACGCCAGATCTTCCTTACCGCTTGGAAGCTCTGGTTCCCTCCTTAGTGCTCTGCGTTTTCGACTGGTTCCTGGAAATTTTGGTCTTGGAATTCAATTGGAAGTTTTCTGAAACTTCGATCTTCTTCTTCTTCGCTACGGCGATGGCTCATTCGTTTTCCGGATCGCGGAGGCGCCCAGCATATTCCTCCAGAAAAGATCCACACTCCACATGCGTTTACTGCCTTGACTTGGATCATGATCCTTAACTTTGCGATTTTTGTTGTGCCCTTTCGGCCAACGCTCTGGAGGATCGCGCGGCCCGTTCGGGGCTCGGGCAACCAGAAATCTTTCCTCCGGAAAATTCCTTGGAGACTCAGCTGGCAGTGTCCGGCCGGGCGGCCTCAGCTGAGCAGCTCGATCTTCCTCCCTCCGGGAAGGGGGTGGCCGCCTCTCCCTCTTCCTCAGTCGCGGCACTTATCCCGCTCTCCTTGAGTTCTCCTCATGCAGCTTCGTTCAAGGAGCTTTGCCAGTCCCTTTCCTCAAAGGGAGAGGGACCTTCGGGACCTGCCTCTCAGCCCAAGTCCAAGGAGTCTCAGGCTAAGTCCCTTCGTCAGCGCCGGAGGGAGTGGGAGAGTTCCCCTTCCCCTGCCGGCCGGCGTTCGACTTGATCGAGGATGCGCGGCTTTGGCCGCTGGGCCTCATGGTGCCCCGTGCCAGATCAGCTGGCCAGGACTCCGCCGACGTTGTCGAGTCTCTCTAACCCGTCATCTGGGCTGTCTTCGCTGGAGCCGCCATCCTCTCCGCCGGTTCCTCGGGGGAGGCTGAGGTTCTGCCTGTACTGGTTGACAGACCTCGGCCCTTTCTTCCGAGCCGAAGGAGGAGCGGGCGTGCCCCGCTCCTTCCCAGGCCCGCCCTCGGTTCCCCTGAGGATTCGGGTCTGGGTCTAGGTCTTGGTCCTCCTCTCGGTCAAGCCGCTCATGCCGACTTCGGCGTTCTCGGTCGGGGCACTGAGTCAGGTGGCATGGCCGTTCTTCCTCGTCCCCCTTCTCGGATGAGGAGTGGCTTCGATGCTGTTGGCGTCGATGTTACGAGGAGCTTATGTGGCAGCAGCTGTTGTTGTCTGGGAATCAATCGACCCTGATTCATTCTCCGGCTGGTAAGCAGCTGCCACCCAATTGGCTGACGCAACCGCTCGAGGTAGTCGAGGTGCCCTCTCCGGGGCCGGTTGCTCGTCCATCCCTGCTGCCCACCGCTTCGGTGGAACCCAGGCCAGGCCGCGACCTGTCCCGAGGTTATCTGTTCCCCACTCCTGCCCACCCTCGGCGGACGAAGAATGACTCAGGCCTGCGGCAGCTTTTTGCAGACCCCCTCGGAGCCCGAAATCGACTCCTCCATGTTTCCTAGCAGGGAGGAGCCAGGATCTTCTCCGGAACATTCCGCGAACGACAGCCCATCGTCCTTTATGGGTCTGCTCCAGCTCATCTCGGAATTCTCCGGGATGCAGCTTGAGCCCGTTTCCAAACGGGCCCCTTACGGAGATTCTAGACCATGGGGGTTCACCCTCGGAGGCCTTCCCAGTGGCTGAGGCAATTGTGGGCCCAGCCTTGGAGCTCTGGCAGTGGCCTACTTCCTGCCCTGTGCCATCGGCCAGTATGGCCAAGAAGTACTCTGTCCCTGTTGGTTCTCTGCCTGGTTTCTCGGAACACCCCTCAGCTGAGGGGGTAGTTACCAACAATGTTTTCCAGTGTTCTGGAAACGCTAGGGATGTGGATAGGCCCCCTGACAAGGAGTCCAAAAGGATGGACTATGTCGGGCGCAAGGTTTATGCTGCGTCCTCCCTAGGCCTCCGTCAGGCCAACTCGGCAGCACTGATGGCACATTTCTCCCACGCCCTCTTGGGCTCCCTGGATGAGGTCCTCCCTCATCTCCCGGCCGACCTGCGGGCCACGGTCTGGCGGGTGCGGGACCAGGGTAGGGCGGTGGTGATACAGCAGCTCCAGATGGCTCTGGATCTGGGCGACTCCTGTGCCAGATTGGTGGCAACCGCGGTGGCAATGCGCCGCAGGGCGTGGCTGAGGTTATCCTCCTTCTCTTTGGAAACCCAGCACGAGTTGGTGAACATTCCCTTCTTGGGGACTGACCTTTTCGGCCCTGGAGTGGAGGGGCGCCTCCAGGGTCCGAGAAGTCCGATGCCACTCGGACTGGTCACTCCCGCCCGGAGGGACAGGGCAGCCGGCAGCCTTTGGCGTAACCCCTTGCCCCGGTCCCTGCGGACCGACCGCCCAGCACGAGGGCCAAGCAGGCATGTGCTGGGCGGCATGACTCCAAACAAGCTGCCTTCTCCAAAAGGAAGCAGGAGGTAAAGGTCTGAGAGCCCTCGGCCTCTTCCTCCCTAAGTCTGCTCAGTGGCGGCTAAGGGCGCTGTCCCGCCCCGTCGCCTTGCTGGGTTCCCCATGGGGATGGCTCCACATCTCCTCCACTTGGTCCGCTTCCCGGACCTCTAGGGGTCGGAGGTGCTATTGATGGGACCTGTCTCGGGTTTGCGAGCAGGTTCCACCCTTCCGAGCCGTTGCCCCACGGGGATCTTGGGGTCCACAGCCTCTTCGTCGGCCCGCTGAGCCAACTTGCCTGGCCCTCTAAATAGAGGTGATCAGGAAGGTTGCGGATCCTCCTTCTGACCCTGGGTTCATGTCCAGGTATTCCTGGTCTCAAACGGACGGGGGGGCTTGCGCCCCATTCTTCCGCATGCCTGGATGGTCTCTCTGACTTAGATATCCCATCCTCAGAAAGGGCGTGTGGCTTCGCTCCTGGGCCTTCAGGACGTACTTACTCCTCGTTCCGTCCGTTTCCTGGCAGACTCCTCCCTTCCTAGCGGGGATCTCCTTCGAGTTCCAGGCCAGACCCTTCGGTCTTTGCCCAGCAGCTCTCTGCGTGCATCGAGGTCCCGGCGTAACCCCACCCGGATGGCGGCTCTGACTACAACCCTTCCAGGTGGAAGGGTCATCCAGAGTTCTGGATCTCAGGCTGGTCTCCTGTTATCAGAGCCACGTCCAGAACCGTGCCTTAGCGGGTGATCCTTCTTCGGACCAGGCTCGACTCTTGAGTCAGAGCTCGGCCCGCGGACAGGGCTGGGGTTCTTCCTCCCTTACCTGGTCAGGTCTGACTGGGCAATTGCGCCCTGCCGGGACCTCCTGCTCCTCCTGGGCCTCGCGGCGGCCGGCTCCAGCGTGGTCTGTTGGACCCGCTGGTTCATGCGTTCCCCTTGTGGGGACTGGCCAGCCAGCGGTCACAGTGCTGCGTTCCCTCGGACCAGTTCGTGACTACAGCCCAGGAGTTAGGGAACGTTCTCCTTCGGACCATTCCAGCTCTTGCAGGAGAACATCCTGTTTGTCTGCCCCGAGTCGACGGTCTGCTCCGACCGATGCTTCTCGGATGGGTTGGGGTGCCCATCTAGGAGAATACAGAGTGCTCTGCCTCTGGTCCTCTCGGGAGTCCCGATGTCTTTCCTACCCGCTGGAGCTCCTGGCGGTCCATTTTGCTTGCACCGCTCGCTCCGTTTGTGCGGGGTCTAGTGGTTTAAGTCCAGGCGGACAACACCACGACCAGGTGCTACCTACCCTGCTAGGTTCGGACGAGCCCCTTGCATTTCATAAGGAGGTTCTCCGTATTGGGTCTTTCGCGCAGCTGTGAGGCGGTTTCCTAGCCATTCGATGGCAGGAGCCTCCAGCACCCTGGCTGATGCCCTAAGCCGGACATAGGCTGCGCCTCACGAGTGGTCTTCCCTGCCAGAGGTAGCACAGGATCTTCTCCCTCCTTCCCTCCAGGGAGAATACGAGGCTGAGACTGTCTCATGCCCGCCCCCTCAGCAAGGTTTGCTGTAGGGGATGCCGTCGAGGTCGCAGACCCCGGGCCTCTTCTACGCCTCTCCCCCATTTCCCTTGACCCACGGGCAAGGCGAGGAGGGACTAGGCGCAGGCGATGCTGGTAGCCCCAGACTGGTTGGCCAGCTCTGGTATCCAGCTCTCCTCAGTCTCAGCCCCAGGCTCCCGAGGCGACTTCCAGCCCGCCCGGTCCTGATCTCTGTTTTCAGGGGAAGGGTTTCCATCTGGACCTTCAATCCCTGCACCTAAAGGCCTGGTCCCTGTGCGGCTAGGGGCCAGGCCTGGGGTCTTTCGGCAAGGTCCTCGATGTTTTCGAGGCGTCCTGCCGGGAGTCAGCCAAATATGCTCGCCTTCAAATGGTGGAGTTCTGCATTTGATGTTGGGACAGGGCCGGGGCCCTCTCCCGTCCCTTGGCGAGCATTTCGGAGCATCTGTGGTCCGTTCTTTTGAACCAGGGCTTCGGCCGACGACCCTCTGGGTGCTTCTGTTGGTCTCCCCTGTCTTCCGGGCGCGGGCCAGAAGGCAGTCGGCGCAGAAAAGGTGGTCTGGCGCTTTTCTAGGCCTCTATCACACCTCCCCTTCGGGGAGAGTATCCCCATTCTGGGGATCTTCGCTGGTATGGTCTTAGCTCACGGGCAAGCTGTTCGAACCTTGCACAGGTGCGAGTTCCCCACCTGTTGTGGAAGAACACCTTCTTGGGGCTACTCTGCCATCCAGAAGGAGGGAAGAGTTCCAGGCGCTCCTTTGAATCTCCCTATCTGGTCTTCCACAGGGACATGGTTGTCCTGCGCTCCACCTGAAGTTCCTTCCGTTGGCGGTGGTGGAGTTTTTTCCCTATCTGGGTATTGCCTCTGCCGGGTTCTTCCCCATTCACGCCTCGGAGGCCGTATATGAGTTCCCTTGGGGACCCTATTTATACGCTCGCCTACCCAGGGAGCGTAGGGCTGAAGTTCGGGAGAGGTTCGCCAGCTGTTTGTCATCTACGCTGAAGCCGCACCTGGCAGACCTGCAGCCTAGCGGACGACGAGTGGGTTGGTCACCTCCTGCATAGGTCTCTGCTATAGGTGGGCGGGCATGGAGCCTTTCAGAGGGATAAGTGCTCATTTTACCCGCCCTTCCGCTGCATCGGTTGCTGCTTCTGAGGATACTCCGGTCCAGGATATCCGCAGGGCTTCTACCTGGAAGCAGGCTTTTACCAGTTTTTCCCCTTCCACATCGACCCTGGGGTCACGCCGGGTTGCTGGTCAGGGCCTCGGTTCTCCAGTCTTTCTACCTAAGTAGGGGGTGTGTGCCTTGCCTCCCTCCTCCCGGAGAACTGCTAGGAGTCTGCCAATAAGTGTGGATGAACAACATATCCATGTCCCTAGAAATACAGGTTACTCACCTGTAACAGGAGTTCTAGGAATGGTATATGTTGTTCATCCACACGACCCACCCGGCCTCCCCAGCTTCGACGCACAACCTGGCTTCCAGGGGGCTAGATCTGGCGTCATGGGGCAGAGCCGAGAGTTTTACCACCTGAGTGGGTGGGAGGAGCCAGCTTGAAGACCTTCCGGCAAGATTTAAAGCGGCAAGGAACCTGCCAATAAGTGTGGATGAACAACATATACCATTCCTAGAACTCCTGTTACAGGTGAGTAACCTGTATATTCCCACCGTGGGATCTCAATACCTGTCTTGCCCGGCTTATAGAGGCTCTGCTGAAGCCTATGAATACTGCTGACCTAAAGTATGTCAGATGGAAAACCATATTCCTGATTGCCATGACCTCTGTTAGGAGGGTGAGTTAGCTGAAAGCCTTCTGCACAGAGCCAAATTACATACTTTTCCACAGGGATAAGGTAGTCCTTTGAACAAATAGGAAAATAATTACTAGTGACCCCTTTAATACACAGACAATAGCCATGTTTCAAATGACATATTATACAATGGGGTATGAAAATCTTGTAACCTCATTGGTCAAAACACATCACATGACTGTGATATTACCTGTAATAACCCATGGCTGAGAAATGACATTTATAAAAAACATACTTAAACGCATTTAAAATTTATTTTACACATGGGTCAGTTGTATAATCGCAATAAGGCACTTCAGGGTGTGGGGTATTGGGGGAATTTACTCATTTCTTGTGTGGTTAAGTCACTCGGCTGCACCTCGTGACACACCACACAAGGCGTGGGTGAATCCCCCAATAACCCACACCCTGTTGTGCCTTGTTGCTTAATTAACCACAGTGGTTTGTGTCACTCATCTGTAGTGTGCCACCTCATTGGCTGTTATTCTGTGAGTGGGTGGGCTGAACACATCAACAAACATAACGGCAGTTTATCTGTTACCGAGGAAATCCTCGCTTGCTCTCAAGGTGTATGGATCATCACACACCTCAGGTGTGTAAAAAAAACAAAAAAAAAACTTCATAACCCACAGTCACCTTGTATTATTCTCTGTTCCTACCCAAGGTCGTATCTGAATCACCTGAACCAGTCAATAATACTTCATGTGCTTTACCAGAACATTCTAGTCTAGGTGAGCAAAAATTGCATATCCTCATTATAAAACAAGTTCTGAGTATCTGTATGGACAGGTCAGAACCAGAAACACTCAGCTTTTTGTTACCTGTCATGAGGCTGGCAAAGGTAAACCAACTTCCAAGAGATTTGCCACTCACTGGATAGTCTCTTGTATTCAGTTCTATGAAAAAGCATGGAAAATGCCACTAAACAGCTTTAATGCACACTCTACGAGGGGCATCTCTGCCTCTGTGGCATCCTCAAGGGGCACCCCCCATTAGACATTTGCAAAGCAGCTACGTGGAAAACAGTGCACACCTTCACAAAGCACTATTGTCTGGAAATATAGTCCAGAAGGAATGCTAGCTTTGGAATAGCTGAACTGCAGAATCTTTTTCCAAAGTAGGTAATGGACCCAGCCTCCCAAGGTACTGCTGTATAGTTTGCATAGAGTGAAACCATATGCGAGAGATTTCAGGGGTTAGAAGAAAAAATTACCATACCAATGTTTCTTCTCAGGGATCCTTCACTGTGGTTTCACCCTACCATCCTGCCGCCCCATACAGAACCCAAAGCCCAAAATAGGTTCCTCGCCATAGTTGGTTCATTTTACTAAGGTTGCTTGAGCATTACTTGTTGCAGTGTTTCTCTACAGTTCTAAGTTGTGTTTTTCTTTTTATATTTATATTTTTACATTTACTTACCTAAGGTGTTTTTTTTTTTTCTTCAAAAATTTTAAAGTTGCATACATTTTTGGTAGCCTTTTTCACTAGATTCAATAGCCGCTATACTACTCTGACTATAGAAACAAATCAGACAGCTGTCATGGTGGAAGGTGGCTGCAGAGTTTTTCAAACACCTATTCCAAATTCTAAATTCTGTTCTTAGAAGAGGATCTGTCGCCTGGGGCATCTGTCTCTATGGAGACTGATGCATAGAGTGAAACCATAGTGAGGGATCCCTGAGAAGAAACAGTATTACTGTGGTGAGTAATTTTTTCTTCTGGTGCATAACAACATGCTTGATCCCAGTGTTTGCTGTAATCCCTAATTGTCAGCAGAAATTGGGTCACTCTGATTACCCTCCATGCAGGGATCTTTCCTGCCCTGTGAATGGGAGTTATTTGCACAATAAAATGAAGAGCCCTTTTGGCATGTGTTTTTGGTTTTTGGTCACATCAGGCCATTTTACAAATTTGACGCAGCTGGAGTCTAGGAAATAAACAGTCTTGGTCTGTGTGATATTGGCATAATCCTCTCTCTCTTCATGGGGTCAGATCCTCACAGTAATGCAGTATTTTTTTGGACTTGTCTGAAGATTGGAGACCAGCCAAATTTCAAAGCCAATACACAGCCTGAAATTAATATTAAATTTAAAAAGTAATCAGCTGTTAAACTTTGTATCTGAGATACTTTTTTCTTTTCCCTTTTTGCAAATGAAAAGATGTTATTCCTGATAGTACTGGGTGTGATGTGTGGAACTGTACATTACAAGGAGCCCTACAAACTTACATATTTACATAGCAGTTGTCAGTAGAAAAGGATCTCCAGGTCCATCCAGTCTGCCCTGGTTTAGTGTTAAGAAAAGTCTTGCTTCCTTCCGTCAGATCCTGCCGGACCGGTTTCCATTCTTCCCTTCTGTCCCAGTCTCACTAATCCCATGTCTATCCCATGCACGCTTGAATGCCCCCATGATTTTTGCCCCCCACCACTTCTTCTAGTAACCTGTTCCAGGGTTCAGCTGCCCTCTCTGTGAAGATGATCTTTCTCACTGTGCCTCTGAGTCTCCCCCCTTCTAGCTGCATAGCGTGACCCCAAGTCCTATTGCTCATTCTTTTCTGCAGATAGCTGGTCTCCTCTACCTTATTTATTCCTCTGGCATACTTGAATATCTCTATCATGTCCCCAGTTCTTACCTCCAGTAAGAACTTTATTTATTTATTGAATTTTGTTGACCCGGTAAGCCCACTGGGCCTAGAAGTCCCTTTTTCAGGGGCGACCGGGGGGAGAGGGGATACAGATGGTAGGCAGCTGAAATTGACCAGATTAAGCTGCTGGTGGTATTTTTAGTGAATGGGGGAACTATGGCTAGGACACCATGGAAATTCCCCTACTCTGAGGCGTTGCTGCGTCTTGGTCAGTAGGGGAGCTGCTGACCTATGTGATGGCCACTCGGGCAGATGCACTGATGAGTGCGGGTGGAGTACCGGCTGGAGAGCCGGAGATTGGAGCTATGGAGACCGAGGAGGAGGAGGAGGAGTGCAGTTGCAGTCATTAGAACTGCAGATGGAGTTCTCTAATATAGGAAAACAGGCGAGGCCTGTAACGGAGCTTACCAGCGAGAGGTCCTTGGAACAGATGAGGGCCCAGGGAGGTTCGGCCGGATGCAGTTCGGAGACGGAGGCGGCTGCTGTGGTGTTGGAGCGAGAGATAGAGGCGGAGAGTCGACCTAGGAAGGAGTCGCTTTCGGAAGTGGATCGCAGTACAGGCGCTTCGGAGCTGCACAGGCACAGCAGTCAGGACGTGTTTCCGGTTATCGCGAGGGCTGCTACGCATACAGAGGAAGGAACGAAGCCGGACAGCATAGAGTGTGGGACCGGAGGTACAGGCCTGGAGAAGGGTCCGAGTACTGACTGGTCGGAAGAGATGGCTCTATCGCAAGCAGGATGGCTTCAGCAGGCGGACGGTAAATGGGTGCCTGATCCAGAATGGTTATCCTTTTCTCCAGCAAACACTGATCCAGCAAATCGATCTCTACAGGAGGGTGAGTCTTTGACTTTAGCTAAACAGCCCAAACGGGGCCAGACTTTAGTTCAGAAGGGATGTTGATGTGCAGAGAGAAGGGTATTTCCTGCTAATAGCGTGACTGAACTGGTTTCAGAGGAGCAAGAGGTGAGGAGGGGCCCACGCTTTGATCTATTCAAAAGGAATAAAGTGGAACAGCCCCAAGAAGAAATGCAGTGCGGCTGAGGTACAGAGGGGTCTGCCTGAGCATCCTGATCGGATTTATGTGGCAAAGAAGTTGTTAATGGACCTATGAACTTTTGCCTATTGATATTTAGCGCATTAATTAACATACGAGGGAGGATACCTTTGATATTAGTTTTAAACAAATGGCCAGTTTAGAAAAGTTTTGGCATAGATATGATAGTTGCAAGTTATTGCATTTATGGTTACCTTTTCTAGCTATCCCAATTACTAAACCTGTATTTAAAACTGTGAATGTTATGTTTAGGAATGAGGTGTGAATGTGGGGATATTGTATTCTGGTTAAAACAAAGATGTGAGGTTCTGGGCCCACCGAGCCTATTCTGGACTCAGAGAGTATTTGGACCGGGCATGGAAATTTAAAGTCAAACTGCATGTGGTGAATAATGAAGTTTTACATGTTCCCAATAGTTTTTCTTGGGTAGAGATCGGGTTTGCTTTTACCCAGGACAGCCAAAAGCATGTTATAGATGTGGTAGTCGAGGCACTTAAGTAGTGCATGCGACAAAGTTAAATGTGCTTTATGTGGCGAATTGGACCATGATAGTGTGGTCTGTAGGAACGAATTCAAATGCAATTTGTGTGATGATTTGGGTCATGCCTATCACCAGTGTCCGTGGGCAGAGCAAAATAGACAAGGGGTTTATATAAGAGGATTTGATTGCTCAGGCCCAGGTTAGGGATGGCCTGCCCAGTCAAATTTAAGTAGCAAAGGGAAGGAGTCAAGGGTGGAGACAGTATGGGCATCGGCCCGGAGGTTTCAGTCGATACCTTTAATGAAAATAGAAAGCTGGTAGATCAATCCACAGCTTTGAACCCACAACAGGTTTTGGTCCCCCCATTTTGATCAAGGACTCTTGGCCCAGCCTACGCTTATAGAAGACCCAGCTATGGAAAATGCAACAGAAATCCCTTTCAGACCCCTCGGAGGGTTACCTCGAGCAAGTAGTCGCTCGAGGTTTTGTTTGACTCAGAATTCTTTTCAGTATTAGCGGATTTAGAGGGGAAGGGGTATCAGATTTGCTAAAATCTGATGACAATTTGAGTATGGAAATTGAGGAGGAGGGTGGGACGGAAGTATTGGAAGGGAAGAAGAAAAAGGGGAGAAAGAGGAAACAAGAGAAACCCTGAGTGGATGAATTATAGTTGATATGGCCTGTTTGAAGATTATTTCTCTAAATTGTTGTAGCTTAAAGAGTTACAAGAGGCGTCTAATTGGTTTGCAGCAATGCAGAGATTTTAAAGCGGACGTTATTTTTTTACAAGAGACACATTTTTCTTCTTTAATGGAGGTGTCTCAAGTAAAGAAACTGTGGTGGGAAGGCCCTTCCTTTTGGTCTTTGGGAAGATGTGCAGACGGGTAGGTATATTATTTTCTAACCCTGCAGTTCAGGTAACAAGGTTGTTAGATGTCCTGCCCAAGGTTATTGATTTTGGATTGTCTGTGTATGGTGTTTGTTTTAGACTAATTAATACTTATGCCTCGCAAGTTAAAACAGCAAGGATTGCTTTGTTTAATTTGGTAAACCATATCTATTTACATCCAAGCATGTAATTTGGGAGGGACATGAACTGTAGTTTAGATATTCGGATAAAAATGGAGTTCAACAAAAACTTATTGTGACTCTATGCCTTTCTCAAACAATAGAGGTTGCAAAATTGAAAGATGCCTTTAGAAAACTGCATTTATCTTCAGGTTTTACTTATAAGAGGGCTCTTTTCAAACGAGAATTGATTATTTTTTCTTTCCAATTGTTTAATACCTTTGGTGTGTTTGGTGGTGCGTATGATTTTTCAGACCATAATGCCTTATGTGAAGGCCGTAAGTTTACATCGATTCGGCTTCATTTCCAGCATTTGCAAGCAGATGGATGTTAAATTCAATGCTACTTTCAGAAGCAGTGTTTTGGCTCAGTTAAAGGAATTTATGTTTCTTCAGAATCAGTGGCAGTGTTTTTCCCAGACTGGATTTCATGGTGGTCAGATACTAAGTTGGCTCTAAAGGATTTTTATAGCTTATGGAAAAGGAAAGGTTCGTGGAATATCTACAGTATTTAGAATTTCAAATCAATACTACAAATTACAGTCGCACTCAAGAAGTAAAGATATAGAGATTCAGTCTCAGATTAAATTGGTGAAGAAGAATATGTTAAATTATCAATATCAGAGGGCAGCAACCCTACATGCCAGTTTGAAGTTTGGTACACAGCAACAACCTTTTCAGGATCCCTATAAGGCGGTAAAAATAAGATTGAGAAGAGATTTATGTCAGGGCTACAAACTCTGTCGGGAGTTAAAAACGTCTGTGGCAGAAATGTTGGTAGTGGCAGAGGGAAGGGTGGCTTCTCAGTTTGGAGGGGTTTGTTCCTTCCTCTGCTTGGGAGGATGTCTTCATTTCTCGGTTCCTACTATTTCTCAGGCTGATGTTGAGCTTTATAAGGTCCTATCGCACTGCAGGAGGTCCAGCGGCGATAAGTTCTTTGTGGGTGGGGTGTCACCTGGGATAGATGGGTTAACTAATGAATTCTATAAAACTTTTCTGAAGACTTGAGTGGTATACTGACGGACTTCTTTAATGATATCCTACAGTATGGATTTGGGGATATGAAATTTAACTTAGCAATTCTAATTTTTATTTTTAAGACAGGGGACATTACAGATCTTGGTAATTGGAGACCAATTAGCCTCCTGAATACGGATTACAAGATTCTTCTACGATTTTGTAAAAGACTGCAGGAAGTTGCAAAGGGGGTGTTTCACCCCACAAACATGCGCTATTCCCAACGATCAATCCAACAGAATTTAAAATTATTAAGGGATGCATATGAATTTGGAATACAGAAGAAGTTGTCAGGTTTCATTTTATGTTAGATCAGGCTAGAGCCTTTGATTCCGTGTCCCATGATTTCTTTCAGGTATTAGATAGGTATGGGTTTCAAAAGTGTTTATTAAGTTTATTTATACCTTATATTACAAAGCGAGTTCTTGTGTAAGTATCAATAAGGTTGTAGGCTCTGAAATTCGGATGAATTGTGGGGTTAGGCAGGGTTGTCCTATTAGTCCCTTATTATATGCTTTTGTACTGGATCCTTTGTTAAGAGAAATTGAGTATAACAAGGCAATTCAGGGTTATCTCCATCATATATTTTACCGTCCAGAAGATTTCTGCATATGCAGATGATATTTGTCTGTTGGTAGAAGATGTCCAGTCAGGTGTTAAGGCTATTCAAGTGATTAATGGATTTGCAAATTTAAATGGCACTAGGTTAAATTTAGACAAATGTAAATGTCTGGCTATTGGGGATTCTACTGATTGTCAGAATATTGGGGTATAATAGTTAAGGATTCTATTACCATTTTAGGGCTTCTGTTTGTAAAGGGATTTAGCATTATTAAATTGGGAGAAAGCCTATTATTGCTGAAAAAAGGTTCAACAATGGAAATCCTGGGGTTTTTCTAAAAGAAGCTGGTATTAATTATAAAAATTTCTATTACCCATTTTTTACATGTGTCTTCCATTTTTCCGGCAATTTGTTTTATTAGAAACAAGATTGTATAGTGTATTTTTCAAATGGTGGGGTAGCCGCTTAAACCGATTAAGCTGGCAGTTACTTATTTGAAGTTAAATCAAGGGGTCTGGGGATGATAAACCCGTGGTGTTTTTTCATTCCTTTTTATGATTGCAGCTTTTCAATCAGTGGTTAAACCTCAGGATCACCCATGGTCGGTTTGGACGCAATTGCTTTTTTCACTCTTTATGTCTAACTGGGAAGGAGGGGGTTTTCCTATTAAAAGTAGAGTAGCCTTAGCCCCTTCCTATGGATTCCTCAGTAAGGAAATTACGGAATGGAAACTAGGAAAGGCTCAATTACAGGACATACCTAGGAAGGACTTTTATGCAGAAATTATGTTTAATTTTTTCTATGTTCAAGTGGATTTCCTTGTGTACCTTACAAACTGTCACAAGCCCTTCGGCTCTTAATGGACCATAGGATACCCCAAATATGTGGGATGCAGTGGCTTTGTTGTCATGGGAGGTTGGGAGTTCGAGGTAATTTAAAACATAAGCAGATCATGGATAGAATGTGTATTAGATCAGGGTGTACAGATCAAATTGAAACATTAGAACATTTCCTGCTTTTTGTCCATATGTAATGTCTTTTGGTCAGATTTAGCCCTTCGTGGGAGTGGGGAGTTTTGAAACATATTACTTATCAGAGCCTTGTTTTGGGTGATTATTCCGTTTTCATGTAAGATATCACCCAAGTACCTTAAATCTGATTTTTGCTTGTATTAAATATCACCTGTGGCAAGCTAGATGCCAGTTTTCTACAACATACCCTTCTTCCTTACAGTGTTATTTTTAACGTATAGAATTAGCAGTAGGTAAACAAAAAATGTATGAGCAGCGTAACATTAGAGAAGAATGTTTTCAGGATCTTGGAAACATATTGTTTGGTTTAAATGACATAGGTGAAAACTGCTTTATGCGTATTTTTGTTAAAGTTTTTAGTTCTGTTTATTGATTTTCGGGCATTGTATTTGAGTTTAACTAGATTTGTCATAAGAAGAATGTGATTTTTATTTAGAATGTTTTATGTTTATGGGTGTTTTTGGAAAATGTTAAATGAGATTGTTTCATATTGTTATTGTTTTGTTCTTTCAATAAAAATTCCCCTACTCTTTTTGGATAAGTGTCATGGGATCTTTAACGGCCACGTGAACTACCACCAATCCAGGCAGATGAGACCTCGGTTTAACATCTCATCCGAAAGACGGAAATTGATCTTTCCCTCACTATTTTTTTGATGCATGCCTTGAACCATTTTGGTGGCACTTCTCTGCACTGCCACCACCTAGTTGATATCTTTTCTGACATGGGGCCTCCAGAACTGGACACAGTACTCGAGGTGTGGCCTCACCAGTGACCTATATAGGGGCAAAATTACCTCCCTCTTTCTACATGTTATTCCTCTCCCAATGCATCACAGCATCTTGCTTGCCTTACCCACTGACTAGACACCTTGAGGTCCTCTGTTATGATGACTCCTAGGTCCCTTTCCTGGTTAGTTGTTGCCATTTCTTCCCCTCCTAGTTGGTAAGTTGCCTCTGGGTTCTTGTGCCCCATGTGCATAACGTTACATTTTTAGTATTAAACCCCAGCTGCCTTACCTGTGACTATTCCTCCAGTTTTTTTAAGTCCCTTCTCATCCTCGCCACTCCCTTTTGTGTGTTCACCCTTTTGCAGATCTTTGTGTCATCTGCAAACAGGCATACTTTCCTTTCCAGTCCATCTGCAATGTCTCCAGTGAATACATTTATTTATTACAATCTGTTTATTAAAAAGTTTTACCAGGAGGGCACACTGAGCATTGTACTGCTCGATTCCAGGTGCATCTTGGGGGAGGGGAAACATGGGAGATAAATCAAACAGTACAATAGAGTGTACAGAGTTATGACATGAGCAGATACAGTGGTAGACAACTTATTTCATGAGCAATACAGAAATACAGAATTATACAGACTCGTACAAGGGCATGAGACTTTAGTATTTAAACATACAAAAATTTTTCATAACATGTGAGGTATGATAATAAGGCAACAGCAGTATCGAGAATATGGTCTAATCTCAGTTAGCTGATAGGGGGAACCCATTAGATCAAATTGCAGGCACAACTAGCCACAGACACAGGCCATGGAGAAGTGTGCATTAATGAGATAGCCGAGAAACTGAGAAGGGGCATTTGATGAATGTATCCAGGGAGCGAGTTCCACAGTTTGGGCATGCGATGTCGGAATGCTGGTTGGCCAGTGGAAGAGGACATGCGCGGTACTGCTAGGAGGATGGTATCAGCATTTCTAAGGGAGGAACCAAGAATGGAATGAGCAGCTAACACCTCATCAAGGTACGGAGGCAGGGACAGAGCCCAGAACTTTGCCTTGAGCTTGGCACAGTGGGACTGTCTGCGATCCTGTAACGAGGGAAGATTTAGAGTCTGGTAGAGCAAGCAGTGGTGGGAGGATGGCGGGCTATCAAGGGTGACGTGACAGAAGGAGTGAAAAAGGGGGTCCAGTCTGGCTAGGGTGGACTTGGGAGCAGCATTGTAGACTAGATCTCCGTAATCGAAGATAGGGAGGATCATTTTCAGTACTAGTGCACGGCGGGCTGACAGTGTGATGCATCCACGATTGCGATAGAGGGCACCCAGTTTAGGGTGTAGCTTTTTGTGGATGGAATCGACATGTACAGAAAAGTCTAGGTGCTGGTCCAGCCAGACCCCGAGATATCTAAAGGAGGGGCAGGCCTCCTGAGCAGTCCCATCCAGGGCATGGAGGGAGGGGGTGGAGGTGAGCCAAGAGGGTCTCTGCCTCATGCCAAAGGTCATGGAGACAGTCTTCTTGGCATTGAGGAAAAGCTGGTTTGCATGAAGCCAGAGCTGGACATCATTGAAGTCCTTCTGCAACCTGGTCGCAGCGTCAATGTTCGAAGGGCTTGATGCATACAGAACTGTGTCGTCTGTATACTTGTGTATGGATGTGCGTGGGCCGGCGATGGGTAAGTTGTTTAAGAAGATGGAGAAGAGGAGCGGCCCAAGGGCCAAGTCTTGGGGGACTCCTGAAATAACTGGTAGGGGGTAAGAGGTGGAACCTCTGATTCTGACGGATTGGGAACGGCCTACTAGGTAGGACTGGAACCAGCTCATGGCTGTGGTCGAGAGCCCAGCAGTGGAGAGCTTGTCTAGTAGGAGTGTGTGGGAGACCATGATCGAAAGCCTTAGCTAGGTCGACAAAAATAGCGGGGGGTGATATGGCCCTTGTCCATGCCAATGAGGATGGAATCAGTGAGCCGTAGGAGGGAGGTGGTGGAGTGGGACTTCCTGAAGTCAGACTGGTAAGGTGAGAAAAAAGGCAGAGGAGTTGAGGAAGGAGGTAAGTTGTGAGAGGGCTAGGTGCTCCTGAAGCTTTGCCAGAATGGGGAGGAGGGAGATGGGACAGTAGTTATCAGAAACAGAGGTGTCTCCTCCCTTTGGGAGTGGGATAGCAGTAGCATGTTTCCATTCTGAAGGGATAGAGGCTAGGGAGAACGAGAGGCTGAAAAGATCTGCCAGGGGGGCTGCAATGGCAGGTGCAGCTATGTAGAGCAACTTAGAGTCCAGCCCTGAGGGGCATTTAGCTTTAGGAGGGCTTAGGGAGATCAAGGCTTTGAAAACATCTGAAGGTGTGTCCTGACAGAAGGAGAAAGTAGGGGCTGCTGAGGAAGGGGGTCTGAGTTGAAGGGGTTATGGTGGGGCGGTGTGGGCTGGGATGGGGGGTGGGCGAACAGCAGTGCTATGGTGCAATTTGTGAAATAGGTGTTAAATTCCGATGCTGCTGCTAGAGGGTCAGTTACAGCATTTTCACTTATGTTTAACGCAGGTGTGGGGGGGGGGATGGGGGTGGAGAAGAGGGATGTAACCACTTTCCAAAATTTTGGTGAGTGGTTTAGGTTTGCTTGGAAGGAAGATTTGAAGTAATTTGCCTTAGGCTTCCTAATCTGCCTAGTGCAGGCATTACGTAAGGAACGGTAATTTGCATGGTCTACAGGGGAGCTGGAGAGCTTGAAAGACTTACATGCTTTGGCTCTGGTGAGAGACATAATTTCGGCCGTGATCCATGGCAGATGGGCACCCCTCACTTGAGACCTTTTGAGTGGAGCGTGTCGGTCCCAAACTGTTAGAAACTTTAGCTTGAAATAATTAAGGGCAGCATCGATGGAGGAGGCCCAGTGGATGAAAGACCAATCAGTGGCTGAGAGGACATTTTGAAGCGAGGCAAGGTCCAGGGATTTGAAAGACCTTGTGAGAATGGTTGGGGGGCTGAAAATTTTACGGATCGTGTGGTGATCACTTAATGAGTCTGGTAATATCCCTGTGGCAATTATACGATGCTTATGGGCGGTAAGGAACCAGTCCAAAAGGGAGTGTTTATTCGATTTTGTGTTCCAACAAGTGGGGTCTGAGATCAGTTGCAACAGGTTTATTGTAGCAACCTGGTTGTGGATCTTAGAGGACATGCTGGAAAGCCAGTTTAGACTGAAATCACTGTGTATATGGAGCTGGCCTTCTTTGGATGCAGTTTTCAGGGTGCCCAAGTGTTCCAGGATAGCATGTGTCAGGGAATTGGGGGGACAGTATGACCCTGCTATAAAAGCTAGGTTTGTATGCGGGAGGGAGAGTTTGATCAGTAAGGTGTCAATCGGGTGAAGGGGCTTAGGTAAACTGACTGGTGTGAACTGCAGGGAGGAAGAGATAAACATTGCTACACCGCCTCCCCTTTTGCTGCCTGGGCAGTCATGTCTGATAATGGAGTAGCCTGGGATATTGACTGTAGAGTCATTGTTGTGGGGCTTAAGCCAGGTTTTGGTGATGATCAGGATCAGGCCTTGGGGAGAGGACTGTTGACTGCAGTAAGGTGGTTTTATTCAGTAGACTGCAGATATTTAGATGTATTAGTTTGAGGCCGCGTGGTAGCCTGAGCGGGGTGGGGTTGGCCCTGGATTAGTCTCAATGTCCCCAGAGAGCAGCAGCAATAGGGTCATCAGGAGCTTTGGTATACGTTAAGGAACATTGGGGCTTGCGGGTGGTGGGCCAAAGATGGCAGTTGTCCATGGGCGGTTTCTGGGAGGTAACATTTAGGGCTATGAGTCCAGCATGAAAGGAGGGTGGTAAGATAGACAGACCGACTAACCCCAGTAGTAGCTTATGTGCAGTGTAATGATCAGCGACAGATGTGCCAGATGCTATTGGCATTGTGAGCAGAGTGCAGGTTGCTTCCTTATTATCTTGCACCGCAGGGTAGTTGGAGGGGGAGTGCCACTAGTGGTAATAAGTAGGCAAGTAGAGGGATGCAGAGAGGTAGCATGATGAGTTTCTAGAGAGATGGACCGTTACAGGGAGTTTTTGCACTAACTTCCCATAGTGGTGATATTTGATAGGCTGCTAATGAGAAAGTTGACTGATTGGTTAAAATCAGCACGTGAGATGCCCAGTGGGGCAGCCGACTCACAGCGTCAGCAGGGAAAACATTCGCTCTGAGACTCTCTGAAGCTGTCCTGAAACACCGCCGTACCTTAGCATGGGATTTTCGGGGGGAGGGCTGCTCCGGCAGGAGGCCCTCATGACCTCCTCGGGCAACCTCCTTGTGGTGGGCTGTGAAGAGAATAAGAGGAGATAAGTTTAAGTACAGCCTGGGGTAACTACAGAGCTGCAGACAGGGGAGGGAATTGAGAACTCGGCTAGCCCAGCAGAAATTTAAATATGAATTGGGTTGTTGGGCAGCTCCCTGAGGTTAAGGCAGATGTTTTAATTTAGAACAAACACTGATTTTAGCTGCAAGTAATGGCGGGCTGCTTGCCTGAGACCAGGGTCTTTACTTGTACACAGCACTAGAACAAGAACCGGACCAGAAATAAACACAGTCTGGGATAGTAGATAGATTTAAACCAAATCCCTTTTATCTAAGCTTCCCAATTTCACAAGCATGGAGAAACATGGCACACAGTGAGTAGTAAGCAGAAGCTTGGTAGTCAGCTTGAAATAAATTATTACGCTTTACAGCAGCCTAACCATGCAATTGTACAAATGCTCTTTAGTCCCGTTTTAGACAACCTTAAGGTAACCTGCACCTAATAGCAGAAAAAGTACTCTAGTTTCACAAACAATAGTACAGGAGAAACTATATGTAGCCCTGTGCCAATTATTAAATAAAATACATTTAAAGGCACTTCCTGTTGCGACATAATGTAGGCTGTGCAAGACCTAAAATTTAAATATGGCACCAAAACAACATTTGCTCTGAGACTCTCTGAAGCCGTCCTGAAACACCACTGTACCTTAGCGTGGGATTTTCGGGGGGAGGGCTGCTGCGGCAGGGGGCCCTCACGACCACCTCGGGCAACCACCTTGTGGTGGGATTTTCATGGGGAGGGCTGCTTCGGCAGGGGTCCCTCATGACCACTTCGGGCAACCTCCTTGCAGTGGGCTTAGTGTGGGATTTTCAAGGGAAGGGTTGCTTCGGCAGGAAGCCCTCACGACCACCTTGGGCAACCTCCTTACAGTGGGCTTAACATGGGATTTTTGGGGGGAGGACTGCTTTGACAGAGGGCCCTCACAACCACCTTGGGCAGCCTCCTTGCGGTGGGTTTAGCATGGGATTTTAAGGGGGAGGGCTGCTTCGGCAGGGGGCCCTCATGACCACCTCGGGCAACCTCCTTGCGGTAGGCTTAGCATAGGATTTTCGGGGGGAGGGCCGCCTCAGCAGGAGGCCCTCACGACCACCTTGCAACCTCCTTGCAGTGGGCTGTGGAGAGAATAAACATTGAATATTAATGGCCCCAGGACTGACCCCTGCGGTACCCCACTTGTCCCTTCCCTCTCTTCTGATCTCCCCTATTCACTATTACCCTCTGACTTCTGTTGCACAGCCAGTTCCGCACCCACATCACCACCTTTGCCCCCATCCCTAGACTGTTCAACTTGACTAATCTCCTGTGTGAGACCATATCAAAGGCCTTTCTGAAATCCAAGTAGGTCACATCCACTGCTCCCCACTGGTCCAAGACTCTTGTCATCTAGTCGAAAAACTCGATTAGGTTAGTTTGGCATGATCTCTCCCCTGTGAACCCATGCTGTCTTGGATCCTGCAGTTTGTTACTGGTCAGATACTCCACCATACTTTCCTTTGTTAATGTCTCCATTAACGTCTCCTCCACTGACGTCAGGCTTACTGGCCTATAGTTCCCTGCCTCCTCCCTGCTCCAACTCTTGTGGAGTGGCACCACATCTGCCCTTTTCCAGTCTCCTAGTGCTATCCCTGTATCCAGGAAAAGAGTGAACAGGGCTGCCAGAGGCGCATCCTGTTCTTTCCTAAGTCCGTTTAGTATCCTTGGGTGTACCCCGTCAGGTCCCATAGCCTTGTCCATTCTTAATTTCTCCAGTTCTTTAAGTACCCTGTCCTCTGTAAAGGGGCTCGTGTCCAAACCCCCATTCATTATTTTCTTCTTTATCTTTGGACCCTTTCCCTCCCCTTCTTTCGTGAATACTGAGCAGAAATACTTGTTCAGTATGTCTGCCTTCTTCTGGTCCTCCTCCACACATTCATTCACCCCCTCCCCCCTTGATTCTCACCATTCCTGCCTTATTTTTTAACTTCTTTCACTGATGTATCTGTAAAATGTCTTCTAGGAGCGTGGATATGTTGTTCATCCACACTCTTTGGCATGTCCCCTTCCGCTTTAAATCTCACCGGAAGTCTTCATGCTGGCTCCTCCCACCCACCCGGGTGGTATATACCGTGGCTCCGCCCCATGACGCCAGATCTTCCTTTCTGCTGGAAGGTGCAGGTTGCCTCCCACATGCTCACGCATCTTGTAGGCCCTGGCTTTCAAACCTTCGGTTATTCCGAAAATTCGCATTGTTCGCATTAGCGATTGCAAGTTTGTGGCTTCGATTATGGAAGACAAGTCTTCCCCAGGATTTCATCAGTGCCCTTGTGGTCAGAAAATGTTGCGCACCAATCCCTACACTGCGTGCGTCTATGGCCTTGGTGCCGACCATGACACCTCGAAATGCGACCTGTGTCTCGCCTTTCATTCCAGCATCCTCAACGACCGTATTGCACGCCTGAAGCTGAGGAGGCCAGAGAAGAGGAACCCTCCGATGAAATCCAAGGAGGCTCATTGGGCGATTTTTGCAGCTGCGGGATCCGCCGAGCAATTGGAACGCATTCAGGCGTTTGAGGAGAAAGCGGCTCGTGCTGCTCAGTCTTCTCGGATCTTCTTCGTTCCGCTCAACCTGGGCTCCACCTTCTCAGGTTCCTTCTGAGAGTTGTGCCAATCTCTCCCGACCAAGGGAGAGGCGCCTGAGGGTTCGCACTCCTCTCGATCCCGTAAGCAGGAGAAGGACCCGGGAGCGTCTTCGTCTTAGCGGAGACATTCTTGGGAACGAGGAAAGATCCGTTCCTAGGAGCATCGGTCCTCGACTTCAGGCGAGATCGCTTCTTCGACCACTGACTTTTCGGCTTTGCTATCTGGTCAGTTGACCGAATTATCTGTCAACGAGGTCGAAATCATGATCGATCCTGTCGATCCGATATCGCTGACTCCAGTCAACAATTCCCTCAATCGAACCCCTAATCTGGTCTTTCCAGATGACGAGACCCAGCCTGCTGGGTCTCAAATCAAAGAAGTAATCCTTGATTCCAGGAAATCACCAGTCCCGCCGGTGTCTCCCAAGTGAGTCAGCCCATCCGATCTCGATTGAAGTCTTGGACCCCCTTGTCCGACAGGCCGTGGAAGAGCCATAAATGCTCTAAAAAGAGGCGAGGCCATTGGTCGTCCTCAGATGAGGAGAGGCTCCGGCAGAAACTCCGGTGGCACTACAAGGACCTCATCTGGCAACAGCTAATTTTGACTGGGCACAAGCCCACTCTGGCTTCTACACTGGCCATTACCTGGCTTTCGCCTACTAAGCTGAATCCGACTCCTTTGGAGCTGATTATATCGGTTCCTTCGCTGGCAAAACCACTTGTTCTGGCCAAAACGGTCTCTCCACCAATTGTGGTGGAACCACCGCCCAAGCAGCCTTTGGGTGGGGCTCCTTTCAAGGAAGACAGACCAGATACCAGGCTTCCCCAGCGATTGTCAGTCATGGTCACCCTGGACCGCCCTCAGCAAGTCGAAGGTGACCTGGGTGGTAGGCCGTTATATCCGTCCCTTGCCTTTTCAAGGGATCCTTTGCCTCATCTATGAATCTACAGGGATACCCCTGGAGTCAATCCAGAAAAAGGCAGAGTATCTTCTTACGGACATCCTTAAGAGAGGGGATACCCCAACGGTGGCCTTTCTTGTGGCTGAGGCTATTGTCGGCCCGGCTCTCGAACTTTGGCAGCATCCTCCCTCCTGTCCAGCTCCATCTGTACGCATGGCCCGCAAGCACGCGGTGCCCATGGGGTCCCTAGCAGGGTTCACAGAGAACCCTTCGGCTGAGACCCTGGTGACCGCCTCTGTGTTCAGGCGTACTGGCAGTTCTGCCGACACTGACCGACCTCCTGATAAAGAGGCCAAGCTTCTGGAGCATTCAGCCAGGAAGGTCTATGTGGCTTTCTCCTTGGGCATTCGTCAGGCAAGTTCATCTGTTGTCATGGCACATTTCTCTCATGCCCTTCTAGGGTTGCCATTTGAAGTCCTCCCACATCTCCCCACAGACATGCAGACCACAGTCAAGCAGGTCCCCGATCAGGGCTGAGCTGTTGCCAAACTGCAGCTTCATACGGCCCTGGACATTGGGGTTTTTTTTTTGCATGCTTGATGGCTGCTGCAGTTGCCTCTCATCGCAGGGCTTGGCCGATGCTTTCCTCCTTCCCGGCGGATACCCAGCATAAACTAGCTGACGTACCCTTCCTAGGGACCAACCCGATCAGCCCAGGAGTGGCTGGTCACTTTCAGCGCATTGAGTAGTCCATTGCCACCTTGGACGCTACTTCTGCCAAGAGTTCCTTGGGCAAGAAGCAGCAGAAGAAAAAGAAGCCTTTTTGGCATTCTTCCCTTGTGACTCAGCAGTCCTCCTTTCAAGGTGGACAGCAGCACCAACATCAGTAGCAGGCTCAAGCTTGGCACCCTCGGCCCAGGCCCGGACCCCATCAGGCGCGTAAAGGAGGCCAAGGCTCAGGTCCTGGAGCCCCCTCCTTCAAGCCTGCTCAGTGACAGGTCGGGGGATGTCGACCCCTCTCCCATCACCTCAGCCCTGGGTCCTTCCGTAGGGGCCGGTTCCACCACTTCCTTTTTGCCTGATCCGTTGTCACCTCGGACAGGTGGGTTCTCGAAATGGTCGGTCAAGGGCTGCTTCTGGAATTCGAGCAGTACCCTCCAAGCCGAGCCCGTGCCCCTCAGGAGGAAAGAGTATCTGCTCAGACCCAGTCGGCTTTCAGAGATGCCCTCGCTCAGCTCCTCCTGAAGGAGGCAGTAACTCCAGTGGCGGATTCTCCAGCAGACCCAGGCCTCGTCTCCAGGTACTTCCTGGTGCCTAAGCGGACGGGTGGGCTGGCGCCCCATTCTAGATCTGCACGACCTGAATCAGTATCTCGGGTCATGCACCTTTCGGATGGTCACTCTGTCCCAAATTATACCATCTTTGGAGTGAAACCTGTGGTTCTGTACGCTGGATCTACAGGATGCGTTCTTTCATATCCCAGTCTGTCCGTCCCATCAGTGGTTCCTCCACTTCAGGGTCGAAGGGACCCTGTACGAGTTCCAAGCCATGTCGTTCGGCCTGGTCGTTGGCCCCGCAGGTCTTCACCAAATGGATTGCAGTGGTGGCGGCCCATCTCCGGCGTCGGGGGGCGGGGTCAGGATTTATCCTTACCTCGACGATTGGCTTCTAGCAGGTTCCACCCAACAGGAGGTGGAGAGGTCCAGGGACCTGGCCCTCCAGACCTGCTCTCAGCTCAGCCTCCTGATCAACAAGGCCAAGTCGGAACTCATACCTTCTCAGGTGATGGGCTTCATCGGGGCAGATTTCGATTCTTGTCAAGCCAGAGCTCGACTCCTGGAGGACAGGGCAGAGGTTCTTTCCTCCTTTTCCCAGTCATTTCTGGTTGGGCAGTTAAGCCATGCCTGGGACTTTCTGCGCCTTCTGGGTTACATGGCGGCGTGCACCTCAGTGGTCTGTTGGGCCTGGTTGTACATGCGTCCCCTCCAGTGGGAGCTGGCCACCCAGTGGACTCAGTGCCACAGTCATTTCGACCAGCTGATCACTGTAACCCAGAAGACGTGGGACACTCTTCCAATGTTGGACCACCCCAGACCAGTTGCAGGAAGGGATCCCATTTGTCCACCCCGAGCCGACAGTCGTCCTGACGACCAATGCCTCTCTCATGGGCTGGGGAGCCCAGTGGGGGACAAAAAGGCCCATGGGCTTTGGACCCCCGAGGAGTCCCGATGCCACATCAACCTGTTGGAACTCAGAGCAATCAGATTGGCAGTGTCAGCTTTCACTCTTCAGCTTCTCAGTCAAGTGGTTCAAGTCCAGACGGACAATACCATGACCATGTACTACCTCAACAAACAGGATGGCACACACTCCCATCTGCTGTGCAGGGAGACACTCCGCATCTGGACTCTCGTGAGCAGATTAGAGATGGATCTCCTAGCCATCCATGTGGCAGGAGCCTCAAACCATCTGGCGGATGCTCTCGGCTGCTTAGGCCAGACATCCCACAAGTGGTCTCTCTGTCCAGAGGTAGCTTACAGTCTGTTCTCTTACTTGGAAAAACCGATGGTGGACCTGTTTGCCTCCAGGGAAAACACCAAGCTGAGGCTGTTTCATGCCCGCCCCCCTCAGCAGGGCCCGCTGCAGGGGGATGCCTTCTCAAAGCCGTGAACCCCAGGCTTCCTCTGCGCCTTCCCTCCATTTCCCTTGATCAACAAGGTGCTCCTCAAGGTGAGGGACGACAAGGTGAAGGTGATCCTGGTAGCCCCAGGCTGGCCTCGCCAGTTCTGGTATCCAGATCTCCTCAGCCTCAGCTGCAGGCACCCGGAGCGGCTTCCAGCACACCCGGACCTGATATCACTCAACCAGGGGAAAGTATTCCATGTGGACCTTTAATCCCTGCACCTCACAGCTTGGTACCTGAGCGGCTAGAGTTCCAGGCTTTGGGTCTTTCCAAAGATGTCTACATCGTGGTGGAGGCATCCAGAAAGGAATCAACAAGGAAATGTTATACCTTCAGATGAAAAAGGTTTTCCATTTGGTGTCAGGGCAAGGACCTGGACCCTTTGTCCTGTTCAGTGGCTAACATTCCTGACTACCTTTGGTCTCTCTCCAAAGGGGGTCTCCGGTCATCGACCCTTAGGGTGCACCTGGCAGCCATCTCTGCTTACCGGGCGCGGGCCGGTCAGCCAACGTTGGCGAGGGAGACAGTGGTCGGCACTTTTTCAAAGGCCTGGATCACATATCTGCTCCAGTGCGTGAACCTCCACCTCCGTGGGATCTACTGCTGGTACTGGCAAAGGTCATGAGCAAGCCGTTCGAACCAGTGCACAAGTGTGAGTTGTCACACTTGTGGAAGATGGCCTTCCTGGTGGCTGTGAACGTCTGCCAGAAGACCAGGGAGCTCCAGGCACTTTCAGTGGACTCCCCTTATCTGGTCTTCCACAGGGACAGGGTTGTCCTACACCCCTGAAGAAGTGCTTCCTGACCTCCCTCCTAAACATTCCACCCTCCAGCTTAAGACTGTGCCCCCTTGTGATATGGTTGCCACTCAGCTTAAAGAGACTCTCCTTATCAACTTTATTTATCCCTTTCAAGTACTTGAATGTCCCAATCATGTTCCCTCTCTCTCTCTCCTGTCTTCCAGGGAGTACATGTTCAGTGCCCTCAACCTCCCCTCGTATGCCTTGCCCTGCTGACTGGCTATCATCTTTGTAGCCGTCCTCTGTACCTTCTCCAGCAGATTAATGTCCTTTTTCAGGTGTGGGCACCAGTACTGCACTCCATACTGTAGATGCAGCCTTGCCAGTGACCTGTACAAGGACAGTATAACCTCCTCTCTCCTACTACTGATCCCCCTAGCTATGCATCCCAACATCCTGTTTGCCTTTGCTGCTGCTTTCTTGCACTGCGTGGAGTGCTTCAGGTCACTAGTGATCATCACTCCCAGGTCCTTCTCCTCCTCTGATGCAGATACTCGACTCCACCCAGGTAATACTCTGTCCTGGGATTCTTGGCTCTAATATGCATAACTTTGCATTTCGTGGGCATTGAAGCCAAGTTGCCAGATCCTGGACCATCGCCCCAGCTTTTCCAGATCTTCCTGTAGGTCCCTTATCCCTTCAGCTGTGTCCACTTTCCCACAGAGCTTGGTGTCATCTGTCCCTCCCGAATAGTGCGTACCCCATTATTACAACTTCCCAGTCGGTGTTTTCATTAAACCAGGTCCCTGTTACTGCCACTATATGTTGTTACTGCCACTATATGTATCTTCTCCTCAACTATGATGGCCTCAAGTTCTGCTACCTTATTCCTCAAGCTCCTGGCATTTGTGGACATCACCTGCCAGATGTTTCTGCCTGTTGTCCTATTCCTGTGTTTCCTGCTGTCTGTATATCCCACTCTGTGGATGCTGCTAGTTTCCCTTCTGTCATCTCTTTTCTGTTTCCCTAGGATGTGGGTATATGGGTCTTTTTCGATTGTTTTCCCCTTCCTGCTCCTTGGTATCCCTGCTAGCCTTTGGGGTTGGACAGCTATTTTTCCTGTCTACCAGCCTACTCCTCCCCCTTGGCTAGTTTATATGCTCCCCAATGCAACATTTACACTTTTTATTGAGGATCTGAGTGCCTCTCCAGGATGGATGCAGTCGATCAGCCCTGAACAGTCCCCCATCCCTCCAGGTGGGCCCCCAGTCCCCAATGAATCCATATCCATTCTCTACACACCAATTCTTCAACCATGGATTGAGGTTCCTGGTGTGCACGCTCCTGCGCTCACCCATGCCCTTAACAGGCAGTGCCTTTGAGAAGGTGACGGATGTAGCCCACCTGCTTCAGATGCCTCCCCAGTCTCCTGAAGTCTTCCTGTACCACCTCTGGTTCTTCCTCAGCCAGGTCATTAGTTCCTAAGTGGACAATGATATCCAGCTCCCTCTCCCTTTCTGCCCTCCTTGCAATCCCTAGAATCCTCCTCTCATCTCTCCATGCAGTGGTGCCTGGTAGGCACCCAACTTCCCTGACACCCCCCCCCCCGGTCTTAGCTGCACTCCTTTCACTCTTGAGTCCCCCAGCAGGATTGACTTCCTCCTCTTCTGAGGTCCTCTGCTCCCCCTGCTGAGGTCATCACCTTGGTCCATCCATCCTTTCCACTGCCTTGGGTGCCTCAGATTGGCAGTCTGTCTCAGCCAGTGGGGCATACCGTAGTCCATGTGGTCGATTTTCTTGGCATCCTCTGGGGCAAGAGATTTGGACCAGATGGCCGCTGGATGGGGTTGAAGCTGTCCTGAGCCAGTATAATTCAGCTCTGAGACTGGTGACCTCCTCCCTCAATCTAGAGAGGCTTGTGCAGATAGGGAACCATCTCAGACCCCAAAAGGTCTGCCTGAATATGGCTGCCTGCAATCATTGCCATTTGCACCACTCCCCACATCCTGTTCTTACTAGGTTCCCTTTTGTCTTCCTATTTGATCCTCATGCTGTATACATGCTGTATGCAGTTCTATTACTGTCCATACCTTGTCTGCACTGTGATCTCACTTACTGTAACATATCTGACCGAAAAGACAAGTCCCTCATCTTTTGCCAGATTGATCACTGGGGAGGCCACAATCCTGATGACCTGCCAAGGGGCGTAGAACTATATATGTCAGCTAACAAGGACAGTGCTGTCCTGCTTATTGACAGGCTGTCCTGGGGTTCAGTGGGGCACTGGATGACCTTGCCATGCCCCCCCCAACCAAGCGTTTTTAAGAGCATATGTCCAAGCATCCTCTGAATGTTTGTCTCATTGCAGCGGCCATGTGGCTGCTGGCTTTCTGCCCATCTCTGTTGCCCTACTGTGCAGCCACTGCCTCCAAGGTCTTTTCCCAAGCTGTTCTATAGTCTGAGGGCAGTTTTGTTTTCCTGTAGTCCGAAAAGCAACTCTGTGACACCCAGGAGGTGTTTGGGTAGTCCACTTGCTTAGCACTGATTTTTCTGCTGCACCTGCTATGTACATGCTTGGTCTCTACCCCTTTCTTTAGTGGGACTTTGCTTCCTAACCACTTTATTCATATGACTTCAACTCTGTGACGCCCACCTAGATTTAAGCTTCCTGTGGGTGTACAAATTAGGCAATCCTCCATAGCAGAGTTCAGTTCCTCGCAGCAGTCTAATCTTCCTTATTATGAGAGATGAGCCTCCTTCCTTCAAGGCTGTGACCTTCTCTCTGGGTCCCTTTATTCATATGATATTGGCTCTGTAATGCCTTCAAGGATGATCATCCCGTTAGATGGCTGGAGTGCATTCCCACTTCCTCTAGAGTATACTAGTGCCCTGATCCTTCTGCTACCACACAAAAGCCCAATCCTTTTGAGTTGCCCAGTTTTTTTTGCTTATCTTCTCTGCAGTCAGTTTTCAGTGTTTCCTGTTACACTTACAGTTAAAAGACAATTGCATGGTCTGGAGGGATGGCAACCTAAAGCTTTGGATCCTCAAAGGTTTTCTCCACAGTGTTTTTTTTTTTTTTTTCTCTCCTTCATGTTGAAGGTCATAAACCTTAGATTGGTAGCTTGCATTTTTAGTTTACTCTGCTGGTGGAGTTGGGATTCGAATGGTAGCGCCTTCATTTGGTACAGCTGTGGCCTTCAGTCGCTCTTAATCAGAATGATGCCCCGACAGTTTGGCTTTGAGTTTTTTTGGTGTCTTCCCAAAGGTACCTTCTCTCTAGGGGTGGATCCCTTCTTAAGAGGGTTGTGTGCCATTGTGCCCCAAAAGGGTGGTAGTTCCTTCAGAACAGAGAGTGTGAAAGGCCACACATATCAGACCATGATCTGTTGCATTGTAGTACAAGCATTACTGTACCGCACAAGCATCCTAGGCATTAAGTCATCCACTGGACCAGTGAATTGACAAGCTTGCCTGGGGTTCAGTGGGGAAGTGGGCAACCTCGCCCTGCCCCCACAACTGACCGCTTTAAAAGCACGCATGTCAAAGTATCATCTAGATGCTCATTTCATTACTCCCATCATCCACCCCTTCTCCTCCTCCAGTGGCTTTGTAAACTAAAACAAGAGGTTGCACACACATCACTGCAAGTCTTAGAGTTCCTTTATTAAAGTGCTTCCATCAAAGAACAGCAGAGATCCTTACGTAGTGCCTTGTTGCGAAGGTTTCATTGGGACAGTACTCTGTTAAAATCATAGTCATTTTGTACTCATGTTTATGAATATTGGTCAAAGCAAACTTAGAGAAAAGTCTTCTCACTTGTAAATAAAGTGTTAATATACATAATGTTGTAAAATATGTACATTATTATCCTACCATTAAAAAGAGACATTCGTTGACCATTCCAAATCTAGTGCTGTTAAAACCTACTATCTTTAAAACTGCCACACTGCTACAGAAGCACATGAGCATGTTTGTTGCTTTGAGTGACCATAATGACTTAAATATTTCATTTTTAAGCTGGCCCGTTGGCGTTGAGGGTTGAGGCGCTGGATGACGCAACTCACACCAGGCCGGCGACTCGAGTTTGGGAATGAGCTTGGGTTGTCGGGGGTCGGCAGGGACAGGAAAGGATTGTGCATCTGTAGGACTGCTCTCCTGTCCTGGGGGTGGGTGGGTGCAAATCTGTCACAAATGCACTCCACAGGTCAGGCCCTCTGCTCCCACAGTGCCAACCTCAGAGTACAATAGTGTGAACAGGTAACAGACAGGATAACCCTCCTATCTGCTTTGGGTCCAAATCACCTTTGCTCTCGAGTTCTGGCAGGATTCAAACTGTAAACCTTATGCTAGTGTACCCAGTTACAGGCTCAGATATGTACCCTCTTCGGGACTGCAGTACAATCTTTCACCTGGGGCACTCAGCCAGGTCTCCAAAATGAACCCTTAAAACTCTATGAGAGACCTTAGATCTATTCTTACCTTTTTACACAAGCTCACTAACACAATCAGGCTTTTTTTAAACAGCTGTCAGACTTAACCACATATACATCACATGCAAAAAGAAACTGAAAAGACACCCAGGCAGTATTTTCAAAGAAAAGGTTGTTTACTAAAAGATGATAAAAACATGTAAAATTAAACACAGAACAATATATCATACAGCTTACAATCGTAAAATAAAAAGGAAGTTAACACTTCTACCACAAAGACTTAATTTCTTTCTAAGTATTACCTTTCTAAGTGCTTTCCCAGTCAGAGTCTAGAATAATTTGTCACAATCCCATATACCATGTTTCACTTTTAACTCTATCTTTCCCCACCCCCTTTTGATGAGGTCAGCTAGAACCTCCCTTAGATAATTTCTGACATAAGTGTCTCTGAGGATGTGAATCATTGCTTTGGAAAATCTGTAACTAGCCATTTCTCAAATATGACAGTCTTTAATTATACTTTTCTCTTTGAACTTCATCCCATACCCGTGTCCTCTTGGGCTGATTTCCTGTGGTAGTGTGATCTGAGAGATTTTATGACTTCACACATTTCTGGTTATATGCTAAAAGGAGACGAACCAGCTCAATTACCCTGTCTCCTATAACATCATAAAACTCACATTTTGTTTTCAACTTCAAGAGCCTGGGCAGATCATAAAAGGGCAATCAAATACCATTCTGTAAGGAAGTCTTAATTAACTGGTTCTTCTGGTCTGTTTTACAACATCCTGTGGCTTGAGCTGCTGCTCTTGAAAGTTAAAGGCCAAGGCTCTCGCGCACTGACATTTCATACACAGACCATTTATTTATAATATAAATATCATACAGGTAACCAGAAGCAGGGACAGAGCGTCACACTCCTCCCCACCTAAACTGAATTTGGGGACTGCATCCCCTGCATGGGATGAGCTCCACCAGTCAGTTCATTCCTCATATAGACGCAACAAGCCATCTGTGTTCTGACTGGTTGCTCCAGCCCTATGTGAGATCGTTATGTCATACCCTTGCAAGGCAAGACTCCATCTTGATAGTCTGACATTTGTTTTTCCCATTTGTGTCAGCCAAACCTGGGGGTTGTGGACAGTTTGTACCTCAAAAAGCTGCCTGTATAAGTATGGCTCTAACTTCCTTTGGGCCCACACTATGGCAAGACAGTCTTTTTCCACAGTAGAGTATGCCTGCTCCCTGGGAAGTAATTTTTTACTCAGGTACACTATGGGGTGATCTTTCCCTTGGTTGGATGTCTGACTCAGCACTACCCCAATACCCACATCTTCTGAGGCGTCAGTCTGATCTACAAAGGGTCTGCTGTAGTCTGGACTTATCAGTACAGGAGCACTGCACAGTGCCTCCTTCAGTCTGGTAAAGGCGTTTTCACAGGCTGGTTTCCAGGTAACTTTCTTAGGCATCCTTTTCTTTACCAGGCCAGATAGGGGAGCAGCCAGGGCACTGTAATTGGGTACAAATTTCTTGTAGTACTCTGCTGTCCCTGAAAACTCCTGACCTGCTTCTGCATTTCTGGTCTGGGCCATGCCTTGATTGCCTCTCTTTTTACTTAGTTAGGACGGAGCTGTCCCCGGCCTACAACATGCCGGACGTATGCCACTTCAGCCATGGCCACCTGGCACCACCTTTGATAGTGAGCCCAGCCTGCTCTGTCCTGCCCAGCACTTCCCTAAGGTGGGACAGTGTTCCTCCCAGCTGGCACTAAAGATGGCAATGTCATCCAGGTATGCCACAGCGTACTCCTCAGCACCATTTAACACCTGGTTCACCAATCTTTGGAAAGTGACTGGGGCGTTCTTCATTCCAAAAGGCTTACTTTGAATTCAAATAACCCTATTGGAGTGATGAAGGCCGACCTCTCCCTAGCTCTGGCAGTTAACTCTACCTGCCGATACCCCTTTGTCAGGTCAATGGTCGTAAGGTAGGTTGCCCCTCCCAACTTGTCCAGGAGTTTGTCCATCCATGGCATCAGGTGGGCGTCTGACTTCGTGACTGCATTCAGTCCATGATAGTCCACTCAAAAATGAGTAGAGCCATCTGGCTTGGGAACAAGGACTACGGGGGAGGCCCAGAGGCTGTGGGATCTCTGGATTACCCCTAAATCCAGCATTTCCTCCACCCCCTCCCTCCTGATGTCTTTTTGGACAGCCTCTGACACCCGATATGCTGTTTGCCGTATGGGCGCCTGCGTTCCTGTCTCCACATCGTGCGTCGCTAAGGGGATTTGTCCAGGCTTGGCGCTAAACAGTGGAGAAAGTCTGCTAAATACCCTCCCTTACTGCCGGCCCGGTGGTGCTGAGGGTTGAGGCGTTGGACGCCGCACCTCGCTCCATGCCGGCGACCCGGGTTCAGGAACGAGCCCAGGCCACCAGGGGTCAGCAGGGGAAGAGAGGGATCGAGCGCACAGAGGCGGCTCTCCCTCTCTGGGGAGGGTTACAGGTCTGTCCCGCAGCTATATCGCCTCCTCCTGGGTGAACCCAGGAATGGCAGTCCGGGTCGGCACACACAACGGGAGGGGCAGTGCTGGCCGAGAGCCCGGGGAGGAGCAGCGTTTAGACGTGCTTCCTCATTGGCTCTCCTAGAGTGCCAGTAACTGCAGGGGATAGGGACCAGAACAGGAGAAAATGGAGCCCGTCACTCCTAGGTGACGACTCCTCCACAGCCAGACCATGTCAGAAGCGCTCACTGGGGGCAGACTCCGCTGTGTCCCGCTCACTCTGTTGTTCGTAGCAGAAAGGCTTGGGTTTGCCTTCCCCCGCCCCACCGGGGGGGTACACCAGGCTACCTGAGGGTCTCTCTGAGCGGACAGACACTCTAGGAGCAGACTCCTGGGGGCACCACGGGACGTCAGAATGGTGAATTGAGGAGTTCTGAATGAGTTGAAGGACGGTGCAAGTTGGTGGATAAACATAAGGCCAAAAAAAAAAACTCCCTTACTCCTTACTTTCTGGATCTGGTCCGGGGCCAACTGGGGTGACAGTTTAATTGCCCCCACAGAGGACTTCTGCTTGCCTTTTTGCAGCAAGTCCAGAAGGGGGTCTCCTTCATTCGTCCCCTCCCCAGGACTACACACTGCAAACACCATGTCAGCCCTATTAGCATATGGCTTCATCATGTTGACATGGTACATTCTTTCTGTATGTCTTCTGTCAGGTAACTCTGTGATATAGTTCACGTCATTTATCTTTCTGACTACTTTGTATGGTCCTGCCCACTCGGATTGCAGCTTGTCTTTCTAGACTGGGATTAGGACCATGACTTCCTGATCCACCGTGTACGAGCGAGCTGTGACTTTGTGGTCGTACCACACTTTTTATTTTTGTTTGGCAGCTGCCAGGTTGCTCTGGGCTGTCCCCATAAGCTCCTTCAGCCTTTCCCTAAACCTAAGGACATAATCCACTATGGGAGTTCCCTGGGTGGCGTGCTTGCCTTCCTAGTCCTGCCGGATCAAGTCTAGGGGCCCACGTACCCAGCGTCCATATAAGAGCTCAAAGGGGGGAAAACCCTGTTGACTCTTGGGGCACCTCCCTGTATGCAAACAACAGGTGGGGAAGGTATTTCTCCCAGTCCCTCCCATGCTGTTCAGCAAACGCTTGGAGTATTGACTTAAGGGTACCGTTAAATCTTTCCACCAGTCTATTAGCTTGCAGGTAATAAGGTGGTGTGCGTCTCTGCACCACCCCACACTTCTCCCACAAACATTTCATCAGGTCTAGCATGAAGGAACCCCCTTAATCGGTGATAATCTTCTGCGAAAACGCAACATGGGAGACAATCCCAAGTAAGGCATCTGCCACTTTATCTGTCCTCAGTGAGGATAGGGCGACTGCCTCTGGATAGCGGGTGACATAATCCACCACAGTCAGGATGAACCTCTTCCCGGAGGAGCTGGGGGTATTTAAAGGCCCCACAATATCCATTCCCATCCTCTGGTATGGCTCCTCCACTCTGGGTAAAGGAATTAGGGCAGCTCGAGTTTTCTTACCTGACTTCCCTATTTCTTGGCACTGGTGATGAGACCTGCAATACTCCTTCACCTGCTGGGTGAAGTTGGGCTAATAGAAATTCTGGGCCAACCGCCGTGTAGTGCACGCGATTCCCAGATGACCAGACAAGGGAATATCGTGTGTAATCTTGAGCAACTGCTAACGGTAGCTCTGGGGAACGACAAGCTGCCTGCCTATCACCCCTCCCTCTTTCTAAGCATCCTGCATATACATCAGTCCATTTTTCCAGTAAACCTTACGTTTCCCCGTCACCTCCTTGTGCTTCGTCAGAGTCTGCCCAAGCCCTCAGCTTCTCTAGACTAGGGTCACTTTTTTGAGCAGCTGCAAACTCCATACACATTCCCAAGGCATGGGACAGGTTCCCTTCAGGATCTAAACTAGGGTCCCTAGCTCTAGCGTCAGAGCACTCTGGGTCACTGTCATCCCTAACCCTTTGACAATGGGTCACCCTTCCTTCCTCGGAGTAACCCTCCGTAGCTATTTAGTTAACTGCTACTGGGGAAGATTTCTACCCCCCTTTTTATTAGTCTCCATACCAGGAGACACTGGCTGGGGAACCTGCCTCCCAGTGGTTTCCACAGTGGCTTCTGTGGGGTCCAGGGCATCACAATTTTACTTTGCCACTTGGCTACGGGTAACTGCACACATCATCCCCTGTTTGAGATTGTTTCCGAGAATTACATCAACTGCTAAAGTTTCTGCTACAGCAGCCTGTTGCACAGTTCCCCCTGGCTCACCCCAGTCTAAGAGAACACTAGCAAGTGGCAATGTTTTCTCCTCCCCAGTGAACCCCTGTACAGTTATAAATTTATTGGGTATAAGCTGACCAGGCTCTACGAGATCCCCTTTTATCATCAGGGATGCCCCTGTGTCTCTTAACCCTTGTGGTCTGTACACCATTCACAATGACTGGGTGCATGTGTTCCCTCATGTTTATTGGCAGGCTTGCAGGGACACACAAACAACCCACTTCTTTCATACCCCCACTTTGCGTGTTGCTCGTCCTTTTGGGACACTGTCTGGCAATATACCCAGTTTCTTTGCAAACCCAACATTCGTTTCTTTTCTCAGAAAAATCTTTTCTTTGAAACTTGGAGCTACCCGGTTTCGGTGGAGGCAATGAGGGTTTTAGCTGCCCTGAAGGCGCGCTTTTCACTTTCTGCGCTGCCACCCCTGCCCCATTTGCTTTCAGAGCAGGTCTGCTCTTGACATAGCTGTCCGAGAGTTCAGGAGCTTCTTGCACTGTTTTTGGATCTTGGTCCTCCAGCCAGGTTTTCAGCTCTGCTGGGCATGCCCCCCAAAACTGCTCTAACAATACAGCATTTTCAGTTTTATCTACAGAGTTTGCTTCGATTCCTTCCCACCAGTATTTTAAAAACTGACATCGTTTCGTGGCTAGCTCCACATAGCTCGTGTCCGGGCTTCTCCTGAGCTTACGGAATTTAGCTCTGTATGCTTCTGCATTTAAATCATACTTTTTTAAAGTGCAGATTTAAGTTTGCTATAGTCATTACTGTCCTCATTGTCCATTTGACCCAATGCATCCTGAGCTTTCCCCGTAAGTAGCTCCAGGACTCTCTAGGAATATTTGCCTGAATACAAACTTTTTCAAAGGAATTTAAAAAGGCATCCATATCCTCCCCCTCTTTAAATTCAGCTGTCAATTTGGAATTCAATTTGTAACCCAGTCCTGTAGTTCTAGTTAAACCCAGGCTACTTACCTGTACTGGTTCTGGGGGTTGGAGTCGTAGCTTTTTCAGTTCATGTTGCCTCTGGTACTCATGCTCTTCACGGTCAGCCTGTCGCTGTTCACGCTACGCTTCTCGCTGTTCTTGCTCCATCTTCTCCTCTGTGGCTTGCTGCTCTCGTTCCGTTTCCCACTGTTCTTGCTCCCTTGTCTCCTCTGTGGCTTGCTGCTCTCGCCTCTCTTCTCTCTGGAACTCCAGCTCCATTCTGCACAACTCCATCTGTAGCCTGATTGCTTCTGGCTCCAGAATGCTGGTGACCTTCCCCTGCTGCTTTGGCCCTTGGCTTGCACTGTCCCTGCTGCCCTCCTCACTAGATCCGGACACTGCGCTGGACTCTGGCCCCTCCATGCCCAAGGTTCGGTCCTTTTCAGTCTCAGACTGTGACTTGAGGCTCTGAGCATCTGCTGCCATCAGAGCATCCATGAGGTTCTGCTTGTTGGCTCTCATACTGGACTCCTTTGTCCTGGCACAGCTGCCTCATGTAGTCTGCAGTGTACGAACTGTAGTTGGAAGCCATCTTCTTCCCTAACTACAGCTACTCTAACTTGCACTTTAGAAAAAAATAAATAAATAAAACAGGTAGGAACTTTGACTGTAAGCAAAATGATATTGTTCTGTTTACCCTTTTATTTTTTTAATCACTGCCTTATTTTGCAAGTGAGCTGTACAGTATTAAGCTGACACGCTGAACAATTAAAGCTTATGTTACCAATTACTTTAAAGGGAAACTGTCAACTCCCTCAGGCCTCAAAGTGTCCCTAATTTAAAAAACACATTTTATGATTGTTCACATTCTATAGAGACTACTAATGCAGCTGGTAGTTGGATTCATGTTAATTTTTCTTTTAAAAAGTGAAAAACTGACTGCCCACCGTGGTGGTGTTACCACACCAAAACATGTTTGTTTACATTTCTTGACCAGCTCCCACTGCATCTTTCCTGAACTCAGGAATACCCCCCAACACAATCTAGCTACTCATTATGCAGTGGGAGTAGAGGAGACTCTTCTATCATGAGTGGTTACACTGTTTGAGGGTGTTTCTAATGTTCAGGGTGTGTGCACTAAGAATAGATCTTACTTCGAGAGGGCTCTTGCATTAGGTAATTACATATAGGACTGATGCCGGCCAGCGTCAAGACCCAACGGAAAAATTTATAGCTAGCAGTCTCTGGTGGGGGACCGCCCCCAGGTCAGGTGACTGACATCATGCGGCATCAGTATAAAGGGGTGGTTCCCCATGCCCGCCTTCCAGTTCTTTCCCACCGTTGGCTCTTGTCAGCACCTTGCGGTAAAGTTCAACGCTCGTCAGCTCTGTCGCCGGTAGTATTTACCGTCGTTTTTTCAAGTTATTCAACTTAATCGTCAGCCTTTCGTTGGAGTATGTCGTCCCCTACACCCTCCGAGCACAAAAATAAGTGCGACTCGTGTGGCGCTCAACTCCCGCACAAGGACGGCCATTCCCAGTGCCTCTTCTGTCTGGGCCCGGACCATCAGGTGGAGAAGTGACAGCACTGCCTTAAATTTAACGCCGCCACCTGCAGATGGAGGCAGCCGTCCCTGGAGGCCTATATTCTCAAGAAAAAGATGTCCTTCATGGAGAAGGAGTTGAAAAAGCTCCGGCAGGCATCCACTTCCCCCGAAAGCCATCGTAAGAAGAAGGACAAGGAGAAGCATCGAGACAAGGGCTCCTCTTCCACCGCGACTCTGGCTGGAGTCGCCATGCATCAGGTAATGTCCCCTCTGGGGGACCGCTCTGCGACGGCCATCTTGGAAGTTTCCAAGGCCGCATCGGCCCGCCCGTCTGGCTCGCGCTCAGGCCCTTCTGGCGCCTCCGGGCTGTTGGAGGCCTCCGCCGCCGGTAAAGCCGTCACTGTGCGGCCTACTGGTTCAGGCGGCTCCGGTAGGCGAGATGTCAGCCCCGAGACGCCCGCACGGAGACAGTTGATAAGTCACTTGACCCTTCGAGGTGGCGCACAGCCACTTTCCCGCCCGACCAGGCCACCCCTCGCCCGTGACCTGCCTCGGGCGATGGGTCTCTACTAAATTGGGCCTTGGCTCTTCCGGCGTCACGGACTCACTGGTAAGTGGGACATCGGCCGACCCGGCGTCTGTGTGGTGGCTAAGCCGACATTGGACCCTCTTACGTCCGCTGTTCCCGGTTCTCCGCAGCCTTCGCTGCCCTCCGGGGACCCTAGGTCTCCTCAGCCTGACCCTGGGGATTTTTCTCCACCATCTCCGGGTGATGCCGAGGTTCCTGCTGTGCCTCCGTCAGGCCTCCCTCCCACTGGGCCGGACGACCTGACGTTGGTTCCCCGGACATTGGCTCTGACGCCGGTCATACCGATGCCGGGCGACATCCCTCTCCCGGATGCTGCTCCAATGCCAGGCCCTCCGCCTGCCGGGCCTTCTGCTCCAGGCCCGCCCGCTGGGCTTCCGTCAGAACAGCGCCGTCTTACCCGGCTCCGCAGTATCCGACGCCCCAGTACCCGACGCCGCAGTACTCGGTGCCTCACTACCCGCCGTCAGGTTATGGATACTCACCCTACAGGTACACTCAGTATCCGTATCCCCTTCCTCCTCCTCCTCCATCGCCCCCTCAGCCGCCGGTGGACTTGAAGGAGACTCTGGCCTCCTGGTGGGCTGAGGCCAAGGCTCAGCTCACCAGAGAGGTGGAGAGTCGTCTCCCGGCGACTGTGCCGGTTCCGATTCCCGTACGCCCCAGACGACCGACTCCCTCCCCACCTCCGGATACCAGGGACGAGCCTTCTGGTTCCAGGATGGGGCAGGACACGCTTCCCCGAGGGGTTCCTAAGGGGTCCGTTCCTCCCCCATGCCAGGAGAGGGAGTCTTCTTCTTCTTCCTCTTCCTCCTCGGATGACTCCGATGGTTGTTCTGCCCCAGACGATGAGTCACACTCTCTGACCAAACCCAGGCCTAGGACTGCTCCGGAGGATCCTTCTTTCTCAGAGTTGCTGCGCAAAATCCAGGAAGTTCATCAGTGGCACTGTTTGGAGCCGGACCCACTTTGTAAGAAACTTGCTGAGCACCTGGATCTGCCCCAGACCGCTCCAACCTTGGTGCCACCCTGGATTGATCCTCATGCCGAACTTGTTTCCACCATTTGGAAGCAACCGTCCGCATTTGCCCATCTTCCTCGGAAGTCTAATAGGCTATACCAGGCTCCCAAGGGTGTTGACTTCCTTGATTCTCACCCTCAAGCTGACTCGGTGGTGATTAGCACCGCTCATGGCCAGTCAGCTAATCCGAAGCATTTGAGCTCGTCTCCACCTGACAAAGAATCCCATCTTCTGGACCAGAATGGCAAGAAGATCTATGCTTCTTCCACTCTGGATATTAGGGCCCTGAACTATGTCAGTCACATGGGGGATTACCAGAAGGCATTTCTTAGTGAGGTGGAATCCAAGTTGGACTCCCTTTCTGACTCTCAGGTTAAACAGGAAGTGGCTGACCTTGTCCGTTCTGCTCGTTTGGCCAGTCAGCACATGCTTTGTGCCATGTACGATGCAGTGGACACTGCTGGTAGGAGCTCAGCTTTCGCCGTAGGCTTATGGCATCATGCCTGGCTCCGTGTGTTAGGTTTGGTCCCGTAAGTGCCATCTGCTATTCAGGAAGTGCCCTTCCGAGGTTTGGTGCTGTTTGGTGGTGATGTTAAGGACACTATCACTGATCTGCAGGAGAAGGGGACTGCACTGAAGTCTGTGGACTCCATGTACAATCCCCCTCCAGTGCAGTGTCATCCCTTTCGCAGGCAGAATCGGCAAAGGATGAAAGCACAGGGAAAGTGGGCCAATAAACATCGGGCAACTCCGGCTGCCAAGCCCCCATCGCCCAAAAAAGCAGCAGGTGCTTCAGCCACGATGCTGCCCCACACCTCCTGATTCCTTTCCTCTCCCACAGCCTCTGGCGTTTCCAGAGGAACTGGTAGGAGGGAGGTTTTCCCTTCACCTCCCGGGTTGGGAGAGGATAACATCAGATTTCTGGGTGCTCCAAGTCATCGCAGAGGGACACTCAATAGAGTTTCTACAGAAACCCCCCGGACACCCTCCCCCAAAGTCGTCGTACTCGCAGGAGCATCTTCTTCTGGTCCAGGAAGAAATTTCCTGTCTTCTCTTGAAGGAGGTGATGGAACCCGTCCCCATTCCTCTTCGGGGAATGGGGTACTATTCCCATTTCTTCCTGGTCCCGAAGAAAACGGGGACGTGAGGCCGATTCTCGACCTCAACTCCCTGAACTTGTTCGTGGAGTACAAGAGGTTCAGGATGTTCTCGCTGCAGAGCCTCCTGCCCCTTCGCCGGCCGGGACAGTGGCTGTGCGCTTTGGATATGCAGGATGCCTACCTGCATATCCCTATCCGCCCTTCCCACTGCAAATACTTGCGTTTTGCATTCCAGGGGGACCACTGTCAGTTCAGGGCCCTCCCATTTGGTCTTTCCTCGGCACCCCGGGTGTTCACCAAATGCCTTTCGGTGGTAGCGGCTTACCTGCATACTCAGAGGGGTGCAGGTTTTCCCATACCTGGACAATTGACTCCTGGCGGCCCCATCCAGGGAGGAACTCCTGTGCTTCCTCTCCCTTACCCAGCAGGTCTTTGCCTGCCTGGGTATTACCATCAACCAGGCCAAGTCCCATCTGATCCCGTCCCAGAGGCTCCAGTTTATTGGGGCAATACTGGACATGGCCTTCCTGCCACCGGACAGGGCAGCCACCCTCCAGGCCCAGGTCAGCCTGTTGTCCGGCCACAGGCGGGTCAGCGCCAGGTTAGTCCTTCGCCTCCTAGGGCTAATGGCGGCTGTGATTCCGACAGTTCCTCGCGCTCGGCTCCACATGAGAATCTCTCACTGGACGCTTTGGTCTCAGTGGGATCAGCTAGTGGACGACCTAGATCAACTTGTCCTGGTCTCCACTCCCATGGCTCGGGACTTGCAGTGGTGGATGGTTCAGGAGAATCTCTTCCGGGAAGTTCCCTTCGGTCTCCCTCCCCCTCGCAGACCTTGGCTATGGACACCTCCTGCGAAGGTTGAGGAGCAAATCTCAGTCCTCACAGGACCCAGGGCTCCTGGTCCAAGCTCAAGAAGTCCCTTCACATCAATGTGCTGGAACTAAGGGCAGCATTGTATGCTCTTCAGGCTCTGCATCTGTATCTGTCTCCCGGTCACCTAGCTGTACAGACGGACAATATGTGTGTGGTCTGGTACATCAGCAAACAGGGAGGAACTCATTCCTACCCCCTTTGCAGAGAGGTGATGTGAGTCTGGGATTGGGCAGTGCAGCACAACTTTCACCTCACGGCATCTCACGTCCCGGGGATCGAGCACACGCTGGCAGACAGGCTCAGCCAGTCATCTACTCTAGCTCACAAATGAGAACTGGATCAGGGGGTCGTAGACGACATCTTCCTGTGATGGGTAACTATACAGGTAGACCTGTTTGCATCCCCTCAAAACATAAAACTTTCCGTCTTCTGCTCGCTCGCTCCAGAGCGCAGCATTTTTGTGAGAGATGCTCTGTCTCTAGACTGGAAGGGCAGATTCATCTGTGCCTTTCCCCCAATTCCACTGATTACGAGGGTCTTGCAGAAACTCAGTTCGGAAGGAGCTCAAATGATTCTGATCGCTCCTTTCTAGCCCAGGCAAGTTTGGTTCTCTGTTCTGCAACAGTACTTAGAGGAACCTCCTCTTCCTCTTTCTCTGTCGCTATTTTTGCTGACCCAAGATCAGGGGACCCTGGTCCATCCAGGCCTCAAGTCTCTTCACTTGCACATGTGGCTCCTGCAGACGTAGCTCAAGCCCGATTCGGGTTCCCCCCCTCCCCCGAGTAGCTGAGATTCTGGTGGGTTTGGGCCACCTCCAATGATGTCGAGCCCTTCTCGTTCTCTGTCGGCCGACTTCTGGATTACCTGAGACACCTCTTCGATCTGGGTATCAGCCATTCATCCTTAAAGGTTCACATGGCAGCCATTTCGGCCTATCATGTCCCCTTTGCAGACAGAACATTTGCTCAGCTGGAGGTCTCTAAGACCTTTTTGAGAGGGGTCCTTCACTTATGACCCCCTATATGGGTTCCTGCCCGTCCTTGGGATCTGAATTTCATTTTAGAGAAGCTTACTCTGCCTCCTTTCGAGCTGGCAGCCTCAGCGGACCTAAAGTTCCTTTCTTGGAAGACTCTCTTCCTAGTGGCCATTACTTCTGCTCTACGGATTTCCGAGCTGCAGGCCCTGACGTGTAAAATCCCGTGTTTGATTTTTCACAAGGGACGTGTGGCTCTGCGTACCAGCCCTAAGTTTCTCCCTAAGGTGGTAGCGGAATCAATGCTGAATCAACCCATAGAGTTGCCTGCCTTTTTTACGCAGCACTCTAATCAGGGAGAGTACCTCTTGCATACTATGGATGTTCACCGAATTCTGAGATACTACACCAACAGGATGAAGGATCTCAGAAAGACTGATCAACTGTTTGTCTCTTTTGCTCATAAAAGAGAAGGCAATGCTGTTTCTAAGCAACGCCTATCGAAATGGTTGGCTCATTGTATCACTTTCTGTTATGACAAGTACAACAAGACCCTGCCGGGTCAAGTTAGAGGCCACTCCAACAGAGGGGTCGCTGCCTCTGCGGCTTGTTTCAAGAATGTGTTAGCGGCTGACATTTGTGCAGTCGCCACTTGTACTTCTGTCCATACCTTTATGAAACATTACAGTTTGGACATTGCCTCTCGCCGTAGAACAGGCTTCAGGCTGGCTGTTTTGCAAGGTCTCCTTTCCTAAGGTCTTCACAACCAGAGGGTTTACTTCTGAGTAGCTTTCTTCCTCCTGTTTGCTCCTCCTTGTTTCAGACTGCTTGGGACTCAGTCCTATATGTAATTATCTACTGCAAGAGCCCTCTCGAAGTAAGATAGTACAGTTGCATAAGAACTTACCGTAACAGTAGATCTTCAAGAGAGGCTCTTGCAGTAGGTAATACCTTCCTGCCCTCCATCCCCCTAAGCTTTTTCAGCTCCTTTTCCAGGAGAGGAAATAGCCGCTTCTCTCTCGTCTTGCCTTTTGGCCTTTGGCAGAAATAACTGGAAGGCGGGTGTGAGGACCGCCCCTTTATACTGACGCCGCATGACGTTGGTCACCTGACGTGGGGGCGGTCCCCCGCCAGGGACTGCTAGCTAGAAATGTTTCCATTGGGTCCTGACGTCGGCCGGCATCAGTCCTATATGTAATTACCTACTGCAAGAGCCTCTCTCGAAGATCTACTGTTACGGTAAGTTCTTACGTAACTGTACTTTCAGTGATCTGAAGCAAAACAAAATTGGGCATAGCTATACATTGCCATGCATTTTGGTTCTAATAAGCAAAGAAGCAGATAAAACAACCAGCAATATCAATGAATTTGAGAGAAAGTAAGCAATTATAAAATGTGGGGTTTTACCTAAAACAATGCAATGCAAAAAAGCTTGACAGTGTCTCTTTAAATCGCACTGCTACCAACCAAATCTGTCACAAATGCACTCCACAGGTAAGACCCTCTGCTCCCAGAGTGCCAACCTTAGAGTGCAATGGTGTGAACAGGTAACTGACAGGGTAAACCTCCTGTCTGCTTTGGGTCCATATCACCTTTAGCCTTGAGTTCTGGAGGGATTCAAACTGTGAACCTTATCCTAGCATACCCAATTACAGGCTCAGATATGTACCCTCTTTGGGACTGCAGTATAATCCTTTGCCAGGGGCACCCAGCCAGGTCTCCAAAATGAACCCTTAAAACTCTGTAAGAGACCTTGGGTACATTCTTACCTTTTTACACAAGCTCAGTAACACAATCAAGCTTTTTAAACAGCTGTCAGACTTAACCACATATATATCTCATGCAAACAGAAACTGAAGATACCCAGGCAGTATTTTCAAAGAAAAGGTTGTTTACTAAAAGGTGATAAAAACATGTAAAATTAACACAGAACAATATTTCATACAGCTTACAATCATGTAAAATAAAAAGGAAGTTACAGAATAAACACTCCTACCACAAAGACTGAATTTCTTTCTAAGTATTACCTTTCTAACTTTCTAAGTGCTTTCCCAGTCAGAGTCTAGAATCATATGTCACAATCCCATATACAGTGTTTCATTTTTAAGTCTTATTTTTCCCCAACCCCTTTTGATGAGGTCAGCTAGAACCTCCCTTAGATCATTTCTGACATAAGTGTCTCTGAGGATGTGAGTCATTGCTTTGAAAAATCTGTAACTAGTCATTTCCCAAATATGACAGTCTTTAATTAAACATTTTCTCTTTGAACTTAACAATCCCACACTCATGTCGTCTTGGGCTGATTTCCTGTGCTAGTGTGATCTGAGGGATTTTATGTCTCTTCACACATTTCTGGTTATATGCTAAAAGGAGTTGAACCAGCCCAATTACCCTGCCTCCTGTAACATCATAAAACTCACATTTGGTTTTCAAGTTCAAAAGCCTCAGGAATCATAAAAGGGCAATAAAATACCCTTTTGTAAGGAAGTCTTAATTAACTGGTCCTACTGGTCTGTTTTACAACATTCTGTGGTTTCAGCTACTGACCTTGAAAGTTAAAGGCCAAATCTCTCACATACTGACATTTCATACACAGACCATTTATTTATAATATAAATATTATACCAGAAGCAGGGGCAGAGCGTCACACGTTCACCACAGTGTCAGCTGCCCCTAGTGGAGACTGGGGGCAATGCAACTTGCAGCGTGCTCTTCTGGGGATGTGGGTGTTGGCAGATGCCTACTCTGCAGTGCGGGGAGCACGCCCCGCCCGCATGCAGGGTGTCCTTGCATGTCCGCACCCCCTGGGGCAACCAAAACTTGGAAAAAAGTGTCACCCGGACAGGCGAAGGTGAGCCCAGTGGTCTGCCCCCACGCCCACTGCCGGGTCCGTCCTGGCTCGTCTCTTGTCTCTCTCTCCTCCACTCTCCGGCTGCCCTTCTAAATAGAGCGCTGGAGGAGTGTGTCGGTTGCACCTTGTGAGGCACAGAGCTAGGGTGTGGGGTAGTCGGAGGAGAGTTCCTGGGAAGCAGAGACCAGTCCTGGGAGGACCTCAGGCAGGGCGGAACAAGGCAGCTGAGAGAGACCTCACCGGAGAGAGAGGTCTAAGGGGCCAGAGAGCAGGAGGATAAAGAAAGTCGAAATATATATTTTATATATAATGGTAGGACAGTAGTGCTACCATAGTTAGGGTTGAGGATCCATTTACATGTTAAACCTAAAAGTTTGCACCTTAATAACTTAGCAACCGTTCAACGGATTTGCCTGAAATTTGGAATACACAATCAAGAACCATACATCTTGGGATCTGCCAACTTTCGTACTGTTCGGATATACGGCTGCAGAGTTAAGCGTGATCTGCGCATCCATGTTTACTCTTTTTTGAATTCTTTGCTTATCCCTACAGGTCACACGGATTGTGCGACTGGTCTGAAAACTTCAGGGAACGTGTGGCCGGGGTCTCCGATGTGCCTTTTGAAGATTTCGTGAAAAAATATTAAACGGTTCAAAAGTTATTCAAAAAGCAATTTCCCATTGTAAGTCAATGGGAAAAGTTAACAAAAAGTTTGACAGTGTCACAAATGCACTTTTTAGTGTCGCAAATGGCCCTAGTAGTGTCACAAATCTGCCATTTTGTTTTCAGCTGGTGATCAGAAAAATGCTTGGAATTTAAATTTGGGATCCTCTAGCAACACAATTCTTTTTGTATTTACCTAGTCGGACCCCGAAGATGCTAGGCATGTCTTTATTTTGAGGTTAATCACCCTAGAAATATGTTTTTCCAATTTCTGGAAAAAGTAGTGTCGTAGAGTAGTGTCGCACTCACGAAAGTGTCACAAATTTTGCGAAAGCTTTTGGAAATCACGACACTACTTTGCGACACTATGCCCAAAATAACAGGAATTCTTTGCCACCCTGCTGCAAATGAACGGTTTGGTCTTTTGGGCTGAAATTTGGAGGGAAGGCAGCCAACATCTCACAGATTTGCCTTTTGGTAGCTTGGTGACAAAACATTGCATGGATGCAAAGTTACAGTACTCCAAAGGTGACACTTTTTCCCATAGACTAACATTGCGGTGTCTGCTGCATGACAGGAATTCTTTGCCACCCTGCTGAAAAATAATGGTTTGGTCTTTTACACTGAAATTTGGAGGGAAGAAAGCCAACATCCCACAGATGTGCCTTTTGGTGGTTTGGTGAAAAATTTTACAGGGCGGCAAAGTTATGACACTCCGAACTTCTCTTTTTTCCCCATAGGATAACATTATGGCATTCGCTGTGCCTTTCAGGGCCTGTATCTCGGAAACGGTGCGAAATACTGACTTTTTGTCAGGAAAATGATGGGGGGCTAACTGCAAAACTAGCCAGGAAAGTCATAAATCATATGACTTTTACATTTTTTTTATACGTCGTACGGTTCCTGAGATTTACAGAAGAGAGAGTCTTGAAAGAACTCCTAAAACTCAAGGTGGACAAAGCAATGGGGCCTGATGGGATTCACCCCAGAATCCTAAAAGAATTAAGGGAGGACCTAGTGACACCACTGACCACACTTTTTAACAAATCACGGGAGGATGGGGTGGTACCTGAGGACTGGAGGAGGGCAGATGTGATTCCCCTTCACAAAAGTGGGAGCAAGGCAGAAGCAGAGAACTACAGACCTGTAAGTTTGACCTCAGTGGTAGGGAAAATGATGGAATCACTTCTGAAAGAAAGAATTGTTGAGTACCTAGAGGCCAGCAGGCACAGGACCCAAAGCAGCATGGATTTACAGCAGAAGGTCATGTCAAAGCAGAATCTAATAGATTTCTTTGACTGGGTAACCAAAGTAATAGACCAGGGAGGGGCTGTGGATATGGCCTACCTAGACTTTAGCAAGGCATTTGACACAGTCCTGCACAAAGATTAACAATCAAGTTAGCCAGCCTGGGAGTGGGTCCCAGGGTGGTAGCCTGGTTGCAAACTGGCTGCAAAACAGGACACAGAAGGTAATAGTGAGTGGAACACATTTGAAGAAGGGGGTCACTAGTGGAGTACCTCAGGGCTCAGTACTGGATCCAGTCCTCTTTAACATCTTCATAGGTGACATTGCAGAGGGTCTGGAGGGAAAGGTATGCCTCTTTGCAGATGATACAAAGATCTGTAACAGAGTTGATACACAAGGGGGGTAGAAAGGATGAGAAGGGACTTGGCAAGGTTGGAGGAATGGTCAGACATTCGGCAACTTAGATTCAATGCAGAGAATTGCAAGGTAATGCACCTGGAAACAAAAACCGAGGAGAAGAGTACACAATAGCAGGGGAGGTACTAACAACAACAAAAATGGAACGGAACTTGGGGCAGTCATATCAGATGATCTAAAGGTTGGTAAGCAATGTGAGAAGTCAGTAAGGAGAGCCAGGGGGATACTGGGATGCATAGGAAGGGGCATCACAAGTAGAAAAAGGGAAGTGGTTATCCCTCTGTACAGACAGTTGGTGAGACCCCATCTGGAGTACTGTGTGCAGTTTGGAGACCCTCATCACATGAGACATAGACAGGATGGAAGCAGTCCAGAAGAGGGCAACTAAAATGGTGCAGGGTCTGCATCAGAAACCATATGAAGAGAGACTGAGAAGCTTAATATGTATACCCTTGATGAAAGGAGGGACGGGGGACATGATAGAAATGTTCAAATACCTCAAGGGAATCAGCAAAGTCCAGGAGGGTAGCATCTTTCAGAAAAGAGATGGTAAGAACAAGGGACACAATTTAAAGATAGAGGGGATGGCTCAGGGTAATGTGAGGATTTTTTTTCACGGAGAGAGTGGTGGATGCCTGGAACTGCCTTCAGGGGAGGTTGTTGGGGCTAAAACAGTGGGGGAATTCAAACATGCATGGGACAGACACAAGGCAATTGTAGTGGGGGGTGGCAGGAAGTAGGCTGTTGGTTAATTAGAATCTGCAGCTTATCCAGTAGGTAGGGAAATGGGCAGACTGGGTGGGCCAAGTGGTCCTTATCTGCCGTCAAAGTCTATGTTTCTATATAAGCAATTTAGTATTCCAACTCCTAATTTTCTGCTCCGAGACCCATTATTATGCATACATTCTTTGTACTCACTGTCTTTCTCTATGCAGCTTTTGTGGAAAACCAGCCTGTGCGCTTACATTACTGTTACCCTTACTGCTTCTGCTTGCGGTTCCATACCCGTTTCACCTACCGTTCCCGTCTTCGCCACCATGTGCATTACCCGTTGCGTTTTCGTTTGTGTTATTTTTACCATTTGTGTCTACAGTACTGTTTCTCTTTCTGTTTTGCTTTGCGTCACCATGCGCATTACCATTTGTGTTTGCAGGCACCGTGTTACTATGTGACAAACAAGACATCATGTGGCAGGCCCTGTGCTCCCGCCGCCGCATTACATTCACTATTTCTCATTATCATTCTCAAAAAGAAGGGAAATTAGAGGCAAAAAACTCCATTTAATGCATCAGTTAGGGTTGTTCCTCAGTGACCAAAGCGAGGAAATTCGATGTTAGGGTTGAAACCCCTTGCACCCTTCCAGCCCACCCCCCCAACCGACATCGGGGTGCCTATTGGGGTAGTCGGTCCTAACGCTCACCCCATTCTCCTAGTCCATTCCTCCGCTTCTTTCCACATGTGATGGGGTGAGAGGGCCGACGACCCCAGCGCGCACCCCGATGCCGGTTGGGGGGGTGGTCTGGAGGGGTGCAAGGGGGGGTTTCAACCCTAACATCGAATTTCCTCGCTTTTGTCACTGTGGAACAACCCTAACTGATGCATTAAACAGAGTTTCTTGCCTCTAATATATCATTTTTAATCTGCTGTTCGTACATTGTTAGACATGAGAAATTTTATGATAAATTGCCCATTGCTCATAATCTTGCAGAATCTGGTTATGTGTGACCCAAACAATGTTTTGCAGAATTGATTATTTCTAGGGACATGGATATGTTGTTCATCCACACTTATTGGCAGGTTCCTTGCCGCTTTAAATCTTGCCGGAAGGTCTTCAAGCTGGCTCCTCCCACCCACCCGGGTGGTAAAACTCTCGGCTCCGCCCCATGACGCCAGATCTTCCTTACCGCTTGGAAGCTCAGGTTCCCTCCTTAACGCGCTGCGTTTAAGACTGGTTCCTAATTCTTAGATTCGAAATTAAAAGTTTTTGCTAAAAGACTTGGTCTTCTTCTCCTGCTGGCTGCGATGGACCATCGACTCCCGGTTTCGGAGGTGCCCTGCGGGCAGAAGATGTCTAGGATGGATCCGCACTCCACGTGCGTCTACTGCCTGGGCCTTGAGCACGACCCGCAGGCCTGCGACTTGTGCTCTTCCTTTTCGGCCTACGTCCTTGAAGACCGTGCTGCCCGATTACAACTGGGGCGCCCCGAGAAAAGAATTCCACCGGTGAAATCTAAAGAGGCCCGATTGGCGGTGTCCGCGGCGGCGTACTCGGCGGATCAGCTCGAGCAGATGATCGCCCTCGAAGAGGAGGCAGCGCGGGCCGCTTCTACCTCGGCTGCGGCATTTGTCCCGCTCTCTCTCGGTGCCTCGTACTCGGCTTCTTTTAAGGAGCTTTGTCTGACCCTCTTGACCAAAGGTGAGGGTCCAACTACTTCGGGACCCTTTCTGGGTCCAAAAGAGCAGAAGTAAGTCTCCGTCGGCGCTCTTGGGAGCGGAAAGATCCCTTCCCCTTGTCGACAGTCGACTTCGGTCGACCCCTCAGCTTCGGCCACTGGCTTCACGGTGTCCCTGTCAGGCCAGTTGACCAAGACTCCCGTCGACACGGTTGAGATTTTTCTCGACCCGTTAGACGGGTTGTCGGCTGGAGAAGCTGAGAATCCTCTCTCCCCGGTTCCTCCGGTGGGAGTTGAGGATCCCGTCGGCTCGTCTGTGCCTCCAGTTCCGGAGCCTTCGGTGGGATCGTCCGAGCCGAGGGCAGTGCCGATTTCCGACACTTCTCCTCGACTTCCTCGGCCTAGTCGAGACTCTCGGTCTCGGTCTCGGACATCCTCGCGGTCCAACCGATCCCGCCGCCATAGGCGGTCTCGGTCTCGGCACCTCGGCAAGCGGCGCCGCCACTCTTCCTCTTCCTCGGACGAGGGGAGGCTTCGGCGCAAGTTGCGTCAGAGGTACGAGGAACTTATGTGGCAACAGCTCCTTTTGACCGGGAATAAGCCGACCCAGTCGTCTTCCCCGGCCATTAAGTGGCTGTCACCGAGCAGCGAAACAACCCCTCGTAGTCGAGGAGCCTGTTCTCAGGCGGTTGTTCGGCCAATTCCAGCTGCCCCACCGATTCTGGTGGAACCTCGCCTCACAGCCATTAGTTGGGGCTCCACCAAAATTCTCGGTCGGCTTTGGGTTTGCCCATAGGCTGTCTGTCACCCTCACTCCCGATAAACCTCGGCAGGTGGAGGGTGGCTCAGGCCCGAGGCAGCTGTTTGAGGACTCTTCTGAGCCCGATGATGGTTCCTCCTTCTTCTCCAAGTGCATGGACTTGGAGTCCTCGGGAGGGCAGTCAATGGACGATAGCCCTTCGTCCTTCTTAGGGTTGCTTCGACTCATCTCGGAGTCCACCGGGATGAAGCTCGAACCTGTTTCTAAACGGGCCAGGTATCCCCTCACGGAGATTCTGGACCGAGGGGATTCTCCTACGGAGGCCTTTCCGGTGTCCGAAGCCATAGTGGGTCCGGCCTTGGAACTTTGGCAGCGTCCTGCTTCCTGCCCTGCGCCTTCGGCCAGGTTGGCCAGGAAGTATGCGGTCCCTACCGGTTCCCTGTCCGGTTTTTCGGAACACCCCTCGGCCGAGGGGTTGGTTACCGACAGCATTTTCCGGCGTGCGGGAATGCCAGGATGGACAAACCTCCCAACAAGGAATCCAAAAATTGGATTATGCGGGCGAAAAGTCTATGCTGTGTCCTCTCGGCCTCGTCAGGCCAGTTGACCATCCTCATGGCACATTTTCTCACGCCCTGTTGGGCTCCCTGGATGAGGTTGTCCCTCATCTTCCCCCAGATCTGCAGACTACGGTCAGGCAGGTGCGGGACCAGGGCAGGGCAGTGGCTAAACAGCAGCTCCAGACTGCGTTAGACATCGGGGACTCATGTGCCAGGTCTGTGGCGGCCGCAGTGGCCATGCGTCGTCGGGCTTGGCTGAGGATATCCACCTTTACCTCGGATACCCAGCACAAGTTGGTGGATGTTCCCTTTTTGGGGACTGACCTCTTCGGCCCTGGGGTGGAAGGTCACCTGCAGAGGATCGAGAGGTCCAATACTGTGGACTGGGTCTCTTCCGCTCAGAAGGACAAAGGCTGCAAGCCACAACCTAAGCCTTCGTCCTTCTGCGCCCAGCAGCGCTCTGCCCAGCAACGCTAGCCAGCAGGCTCGACCTTAGTATCCCAAGCCCAAGCCGGGCTTCCTCCAACAGGAAGCAGGGAGGAAGGCCCAGGAGGTCCCTCGGCCGGTCCCTCCTCCAAGCCTGCCCAGTGATGGGCTGAGGGGTGTCGCCCCCATCCCTGTCACCTCACCCCTGGTTTCCCTGTGGGGGGACGGCTCAGACACTTCCTTTCCGCCTGGTCCGCTGTTACCACGGACAGGTGGGTACTGGAGGTGGTGGGAAAAGGCCTACCTCTGGAATTTGAGCAGGCCCCGCCCTTCAGAGCTGTCGCACCTCGGGGGGCCTCGGGGTCCGCAGCCTCACTGGCGGCTCGCCGAGCCGACATCACTCTGCTCCTCCAAAAGGAGGTGATCACGGAGGTGGATGACCCCCCTTCAAACCCGGGGTTTGTGTCCAGGTATTTCCTGGTTCCGAAGCGGACGGGGCTGGCCCATTCTCGACTCCACACGACCTGAACAAGTTCCTAAGGTCTCGAACTTCAGGATGGTCACTCATGCAGATAATACCATCTCTGGAACACGGCGTGTGGTTCTGCTCTCTGGACCTACAGGGCGCATTCTTTCACATCCCTATCCATCCGTCACATGGAGATTCCTCCTCTTCGAGCGGAGGGATCCCTCTTGATTCCGAGCCATGCCCTTCGGCTATCTCCAGCTCCCAGGGTCTTCACCAAATGCATGGCAGTGGTGACAGCATTCCCTCTTGGCCCGAGGTCGGGTGTACCCTTACCTGGACGATTGGCTGATAGCAGCCTCCTCCAGGCAGGAGGTGGAGCGGTCAGAGATCTGGCCCCTCCAGGTTTGCTCTCGGAGTTGGCCTTCTCATCAACGAGGCCAAGTTGGAAGTCGAGCGAAGCAGGTGATCCTGTTCAGCTCGGGCAGCTCGACTCTCTTCGAGCCAGAGCCACGGCTCCCGTGGACAGGGCCGAGTCTTACCTCCTTTGCCCAATCATTTCTGGTTGGGCAATGCGCCCTGCCGGGACTTCCTGTGCCTTCTGGGTTCATGGCGGCCTGTACAAGCGTGGTCCGTTGGGCCCGCTGGCATCACTGCGCCTTCAGTCAGGGACACAGCCCAGCCCAGTAGTCACAGCGCTGCGATCCTTTGGACCAGCTAGTGATAGTGACCCAGGAGATGTGGCAGCTCTCCAGTGGTGGACCGTTCCATTCCATCTGCAGGAGGGCATCCGTTTGTCGCCCGAGCCGACGGTCTCTCTATCGACCGATGCCTCTCTGATGGGTTGGGGTGCCCATCTGGGGGAACACCGAGTGCACGGCCTCTGGTCCCAGCGGAAGTCCCGATGCCACATCAACCTGCTGGAGCTCCTAGCGGTCCGCCTAGCTCTCACCGCCTTTGCTCCATTTCTCCGGGGTCAAGTGGTCCGAGTCCAGATGGACAATACCACAACCATGTGCTACCTGAACTGCCAGGGCGGGACGCGCTCCATGCTTCTGTGCAAGGAAGCTCTCTGCATTTGGTCACTCGTGCGCAGCCTGGAGGTGGATCTCCTAGCCATTCATGTGGCAGGAGCCTCCAACACCCTGGCCGATGCCCTGAGCCGGATAGGGGCTGCATCTCACAAGTGGTCTCTCCTGCCGGAGGTAGTACAAGATCTGTTCTCCCACTGGGGCACACCTCAGGTGGACCTGTTTGCCTCAGGAGAACGCAAAGCTGAGACTGTTTCATGCCCTCCCCCCTCAGCAGGGCTCGCTGCAGGGGGATGCCTTCTCGAGGCTGTGGACCCCGAGCCTCTTCTGCGCCTTTCCCCCATTTCCCTTGATTCACAAGGTGCTTCTCAAAGCAAGGAGGGACAAGGCGCAGGTGATCCTAATAGCCCCAGACTGGCCCCGCTAGTTCTGGTACCCAGATCTCCTCAGCCTCAGCTCCAGGCTCCCGAGGCAGCTTCCAGCTCACCTGGACCTGCTCTCAGTCAATCAGGGGAAGGTGTTCCATCCGGACCTTCAATCCCTGCACCTGGGCCTGGTTCCTGGGGCTAGAGTTCAGGCCTTGGGTCTTTCCGCCGAGGTCCTCAATGTTGTTGAGGCGTCCGTGAGGAGTCGACCAGAAAATGCTACGCCTTCAAATGGAAGAGATTCTCCATTTGGTGTCAGGGCAAGGGCTTGGACCCTTCCTCCTGTTCTGTGGCAAGCATTTTGGACTATTTATGGTCCCTTTCTAGTCAAGGGCTTAGGTCGACGACCCTAAAGGTGCACCTGGCAGCCATCTCTGCTTACTGGGCTCGGGCCGGGAAGCAGTCGGTGGCGCAGGAAAAGGTGGTCGGGCGCTTTTTCAAAGGCCTTGATCACATTTCCCCTCCGGTGCGAGAACCTCCACCTCCGTGGGATTTACTGCTGGTACTGGCAAAGCTCATGGGCAAGCCATTCGAACCAATGCACAGGTGTGATCTCTCTCACCTGTTGTGGAAGACCGCCTTCTTGGTGGCTATCACGTCAGCCAGAAGGATGGGAGAGCTCCAGGCGCTTTGCAAAGAGGGACAAGGTTGTCCTGCACCCCAACCCGAAATTCCTTCCGAAGGTGGTGTCGGAGTTTCACCTTAACCAGGTGCTGACTCTGCCGGTGTTCTACCCCAATCACACCTCGGAGGCCGAATATAGGCTCCATACTCTGGACCCTAGAAGGGCGCTCGCTTATTATAAGGAGCGCACGGCTGAAATTCGGGGAGAGGTTCGCCAGCTGTTTGTCACCTACGCCTGAAGCCGCATCTGGCAGACCTGCAGCCAAGCGGATGATAGGCAGGTGGGTCACCTCCTGCATAGATCGCTGCTATAAGTTGGTGGGCATGGAGCCTCCCAGAGGGATACCAGCTCATTCTACCCGTCATACTGCTGCATCGGTGGCTGCTTCCAGGGACATCCCTATCCAGGAAATCTGCAGGGCTGCTACCTGGAAGTCAGCACACACCTTCATTACCACATCGACCTTGAGTCATGCCGGGATGCTGGTTTTGGGGCCTCGGTTCTCCAGTCTTTATTCCCTAAGTAGGGGGTGTGTGCCTTGCCTCCCTCCTCCCGGAGAACTGCTAGGAGTCTGCCAATAAGTGTGGATGAACAACATATCCATGTCCCTAAGTACAGCTTACTCACCTGTAACAGGAGTTCTAGGAATGGTATGTTGTTCATCCACATTCAACCGACCCGGCTTCGACGCACAACCTGAGCTTCCAGCGGGCCAGATCTGGCGTCATGGGGCGGAGCCGAGAGTTTTACCTCCCGGGTGGGTGGGAGGAGCCAGCTTGAAGACCTTCCGGCAAGATTTAAAGTGGCAAGGAACCTGCCAGTAAGTGTGGATGAACAACATATACCATTCCTAGAACTCCTGTTACAGGTGAGTAACCTGTATTTTGGGAAGGGGGGCTAGTTTGTCACAGCTGACAATGCCCATGGTTACTGTTGGCTAAAGATCTCGTATATTAATTTAATTGATCTGCCAAAGGCAAAAAGTCATGTCAAACCATATAGCCCACAGTAATTTCCTAAAAATCAGGACAGTAACAGTATCCAATAATAAGGCCATTTGATGCTCCGTGTTTCTATCCCACAGAGAGTAAAGTTCCACAGCTGATTACTGTATGGTAGCCATTTGATCAAAATAATGGGTTGGCATTTCATTTTAAAATGAAAGTCTTTGGACAAATAATGCCTGTTTTCATAGGCAACCACGGTCATAGTGAAGCTACAGAGAGACAGGAACATGTCAACTTAAAGTAAACAGTAATACAAATTACAAGGAATCATTTCATAAATATAAATCTTCGGGGGTATCTCAGTCAGCGGTTAACACTGTAGGAACCTTCGCTGTCGGAGACAGGGAATCCACACGGAAGATTTCCAGCAGTACAAATGGGGTCGCCCTCGCTGTCGACGTCCACTGACATCAGCAGCCCTATATAGGTGTGAGTGGTCCTATCCCTCCTCAGTTCTTTCCTGCCATCAACTTGCAAGCACAGTCTCTTTGGAAGATCCGTCACAGTGTTTGTTCCTTTTTCGGCCCACGGCCATTTTTTTCCTTCAGTTTCTCTGCGGAATGTCTTTTAGAAATTTTTCCCTTTTACGTTTATGTCGAGAGTTAATCTGTCCTATTCTTCTCTTTCCCGGCGCTGCCGCTGTAGGAAGAAGATTGCCTCAACAGATGAACACTCCATTTGAGTCTGCTGTCTTGGGCCAAACAGTGAAGTCTCCGACAGTGAGCTCTGCCAGAAATTCAATCAAACAACCCTTGGGCAATGCAAGAAGGCTCTCAAGAAATTTCTGATGGAATAGCAGGTAGCCAACTCCAGGAAGGGGTCCTCCGAGGCCCCTGCTACTTTGTTGCCCACTGGGTCCACATGCTCTCAGGCCTCCGGGCCCTGGCCACTTTGTTGCCCACTGGGTCCACATGCTCTCAGGCCTCCAAGGCCTGAGACAAGTCCTCAGGGAAAAGTCACAAAAAAGACCAGGATCATGACCGCTTCCCCTGGCGGCCATCCCATTGCCTGTCAGCCTCTCCTTCGGGGAGCTCTTTGTCGATGGCAGCCGCCCCGATGAAGAGATCAGCTGTCCAGGTCTTTATTCCTACCAGACCCATACCGACAGCTTCTCTGCCCGAATCTCGGGGTTCCCAGTTGTCGACCTCTGGGTCGTAGGCCTCTTCTCCATCGAAGATTGGCTCGTTGTTGACAGCCAACCCGTCATTGCCTGCCATTTCCTCTCCTAGGGCTACAGGCTTGTCAGGCTCTCAGGTTGGCGGGTCGCAGGCGTCTGTGCCATCGAACCTCCCCTCCGTCAACGACCATGGACCTGAACAAAGTCTTGATTAAATTTACCAGTGTTCTGTTCAAGCAGTTTATCGCCTTCAGTAGGCCGTCGTCGACAGTAGCTTAGTCATCAGTGCCCATTCGTCATCCAAGGGAACCTCCCCGCGGGACTCTTGACGACTCTTCCCATGCCAGATCCAGATGAGGAGGTCGACGTTGAGGAGGAGTATCATCCTGATCTCATCCTCCCTGATGACACTGAGGATGAAGAGGAGGAAATCCTCCTTTCTGACAAGTCCACTGCCTCTTCTGTTAGTGAGGACTTTAAGCATACTCTGAGGTAGAGACCCGTGAAATTCTTTTTATTTTTTATAATTTTTCTTTCTATTTTTCTGGAATTTCTTATTTCTTTTTATTCATTGAAAATTTAGTTTTACTTCTTATGACATTTACATTCATAAACTACCTCAACATGACCTTATACACAATATATATGTAGTAATATATACTATATTGTAAGCAGCATTATGCTATGGTCTTGAAAGGTTTTGTGAATGAAACAATTCCATTGTCACTTCCTTGTGGAGTATCTCTGCGGTAACAACGGAGCCTAAACAACTGCTGCAAACATTTTAGCTTTTGCCCCCCAAAAAGCAATTATTTCATTTTATTCATGTGTTTACTTTCGTTTTTTTTTTTTATATGTTGAATTTTTTATTTCTTTTTATACCTTGAATTGCTTATGTCTTGTTATACCTTGAATTTCTTATTTCCTTTTATACCTTGAATTTCTTGTTATTTCTTATTTAAGAAAAACATGGGTCTCTACTCCGAGGTCGTCTCCTAAGGATGCTACTTTCTATAATGTCATGAAACAGTTGTCTTCCACTGTGGGCTTCCAGACTGAGGAGGAGGAGGAGGAGGATGTCACCAGGAAAGACGTGGTGGACTTCCTGGAGGTTCCTGAATCTTCCATCTATGATCATTCCTCCTATGCTGTCAGCCCTGAAGAATTTTACTGTGGCAGCCTGGCACAGGCCAGACATGGTGCCAGCTATGCCACGCAGGGCAGACAGATTGTATAATGCCCCCAGGGCCTTGCTTACTTTGTGGCCCAGACTGAAACTGACTTGGTTGTCATTAAGGCAGTCCATGACAGGTCTAAGGCACCCAAGCACCTTTGCTCCCTTCCCCCAGACAAGGAATCCCGCAGGACAGGCCTCTGGGGTAAGAAAGTTTACACCTCCTTTGCCTTAGGCCTGAGGATGGTAAACTGTCTTTCACATATCGTCAAGTTCCAAAATGCCAACTGGAGGAAGGGCAAGGTGGCTGCCCAAGCCGTCCCTAATGGCACCCAGAAGCAGGAATTGCTACAGTGTCTGCAAACTGCAGAGGATGTCAGCGGACACCTTCTTTGGGCCCTCTGTGATTTAGCTGATATGGTGGCCAGAGCTGCTGCCACAGGCATTTGCCTTCGTAGGCATTCATGTCTAAGGGTCTCTGGCTTTGCAGCTGATGTGCAGCATAAGATACTCAGTGGCACCGGGCTCTTTGGTTCTGATGTCCAGGATCTCATTAATGATCTGAAGGCCTCTGGCACGGCACTTAAGTCAGTCCACTCCCTCTACCACACTCAACCCCGTGGTAGGGGATGCTTTATTTTTCGTAGACAGACCAATATACCAGGCTCTGGCACCTCACACGTAGGGGAGGCACAGAGCCCAGTCTTCTTTGCCTGCCCCCTGTAACTCTGGAGTGGTGGCCAAGCATCCCAGAAATGACAGACCAGCTTCAACAGCTGGTCCTACCTTAGCTTGACTACTTGCCAGACCCTCACCCCCACCCCCCCACCCCTGGCCCAGACCCTGGATTTGGTGGTCGGAAGTCAGTTCTCCCTCCACCTGAATCAGTGGAGAACCTTAACTTCAGATGCATGGATCCTAAGATTATAGAGCAGTGATACGCTGGAGCTCATTAAACAACTTCCATATACACCTCCTCCACCTATCCCTGGCCCACTTGTCTATTCTCCGGGAGGAAGTGCAGTCTCTTCTGCACAAGCAGGCAATCGAGTTGGTGCCAAAGCATCAAAGAAATCGGGGGGGTGTTACTCAATTCTTCCTGGTCCCCAAAAAGACTGGAGATCTGAGGCCCATTTTGGATCTCAAGGACCTTAGTCTCTTTGTCCAGTACAAAAAGTTCCAGATTGTGACTTTGCCAGGCCTGTTCCCCCTCCTCAAGACCAGGGACTGGCTCTGTTCACTGGACATGCAGGACACTTACCTGCACATTGCGGTTTTCTCTCTTCACAGGAGGTTTCTTCACTTCAGCTTTCAGGGTGAGCATTACCAATTCAAGGTGCTGTCCTTTTGCTTATCTTTGGCACCACGTGTCTTTACCAAATGCTTAACAGCGGTTGCAGCAGCTCTCAGAAGAGAGGGACTGTACGTCTTCCCTTACCTGGACGATTGGCTTCTCAAGGCTCTGTCCAGGGACCAGCTATGGCTGATTCTGGAGTACACTTTCCAGCTTTTCCACTCTTCGGGCATAACAGTCAACCTGCCCAAATCTGTTCTAGTACCTTTACAAAAGCTGCAATACATTGGGGCAATACTGAGCTCCAAGCAGGGGAAGGCCTTCTTAACCCAGAACAGGGCAGAATTCTTTACAGCTCAGGCTCAGGAAGTAGCTCAGAGTCGGTACATTCCTGCCAGGCTGTATCTCAGTCTCTTGGGTCTAATGGCTGAGACCATCCCCACCATTCCACTGGCCAAGCTTCACATGCGCATCCCTCAGTGGACCCTCAGAGTGCAGTGGGACCAGGGCACGGACGAGCTGGACCAGCCAGTCCTTGTCTCCTTCCCAGTCCGCAGAGTTTTACAGTGGTGGATGGACTCTTCGAATCTTCTTCAGGGAGTCCCTTTCCAGGTCTTCTCTTCCCAACAGATCCTCACCACAGATGCGTTGGGTCTGGGCTGGGGAGCCCTCCTGGATCCCTTTCAAACTCAAGTCTCCTGGTCCCAGTGGGAAGCCATCCTGCATATTAGTGTCCTGGAGATGAGAGCAGTGCTCTATGCCATGCAGGCATTTCAGGACCACCTTGCTCCAGGCCAACTGCTGGTGCAGTCGGACAGTCTGAGTGTAGTCTACTACATCAACAAGCAGGGCAGAACTCACTCATACCCCCTTTGCAGGGAGGCCATGCAAGTGTGGTACTGGGCACTTGAACACAGTCTGGCACACTCTGCACTCCATGTCCCAGGTGTTCTTAACACCCTGGCAGACAATCTCAGCAGGACTCAGTCCAGCATGGATGAATGCAAGCTTCTCTCATCCGTAGCAGATCTGTTTGACAGATGGAGTCACCTAGAGTTGGACCTTTTTGTGTCCCCACTCAATGCAAAACTGCCTAATTTTTGCTCGCTAGATCCAAGGCCTGGAGTTTTCTGTCGAGACACGTTGTCCCTCTCTTGGAACGTGAGATTTTTGTATGCATTCCCTCTGTTTCCTCTAATACTGAAGGTGCTAATTAAGCTGCAAATGGAGGGGGCCAGCATGATTCTAGTAGCTCCATTCTGGCTTTGCCAGACATGGTTATCTCTACTTCAGCAGCTGGCAGAGGAACCTCCAGTCCCTCTGCCCCTTTGCAGGAATCTGCTGACCCAGGATCGGGGAACCTTGATCCATCCCAACCTCAGGTCCTTCCATCTGCATGTGTGGCTCCTGAGGATGTAGCCATCGCCAGGTTCAGGGTCTCTAACAGGGTGACGGATGTCCTGGTGGCCACCCTCAAGCCTTCCACATGTGCCTCTTAATGCCACAAAGTGGAAATGGTTTGCCATCTGAGCTGCCAAGCATTCCCTAGACCCTTTCACCTGTCCTGTGAAGTATATCCTGGACTACCTGATTTCTTTGTGTGACTCATGCCTCCAGTATTCCTCCCTCAAGGTCCACCTTTTGGCTATTTCTGCCTTCTATGAGCCCATGAGTGACCGCACTATAGCTCAGCTGGATGTCTCCCATACATTTGTCAGGGGCAACCTGCATCTGATACCCCCAATCTGTTCCCCTGTCCCAGCTTAGACTTAAATTTTATTTTGGAAAAGTTGACTGTCTCCTTTTGAGCCAGTTGCAACTTGTGATTTGCACTACGTCTCTTGGAAAGTGCTATTTTTAGTTGCCATTACTTCTGCTCAAATAATTTCAGAGCTTCAGGCCCTCTGATGTGAGGAGCCTTATTTGATTTTTCACAAAGACAGGATATCTTTGCGCACAAGTCCTAAGTTTTTACCTAAGCTGGTTTCTGAGTTCACACTTAATCAGTCAATCCACCTTTATGTTTATATCCTGAGCGTGCCAATCCAGGGGAAGCACTGCTCCATACGCTAGATGTGCGCAGAACTTTGAAGTATTATCTACTTTAGACCAAAGACTCCAGAAGGTCTAAGCAGGTGTTTTGTTTCTTTCACCCCAGGCAGAGAGGGCGCTTCAGTTTCAAAGCATTGTTTAGCCAAATGGTTGGCAAATTGCATTGTGTTCTGCTACAATAAGTATGGCAAAGAACTGCCTGAAGCTATCAAAGCTCATTCCACAAGAGGCGTGACTACCTTTGTGGCTTGTTTCTGAGGGGTCTCAGCCGCTGACATCTGTATAGCTGCCACCTAGAGTAGAGTCCACACGTTCACCAAGCATTAGTCTGGACATTGCTTCAAGATCCCATGCAGGATTTGGCAGGGCTATGCTTGCTACAAGGACTCCTGTCTTAAGTTTATGGAGATCCAGCCTCTGAGACTGTCTGTTTTCACTTATCACTCATTCCTATGGTGTAACCTGATGACGGAGATACCCCAGAAGAAGATAGAACAGTTACGCAAGAACTTACCATAACAGTAGCTCTTTAAGGGGGTTCAGTCATCAGGTAAGATTTCCCTTCCACCGTCCCCCTTCTTGGGTCTCCTGTTCAGGACCTGTCTATCTGCTGTATTCCATCCTTTTCTAACTAGAGCCCTGGTACCTCTCTTTCCTCGGTTCCCTTGTCTGTTAGCTTTGCTCCCTTCATCTCCGGAGGGGAAAAAACTAAGGAGAGAGTGGGGCCGCCCATGCCTATATAGGGTTGCTGACGTCGACAGCGTAGGTGGCCTCAGTTGTACTGCTGAAAATCTTCCATATGGATTCCCCATCTCCGACAGCGAAGGTGCCAGCGGTGTAACCTGATGACTGAGATTCCCTCTAAAATCTATTGTTACGGTAAATTCTTACGCAACTGTTCTTTATTTAGAAGGTTCTAACAGCACGCGTGTTGGAGAATGGTCTTCAGATGTGTTCTTTTAATGATAGGTTAACACTGTACATATTTTCCAACACGAAGTATCTATTGTTTTATTCACAAGAGAGAAGACTTAAGTTCACACTAATGAATATTCATAAGCATGAGCACAAAATTGCTGTGGTTTTAACAAAGTGCTGCCCCATTTGAAGCCTTTGTGATAAGGCGCTACTACGTAGGGGTACTCTGCCGTTTTTTGATGGAAGCACTTTAATAAATTCACTCTAAGACTTGGCAGTGGCATGTGTGCCCTCATGTTTTAGTTTACACCATATTTTGTGCTGCAGCCTTTGTAGGTAGCACCGTCGGCCATGCTGGTGTGCACTTTTTTTTTTTGTTTTATCTGTCCTCCAGCAGCTCACCTCTCACCTCTGGGCATCTTCCACAATGCATCATCAGCAAAGAGACCTTGCTTCTGTGACACCTCTAGGGCCGGCACCTTCTTTAAGAGGGTTCCGTGCCATCATACCCCGAAAGGGTGGTAGTTCCTCCTGAACAGAGAGTGCACAAGGCCTCACATATCCAACCATGACCTCTTTCACTGTAGTACAAGCACTTTGATGTTTCAGAAGCGTCGTGCACAGTCAGTCGTCCACTGGACCAGTGAATCATACGTAATACTGTCTGGTAGAAAACCACCTAATTAGTAAAAGAAAAAAAATTTAAATGCTTTAGAAATAAAAGGAAATGGCCGGCCCGGTGGTGCTGAGGGCTGAGGCGCTGGACGCCTTGCCTCGCTGCACACCGGCAACCCGGATTCGGGAACAAGCCCGGGGGGGTGTGGGGCGGAGCTGGATTGAGCTGCTGACAGGCAAGCTCTCCAGGGAGGTGATGCGGCATCCCTCAGCCAATGGTGACCCCTAGTGGAGGCTAGGAGTGGCACGTGCCTTGAGGGGCCAGGCGCTAGGCCATAGGGTGGAGGAAAGGAGTCGTAACTGGGGCTGTGGCGCCTCACACGCTCCTACTCCTGGGGCTCCTGACTGAAAACTGGAGTAGAAAATGCCGGCAGCAAGCAGGATGATGACCAACTCCGCAGACTCCGCTCCGGGTCAGGTACAAGGTAGCGCCCGGCTATTCTGGGTGATGGGACTTGGGGGGTCGGTCAGATGGGGGCTGCTGACGGAGGAGCACAAATAGACAAAAAAAGGAAATAACTGGCAACTTTTAAATATTAATAGCATTTCTAGGTGCGTGGATATGATTCACTGTCCACACTCTGGCAGTTCCACTGGAACAGTCTGATCATCCATACATCTTTAAGGTAAGCTTCTCCCTCCACCCAGGTGGCATATACCCTCACTCAGCCCCGTGACGTCGGATCTCTCTCTTTTCACTGGAAGAACAAGTCATCTCCTGTGCAGCTTCCGCTTAGGATTTAGTGTAACATCTGTGAACTTGACTTCAAGTTTCCTAAGCTTATTTCCTTTGACTCCCCTCGTGGACTTTCAATGAAGCAGAAGAGTTCAGCCACTAACCCGTACAAAATGTGTGAACTGCCTGGGTGGGCAGCACGATGTGGCTAGGTGCGGTCTTCGTCCTCAGCATGCATTCTGAGTTCCTCGAGGACAGGAAGCTCCAGCTCTCACTGGATCCACTTTGGAATGACATCTGAGGGAGCTCCCTAAGGACCACAAGAAGGCCTCAGCTGCGGCCAGGTCTGCCCAGCAACTTGTAGCCCTTGAGGTGGAAGTGGTTGCTGCTACAGTGGGTACTTCCTCGGTCTCAGTGCTGTTCAGTGGGACCAGTGTCAGAGGGTCACTCACCGGAAGCTTCAGGGACATATGTTTGACCCTCCAGACCCTGTGAGAGAGCTCTGCCCACTGTGGCACTAAACTGCTAGTGCCAGTCGTGGGACCGGTAGAGATCGTGGTCCTCATGATCTCTCGACTTGTCTAGCTGCTTCATGACAGGGAGGTTGGGCAGGTCAAAGGCTCTTTGGTTCCCCTGTTAAGCCAGTTGACTTCGACTCCATTTGAGCAGTCTGTGGAAGTTTTTCTTGAACCTGTCAATCAATTGTCAGACAAGGTTGAGGATTCGATCTCGCAGACCCAGGTGCTTCCCATCCTCACTCAGGATAACATGGTCTGGTCAGTGTCCCTGTCTGGTCCTTAGCTGGAGCCATCTTCTCTGGCAGGAGAGCCTTCCACACTCTTGCTGCCTAATTTGGGCAGGCACATGATATACCACACTCAGCTGGAAGGCTCCCCTAATTGTCTAATGTCTAATTGAGGTCACTGTTGAGATCTCGGTTGAGGCATTCCCACTCTTGATTCCACTTAACCAAGAGGCATCGCCATCAGTGCTCCTCGACCTCCTCATCCTCAAGTGAGGAGAGGCACCATTACAAACTACTCCGGTGCTGTGAGGAGCTCATCTAGCAACAGTGGGCCATCGCAGGTAGGTTAGGGCTCTACCTCGTGGACCTCTGTGCCCGTGGCAGCTGACAGTTGTGCCCACACCAGTCCATGCTTCACAGGCGCTTCCCGCAACTGCTTCTCCACCTCTAAGAGTGTGCTACAATCACCACAGCTGAAGGTCAGTGCTCCAACCAAGGACTCATGTTCAGCCACCAGTTTGCCAGGCCGATTTTCAGTGCAGATCATCCTGTGGGAGGACACCTGGGTGGTCTGTGGTAAGCAACGATTGACGGCCATTCTCTAGGATTCCTCAGATAACTCAGACCACAAGACCATGGACTCCTCTGGGACTCGTCTCCATGACCTGGGTTTGGTCATGGAACTGCCCACGAAGCATGGCCCGGTGTCCTTTGGGGCACATCTCTGCCTAATCTCAGAGTTCATGTTAGTCCCACTAGAACCAGTCCAAAAAAGGTCTAAGTATCCTTTTATGGACTGCAAATCCTGACACCAGGGGCACATGGACAAGCCTCCACACACGGAGTCCTGTAAGATTGACCAGGCCGCTAAAAAGATGTACTGCAGCCTCCTTGCATCTCCATCCAGCTAGTTATTCCATGATGATTGCCAGCTTCGGTCACTCCCTGTTGGTAGCCTTTGATACAATCCTCCCTCACTTCTCTGCTGATCAGCAATTGGTGGTGGCGATCATCAGAGTCCAGGGTCAATTTGTTGGTTAAACATTCTCTCCAGATGGCCCTGGACATTGGCGATTCATGTGTCAGTGCTATGGCAGCGGCCATCTCCATGCATTGCAGGGTCTGGTTGCATCTGTCCACCTTCACAGCAGACCCCCAGCACAAGCTGGCTGGTGTCCCCTTCTTTGGCACTGACCTATTTGGCTCTGGAGTAGAAGGACAACTTCACCCGTATTGAGGACCCAGTGCCACCCTGGAGTCTATGGCATCATCTCAGAAGGACACAAAAAGTTGCGTAAGAAATAGGCTTTCCAGTATTGGTCCTTTCAGTCACAGCCTCCTCGGCAGCAGCCCCTGTAGAGGCAGTACCAGTCTTGGTGCCAAAGCCCAAGTTCAGAAGCTGTGGTCCTAAAAAAAGGAGGAGCGGGGGTAGTGGTGCCCCTCTGGCCACCAGTGCCCCTACCACAACTGCCCAGTGACGGGTTGGGGGGGTCATCCCTCCACCTGTCTTGTCTCTGTCTGTACTCCCCGTCAGAGGTCTGCTACATCACTTCTTGCCATGGTTGTCCGCTATCACAATGGACAAGTGGGTGTTGGATGTAGTCGGCAGAGGGTTGCCTCTGGACTTCAAAGTTGTCCCTCCTTGCTTCTGCCATGTACCTTGGGAGTCCTGGGTGTGACAGGACATACTGTCTGCCCATCAGGAGACATTGCTTAACTCCTTGCCAAAGGGACACTAGCTCGTGTCCCAGATGCCCTGGCCAGTTAGGGTTACGTGTCCGGGTACTTCCTGGTTCCAAAATGGACAGAGGGCTGGTGCCACATACTGGATCTGCATGATCTGAACCAGTTCATGAGAAAACGCAAGAGCTTCCAGGAATCTGTCTTCACCATTGATTCACACTAATGGGTCTTAACCAGAGGTGATAGGACTCTGCAGGAGCCAGAACATTTGAGTAGGGCTGGTGCTGAGGCAAGTTGCATGCATGCATGTCACGGCAAGAGTAGCTCACGGCACCAGGCTTACCTTGGCACCAGTCTTCAACTGTCTTAGTTTTGTTTTTCCCTGCCAAGTGCACATCAGTGAAGACATTGCTTGCCTTCCGGGAGTCAGAACTTCATGTCTCTACAACAGCAGCATTCAGTTCTTCTCAGTTTTACTGTGTAAAGCTAGAGTTTGTTATTTTTATGTCAGCTTAGTGATTTTACAGAAAATTATTTCTGTCAGTTTTTCTCTCAGCCCTACTGAGTTTATGGACAACAGCCTTGGAGGATGACCATAGAGAGCCTTTCAGGCAGGCTGCTCTGGCAGCGGGGCCGTGTTCAGTCCACTTTCCCCATCGGGGGAAGTGTTCTGAGCATGGGCAGTCCTTTACTCTCGGGACTGGGGTCCCCCTCTTTCCCCCGTCTGTGAATGGGGACCTCGGTGGGCAGTTCCAGTCTTGGGCAGCTCCTTGGAGCAGTGGGTTCAGCATCAGGCTTGTATGTGTTTGCCAGCTGATATGGTACCTGGCCCTTCAGTGTCAGTGGAACTGAAGCTGCAGGCAGGGCCCTGAAAATGGGTAGAGCATTAGGCGCCAGTAACAGCCTTCATCCCTTGCCGTTGACCATGCCACTTTCTGTTTGACTGACACCCCAACCCTCCCACCTTGTGTCACTTGGCAGGATCAGATGGGTACCATTGCCAGTTACTTTGCTGTCAGTTGGATTGTTGCTGCTGGGTCTGGTTTCAGTGCTGGGTTTGGACCCTTTTGGGGCCTGGCCTGGTGATTGTTCTGGTGCCAGTTTCGGTGCCAGGAGTTCCCAACACCACCCTTGGTGCCGGGATCTCCTAGTGCCGGATTCAGTTTCTGTTTTGGCACCGCCTTTGGCATGGGCCCCTCATCCTTTTGGCAGATGTTGTCAGTGTTTTGCCAGGGCCATGTGTATGGATTATATGGCCTGCGATCCACCCATTATCTATGCCCAACCCTCCGGGGAGGATGTGGAGGGGAATGAGTCTGATCCTGACCTCATCTTCTCTGAGGGCATCAACAATAACTTTCTTAGACTGGACTCTTGAGACGCAGACCATGTCGGTCAGTTTAGTTCCTCCTGTTCTGCCTGCTTTTAAGACGCTGTCTGATGTGGTCTGGAGTAGTCATGCTTCATTTCCATCAGTTTGCAGATTTAAAAACAAATGCACAGCCCCTAGCTGGTACAGTGTATGTTTCTCAACCTTAGCTTAGCTAATGCCTTCGTTATTCTCTTTGCGAATGACCAGTCCATTCTTCCCAGGAGGTCACTGCCTACCCTCTTACGAGGACTCTCGCAAGGTGGACACTATGGGAAATGGGCCTGTGCCATAGCTACCCTAGGCATATGAATTTCTAGCTCCAATGGCATTTTTCCTTTTATGACTATCCCCCATTGAGGCTCGCTTATGTACTTAACAGACTAAAATAGGATTCTCTTGACTGTGATATATGGAATTTAGTGCAACAGTCGTCATCTTTAAGCCACTTGGGTGCCTTTGCTTCTGCTTCCTGCTAGGCATTTTCATCAGAAGGCATCTCTGGCATGGACTGCTGGTTTGTTCGCAGAGGGAATGTACCCCTTCCTTGACCTCTGAAATTTCAGTTTCTGGAACTGAAAAATGTACCATTTTTTTCCAGGATTGGTTAGCTCCCTGGATATGCAGGATGCAAGCCAGCACTTTTTGGTATATCCCAGCTGCCTTAGATTCATCTGATTCTTTGTGCTGGGACAGATTACCAGTTCAGAGCCCTACACTTTGGGTTCTTGGTGTCTCAGGTCCTTGCAAAGTGCTTTGCAGTACTCGTAGTGCACCTGAGAAAATTAGGACTCCAGGTTTGCCCTTACTGGGATGATTGGCAGATAGCCAGTCCATCCAGGCATAAAACGGAACAAGCAGTGGCCGCAGCCTCCCAGTTTCTTACCTCCATGGGGGTTCTGCTGAATCTATAAGTCTCAGCTCCAACCCTCACAGCAGCTGCTGCTCATAGGACTTCCCCTGGATATGACCAAGGCCCAAGTCTTCCTTCCAGAGAGCAGAATGCAGATGATCCTGCAGATGATATGCTACATTACAGAGCACAAATCCATTTAAGCCCTCTCCATGCAGCACATGCCGAGTCTGATAGCCTTCTCAGTGTTCACAGTGCCCCTGACATAGTTAGTTTAGAAGGTGTCTGAAATACTTTTGGCTGCCTATAAACCTATCACTAGGAGGTCTTACACAGGCAAACTGGAAAACTTTTTCCATCCGGTGCTCCAGTACCCGCATGGAGCCATTTAGTTGCCCACCTGACAAGGTTCTGGAGTACTTGCTGGACCTTTCTAATGCTGGTCTACAGTGTTCCGTGGTTAAGGTCCACTTGTGTGCTATTTTTGCATACCACAAACCTGTTGGTACCCTCTGTCTGGCACAGCTTTGAGTGTTGAAGAGGTTCCTTAAGGGCATCTTACACTGAAGGTCTCCCATCTGGAAGCCGGTGACTGCCTGGAATGTGAACCTTGCACTAAAATTCAATGCAGAAAAGTGTAAGGTGTTGCATCTGGGTAAGAGGAGTCCTAGAACAGAGTACTGGCTCAATGGAGTCACGCGCAGTGCATCCGAGGAAGAAAGGGACTAGGTGTCATCATTTGTGACACACTTAAACAGTCAAGCCAATGCAACAAAGCCTACAGCAAGGCAAATAGAATGTCGGGGTACATACGGAAAGGATTCAACAGTAGGAGCAGGGATGTGATCCTCCCACTCTGCAGGTCCCTGGCGAAGCCCCACCTGGAGTACTGCATCCAGTTTTGGGATCTGCACCTGAAAAAAAGACCGGGATAGACTGGAGACTGTTCTGAGAACAGCTACCAAGATGATACAGGGTCTCCATGATCTCTCATACAAGGAACACGTAAAACAACTAAACTTGTCCTCTTTGGAAACGGGGGGGGGGGGGATATGACTGAGACCTTCAAGTTCTCGAGAGGCATTAATTGGGTGGCATACACAGAACTATTCCAAAGGACCACCAGCCCAGCCACCAGGGGGCACGAATGGAAGCTACGGGGAGGTAGATTCAGAAAAGATCTAAGAAAGCATTTTTTCATGGAAAGGGTGGTGGGACCCTGAAACCGTCTGCAGGTAGAAGTGGCAGGCGCAAAGACCGCGGCAGTTCTCAAAAGGGTGGGACAGGGCAAGGGCTACAGGGGGAAATGCAAAAGTAAGGAAAGGCAAAACTCAGTAGGGAGGTTAGGACCCAGGGGCTTATAAGATGTTTGTGGAACCCTCAGGCAGACTCGATGGACCCACGGCGCTTTCTGCCATCACTTTTTCTGTTGTCTGTGCTGGATATGCTCACCTGCAAGCATTTTGAGCCCCTTGCAAAATGCGAGTTGAGATTTTTAACTGGAATTAACCTCAGTTCTTTTCCCGTCCTCATCAGTTCTTTTCCCGCCTTTGACCTTTGCATGTCAGACTCCACGGAGACACTGCCACTTCAGTCGACCACTATTTTAACTGGAATTAAGTTTTTAATTGGAAAAACAGCTTTTCCAGTGGCCATCTCTTATGCTCGCAGAGTGTCTGAAATCCATGCCTTAGTCATGGATCCCTCATATACTGTTTTCCACAAGGACAATGCAGTTCTCTACATGCACCCTAAGTTCCTTCCTAAAGTGGTGTCAGATGCTGCCTACCAAGTTTGCCAGCTTCCAGAATAAAGGAGGGTACACTCTTCATTCTATGGATTTTCAGAAGGTGCTTTTGTTTTACCTGGACAGATCTAAGGACTTGAGGCATTCCAAATAGCTGTTTGTCTCCTTCAGTCCCAATCAAAGGAGACAGCCTGTTACAGTCCTGTGCATTTCTGCCTTGATTGTTTGCTGTCTGTGCCACTGTTCTGCCATGCCACAAATTAAGCTGGATGGTCAGATATGTGTTCATTCCACTAGGGCAGTTGTTACATCCCTGGCAGAGATTTGCTGCGTGCCTATCGATGATGTATTGCAGAGCTGCATCAACTGGGAGTGCAGTGCCCATTTTAAGCACTATGCCGTGGATGTCCATGCCAGGCAGCATGCCACCTTTGGCAGGACTATCCTGACTAGACTTCATTCCTGAGTGATCCCTTGTCTCCTACCACCCAAGTTAAGGAGGTGAGGTTTCTGAGCTTGGTACTCTGACCCATTTGTGTGAATCAAAGGTGAAGATTGATTCCTGGAAGATATGAAAATTACATACTCACTGTAATTCTTGATCTTATAAGAATGTCTTCACCACTGATTCACATGCCCACATGCAATCCCCAGCCTCACTCCAGTCTTTTATTGGTCTTCACCCCTTGTTCTTGGTTTGGGCTGTGGAAACACTGTGTTAAGATTACGCTGCATCTCCTCAGTAAAAATGTACTGAAAGGGTTATGGGCTTGTGTCAAGGTAAGCCTGGCACTGTGGGACACTATCACCATGCCGTGCATGCACACAGCACGCCTCAGCATTAGCCCTCCTAACAAGTTCTGGTTCCTGTGAAGTCCTATTGCCTCTGGGTAAGACCCACTAGGGTGACTCAATGGTGAAGATTAAGAAGTAGGGTGAGTATGTAATTTTCATTTCCAGATGGTTCCTCTGAATCAGGTGGAGCAGAACATGTGGATCTGCTCCCTAAACCTCCAGGAGGCATTTTTCTACACCCGAGTCTGCCAATCCCACCACTGGTACCTCCAGTTCCAAGTGGAAGGGGGTCCTGTACCAGTTCCAGGTCATATGCCCTTCAGCATCTCCTGTGTGCTCAGGATCTTCACCAAGTACATGGTAGTGATGGCAGCCTACCTGCACTGCCTCAGGATCAGGGTGTACCCCTACCTGGATGACTGGCTGTTAGCTGGTCTATTCAGAGAGGCAGTGGAGAGATCCAGAGAGCTGGCTCTCCAGGCGTGCCGAGATACAGGCCTGTTGGTCAACTCAAGCAAGTCCAAACAGGTACCCACACTGGTGATCAAGTTCATCTGAGCAGAACTAGACTCCCTGTAGCCCAAGGCCCACCCCCCTGTGGACTGAGCACTTTATCTTACAACCTTTGACCACTCCTTTCAGGGTTGGCTCTCATGCCCTGCCAGGGGTTTCTTGAGCCTGCTGGGTACATGGCGTCCTACCCCAGTGTGGTCCATTGGCAGATGTACCACCTCCAGTGAGAGTTGAGATGTCAGTGTTCCCAGCACCTTAACCACCTGGATCAGCCATTCACAGTGCCCCAGCTGATGTGAGATGCCATCCAGTGGTGGACGATGCCAGAACATTTGGAGGAAGGAGTCTTGTTTGTCTGCCCAGAATTGAACGTCATGCTCAATGGTGGATGTGTCTTCAGTGGGTTGGGGAGTGCCTGTGGGAGACCGCAGAACTCATGGGTTCTGCTCAACCTCTGAGTTCCATTACCACATAAACCTGCTGGAGCTCCATGCAGTGTGCCTTGTGCTGATGTAATTTGCTCCTTCAGTCAGGGGTAAGGTTGTGCAGATCCAGACGGATTACATCACGGCCATGTTCTGCCTGAACAGGAAAGGCAAAACTCAGTCCCTTCCTTTGTGTCAGGACGAGACCTCCTGGCGACCCATATCGCAAGAGAGAGCAATTAGCCGGCAGGTGCTCTCAGCTGGGTGGGAGAGAAGTCGCATGAGTGGTCTCTGAATCAGGAGGCAATGAACCACCTGATCTTCATCAAGAGTATCTCTTACATCAGGCCACAACTATAGAACTATAGAAAATCTCCTACTACAACAGAAGGTCACCCAAATAGAGAAGGAACTCCAGGCCAGAAGCTCCTCTGCCTCCCCAGCACCATCCACAGGCACTCGCTCTTCCAAAGCCTGGGACAAGTCGGCCCGGAAGCACGAATACTGGGACAAGGGCCAGGGTCATTGTCTGCTTTGGTGGTGGCCCCCGTGCCACCCACACCCCATCTTCCATGGGGTCAGCTTTGTCAGCGCCTCCCACCAGTCTAACTCTGGCTGGTGGTGGCTCCTCTGTGTCGGGCTTTCTCTCGCCCTCTCCGACCTTTCATGCCCTGCTGTTCCGGCCCCAGTTCTCCAGAGGCCCCAAGACTGGGAGCTTCGTCGTATTGGATTCAGTCAGTGCTGGCACATCGTCATTGGGGCTCCCTACCACCCCAACATCCTCGGCCTGTACCTTGGCCTTTACTGCGACGTCAGGGACTAAACTCCCCCTCCCCCCCAATCATTGATTTAGGCTACCATATCGCAATCAGGGTCTGAGTCTCTCCCATTGATGTCCAGGCCAACTTACTAACGCCAGGGCCTCAGGCCACCCTTTCGACACTACAAGCAGTACTGCCAGTGCCGGGTCCTCTGGCTGTCCCGCTGGTGCTGCTAGGCATTCTGACACTACCTCTCTTCGATGTCTTGGCCATGCTGTACTCCTGGGAGTTCATGCACCGGGTCCTACTAGGCCTGCTCCCGTGCTTACACCATCGGCAGTGCGTCCTGCTCATCCTCGTTCCTCAACACTGTTGGTGCCCATTTTAGATCCTGGCGATAAGGACAAATAGCATCCTGATCTCCTCCTCCGTTTGGATGTTGATAACGAAGCTGCTAGCCCCTCCCATTCTACCTCCACTGTTAATTCTGCGGACGAGGACTCCACCAACTGTACCCCGGGTCTCCCCCCCCCCCCAGATGACCCCTCTTTCATCTCAGTAATGAGGCATTTACAAACTGCAATGACATTCGATGCTGAGGGGCCGGATGTTACCAGGAGGAATCTGACTGAAAACCTGGACGTGCCAGATTTCCCTCCCCTTATTATTCCTCTTGTAAGCGGCCTTTAAAGATGCCAGTCTGGCCGCCTGGTACAGACAGAATTTGGTCCCGGCCATGCCAAGAAAAGCAGACAAATTGTACCAGCTTCCCTCAGGAGAACCCTACATTGCTGAGCAGCCAAATGTGGATTCAGTGGTCATGAATGCTGCCTGTGATAGGCCCAAGAAGCCTATGCACACCTGGGCTCTCATCCCCCTGATAGAGTCCAGAAAGCTGGACCTCACAGGGGAAGAGGACCTCTGCCTCAGCTACACTGGCCATTAGGGTCTTGAATTATGTTGCCCACATGGTCAAATTTCAGAATACTCTCTGGAAGAAGCCCAAGGCTGCTGCTCAGGCCCTCCCAGAGGGTCCCAAGAGGCAGGAATTGCTTAAAGCCCTCCAGTTGGTGGCCGACATTGACAAGCATCTGCCTGTGATGCTGATGTTTCCACCAGGGCAGTGGCAGTGGGCATCTGCTTCAGAAGGCATTCTTGGCTTAGGGTGTCTGACTTTGCTACAGATGAGCAACAGTCCATCCACAGAACATTCTTTCTGACCTGCAGGCTTCTGGTAGGACTCTATGGTCCATGCACAACCTATACCATACCCGTCAAAAAGTGGCCAGAGGGTGCCCTTTCGTTAGGCGTTCCATAAGTCCACACAGGGCGTCCGGCCCCAGTGTAAATGCCGGGCAGCAACAACCTGGCCTGCCCTTGCTCCACCTCTAGGAATGCCCCCAGAGGAAGGGATGCATCCACTGCCGTATGGGCTGCCTCAGCATGTCTTCTTGACAGACCCCCACCCTCCAGCCCTGTAGGAGGCGGTGGTAGGGTGTCCTTTCTCTGAAATCAAAACAGATGTTTGGGTCCTGCAATTCATAGAACAGTGCCGCACTCTAGAACTTTTGGAGTGACTTCCAGATCAACCTCCAGCTCATTTAAGCTACCCTGCAAACCATATTCCAGTGCTGCTGGGGGAAATTCACATGCTGCTGCAAAAAAAAGGCCCATGGAACCTGTCCCTGCAGTTCAGAGGAACGGGGTTCCATTCCCACTGTTTTTTAGTCCCCTGATCTTCAGGGGATTTACAGCCCATCCTAGATCTGAGGAACCTGACTTTCTATATCCAGTACAAGAAGTTCAGGATGGTGACTTTGTGTGGCCTGCGCCCACTGCTGCACCAGGGAGACTGGATATGCTCTCTTGACATGCAAGGTGCATACCTGCGTATCAAGGTATGTGCTTCCCATAGGCAATACCTCTGGTTCCAGTTCAAGGGGGAGCACTACCAGTCCTGAGCATTGCCCTTTGGCTTGTCTTCTGCACCACAGGTCTTTACCAAATGCTTGGTGGTGGTAGCAGCAGCCCTCAGGATGGAGGGAGGATGGTATGTCTTCCCTTACCTGGATGACTGGTTGCTCAAAGCGCAGTCCAGGGAACAGGTGCTCCACATCCTAGAGCGTACCAGACAGTTGTACCATGCCCTCAGAGTCACGGTAAATCTTCCCAAGTCAGTCTTGACCCCTTGCCCGCACCTCCAGTACATTGGGGCAGTACTGGACATGGCTCAGGGCTCTGCATTCTTACTGCAGGACAGGACTTTCCTCTTAATGGCTCAGGCCCAGCTGCTTTACAATAGCAGGTATGTCATGCCCAGAAACGTTCAGCAGCTCCTGGGCATCATGGCTGCAGCCATTGTCATGGTGCCTTTGGCCAGGCTGCACATGTGGATTCCCCAGTGGACACAGATGGTCCAGTGGGACCAACGCACTGACAATCTAAAACGACAAGCACTAGTCTTCTCTCCAGTCAAAAGGTGCAGTTGTGGTGGATGGAACCCAGCAACCTGCTGAAAGGGGTTCCCCTTCCTCATTCCTTCCCCTCAGCAGATTCTCACCACAGACACTTTGGGGTTGGGCTGGTTGGGGGTGCTCATGTGGGGCCTCGTCAGACTTGAGTGATGTGGTCCAGCATGGAGTCTGCCCTCCACATTAGTGTCCTAGAGATGAGTCATTCTGTACGCTTTACAAGCCTTCCAGACCCATCTGTCCCTGGGCCATCTGCTAGTGCAAATGAACAACATCAGTGTTGTACACTACAGGGAACCTAGTAATGGTATATTGATTGTGTACTTGGCATACTCAATAAACAAAAAGTTAAAAAAACAAACAAGGGGGGACCCATTAGTACCCTCCCAATTGAAAAGCAATGAGGATCTGGTGTTGGATTCCAGAATATGATCTAGAACTGTTGACCATCCATGTTCCAGGCTTCCAAAATACTCTGATGAGCAGGTTAAGCCGGTTGCAGTCTCGGGTGCACGAGTGGGAGCTGCCGACCCCGGTTGTTGAAGACCTGTTCGATAGGTGGGGTCACCCAGTTGGGCCTTTTTGCATCCCTACTCAACGCAGAGCTGCCACGTTTTTGCTCACTCACTCCAGGACCTGGAGTTTTCTGGTGAGATGCGTTGTTTTTCCCTTTGAGAGGGGGACTCCTTTATACCTTTCCTCCCTTTCTTCTGATTTCAGAGGGTGCTAATCAAGCTCCAGATGGAAGAGATCAGTCTGATCCTCATTGTCCCCTTCTGGTGTCATCAGATATGGTTCCCTGTGCTGCAGCAACTGGCTGTGGTACTCTCAGTGCCCCAGCCCATGTGCAAAGGCTTACTATCACAGGGGCAGGGCACTCGGGTCCATCCAGACCTCAAGTAACTGCAACTTCATGCATGTCTCCTGAAGACATAGTCATGGCTAGATTTGGGGGGTATCCCAAAAGGTGGCTGATGTCCTGGTGGCCACGAGGAGGCCCTCCACCAGGGCCACTTATTCCATGAAGTGGAAGTGCTTTGCTTTGTGTGCTGCTTCTCGTCACTTGGACCTTTTCACTTGCCCAGTGAATCAGATTCTGGAGTATTTGCTGACCCTTTCAGACTCTGGCCTGCATACTTCTCTATTAAGGTGCATCTGTCAGCCATTTCAGCCTTCCATGTGCCTGCTGGTGGCTATACGGTGGCACAACTAGAGGTGTCCTGTACTTTTTTGAAAGGCATCCTCCATCTGAAGCCTTCTATTCGCAGTCCAGTTCTGCCTTGGGATTTGAATGTTGTGCTGGAGAAACTGACTTTGGCTCTTTTGAGCCAGCTGTGACCTGTGAGCTCCACTTTCTGTCGTGGAAGCGTTATTTTTAGTTGCTATTACTTTGGCTCGAAGGATTTTGGATCTTCAGGCTCTGATGTGTGAGCCTCCTTATTTGGTTTTCCACAAAGACAGGGTGTCTTTACATACAAATCCCAAGGTGTTGTCTGAATTTACCTTGAATCAAACCATCCACCAGCTTGTTTATTATCCAGAGCATCCAATCCAAGGGAAGCATTGCTCCATACCTTAGATGTACATAGAATTTTGCATTACTATATGCACTGTACGAAGGACTGCAGGAAGTCCTTGCAGTTTCTTTTGCCCCTAGGAAAGAGGACATACCAGATCTTACTTCAAGAGGGCTCTTACAGTAGGTATTCACAAGTAGGACTAAGCCACCAGGCATCAGTGCCCCACGGAAAAATCTCTAGCCAGCAGTCTCTGGCGGGGACTGCCCCCACGTCAGGTGACCAGCATCAGCCGACTTCAGTATAAAGGGGGCGGTCCCAGTGCCCGTCCTCCAGTCCTTTCCCACTGTCGGCTTCCAGTAGTACCTCGTGGAAGAACAGTGCTCGCTTATATCGCCATTTTGGATAAGTATGTCTTTTCGACATTTTTTTACATTATTCTGATAATTGTGTATTACTACCTCACTGTGTATGTCATCCCCAATGCCACTGGATTCGCATAAAAAAATAAGTGCGACTCATGTGGATCCCAGCTTCCTCATAAGGACAGCCATTTCCTCTGCCTCTTCTGACTGGGTCCAGACCACCGTGTGGAGGAGTGTGAGCACTGCCGGAAATTCAATCCTGCTACCTGGAAACGAAGGCAGCAGTCCCTGGAAGCCCATTTACTCAAAAAGAAAATGGCATCCATGGAAAAGGAATTGAAGAAATTGAGGCAGGCGTCTACTTCTCTGGAGGGCCATCATAAGAAAAAGAGGGACAAGGAGAAACACCGGGACCAGGACACACCATCCACAATGGTCATGACTTCGGCTGGAGTCGTGGCCCTCCAGGTAACTTTCCCTCTGGGGGGTTTGGCCTTCGATGGACGCCTTAGTGGGTTCTAAGCCGGCGTCAACCCCCCATCAGGCTTGCGCTCAGGCCCAATGGGAGTCTCTGGGGAAAAGGAGGCCTGCACTCCCGCTACGGCCTGTAAACTCAGGCCTACCGGTCAGAGTGCTTTCGGTCAGCCGGGCGTCAGTCCCACTGACATCTGCCCGGATACGGCTGATAAGTCAGTCTTCGATACTTCCGACATCTGCCCAGCCGGCGGCCCGTCGACAGGCTCTTCCTCCACGCCTGATGCCGGTGAGTCACCGCAGCGCACACCCGTTGCATTGCCCACTGAGGTTCCTGCATCTCCTCCAGCTCTTCCTGAGGAGCTCACTCCTTCCTCCCTGGCTGGGGTCGAGAAGTCTGGAATGTTGCCATCGGGGGTGCACCCCCCCCCGACGCCAGACCCAACGTCAGACAACCCAGTTCACCCTCCGACATTCTACTTCCTGAAGATACACTGTCAGAGCCATCCAGGCTCCTGGACCCTCTGGCAGGTCCCCCCTCGGGTCCTACACCCTCTGGGTTGATGCCTGACCCTTCTCGTCCGCCTGCAGGGCCTATGCCGGGACCTTCAACTCCATCGGAGCCCCCCACGCCAGGATACCTGATGCCGGCATACCCGACACCACATTATCCGGCTCCTCAGTATCCAGTGCCACAGTACCCGATGCAGCAGTACCCAGTGCTGGGCCTGCCACCGTCAGGTTATGGGTACTCCTATTATGGGTTCCGAGGTTACCCGTATCTGAGCCCCCCCACCTCCTCCTCCCCCTAGTCCACAGCCTCAGGTGGACCTGAGGGAGGTCTTGGCCTCCTGGTGGGCTGAAGCCAAAACACAGATCACCCAAGAGGTTGAGAAATGTCTTCCGACTCCGGACCCCTTGCGTCGGCGAGAAGAGACTCCCTTACCTCCTCCTGATACCAGAGCTGAACCATCTGGTCATACCTCTCAACCTTTTGTCCCCCAAATGTGGAACACTGCCTGTCAAAATGTGGAACACTGCCTGTCAGGATGTGGAGCAAATGGGCAAAATGTGGAACACTTAGTCAAATCTTTACCTAGGAAGCTCAAAACACTGTTAAAATGTTGCATTTATGTTCAGAAAGTCTGTTATTAATTGAATAATATATTTTTTGCATCATTTACTGTGGATTTTTCCTTTCAAATGTTGACTTTGAATGTGGAACAAGTCCTCACAATGTGGAACAGGGAGCTTTTGTGAAGTAAAATGAGGAATGAACCCCCAGAGAGGGCGATCTTTCTCCTTCTAGGGAGGATTCTTCTTCTCCTTCATCAGAGTCTTAAGAGTCCGATCTGGACTCCGGACGCTCTGACCTAGAGGATGAGCCCCGCACTCCAGATAGACCCAGGCTGCAAGGTTCTCCGAAGTCCCGTCTGGAAGATCCTTCCTCTCCGGAGCTGCTGAAGAAAATCCAGGCCACCTGCAAATGGTAATCAGTGGAGCCAGATCCCCAGTGTAAGAAGCTCACGGCCCATCTGGACCTCCTGGAGACTTTTCCTACCCTGGATAAAGCCTCACGAGGATCTTGTCTCCACTGTTTGGAAGCAACCCTCCTCATTAGCCCCCCTTCCTCAGAAGGCCAACAAGCTATATCAGGCTCCTGGGGGAAGGATTTTCTCGTCCTTCATCCTAAGGCCGATTCGGATGTGATTAGCGCTGCACATAACTGATCAGCCAACCCTAAGCATCTCAGCTCATCACCCCCTGACAAGGAGTCCCATCTTCTGGACCAGTATGGGAAGAAGGTCTATGCTTCTTCCACTTTGGTCATGAGGGCCCTCAATTACTTTGGCCACATGGGGGACTATCAGAAGGCTGTCCTTAGTCAGATGGAATCAAAACTGGACTCCCAGATTTGCAAACAAAGCAGGAACTGGAAGATCTTGTCCGCTCTGTGTTCTCGGCCTGTAGACATATGCTTCGTGCTACATATGATGCGATGGACACTGCAGGCAGGAGCTCGGCCTTCGCCGTATCCTTATGGTGTCATGCCTGGCTCAGAGTGTCAGGTTTGGCCCCTGAAGTGCAGTCGGCCATCCATGATGCTTCCTCCAGTGGGTCTGTGCTGTTTGGCGGTGATGTCAAGGACATCATTACCGAACTGCAGGAGAAGGGTTTGGCATTAAGGTCTGTTCAGACAATGTACAAACCCTCTCAGAGGCAGAAGTGGTCCTTTCAGCACCCCAACCGCCAAAGGCCTAAGCAGACGCAACCCCGAGGTCCTAACAAACGCAAAGCCACGTCAGCTGCCAAGGACCCCCCCAGCAAGAACGCTCCCAGGGTCTCGGCCGCTACTCTGCCCCCCTCCACCTCCTGACTCCCTGCCTCTCCCACTGCATCTGCCCAGTTCAGAGGAATCGGTAGGGGGGATATTCTCCTCCCATCTACCGGGTTGGATTGGATAATGGCAGATGCCTGGGTGCTCCAGCTGTTTGCAGCAGGACACTCGATAGAGTTCATTCAAAAAAAACTCGCAGACCACCCCCGCCCTCCTCATATTCCCACACTCATCTGCAGTTGATGCTGGAAGAAATCCACTCTCTTCTGCTAAAAGAGGCAGTAGTTCCCGTTCCCCCTCCCCACACCTTCAGGGGACTAGTTACGATTCTTACTTCTTCCTAGTACCAAAGAAAGCCGGGGACCTGAGGCCCATTCTCGACCTTGGCTCCCGCAATCAGTTTGTGGAGTGCAAGCAGTTTTGAGTGCTCTCCCTTGAGAGCCTTCTCTCCATGCTTCGGCCAGGACTGTGGCTATGCGCCCTGGATATGCAGGATGCCTACCTCCATATCCTCGGTTGCCACTCCCACCGCAGATACCTCCATTTTTGTTTTCAGGGGTCCCACTGCAAGTTCAAGGTCCTTCCCTTTGGTCTATCCTTGGCCTCCTGAGTATTTACAAATACCTGGCGGTGGTGGCGCCCTTCCTGCATACCAGGGGGGTCCAAGTCTTCCCCTACTTGGAAGACTGGCTTCTGGCAGCCCCATCCATAGAGGAACTTTTAGGCTCCCTTTCCCTCACCCTTTTAAGTATTCTCCGACCTGGGGATTACAGTCAACCCTGGCAAGTCCCATCTGATCCCTTGCCAACAGCTGCAGTTCGTAGGGGCAGTGTTAGACATGACGCTGGGCAAGGCTTTCTTGCCCCTGGACAGAGCTGAGATGCTGTCAAATAAAGCTCGGCTCTTATCGAGTCTCGGAAGGGTCAGAGCCAGGAAGGTCCTCCGTCTTCTTGGCATGATGGCAGCTGCCATCCCAACAGTCCCACTCACTCATCTCCACATGAGGATCTCTCAGTGGATGCTACGGTCTCAATGGGACCAGTTTCAGGACGACCTGGATCACGAAATCCTGGTGTCAGACCCTATGGTCCAGCACTTGCAATGGTGGACGGTTCCAGAACATCTCAATCTGGGGATCCCGTTCTGTACCGTCTCTCTCACCCAGACTCTGATGACAGGTGCATCAAGGGCAGGTTGGGGTGCCCATCTCGGGTCCCACCGGACTCAGAGCAGCTGGTCTCAGTTCTAACAAAGGCTCCGTATAAATGTCCTTGAGCCGAAGGCAGTCCTCTGTGCCCTCCAGGCTCTCCTCCTTGTTGTTCTTCCTGGTCACCTTCTCATACAATCAGACAATATGTGTGTTGTCTGGTACCTCAACAAATGGGGGGGGGGGGGACTCGTTCCTATCCCCCTCTGCCGGGAAGCCATGAGAGCCTGGCATTGGGCATCCCAGCACAACCTTCATCTGACGGCCGTTCACATGCCGGGGATGGAGAACACTCTCATGGATGCCTTAAGTTACTCGTCAGCCAAGTCTAACGAGTGGGAAGTCAACCAGGTCATGCTAGATGACGTCTTCCGGCACTGGGGGACTCCTCAAATGGACATCTTCGCCTCCCCTGACAATGCCAAACATCCCGCCTTCTGCTCGCTCGCTCCAGGGTGAAACGTTTTTTGTCTGGACGCCTTGTTGCTGTGCTGGAAGGACAGATTCGTTTACACCTTCCCTCCAGTACCTTTGATCCCAAGGGTACTCAACAAGCTCAGGTCGGAAGGAGTGAGAATGATCCTCATCGCTCCTTTTTGGATGAGGCAAGCCTGGTTCTCTCTTCTGCAACAGTTTTCTGAGGAACCTCCTCTTCCTCTACCACTGTCGCAACATTTGCTGACCCAGGAGAAGGGAACCTTGGTTCATCCAGGCCTCAAGTCTCTTCACCTTCACACGTGGCTCCTTCAGACGTAGCTAAAGCTCGTTTTGGAGTTTCCCCACGGTTGCAGACATCCTGGTGGAGGCAAGAAAGCCTTCTACCAGGTCCACTTATGTGATGAAGTGGAAGCACTTCACCATCTGGGCTGGTTCTAAAAACATAGATCCCTCTTCTTGTCCGGCCAATAAGGTTCTGGACTACCTTAGGCACCTGTACGACTTGGGCCTTAGTTACTCGTCAGTGAAAGTACATATGGTAGCCATTTCGACTTACCACGTCCCTTTCGGGAGCAGGATGTTTGCACAACTAGAAATCTCGAAGACTTTTCTGCGAGGGGTCCTGCACTTAAGACCCCTGATCCATAACCCTGCTCCTCCTTGGGACTTGAACTTCATTCTCGATAAGATTACTCTGCCTCCCTTCGAACCTGCAGAGCTGAAGTTTCTTTATTGAAAGACTTTGTTTCTAGTTGCTATCACCTCAGCTTGGAGGATTTCTGAGTTGCAAGCCTTGATGTGTAAAATCCCTTATTTGATTTTCCACAAGGATGGGTGGCCATGAGTACTAATCCTAAATTTCTTCCAAAAGTGGTGGATGAATCTGCTCTGAATCAGTCCATCAAGCTTCCAGCCTTCTTCACGGAGCACTCCAATCAGGGGGAGTATCTCCTCCATATCCTGGATGTACATATAATTCTGAGATACTATACTCACAGGATTAAGGATCTCGGGAAAACAGACCAACTATTTGTGTATTTTGCTGACAAGAGAGAGACGAAAACCCTATTTCCAAGTAGTGCCTTTCTACATAGTTGGCCAATTGTATCACTTTCTGTTACGACAAGTACCACAAGACCCTTCCGGGTCAAGTCAAAAGCCACTCCACTAGAGAAGTCACGGCCCTTGCCGCTTCCTTCAAGAATGTGTCAGCGGCTGAGATTTGTGCAGCCGCAACTTGGACTTCCGTCTATACCTTCATGAAAAATTACAGTTTGGACATTGCCTCTCGCCGCAGAGCAGGCTTCGGGCTAGCTGTTCTGCAGGGAATCCTTTCATGATCCTGTCTAGAAGCTCAGCTTCTGTGGATGTTTTTTTTCTCCTCCGGCTTTCTTTTTGTTCCAGACTGCTTGGGACTCGGTCCTACTTGTGAATACCTACTGCAAGAGCCCTCTCGAAGTCAGATAGTACAGTTATGTAAGAACTTACCGTAACAGTAGATCTTAGAGAGAGGCTCTTGCAGTAGGTATTACTTTCCCTCCCTCCATCCCCTAATTTTCTTCTCTTTCAGATATGGGACCATATCCTCTTCTCTCCTGTCAGCCCTTTGGCGCCTGGTGGGAAAGAACTGGAGGGCGGGCGTCGGGACCACCCCCTTTATACTGATGTCGGCTGACGCCAGTCACCTGACATGGGGGCAGTCCCCACCAGAGACTGCTGGCTAGAGATTTTTCCGTGGGGTCCTGACGCTTGGCGGCTTAGTCCTACTTGTGAATACCTACTGCAAGAGCCTCTCTCGAAGATCTACTATTACGGTAAGTTCTTGTGTAACTGTACTTTTCTAAACAGTGCTTGTCCAAATGGTTGGCAAACTGTATTACTTTTTGTTATAGGAAGTATGATAAGGAACATCCTGGTGGTGTTTGTGGTCATTCAACCAGAGGCATGGCCACTTCAGTTGCCTCTTTCAGGAGTGTTTCAGCTGCAGAGATCTGTGCTGCTGCAACTTGAAGTTCTGTCCACAGTTTCACTAAACACTACTGTCTGAACATTGCCTCTTGCAGAAGGGCAGGCTTCAGCCTGGCTGTGCTTCAAGTGTCAGTGGCTCAGTAGGTAGCACGCTCGCCTCTGAGGCCGGGAGATCAGAGGGCTGTGGGTTCAGTTCCCACATCTGGCACTTGGGTTAATATCCCAGTACTGACACTGTAGTGCAGCATGAGAAGGGTGCTGCACTTCTGAGGTGCTGTCTTTTGGATGAGACATTAAACCAAGGTCCCATCTGCCTGTTCTGGTGGTAGTTCAGGTGGATGTTAAGGATCCCAAGACATTTATTGAAAAGAGTAAGGGAATTTCCCTAGTGTCCTGGCCAAATTTGCCTCATTCACTAAAAATACAACCAACAGCTTAATCTGGTTCAAGGTCAGTTGGCATTTATCTGTATCCCCCTCCCCTGGGTCGTGCCTGAAAATAGGCAGAATTTGTCTAGTGCACTTACTCGGTCAACAAAAACGAAATAAATAAATAAATAAAAATTCAAGGCCTTCTGTCTTAGGCATATAGCTTCCAGCCACCCAGGCTGTCTCTCTGTCTGTAACTGCTTGCGACAGTTTCTGTAGGTGTGGCCTGATGCAAGAGATACCCTACATGAACAGAGTACAGTTACTTAAGCACTTACCATAACAGTAGATCTTCGAGAGGATCTCTTGCAACAGGCTATGCCATCCCACCTTCCATCCCCCTTGGCTTTGGTGCTTTCCTGTGTCTGTCTCCCTCCAGGATGATTCACCTTCTGTTTCACCTGTTCTTCTGGCAGGAACCTCTGGCTCCCCATGGTGCCCCGGCCGGAGATCCTCTGTGTGGGGTCTCTGATGGGAAAAGAACTGAAGAGGATGTGGGTCCACCCACATTTATATGTGAGCGTCATCGCTGCATCTGACACCGTCATGGGTGGCTCCTTGTTGTCTGCTAGCTAGAAAAGTTTCCATGTGGTCCTGTTGCCTGGTGGCTGTAGTTCTGTAGGTATGGCTTAATGCAAGGGATCCTCTCGAAGATCTACTGTTGCAGTAAGTTCTTACATAACTGTACTTTCTCCTAGTGGGGCACTCCTCTGGTGGACCTAATTACCTCATGGGAGAACACAAAACTGAGACTATTTTGTGCCCACCCTTCAACATCCGGGACACTGTTGAGGCATGCCTTCACAAGGTTCTGGACCCCAGCTCTTGTATACTTGTTCCTTCCCTTCCCCTTGATCCACAAGTAGTGGTCAAGTCTCAGAAGGATAAAGCACGGATGATCCTGATAGCTTCAGACTGGCCAATGCAGTTATAGTATCCATATTTCCTTAGCCTGTGTAGCAGACTTCTGTGGCAACTGCCTCTCCACCCAGATCTACTGACCATACTTCAGCGGTTGGTCCTGCATCTGGACTTGCAATCCCTGCATGTTACCACCTCATTCCTGAGCTGCTAGAGTTCCAGGCTTTGGGTTTCTTGGATGATGTGCTCCACATTGTGGAGGCCTCCCAAAAAGAGGTGACTCACAGATGTGCCTTTAAATGGAAGAGATTTTCCATTTGGTGTCGGGTCAGGGAGCTTGATCCCTTTGCCTGCCCCGTGGCTAGCATCCTGGATTACTTCTGGTGCCTCTTCTTAGTTGGGACTATGGGCAACAACCCTTAAGATGCACCTGGCAGCCATCTCTGCTTAGTAGGAGTGGGATATTAATCTGACGGTGGCGGAAAAGATGGCGGTCAGGTGCTTTTTGAAGCTCCAGGACCACCTGTCCACTCTGGTGCGTGTACCACCTCCACCATGGGACTTGCTGCTGGTGTTGGTTATGCTGATGGGAAAGCCTTTCAAGTCTGTGCACAGATGTGTGATGTCACATTTGTCATGGAAGACGGCCTTCCAGGTGGCCATCACGTCAGCAAGAAGGATTAGTGAACTCCAGGCACTCTCAGTGGAGTCTCCTTACCTGGTCTTCCACAGGGACAAAGTTGTCCTTCACCCCAACCTCAAGTTTCTCCCAAAGGTTATATCAAAGTTTAACCTTAGTCAGGTGATTAATTTACTTGTATACTTTACTAACCCATCTTTGGAGGCAGACAACAGGCTGCGTACCCTCGTCCTTCTCTTATGTGGAGCGCATGGCTGGAGTTCAGGAGAGGCTCGCCAGCTGCTTGTCACTTAGGCTGAAGCCATGCCTGGCAGACTGGCAATAAAATGGATGATTGACAGATGGATCACATCCTGCATTGACCTGTGCTTTAGGTTTGCTCGTAGAGAGCCTCCTGTAGAGCTTAGAGCTCATTCCACTCGTCATACTGCTGCCTTGATGGCTGCTTCCAGGGATGTCTCTATCCAGGAAGTCTGTAGGGCTGTGTTGTGAAAGTCATCATGCACCTTCACTTTCCACAACCATATCGACATTGAGTCACGCTGGTATGCCACTTTTGGGACCTCTGTTCTCCAGTCTGTTTGCCAAGCAGGGATGCATGCCTTGGCCTTTCATCCCTGAGAACTGCTAGGAGTCTGCCAGAGTGCGGATAGTGAACCACAACCACATCCCTAGAAAAATAGGTTACTCACACTAGGATGATTCACATCCACATTAACCCACTTGGCCTCCCCTGGCAAGAGGCACATGGATCCCTGCTTCCAGTGTGCAACATCTGATGTCATGGGGCAGAGTCAGGTGATATAGTGCCCGGGTGGTGGGAGGAGCTTAGCGTAAAGATGTCCGTCCAGTCAGACTGTAACGGTGGAACTGCCAGAGTGTGGATGTAAACCATATACCACTCCTAGAACTGCAGTTACAGGTGAGTAACCTCTTTGTTTTGTCTGCTATTTTTGGCACTGCTGTCTCTTTCAGACAGTTATAAAACAAAGAAATAGTGTTTTTCTAAACATCTACAAAGAGTGTCTTTTTTTTTTTTTTCATTGCTCCCGATGCATCAGCTGCTCGTTAAATGCTGTATAACTAAAAATGTGTGTATGTGTGCAACATTTCCTTTAGGCAAGTGAATGGGCTTCTGGTAGATTTTACTGCCAGCGATAAAGCTATAAAAAATGCAGTGTCTTTTGTGATGCTGGAAACGAATCCCCCTCCCTTAAAAAAGGTAGCATATTCATTTGATGTTGGGTGTCTCAACACTGAAAAAAAAACCATGCCTTTGGAACAGAGGACTGACTGTGCCAGCAGTGAATATCTGCCAGTTTTCTGATCCAAGAGAATCTGAGAGCAGCAGGCACTTCAGTGATTAATGAGCTGGGGTTTAACCCTTTCACAGCCTGCTTTCCAAAGTCTTCAGCTTCCTGAATTCTAAAGATTTGTCCCAAGTGTGGGCCATGGTCCCAAGTAGGGATTTCCAAAGGCTTAGTGTATTTATAGGGGGTCTTTCCTTATCCAGTACAGAAGGTTCAGTTTAGTATATATTTGATTGGCCATCGCTATTAAATAATTGAAAGTAATGGCAGAGTAAAATGCAGTATATGTAACATTAGTGTACTGAACAGTTATAGATTATTAGGGGGGATATACACTGTACCATGAGAGAAGGGCTTACTATACACAAAATTCTGTTCAGTCTGACCGATTCCTAGAAATAAACAGGCATTTTGACAATATACGGTAACAGTGCACTTAACCTTAGCTTCCAATGTAGCGGTCGACATTCCTTCCATTGAAGAGCTGGATTAAATTGTACAGTGAGCTACCTTTCAAAAACTGAGCTGATGTTTCAAGAAACTCAGATCTTACTTAAAATGGTCAGTAGCAAAAGATGCGGGTACTCATCTAAATGTGATATTGTTAATTCGGTAGAGGGGATAATTCCTCTTACAAGCTATAGCACTAATCAGTAGCAGAATTATTTGTTTCAGAACAGTGGCATCAGTTTGTCAATTCAAATTTCCTTTAGGCCACAACTGGCGGAGTTCTATAGAATGTAGTATATTTTCAGTGAACATTGCAGAAGGTGACACAAGTGTTCCTGGGCATTTGAGGAGCTCAGCTCAGACAGAGCACACAAGTTAAAACTCCAAGCTGTAATGCTATAACAAAAATATCACAGACCCCACTTCAGCGTGCAGGAGCTGTTTATATGGTAACATGAACAATGCCAAAGGAAAGATGATGGCTAAGAATTGAGTATTAAAATAGACTTCTAACAAGATGTAAAACCAAAAAAGTACTTGTCTTTTATACATGTGTGCCTAGATAAGACAACATGCAAAAGAGTTGGGATTTACCTGTTGTCTTTTAACACTTAACTTGATGAAAGACAAGTATACATTTAAATAGTCTGAAATCTTTATCTCGAGAGAGCTAAAAGAAAACTGTCCTACTGTAGAAAGAAGTGCTCTGTTGCAAATCCAAATGGGCAACAGTGGCACCTTGTGGCCGAGAACGTGAAGTTCTTGTGTGTTCCCACTGCACTTTCCCGTGTCTTAGTCCCTTGCACTGTACATATTGTTTTCAGCTTCCTAAACACAGAATCAGTCCACTTGCTTTTGCCCATCAATATAATCCAAAGCAGAGGTAAAGAAAAATATATTCAAACGACAGCTGGAAGACCTTTGTTCATCAAAGTAAAATTTCCCTGCTTAATGAAGTCGGCAGTTTAATGGTTAATAGGCACAGATGTAGACATGGAGACAGAAAGTGTTTGCAGTCCCCACAATCACTCCTCTGCATATTAATTAATGGCTTGTTTGTAATGAAAGAGGATTCTGCTTCCATTATAGTAAACAGCCATGGGAAGCACGGATCTGTTGTCATGTTGTTCCGAGCACATTATGTAGGTCAGCAGCATGTACAGTCTGCCACTTAAGATCATGGGAAAAAAAAGCTCCCCTGGAATTGCTTTGTGTAGGAAAGTGTATAAGCCAGCCTTTGTATATGACATTCATATGGTAGACATTCACAGTATATAACTTCAAGATACCATTTTCTCTTAGCAGTTGAAGTTTGTTTGATACCAGTTAGAATTCAAACATTTGTGCTTGTACACAAATCTGTCATGTATGTGATATTGATTACAGTTTGTTCAGAATCGGTAAACTTTTTAAAGAACAGGCTAGTGCTTTTGTGTTGATTCTGGTCCTCTTGGTGTTTTCCCTTTTAGAAGCCACCTTTGCCTCTGCTAGAGCCCAGTCTGTTGCTCAGGCCTGCCTGCCACAGTAGTACTAATCCCTCTGCTGATTCCCGTCAGCTCTTCACCAACAAGGTTGGATGATGCTTGGTTGTTCTGGTGTTTCTGTCTGAATGTTTCCAGTGTGTGTTAAGCTACGTTTCTGCTGTCTTTCTGTTCTTTTTTTACATTCCCGTCAGTTTGTGTATAACCAAGCCTTTAAAGAGCTACTGAAGCCTCAAAGAAAACTTTAAAAAACGTAATAATTAGGTAAAATTCTGCTTGTATTCCATTTATAGTTTATATATTTCTCCTCCCCATAATTTGTTGTGAAGGAAAGTGTATAAATAAATGATCTTTATCCCTTAGAGTTCATTTTCAGTTCATCTGCCTTTGTAGCTTACTCCCTACTCCAAGTCATAATCCTTTGTTGTGACTTCACAGTCTGTTGCCATACGAGTAACTGTGATGTCACAAGCAATGCATTATGACCTCAGGTAGGGAGAAAGCAGCAGGAATAGATGAACTCTTCAGGAGCAAAGGTCCTGTTTTCATGCAGATGACCTCAGTAATAAATAATGGGGAGGAGGAATACAGAACTAAAAGGAAATACAAGCTGAACTGTGTCTGAATATTATGTTTTGTTAAAGTTCTCCTGAAAGTATCACCAGCTCTTTAAAGAAATGAATGTCGACTGTTAGTATAAAAACTAAATCCAAACCACTGTGGAGTTGGACCCCTTCTCCTTCCTTTCTGTAGAAATGTTTTTGGTTCTGAAACTTGGCATTTATACGAAGTTGTATTGCCTGGCTGTTGGGAGGGGGAGGTTGTAAACTGTTCCTGTTTTTTTCATATAATACACTTGGACCCCTGATGAGTCTGCACCGTAAACAAAAAATGATACAGTTGATTATTAAAGGACCCTTGGCTGCACATTCACACTTGATATGATCTGACTTTGTTTTGTGAGTGGGAAGCCATAGACAAAGGTTTTCTAATACCCAGTTTCAGTGCATGTAACCGCCCCGACACCAGACTGCAGCTCAACATGCTGAGCATCCTCATCAGTAAGTACCATATTTTTTGACCAACAGGACTTTCCATGAAGCTAGAGCAAAGGGTTGCTCAACTTTGAGGTTTTTTTTTATGTATTATGCCGGAATGCTTACAAAATGTAATCTCCTGTTTCCAAGTCATAGTAATGAATACAGAGAAAATCGTCAGTCTTGTCTCCCTGAGGCACGCATGTGGGGTACTCCTGCATAACAACATAGTACAACTAGTGCTGGAAATGGACATGGACAGGGGGAAACCCTCTACCTTTCATGCAGGATCGGACCCACCTAAGAGGGGTCTAGGGTCACATTTCCTCATTATATCTTGCATTTTAACATGTTGTTGACCCAGTTTTATGTCTTTTCGTGGGTAAGTGTTACACAGGAGCAGTCCTTTCCCATTTTATTCCCGGAACTGAGTCAGGGTCTTAATTTTACTCCTGGAACTCAGTTCCCACTGTCTCCCCCCCCCCCCTTCCACCACTGAGTACAGTGGATAACATCAAAAAGCTGGGCATGACCATGGACTATGATACTTAGTATGTGTCTGCAATAGTCTGGGAGTAAATTTACTCCTGCCAGTCCTCAACTTAAACATTCTAAAAAAATATTCAGTACTCTGTACACATTTTTAAAATGTTTAGGGATGCCCACTGGTTTTACAACCTCTGTCTGTGTAAGCATTTAGTGCCAGGTAGCAGGAGTTAGTTATTCCTTGAGTGCTACTGGCGCTACAGTACCTGATGTGAAAAACTGAATTCTGGGAGAGCTACTTTTGCTTTTTTCTAGCCACATTTTTGGAACGTTCTACACCCTGCTGTATTCACTTAATTTAAAGTAATTTTGTCACATTTAGCCTGTTAGAAATGGACTTACCCCACTGGATACTCAAAGATAGCCAATGTCAGCCTATCCGGTTTTTAATACTGAAAGCAGTGCCTGAATTTAGAAATTTTAGATAGTTTCTTGGCCGCATTAATACCGGCCAGCATGTTCCTTTACTTCCTTATTCACTGACTAAACCCCTGTGCTATGCCGTCCTGCAAGGGAGAGCGTGGGGGTGTGCCCCATTGAAGTGAATGGGGCTTTATTTTGCGTTGTATTTAAGAACATATTATGGACAGTTTGAGATTAATGAAGGGCACTGCTCGACTACTAGTCTTGTTAGTCGATCGGTGCCCTTCATTAATGTCAAACTGACCATTATATGTTATCAAATACGATGCAAACTCAAGCCCCATTCACTTCAATGGGGCAAGCCCCGCATGTCCCATGCGGGACGCCATATCACGGGAAGATTCAGTGAATGAGGAAGTAAAGGAATGTGCTGGCCGGTGTTATCGGGGCTGAGATATGATCTAACATTTCTAAATTCAGGCACTGCTTCCAGCATTAAATACGGGATAGACTGACTTTGGCTATTTAGGTATCCAATGGGGTAGTTATTTGTACATCAGTTTACAACCTTTGAGCCAGAGGCTCATTTCCAAAGGTACCTCGTCACATAGAGGACAGACAGAACACATTTAGGTTACAGCATAAGATTTAGGTTACAGCATAAAAGTCACTTCCTAGAGATACACAGAGCGGTTTCATACATTTATACAATTTGTTGCAATTACATTGGTACAATTTAGTTGCAATTACATTGATACAGCTGAGCACATGCTAGTATTAACAAAGTCCATTTCTAACAGGCTGAATGTGACAAAATCACTTTAAACATTTTTGACCGCATAAATAAAATACATGCTGTTTTATTTTTAACAGTAGCATTTACTATTCTAGCAATAAGAATTTTATTTATATAATATTTTGTTCAGACAAAACATGTGGGGTTGTGCCGATGGGATTTTTTTTTTTTTTTTACAGCTGCCCCTTTTCGGATTACCCAGGCACTTAGATGATGTAATTTAGTCATTAGTCATTAACCGTGTCATCTTCCGGCCATTTTTTCCCCAGCGCTTCAGTTTGACTGTTTTTAGCAGGAAGAAAATTGTGATATGGTTGTAATTACTTACAAACTGGGGCACAGGCAGTAGTAACAAAAACCCAATACATGATAACGTAACATTGCAACAGCTATGTTTCTAAATAAAGAGCATTGTATTGGCAGTATAAGTCCGAAGGGTAAGGAACACAAAGTACATTGTCTATTTCCAGTGATCTTTAAAGGACTTTTTTTTAGAAAGCATTATGCAGTTGCTAAGAGAGGGTACAATCTATTATTGTTTTCTTTCTTGTTGAATTGTTTGAAACATTATGCAGTTGCTAAGTGAGGGTACAATCAATTATTGTTTTCCTTCTTGTTAAAGTGTTTGCATTCCCTGTAGCATTTAGCTCGGTGCTGCTGCTAACAGGATGCCCTTGAAAACATGGTGGTGCATGTCCATGAGTCTGTCCTGTATAAATTAAGTTTTAAGTCGTTTTTGTTATTTTACTATTACTGCAATCTTGAGCAGACATGTAGTAGTACTAGTAGTAGTAATGTGTTTTATTCATGGTATGAATGCAGAGTGCTCATTGAGCAAAGCTCATTTTCAGTAGGGCCCTTGGTACACAATGTTGCAACAGAACATTAATCATGTGTTACATACATTATTCTGCTAATCTGTAACATGTTTCAAACACATCAAAACACATGTAGCATGCTATCTACATAAGACAATTAAAGATCGTATACATAGTGCAATTCAGGTGTCATAAAACATTATTACAGATGTAAAAATAATTAAGAAGGACTCATCTGATGTTAGCAAAAAATGTAACTCACTTCTACTGCACATGATAGGTGTGATAGACTGAAGTGGCCTGTATCTACTGGCACAATCATATATGTTCATGTATACTAATAATACAATCTTCATAATAATCATATTAGGTGTGTTATGTGTTAATGCTGATGATTCGAGTCCACAATCATTGAATATTGAGAGGTTAGAAATTAAGCTAAATATCCACACATTTACAACTGTACTTTCAGTATTCATTGTTAAGGGAGTAGATTTTTTTTTTTTTAACAGAAAAACTAGAATAGGGCTACTTTAAAAACAATAACAGAATTATGTATTTGCATGTATTAGCAAAAAAAAAACTTTATCACCTCTACTATTTTCTCCTGCTGTAGGATACTAAGACTCCAGGTAGATTTACCTTCCGCCTTTCCCCAACTAACCCCTTTGCTCCTATTCCATATAAGGTTTGTCTGGCCTTGCATGTTAATAGGTACTTTCATTTACTTGCTGTGTTGTGTGTCTTGGCGTTGGAGTGCCGCTTCCCATCTATTCATGCAACACTGAAGAAAGTGTATTGTCTTTTTCTTAATCAAGTGAGCTCTTTTAGTCACTAGACATTGGTTCATTCATATAAAAGAAAACCAGGAATGTTTATTATCAATGTATATGATGTTTTGGCAGTTAAAGGCAGTTTTTTTAAACAGTAGAATTCTGTCGCGAAAAAGACAATATCTCTTTCTGATTCTTAGCTTAATCTTGGTCTCACAACATGTAAAACCAAAACTGGCATCTTTGTACTACAGACGTTTAACACATCAGGGTGCTTTCTAAAATCTGTAACAGTTGGGACTGGTGACCGAGACATCCTTGTGTACTAGTCAGTAGCTTTTTTGCAGTTAATGTGCAGAAGAGCACCATCATTCACAAATTGCTTAAACTTTTTTTTTGCTGCTGCTGAGAAGTAAGGGGGTAGTGCGTCTGTTTTTTTATTTATTGATTTAACCTGTTAAAAGTGGACCAGATCCTAAATCCCCCTTTTCAGATATGCCTTAGGATTGTCGCAGTGTGGAGCTTTATAAATTAGCCCTGCCTCATTCTTTAGTGTTCTAAACAATCAGATTACCTTGACTGGGTTTACTAGCCATTTATATGGGAAACACTGAGAAATCCTCACTTGGGAAAACCGCGGTGGGCAACCCTTTGACTTCAGATGTTTAGCTTGAATATTAAAATTTTTTTTTTAAAAAGTCCTTTTTTGTTTCTGTCCTGGGTTTTAGTGTCACAAATATTCATTATGTAATTACAGTTAAAAAAAAAAAATTACAGTTCAAAAGGGAGAACTTAACCCATTCTGGGGTACATTTGTGACTGCCAATCCATTGGATATATGACGGTTCAATGTAAATTTAGCAGTTTATTTTCCATTGAAGCATTTCATTTTAAGTTAAATTCCTTTGTGTCCTTTTCATTTTAAAATGATATAGATACACTACCTCAATTGGCGGCTTGATCTGTGCTGCAACAGTTTCTGTGTTCTGCATCTACCATATGTTTCACCATGCATCTGTATTTCATTTTCTGTTACTACATCTCATGTAATATTGCTGAGACAATGAGGTATTGCTGTAATGTTTTAAAACATTTTCAAAAAAAGCTTCTTTGGCAAAAAATAAAATAATCTAAATATTCGGCTCAGAGCAGATTACGAGTCACTGCAGGATTCCTCAGAATCTGTAGTCATAACTGTCTTTTGCTGTAATCTACAGGCATACAGTCACTCCGACGCAGAGATGGAGAAGAGTCCTTCCTTGCCTTCCCTTCCCGTTTTCTCGGGTGCAGATACACGCACCGTGCAGCCAGTATGTGAGGAACAATTTGAAGAACCTGAGACAGATGAATTTGGTTATAGCTGGAGTAAGTCTGGTGCACAGGTTGTTTTGAGTAATATTTTTATTATATAATTCACATAGACACTTTACTGTACTGACAGAGAGAGTAGATGAAGATGGTTTTTGTACGGGAAGTACCCAGAGCAAGTCGCTGTTGGAGGTGGAGGCATGCTGGTAAAACTTCCAACAGGAGTAAACCTCACCTTTTCATGTATGTTATCAAAAATTAAATAAAATTATGATTCAGAAAAAGGAGTAAACCTCACCTAAAACAGGCCTCGTAGTCATGTACTTCATTGTGGAACACTTAGTGCTTCAGAGAGGAAGACCTGTGTATCTTTTTGAGAATGTCTTTTAGAGCTGTGCGATTAAAGAATATTAATTCCATATAATGTGATAAATTGGGTGCTGGGGACCAAATATTGAATGTTTCACATTATTTGGGATATTCAGCCTTGGGGGGGAAATACATTAATAAAATCATTTTAAAACCACCTAGCCTTTCCCCATGTGGCCAGGGGCTATTTTTTGTGGCTACCCCTTCTTCCACCACCAGTCATGTCCTGCACTCCAGCCCCCTCTGTCTTCTCACGTGTAAATTGTTTAAATGGAAAAAAAAAACCTGCTGTGCTCTTGGCATGGTACCAGAAGCAGACACCGACTTTATAGACACCCCCCATTCACAAAGAACCATTTAGTTTAAGTGAGACCCCACATAACCCCAAACCATAATATGTGGGGAACTAGTGCTAATCACAGCTTGGCTAGTCAGTTGGCACACCCTCCCTAACCTGTATAGCACATTTCATATGCCCGATCACAGTCATCTGACAGTGATAGCAGTGCACCTACCTGAGCGTGAGGGGGTAGACTTGTATCACTGATGATGCTAGGTGTCTGATTGGTCAGTCTGTCTGCCATCAATGATGCCGCCCCCTCTTCCTCCTGAATGCACGCTGCTTTGGCTGTGAAATGACTGTGAAGGGATTTAGTAACGGTGCAATGCAGGTTGGGGAGGCAACTGACTAACCAGAATTTGACTACTTTTGGCCCCCCCCCCAATAAAAAAAAAGGGCTCAGAGGTCAGGAAGAAGAAGGGACCCCTCTTGTAATAAATGTTCCTTTGAGACGAAGGGAGGTCAGGATAAGGGAGAGTAAAGCTCTACTGAGAGACAGTGTTGGATGCTGGCACCATTCCTGGATCCTGGCAACCTTTTTTTTCTTTTGTTAAATAACAGTCATGGGAAGATTGAACGGAGGAGATGACTGGGGATGGCCACAGAACTAACCCTGGCAGTATGCAGCTGGAACTTTTTCACTTTTTTTTGTGTTTGGGTGTAATGTAACAAATAACTGAATATATGTTGGTGGAAACAATGAACACTTGCTGAGTATTCAAAACAAGGTACTCGCCTACCCTTGCTCCATGGAGCCCTACTCTGGGATCTTGGGATGTCAGGCACTGGGATGACCGCCCCCCCGATGTTCTGAACTTTGCTGTCTATAAAGGGACTTGGTGTCTTCAACATTCTTTAGTTCTTTTTCTTCAGCTGTGTAGTACATATCAAACCAATCCTGGACTGACTTCCTTGTTGTGTCTTCAAACAGAATTAAGGGATATTGACTTAAGATGTCACTGGATATTCATATCCCTTCTAAAAGTTAATAACCTTGAATCTCTTAGTTCTAGGGACATGGATATGTTGTTCATCCACACTTATTGGCAGGTTCCTTGCCGCTTTAAATCTTGCCGGAAGGTCTTCAAGCTGGCTCCTCCCACCCACCCGGGTGGTAAAACTCACGGCTCCGCCCCATGACGTCAGATCTTCCTTACCGCTTGGAAGCTCAGGTTCCCTCCTTAACGCGTTGCGATTAAGACTGGTTCCTAATTCTTCGAAAAGTTTGAAATTAAAAAGTTTTTTGCTAAAAGACTTCGGTCTTCTTCTCCTCGCGGCTGCGATGGACAAATCGACTCCCGGTTTTCGGAGGTGCCCTTGCGGGCAGAAGATGTCTAGGACGGATCCGCACTCCACGTGCGTCTACTGCCTGGGCCTTGAGCACGACCCGCAGCCTGCGACTTGTGCTCTTCCTTTTCGGCCTACGTCCTTGAAGACCGTGATGCCCGACTACAACTGGGGCGCCCCGAGAAAAGAATTCCACCGGTGAAATCTAAAGAGGCCTGATTGGCGGTGTCCGCGGCGGCGGGCTCGGCGGATCAGCTAGAGCAGATGATCGCCCTCAAAGAGGAGGCGGCGCGGGCCGCTTCTACCTCGGCTGCGGCATTTGTCCCGCTCTCTCTCGGTGCCTCGTACTCGGCTTCTTTTAAGGAGCTTTGTCTGACCCTCTTGACCAAAGGTGAGGGTCCAACTTCTTCGGGACCTTTTTCCAGGTCCAAAGAGACAAAGTAAGTCTTTCCGTCGACGCTCTTGGGAGCGGGAAAGATCCCCTTCCCCTTGTCGACAGTAGACTTCGGTCGACCCCTCAGCTTCGGCCACTGGCTTCACGGTGTCCCCGTCAGGCCAGTTGACCGAGACTCCTGTCGACGCGGTCGAGATTTTTCTTGACCCGTTAGATGGGTTGTCGGCTGGAGAAGCTGAGAATCCCCTCTCCCCGGTTCCCCCGGTGGGAGTTGAGGATCCCGTCGGCTCGTCTGTGCCTCCGGTTCCGGAGCCTTCGGTGGGATCATCCGAGCCGAGGGAGTGCCGATTTCCGACACTTCTGCCTCCCTCAGCCTGGTCGAGACTCTCGGTCTCGGTCTCCCGGACATCCTCGCGGTCCATCCGATCCATGCCGCCTTGGCGGTCTCGGCTTTCATATGTGTGGCGCGCTGCTCTTCCTCTTCCTCCCGGACGAGGGAGGCTTCAAGCGCAAATTCGTCAGTGCGAGGAACTTATATGGCAACAACTCCTTTTGACCCGAAGTAAGCCGACCCAGTCGTCTTCCCGGCCATTAAGTGGCGTGTCACCGAGCAGCCAAACAACCCCTTGTAGTCGAGGAGCCTGTTCTTCAGGCCAGTTGTTCGCCATTCCAGCTGCCCACCCCGATTCTGGTGGAACCTCCGCCTCCACAGCCATTAGTTGGGGCTCTGACCAAAAATTCTCGGTCGGCTTTGGGTTTGCCTCATAGGCTGTCTGTCACCCTCACTCCCGATAAACCTCGGCAGGTGGAGGGTGGCTCAGGGCCGAGGCAGCTCTTCGAGGACTCTTCTGGGTCGATGATGGTTCCTCCCTCTTCTCCAAGCGCATGGACTTGGAGTCCTTGGGAGGGCAGTCAATGGACGATAGCCCTTCGTCCTTCTTAGGGTTCTGACTCATCTCGGGTCCACGGGATGAAGCTCGAACCGTTTCTAAACGGGCCAGGTATCCCTCACGGAGATTCTGGCCCGAGGATTCTCCTATGGAGGCCTTCCGGTGGCTGAAGCCATAGTGGGTCCGGCCTTGGAACTTGGCAGTGTCCTGCTTCCTGCCCTCGCCTTGGCCAGGTTGGCCAGAAGTATCGCGGTCCTACCAGTTCCCTGTCCGGTTTTGGAACACCCTCGGCCGAGGGTTGGTTACCGACAGCGTTTTCCGGCGTGCGAGAAGCACGAGGATTGGACAAACCTCCTGACAAGGAATCCATGAAATTGGATTATGCCGGGCGAAAAGTCTATGCTGCGTCCTCTCTCGGCCTTCGTCAGGCCAGTTCGGCCGTCCTCATGGCACATTTTTCTCACGCCCTGTTGGGCTCCCTGGATGAGGTTGTCCCTCATCTTCCCGCAGATCTGCAGACTACGGTCAGGCAGGTGCGGGACCAGGGCAGGGCAGTGGCTAAACAGCAGCTCCAGACCTGCGTTAGACATCGGGACTCATGTGCCAGGTCTGTGGCGCTGCAGGGTTAATGCGTCATCGGGCTTGGCTGAGGATATCCACCTTTACCTCGGATACCCAGCACAAGTTGGCGGATGTTCCCTTTTTGGGGACTGACCTCTTCAGCCCTGGGGTTGAAGGTCACCTGCAGAGGATCGAGAAGTCCAATGCTACGTTGGACTCTGTCTCTTCCGCTCAGAAGGACAAAGGCCGCAAGCCACAGCCTAAGCCCTTTCGTCCTTCTGCGCCCGCGGCGCGCCCGGCCCAGCAACGTCAGGGCCAGCAGGCTCGACCTTGGTATCCCAAGCCCAAGCCGTTGGCTTCCTCCAACAGGAAGCAGGGAGGTAAGGCCCAGGAGGTCCCTCGGCGGTCCTCCTCCAAGCCTGCCCAGTGACAGGCTGAGGGTGTCGCCCCATCCCTGTCACCTCACCCTGGTTCCCCTCGAAGAGACGGCTCAGACACTTCCTTTCCACCTGGTCCGCTGTTACCATGGACAGGTGGATACTGGAGGTGGTGGGAAAAAGCCTACCTCTGGAATTCGAGCAGGCCCAGCCCTTCAGAGCCATCGCACCTCGGGGGGCCTCGGGGTCCGCAGCCTCACTGGCGGCTCACCGAGCCAACATCGCTCTCCTCCTCCAAAAGGAGGTGATCACGGAGGTAGAAGACCCCCCTTCAGACCCGGGGTTCGTGTCCAGGTATTTCCTGGTTCCGAAACGGACGGGGGGCTGGCGCCCCATTCTCAACCTACACGACCTGAACAAGCTCCTAAGGTCTCAAACCTTCAGGATGGTCACTCTGGCACAGATAATACCATCTCTGGAACACGGCGTGTGGTTCTGCTCTCTGGACCTACAGGACGCATTCTCCGTCCCTATCCGTCCGTCACATCGAATTCCTCCGCTTTCGAGCAGAGGATCCTCTTGATTCTGAGCCATGCCCTTGCTTATCTCCAGCTCCCAGGGTCTTCACCAAATGCATGGCAGTGGTGACAGCATTCTCCGCGCCGAGGGGCCGGGTGTACCCTTACCTGGACGATTGGCTGATAGCAGCCCCCTCCAGACAGGAGGTGGAGCGGTCCAGAGATCTGGCCCTCCAGGTTTGCTCTCAAGTCGGCCTTCTCATCAACGAGGCCAAGTCGGAACTCGAGCCGAAGCAGGTGATCCTGTTCATCGGGGCAGAGCTCGACTCTCTTCGAGCCAGAGCACGGCTCCCGGTGGACAGGGCCGAGGTTCTTACCTCCTTTGCCCAGTCATTTCTGGTTGGGCAATCGCCCCCTGCCCGGGACTTCTGCCTTCTGGGTCTCATGGCGGCCTACCAGCGTGGTCCATTGGGCCCGCTGGCACATGCGCCCCTTCAGTGGGGACTGGCCAGCCAGTGGTCACAATGCTGCGATCCTTTGGACCAGCTAGTGATAGTGACCCAGGAGATGTGGAACGCTCTCCAGTGGTGGACCGTTCCATTTCATCTGCAGGAGGGCATCCCGTTTGTCCGCCCCGAGCCGACGGTCTCTCTATCGACCGACGCCTCTCTGATGGGTTGGGGTGCCCATCTGGGGGAACACCGAGTGCACAGCCTCTGGTCCCTGTTGGAGTCCCGATGCCACATCAACCTGCTGGAGCTCCTAGCGGTCCACCTAGCTCTCACCGCCTTTGCTCCGTTTCTCCGGGGTCAAGTGGTCTGAGTCCAGACGGACAATACCACGACCATGTACTACCTGAACCGCCAGGGCAGGACATGCTCCATGCTTCTGTGCAAGGATGCTCTCCGCATTTGGTCACTCGTGCGCAGCCTGGAGGCGGATCTCCTAGCCATTCATGTGGCAGGAGCCTCCAACACCCTGGCCGATGCCCTGAGCCGGATAGGGGCTGCATCTCACGAGTGGTCTCTCCTGCCGGTGGTAGTGCAAGATCTGTTCTCCCACTGGGGCACACCTCAGGTGGACCTGTTTGTCTCCAGGGAGAACGCGAAGCTGAGGCTGTTTCAAGCCGGCCCCCCTCAGCAGGGCTCGCTGCAGGGGGATGCCTTCTCGAGGCTGTGGACCCCGGGCCTCTTCTACGCCTTTCCCCCATTTCCCTTGATTCACAATTTGCTTCTCAAAGCAAGGCGGGACAAGGCGCAGGTGATCCTGATAGCCCCAGACTGACCCCGCCAGTTCTGGTACCCAGATCTCCTCAGCCTCAGCTCCAGGCTCCCGAGGCAGCTTCCAGCTCACCCGGACCTGCTTTCAGTCAATCAGGAGAAGGTGTTCCATCCGGACCTTCAATCCTGCACCTGACGGCCTGGTTCTGGCGTAGAGTTCCAGGCCTTGGGTCTTTCGGCGAGGTCCTCAGTGTGGTTGAGGCATCCGTGAGAGAGTCGACCAGAAAATGCTCGCCTTCAAATGGAAGAGATTCTCCATTTGGTGTCAGAAAGAGGCCTGGACCCTTCCTCCTGTTCTGTGGCAAGCATTTTGGACTATTTATGGTCCCTTTCTAGTCAAGGGCTTAGGTCGACGACCCTAAAGGTGCACCTGGCAGCCATCTCTGCTTACCGGGCGTGGGCCGGGAAGCAGTCGGTGGCGCAGGAAAAGGTGGTCGGGTGCTTTTCCAAAGGCCTTGATCACATTTCCCCTCCGATGCGAGAACCTCCACCTCCGTGGGATCTACTGCTGGTACTGGCAAAGCTCATGGGCAAGCCATTCGAACCAGTGCACAGGTGTGAACTCTCTCACCTGTCATGGAAGACCGCCTTCTTGGTGGCTATCACGTCAGCCAGAAGGATGGGAGAGCTTCAGGCGCTTTGTATCGAGTCTCCTTACTTGGTCTTCCACAGGGACAAGGTTGTCCTGCGCCCCCACCCGAAATTCCTTCCGAAGGTGGTGTCGGAATTTCACCTTAACCAGATGCTGACTCTGCCGGTGTTCTACCCCAATCACCTCGGAGGTCGAATATAGGCTCCATACTCTGGACCTAGAAGGCTCACTTATTATAAGGAGCGCTGCGGCTGAAAATCGGGAGAGGTCGCCAGCTGTTTGTCACCTACGCTGAAGCCGCATCTGGCAGACCTGCACCCAAGCGGACGATAGGCAGGTGGGTCACCTCCTGCATAGATCGCTGCTATAAGTTGGCGGGCATGGAGCCTCCCAGAGGGATAAGAGCTCATTCTACCCGTCATACTGCTGCATCGGTGGCTGCTTCCAGGGACGTCCCTATCCAGGAAATCTGCAGGGCTGCTACCTGGAAGTCAGCATACACCTTTATTACCCATTACCACATCGACCTTGAGTCACGCCGGGATGCTGGTTTTGGGGCCTCGGTTCTCCAGTCCTTATTTCCCAAGTAAGTATTGGGGGTGCGCGCCTTGCCTCCCTCCTCCCGGAGAACTGCTAGGAGTCTGCCAATAAGTGTGGATGAACAACATATCCATGTCCCTAGAAATACAGGTTACTCACCTGTAACAGGAGTTCTAGGAATGGTATATGTTGTTCATCCACACGACTCACCCGACTCCCCGCTTCAACGCACAACCCGAGCTCCAGCAGGCCAGATCTGGCGTCATGGGCGGAGCCGAGAGTTTTACCACCCGGGTGGGTGGGAGGAGCCAGCTTGAAGACCTTCCGGCAAGATTTAAAGCGGCAAGGAACCTGCCAATAAGTGTGGATGAACAACATATACCATTCCTAGAACTTCTGTTACAGGTGAGTAACCTGTATTTTTTTGTCGCTCTGTTTCTTCGGATTCCTGCATGTTATACTTGGACCCCAATTTCTCTTGTCTGATGTGCCTTGGGCCTGACCATGACCCCAAGTCTTGTGAGTTCTGTGGAGCCCAAACCACTTCAGTCCAAGCAGGATAAATCTCCTGGGGGGGGGTGGGACACAAACCTTGTTGTCACAGTGTGTGCCTAGTTTGGGGAAGGAGTTTTCTTTGGGTGGTATTAATGTGGCAAGAAAAGTCGACATGACAGTCCAGCCAAATTCCTTAGTATTTAAACATGGAAACTAGCCCAGCCTAGTTGTGTCCTGCACCACAATGTGGGAGACCCTAGTTTGTGCCCCAAACCCAACTCCCCCTGGTCCGATGGAGTCTGGAGCACTTTGACTCTGGACGGAGGGTTTGCAACATCCTGCTCGTTGACCACTACCTGCAGGTGGAAAGTGAGAGCTACTCTGAAACTTTGGGTGACCAGAGCTCTCAACTCCAGGTTGGTGCCATGGGTGTACTTGGGCTGCTTATTGAGGAGAAGGGATGGTCCACAGAAAATAGGCAACACTCTGATGTGAGTGGCATGTGGACTGGCGTGTTTGGGCCTCATTCTCCTCTTCTAACCCCTTTCGACCTGTCTGAGGCTTCTTGCATCACAGCAGCTGGAGTGCTGGATGGTATTGCCTGATAGTGGCCGGGCCCCATCATGGAGGGTTATGCCTGTGGGGACAGAGGAGGGAGCAAGTGCCAGAGATGCAGAGAGACAGGGCTGAGCCTGACCAGTTGGATGGGGAGCTGCCCCAAAGATGGGGATAGGTATAAACTGTAAGGGGGAAAAGCTAAATAACAAACTTACTAACAATATAATGAGGAAACTGCCTTCAGGTGGAAGCCATTGAGGTCGCAGAGGGTGAGGTAGACTGGCGCTTGGTGTGTCATTGCCTGGTACAAAAGGCCATGGAGACTGTCTTTTTGGTATTGAGGGAGAGCTTTTTAGTATTGAATCAGTGCTGGGCATTATCAGAGCCTTGCTGGAACTTTAAAGTGAACTCCAGAGCTGAGGAAAAATGGGCAAAAAGCACTGTGTCATGCGAATGTTCAGAGAGTTACAGATTATAAGTCATCAAGAGAGGTGAAGAATAGGATGGGACAATACCTCTCAACTGCTATGAATTCCGCATAGCGCTATGATTTTCACACTCAAATTTACCTTTGCTTCTCACAGGTTTACTGATGTTCCTCATAGTGTTAGAGCTATTTCTGGACACACAAACTATTAAATCATTTAACTAAGTTGATAGAAACATTCATTATCACTAACTATATGGGACCCACTATCTGTAGACATAATATTGTTTAAAATAGGAAAGTGCTACACATTCTTGCCCTTTGCTATGATTTTTGAAGACCAGTGCTATAATTTTTAATGCTGAGAGGTTGAGAGACATGGATGGGACCCAAGAAATGTGGTGTACCCTGAAACCAACTGTGGGGGGAGGGGGAAGGACGGAGCAACTTCTGTGAAGAAAGATTGGGATTTTTTGCTAGGTGGAAGCTAAAGGTCAGAGGAGCTTACCATACTTAGAAACATAGAAAATGGCAGCAGAAAAAGACCATTGGTCCATCCAGTCTGCCCTGTTTTACCCTATCCTACCCTGGGACCTAATGTCTAGTCCAGTTTATTGCCCTCATCTCCCCGCTCCTGCCTTACTGCTATCCCTCTGTTTAACTGTTAAGCCCTTTTCTTGGTCCCAGCTGTGTTTGAACCCATTCATGGTTCTTGTACCCCTCACCTCCGCTGGCAAACTGTTCCACGGCTCTACCACTCTGTAAAATAAAACTTTCTCATGTCCTTCCTGAACCTCCCACCCTGCCAGCTTCCATTCACGTCCCGTATTCTTGGTTAGCTAGTACTGCTAAATATTTCCTTGTAGCTTGCCTTATTCATTCATTTCAGGTACTGAATGGTCTCTATCATATATCTGCTCTCTCTTCTGGGATCCAGTTAGTATATGTTCAGGGCCTTAAGCCAGTCCTCATAGGATCTTCCCTGCTGGCCCTGTGTCATTTTGGTTACCTTATAAGCACTGTCTCTAGCCTATCTTTGTCTTTTCTTTTGGGGGCTCCAGAACTGGGCACAGTATTTCAGATGCAGCCTCACCAGTGCTCTGTGGAGAGGCAGCATCCTCCTGTTGTCAGCCCCCCTTCCCAGTACACCCCAATATCCTGGTTGCCTTGCTGTAGACCTTGTTGCATTGGCTAGAGCATTCCCTGATGCATCTAAGGAACTGGTTTCCCCTCCTTGATCCCCTCTGAAATATGCAGTTCTGTGTCTGCTTTTGTATCACTTGCTGTCTTCTTGTCCTCCCTCACCCTTAACTGGTATTCACCTATTCTTTGTCTCCTGTTTCTCTTTGTATCTAAAAAAGGCCCATTTTTAGCCCTCCCTGACCTTCTTTGAGAACCAGATTGGTGTCTTGTACCTTTCTCAGGCATGACTTAGTTAACTCTAGAATGGCCCCTTCAGTTGCTCCCCAACTCTCTTTTGCCTCTCTGATTTCATCCACTACCTTTAGCTTACCCTTGAATAGTGCCCATGTCTGGTTAGTCTGCTCTTCTGAAATCCAGAACCTTGGCCTTTGATGAGGTTTTACTGGTACCCAGGGCTAGTTTGAACCATATGGTGTTATGGACACTGGTCTCCAGAGGCTCCCAAGTCCTCACCCTGCCTGCCATTTACAGGTTGGTGAGCACTACATCAAGAATGGCAATTTGCATTGTGGGTTCTCTGGCCAGCTGCACCAGCAGGCAGTCCTCCAACATATTAAGCGGGGCCAAACTCTTGGCGCTCTCAGCTTGTTGAGGAGGATGGGAGGCACAGCGGTGTTGAAAATGTCAGCCTGATCACTCCACAGGTGCACGAGAGAAACAAGTGACCAAAAACCAGGGTTAAACAAAAAGCTAGCCATCATAACTATAGCCAGGGCTAGAATTTCAGTAAAAAATCTGGAGTATCTGACAGATTCCTTATGTCATATCTGATATTAGGTTTTGGTATTCTGTCATAAAATGTATAGACCCGCTTTGTTTTATACCTGGCTGTATGGCATATTTCCCCCCATTTTGCTAAGTGCACAAAGAAGTCAGTTCCCCTCACACAACAGACTCCCAATAAGACTGAACCCATCACCCCCTCCTCCTGCCATAGTCCCCTTCCCTTAATGTCAACAGCATTCTCTCCCATTCAGATGTAAAGTACTTTGCAATGCAGCTGAGGTTCCCGAAGAGACCCTCTCTCTAGTCATCATGTCTGCTTTACACCTTTCCTCTCACTCATCTCTGATCTCTTCCCCTCCACCCTTTCCCATCGACCCAGACCTCAGAAGCCACTTCAGTGAGACCCAGTGCCTTACGGTATCATTAAACAGGGTAGGACAGTGATCCTCTCTCAAGCTGTCACTCTCATCACCCAGCTGTATACTGGCAATCTAGTGAAAGCACTACTGTGGTTAGATTGCTGGCATTTGGGCTGGGAAGTCAGAGCTAAAGGACAAGGACTGTTCTGCTGTGTTGGACTTAGTTTAATGTAATAAGGTAATCTTCCAGGAATCAGTCTTCACCATTGATTCACACTAATGGGTCTGAGCCAGAAGTGCTAGGACTCTGTGGGAGGCAGAACTTTTCAGGAGTGCTGGCACCAAAGTAAGCTGTGCTTCCATGCGGCACCTCGAGACTGGCTTATGTTGCATGCCTTACCTCTGTACCAGGCCTCAACTGCCTCATTTCCTTTTTTTCCCCTGCCATCCAGCACTCACCTGCTGGAAGTCAGAACTTCATGTTTATATAACAACAGCATTCAGTTGTTCTCAGTGTTAGTGTTCAGAGCTAGAGTTTGTTATATTTGTGTCAGTTTAGTGATTTTACAAAACATTTTCTGTCATTCTCTCTCAGCCTTACCATGTCAACAGTTGATGGCCATGGACAGTAGGGAGCCTTCTCAGGCAAGCTGCTTCTGTAGTGGAGCTGGGTCTAGTTCACTTTTTCCAATGGGAAGGGTTCTGACAACTGGTCATCCTGTGCCTGGGGGGAAGGACAGTCCTCTCGGAAACACAAGAAGCAGCAGCCCCATTCCCAATCTCGGTTGGGTTCTTGGTGCTGCTAAGCCTCGAGTTCTTCCTCTTCCAATTGGAAGGGGAAGAAGCTGTACCACTCAGGGTCACCTTCTGCGAGGTCTGCTGCAAGATCCCCTGTTTCATAGAGAAAGAGAGGCTCTCACCAGCATCATCAGCGACACTGAGGGCCTCTGGATCTGTGAGGTCGAGGTCTTTGGCCCGGAGGCCCTCTTTGTTAGGGGTGACTTCGTTGGGCAGTCCTTATTGGAGCAGTAGGTACAGCGGCTGGCTCATTTGCCTCGGCCAGCGGAACCAGCCCCGGTCTCTTGGGGTCAGTGGAAGTGGAGCAGAGGGTGGGGCCTTCAAACTGGGTAGAGCGTTTGGCTCCAGCAACAATTCTTGGGTCCGTGCCGGTGACTGCACTACCAACTCCTGTCCCTCTGGCCGCACCCCCATTCAGTGTTACTGTGATGGTACCACTGCCAGTCAGTCCCGTGCCGGATGGGTTATTTAGGTGATCGGTGCTGTTGTCGGTGCTGGGCTTAGGCCTTTTGGGACCTATCCCATTTGCCAGACTTAGCTCTGGTTGCAGTGATGCCATTGTTGCTGGTCCCTTGTAAACAGGGGCCAGCATCACCAGTGTTGCCAAGACCGTGTTCTGGATTGGAGGGCTTATGATCCATCCCCATCTTCCCCCAAGGAGGAAGTAGAGGACGACAAGTCTGACCCAGACTTCATCATTTCTGAAGGCAGCGACAAAGACTCTTTTTATAGTCTGGAGTCTTCAGACCCATGCTTTTCTTCTGTTCCACAGGAGGATCTCACTTCCCAGGCTTTGCTCAGGAATATGCATTCTAGACTTGATTTTGAGTCTTCAGCCATTTACCCAGATAAACGTCTCCATCTGCAGTGGTTAAACGTTGCTACCATGCCGGTCAGTTTGGTTCCTTCTATTCTGCCACCATTTGAAATGTTATCAGATGTGATCTCAAACATACCTGCCTCTGTTCCCTCTATCTGCAAGCAGACAAACAGGAAATACACTGCCCCTAAGGATAAACCAATGTATGTTTCTCAACTGATAGCTGATGCCATTGTTGTTATCGCTGAGAATGACAAAGCCAGTTTTCCCCAGGAGTTTACTATGCACCCTTATTAACAAGGAGACATGCAAGATTGACACTGTAGGGAAGCGGGCTTTTACAGCAGCTGTTTTTGGCAAAGGGTTGCTGGCTACAAAGCACACTTTTCTAAGTATGACTACATTCTTATGACCATTAAGACTTCCAGGCAAACTCCTGCTAACCCTCAGAGGGGTCAAGGACATCATTTCTTTCAAAACCGGTAATCCTTTTGTTGAAAAGGCAGGAGAGTCCTTAACAAATCTCAGCCTTCCCAGCCTCAAAAGAAGGCACAGGTGCTGAAAGCACCTAGTGCCACCCTCTGAAGATCTAGCCCTTGTCCTTCCTCATCTGCCTGAGGCAGACTTCATCCCCGATGGGGGGTGACCTAGTTTAACCATCAATGGGAGTCCATCATGATAGACAAGTGGGTCCTCTGGAACATCCAGGAGGGATACTCCCTGGACTTCACAGAATCCCTCCAGACTGTCCACCCAGAAGACAACGCCTCTTATAAGCCCATATGTCAGAGCTTCTTGCTCAGGTGATTGCAGGCCTTCTGAACAACAGGGCAGTGGAGGTACTGCCAGAGTCTGAAAGAAATGCAGGCTTCTACTCCCATTACTTCCTAGTTCCAAAGAAATCATGGGACATGTACCCCACTGTCGACCTCAGAAACCTGAACAAGTTCATGGATGGAGAAAATTCAGAATGATTTCTCTGGGGTCTCAGCTTCCCTTCCTGAAACCTCAAGATTGGTTAGTTCTAGGGACATGGATATGTTGTTCATCCACACTTTCTGGCAGGTTCCTTGCCGCTTTAAATCTTGCCGGAAGGTCTTCAAGCTGGCTCCTCCCACCCACCCGGGTGGTAAAACTCTCGGCTCCGCCCCATGACGCCGGATCTTCCTTACCGCTTGGAAGCTCAGGTTCCCTCCTTAGCGCTCTGCGTTTTCGACTGGTTCCTGATTTTTCGGTTTCTCCGAATTTAGTTGGAAGTTTTCTAAAACTTCGGTCTTCTTCCCTCGCTGCTGTGATGGATATTTCGTTTCCTGGCTTCCGGGCGCCTGGGTAATACCTCCAGGAAGGACCCGCACTCCACGTGCATTTACTGCCTCAACTTGGACCATGATCCGCAAGTTTGCGATTTTTGCTGTGCTCTTTCGACCAGCGTCCTGGAGGATCGTGCGGCCCGTTTGGGGCTCGGGCGACCTGAAACTTTTTCTGCGCCGGAAAAATCCTTGGAGGCTCGTTGGGCGGTGTCGCGTCGGCTGTCTTGGCTGAGCAGCTCGATCTCTTTTCCTCCGTGGAGGCGGCGACAAGTCTGTCTCCCCTCGATGCGCCCAGCTTATCCCGCTCTCTCTGGGTTCTCCTCCATTCTGCTTGTTCAAGGAGCTTCTCCAGTCCTTTCCTCGAAGGGAGAGGGACCGGTTCCTGCCTCTCGGCCCAGGTCAAGAAGTAGCAGGCTAAGTCCCCATCGTCGGTGGCTGGCAGGAGCAGGAGAGTTCCTTCCCTGTCTGCCGACTTTCGACTCCGATTAAGTGCGGCTCAGGCCGCTGGCTTCACGGTGTCCCCGTCAGGTCAGCCGGTCATGACTCCCGTCGACGTTGTCGAGTCTCTCGACCTGTCACCCGGGCGGTCTACTGCAGGAGCCGTCAACCCTTCACCGGTTTCCCCGGCGGAGGCCGAGGTTCTGCCTGCACCTTCGGGGTGACAGGCCTCAGTCTTTTCGTCCGAGCCGAGGGAAGAGCAGGCGTCCCCCGCTCCTTCCCAGGCCCACCCTCGGTTCCCCAAGAATCTGGGTCTTGGTCTCGGTCCTCTTCTCGGTCAAGCCGCTCCTGTGGACTTCGGTGATCTCGGTCAGGGCACCGAGTTAAGTGGCATTACCGTTCCTCCTCGTCTCCCTCCTCGGATGAGGAGTGGCTTCGATGCAGATGGTGTCGACGTTACAAGGAGTTCATGTGGCAGCAGTTGCTATTGTCCAGGAATCAATCGACTCCGATTCATTCCCCGTCCAGCAAGCAGCTGCCGTCCGAACGGCTGACTCAACCGCTCGCTGCAGTCGAGGTGCTGACTTCAGGGCCGGTTGTTCGTCCGAACCTTGTTGCCCCACCGTCTTCAGTGGAACCTCGGTCGGGTCATGACCTGTCCCACAGGTTGTCTGTTCCCCTCACTCCCGCCCGCCCTCGGCGGCCGAAGAGTGGCTCAGGCCTGAGGCAGCTCTTTTGCAGACCCGTCGAGTCGACGTCGACTCCTCCATGTTTCCCAGTCGGAGGACCTGGGGTCCTCTCCGGACGTTCTGTGGCGACAGCCCATCGTCCTTTATGGGTCTGCTTCAGCTCATCTCGGAGTTCACCGGGATGCAGCTTGAACCCATGTCCAAGCGGTCTCTTATCTGGCGGGAATTCTAGACAGGAATTCACCCTCGGAGGCCTTCGGTGGCCGAGGCCATTGTCGGCCCGGCCTTGGAGCTCTGGCGGCGGCCTACTTCCTGTCCTGCACCCTCGGCCAGGATGGCCAGGAAGTACTCTGTCCCTATCGGTTCTTTGCCCAGTTTCTTGGAGCACCCCTCTGCTGAGGGGTTAGTTACCGATAATGTCTTCCAGTGTTCTGTGAGCGCTCGGGATGTGGATAGGCCCCCCGACAAAGAGTCCAAAAGATGGACTATGTCGGCGCAAGGTTTACGCTGCGTCCTCCCTAGGCCTCCGACAGGCCAGCTCGGCCGCACTGATGGCACATTTTTCCCACGCCCTTTTGGGCTCCCTGGATGAGGTGCTTCCCCATCTCCCGGCTGACCTCCGGACCACGGTCCGGTGGGTGCGGGACCAGGATAGGGCGGTGGCGAAACAGCAGCTTCAGACTGCTCTGGACTTAGGTGATTCTTGCGCCAGGTCGGTAGCGGCCGCAGTGGCCATGTGCCGCAGGGCGTGGCTGAGGTTATCCTCTTTCTCAGCAGATACCCAGCACAAGTTGGCGGACATGCCCTTCTTGGGGACTGACCTCTTCAGCCCTGGAGTGGAGGGACACCTCCAGGGGACCGAGAAGTCCGATGCCACTCTGGACTCGGTCATCCCCGCCCGGAGGGACAAGGGCCGCCGGCAGCCTTTGCGTAAGCCCCTTTGTCCCTTGGCCCCTGTGGCTCGACCGGCCCATCAACTCCAGCATGAGGGCCAGCGGGCAGTGCTGGGCATCCTGACCCCAAGCCAGCGACTTCCTCTAAAAGGAAGCAGGGAGGTAAAGGCCCAGGAGCTCCCTCGGCCAGTCCCTCCTCCAAGCCTGCTTAGTGACGGGCTGAGGGGCGCTGCCCCCGGCCCCGTCACACCTACCTGGGTTCCCCCGTGGGGAGACGGCTCCGCCCCGCCTCCACCTGGTCCGCTTTCCCGGACCTCTGGGTGTCGGAGGTGCTAGGGGAAGGTCCTGCCACTGGATTGCGAGCAGGCCCCACCCTTTCGAGCCGTTGCCCCTCGGGGGGCCATGGGGTCCGCAGCCTTGCTGTCGGCCCGTTGTGCCGACTTGCCTGGCCCCTCGAGATAGAGGTGATCAGGAAGGTGGCGGATCCTCCTCCAGACCCTGGGTTCTTGTCCAGGTATTCCTGGTCCCTAACGGACGGGTGGCTTGCGCCCCATTCTTGACCCGCACGACGGGATGGTCACTCTGACTCAGATATCCCATCCTCAGAACGAGGCGTGTGGCTCTATTTCCTGGACCTCCAGGACATACTTACACTTCGATCCGTCCGTTTCTTGGGAGACTCCTCCGTTTCTTAAGCGGGGGATCTCTTACGAGTTCCAGGCCATGCCCTTCAGTCTCTGCTCAGCAGTATTCCTGCGGCACTGAGGGGTCCGGGCGTAACCCCACCCAGATGGCGGCCTGACTGCAACCCCTCCAGGGAGGAGGGGGATGGTCCAGAGTTCTGGCCCTCTAGGTTGCTCTCAGACTGGTCTCCTTTTTATTGGAGCCATGTTGGAACTCGTGTCTAAGCGGGTGATCCTTTCTTCAGGACGAAGCTCGACTCTTGAGGCTGAGCTCGGCTCACGGCGGACAGGGCAGAGGTTTTTCCTCCCTTACCTAGTCAGGTCTGACTGGGCAATTGCGCCCTGCCCGGGACTTCCTGCACCTCCTGGGCCTTGTGGCGGCCTGCACCAGCGTGGTCTGTTTGGATCCGCCGGTTCATGCGTCCCCTTAATGGGGGCTGGCCAGCCAGCGGTCACAGCGCTGCGTTCCTTTGGACCAGTCCGTGACAACAGCCCAGGGGTTAGGGAACGCTCTTCTTTGGACCGTTCCAGCTCATTTGCAGGAGAACATCCCGATCTTTCTTCAAGATACAGCTCTTGCAGTAGGTAACACCATTAGGACTGAAGCCAGCAGGCGTCAGGACCCCACGGAAATCTTCTAGCTAGCAGTCTTCAGCGGGGACCGCCTCCGACATCGGTCCCGCCCCCGACGTCAGACGTAGTACATAAGGAGGCGGTCCCGCCAGATTCCCCAGTTCTTTCCCGCTGTCGACTTGCATGTCTCGACCCTTTGGTTCGTTTCTAGCGCGCGACGCCTGGTTAAGTTCTTCCTTCGGGGAAAAGTTTGTTTTTTCGGCTCAGTTTCTATCTGATGTCCTCTCCAACCTCCGTTGAAGGCCATCCTTGAGTGTGCCTGTGGAAGCACCCATTCAAAGACCCGCATTCGGCGTGCGTCCGGTACCTAGGCCCAGACCACGACACCGGGCCTGTTCCTTCTGCCGAGGATTCAACAGCGGACCGGATCCGCCATGAAGGCCCTTCAGGCTTTCCTGCTTGAGCAGAAGATTAAAGCCATGGGCGCAGCCTCCAGGGAATCTTCCGACAAGGCCGGAGACACTAGAAAGCATAGGGAGAGAGTGAGATCCAGGTCCCCGTCTAGGGCCTCTGACTCCCGTAGCTCCGGCTCCAGGTCCGACCGCTCCCCTTCCCGGGCCCGCTCTCAGCCTCCCCCTGCAGCGGTGAAGACCTCCTCGGGTTCCTCTTCTCTTTCGCAGACCAAGACCTCCAGACCTTCTTCGTCTTTAGCCACCAAGGCCCTGTCGAGGTCAGGGGACTGTCACCACCATCACAAGTCTGGTTCCCGCCATTCGGAACCCGACGCCAGGTCAGTCTCTTTGCCTCCTCCTCCCCAGAGGAAGACCAAAGAACTGACTTCTCTCAAGATTTGTCGGCCCGCGGCCCTTCCGGCGTCGGCCAAACACCATCGGTCCAGGCACCGGCGACTGCCAGACACCCGTCACCAGTTAGGCCTTCGCCTCCCGCAGACGCCCGGCGGGGGACCGGCGTCTGCATCTACTGAGAGGACCCCTCGCCTCCCCACCGGCGTCGGTCAAGAGGTGATCACGGAGGAGGCTGCCCAGCCCGAGACCAGGCAGGCGAACCCGGTCCTGTCGTATCCCCAGGGAACCCTCGCTGGAACCTGGGGTCCCTGAGGCCGCGCGGAACCTGGCGACCGGCCATGGCACCGGTCTGTCGTCGGGTCTCAGCATATCCGAGGTCAAGGAGTTGTTTCTTCCTGGTGGGACACCATAAAGGGATATGGTCCCACACCACCTCCTCCTGCTACTCCCGACCGGCCCCCTTCCCCTCACCCAGGGATGCGGGCCGAGTACCTTCCCGCCAGGGCCTACAGACCCTCTGGGGTAGATCACGAAATAGGAGACCTCCGTCCAGATCTTTCGAGTCACCCAGCCCAAAGAGACAGAAGCGCTGCCGTTCACCCCGAATGGAGGACACAGGATCGGACTTCTCGGATGGATCCAGATCCCCTCTCCGATCAACGTCCCTTCTGCGGACCCACGTGAGCTCCCAAGATCTCCTCGGATGACCCATCGTTCTCAGAGTTATGAGACATATCCAGGAGAACATGGGCTGGGACGCAGAGGAACTAGACCCGAGGATCGCCTTGCCAGATATCTTGGCAAAGATCCTAAGCCTGGTGGTACCACCTTGGTGGACACCTTTCGTGACGTCACCAAGGCAGCGTGGAAGCTCCACACTCGCTTCGGCGATGCGAAGAAAGCTGGACGGCCTGTACAAGGCCCTAAGGAGGACCAGTGCTTGGCATCACATCCTCTGACTGATTCTCTGGTCATTAGAGCCTCTCGATGACCGGTCCCAGAAGGCTGCAACATTTGAGCACCCTGCCACGGACCAGAGTCCAAACAGCTGGGCGCTGTGGACAGGCGCCTGCGTATGCCTCCGTACTTGCCCTCAGATCCCTCGACTACTTGACCCACATGGTGCAGTTTCAAAGCGCCTTGTGGGAGCAGGGACTGGATCTGGGAGAAAAGATGCCAGAAGGTGAGCAGAAGGAGGGCTACCACGGCTCGCACCGTGGTTCGGACATGGGAACCCAGGTGCTGCAGGCAGCGCTCGTTGCGGACTCCTCGGCAGGCGGCAGCTTCAGGCGTATGCCTCCGGAGACACTCATGGCTCCGTGTTTCCGGATTCACCCCGGACGTTCAGAAGAACATCCTGGACGCCTCATTTCATGGAGAAGTTCTTTTTGGTGAGTCCTCGGAAAAGGTCCTTATCAAGCTTCAGGAAGCCGGGAAGGCGGTACGGTCTGTCCAGGCCATGTACAGACCCAAACTTAGTTCCTTTCGTAGGAACCAAAGCCGTTTTCGAGGTCAGATGCAGAGACAGCAGTCTCGCGCCGGTCCTCAACAGAGGGGCTCCTCCCGTAGAGCCAAGGGGAAGTCGTCAGCGGGCCGAGGTCAACGACCAACTAAGTCGACCCAGCCTGCTGGACCCTCAGCCGCCACAGCATGACTCCTTCCCGGCCCCCGCCCCTCAGGATCAATGGGACACCAAGGTCAGGGGCCGCATTGTGGACCACCTGCCAGGTAGCAGTCCATAACCACCGACAGGTGGGTTCTTCAGTTAGTCGAAGAGGCCACTTTATAGGATCGTGGACAAGCCACCCACAAGGCCTCCTCTGTTCTCCCGCTACTCGGGTCAGCACAGATCACTCATCAGGCAAGAGGTACTCGCACTCCTGCAAAAGGGAGCGGTGGAGTATGTCCCAGAGAGCCAGATAGGATTCAGATACTAGTCCCACTTCTTTCTGGTTCCGAAGAAAACAGGGGACCTCCGTCCAATCCTGGACCTCAGCGACCTCAACATATCGGTCGCCTACAAACGTTTTCGCATGGTGACCCTCCAAGGACTCATTCCCATGCTGAAAAGGGCGCCTTCTTAGCATCCCTGTGGACATGCAGGGCGCCTACCTGCACATCCCAGTAGCTCAAGCGCAAGGAGGTTCCTGCGCTTCAAGTTTCCTCAGCCACCACTTTCAGTTCCGGGCCCTTCCGTTCAGACTGTCTTGACCCCAGGGTCTTTACCAAGTGTTATGGCAGTCGTGGCGAGGCGTTTCTGAGGAGACAGGGCCCTCACATTTCCCATACCTGGACGACTGGCTTCTCATGGCGCTTCAAAGAGGCACTGTTGATGGCTATTCAGAGCACCCAGGATCTGTTCCAGTCTCTGGGGATTATTATCAACTCTGAGAATCTCTCCTAGTACTACGTCCCAGAAGCTGCAGTTCATAGGCGCAGTTCTGGACACCGTCAAGGAAAGCCTTTCTTCCTTCGAAGAAGGAACACATCAGATCCCTCATGGGGATCTTTCAATGAAAAAGACCGTCCCATCAGGTTGGTCCTTCGCTTGCTCGGACACATGGCTGCGGCTATTCAACCATCCCTTTGGCAAGGCTCCACATCGCGGGTAACTCAGTGGATGCTCAAGGTGCAGTGGGACAAAGGCAGACCATATGCAGCATCTGGTCAGAATCACAGACGCCGTGATTCGAGACTAGCAATAGTGGCTAGACCCAGGACACTTTCTGTGGGTGTCCCGTTTACCGTCACCGTCCCCAAGGCAATCCTCTCCACAGACTCCTCAGGGCTGGGATGGGGGCGCACCTGAGCAGGGTGAGGTCCCAGGGAACATGGACCCCTCAGGGCTCACCTCCACATCAACGTGCTGGAGATGAGGGCGGTCCTTTACGCCCTGCAGGCCTTTCAGTCAGAAATACCATCGAGTACCCTTCTGCTTCAGACAGACAACACAGCGGTGATGATTACCTCAACAAGTAAGGAGGTGCACACTCTTACCCTCTCTGCAGGGAAGTTATGAGGGTGTGGGATTGGGTAATCCGACACGGCGCGAGCCTGATTGCAGTTCACATTCCTGGAGTGGACAACACAATCGCGGATGGCCTGAGTCGTTCCCAGGCCAGAGTCCACGAGTGGGAACTTCTTCAGGAGGTAGCAGAGGATCTGTCCCTTCAATGGGGCACTCCAGAGTTGGACTTATACGCTTCCCCATCCAACATAAAACTGCCCAATTTTTGCTCGCTAGATCCAGGGCCTGGTGTTTTCTGGCGAGGCAGCGTTGGCCCCTCTCCTGGCGGACAGATTCCTCTCGCTTTCCCTCCTTCCCGTTGATCAGAGTTCTTCTCAAACTAAGGGGAGCAAACAATGATCCTGATAGCACCTTTCTGGCCCAGGCAGATCTGGTTCCCCATGCTGACGCAATTGTCCCGGGAACCTCCAGTTCCATTGCCTTTCAGCTCCCACCTATTGTCTCAGGAGGAGGGTTCACTAGTCCACCCGGACTTACGCTCACTGAACCTGCATGCATGGCTCCTAGAGACATAGCCATTATGCGATACGGGGTCTCACAAGAGGTGGCGGAAGTCCTTTCCGCGGACAGAAAGCCGGCAACGCATGCGACGTACGCCATGAAATGGCACGGTTTTTGCTTATGGTCGCAGGCACGCAGCCTTTCCCCTTTAGAATGCCTGTTGAAAGGGGTGCTGGAATACCTTCTTTCCCTATTCCATTCGGGCCTCGCCTACTCCTCTATTAAAGTGCACCTCCTGCGATCTCTGCATATCCGTCCCGGTGGGACAGCGCACAGTGGCACAGCTTGATGCCTCTCGAGACTTCCTGAGAGGGGTGTTACACCTTAGGCCACCCATCAAGGATCCCGTTCCTCCTTGGGACCTACTCTTTGTCCTGGAACAACTCACGCTTCCCCCCTTTGAACCTGCCGCGGATTGCGAGCTGCGTTTTCTGTCGTGGAAAACGTTATTTTTAGTTGCTGTCACGTCAGCAAGGAGAGTTTCCGAGCTTCACGCTCTCATGTGCAAGGAGCCTTATTTAATTTTTCACCAGGACAGAGTGTCTCTGAGGACGAATCCTAAATTCCTGCCTAAGGTGGTCTCTGCCCTCACTCTCAACCAGGACATCGATTTGCCTGTGTATTTCCCCAAGTACTGTAATAGAGGAGAGGCGCTGCTTCACACCATGGATGTTCACCGCTCCTTAAGGTTCTACCTGAATAAGACTAAACAACCATGAAAGTCGGAACAACTATTTGTTTCCTTCGCTGAGAGGATGCTGGGCCAACCAGTCTCAAAGCAGACCCTTTCTAGCTGGGTTGTCCAGTGTATTTCTTTTTACTACAACAACAAGCATAAGCCCCTCCCGGGTACAGTCCGGGGCCACTCGACAAGGGGGGTGGCTACCTCCTTTGCAGCACTGCGTAACGTCTCCACCTCGGCCATTTGTGCTGCAGCTACTTGGAGCTCTGTGCACACATTTATTAGGCACTATAGCTTGGATATTACATCACGGTGGAGAGCCGGTTTCGGCCTGGCCGTTCTACAGGGTCTCCTGTCCTAGAGTCAGGACTTGTTCAAGATCTCTCCTAATTTCCTCCTCCCAGAATGCTTACAGGCGCTATTGTTTGGGAATCAGTCCTAATGGTGTTACCTGCTGCAAGAGCTGTATCTCGAAGTGAGATAGTACAGTTACGTAAGAACTTACCGAAACAGTAGATCTTCGAGAACAGCTCTTGCAGCAGGTCCCTTCTCGCCCACCATTCCCCCTTGGAGGAGGTATGGCCTACCAGGCCTTGGCAGGAGCTTTCACTCTTTTCCTTCTGATGGCGGATCCTCGGTCTCCCCTTCTGATGTCATCCTACAGCCGGGAGTCTCTGGCGGGAGAACTGGGGAATCTGGCGGGACCGCCTCCTTATGTACTACGTCTGACATCGAGGGCGGGACCCGACGCCGGGCGGTCCCCGCTGAAGACTGCTAGCTAGAAGATTTCCGTGGGGTCCCTGATGCCTGCCCGGCTTCAGTCCCTAATAGTGTTACCTGCTGAAGGCTGTTCTCAGAAGATCTACTATTACGGTAAGTTCTTACGTAACTGTGCTGTCCGCCCAGTCGGCGGTCTTCTCCGACCGATGCATCTCGGATGGGTGGGGAGTGCCCATCAAGGGGAATACAGAGTGCACTGCCTCTGGTCCTCTCGGGAGTCCCGATGTCTTTCCTACCTGCTGGAGCTCCAGGCGGTCCGCTTAGCTCGCACCGCTCGCTCCATCTGTGTGGGGTCTAGTGGTTTAGGTCCAGGCGGACAATACCATGACCATGTGCTACCTAATCCGCCAGGGTCGGATGAGTCCCTTGCCTCTGCGTAAGGAGGTTCTCCACATTGGGTCTTTCGCGCAGCCGGGAGGCAGTTTGCCAGCCATTTCAATGGCAGGTGCCTTCAGCACCCTGGCCGATGCCCTAAGCCGGATAAGGGCTGCGCCTCACGAGTGGTCTCCCTGCCGGAGGTAGCACAAGATCTTTCTCCCTCTAGGTCACACCTCGGGTGGACCTTTGTCTTTCCCTCCAGGGAGAATTCGAGGCCGAAACTGTCTCATGCCCACCCCACCCCCCTCAGCATGGTTCGCTGTAGGGGATGCCTTTGAGGCCGTGGACCCTGGGCCTCTTCTACGCCTCTCCCCCATTTCCCTTGACCACAGGCAAGGCGAGGAGGGACTAGGCGAAGGTGATTCTGGTAGCCCCAGACTGGTTTTGCCAGCTCTGGTATCCAGCTCTCCTCAGTCTCAGCTTCAGGCTCCCGAGGTGGCTTCCAGCCCGCCCGGTCCTGATCTCTGTTGTTAGGGGAAGGTACTCCATCCGGACCTTCAATCCCTGCACCTGATGGCCTGGCCCCTGTGCGGCTAGTGGCCAGGCCTTGGGTCTTCCGGCAAGGTCCTTGACGTTTTTGAGGCGTCCTGCCAGGAGTCCACCAGATATGCTGGCCTTCAAATGGAAGAGTTCTCCATTTGGTGTTAGGATAGGGCCTGGTCTCTTCTCCTGTTCCTCGGCGAGCACTCTGGACTACCTGTGGTCCGTTCTTTTCTTGAACAAGGGCTTCGGTCGACGACCCTCAAGGTGCTCCTGTTAGCCACTCCTGTCTTCCGGGCACGGGCCGGAAGGTAGTCGGTGGCTCAGGAAAGGTGGTCTGGCACTTTCCAAGGCCTTGATCACACCTCCCCTCCAGGGAGACTATCCCCATCTCTGTGGGATCTTATGCTGGTATGGGCTTAGCTCACGGGCAAGCCGTTTGAACCTTTGCACAGGTGTGAGTTCCCCCACCTGTTGTGGAAGAACACCTTCTTGGGGGGCTACTATGCCAACCAGAAGGCCGGGAGAGTTCCAGGCGCTCCTTGAATCTCCCTATCTGGTCTTCCACAGGGACAAGGTTGTCCTGCGCCCCACCCGAAGTTCCTTCCGTAGGTGGTGGCAGAGTTTTTCCCCTAACCGGGTATTGTCTCTGCCGGGGTTCAACCCCACTCACACCTCGGAGGCCGCATATAGGATCATTTGGGACCCTAATTTAGCGCTCGCCTTCCCAGGGAGCATAGGGCTGAAGTTCAGGAGTGGTTCGCCAGCTGTTTGTCATCTACGCTGAAGCCGCACCTGGCAGACCTGCAGCCAAGCGGACAACGAGCAGGTGGGTCACCTCCTGCATAGATCTCCGCTATAGGCGGACGGGCATGGAGCCTCCCAGAGGGATAAGTGCTCATTTTACCCGCCCTTCCGCTGCATCAGTGGCTGCTTCCGAGGATACCCCTGTCCAGGATATCCGTAGGGCTCCTACCTGGAAGCAGGCATATACCGGCTTCCCCCTTCCACATCAACCTTGCGTCACACTGGGATGTTGGTCGGGGCCTCGGTTTTCCAGTCTTTATCCCTAAGTAGGGGGTGTGCGCCTTGCCTCCCTCCTCCCGGAGAACTGCTAGGAGTCTGCCAGAAAGTGTGGATGAACAACATATCCATGTCCCTAGAAATACAGGTTACTCACCTGTAACAGGAGTTCTAGGAATGGTATATGTTGTTCATCCACATGACCCACCCAGCCTCCCCGGCTTCGACGCACAACCTGGCTTCCAGCGGGCTAGATGTGGCGTCATGGGGCGGAACCGAGAGTTTTACCACCCAGGTGGGTGGGAGGAGCCAGCTTGAAGACCTTCCGGCAAGATTTAAAGCGGCAAGGAACCTGCCAGAAAGTGTGGATGAACAACATATACCATTCCTAGAACTCCTGTTACAGGTGAGTAACCTGTATTTTCCCTGGATATGCAGAATGCATACCAGCACCCACTGGTACACCACCGCCACCACAGATACCTCTGATTCGTTGCACTGTGGCAGCATTACCAGTTCAGAGTCCTGCCTTTTGGGCACTCCTCGGCACCTTGAGTCTTCACAGAGTACTTTGAAGTACTCACAGCGCACCTCAGAAAACAAGGATTCCAGCTTTACCCTTGCCTGGATGATTGGCAGATAAGCCAGTCCATCCAGGCAGGAGACTGAACAGGCGGTGGCTAAGGCCTCTCAGTTCCTCCCCATGGGTGTTCTGCTGAATCTAGAGAAGTTACAGCTTCTCACAGCAGGTGCTGTTTATAGGAGCTCTTCTGGATGTGACCAAGGCCCAGGCTTTCCTTCCAGGGATCAAAATGAAGACAGTTCTGCAGATGACATACTACACAATGGAGCACAAATCTGTTCAATCCCACTCCATGCAGTACATGCTGGATCTGATACCCCTCTGAGTGTTTACAGTGCCCCTGGCACAGTTACACTTGAGAACAACTTGGCGGAGGATCAGTGCACAGTGGTCACAAGCAACATAGCCCAAGACCTACCCCATACTTATTCACTCACATAGTTGCCAGTAGAGGACAGTCACCTCCAGGGCTTTCCCTTCTCCCAGCTAGAGCCTTCGGTGACTCTCACCATGGATGCCTTCTTGCTTGGGTATGGTGCACACTGTCAGAGCTTCCAGATACAAGGTGTCTGGGACTCATCAAGAGACTCATCAGTACGTTGGAGATGCGAGCTGTGTTGTTTGTTCTGAATGTCCTAGTAGATCTCATCAGCCACAGAACAGTCCTCTTCCAGACAGAGAAGTCTATGCTGTATTACATCAAAAGGCATGGAGTAGCATACTCTTCCCCTCTCAGCAGGGAAACAGTGAGAGTGTGAGAATGGTGCCCGGAGCAAGGGATCCTGCTCCAAGCCATTTATCTGCCAGGAGTTCAGAACACTAGCAGACAAGCTAAACAGATGCCAATCCCCACTAGTGGTCACTAGCTCCAGACGTTGTGAGATCACTATTGGATGAGTGAGGAACAACAGATGTGGACCTTTTTGCATCCCCACTCAACACCAGACTGCCTTGATTCTTCTTTAGAATCCAGGACATGGCATTTTCTGTCAGGTTGCATTCAAACTGCAATGACAAAATCTAATTCTGCATGTATTCCCATTAGTCCCTCTTGTGCAGAGGGTATTGCTTAAACTGGAGGCTGACAGAGGTAAGATGATACTGGTGTCCCCTTACTGGCCTCAACAAATATGGTTTCCTCTGCTGAACAGACCATCATTCAGCAAACCAAGGATCCATCTACTCACAACAGATTTACTGATTCGGGATCACCTGGTCCACCCTAACCTGCGCTCCTTTCATCTCCAGGACCTGCTCCTGAAGAGATAGAAGTGAACAGGTAGAAGGAATCTCAGAGGGTCTCTGAAATACTTTTGACTGCCCAAAAATCTTCCACCAGGAAGACTTACATGGCCAAGTGTAAAAGATTTTCCATCTGGTGCACCAAAACCCCCATGGACCCTTTTCACTGGCTGCTTGATCAGGTTCTGGAATACTTGCTGGACCTTTCTGATGCTGGCTTGCAGTATTCCACAATGATGGTTTACTTGTGTGCTATTTCTGTATACCATGAGCCCACTGATACCGTCTACCTGGCACAGCTGCAACTCTTCAAGAGGTTCCTTAAGGGCATTTTACACATAAGGCCTCCCGTCAGGAAGCCAGTGGTTGCCTGGGACATCAGCCATGTGCTGGATATACTCGCTCTCAAACCCTTTGAGCCCCTTGTGACACGTGAGCTGAAGTTTTTAACTTGGAAAGCAGCTTTTCTAGTGGCCATCAACTCTGCTCACAGAGTGTCTGAAATGCATGGCGTGGTTTCAAATGCCTAATATACTGTTTTCCACAAGGACAAGGTAATTCTCTGCACACACACTAAGTTCCCCTTCCAAAGTGGTGTTGGAGTTCTGTCTGAATCAGCCACTTGTGCTACCTACTTTGCTAACTTCTAGAGTGAAGAACGCATCCTCCATTTTCTGGATGTTAATTAGGGGTCCTTAAGTTTTACCTGGACAGAGCTAAGGACTTCAGTCAATCTAGATAGCTTTTTGTCTCCTTTGATCCCCGTTGAAAGGAACAGCCTGCTACAGTCCAGTGCTTTTCTGCCTGGATTGTGAACTGTCTGTGTCATTGCAGTGCCGTGGTGTAGGTCAAGCTGGAAGGTCAGGTATCTGCCCACTCTACCAGAGTGATGCATTCTGTGCCTATCAGTGATACTTGCAGAGTTGTGACTTGGAGCACAGTGCACACTTTTGTTAAGCACTATGCCTTGAAATTCCGTGCCAGGCCACATGTCATCTCTGGCAGAGCTATCCTGGACTTCTCTCCTGAATGAGCCCTCGGCTTCTACCACCCTAGTTCAGGGGATTTTGTCTGAGCTTGGTACCCAGACCCATTAGTGTAAATCTGTGGTGAAGACTGATTCCTAGAAGATGTGAAAATTACATACTCACTATAATTCTTGATCTAGGAATATCTTCACCAGTGATTCCCACACCCGCTAGCCATTCCCCTGGCTCACTCCAGTTTGTTTATTGGTCTTCACCCCTTGTTCTTGGTTTGGGCTGTGGAAACACTGTTACTGCTTTGTTGACCCTTCCTACACGGGTCATCAGGGCTATCTTATGCCCTTAGGTTTAGTGCATAAGTGCTAGTTAGGCTATGCTGCACCACCTTGGTAAAAAAGGTATTGAGGCAGTTGAGGGTTGGTGTTGAGGTAAACCATGAAGCTCGAGACATTCTTGTGGTACTGCAGATGCACGCAGCTTCCCCTGGCACCTGCCCGCCTAAAAAGTTCTGGCTCCTTCCGGTTCCTAGCGCCTCCGGCAGAGACCAGTTAGAATGAATCAGTTGTGAAGATTGATTCCTGGAAGATATGAAGATTACATATTCACTGCTATGCTTGATCTTCTAGGAATATCTTCACCATTGATTCACATGCCCAACCACCATCCCCTTGGCTCACTCCAGTCTGCTTATTGGTCTTTATTCCTAGTTTTTAGTTTGGGCTGAGAAAACACTGTGTTACTGGTTTGTTGACACTTCTTATACCTGTCATCAGGGCTATCTTTTGCCCTTAGGTGTAGTACATAAATGCCAGTTAAGTTATGCTGCACCTTCTCAGTAAACAAAGTCTGGCCAGAGATGAGATGGCTGCAGCCGCGATCGCTGAGCTCATGGCAAAACAGTTTGCCATGCCCAGGATGGCCATGGTGCAGTCACACATGTGCAACTGCTCGCGCATGCGCACTACACATCAGGCCGAGCTCACAGCAAAACAGTCCACCGTGCCCATAATGGCCACACTGCAGTCGTGCTTGCGCACTGCACATCTGTTGCCATCTTGAGCACGGTGGGTGACTAACAAACGAAATAGTGCATGTGCGGGGGGAGTGACTGTTTTGGAGTTGCGGAATGATCGTACTGCAACTCCAAAACGGAATTGCTCTTCGGTGTCAATCCGGTGGCTTGTTTTTAGAGCTACTGCAGGACGACTGTAGGCTCTGCCCACTGTAGCCATAAAAAGGTACTGAGGAAGTTGAGGGTTGGTGCTGAGGTAAGCCATGCAGCATGAGCCAGTCTTGTGGTGCCACGTGTGCAAGCAGCTTACCTCGGCACCAGTCCTGCAGAAGAGTTCTGGCTCCCACAGGGGCCCTAGAAACTCCAGCTCCGACCCATTAGTGTGAGTCAATGGTGAAGATATTCATAAAAGATCAAGAATTATGGTGAGTATGTAATTTTCATTTGTGACTGACTGAAGGGGCTTCTGAGGACTGGGTGGGTAGGTTTGAGATGGGTTGGGGGCTGGTTGTTAGCATACAGCAGCACCAGGACAACAGTGGCAGTCAGTTGAATGCAGACCTCAAAAAATAGTGTACAACATGGACTACCAAAAGGCACAGTTAACATTTATATGGAACACCAAATAGAAGTAATTTTTGAGCTTTGATAGCAGCATAAAAAAATAACGTCCAGGAAAGAGGTGTCGCTTTTAAGTCGCACAAAAAAACATGTGACCTGTACATAGCCTTGGGAGTATAGTGGGACCCAGTAACTGACATGATGGTACTTTTTAAGGTTTGAAGACGTATTATAGTTCATTGAATCTTCTGCTGCTGATCCCTGTCTGTGAAGTCAGCCCCAAGAGATTGTGAGATGCTCAAAACAGCTTTATTAATGTTTTGAGGGTCACAGCACGCAGGGAAAAAACACATTTTAATAAAAAAAATATGTAAGTAAAAACTTGTGGCCTTGTTCTAAAAGTACAAATTGGAGACAGCCCCACACATTAAGTATGAGACTGGATAAGTGGGCTTTCCCCTTTAATAGTATCTCCTGACAATTGTAACTGAGAGAATGTCTAAAAATGTGAAAACAAAATGAAGTAAGCAATAATACTCTACAGGGTGGGCTTTATTGGGAAATACCGGACCACCCAGGGGCATAATGAGGCCCAACACTGCAGGCGAAGGGCCTTATATCCCTTGGAAGGTCCGGTATTTCCCAATAAAGCCCATCCTGGAGGGTATTATTGCGCTTAGAAAATGGGCACAGTAAAAAGAAATGCTTGACTTTTTTTTAATAACATTTATTATCTTAAAGTGTTGTGATAAATAGTTCCTCCACCTGTACTGGAATACAGGACTTTTGGTCTAACTGAGATGCTGTAGTTTAGAAAATGCTGCTTGAATGTTGTTGGTGCCCCCACAGCAGTTTATGTATCTGCAGTGTGCCTCCCCCCCCACCACGTGTCGTCGTTATAGAGCTGTTCTGTTTCCTGTTTGTTTTTCCCCTTTATTTTTGTTTTAAATATTGCAGATAACAGCTGTGGTGACTCGGGAAGAAAGCGTCAGTGTGGGAGATCGAGTGTGATCAGGCCATCAGGTAGTTCTTTGGATGAAAATAAACATGCATTTTAGTCTGTGGAGATATTTTTTTACCTCGTTTTCTGTGTACTGTTTTGAATTATCGTTATCATGGTCCGAAAATACTTTGCTGGCTTTGGCGAGAGCGAGCGGCATCTCCCGCTGCAGTGCAGGAGAGGAACGGTATTTTCTTGGTTTGTATACCGCAGATGGACTTCTATGGCGGTATAGAAAACTAAGAAATCCCTGGTGCTTTGGTGATTAGACGCGGTGTCAGAGATACCGCTCTTTGTTATTTATTACAGTGTGTGTTTTGGGAACCGGAAAATTTTTTTTACAGCTATGGTGGTGTTTTCTTTTCTTTAATTTGTTTTTCTGTGGTTGTGCTGGGTGGAAGGGGAAGAGTGGCCGAGCTGCTATTTTTCTCAGGCATCTAGCTAGAGCATACAAATGGCGGCTCGCGAGTGTGAACATTCAGGGTGCCCAAGAATTGATTGAGTTAGGGGCACCCTGAATAGGCTCTTATTTTTTTGCGGGCTCTGTTGAAAAATATCCGCCCACTTAGATTGGCTTCTTGTCCAATCAGTATGCTAGGATTGTCGCTGCCATTTTCTAATTAAATTTAATATAAAAAGGGCAGGAATTTCAAAATTGAAATAATGGCATAAACCGAAACTGCGTAAATCACTCATATTTGGATATTAAAAGGTGTCTGCGTCCTATTCAGATGGTACAGTGTTTTTAACGTGCTATTTCATTTTTGTTAACCATGCGACCACAGCGGAAAGCAGTTTCCAAGTACAGGAGCGGCCTGACCCAGACGTAAAATGGACATACAGAAAAAACACCAAGGAGTGCGTAACCCAGCAGCATGGACATAAATCTATAGCAGTAATATATGTGATTGCAGAGACAGGTTAGGGCAGGGAGCAGTGGACCAAAATTACACTAGAGATTATCGAACAAAAACCTATCGACTACCTGTCATGAAAAGTAGCATGGGTTAAAAATCCTTTGGTTAAATTGCTGACAATATATGGCACAAATTCACTCTTGAAACTTGATCATTTGAGTCACGTGCCATACTTTAAACTGAAGGAATTACTTTGTATGGGATCTCAAGGGTTCAGTAAAGCAGGTACCGTAGGGAACTTGGGGCACTGGTAATCTGATGTGCAGTGTGTGTTTTCTGTGCTTAAGATTAGCCATTTGCAGAACCGTTACCCCATGATAGCTGCAAAGAGACTTGAGCCACCACAGATGAGACTTTATTTACTTTATTTATTTATTGTCGCGGAGAAACACCTTTGAGCTGAAGGCTCTTTTACAAAGGTTCCATGTCACAGAACAGGTACAGGTTACAAGCATATACTATGCAGTAACCAATAAATAATGGTACAGAAATAAGTGCAACCAGATTGAGTCCGATAATACTAGGCAGGTACGAACAGGTATATAAGTGTAACCCCTAGATGGTGCTATCCCAGGGGCTACTACCCCTGCCTGATTTGCCACTAACAGGTTGAGGGGCCTGGATCCAATGGCGGGTGCCTCCACCCAGAGGTCAGGGTTTGCAATAGTTAAACTAACTTGGTCACAGCCCTCTGGGACACTGCAACCCCCCTTTCTTCCCACTAGTGGCCCACACAATATATCAGAATTACCTTCACAGTATACACTTACCCCAGGTCTGGTTCCGCACTGGGACCTCTGTGAAATGAGATACAGTGCAACAATCACAGTACAGTACTTTAACATAGACAAATACCTCAGGCAGTATAACTTTGCTGAAACAAGCAGCTCTGATTTATTTAGGGATATAACAAGGACAGGGAAATCAGGTTAATTAGCTTATCACTCTAATAATCTACCTATGGCTCTGTGCAGGCCTATCCCTATCAGTTACTGTCCCTGGGTACCCAAGCCCTAGTGGCTAGTCAAACCGTGGCAGCTGGTAGGGGCCCTTTCACACAGAGAAAAGGAGAATTAAACAGTCAGCAGTACAGTAATTCCATTTGGATTTAATGTGGCAATTCAACAGGGAGCTACCCTGAATTAGTACTCACGACCTCCAAATAAGATAGGGTCCTTCAATGTCAGCAGGGCTCACTTGAGGTACACAAACCTCTTCACACATTTATATAAAGAAAGCACTATACCAGGCAGGCTGCATCTGTATCCCGATCGCAATTACTGCACAATACCGGAGAACACACAGCAGATTCAGTTCCTGACAGACCGAGTGCAATTTTCAGCAATTCTTCCAGTCTTCTACAGGGTGAGCCTGGTTTCTACTCTTCAGAGATCCTTTGATTCTTTTCACAGGGACGGATTCAGTCCTAACAAGCTGCAGACGGAACTCTGGGCCTTACACGTTTTGACTAAACTGCACACTGAAAAAGCACAGGGCTCCTTCCTTCTTCACTGCCAAAGCTCAACTCCAACTCCAACCGACAAAACCGGGCATTTCCTTTGAGTTCCTCCCAGTTCTTGACTGGATTGGCTGTCACTCACAATAGACTGCTGCTGTTGGTCAAAAAGGCACTGAAGTCTAAACTACATCTCCCAGAGTCACTGCCCATACAATCCTCTTGTGGCTGGCTCAGATTATGAGTCCAAGTTCTGATTCAGTCAAGGCACCATTTTAGAGCTAGCTTACCCCACACTGATTGGTCCAGTTCAGCAGTTCAAAACTAGAATGGGGAACTAGCAGACACAGTTCTGACTGCAAAGAAAGCAGGTTAGACAAACTGTAATTTCATTATTACTCTAAATAATTTCTGGCAAACAGTTACATCTTTCAGATAGGTTCCCTTTGCACTCTTAGTGACTGCAAAAATGAAGTGAATTGGCAGCAGCTCGAGTGGTACTCAGAGAAGCACACAGTCCCCCCATACAAACTAATTATGTCTGCAAGCAGACAGCTCTTAAAGAGACAGTACCAGAGGCTCTAAAAACACTCACTGATAAATGGCTTAAATGCCAAACACCATTCAGGCTTGGAGCATTCAAGCAAGCTCCTGGAAGTCTTTTGGAACCCCCATTGCAGGGGGTTACACTTTCCTGTCTGGGAAAGCTTGACGTCGGCCACAAGCAAGTACCCCATAAGTTTCAACTGCAACCATATACATTTGCATTAGGCTCGCACATGTAATCATCAGTCAATATATCATTTTACCAAGAACACATTTCTGAAACATTGCATACGTCACTCTTTACACAGTATTACATACACATTGTACCATAACTCAAGTTATTATCTCTTGTACATGAAACCTGAAGAGGGCCCTTCCTATCAGTTACCTTGGGGCTGGATGGGGCAAGGGCACCATACTAGAAAGGCAACACAAGTAACTTGGAGTTAGCACTGATGCTCAGTTTGGGCAATGAGCTCGGGACACATACACTCCTTTATGGACAACATTGAGAGGCAAGTCCACAGGCCTCCCAAGTGAATCATAAGTGAGGTGCACCACAGGCTTTACAGCTCGACCAGTCTTTCTAGGGGAACTGTTATAGTCTCTGCACTCTGAGCCTCATTTTCAGCATTGTCCTCCTTGTCAGGGGAGTCTCCATGGGGTAGAGAGGCTAGAACTGGGGGCACTTTCAGCTCCAGGAGTTACAGTTTCTGAGTCCACAACATTTGGCTCGCATGGAGCTTTCGGACACTAGCAGTGGACTGTCAGAGCACTCAAAATACTCTTCTTGTTCGGGTGTATCACCAGTCTGCCCCAATCTATTTTCCTCCTGAAGCTCAAACAGTTCAACCATGCACAATGATTCCATTTCATCTGATCTGATGCTTTGCACTTCACTTTCTGGGAGCATTGGCTCCAGGGATGAAGCTGGGGGCTTAGACAGTCCAGAAGGCCCAGCTTTGTCTCCAGTATTGACTAGTGGATTGCCCCGAAACAATTGACTCAGTTCGTAAGAAGGATAGTATTCAAAGTCACTCTCACTTTCTTCTGATATGGACTGACAGTCATGCTCAACTGGGACTTGTGGAGGGGAACACTTTAACTTTGCTTCTGTGGTGCAGACTTTCTTGATCTTTTCTTAGCAGCAGCTCTAGTCACTGGTCCAGAGGGGCATCTTCTGGGGCTCAGACTCAATCAGGATTTGTCCAATGGGCAGTAAATGATTTCTATGCATTGTTTTACATCTTTTGAATTATTCTCAGGCCTTACTTTTACACTGGCAGATCATCTAGTTTGCCCACTACAATGTGAGGAGATGGTGCCATCTGTCAACAATCTTGTGCTTGCCATGCAGTCCCAGATTTCTTAGCAATACCCGATCTCCCTCCTGGAGTTCCTGTGCTTTCACCTTTTATCATACCTTTCTTTGTTGGCCAGATTTCTTTTGGCAGCCATGGTTTGAGCCAGTTGGTACGCATGAGTTAGCTGGGCCTTAACTTTTGCACATACTGTAAATAGTTGTCAGCTTGAACCCCATCAGGAGAGACCCCAAAACACACATCTACTGGTAGTCGAGCTTCTCTCCAAACATCAGGCGGTGGAGAATCCAGTGGCATCACTTTTGGTGCAGTTATAAGCATGTACCAGGGTGCTAATTTGTTGGCTCCATCTAGGCTTGTCCTTTGGGTGCAGGTGCCTAGCATATCTAGCAAAGTGCGGTTGAAACGTTCAGGCTGTGGGTCCCCTGGAGTGGTAAGGAGTGGTTCTGGACTTCGCCTCCCCACAGAGAAAGCATCTCTTTGATCAGGCGACTCTCAAAGTCTCTCCTTGATCAGAATGGATTCTTTGTGGAGCCCCATAGTGAACAAAAAGTTTTCTACAAGTACTTTGGCCACAGTGGATGCTTTCTGGTCTTTGGTGGGGAAAGCTTGGGCATATCTCGTGAAATGGTCAGTGACCACCAGCACATTACTGATATTTCTTTGATCTGACTCCAAACTCAGAAAATCAATACAGACCAGCTCCATGGGTGCACTGGTGAGTGATGTTAACAGGGGGCAGCCCTCTGGGGCAGCTTTCCTCTGTAAGCTAGCGACTACGAGTTCGAATGTGTTGCTCCACATCAGCCCCATCTTAGGCCAATAGAATCTGGATCTCACCAAGTCAAGTGTTCTGTCTATCCAAGGTGCCCCATGTGGTTGTGCAAGGACCTCAGTACTGAGTCTCGAAGGCAGTGGGCAGCACTAGTTGTTGTTTGTCTACTTGTCCCCTCTGTCTACTGTTTCTCTGTACAACAGTTTATTGATCAGTTTCAACTTAGGACCTTCTTTGTATAACAGTGCAGTTCTCAAATCAGTGGAGCGTAATTTGGACACATCTTTTCCTGCATAGAGGGCTTCAAAGCTGCTTTGATCATGGGATCGCGGGATTGAGCCCGCCGAATACTGTCATTGTCCAGCTGAGGCGTACCAATGTCTATTGCAGAAAAGTGGCAATAAGCAGCAGGTATGCAATTCTCCAGAGCTCCCAAGCAATCCACCATGTGCAGTCCCTCGTCCGTGGACATTGTTCCTCCTGTCAAACTTCGGCAGAGTGCCGAATGTCAGGTTCTGCCAATCGGACCCAATCATTCTGGGAACAGGCCTCCGGAGAGAGCATCAGCATCTATGTGGTTCAGACCTGCTCGGTATTCGAGCATAGTCATATGTAGATAATGCAGAAAGCCACCTATGGCCAGTGGCATCCAACTTAGCTGAGGTCTGCACATAGGTCAAAGGATTATTGTCAGTTTTACTAGTATTTTAGCCCCATACAAGTACTCATGGAATTGGTCAACAATAGCCCACTTCAAAGCTAGGAACTCTAACTATGTACAGGATAGTTCTTTTCGGATGGGGTCAGGCTTCTACTGGCAAGGCCACTGGTCTCAGGCCATTCGTGCTCTTGGTACAACACAGCCCCCAACCCTTGCAAGCTAGCATCAGTGCAGGACGTGGGTTTCTTGGATCGGCATAGGCCAGCACTGGAGCATGGGTAAGTTGATATATGATCTCATGAAAAGCAGTCTCACAATCAGAGTCAGCCGGCCCCAAATACTTCACTTGGATGAAAATACACTCTTTCAGTCTTGAGGGCGCTGACTTTTGGTATTTTTGTGGGTTGGGGATACCCTTGAGTAAGGTTAAGTAAAGGCGGATCACTTGAATAGTCCTTGATGAGCCGATAACCACAGAATCCCAGGAATCTTGCAGTTCTTTTAGATTTTTGGGCTGTGGCCAGGTGGTCAAGGCCTCAACTTTACTTGGGTCGTCTCTATTCCTCGGTGGATACTATGTGTCCTATACTTTACTGATGTTTGAAAGAATTGACACTTATCAATGGACAGTTTAAGGCCAAAGTCCTCCAGTCGGTCCAATACCTTAAATAATCTGCTTTCATGTTCCTCCAGTGAGCTGCCAAACACAATAACATCATCTAGGTATACCAGGCACTCTAGTAAGTTCATGTCCCCACTGCACGCTCCATCAATCGTTGAAAAGTGGCTGGGGCACCTGAAATCCTTGAGGCATCCTCATGAATTCATAGAAATAGCGGACAGATAAAGGCAGTCTTCTCACGGTCCTCTGGGGCCATCGGGATCTGGTAGTACCCACTGCGGAGATCCAGCACAGAGAACCACTTGCTCCCGTTTAGGCAGTCCAAAGCATCCTGAATGCGGGCATTGTGTACTGATCGGGATAGTCCGCCCGGTTTAAGGTGCGATAATCCACACACATCCTTACTGTTCCATTCTTTTCCCTCACACTACAATGGGGAAGCATAAGGGCTTCTGGATTCTTGTATTACACCAGCAGCTAACATCTCTTGCAGATGCCGTCTCACATCATCTATGTCAGCAGGTGCCAGGCGTCGAGACCTCTCACGCAAATGGTCTTTTCGTCATGCAGCGGATATTGTGCTCAGCTCCTTGCGCATCCTACATCCCATTCCTTTAAAGAAAACACCTGGCTCTCTGGGCAAGCTTCTTCACTGATCCTCACTTTCCATTCAGCTGGCAGCGGGAGTCGCCAAATCAAACAAGTCAGGCGTTACTCTGTCATTCTTCCTTGAACTCTTGCTGCTGGGTAGCACTGCAGTGTCTGCACAATGCACGTGCTCAGGATGCAACCTCTGTTTACTCGAATGTCTCTTTCAGACACATTATGAACTTGGACTCATTACCTTCTGGCATAAGCATGGGCTCTAGCGGGCAAAATACTAGGCTTGACCAGCAGTCCCTCTGGCAATTTTCCATCGCCTGGTGCATCCAACATTAATATTTTATTCTTAACATCCTTTCTGATAGGACCTCTCCTGTAAGGTACACTGGGCATTTGGCGCCAGGATCAGAGACTCAGGATCCTTCTTCCATACAATTCCAACTGGTTCCTCTGGTTCTGTTTTTCAGCATCTCTCTGTGCCTCATAGGCCTTCTTAATTAAAGCCGGAACTCTTAAAGCTCTACTAGTCTTTGACCCTGTTTTTCATAACACAACTGTGCCAGCCTTCCGAACATATGAGCATTTGTTCCAATCAACAAGGGACACCATCATACAGTCCAGTGGGGGACACACTAAGGCTAGGGTCTCTTGTTCGGCCACTCCAGCCACGGAGGTGGGGAAAGACAGCCAAATTCGGATATACCGGAATAGGGTAGGCCTTCTCACTTAACCCCCATACATGCAGTCCTTCTAATGGTTGTGAGTGTACGTCTGACAAATGCTTCTGATACCAGTCCTGGAACATAATTGTCACTTGGGAGCACTGTCTAATACAGCTCTTGTAGACACTCCATTCACCTTTACAGTGGTCTCCATGGAGGGACCCACTATTCTGGACCAGTCTGGAGGCGGTAGTGGGGGCCTGGGCAGCTGACCTTGCCACAAGGGCGTGAATTAGCATTTTGGTGCCCTCACTGGGATCATGTCGTGCACCTCTTAACCACTGATTTCTTCTCCGAAGCTCTCCTTGTAGCCTATATGCAACTTTGTCAGTGTCTTTTGGGGACTGGCATTCCCTTTTCATGTGCCCATCTTTCCCACAATTATAGCAAAACATACTTTCTGGAGTTTGAGCTGGCAGGCGCACACTGGGAGCCAGGGGCGGGGGTATTACTAACTGGAAACCTGGGTGCCATCTCTGTCTGCGGCGTGATAAGCATTTGGAGACATCTCGTCAGTTTCTCCACTTCCATGGTCAAGGAATTGAGTTTGGAGCTGTTATCAGCAGGAATACATGGGTGGTACCCCCACCCCATAGCAGATGCAGTCGGATATAGGTCAGGGCCCGTACTTGCAGGCGTGGCCTTCATAAAGGACTGTTTTGAATTCCTGATCTCTCTCAACAGTTCGCCCCATTGTGGCATATCTTTTCCTTGTCAGAGCACTCATTGACTGTCAACCTCTGCCCTGAACTTCACTTGATGGGTCACCCTCAGTCACTCGGGTCGTAGCCACAGCTGTTGGTGCAGGTACCTCCAGTCGCCTTTTCTCAACTCCTCGAATTTCTCTCATTAACTCATCATAGGAGGGTGGGGATTCGATCGATTTGCCAGGCGTAACTGAAGCAACAGCAGTTCTGAGAAGGGGCAGACTTAAGGATTCTGTCCAGTCTGGTTGGTCCAGTTCAATCGCTGGCAAACTACCCTTTCTGAGGCATTCTTGCAACAATTTTTCCAGCCGAGACATACACAGACAACAACTCCCTTGGTACTGTTGTGCATTTCTTACTCTCCACCATAGGTCCTCATCAGAATCTGGGCTCCACACACATTCTCCAAGGCCTCAAGATAGGCCTGTGCAGTCGCTTCAGGGTTACTGGCCCGTTTGCTACGGATGGTAGCCAGGGCAGGACCTCGGAGCTCTCACTAACCCTCTTTCTTTCGCCTTCCGAGCATTGCCATTCTAGCACTTGGGGGCAACATAGTCTATCCAGGTCTCCCAGTCATCCTCCCCTTGGGGAGTGGGGAGGTGCCAGAGAAGATCCTCAACCTTGTTAGAGTCGTGACTAATGGCAGGTGCAGAAATAGAGTCTGCATGGTTCAGCCACCATTACGGGCACTGGAGCAGGAGAGGGTGTTGGGGAGGAACACCCCAGGTGGCAAGAATAGTTTCTTCAAGTCCTCCACAGTTTTCCCTCTCCCAGCAACCATTCAGCAAATTTCTCCTCAAAAGTTTCAGATAGTGGTGGGGCTGATTCCCCGGGTCTTTACTGTCCTTAGTTATCACTCTCCAAGCAGTGAGGGCTCCTCTGGGGTAATGGTCTGTGGCACTTTGGAGCTATCTATGGGATCCTTAAACTCTACTAGGGCCAGGAAAGTGTGGGTGAGCAGATTAGCATGCGACCCACCACCACAGGGTTTTGTAAACCTTCCACCTTGGAAAGTACTCCCTGCACAGTGTCCGTGTTGATACCCAGTGGGATGTCCAGGATAAGCATAGCATTTTGGGGTCGATCTCCTCCCCAGTACACCACTCCACCAGCCGGTGCACAGCCACTTCTGTCGGGTACCCATTTTTTCTTAACAGTGGTTCGTAAATATGGCCACTAGAGGACACACAATCCCAGCGGTGAGCCTCCAAGATGTAACCCCTAGATGGCGCTATCCCAGGGCTACTACCCTGCCTGATTTGCCACTAACAGGTTGAGGGCCTGGATCCAATGGCGGGTGCCTCCACCCAGAGGTCAGGGTTTGCAATAGTTAAACTAACTTGGTCACAGCCCTCTGGGACACTGCAACCCCTTTCTTCCACTAATTGGCCCACACAATATATCAGAATTACCTTCACAGTATACACTTACCCCAGGTCTGGTTCCGGCACTGGGACCTCCTGTGAAATGAGATACAGTGCAACAATCACAGTACAGTACTTTAACATAGACAAATACCTCAGGCAGTATAACTTTGCTGAAACAAGCAGCTCTGATTTATTTAGGGGATATAACAAGGACAGGGGAAATCAGGTTAATTAGCTTATCACTCTAATAATCTACCTATGGCTCTGTGCACAGGCCTATCCCTATCAGTTACTGTCCTGGGTACCCAAGCCCTAGTGGCTAGTCCAAACCGTGGCAGCTGGTAGGGGCCCTTTCACACAGAGAAGGAGAATTAAACAGTCAGCAGTACAGTAATTCCATTTGGATTTAATGTGGCAATTCAACAGGAAGCGACCTGAATTAGTACTCCACGACCTCCAAATAAGATAGGGTCCTTCAATGTCAGCAGGGCTCACTTGAGGTACACAAACCTCTTCACACATTTATATAAAAGAAAGCACTATACCAGGCAGGCTGCATCTGTATCCCGATCGCAATTACTGCACAATACCCGGAGAACACACAGCAGATTCAGTTCTGACAGACCGATGCAATTTTCATAATTCTTCCAGTCTTCTACAGGGTGAGCCTGGTTTCTACTCTTCAGAGATCCTTTGATTCTTTTCACAGGACGGATTCAGTCCTAACAAGCTGCAGACCGGAACTCTGGGCCTTACACACGTTTTTTGACTAAAACTGCACACTGAAAAAGCACAGGGCTCCTTCCTTCTTCACTGCCAAAGCTCAACTCCAACTCCAACCGACAAAACCGGGCATTTCCTTTGAGTTCCTCCCAGTTCTTGACTGGATTGGCTGTCACTCACAATAGACTGCTGCTGTTGGTCCAAAAGGCACTGAAGTCTAAACTACATCTCCAGAGTCACTGCCCATACAATCCTCTTGTGGCTGGCTCAGATTATGAGTCCAAGTTCTGATTAGTCAAGGCACCATTTTAGAGCTAGCTACCCCACACTGATTGGTCCAGTTCAGCAGTTCAAAACTAGAATGGGGAACTAGCAGACACAGTTCTGACTGCAAAGAAAGCAGGTTAGACAAACTGTAATTTCATTATTACTCTAAATAATTTCTGGCAAACAGTTACATCTTTCAGATAGGTTCCCTTTGCACTCTAGTGACTGCAAAAATGAAGTGAATTGGCAGCAGCTCGAGTGGTACTCAGAGAAGCACACAGTCCCCCCATACAAACTAATTATGTCTGCAAGCAGACAGCTCTTAAAGAGACAGTACCAGAGGCTCTAAAAACACTCACTGATAAATGGCTTAAATGCCAAACACCATTCAGGCTTGGAGCATTCAAGCAAGCTCCTGGAAGTCTTTTGGGAACCCCCATTTGCAGGGGGGTTACATAAGTAACATTCGGGCAGACAAGATACAGTAAAGGCAATCAACATTACATGATTAGTGCAATGAAGTTGATGGCGATACAGTGGTAGACAAATACGTAATTAGAAAATGGGTGTGACAGTCCTAGCACACTGATTGGATAAGAAGCCAACCTAAGTGGGCAGGTATTTTTCAATAGAGCTCGCAAAAAAATAAGAGCCTATTCAGGGTGCCCCATTACTCGATCAATTCTTGGGCACCCCGAATGTTCACACTCGCCAGCCGCCATTTGTATACTCACGCTAGATGCCCGAGGAAAATAGCAGTTCGGCCACTCTTTCCCTTCTACCCAACACAACCACATAAAAACAAATGAAAGAAAACAGCACCATAACTGTAAAAAAAAAAAAAAAAAATTCCGGTTCCCAAAACGCATACTGTAATTAATAACAAAGAGTGGTATCTCCGACACCGCTTCTAATCACCAGAGCACCAGGGCTTTCTTAGTTTTCTGTACCGCTGATAGAAGTCCATCTGCAGTATACAAAACCAAGAAAATACCGTTCCTCTCCTGCACTGCAGCGGGAGATGCCGCACGCTCTCGCCAAAGCCAGCAAAGTATTTTCGGACCATGATAACGATAATTCAAAACAGTACACAGAAAACGAGGTAAAAAAAAAAAAAATCTCCACAGAATAAAATGCATGTTTATTTTCATCCAGAGAGCTACCTGATGGTCCGATCACACTCGATCTCCCTCACTGAAGCTTTCTTCCTGAGTCACCACAGCTGTTTTCTGCAATATTTAAAACAAAAATAAAGGGGAAAAACAAATGGTAAACAGAACAGCTCTATAACAACGACACGGGGGCAGGGCACACTGCAGATGCATAAACTGCTGTGGGGCACCAACAGCATTCAAGCAGCATTTTCTAAACTACGGCATCTAAGACCAAAAGTCCTGTATTCCAGTACAGGTGGAGGAACTATTTAATCACAAAACTTTATGATAATAAATGTTAGTATTAAAAAAAAAAAAAAAAAAAAATAGTCAAGCATTTCTTTTTAGTGTGCCCATTTTCTAAGCGCAATAGTACCCTCCAGGGTGGGCTTTATTGGGAAATACCGGACCTTCCAGGGGCTATAAGGCCCTCCGCCTGCACCGTCTGGCCTCATTACACACCTGGGCAGTCCGGTATTTCCCAATAACACCCACCCTGTTGAGTATTATTGCTTACCTAACACACAGCTCAGTAGCAGTCACAATGTTGATGTTGTTAGGCTGGAGAGTTGGGAGAGGGGGGACTCAGGGAGAGGTGTTTAAGTTTAACAGTCACAGTTGCTAAGAGATGAAAGGTGCTGTAGGAGTTGTTTCTTAAATGGCCGTAGTTTTTTTCATTGGTTATGGTAGGTGGGAGTTCATTGAGCCAGTTGGGTGCTCTGTAAGCAAAGTAATGTTGTGCATGTGATGTTCGGTAGAAGGGTACTTGGAGTCAGTTTCTTGCCATACTTCTAGTCTGGTGCAGGTTGGTTCCCGGGTTAAGTAGATTTTGTAGGTCTGTTGGAGTTAAGTCAAGTCTGTTTTTTTACCCTACGAGACAGATCTGGTATTTAATTTTACTGTCCAGGTTTAGCCAATTTGTCTGGGTGTACAGGTGGCATGTATGAGTAATCTCCTGTGAGCTCCTAGTTCTAGCCTACAGGATTTATTTAGGGCCATCCTGATTCTTTTGAGGGTATTGTCTGTGGCTGCACCATAAACCACAAGCCTATAATCAATAATGGAGATGATTGAACTTTTTATCGCAAGTAGCATTGCCTCAGAGGTCATACTATGTTGGTGTTTGTATAGTATGCCTGATCTAGTGTTGACGGCCTTAGTGACAAGGTCGACATGGTGGGTGAAGGGAAGGGAGCTGTCAAGAGTGACTCCTAGGTACTTGAAGACATGTACCTGTTCTAGTGGTGCTTGCATATGGCTATTTATGGTCAATGGGTATGCTTTATACTCATTCTGTGGGTTTGCAAACAACATGACTTTAATATTTTTTCATAATTTAGGAGTAGTTTGTTGCTGGAGAACCATGTCTTCACTTTGGCAAAATTATTGTATAGGCAGGCCTTAAGGGTTAGTGGATCGGGACCGTGAGTGTAGACAACTGCGTCATCTGCGTATAGGAACACACAAAACAGGAGAGGACCCAGGGTCGACCATTGTGGTGCACCTGAGATAACTGGTAAACTGTCTGAGACAGCATCATGTATTTTGACCTGCTGTGTTCTGTTGGTGAGGTAGTTTTTGAACCAATGCACAGTTTCTTATGAGAGACCAGTGACTTGGAATTTGCAGAGTAGCAAGGTATGATTGACCGTGCCAAAAGCTTGTGTGAGTTCCATGTAAATCGCCCCACAAGCTGGCTTCAGTCAAGGGCCTCATGAAGAGTGCCAGTGTATTCAAATAAAGCTGTCAAGGTACTATGCCCCTTCCTGAAACCATGCTGCCGGGGGTATGGCAGGCGATTCATGTCCCGGTATTGCACCACTTGGTCTGAGACAATCCATTTGAGTGCTTTGGGGGGGGGGGTTTGAAATGGGACGGTAGTTAGCATGGTTAGCTCGGTCCCTGTTTTTGTGGACTGGGCTGACCATTGCAACTTTCCATCACTGGGGGAATTGACCTAGTCTGAGAGATAGATTGAGGATTTTGGTGAGAGGGGTTAGAAATTCATCCAGTGTTAGGGCGATTAGGCGCAGGTCTATTGAGTCATTGCTATGTCTCAATTTACCAAGAGACCGCAAGAGATATTTTTTGGCCTCTGCATTTGGTACCTCCTTAAAATAGAAGGAGGGGGTCCAGTGGGTGGCAGATTGTTAGAATTCCTAAAGTCACCTAGGTTGCCCTTGGCTGCCTCAAGGAATTCTGGCGGGAGTATGCTACTAAGGTCTGAAAATGCATCGTTGAAGATGTCAGCTTTAACTTTGTGGTCCTGCATGACTTTCCCATTTACTAGGAGCACAGAGATGGGATTTCCTAGCTTTGTCTGTGAGGTCCTTTAAGTCATCCCAGAACTTTTCCCCATCCCCCCCAGGTTGTTGTGAGTCTGTCTTTGAAGTGACATACTTTGGCAGCTCAGATTTCACGTGTATATGAGTTCCTTGCTGTTCGGTACTGTTGGAAGTCAGCCTGCCTGCCTGTAGCTTTGGCTTTCTGCCATAGGTGGTCCCTTGTTCTCATATGGTCCAACAGGGCTGGGGTGATCCAAGAGTTAGCGGTCCCCTTGATTATGCAGTTTTTTATTGGATAAAAGATGTCACATGCTGCGTTAAATGAAGAGATCTAGGGCCTTGTTGACGTCTCGTAAGGTGTCAAGGGGGGACCAGTTAATTTGGCTGAGGTGGGTCTTTAGGAAATGTAGTTGTCCTGCCTTCAGAACCTGATTTGTTACTGTCTTTGTGTGTGTGGGGGGGGGGGGTTGCAGATTTATTGGACCAGTGGCACTTGATCGGGGAGTGGGAGTCTGATTAGGACTGAAGTGTCTGAACTCCTCTCTGGGCAGTTTGTGAGGATCCAGTAAGTTAGTGTTTCCGACCCAGTTTGGTAATTTATTCTAGTGGGAAAGATCACCATTTGGGAATAGTTAATACTGGTGAGGGTGACACTTTATTTTATATTTGGTCATACAGTATATGGCAGAAAAACTGCAGCTGTAAATGTATCACAGTTTTTTGTCATAGCCTGTTTTTGAGTGTTTAGCTGGTTCAAAAATGATAGTCTTTTAAATGTAAATATGCGTTCGGTCTTCATTGGGCCCCATGGCATTATTTGCTAAATTTTTTTTTTCTCTTCTGTTGCTTTTAGAGAAAATCCACCAGCGTTATGGAGGCCTACCTGGGGAGTTGCATATGATTGAGCTGGAGAAGGGGAAGGCTGGGCTGGGTCTTAGCCTTGCTGGTAACAAGGACCGATCCAGAATGAGTGTCTTCGTAGTGGGTATTGATCCTAGTGGAGCAGCTGGGAAAGATGGCAGAATACAGATTGGAGATGAATTACTCGAAGTAAGTTTTCTTGTGCCGCCATCTTATAGTAAAGGCATGTTGTGTGACTGGGGCTACCCCGATTAAGAGAGACGTGGCTTTAAATAATTTTTTACTTACTGTTGTACTGTTAAAACAGCCTTTTATCTGGGTGATCCTGCCATCCCCGGCACTGGCATTTTATACTCAATGCCGCATGCCCTGTGGCTGATGCCAGCCATGGGAGATTCAATACACTGGATTAAGGAAATGAGCTAATAAAGTTCTGAATAGCTGTTTACCAGCCCCCTTGTACTCCTTAGGCTAAGTATGGGCCACTTAGCCTCAGGGGTACAGTGGGATCAGTACACAGTTAATTCAAGCGTTATAAAGAACCTTTACTTAATCCATGTATTAAATCTTCCGTAGCCTAAGTCAGCCACGGGGGAATCTGGGAAGCACCCGGAACAGCGTTGAATGTAAAGTGCTGGTGATGGGTGATGATAAGATCACTTCCTGAGGAAGCCTTAGGGCGAAACTGGCCGAAGTCTGCGGGGCCCTGCCGGTTGTTCCTGGGTTTGTGCATCAGCACTTTATAAGGTTTGCATTTTTATTCTGTCTATATACTTATTTTGCCTTAATAAATTGTTTTCATTTGATGAAGTTGTGGTCTGCCTTTGTGGTGGGGGGTGCTGGAATTGTGAGTGGTTTTGAGATTTATTTCATGTACACACCCAGCTGGAGGGGTGGCTTTATCAAGAGCCTTGATAACAAGATCAGCCATATAAAAGGCTGTTTTAATAGCACTGAAGTAAGCAAAAAATTTATATATCTCTTAATTTCATCTCCACACACAAGAATGGGTTTCACACAAGTGTTCCCATTTGTTTCTCGGCTCCTATATGTCTGAGTCTTTCTAAACTTGGTTGGTGCGGGCATACCGTATCCTATGTAGGTAACATTTAGGTATAGGGTATAAATCAGTCTTTAACTCACGTGATTCAGTTGCAAAAGTCAACGTTCACATTCGTGTTTCCTACGTTTTTGTAATACATTGTGCACACAGATCCTTCCATACTTAGTGTATGTATACCCCACTAGTAACTCGTTATCAGATATGGGAAAACCAAGTGCCTGTGATCTTTGCTATAAAGATCAGGCTGCTTAATTGTCTTCCACTGCTTTTACACATGTAGCCACTGAAAGCATGGGAAGATTTCTGTGTTACCCAGCGGGGGAATGAGAATTTTATGTAACACGATTACACTACTTTAAAGACACATTTTCTAAACAAAAATCATCCCATTGTTAATTTGCCTTGCTTCTTTATAAACCAAAACACTCAAAGATGTTTCAAAAAATATCTTTCCTTTCATACAGTGTAAGTGAACAATTACTATTATAGATCGCAGGAGCGTCCCCGACCAATCACAGCGCTTCCTTCAGTTGCATGTGAGGTACTCTTATTGCCGTAAGAGTACCTCATGTGCTGGTATCAGGCTTCTCGATGACCACTTGTGCGGCTAACTTTATTAAATAGGAAAGTGTTGTTTTTTTTAAGTTTAATAAAGTTAGTGATCTACAGTAATTTTATGGGTCTGTTAGGAGGTCCTGTTATGGATTTAAAAGTGCCATCTCTCACGTCATTAGGACCACAGAACTGCTCACCTTCGGTTCCCAGTCATCTGGTCCTCAGAACATGTGAGGCGACACTCAGCCATAAGAGGCCCTCCAGCTGGACCCACAAACTTATATATCGATACAGTAGAAGCACGTTTTCACTATTTCGATATGCTGAAACTGTTTCTGAATATCAGTAAAGTAGAAGTGCATTTCTGGTGTATTAATATACATTGAAACTAAGGGTATTGTTATGATGTAACCATTTCGACCACACTCCAGGCTTTTTTTTTAGTTTTTAGTCCTTAGTTCTAAAGCTAGCTTTTTTTTTTTTTTAAAGATAATTGCCCCCATATTCAGCTGTGGCTATTTGTACCATGCATAAATAGCACCTTGCGAAACATAGGGCTTAGCCATCAGGGAGCTATATTCATACGGGCAGCATGCCCTGTCTGGTGCATGCTGCCTGTATGAATGTCGGGCTTTGGTAGCGCTGCACAAAGTGCATATTCCCGGTGCCACCTCAGGCTCCTGGTGGCAACAGACACCCAGGAGCAAAAGGGAAATTTTTTTTTTTTTTTTTTTGCCTTATAGTTTTTAATAGCCTTTGGGGATGCTTGGAATTGGCAAATTCCGATCCAGTTTCCAGATTTAAGAATTTAGGAACTTTTGACTCCTAATCCGATTCAGATCCTAAAACAACATAAAAATCAGATTTGGATTGGAAATCCTACATTTCTATGTAAAAATAGGTTTTAGGATTCAGTTTGGGGATTAGGATTTTCGGACTGCAATTCTTGGAAATCCTAAATCCAATAAGTGGGTCGGAATTCGAGTAATCCAATTCCATTCAGCAGATTCTGAGCAGTTTTAATAGCCTTTATGTCCCATGCTGCACTGTCTTTCCTAAGGTGCAAATTAGGATTCCACATCAAGATAGCGATTGAAAGATGGCACCGACCACAAACGGCACATGCAATACAGCGAGCGCACAAACAGTGCACCTTGGGAAGGGGGAAAACCCCAAGTTGCCATTTCTGCACTTGCTATATTTCTGTGCCGTTTTTGGTCAGTGCCATTTTTCAGTCACTTGTCTTCATGGGCTACCACAAAGTAGTTTGTCGTCATAGCTGTGAAATCTGAAAAAAAAAAAAAAAATTGGCTGAGAAATTTCTGACTACACTGTGCATGTTTCTTATTCCTCCTTCTGCAGTGCACATGCTTGTCATCCATGGGTTTGGGCAGCCCTCAGATCGGGGCGACCCTCTCCCAGCCCCATTAACTGCTAACATGCTATCAAACTGTGGGTGACAAACTCCATGTTGTGGAGCCCGATGGTACCTTGACTGTCATTCAGATGCCTGTGGAGTGATTTTTGTCACCTATGTTTTTCAAACTCGCCCATCACCCACTTGATGGTACTTCAATACATCGTGGTGGTCACATTTGCCACAATAGAGCCAGGGGATTTCTGCAGTCCCGGATACATTCCCTCCCCCATTAAGTGAAATGCTACCATCAGCAAAGCTGCTTTCAGCTTGGCCACTCACACCGCATGACTGAAGTCTTCTCTCAAACCAGTTCACAAACACTGTGCTGTCACTGCATAAACAGACACTGTCAGAACATATAAATGGGCTCAGCAGGAGGGAGGAGGCAGGGACCCAGGCCAGCAAACCCAGGTTGGAATACAGGAAAAAAGGATCCATGCTCCTGGATCCAGAAATCAACCAGGCAGATAAAATACTGTAGCGGCTTTTAATCAATAAAGTGGAAATCTATCAACGCCATGAAATTGCCACAGTGAACAGATACCGTGTACAAAGATATGCCGTGTAAAAGTGCAGATCGCACTGATGTGTTTTTGGGCCTCACCAAGAAACATCCTGGTGCTTCGGCACTGTGCAAAGATGGGCTGTGTAAAAGTGCAGCGCACACTGATGTGTTGGTGGGCCTCACCAAGAAACATCCTGGTGCTTCGGCACTGTACGAAGATAGGCTGTGTAAAAGTGCAGCGCACACTGATGTGTTGGTGGGCCTCACCAAGAAACATCCTGGTGCTTCGGCACTGTGCAATGATGGGCTGTGTAAAAGTGCAGCGCACACTGATGTGTTGGTGGGCCTCACCAAGAAACATCCTGGTGCTTCGACTTTGGCTGAGCCTTTGACAGAGGCCATGGCCATCTGCTTGGTTGTTGTGTTGGCGTGCAGTTCTTCTGTTTTCTACTGGACCAACAGGCAGCCCCGTTGTGCTTGTGTTTATTCCAGTGCTGTCTTTCACACCAGGCTGTGATGTTACATGCAGCAGTTACTGTATGCCAGGTGTTTTATAAATAAATATTTTTGGAACTCTCGGATGAAAAGTGTTAGTTTATAAGACAAATTCAAGAATTGTTACTATAATGAACTGTTTTACATGTTTTTATTCTGGTAACTACTTACTCTGAATGTCTTGTATCTTTTTAGTTCCTTAATGACAACAGCCTTTTATTGCTATTTTCAAACACAAAAAATACGTGGTTGAGCACGGTGGTCTCCATGCACTGTTGTCAGTTATATACATAAACAATGGGATGACAACAGCGACATTTGACTATGGTCAGCGATCACATGCAAGAAAAGTTGTGCTCTTCAGGTTTATTTTCATAGGCTGCATTACACTCCTTCATGATCACGTGTCATAGACTGGGTTCATTTGTTTGTCATACGTCCACAGAATCACAAGATCCTCAGGGTGTGATATTTCCATGAGATGTCACCACACCTAGGGTGACCCCAGTAGTTGAGACTGACTGTACCCCCTGCCACTGACCCGGGGTCAGTTTACTGCCAGCATGGATCTGGGTTCAGTGTACTGTGAGAATACCCCCCTTCATGAGCTATGCTTTCCTGCACTTAATTCCTTTTAGTGGAGCTTTGCTAGTCCAACACCACACTGCCATGCTTCATCACCACTCGGGTGAAATTTGAGGGCAAAGGAATATTTTAATTTGTTTACTCCTATGAAGGGAATCTGGATTTAGACCCAAATCTCCTGGTTGTTTTCTATAATTATTAGGATTATGTACATGGCGATGCTTGCATGGTTGTGCAGATATGTCTTGGACAAATACACTGAGCATTGATCAGTGCCCACTGTACAATGACTGTATATCAGAGTGTGCAGGCATGATGATGGTGACATGGAACACTGAAAAAACGAGATCCAGGGGAGGTTGGCTTTTTTAAGTTAAGGATGCTCCAAATCTGCCAATTCTGATCTGATTTTTCGGGTTTAGGATTCTAGGAACTTCCAAATCCTAATCTGATTCCATTTCAAATCCTAAAAGGACATAAAAATCAGAATCAGATTTAAATTTGAAATCCTAAGTCTTAAATGTCTATGTAAAAAAAGGTTTTAGGATTCAGGTTAGGATTTAGGATTTTCAGATAGCAAATCTGAAAATCGTGGCAGAATCCAACAAATATGATTCCATTCAGTGGATTCCGAGCTGTCCTATTTAAAATTATATATGTGCTTTAAAGATACAACATAGGTATTAAATTACACATAATGATGCCCATGTAAAAAATTACTGGCCACATTTGTGATGCCGATTTTTAAACATATTTCTAAATATATGTTATGGTGGACTGCTTTTCCATTGGTGAAGTAGCTTCAGAAAGACAGCAAGTTTCTACATAAATTTGCTTTTGCTTAGAAAGTGTTGAACCTTATTTGCATGTGTCTCCTCCTCAGATAAATGGACAGATTTTATACGGACGGAGTCATCAGAATGCTTCATCAATAATTAAAAGTGCACCGTCAAAAGTCAAAATAATTTTCATTAGGTAAGCAGTGCTATATTTTCCTGCTGTCTTCATATCTCATTTTACTTTAATTTGTTGCACCAACTATTTTCATAGCAATGGCAAAAAAAGGGGTTGCTTCCCTCAGTGGTATTTGCTCAGAAATCCAGATGCTGGTAGGTCTGGCATGTGAGGATTTCCTAGGAATGCCCATAATGTGAACTGTGCCACCCACACCATGATTATACATTGTGCCTAGCTCCCCCAAACCATCAGATCTCTGTTGCAGAAGCCGAGGAGAAAAACTTCAGAGGAAAATAAACAGCATCCTAGTTGGGGGGGATGGTATAGATTGGGTGGATTTGTAGAGGCGTATCACCGGATAAACACAGTTACTGGTGAGTAATGATTTGTTACAGCAAGCATGGCATCCTCTCTAGCTCCACATGCTAGTAGATTGCCAGTGCTGCAGAAGAGAGAACTAGGCTGTACCACCCCCCCCCCTGAAGTGGACAACTGAGGACAGCAGACCCAAACTTGGTATCTATGTGAGATTGCAAATGAATGCATTAATGAGAGATAAAACCATAGGGGTTGTCTTTTGACACAGGCACAGAAGTGGCCGTGCTGAATGTTTTCTGCCCTTGGAAAGGATAAGAGACTGGGATGTAGCAGTAATAGTTCATGACATGTTCTTGCTTATGTTCAAACTAGATACTAGTTGTTCTGTCTGCATTGAAACAAAGCTTTTTTTTTTGTTACATTGAGGAAATGTTCAACAATTTACTCCTATAGCCTGTGAAAAAATTATGTTTATAGACAACAAAGGAGAAACCACCTCGGACTGATGAATCAGGCGGATTACTTGGTCTACCTTAATGGAGACCAGTACTTGCCACACAGAACCAGGGGTAGAAGCTAACTCTGTACATTGGGAGAGCCATGACTGCTAATGCCAGGTGCCTCAGAAACACAGTCTGCGTCCTGGAGTCTATCATGGAAGAAGCTCACCTGCAGATAGTGGCCATTACAGAGATGGGGTGTACCACACACCACAACTGGGATGTGAACATACCAGGCTACCCACTTACTCAGAGAGACAGGGCTGGGAAACAGTGAGGAGCGGCGGCTCTGTAATGAGGGGGGGGAATAAAGTCACTGAAGTGCAGGTGCATGGTCCAGAGGTACTGTGGGTCATCCTGGAGGTAGGCTGTAGGACTGCTATCCAGGTTGGGATAGTTTACAGGCCACTAGCAAAAGAGGAGGAGATGGACATGTCCTCAGGGGAGGTTATCATCACAATGTCAGGGAAGAGGGAGGTGCTGTTAGTTGGAGATTTCAGTGTACTGGATGTGGAGTGGAACATACAAGCTACAGCTTCAGCAAGGAGCAGGGCCATGCTAGACTCCATACAGGGAGCTTTTCTCAAGCAACCTCTAAAAGAACCTACAAGGGGGTTGGGCAGTGTTTTACTTGGTACTCAGAAGCAGGGACAGGATTGCAGACGTAACAGTGGGAAGTCCCCTAGGTATTAGTGATCACCATTCATTGTGGTTCTACGTAAGGAAAGGAGCTGAGGTGGGCTACATAAAAATAAGGGTCCTGGATTTCAGGAGTGTGGATTTCAAAGAAATGCGAGAATGCCTCAGAAAATGCCTCAGGGAGGGAGGGGTATGTCATTGAGGGGTGGAGACACAATGGAAGAGTATAAGGGAGGGCATCATTAGGGAAACGAGTCTCTGCGTGGAAGAGGTAAGAAACAGTAGGAGGAAAAGGAGACCATTATGGTTCTCCAAGGAGGTGGCAAAGGCAGTAAAGTAAAAAAGGGCAGCATTCAAAAGGTACAAAGAAACTCTAAGGAAAGAGGACAGGGAGATATACCAGGTCAGGCAGAAAGAAGCAGGGAAGGCAAGTAGGAGAGCTAAGGCACAGAGGAGAGAATTACAAGGGAAGTGAGGAAGGGGGCTAAGAGTATATTCTGATACATTAGTGAGAAGTGAAAAGTTTTGGATGGGATAGTGAGGATAAGGAAGGGTGGAAGTGGAGAGACTGCAGAAGGAGGCCAAGAAAAAGCTGACATTTTAAACAGGTGCTTTTGCTCAGTCTTCATAGTAAAGGAAGGGGGAGAAGGGTTACCAGGGAGTAGGAAGAACATTTGGGGGGGGGGGGGTCACAACCATTTTAGAGGAAAGAGTACTGAAAAGAATTGTAGCCCTGAAAGTGGATTGGACTATGGGATCGGATGGGACACGCTGAAGGGTAACAAAAGGAGCTCAGGGACATGCTAGCTGCTCTACTGACAGCCTTGTTCAACAGCTGATTGGAAACAGGATTGGTTCCAGAGGACTGGAGAAGGTCTGACGTGGTCAGTCTGCATAAGATTGGCAGCAGGGAAGTAACTAACCACTGCAGGTCAGTCATTTTAACTTTAGTGGTAGGGAAACTAATGGAAACCCTGCTGAAAGAGAGACTGGCAGAGTACCTGGAAACCAGTGGGCCACAAGAGCACAGGTTCACAAGGGGAAGGTCATGCCAAACAAATCTAGTGGATTTTTTTTTCACTGGGTGACCAAGGAAGTGGACCAGGGGGAGGGCAATGGATGTAGCCTGTTTAGACTTCAGCAAGGCCTTTAATGTACCACACAGAAGGCTGATAAAGAAGCTGACCAGTCTGGTGATGAGGGCCAAAATGATAAATTGTTTTCGAAACTGGTTGGCAAATAGGGTAGTGGTAAACGCATGCACTGTTAAGGTCGGGAGAGTGACCAGCGGGGGTACCACAGGGTTCAGTACTGGGACTAGTCCTCTTCAGTATCTTCATAGGTCCCAGAGTCTTCAGAAGAACCAGAGGGGAAGGTCTCTTTTTCTGCAGAAGACATCAAGCTCTGCAAGAGTGTACACTCAGATGGAGTCGAAACAATGTACAGGGATCTAGGGAAACTAGAGGACTGGTCGAAGGCATAGCAGTTGGTGATCAATGCTAGAAAGTGCAAAAACATGCACCTAGAGCATAGAAACCCCAGTACTGAGTGCAGGATGGGGGAGGTGTTGGCAGTCGCAAGGCAGGAAAGGGACTTTGGGTTATTATTTCAGAAAACCTCAAGGTGTCAGTGTGGTGTGGCAGAGCCATGGGCATGGCTAGTGGTATGCTGGGCTGCATAGGGAGAGCATCACCAGCAGGAGAAGAGAGATGGCGCTGCCATTGTGCCACTCTCTGGTATGCCCTCACCTGGAAAACTGTGTCCAGTTCTGGAGATCACACCACAGGAAAGACATAGAAAGAAAGTAGGGACATAGAGAGAGAGAGAGTGGGGGCGGTCTAGAGAAGTGCAAGTAAGATATAGCAGGGGTTGCAAGAGAAGCCTTATGAAGAGAGACAGAGCACTCAGTATGTACACTCTGGAGGACACATGTTCTTAATGTGGGACTTCATGCAGAGAGTAGCCCCACCTCGGCCCTTCACCATCAGGGCCTTCTCGGCCCCGCGTTAACGCCGTCCAACCAAACGTTGTCGCAGCCTCCCCCCGCACGGTCATTACTCTCTTTAGTGCCCATCTCTGAGCTGGGGGACAATGGCGATTATTGCCTGGACCTCTTGTTACCTGATGAGGAGGAAGAGGGGGCCGAGACTCTGACTCCCTCTAGCACCTCTACTGTTTCCTCTGTGTGGGAGGACTCCTTCAAATACACCCCATGGTCCCCCCCAGATGACCCCTTTTTTGTAGCAGTAATGCGACAACTGCAGTCAGCTACAGAGCACAATGTTACTCAGCAAAACCTGGTGGACTACTTTGACCTGCCAGATCCCCCTCCCCTCATTATTCTTCCTATGATCAATGCATACAAGGATGCCACCATGGCTGCTTGGTACAGGCATAATTTGATCCCATCTATGCCCAGTGGACGAGCTATACCAAGCCCCTTCTGGGAAGCCCTTTTCGTGGAGCCCTCACAGGCAGATTCTGTGGTGATTAACACAGCCTATGATAGATCTAAGAGACCCAAGCACCTTAGTTCTCTTTCCCAGGACAAGGAGTCCAGGAACTTGGACCTTATGGGCAAGCAGGTGTTTGCCTCCTCCACCTTGCCATAAGGATCATCAGTTACATTGGCCATAATGCTTAAATTCCAGAATGATCTCTGGAAAGGGGCCAGGTCTGCAGCCCCATCCCTTCCAGAGGGCCTGTAAAAACAAGAGATGCTCAAGACCCTCCAGACAGGTGCAGATGTGAGAAAGCACCTCTTTTGGGCCATCTGTGACGCTTTAGATGTGTCTGCCAGGGCCTCCATGGTGGGAGTTTGCCTGAGGAGGTACTCCTGACTCAGGGTGTCCAGGTCTGCCTCTTACATTCGACACTCCATCCTGAATGCTCCCTTTAGGGGCTACAGGCTCTTCAGGGTGGACATGCAGGATATTCTCAATGACCTGCGGGCCTTGGGGAGAACTCTGTGGTGTGTTCACTCCCTCTACCACATCCACCAGAAGAGTGGGCAGAGGGTGCCCTTCCGGCGTGCCACCCATCGTCCTAGGTCTGGCACCAGACATCCAAGCAAGCGCAAAGCTGCGACGGCCCTGCCTACCCCTTTCTCCACCACACAGAAAGTCCTCAAGGGGTGGAGGAGCGGGCCCGGCCATGGGCTCAGCATCAGCCTGACTCATTGCCTGACCACCTCCGTCTGGTTCCCCAAGATGTGGTGGTGGGGGGTCATTTCTGCCTCCATCTGGACAGGTGGCAGGAGATCACAACCAATGCCTGGGTGCTGCAACTCGTACAACAGTCCACTCTGTAGAATTTGTGGAGATGCCTCCAGAGCTCCCTCCAAGGCCTTCCATTTACCCTCCAAGCCATGTACCCGTGTTGCTGGAGGAAATTCAGATGCTACTGCAAAAAAGGGCCATAGAACCCGTCCCTAAGAATCAATGCAACACAGGGTTCTACTCCCACTTCTTTCTTGTTCCCATGTGCACAGGGTACTTGAGACCCATCCTGGACTTATGAAACCTGAACTACTACATCCAGTACAAAACGTTCAGGATGATCACCCTTCCAGGCCTGTTGCCCTTGCTCCAAGAGGGAGACTGGATCAGCTCCCTAGGTATACAGGCTGCATACCTGCACATCAAGGTCTGCCTTCCCCACAGGAAGTACCTCGGGTTCCAGTTTCAAGGGGAGCACTACCAGTTCAGAGTCCTCCCCTTTGGCTTGTCTTTAGTGCCTCATGTCTTCACCAAATGCCAAGCTGTAGTGGCAGCGGTCCTCGGGAGGGAGGGCCTTTATGTCTTTCCCTATGTGGACGACTGGTTGCTCAAAGCTGAGTCCAAAGAGTAACTGTCCTTGGCCCTAGTACATACTCTACAGTTGTTCAGCCAGTTGTTGATCAGAATTAACCTGTCCAAGTCAGTACTGACTCTTGGCCAGCGTCTCCAGTACATAGACACTGTAATGGACATGACCCTGAGCTTCACTTTGCTGCCCCCCAGACAGGGCAAGGTGCTTGATAGTGCAGGCCCAGGAAATCTGTCACAGCCAAGACATACCTCAGACTTCTTGGACTCATGGCTGCAACCATTGCCACGGTTTCCCTAGCGTGGCTACAAATGCGCATCCCTCAGTGGACTTTGAGGATACAGTGGGATCAGTGGACCGACAACCTTGAGCAAATGGTCCTTGTCTCTTTGGTAGTCAAGAAGTTTCTTCTGTGGTGGATGTAACCCAGCCATTTGCACAAAGGGGTTCCTTTCCTCATACCTTCTCCTCATCAGATTTTCATCACGGATCAGGGATGGGCTGGGGCGCTCATCTGTGTCCTTACCAGACTCAAGGGACATGGACTGCTCTCAAGACTTCGCTCCACATCAACTTTCTCGAGATGAGAGTTGTACTCTACGGCCTGCAGGCCTTCCAGTCTCTGGGCCGTCTGCTAGTGCAGATGGATAGCATCAGTGTAGTGCACTACATTGACAAGCAAGAGGGCACCCATTCATCTTACTTCAAGAGTGAGCTCTTGCAGCAGGTATCACCAGTAGGACTGAAGCTGGCAGGTGCCAGGACTCCACAGAAAACTTCTAGCTAGCAGTATACAAGGGGGGAACACCCCCCAACGTTGTCCCACCCCTGACGTCACGTACCCTATAAAGGGGGCAGTCCCCCAGCATCACCTCAGTTCTTTTCCCACTGTCAATCCCCTCACACCGGCTCCATGAATGCCTTCTGCTGAGCTCAACCACCATTTTGACTGAGTTTTCAACGCTTCATTATTTTACCAAAAAAGTTAGATTCCACTCTTCTTCATCTGTATGTCGACTTCCCCATTGTCGTCCATTGACTGGCACCAGTTGAAGTGTGCCTGCGGCAAACAGATACCGTCAAAAGACAGACACTTGGCCTGCCTTCTGTGCCTAGGCCCAAGCACAACACCAAGGCCTGCCAACGCTGCCAGAAGTTCAGTAGCAGGATGAGAATTTAATGCCAAAAAGCCCTCTAGGCTTTCTTGCTTGAACAATGTCTCGCTGCCATGCAGAAGCGCTCTTCATCCCAGGAGGGCTCCGGTCACAAAAAATCGTCGGGGATGCACCACCACAAAGAAAAACGGAGAAAGAGAAAAAGACAAATTCTCCTCGAAATCCAGGTCTTCCGACTCCCAGTCTGCCTCCCAGGGTAGTTCGGACTCAACATCCCAGGTAGCGCACTCTCCTACCTAGCTCACTGTTGCGAGATCACCCACCCTCGTACAGGCATTGGGAGGCAAGAATTCTGGGTCCTGGACCTCTGGCCTGGCCCTGCAGCCACTGAAAGTCTGGCCATCCTCTCAGGCTGTGGGGTGGCAATCAGACGGCAACGCCGGTTCCACCTCGGATGACAGATCCTCTGCCGCCAAACTGGTGGAAGCGTCTTCCAATTCAGTCATATCCACTGGTGCCGACTCCCTGGACAGATGTGGGGGATCAAATCACTCCTCCGGATAAGTGGTCATCAGCTGAGGACCTGCACCGACGCCAGCCCACCCAGGCCTCCTCCAAGCCGGCGCTCCCAACTTTGGTGCTTGCCACCTCTACTCCAGCGTCACTAGCCTCACTCCTGCCACCAGCCAGTGAACACTTAGATCACAGATCGCTGTCAGGTACCCCACTGTCAGCCCTAACCTACACTATGGCATCTGACCCTGGGCTACCGCCTAAGGCACCGACGCTGCCCCCGGACTAGATGCCGGGCCCATCGAACCATCCAACGCCAGACCAGGAACTACGGCTTCAGCTGTCGGAGGTTAAAGATCTCTTTTCCTCTTGGTGGGATACAATCAAAGGGGATCGCGTTCCACCAAAGCCCACCTATGTGGAAGACCTATTCCAGGGTGTTCTCCTCCGCGGGAACCTACCCCTCCCCCCAATGACACAGGACATTCAGGCCATAAACGTTAGAGCTGAAACTCTTCCCACTCTACCGAACAGCACAGACGCCGGCGCAAGCGTACAAAGTCTCGGTCCTTTTCCTTTGAGGAGTCTGACCATTCCTTTTCATCCTAATCGGAATCCTCCTTGGCAGGGGGCCTCCCTTCACCTCATGCAAGGGACACTCCCAGGTCCCCACCAGATGATCCCTCCTTTATGGAGGTCATGTGGCATATACAAGCAAATATGGGCTGGGACACCGAGGACCTTGACCCAGAGAGGCATCGTCTGGCCAGATACTTGCGCCACAAGGACCCCAAACCAGTTGTTGTGCCACCATTGGTGGACACTTTCCAGGATGTGACTAAGGTGGCATGGAAGCACCAGTCCACATCCTTGGCAATTCCCATAAAGTCAGATCACCTCCACAGGGCACCCATAGAGGAGCCCTTCCTAGGTGAACAACCGGTGACTGACTCAATGATCATTACATCTGCCCATGACAGCTCCCAGAGATCATGGCAGCCGAGTACACAGCCACCCGACAGGGAGTCCATGCAGCTGGACAACATGGGCAGGAAGGTATATTCCTCAGCCACCTGCACCATTAGATTACTCAGTTTCCTCACACACGTGGTGCAGTTCCAGAATGCACTGTGGGAACAAGGAATGGACATGATTCATGACATCCCAGATTGCTCCCAGAAGGCAGAACTGGAAGAGCTCATGAATACAGGCTCGGACATAGGCACCCACATCCTCAGATTGGCATAACTCAGCAGACATGGTAGCCAGAGCGGCTGCCACTGGGGTGTGTCTCAGGCGACACTCCTGGCTTAAGAGTCCCTGGCTTCACCCAGGACGTCCAAGCCGACATCTTAGATGCTCTGTTCAAGGGCTCAGTTCTCTTCAGTGAAGAGTCCAAAAAGATTATTACAAAAATACAGGACTCTGGCAAAGCCATCCGGTCAGTCCAGACCATGTACAAGCCAAAACAGAAGTCTTTTCTCAGACAGTTTCCGAGGCAAATCAAGTCAGCAGCCCAGGAAACCCAACTACAACAGCAACAGAGAAGGGGTTACAACCATAAGGGCCCCTCTCAAAACTCAGGAAGCTCCAGCCATAGGCCCTCAAAGCCCTCCCAGGCAGCCATGCCCACCCCTATCAATGCCTGACTTCTTGCTGAACCTTCCTCTTCCTGCGGAGCTGGCATGAGAGGCAGTTAGGTGCCGTTTTTCCCTCTATATAGAGGGCTGGAGGAAGATCACCTCCAACCAATGGGTTCTGCAAGTGATCCAAAGGGGGACACTCGATAGAGTTCCTGGAGGTACCGCTGGACAGGCCTCCACTACACTCTCACTATTCCCCACCTCACACAGCTCTTATCTGCAACGAGATCCAGGCTGTTCTGGACAAATGTGCGATAGAGTCCGTACTGCCTCTCAGAAAGGGGAAGGGTATTATTCCCACTTTTTCTTGGTACCCAAGAAAATAGAGGACCTAGGTCCCATCCTAGACCCCAGCTACCTCAACAGGTTCGTAGAGTACAGGCGCTTCTGGATGGTTACCCTTCAGGGCCTGATACTCATGCTCCATCCAGGAGATTGGCTATCATCTCTGAACATGCAGGATGCGTACCTACACATCCTCATAGCCAATTTCCACAGAAGATTCCTGAGATTTGAATTCTGGGGACAGCACTACCAGTTCATGGCTCTGCCCTTTGGCCTGTCATCAGTACCCCGGGTCTTTACTAAGTGCCTGGCAATTGTGGCAGCAGCCCTCCGAAGGTTGGACCACTGTGTCTTCCCCTCTCTGGACAACTGGCTTCTCACAACCTCTTCCAGAGAAGATCTACTCCACACCGTGGAAGACACCTTTTCTCTCTTCAGAGAGTTAGGGATAACCCTAAACCTGCTGAAGTCATCCCCCTGGCCAAACTAGAGACTTCAGTTCACAGGAGTCCTTCTGGATACCATCCAAGGAAGGGCCTTCCTTCCTGAAGACTAGAGCAGACCACCTTCGGGATCTTGCCCGACACATCTCGTCCATCAGGCAGGTCCCTGCCAGGATGATCCTCAGACTCCTAGCCACATGGCAGCAGCCATTGCTACAGTGCCCTTGGCCAGGCTGCATGTGAGGAACATTCAGTGGACCCTGAGGGTCCACTGGGATGATCTGTATCAACCCGTCTCAATCTCAGACCCAGTCTGACAGACCATCCAGTGGTGGCTAACACTGTCTCACCTCTCGAGATTGCCCTTCCAGAAGATGTCTCCCATACAGATCCTGGCGACAGATGCCTCCAGCACAGGTTGGGGAGGCCATCTGGACAACTGCAGGACATGGTATATGCTAGAAGAGTCCCTACACATCAATGTGTTGGAGATGAGGGCCATCCTCTGCACTCTGCAAGCCCTGCAGATCGATCTGCTACTGGGACACCTCCTTATCCAGATGGACAACATGTTGGTGGTGTTCTACATCAACAAGCCTGGAGGAACCCACTCATACCAACTTTGTCGCAAGGCCACGAGGGTATGGAACTGGGCCGTAGATCATCACCTGGATATCTCGGCAGTCCATGTCCCAGGTGTACAAAACACCTTGGCTGACGTGCTCAGCTGGTCAAGGACCAGAGCACATGAGTGGGAACTCCAGCAGTCCATCGTAGACAACCTCTTCGACAGGTGGGGCCAACAAGAATTGGACCTCTTTGCATCCCCACACAACACAGAACTGCCCAGTTTTTCCTCGCTAGATCCAGGGCCTGGTGTTTTCTGGCAAGCCGGGTTGTCCCTCTGCTGGACAGGGAGGTTCCTTTATGCATCCCCCCACCCTCCCATTGATCCAGAGGGTACTCCTCAAACTGCAGTCAGAAGGAGCAAAGATGATCCTAGTGGCTCCCTGATGGCCTCGAAAGGATATGGTTCCCTCTGCTTTATCGGCTGGCGACAGAACCGCCTTTGCCCCTGCCCTTGAGCTCACACTTTCTCTCGCAGGTTAAAGGAGCATTAGTCCATCCAGATCTGAGATTGTTGCACCTGCACACATGGCCCCTATGGTCCTAGCTGTTTCCCACTTCAGAGTCTCGGCTAGAGTGGTTGATGTATTGGTGGCCACTAGGAAACCCTCTACTAGGGCCACCTACGCCATGAAGTGGAAGCATTTCTGCCTCTGTGTCACCACCTGCCACTTAGATCCATTTGCCTGTCTGGTGAAGTCAGTCCTTGAGTACCTCCTTTCACTTTCAGACTTGGGCCTGAGCTACTCATCCATAAAGGTACACCTGTCTGCAGCGTCAGCCTATCATGCACCTGTACAAGGCAAAACCCTGGCACAACTGGACTTATCATGCACCTTCCTGCGTGGCATCTTACACCTGAAACCTCCCATTAGGGACCCCATCTCCCCATGGGACCTTCTTTTTGTTCTGGAGAAACTTACTTTGCCTCCCTTCAAGCCAGCCGCAAATTGCGAGCTACGTTTTCTCTCTTGGAAAGCATTATTTTTGTTTGCAGTTACCTCGGCTCTGAGGATTTCTGAGCTTCAGGCTCTGATATGTAAAGAGCCTTATTTGGTTTTCCACAGGGACCAGGTGTCTTTACCGTCCAATCCTAAGTTCTTGCCAAAGGTGGTGTCCCGAATTTACCCTTAATCAGGACATTCAACTACTTGTTTATTACCCAGAACACTCAAACCGAGGGGAGGCTCTTCTTCACACTCTGGATGTCCACTGGGCTCTCTGTTATTATCTGACTCGAACCCGGGGCTCCAGACAATCAGACCAATTGTTTGTTTCTTGCACCCCCAGGATGTTAGGGGCACCTGTTTCTAAACAAACCTTATCTAAATAGTTGGTTAATTGTATTGTCTACTGTTACCAGAAGTACGATAAGCCTTTACCATGCCCAGTAAAAGTCCACTCCACAAGGTGAGTCGCAGCTTCCTTTGCCTCTTTGAGGAATGTATCTGCTGCAGATATATGCACAGCTGCCACCTCGAGGTCAGTCCATACGTTCGTTAAGCATTACAGTTTGGACATTGCTTCCAGGCACAGGACAGGCTTCAGTCTCACTGTCCTACAGGGACTCCTTTTGTGAAGGATTCAGTTTTTCTGTCTCCATCTCCACCCTGAGCTGAGGAGACCTCTATACTGTTTGGAACTCAGTCCTACCAGTGATACCTGCTGCAAGACCTCACTCTTGAAGTAAGATAGTATAGTTAGCAGAACTTACTGTAACAGTAGATCTTCAAGAGGAGCTCTTGCAGCAGGTCTCTCCTACCCCCCAAGATTCCTTCTGCATTCGTAGCTTGACCTTCTGATCTCCTCTTTTAGAAGAGCATCCTCGGTTCTCCATCCAACTTTTCATCTGTGCCGGAGTCTCCGGTGGGAGAACTGAGATGACGCTGGGGGACTGCCCCCTTTATAGGGTACGTGACATCAGGGGCTGGCTGACTAGGAGTGCAGTCCCCTGCTGTATACTGCTAGCTAGAAGTTTTCCATGGGGTCCTGGTACCTGCCGGCTTCAGTCCTACCGGTGATGCCTGCTGCAAGAGCTCCTCTCGAAGATCTACTTTTACGGTAAGTTCTTGCATAACTGTACTCTCCCCCCAATGCAGACAGACGATGAGAGTGTGGTACTGGGCTCAGGAACATGGCTTAGAGCTGTTGGCCATCCATGTTCCTGGTGTCCAAAATGTCTAAGCAGACAAGCTAACCCAGTCACAGTCCAAAATGCATGAATGGGAACTGCTCACCTCAGTGGTAGTAGACCTGTTTTACAGGTGGGGTCACCCAGAGTTGAACCTTTTGTGTCCCCACTCAATGCAAAACTGCCGCTTTTCTACTTGCTTGATCTAGGGCCTGGAGTTTTCTGGCAAGACGCATTATCCCTTTCTTGGAAAAGGAGATTCCTTTATGCCTTCCCTGCCTTTCCTTTGATTCAGAGAGTGTTAATCAAGCTCCAGAAGGAGGGTATCGCCTTGATTCTGGTGGCTTCCTTTTGGTCTCGGCAGATATGGCTTCCTCTGTTGCAGTAGTTAGCAGTGGAGCCTCCGATGCCACTTCCCCTGTGCCTGGATTGTTGTCGCAGAATCTGGAGACACTTCTCCATCTGAACCTCCGATCTCTTCACCTGCACACCTGGCTCCTGAAGATGTAGCCATTGCCAGGTTTGGTGTCTCTCCTAAAGTGGCTGACGTCCTGGTGGCTGCCAGGAAGCCTTCCACCATGGTGACTTATTTTATGAAATGGAAGCACTTTGCTTTGTGAGTGACTTCCCACCATCTGGATCCCTTCACCTGCCTGGTGAACCAGATTCTAGAGTACTTGTTCTTGCCAGATGCTCGCCTGAGGTATTCTTCACTAAAAGTGCACCTGTCCACCATATTAGTTTTCTATGTGCCCACTGAGGGTTGTACGGTAGCCCAGTTGGACATGGCCCATACCTTTCTGAGAGGCATCCTGCACTTGAAGCTTCCTATCCGTAATCCATTCCTGGCCTGGGACTTAAATTTTGTTTTGGAGAAACTTACTTTGGCTGCTTTTGAGCCTGCCACAACTTGCGAGCTACAATTTCTGTCGTGAAAAGTGTTATTTTTAGTTGTTGTTACCTCTGCTCATAGGATTTCCTAGCTCCAGGCACTCGTGTGAGCATCCCTGTTTGATTTTTCACAAAGGCAGGGTGTCTTTGTGTATTAACCCTAAGTTTTTGCCAAAGGTGGTGTCTGAGGTTACTCTGAATCAAAACAGCCACCTGCCATTTTATTATCCAGAGCATGCCGATCCAGGGGAAGTATTGCTCCATACTTTGGATGTACGTAGAATACTCCTATATTATGTTCATTGCATGAAGGACTGCAGGAAGTCCTTGCAGCTGGTTTTCTTTTGCTCCGGGAAAGAGGGTGTACCAGTTTAAAAACTGTGTCTGTCCAAATGCTTGGCCAACTGTATTATTTTCTGTTATAGGAAGTATGGTACGGAACTTCCTGGGGCTGTCAAGGGCCATTCCACCAGAGGCATGGCCACCTCAGTTGCCTGTTTCAGAGGGGTCTCAGCAGCAGAGATATGTGTTACTGGCACCTGGAGTAGCATCCACACTTTCTCTAGACACTGCAGTCTGGACATTGCCTCTAGAAGGAGTGCAGGTTTATGGTATAGCAGTGCTACAGGGCCTGCTCTTGTAGGCCATTGCCTTCCAACCAGCCAATCTGTTTTTCCCCTCTGCAGTACTGCTTGAGACTCGTTTCAAAGGTGTGACCTCTTGCAAGAGATAAGCCATCTCACCCACCTTCCTTTTTTTTCTTCTGAGTTCCTCCTTTCCTGTTCTCTCCTTTTCCAGGATGGTGAGCCTTCTGCCTTACACACTCCTCCTGGTGGGTCTCTCTAGCTGTCCCTTGGTTCCCTCAGGGACATATCCTTGGTCGATGGTCTCCAGTGGGGAACTGAGGAGGGTATGGGGCCGCTCATGACTATATAGGGAGGGCGTTGACATTGATGATGTCACCGTGGGCGACTGCAGTTAGACTGATGGCAAAAATGTTTCCATATGGTCCTGGTGCCTGATGGCTGTAGTTCCTAAGGTGTGACCTGCTGCAAGAGAGTCTCTTGATCTACTGTTGTGGTAAGTTCTTATGTAACTGTTCTTCATCCTTTCCACTAGGTCACACTGCATTACTGCAGGGGAGCTGAGCGTTCCCTTTCAACAAGAAACAGTGAATCATAATATAGACTCCTAGCCTGCTAGCTACTTTTCTCACTTTGTGAGTTATTAGTTAGGCCACTGCTTGAAATAAATATTAACCTTTAAAAGTAGATAATTATTACTTTTTATGTCTAAAGTGAGCATTATTTTTCTTTTTGCTAGATACAAGATATTCTAACTAACAGCACTATAGTAAGTGTGACATATAGCAATCTCTATAATCTTTTACGTTAAAAAAAACTGGACTTATAGTTTTATACAATAGTATTGGTGTTCGCTGATTTAAGGTCTTTGTTCTACTTTCTCTTAGACACCAGCTCCCTTTTTTTTTTATCGTTTGGGGTGGGAAAATACTAAAAATGTTCTTATTGATCAGTATAGTTATGCTTTTAATTAGTTATTAAGAATTTAAATCTATATAACTTTTTTATGTGTTATAGTTTTATTATTATATTATTTATACTGTTTGAAATATTTTTCTTTTGTCCTGTTCGATAGTTTTGACATGTTTATTGTAATTTCATTTATTCTTCAATAAAATTTAATTGATAAAAAAAAAACAAAAAAAACTGTAGGCTACGTAGAGGCTGACGTGTTATTTCCCTTCATACTGTACCCCCCAGCACAGTGACCACACTGTCTGTGACGTCATGACTGACGAAGAAGAGCCACTCACCTTTTGACAGACGAGTCACTCGTGATGTCATAATGAGTGAGGTGCTGATGAGGTATGAAGGGGGAATATCAACAAATATGTTAGCTGCTAGGTAAAGTACTACACAGCACACCTTCGGGTATTAACTGTCTTAATTGACAAAAAGGAAAAGAAAAATACTTTAGAAATAAAAAGTGGCTGCTGGCTACTTCAAATCTCAGGAAATCTTACTGTAATCTGACAAATGCAGTATGGTCTCACCATAGGACTGCCCCAGAGCCGAAATGGTTAATGGAACCTATGCTAATAGTGGAATGTTAGGCTTGAACTCGGTTTTCAAATCACTGTCCCTGGTTGTACTTCTGCAACCATCAGATTCTTTATTCTGCTTGCCTCAGTAAGACGTCTCTGGAGCATGGGTGTAGCCTGGCATACTCCAAGTACTCCATGGTGTACAGTTTTATTTAAGGGGGTAGCAAATAGGCTCTGAACTGCTTCCTTTTTCCATGAAAACTAACAAAGAAAATGCTGAACCTTTCTGTAATTTTATTCATAGGAGTCGAAACTAGAAGGACTGGTCACTAATACTGTCTTTGCATCCCAAGGACAATACAACTTTACAGGCTCTGGGCTGGTATGTGGGTGTCTTAGGGAGCAATGTGTGGCATTTGTATTTACCCATGCATGGCAACAACCATTGTCATGAGATACAGAAGTTGTATTTATTGTGTCAAATGAGGCAACAAACACGGTCCTCGTGTACATTGCTAGCAGTGAGTCCACTTGGTGTGCAGATCTGAAATCCCTGGCTACACCCCTGCTCTGGAGAGTCTCCTTCACTTTCACTGAAGAAATTTACTTTCTCGTTTTTTTCCTAAAGTCCGTTTATTTTTGGTTTCTGAAGCACTGTCCTTGGTTCACAGGTAGAATTAGTCTAGATTTGATGAGTTTCTTAGTTTCCTACTCAGTTTCTCCAACCAGGAAGGAAACAATATTGTTTCTTTATTTTACAGTTTAATTTAACTTTATTGCAATCCAGTAAGGCGGTAAAAAAAAAAGGTGTTTTAACCGGGGTAACTCTCGGTCTTTTGGTCTGTCTTCTATTGAATGTCACAGACCAAGAAACGAATGGGCCTCACAGGTTTCCAACATTGTACAGAGTGTGGGGAACCATTCGCTAAGGCAGATCCTCATTTAATTTGTGTTTTTTTGTTTGGGGGTTGATCACCTCCAAGAGGACTGTGATATTTGCAAAAACTTCTCTCAGTCGATGCTTGATAGGCGACTTAAGCGAAAATGTCCGATAAGGCTGCTGAACCAGCTAAGAACAAACCGGCCATGGGCCAAGTTGAACTGGAGAACCAGCCTTCTGTCCAGGGTGATGGTTCTTCTACCAGAAAGCGCCCCACAGATCCTGCCGCTAACCTGGCAACCAGGAGAAAAAGAAAAAAGAAGGAAAAGCACGTAACGGTCAAACCGCAACCAAAAGGGGTAGCGGTTCTGACTGTTGATTAGATAGCAAACGCTATCTGGATAATTCAGGCTTTGCAACCCTGCACTCCAGTTCCAGTTGGGAAGGCCCCTTCAGCTCCTCCTACATCGGTTCCTGGTGCATTAGAAATTGAACAGGAATGGTTAGCTGATGATGAGGAGGAGGGCCCATATGATGATGATGAGGATTATAGGGAGGTTATTGAAACAGAGGTTTCCCCGGATCCTCATCATTCTGACTCCCCTGATAAAGGACATGAGGATTTTACCTCTCATTATTTATTTATTATTTATTTATTATATTTTGGTGACCGGGTAGGCCCACTGAGCCCCGAAGGTCCCTTTTTCAGGGGCGACCCGGGATAACAATACAAGTTATAAGAATGAACAAGGACATAAGGAACACTTGAGGCATCGTAAGTTACATCATGAGGTGGCTACAGTAAAGAAAAATAGTGGATACAGGCATGTCTTCATTAAACAGGTGGCTCAGTCTCTGTATATTCCTACACAGGAGTCTACTGATGAGGAAGAACAAGACTATAGAGAGATGATGGATGTACCTGTCTTGAAGAGGCTGCTGGTACCTATCCATAAATCTCTTAAGAGGCAGGTTGATAAGATCCTGCAGACTCCTACCTCTGTGCCACCAGTAGATAAAAAAGTGGACAAAAAATATTAGGTTGCCAAGGCTGGGGCAGACTTCTTGTTTGGGCACCCTAGCCATGAGGGAGTGGTACAGGCTGCTGCCTGTGACAAGTCTGGCATTCCCCTGGCTTCCCACCCTCCTGATAAAGATTCAAGGAGGATGGACACCATTGCAAAGAAGACATATTTGGGATCCTCTCTCTCTCCTTATCAGACAGGCCTCTTATATGGCATACATAGCCAGATACCAGAGGACCTTGTGGGACACGGTTATGGAAATTGCTAAATCTGTGCCAGCCCCTATGGCAGCTGATTTTACAAGAAGCTGCAAAGAGGGGCATTGAGGTTTCTATGGCACAGTTCAGACTGGCTGTAGATAATAATGACACTGCAGCCAGACAGTTGGCTTTCTCTAGTTCCCTCAGAAGATTTGCTTGGCTTAGGACTACCAACCTGACCCAAGACACACAGTCCAAGGTTTTGGACTTCCCTTGTGAGCCCTCCTCTCTGTTTGGTCAGCAGACGGAGGCTTACATGAAAAAATGGATGATTACAAAACAGCCTACAAAAGTGCTGCAGCCAAGGAGAGGGCCTCCATCCCTCAGAGGAACCAAGCAAGGGGAGCTAGAGATAGGGGTCAAAATAGGCCTTATTTCCAGCCACAGGCCTACCCTCAGTATCAATAGCAGAGGGGCTATTTCAGAGGCAGGGGCAAAAGAGGTGGAACCCGAACTAGCCCCTGTCACCAACCAGCATCCCAGCCTAAGCAGACACCCTGAGGTATCTGTCCGGGTCACCTCCCCAGTCCAGATAGGGGGCAGATTGGCCCACTACCTCCAGGAATGGAAAACCATCACTACAGACAAATGGGTTCTGGAGGTAGTGGGCCAAGGACTGACTCTCAGTTTCAAGCTGAGAGCAAGAGTTTTCAGACCATCTTCCCCCTCAGAAACAAAGTTGTTGGAGAAGGAAGTACTGAATCTGCTGTCCTTGGGAACAATAGAACCAGATCTTACTTAGAGAAACAGCTCTTGCAGCAGGTTACACCAATAGGACTGAAGCCGGCAGGCGCCAGGGCCCCATGGAAATTTTATAGCTAGCAGTATCCAGCGGGGACCGCCCCCAACGTTGGCCCTGCCCCCAATGTCAGGCATCATACAAAAGGGGGCGGTCTCCCAGAATCCCCAGTTCTTTTCCTGCCGTCGACTCGCCAGCTTCTGCCTCACGGACGCCTCATAGCGAACGATGACTAGAACTTTTCCAGCAAAAGTTTTTTGCTTAACTAAATGTTGGCATCTCCAACTCCTTCCACAGAAGGACACCCCTCCAAGTGTGCCTGCTGCAAACAGATCCCTTTCAAGGATCTCCATTCGGCCTGTCTGCGGTGCCTAGACCCGGAGCACGACACCAAGGCCTGCTCCTTTTGTCAGCAGTTTGACAGCTGCACTAGGATCTGCCGTCAGAAGGCACTCTAGGGGTTCCTGTTAGAGGAAAGGTTAAAAACGATAGAAAAAGACCCTGCCTCCAGAGGTGAGTCAGCCTCCAAGTCCCATAAACACCAGGAGAATGCCAGGTCCAGATCCCCGAACTGGGCCTCGGACTCACGCACCAGCTCAGGCTCCACACGCTCAGACCACTCTCCCTCCATAGCTCGCTGTTGGCCTCCTCCCATTAAAATTAGATTTTCAGGTGGTCTTTCGGCTTCCCTCCACCCGCTCAAGACTTCCAGGACTTCAGACCCTTCTCCAATGCCCTCCCTGGCCTCAGCGAAGTCATCCAACCATCATAGGTCCAAGTGCTCTTCTGAGTCTGCTTCCACTTCCTCGGACAGACGCCGGGAACCTGACGCCAGATCAGCCTCCCAGGGCACTTGATCCCCCTCCCAGGAAGACCAAGGACCTGACGTCCCTCAAGCAGACGATGGAACCTAAGCGGGCTGCCGATCCTTCTCCGGCCAAACGCCCGTCAGACCAGACATCCCTCAAGCACCCAACGTCGGTCAAGCGACCTTCAGAGCCGAGGACTGCCCTCCCGTCACCGGTTGACCGGTCACCGGGGTTCATCAGAGGAGGACTTGACGTTGCCTGACGACCAGGCAGGCGACACTGAGGACACTGGGCTTCCTCGAGAACCTTCGCCCGAACCGGCGACGCCCTCGGACCCGATGCCCGATACCGGAGACAGGCCAATCCCGACACCAGGCCCGTCTTCCGGCATGAATATTTAGGAAGTCAAGGATCTCCTCACCTTTTGGTGGGACACTATTAAAAAGGATGTCCCAGTAAAGCCTCCTCCTCCTCCTCCCCAGGGTCCAGAAAGTAGACCCCCAACCCCCAAGGAGCCTACACTACCTCCTAGGGGTAGATCCAGAGACAGGAAAAGGCCCCCTTCATGGTCTCCCTCAGGGTCCCCCAGCCCCAAGCGACCCAGAGGAAGAAGGCCCACTCCGCGAGGGAACGACTCTAGACCGGACTCTTCGGATACCTCCAGGTCTCCTTCTCCCATAAGTATCCCATCACCTGACCCACGAGACCTCCCCAGATCACCTCCGGATGATCCCTCTTTTGCTGAAATCATGCGGCACATCCAGGAGAATATGGGATGGGAAACAGAAGATCTAGTCCCCGAACGACAGCGCCTAGCTAGATATCTTCGGCAGAAAGATCCTAAGCCTGTGGTGGTGCCACCCTTGGTGGATACCTTTTCGGACATCACCATGGCTGCATGGAAGCATCTGCATTCCACCCACGCTGTGCCAAAGAAGGCTGATCACCTGTACAGGGCCTCTGTGGAGGACCTGTATTTGGCACACCAACCCCTGGCCAATTTACTGGTCATCATGGCCTCACACGACCGGTCTCAATGACTGCAGCATCTGAGCACCCAGGCACCGGACCAGGAATCCAAGCAGTTGGATTCACTGGGGAGGCACATGTACACGGCTGCTACATGCTCCATCAGGTCACTGAACTATCTGACACACATGGTTCAGTTTCAGAACGCCCTATGGGAACAGGGCCATGACCTGGTTAAAGTCCTTCTGGATGGCGAGCAGAAGGAGGAACTCTTGAACCTTCTTCACATTGGGTCAGACGTGGGGACCCAAGTTTTGAGAGCCACCTATGACTCAGCGAACTCTGCGGTCAGGGGAGCAGCCTCGGGCGTCTGTCTCCAGAGACACTCTTGGCTTTGCGTCTCCGGATTTACTCCAGACGTCCAGAAAAATGTCCTGGACGTCTCCTACAATGGAGACGTCCTGTTTGGTGAAGAATCCAAAAAGGTAATCACCAAGTTACAGGATGCCGGGAAGGCGGTGAGGACTGTACAGGCCATGTACAGGCCCAAGACTGGTTCCTTTCATAGGAACCAGAATCGCTTTTACGGCTGGCAACAACGGCAACAGCCACGTTCCAGCCAGCAGCAAAGGGGCAACTTCAACCGCAAGGACAAGCCTAAGTCTTCCCCAGGCAAAGGTCAGAGATATACAAAATCGATCCAGCCTGCAGGAGGCAACGCCGCCACAGCATGACTACTTCCCGACCCGGCCCCTCCTCTGGATTACTGGGAAGAAAAGATCGGGGGTCGCATCTCCCACCACATTTCATGGTGGCAGACGATAACTGCCGACCGGTGGGTTCTACAGTTGGTAGAGAGAGGACACTCTATAGAATTCCTTGACCACCCACCCTCACAGCCTCCCCTGCTTTCCCATTACTCGGGACAGCATGCCCTGCTCATTCAGCAGGAAGTGCTAGCACTTCTGGTCAAAGAAGCCATAGAGCACGTTCCGAGGAACCAGAGAGGCGAAGGGTACTAGTCCCACTTTCTGGTTCCCAAAAAGACAGGGAACCTCTGTCCGATTCTGGACCTCAGCAACCTCAAAGCTTCAGTGCTTTACAAATGCTTCCGCATGGTGACTCTTCCAGGGCTAATTCCCATGCTCAAGCAGGGCGCCTTCTTAGCATCACTGGACATGCAGGATGCATACCTGCATATCCCGATAGCTCGGACGCACAGAAAATTCTTGCGCTTAGAGTTTCTAGGTCGCCATTATCAGTTCCGAGCCTTCCCCTTTGGGCTGTCCTCGGCACCTCTGGTATTCACGAAGTGCAGGCAGTCGTAGCGGTAGCTGTCAGGAGACATGACCACTACGTGTTCCCCTACCTGGACGACTGGCTCCTCATGGCCCCCTCTTGGGAAGCCCTGATGTCCACGATCCATTGTATTCATTCCCTCTTTGGGTCTCTGGACATCACCGTCAATCTGGAGAAGTCGCACCTGGTTCCGTCTCAGAAACTGCAGTTCATAGGCACAGTCCTGGACACTGTCCAGGGGAAAACCTTTTTGCCCCAGGACAGAGCGGAGCACATCAGATCCCTCATATGGGATATCTTGGTGAAGAAGACCATTCCAGCAGGATTGGTTCTTTGCCTGCTTGGACACATGGGTGCGGCCATTGCAACAGTCCCTTTAGCCTGTCTCCACATGCGAGTGACCCAGTGGATGTTATGGGTGCAGTGGGATCAGAAGCAAGACCATCTGCAGCATCCAATCAGGATCATGAATGCCGTCATCCGGAATTGGCAATGGTGGCTCATCCCAGAGCACCTGTCGTTGGGAGTCCCCTTTGTTGCGCCGTCTCCGATTGTGACTCTCTCCACGGATGCTTTGGGTTCTGGTTGGGGAGATCGCACCTCAATGGTGTCAGGTCTCAGGGCTCGTGGATGACCGGGGAAGCTCACCTTCACATAAACATTTTGGAGATGAGAGCGGTCCTTTATGCCTTGCAGGCCTTCCAGTCGGAGATTCCACTGGGTACTCTTCTGCTACAAACGGACAATACCACAGTGATGTACTACCTCAACAAACAAGGAGGCACTCATTCCTACCCTCTTTGCAGGGAGACCATGAGGGTGTGGGATTGGGTACTTCAACATGGAGCAAACCTTATTGCTGTACATGTCCCAGGAGTGGAGAACATTATCGCAGACAGTCTGAGCCGCTCTCAGGCGAGAGACCACGAATGGGAACTATTCCAGGAGGTCATAGAGGATCTGTTTCGCAGATGGGGGACACCCGAATTAGACCTTTTCGCGTCCCCATCCAATGGAAAACTGCCCAATTTCTGCTCGTTAGATCCAGGGCCTTGTGTTTTCTGGCGAGACATGTTGTCCCTCTCCTGGGTGAGCAGATTCCTCTATGCATGTCCTCCCTTCCCGTTGATACAGAGGATTCTTCTGAAAGTCCACAGAGAGCAGGCGATGCTGATATTAATCGCGCCTTTTTGGCCCAGGCAGATTTGGTTCCCTCTGCTGTACCAAATTTCTCAGGAACCGCCGGTTTCTCTGCCACTCAGTTCTCACTTACTGTCCCAGGAGGCAGGTTCCTTAGTCCATCCAGACCTACGCTCTCTGAATCTGCATGCCTGGCTCCTAGGGACATGGCAGTCATGCGCTACGGGGTCTCACAAGAGGTAGTGGATGTTCTAGCGGCTGCTTGAAAACCGGCTACTCATGCCACATACGCCATGAAATGGCGCAGATTTTGTCTCTGGGTTCAAGCACAGTGACTTTCCCCACTGGATTGTTCTGAGGATTCAGTATTTGACTACCTCCTGTCCCTATTTCAGGCAGGCTTGTCCTACTCCTCGATAAAAGTACACCTCTGTGCCATCTCGGCCTGTCACGCTCCTATAGGCCTATGATCCATATCCCAGTTGGAAACCGCACGTGCCTTTTTGAGAGGCATTCTCCACCATAGGCATCTGATTAAGAATTCCATCCCGCCTTGGGACCTACCCTTCATCCTGGAGCCTCCTTATGAACCAGCCACGGATTGCGAGCTACGTCTTCTCGCATGAAAGACGTTATTTTTAGTTGCTGTTACTTCTGCCAGAAGGATTTCTGAGCGCCACACACTCATGTGCAAAGAATCTTATTTGGTCTTTCATCAGGACAGGCTGTCCCTAAGGACAAATCCAAAATTTCTGCCTAAGGTGGTCTCAGCCCTTACTCTTAACCAGGATATCGACCTACCAGTGATAAGATACTGCCTGACCAGAACCAGGCCACACCCTAAATCTGATCAGCTTTTTGTCTCCTTCGCCCGTAGGATGCTGGGTGCTCCAGTCTCTAAGCAATCTCTTTCTAGATGGCTCATTCATTGTATCACGTTCTGTTACCAGAAGCGTAACAAGTCTCTGCCGGGCTCAGTTAAGGGACATTCCACAAGGGGCTGGCTACCTCCTTTGCTGCTCTGAAAAACGTGTCTACTTCAGCCATCTGCGCAGCAGCTACTTGGAGCACCTTGCACACCTTTATCAGGCATTATAGCCTGGATGTTGCTTCACGGCGAAGAGCTGGTTTTGGTCTAGCAGTCCTTCAGAGACTACTGTCCCAAGCTCCGGTTCAACTCATGATCTCTCCCTAGCCTCCTCCCATCTGAGAAGGTTTTCCACAATTGCTTTGGAATCGGTCCTAATGGTGTAACCTGCTGCAAGAGCTGTTTCTCGAAGTAAGATAGTAGTTATGTGAGAATTTACCGTAACAGTAGATCTTTGAGAACAGCTCTTGCAGCAGGTAGTTTCCCTCCCACCATCCCCTCTGGAAGTAGAGTTGTTCCATTTATTACTACCTAGGATTCGGTGTTTTCAACACCTCCCTCCTGCATACCTTCTTTAAAGGCAGATCCTTAGTCTCCACTTCAAATGTCATCTAGCGTCCGGGAGTCTCCGGCAGGAGAACTGGTGATTCTGGGGGACCACCCCCTTTTGTATGATGCCTGACGTCGGTGGCGGGGCTGACGTCGGGGGCAGTCCCTGCTGGATACTGCTGGCTAGAAAATTTCCGTGGGGTCCTGGCGCCTGCTGGCTTCAGTCCTAATGGTGTCACCTGCTGCAAGAGCTGTTCTCGAAGATCTACTGTTACGGTAAGTTCTTATGTAACTGTACTTTCCTCTAGCACAGAGAGGAAAGGGTCTCTATTCAAGGTACTTCCTCACGCTGAAAAAAACGGGGAGTGGTGACCCTGTTAGATCGCAGGCATTTAAACAGGCATCTACTGAAGCCAAAGTTCTAAATCGTAACCCTGAGTACTGTCCTCCCAACCCTAAGACAAGGAGATTGGTTGGCATCATTGGATTTAAAGGATGCTTGCTTCCATATACCTATAAGACAGTTCCACAGAAAATTCCTGAGATTCGTACTGCCATCAGGTCACTACCAGTTCAAGGTAGTGCCTTTCGGACTTACTTCTGCGCCAAGGGTGTTCGCAAAATGTTTGGCTGTGGTTGTGGCACACCTCAGAAAGGAGTAGTAGTGTTTCCTTACCTGGATGACTGGCTAGTCGTAGGGCAATCTCCACATCAGGTGAAGCAGTTTCTGGCACTGACACAGGAGCTCCTCCAGTCTTTGGGGTTCATGGTCAATCTGAAAGTCAGTACTACAACCAGTGCAGCTCCTGGAATTCATAAGAGCCGAGCTGGATTCAGTGAAGGGAAAGGCTTTTCTCCCACAGTCAAGAGCAAATACCCTGGTTCAACTGGCAGGCACTTTCAAGGCCCAGAGCCTCAGGCCTGCCAGCCACTTTCTGCAGCTGCTGGGCCACATGGCAGCTTCAACAGCCACAGTGTCAGGAGCGAGATTTCAAATGAGGGATGTCCAGTACCACCTCAGATTGTACTGGCATCAGAAATCAGATCCATTGTCATAACTGGTTCCAGTCACACAAACCCTCCTGCAAGCACTGCAGTGGTGGTTGGACATAGACAACCTCAGACAGGGAATTCCTTTCCTTCAGGAGCTTCCTTCCCTGGTGTTAACCACAGATGCTTCCCTACTAGGGTGGGGAGCACACCGTTCATGGTACATGGCTCAAACAAGAATCACTGCTTCACATCAACCTGCTAGAGCTCAGGGCAGTCTTCCTAGCACTTCGGGCATTCGCCAGTCTGTTACAAGGACAGGTAGTGCAGGTCAGGACAGACAACATGACCACAGTGTAATACATAAACAAGGGGGCACAAGGTCTACACCTCGTGCACTGAAGCCAGGAGAATATGAGGCTTTACCTATTCTCTAGGGATTGTCTTGTCAGCAGTGTGCCTTCCAGGAAAAGACAATGTGTTAGCAGACGCACTGAGCAGGATAAATCAGAGCCATCACGAATGGGCCCTGAGCATGCAGGTGCTACAAGTGGTATTCAAGCGGTGGGGCACTCCAGAGATAGACCTCTTCACAGCCCCAGGCAATCACCAGTTTCCCAAATTATGGTGCAGACCTCCAGTCTTGGACTCAGTCCCATAGGATGCACTCATTCTGAATTGGACAGGGAAGTTTCTATATGCCTTCCCCCCCATTTCCCTTGCTACTGAGGGTTCTGAACAAGCTCAGATCCCAGGCTGCCACAATGATCCTCATTGCTCCAGATTGGGCCAGACAGCCATGGTACCCCCTAGTCCTGGCATTGTCAGTGTCCAGACCAATCAGCCTCCCCAGGAGGCACAACTTGTTGACTTCTTCCCAGGGCAGGATCCTTTACCCGGCCTTCAGCCCCTCAGACTCAAGGCGTGGTTCTTGACCTAGAATATGCTGATCTGCAACTTTCAGAAGGGGTTATGGAGGTCGTTAGGGTTTCTAGAAAACCCTCCACCAGGAAGATTTTCCATTTGGTGTCGGAAGAGAGATCAGGATTACACTCAGGCGGATTTGCCAGTAGTCCTGGATTATTTGGCACACCTCCAATCGCTTGGACTTCAGCCTTCTACACTCAAGGTGCATTTGGCTGCTGTATCAGCCTATCTGTCACCAGGTAAGGCATCATCACTGGCTTCAAATTCAGTATTTAGAAAATTTTTTAAGCGCTTGCTCCATTTGCACCCCCCCCCCCCACATAGGGCTTCCACCCCAGTGTGGGACCTCAACATATGTATTGCATAGCTCATGCATCCACCTTTTGAGCCTATGTCGTCAGCTGACCTCAAATATGTAACCCCGAAGGTTGTCTTCCTAGTTGCAATTACCACAGCCAGAAGGATCAGTGAGCTTCAGGCTTTGTCCATAGAGACTGATTATATTGCATTTCACAGGGATAAGCTGGTCCTTAGGACCAATAGCAAGTTCCTCCCTAAAGTAGTGTCTGATTTTCATGTCAACCAGTCCATTACACTATCAGTCTTTTTCATTGACCACTTTTCTTCAGGTGAACATAGGCTGCATAGCCTGGATGTTAAAAGAGCTATCGGCTATTACCTGGAATATACAAAAGGCCACAGAGGGGATACGACCCAGCTTTTTTTGACTTATGGGGAGTGCGGAAAGGTAAACCTGCCACAGAAAGGTCCATAGCATGGTGGATTGTGGCATGTATCCAGTTTTGCTATAGCAATGTGGGCAAACAACCCCCTCAGGGTCTTAGGGCCCACTCTACGAGAGGAAAACCTGCATCCATAGCAGCCTCTAGGGATATCCCTTTGTTGGAAATCTGTAAAGCAGCTACCTGGAAGTCAGTTCACACATTCACTAAGCATTACTGCCTCGATACTCAGGCTAGAAGTGATGCCAGGTTTGGCACAGCAGTTCTGCAGAGCCTGTTTCCTAAGTAGGTCCTCTGTCCACCTCCAAAGGCACTGCTTGGGTAATCTGCATTTGTCAGAATACAGTAAAATTTCCTGGGGTTTGAAGAAAACATTACTTAGCATAGCAATCTTGTTTCTTCTAAGGGAATCTTCCTGTGTTCTAAGCTCCCACCCTTCTCCCCTGCTAGGACATACAAGGCACTGCATACTGTCTGTACAACTAAAGCTGGAAACCTGTGGTTACCTAGTAGTTTATTGGGCATCTGTGACTTGAGTCTTAGTGATGCCCTCTGTTATTTGAGGGGTGTTTTTTCCTCTAATAGGGGTTCCATTAATTGTTAGATTAGCTTTGTTAGATAGTGCCTTTTTAACTTCTGCATGCTTTGTAAGAGTCTGACGGTTGCAGGAAGTGCAACCAGGGACATTGATTTGAAAAACGAGCTTGAGCCTAACAATCCACTATTAGCATAGGTTCTATTAACCATTTCGGCTCTGGGGCAGTCCTACGGTGAGACCATACTGCATTTGCCAGAATACAGTAAGATTCCCTTAGAAGAAACAAGATTACTATGGTAAGTAATGTTTTCTTCTAAAAATAACATTTTCTGTTTGCTCTTTTTAATGCTACTAGCTTTTAAAGCAAATTTGGACACGTATTCTCAAGACTGATTAGGATTGTATATTACTATTATATTTCATCCAGTGTATCTTTCTAGGGGAGTCATTACTGTGGGTTTTTTCTCCAGTCAGAACAAGGACTGGAAAGTAGTTTGTTGTAACCAATCTCAATGGTCACAGCTGGCTGAAGACTCTTTTCCCCTGTTCACCCTCCCTGTGTGATGAGAGCTGCATCTGAAGGTAGCTCCTGCAGTGTCTGCTTTTTCAAAATATACAGTATAGGTATAAGATAACAGGACAGAAGAAGCTTCAGCCCATTGAGACCACGGCTTACTTGCTAATTATACAATGGCAAGAAAGAATGCTGGCTTCTGATTGTTCCGTCTGGGACTAGATCCAGGATGTTAGTCTCAGCACACACAAATGACCGAATAACATTTTAAAAAATTACTGCCTGTACTACCCATCCGATGCTGCCATCCACCTGTTTCAAACAGCAACACGACTCTACCACAGACTGTCAGTTGGTCCTAAGTGTTCAAGGCACACACCCCTATCAACTTTCAAAGTTAACAGCAACTATAAAAAAAAAAAAGTTAAGGTAAAACAAAACGAAGCCCTAACAGTTCCCCCACTTGGCAGCGTGATCGTGCAGGTGGGTGCATAGTAACCTAAGCGCCGCATTCGCTCCTCACGATGCCCGGCTCCTCAGTCAGCACCCGCACTTCATTGGCTAGGAGGCCCCCCCACCAAAGAAAAACAACAAAAAAAAAAACATTTTACTAAAGCTGGACTGTGAACTGGCACTGTTCACTAACAAAAATACTTGCCCACAGCCGTCACGCACCTTGCCTTCCCTTGCGACTGTCCTCGCTCTTGCTGATGAGCGATCAGTGGACAATTTAAATTTCCATACACCTTCTCTTTTTTTTTTTATTTAGTATGCTTTTTGTGTTGCCGCTGGATCGCCGGTAATTTCAGCCCTTAGTCACGGCCCCTCTTGTCCCCAACCCCCGGCAATCTCCCGGTTCCTTCCCCTGTCACTTCTGGCTTACCCCCCAGAGGGTGGGGTTGCAGAGCTGCCTTCCCACCAGCTCCACACTGCAATTATCTGGTCAGGGGGAACACTGACACCGGAGGCTAATTGGGACTTGGAGGAAAAGGTGCCATGGAGGTGATCCTGCAGCGTTTTTCTCCTTCTGTAAGCAGGGCGGGGATGTGCAATGACGTCCAGTGTCAACCCCACCCTGAGAACTTGTTGATGTCGGCGCATTGCATTTAGATCCAGCCTCCGCTGGCTTCACCATGCTGGACATACTGCTCTCCTCCGGAGAAGAGAGCAGTCCTATGGATGCTCAATCCTTCTCCCCCGGCTGGCTTTCTGACAACCCAAGTCCGTTCCCGAACCCGGGTCACCAGCGTTGCAAGTGGAATGCCAAGCACTGTGCCGACGGGACGGCCCCATGCACCTTCTCTGATAGGCACCAACAGTGTCTCACACTCTGCCAGCAGAACATAAAGAAATTTGGGGGGCAAGAGGATACAATGCACAGTATACCACAGAGATAGAAACAGCTATCCAGAGAGAGAGAGGGAGAGAGAGAGCAGACTAGCAGCTGCACTGGGATACAGGGCAACTGTAAGACTGCACTGCCACCTGCTGGACAAGAAAGAAATCATGGACTCCCTTTTCAAAAGGTAAACCTTCCTAAGAAAAAAAAATGAACTAGGAAAAAATGTATTTTAAACATATTTTTCCTTTTTTTTTTTTTAATAAACAAGCCATTGTATATGAATAATGCCCTCCTGGGTGGGTGTTATGCTGGGATAACATCCCTTCTCGGGTATTGGATGCTCTCGGCTTGCAACCTTGGGCCCATCCACCCGAGGTGGGATGTTATCCCAGCATAACACCCACCCTGAAGGGCATTTTTCCTTTATTATGAAATGGGTTAACAGAATGGCAGCTAATGACTGGTCAAGAGCGACTTTCAGCTGGGCCATTATCCCAGCACCACAGCCTGGCTCAAAGTTCTCTCAGACCAACAGGCTCAGCACTCGACTTTGGAGTCATCAGCCTCAGCCGATCATCGCGCCTCCCACCCCACACACAGTGGATCGCACCTTTAACAAAAAAAAAGCCTGTTCTTGATGCCTGCAGATCATGAGAACTCTGCATGCCATACATGTTCATACCCTTCACACAGTAAACAGCTTGGGCAGCAAACACAAATCGCTTGTCCCCTCATTCTTTCCAGCTGATTTGCACAGTTGCAGTGGGTGTAGACCTGCAGACATCTTGCAATCACAGTAGCGTAAAAGGGAGCCTACTGGATACTGGACGGACTTGTAACTAGTGTAGGTAAACAGCAATCACTGCTTGTCCACCGGTCGCTGGTGGAACACAGTACTGGCCACCATGTCCAAGTGGTTGCCGGAATTCTCTGCACATGCGTGACTTGCACATGCACACTGAACTCCAACTGCATGGCGGCACAGTTCGCTGTTTCCAAGATGGCCACTGGAGATCAGTGCGCAGGCTTCAGTTAGAGTTTTCAGTTCAAGGGTGGGTAATTGGAGTGTTTGAGTGTGAATGCTTGGCTCTGAGGTCATGTGATGTGAGAAGAAACATGAGGTAGGAGTAAGCTGCTGTGAATGTTTTCTGTCTTCTTGTTTTTGATAAGTACTGTTTCTACTTAAAAAGGTGGCCACCATTTTCAAAAGGTTAGTGTTGTTTGTGCCATGCTAATCATGAATAGTACTGGCTGTCAGGGGTTTGGCCATTATCAAAGGCCAGCTATGTGCTGCACTCACCCGACAGTCCCATGGTGCACAATATCGTGCTGTGCGTATGCAAATGAGGAGCCCCCATGCATACGCAGCACAGCATGATATTGGAAAGTTTTCAAAAGTGTTAAACGTCTACAAGTGTGGTGCAGTTTAATGTTTCTGAAATCCAGCCCTTAATAGTGCGCAGAGGAGTGGGTGCCCTGCACACCCTCCACGCACTGTCAAGGACTCCGTACTCTGGTGGTCCAGTGGTCCCTTCCCAGCCCTGATCCCTATAAAATGTAGAAATAAAATAACCCTGGTAGTCCAGCAGTTCCCTCCCCAGCCCCGATCGCCATAAAATGTAAAAATAAAAGAACCCTGGTGGTCCAGCGGTTCCTCCCCAGCCCCGATCCCCATGAAATGTAAAAATAAAAGAACCCTGGTGGTATAGCGGTTCCCTCCCCAGCCCCGATTCTCATGAAATGTAAAAAAAAGAACCCTGGTGGTCCACTGGGTCCCTTCCCAGCCCCGATTGCCATAAAATGTAAAAATAAAAGAACCCTGGTGGTCCAGCGGTTCCTCCCCAGCCCCCATCCCCCATGAAATGTTTTATTTATTTATTTGTTCTTTTTAATTTAACCGGGTAAGGACACTGGACCAAAATAGCCCTATCTTACTTTGAGAAACAGCTCTGGCAGCAGATTACACCATTAGGACAGAAGCCAGCAAGCGCTAGGACCCCATGGAAATTTTCTAGCTAGCAGTATTCAGCGGGGACCAGCCCCCGACGTCAAGCACAGTACATAAGGGGGCGGTCCCCCATAATCTCCAGTTCTTTTCCCACCATCGACTCGCCAGCATTGGCCTCTCTGTCTCTACCTAGCACACGACGACTTAGAACTTCCAGATTTTCTATATGACTAATGTCCTCTCCAACTCCTTCTTTTGAGGGTCACCTTCCAAAGTGTGCCTACGGAAAACAGATCCCTTCCAAGGATCCTCATTCCTCCTGCATGTGTTGCTTAGGCGCGGACCTCGATACTAAGGTCTGCACCTTTTGCCACAGGTTCAACAGCTGCACCAGGATCGGCCATCAGAAGGCACTTCAGGCTTACCTGCTAGAGGAAAAACTTAACAGGATGGACAAGGAACCTTCCTCCAGGGGCGATTCTTCCTCCAAGGTCCACAAACACTGGGACAAGCACCAGGAGAAGCAAGGTCCAGATCCCCGAACAGGGCCTCGTTCTCGCGGAGCTCAGGCTCCACCCGATCGGACCGCTCTCCCTCCAGGGCTAGGTCTCAGCCCCCTCCGGTCAAGGTCTGGGCCTCCAGAGGCTCTTCGACTCATCAGCCTATTAAGACCTCTAGGCCCTCGGCTTCCTCTGCTCCCTCTCAGGCCTCTTCAAAGTCCTCGGAACGCCACAAGTCTTCCTCTTCCACACGATGTCGGGACCCCGACTCCAGGTCGGTCTCCCAGCCCCCCTAGGGGCCTGGACCCTCCACCAAGGAAGACAAAGGACCTGACATCCCTCAAGTGGATGACGGACCCAACGTCGGCCAAACAACCGATGTCAGCCATGCTCGCCGGAGCTAAGAACATCGGGTTGCTAACCGGACGCCGGTCGGGCGTTCACCAGAAAAGAAGTCGTCTGCCAAGTAACCGACTTCAGCCTCACCAGAGCCAAAGACCGCTTCCCAATCACCGGTTGACACCGGTCATGGGGATTCCACGGAGGAGGACACCACGTTGCCCAAGGACCAGGCGGGCGACTCACAGGATGTTGGGCTTCTGAGGGTACTTCCCCCCCCCCAAGGAGACACCAGAGGACCCGACGCCCGACCCCGGCGACAGACCACCGGCACCAGGCCTGTCGTCGGGCATGAACATTCAAGAAGTAAAGGAACTCTTTACTTTCTGGTGGGACACCATCCGCAAGGATGTGGTCCCAGTGAAACCCTCTCCCCCTCCTCCTACTCCTTCACCTCCTACGCTCCCTCCTTCACTACAGGGGCCAACAGGACAACCACCAACCCCCAAGGAGCAGACTCCACCTTCTAGGGGTAGATCTCAGGATCGGAGAAGGCCTCACTCAAAATCCCCATCAGGGTCTCCCAGCCCCAAGCGACCCAGATGGCGGCGGTATACCCCTCGGGGAGGACTCCAGATCGGATACCTCGGATTACTCCAGATCTCCTTCTCCACTCAGCATTTCATCACCTGACCCACATGACCTTCCCAGGTCTCCTCCGGATGACCCCTCTTTCTCTGAGATTATGAGGCACATCCAGGACAACATGGGATGGGATGCTGAAGAACTCGACCCCGAAAGACAACGCCTTGCCCGTTATCTTCGGCAGAAAAATCCAAAGCCTGTGGTAGTGCCACCCTTGGTAGACACCTTCGCGGACGTCACTAAGGCTGCGTGGAAACGTCCACACTCCACTCCACTCCTGCGGTGCTGAAGAAAGCTGACCGCCTGTTCAGGGCCCCAAGAGAGGACCAGTACTTGGCTCAACAACCTCTGGCAGACCCCCTGGTCATTATGGCCTCACATGACCAGTCCCAAAGACCACAACACATGAGCACACAGCCACCAGACCAGGAATCTAAACAATTGGACGCCCTCGGGAGACGCATGTATGCGGCCTCTACATGCTTCATCAGGTCCGTGACCTACCTAACTCACATGGTACAGTTTCAGAACGCCCTATGGGAACAGGGCCAGGACCTGGTCGATAAACTTCTGGATGGTGAGCAGAAGGCAGAGCTCCTAAACCTCCTCCACACAGGGTCTGATATGGAGACCCAGGTACTACGAGCCGCATACGATTCTGCGGACTCATGCACCAGAGCTGCAGCTTCAGGCGTCTGTCTCCGGCGACACTCTTGGCTCCGTGTCTCCGGCTTCACCCCAGATGTACAGAAGAACATTCTTGATGTCCCATACAGCGGAGAAGTACTTTTTGGTGAACCCTCGGAGAGGGTGATCACCAGACTTCAGTATGCTGGGAAGGCAGTCAGGTCTGTACAGGCCATGTACAGACCCAGTCCTGGTTCCTTTCGTAGGAACCAGAGCCATTTTTGCAGCTGGCAGCAAAGACTGCAGCCACGTTCCGGCCAGCAACAAAGGGGCTCCTTTCAGCGAAAAGCCCAGGCTAGGTTGTAAACCAGCCCAGCTTGCAGATACCAATGCTGCCACAGCATGACTCCTTCCCGGCCCCCGTCCCCTCCTCTGGATCAACGGGCGCAAAAGGTTAGGGGTCGCATCGCTCACCACTTTTCAGGGTGGCATTCGATCACCACCGACCGGTGGGTTCTCCAATTGGTCAAGAAGGGCCATTTCATATAATTTCTCGACCACTCACTGGCAAGACCTCCCCTGCTTTCCTGTTACCCGGGTCAGCACGCCCTGCTTATATGGCAGGAGGTGCTCACGCTCCTAGAAAAAGAAGTGATAGAGCACATTCCAAGGAACCAGAGGGATGCATGATATTATTCTCACTTCTTTCTGGTTCCCAAGAAAACAGGGGACCTCCGTCCGATCCTGGACCTCAGTGACCTCAACGAGTCGGTCCTGTACAAATGCTTCCGCATGGTGACCCTTCCAGGTCTGATTCCCATGCTCAAGCAGGGCGCCTTTCTAGCGTCTTTGGACATGCAGGATGTCTACCTGCACATACTGCGCTTCGAGTTCCAGGGCCACCATTATCAGTTCTGAGCCCTCCCTTTCGGACTGTCATCAGCATCTCGGGTATTCACGAAGTGTATGGCGGTCCTAGCGGTGACTCTGAGGAGGCAAGGCCACTACGTGTTCCCCTACCTGGACGACTGGCTTCTCATGGAGCCCTCTCAGGAGGCCTTGATGTCTGCCATTCACTATACTCAGTCTCTGTTCGAGACGCTGGGCATCTTGATCAATCAAGAGAAGTCTTGTCGCTGGCCCGGTGGCGCTGAGGGTTGAGGCGCTGGATGCCACACCTCGCGCCACACTGGCGACCCGTGTTCGGGAACGGGCACGGGTTGCCGGGGGTAGGCAGGGCAGAGATGGATCGAGCGTCCGGAGGACTGCTCTCCATCTCCGGGTTGGGGGGATTTGGTCAGCCGGTGCTTGTCTGACCCCTAGCGGAGGCTGGGGATCAACAGCACGGCGTCAGAAGATTGGAGGGCGGACGTGCAGATTGACCAGTGCGCCGCGACGGGAAAGGCAGCAGACAGTCGCAGGTGTCATTATAACGCCATGGCCCATCGGGAGAAAAACAAGAAAATGGGTGTCCGGCTGCACTGCGTCGCTCCCTGGTGCCATTCCTGGAGGACGCCTCCCTGGCATGGATCCGCTGTGGTGGGTCGAGTCGCTCCTCACCACCCCGCCGCCGGCGGTGAGTCACGGGTGCGGAAGGGAGGGGTCTCATGTCCGGGGATGGCCCCGGGGGAACGACGCAGTGCGGGGGGGGGGTTGTAGCCGGAGCTCCGAGGAGAAATAAACACCCCAAAAAAAAAAAAGAGAAGTCTTGTCTGGTTCCATCTCAGACCCTGCAGTTCATAGGCGCAGTTCTGGACACCGTCCAAGGGAAAGCTTTTCTTCCCTAGGACAGAGCGAAACACATCAGATCCCTCATCAGGGACATTTCGGCAAAGAAGACCGTTCCTGCCAGATTGGTCCTTTGCCTGCTCGGACACATGCCTGCGGCCATTGCAACGGTCCCGCTTGCTCACCTCCACATGTGGGTCACCCAGTGAATGTTACAGGTCCAATGGGATCAAAAGCAAGACCATCTGCAGCTTCCAGTCCGGATCACGAAGACCATAATCTGGGATTGGCAATGGTGGCTAGATCCAAAGAAACTATCGGCAGGGGTCCCCTTCATTGTGCCGTCTCCAATTGTGACACTCTCCACAGACGCCTCAGGGTGTGGATGGGGAACACACCTCGACGGTGTCCGGTCTCAGGGCTTGTGGACAGCCCAAGAGTCTCATCTCTACATAAACATCCTGGAAATGAGAGCAGTTCTTTATGCCCTGCAGGCCTTCCAGTCGGAGATTCCACCGGGTACTCTTCTATTACAAACAGACAATTCCGCGGTGATGTATTACCTCAACAAACAAGGAGGCACCCATTCCTACCCGCTTTGCAGGGAGGCCATGAGGGTGTGAGATTGGGCTTTGCAGCACGGCGCAAACCTCATTGCTGTTCATGTCCCAGGAGTGGACAGTGTCATCGCAGATGGCCTGAGCCGCTCTCAGACCGGAGTCCACAAGTGGGAACTACTCCAGGAGGTAGTAGAGGATCTGTTTCACAAATGGGGTACACCAAAGTTAGACCTTTTCGCGTACCCATCCAATGCAAAACTGCCCAATTTTTGCTCGCTAGATCCAGGGCCTGGTGTTTTCTGGCGAGACGCATTGTCCCTCTCCTGGGCAGGCAGATTCCTCTATGCCTTCCCCACTTTCCGTTGATCGAGAGGGTTCTTCTGAAACTTCGCGATGCTGGTACTCGTGCCATTCTGGCCCAGGCAGATCTGGTTCTCTCTGCTGCATCAGCTATCCCGGGAACCTCCGGTGCCTCTGCCAATCAGCTCTCACTTGCTGTCTCAGGAGGCGGGCTCCTTGGTCCATCCCGACCTTCATTCACTGAGCCTGCATGCTTGGCTCCTAGAGACATAGCCATTTTGTGACATGGGGTCTCGCATGAAGTAGCTGATGTTCTGGTGGCCGCAAGAAAACTGGCCACTCACGCTACTTACACCATGAAATGGCGCCATTTTTGCCTATGGGCTCAAGTGCGGGGGTTTTCGCCTCTAGACTGTCCAGAAAAATCGGTCTTGGACTACCTCTTGTCTCTTTTTCAGACAGGCTTGGCCTACTCCTCGATCAAGGTTCACCTCTGTGCCATATCAGCCTATCATTGTCCGATAGGCCAGTGCACCATATCCGAGTTCGACACGGCATGAGCCTTCCTGAGAGGTATTCTCCACCTTAGACCTCCGATTAAGGATCCAATTTCGCCATGGGATCTACCCTTTGTCCTGGAGCAGTTCACGCTGCCACCCTTTGAGCCAGTCGCGGATTGCGAGCTACATTTCCTCACTTGGAAGACGTTGTTTTTAGTTGCCGTTACTTCGGCCAGAAGAATTTCTGAACTCCATGCACTCATGTGCAAAGAGCCTTATTTGGTTTTTCACCAAGACAGGGTATCCCTACGGACTAATCCCAAATTTCTGCCTAAGATGGTCTCAGCTCTCACCCTTAATCAGGATATCGATTTACCAGTGTATTTTCCCAACTATTCGAATCGAGGAGAGGCCCTGTTGCAACCCTAGATGTGCATAGGTGTCTCCGATACTACCTAACCAGAACCAAACACCACCGAAAATCAGACCAGCTTTTTGTCTCCTTTGCCCACAGGATGATGGGAGCTCCTGTTTCCAAATAGTCACTGTCCAGGTGGCTCATTCAGTGTATCACGTTCTGTTACCAGAAGTGCAACAAACCCGTACTGGGCTCGGTTAAGTGTCATTCCACAAGGGGGGTGGCTACTTCCTTTGCGGCCCTTAAGAATGTGTCCACTTCGGCCATCTGTGCTGCAGCTACTTGGAGCTCCGTGCACACTTTCATCAGGCATTATAGCCTGGATGTCGCATTGAGGCGAAGAGCAGGTTTTGGTCTAGCAGTCCTTCAAGGACTTTTGTCCTAGGTTCAAGTTCTATTAGGGATTTCTACCTTTCCTCCTCCCAGTGGTGTGGGATTTCCACGATTGCTTAGGAATCAGTCCTAATGGTGTAACCTGCTGCAAGAGTTGTTTCTCGACGTAAGGTAGTACAGTTACGTAAGAACTTACCGTAACAGTAGATCTTCGAGAACAGCTCTTGCAGCAGGTACTTTCCCTCCCACCATCCCCGCTGGAGGTAGATTCAAGTTCTAACATCCTTCTCCTAGGATCAGGTGTTGCAGCATCTTTCTGACTGCCATTTGATGGCGGATCCTCAGTCTCCTCTTCTGATGTCATACAGCGACCAGGAGTCTCCGGCGGGAGAACTGGGGATTATGGGGGACTGCCCCTTTATGTACTGTGCCCGACGTCAGGGGAGGTCCCTGCTGAATACTGCTAGCTAGAAAATTTCCGTGGAGTCCTGGCGCCTGCTGGCTTCAGTCCTAATGGTGTAACCTGCCACAAGAGCTGTTCTTGAAGATCTGCTGTTATGGTAAGTTCTTACGTAACTGTACTTTTTCAGGTCTGACCCGGGAGTCATAGCAATTATATATAACACATCATAAACCACATACAGTCACGACATAGCATCTACTTAATGCAATTACATGTAACTGAGACAATAAATATTGTTTTAACAACAACTCAAATTTCATCGGAGAGCTTGCATTCCGAATAGGGAAGGGAATTCCACAAAATGGGTGCAGAAATAGAGAATGCTTGTGACCCAAGTTTTTGCTTACACATTGAGGTTTCCAGACTCAGGCCATTTGATGATCTTAAGTTACAAGGTATATTTATTACGTATTATGATCAGATCAGCTAAGGGGAACAAAGACTTTAAGAAAAGAGCCTTGAATGTTAAACATCCTAATGAATATTCTGTTCTAGATGTAAAGGGCAACCAGCTCAAACTAAGGTACAATGTACAATGATGTGTGCAATGAGGAACAGACAATATGAAATGGTAAATGTTATTATTAGTTACTGTTAAGGCATGCAACTCCTTTTTTCCCAGATTGTGATATAAACATGCCCCATACTCAAGGTGAGGGAGCAAGGTTCCTACAGCAATGGCCTTTCTTGTTTCTTCAGTAAAATGACATTTAAATCTGTACAACAATGCAATTTTTTTGATTTACCAATCTACAGAGTGTGGTAACCTGAGAGGAAAAACTTAGTGCAGGATCAAGTAATATCCCCAGGTACTTAAAAGTCTGTACCTGTTCAATGATTGTCCTGGTTGAGTCATGAATCAATAATTCCAAACTATCCCTTAACGTATTGCTAGTACCAAATAACATTGTTTTTGTTTTTTTTAGAATTCAAGACCATTGCATCATCTGCAGACCAACCACATATCACATTGAAGTCCTGTTGTAAATAGGATGTAATATCATTAACCGATTTGTCTTGATAAAATAAGATCAGGTTATCTGCATAAAAAATTGTATCACATACTGTGCAATGTGACAGTAGTTGGTTTATGAATAAAGAGAATAGTAGATGTAAATGGAAAAATAAAAGAACCCTGGTGGTCCAGCAGTTCCCTCCCCAGTTTCGATCCCCATGAAATGTAAAAATAAAAGAACTTGGTTCCCTCCCCAGCACCGAGCCCCATGAAATGTAAAAATAAAAGAACCCTGGTGGTCCACCAGTTCACTCCCCAGTCCTGATCCCCATGAAATGTAAAAATGAAAGAGCCCTGGTGGTCCAGCGGTTCTCTTCCCAGCCCCGATCCCCATGAAATGTAAAATTAAAAGAACCCTGGTGGTCCAGCGGTTCCCTCCACAGCCCCAATCACCGTAAAATGTAGAAATAAAAGAACCCTGATGGTCCAGCAGTTCCCTTCCCAGCCCCGATCCCTGTCCGTGTTACAGAAAGTAACCCTGGTGGTCCAGTGGTTCCCCCTCCCTAACGCCAATCAGCCCATATCTGACAAACCCTGTCTCTGGTGGTCTAGTGGACCCTCCCACAACCCTGACAGGTGATGCCCTACCACCCCCTACATGGCACCAGCTGGACCTCCGCTGGTCTGCCCATACCCGGCTTCTGTAGGACCATCACCGGTCCTCACTTACCCGATGCCTGGGGACCGATGCCAGCCCCTTTGGATCTTGGCCCTGTGGTCCTTTATGCAGATACAGGTCCAAGCCCTGAGAGGACTGGACCTGTCCATCCATCAAGGGCCTCCCTTGGGACCCATTTCCTTCGTCCCTGTTCATCCAGGCCCTAATGCCCCTTGCACACCCACAGATAGGCCTGATGCCAGGTCAGCTAGATACATAGATACATAGACAGTGTCGGCAGATAAGGGCCTATATGGTCCACCCAGTCTGCCCATTTGAGCTTGTAAGTTCAGTTTATGTTTTCCTAGAAGTCTGTTGCCCCTTACCCCTGACCTCCAGAATTCCTTTATGTCTATCCCATGCATTCTTAAATCCCGTGATTGTTTCAGCCCCCACCACTTCCTCTGGCAGGGTGTTCCACTTGTCCACCACCCGCTCTGTGAAGAAATTCTTCCTCACGCTTCCTCTGAATCGCCCTCCCTCCAACTTCATCCCATGCCCTCAGTCCTGGAACATCTTTTTCGCTTAAAATAGTGTATTCCTGCACCCTGTTCCTCCCTGTAAGATACTTGTATGTCTCTATCATATCCCCTCTCTCCCTCCTCTCCTCCAGGGAGTACATGTTCAGTTCCTTCAACCTGTCCTCATAGGACTTGTGATGCAATCCATGCACCATCTTTGTTGCCTTCCTCTGAACCTTCTCTACCCTGTCTATGTCCTTATGTAGGTAAGATCTCCAGAACTGTACACTGTACTCCAGGTGGGGCCTCACTAGTGTCTTGTATAGTGTAATTGTGACCTCCCTTTTCCTACTGGTGATGCCCCTGCCTATGCATCCCAGCATCCTATTTGCTTTACCTGCTGCCTTGTCATACTGTTTCCCTACCTTGAGGTCATCAGAGATGATAACCCCAAGATCCCTTTCCTGCTTGGTGCATGCTATATCCTCACCCCTCAACTGATATCTTGTGCCAGGGTTTTTGTGCCCCATATGCATTATCTTACACTTCTTTCCATTGAATTTCAACTGCCAAACCCCTGACCATTCTTCAAGTTTCTGCAGGTCTCTTCTCATTCTGTCTACACCCTCTGGTGTGTCTACTCTTGTTACAGAGCTTTGTGTCATCAGCGAACAGTGAAATTCTGCCTTCTAGGTCCTGCTCAATGTCACTGATGAAGATGTTGAATAGGACCGGTCCCAGCACTGATCCCTGTGGTACCCCACTGGTCACTCTTCCCTCTGTGGAGTGACAGCCATTTACCACCACCCTCTGTGTCCTGCCACCCAGCCAGTTACCTACCCACCACACTACTGTCCTGCCCACACCCATATTCCCCAGTTTGTGTAATAGTCTTCTATGTGGCATAGTGTCAAAGGCCTTGCTGAAGTCCAGATAGGCCATGTCCACTGCCCTCCCTGATCTACCTCCTAGTCACCCAGTCAAAAATTCGAGGTTGGTCTGACATGACCTCCCCTGGTGAAACTATGCTGCCTTGGGTCCTGTAGTCCACTGACAACCAGATGTTCCACCAATCTCTCCTTCAGTAGTGCTTCCATGATCTTCCCCACTACCAAGGTGAGGCTGACTGGTCTGTAGTTCCCCTCCTCTTTGTTCCCACTTTTGTATAAGGGGACTACATCTGCTGTCCTCCAGTCTTTGGGTACCTCCCTGTTTCCAGTGATCGGCTAAACAGGATAGCCAGAGGTTCAGCCACCACCTCTCTTAGTTCTTTAAGGACCCTGGGGTGCACCCCATCTGGCCCCATTGCTTTATCAACTCATATTACTTGCAGTTCCTTCAGGACCCTTTCTCCTGTAAAGGGACTTGTGTCCATTTCTGCACCATTCTCACCCCTTATACTCCCTTCAGACCCATTACCCTCCTCTTCCTCAGTAAAGACTGAGCAGAAATACCTGTTCAATATGTCAGCTTTACTGTTGTCATCCTCCATGCGGCCCCATCCTCCCCTTCAGTCTCACTATCCCACCCTTTTGCCTTTCTTTTTCACTTATGTACCTGTAAAAGGTTTTGTCCTCTACCCACTGATTTTGCAATGTGTTCTTCTGTTTGAGCTTTGGCTTCCCATACTGACCTCCTGCCTCCCTTGCTTCTCCTGGTACTTCTCCCTATCCCTCTGCCTGTGTCTTTTGGTATTGCCTGAATGCAGTCTTTTGGCTTTCACTTCTTTGCTACCTCTTTGGAAACCAAAATGGTCTCCTCTTCCTTTTCCTCTTGCTAAGCTGCTTGATGCATAATTCTGTTGCTCTTGTAATCCCCATTTTAAATACTGCCCACTGTTCCTCAACCCCTGATTCCTGCCCCATTCCCCTTAATGCCTCTTTCAAGTATCTCCCCATTTTCCCAAAGTCTGCCCCCCTAAAATCCAGGATACGTGTTTTTGTGTGGTTTGGTTCTGCTCTTTCTGTGATTTCAAACCACAATGACTGGTGGTCACTGTTCCTCAGGTGCTTCCCCACTGTTACCCCCATCACACTGTCCCTGTTTGTGAGCACAAGGTCCAGTATTGCCTTCTGCTGAGTTGGTTCCATGACCAGTTGCTTGAGGAAGGCACCCTGAAGGGAGTCCAGGATAAATCTGCTCCTAGTTGATGCTGCTGCTGTGATGCTCCAGTCCACGTCTGGAATATTGAAGTCTCCAGCAAGTACTACCTCACCCTTGTCTGCCATCCTTTGGATGGCTAGCATCAGCTCTCTGTCTGTTTCTTCCTCCTGGGCTGGTGGTCTGTAGACCACACCTGTGCGGATGGCTGGCCCCATTTTCCTTTCCAGCTTAACCCACAGTATCTCTCCCCCATTTTGTTCCTCCTGGATCTCTGTGGCCTTATGTCATTTTTCACATACAGTGCCACCTCCTCCCTTTCTGCCTGCCCTGTCTCTTCTGAATATGTTGTAGCCAGGTATGGCCATCTCCCAGTCGTGGTTATCATTACACCAGGTTTCAGTGATGGCCACAATGTCCAGGTCTGACTGCACCATGACAGCCTCCAGATCTTCCATCTTGTTGCTAAGGCTCCTGGCATTTGCACACATGGCTTTCCATGATTTGACCTCCCTAGACTGTTTCGCTGTTCTACTCCAGCCCCTTCCTTGGTTGTCCTTTATCCCTGGTTCTCCTTGCTGTCTGCCCTTTTGCTGAATTTTGCCCCTTTTCTGTCTATCCACCTCTTGGGTGCTAATCTCCATCTTTTGCACACTGCTTTGTAGAGATAGCCACTCCTCTGGTTCACTGGTTCCACTGCTAGCTGTGGGGGGTGAGCATCAGCCTGAGGATACTGGGGACGAGAATGCAGAGCTTCTGCAGTGAGTCTTCCTCCTTGGGCCCAGAAGTCCTCTGAGCGGAGACGCGAACATCCCCAGTCTCCCCTTCCCCCCCGATGACCCCATGTTTATGGCCATCATGAGGCATATTCAGACCACAATGAGATGGAAGACAGAAGAACAGGATCCATAGAGACGTCGGCTGGCCATGTGGTTCCCCCACTTATCGACTTCTGTTAGGATGTTACCCGGGCTGCTTGAAACCACCCTGATATGGTTCCGGCGGTGTCCAAAAAAGCGACAGGGAGTCACGCCAGCTGGACCAGATGGGCAAGCGTGCCTTCCCCTCTGCTACTGTGGCCATCCGGGCCATCAAGTTATTTGGCCCTTATGGTACAGTACCAGAACCTGCTATGGGGCCAGGCAAGGGAGACTGTCTTAACCATGCTGGATGACCCCTCCAAGCTGCAGACCCTAAAGGCCCTCAAAACGGTCTCATATGTAGGTACCCATGTCCTTGAGGGCCGCCTATGATGCGGTAGATGTCTTGGGCCGGGCGGCCACAATCGTCTTCTGTATGAGGCACCACTCCTGGCTTCGGGTCTCTGGTTTAGCGCAGGACATCCAATCTAACATAATGGACACACCCTTTAGGGGTTTCAGACTTTTGGGGAGATGTCCAGGATGTCACCTCTGAACTCCAGACCTCAGGACGGGCTCTTAGATCCATTCATGTTGTGTACCATACCCAATCAAAGTCAGGGCAGCGGGCTCCTTTTCGTCACTTCTCCCACAGACAGGCTCATCCCCCACCCAAAACCCAGGGTAAGCACAAGGCGGGGACAGCTCTTCCTGCTCCATCCTCTGCCGCCACCCGCAGTGCCCAAAGTGCAGCAGCAGCTGCTTCCACCTCCTGACCTCTTGACAGACTACCTCCCTCCAGTTGTTCCACAGGAGACGTTTTTTAGGGGTCACTTTCTCCTGCACCTGGACAGGTGGAGGGAGATCACCACAGACAACTGGGTGCTGCAGCACATCAAGCACAGCCACGCTTTTGAGTTCCTAGAGTGGACTCCGGAAAACCCTCCAGGCAATTCCTCATGTCTTTCCAGCCACGCCTCTCTCGTCAGGGAGGGATTTCAGGCCTTACTTAAAAAAAACGCCATAGAGCCAGTCCTGCAGTGTCAGCGGGGAAGGGGGTTCTACTCCCACTTCTTCCAGGACTCCAAGCAGATGGGAGGCCTTCCGGCCCATCCTGGACCTCAGCCAGCTGAACCTTGTTCATAGAATACAAACGGTTCAGGATGGTCACCCTTCAGGGTTTACTGCCCCAGCCACATCAGGGGGACTGGCTTTGCTTCCTGGATATGCAGGATGCCTACCTGTATATCAAGGTCTTCGCCTCCCACTGATGCTTCCCCCACTTCCACTTCCAGGGAGCACGCTACCAGCTCGGAGCTCTGCCTTTTGGTTTCTCCTCAATCCCCAAGGTCTTCACCAGTTGTCTGGTGGTGGCAGCTACCTTGATACAGCAGGGGTTTTACGTTTTTCCTCTACTTGGATGATTGGCTGCTAGCAGCCCCGTCCAGGGACCGTCTCCTTCAAATTCTTTCTCACACCTGCAGCCTATTCCAAGATATGGGCATTACAGTCAACCTACCAAAGTCTTTCGTGACCCCTTGCCAGTACCTCCTGTACATAGGGGCAGTGCTGGACATCACCCATGGGAAGGCCTTCTTACCCCCAGATAGAGCAAAGGTCCTGATGGACCAGGCCCATCTTCTTTACTCCAGCCATCATGTTCTAGGGAGGGTCTTTCTGAGGGTTTTAGGCCTCTTGGCTGCAGCAATTGCCACACTTCCCCTGGCCAGGCTGCACATGCAACTCCCTCAATGGACACTGCAGGTCCAGTGGGACAAGTGCATGGACGCCCTGGATCAACCAGTGCTGGTGTCTTATCCAGTCAAGAAGGTGCTGTTGTGGTGGCTGAAGCCCAGCAACCTGTTTCAGGGAGTTCCTTTTTGCATACCTCCCCCCTCAGCAGGTCCTTATGAAGGACGCCTCTGGTCTCGGTTTGAGAGCCCACATGGGGACCCACCAAACTCGAGGGACATTTCCGAGATAGCGAGGGATCTCCACATAAATGTCCTGGAGATGCAAGCAGTTCTGTATGCCTTGCAGGCCTTCCAGAATCTGCTGTCCTCAGGTCTGTTCTTAGTTCAAATAGACAACGTGTGTTGTTTATTACATAAACAAGCAGGAGGGGACTCCTTCTTATTCCCTGTGCTTGGAAGTGATGAGAGTCTGGTACTGGGCCATTGAGCATGGCCTGGAACTCTCAGCTCTCCATGTTCCTGGTGAATCAAAACGTCCTGGCGGACAGCCTTAGCCATTCACAGTCTAGAGCCCATGAGTGGGAACTTCTGACCTCAGTGGTAGAAGACCTCTTTGACAGATGGGATCAGCCCGAGTTGGACCTTTTTGCTTACCCACACAAAAGAAAACTGCTGCTTTTCTGCCTGTTAGATCCAAGGTCTGGAGTTTTCTGGCATGACGCATTGTCCCTCTCCTGGACAGGTAAGTTTTTGTATGCCTTACCTCCCTTCCCACTTCTTCAATGAGTTCTGATCAAACTCCAGATTGAGGAGGCTGCGATGATCTTCATTGCTCCTTTCTGGCCTCATCAAATCTTGTTCGCCTTGCTGCAGCAACTGGCAGTGGAACCTCTGCTGTCCCAGCCCCTGTGCACAGGCTTGCTCTCCCAGGAACAGGGCACCCTAGTCCACCCAGACCTCAGGTCCCTCCATCTCCATGCATGGCTCCTGAGGACATAGCTATCGCCAGATTTGGGGGTTCCCCCATAGTAGCGGATGTCTTGGTGGCAGCCAGGAAGCCCTCCACCAGGGCCACTTATTCTATGAAATGGAAGCACTTCACTCTTTGGGCTGCATAGCACCATTTAGATCCCTTCACCTGTCCTGTGGATCAGGTTTTCGAATACCTTCTGTCCCTCTCAGACTCAGGTTTGCAGTACTCCTCTATTAAGGTACATCTCTCTGCCATCTCTGCATATCACGTACCTGTGGCTGGGTGCTCAGTGGCCCAACTCCATTTGTCCTTCACATTTCTGTGGGGCATCCTGCATTTGAAGCCCCCAATCAGAGATGCTGTCCAGCCTTGGAACCTTAATTTTATGTTGGAAAAACTTGCACTGCCTCCCTTTGAACTGGCCGCATCTTGTGAGCTATACTTTCTGTTATGGAAAGCATTATTTTTAGTTACCGTTACTTCTGCTTGAAGGATTTCCGAGCTTCAGGCCCTCGTGTAAGTAGCCTTATTTGTTTTTTCATAAAGGCAGGGTGTCCTTGCGTACAAATCCTAAGTTTCTTCCTATGGTGGTGTTGGAGTTTACTTTGAATCAATCCATCCACCTGCTTGTTTATTATCTGGAACATTCCAATCAAGGGGAGGCATTGCTCCATACCATGCATGTGCATAGAATCCTGAGATACCATACACACTGAACCAGAGACTCCCGGAAGTCCATCAGTTGTTTGTTTCATTCGGCCGTCGGAAAGAGGGCATCCCAGTGTCCAAACAGTTTATGTCTAAATGGTTAGCCAATTGCATTGTCTGTTGTTACCAGAAGTACGGCAAGGAACTTCCTAGAGGGGTTAAAGGCCATTTCACAAGAGGTATGGCTGCATCAGTGACTTGCTTCTGTAATGTGTCAACTGCTGACATTTGTGCTGCTGCCACCTGGAGCACTGTCCACACTTTTACAAAGCATTACAGTCTGGACATCGCCTCTAGGCATAGGGCTAACTTTGGCCTAGCTGTCCACCAAGGCCTTCTTTCTTAGGTAGTTATTTCCTTTGCCTACCACCTGGACTGTCTGTCTGGAGTGCCAGAACTGCTTGGGACTCAGTCCTACCGGAGATGGCCTGCTGCAGGAGACACCTTCAAAGTAAGATAGTGCAGTTACGTAAGAACTTACTTTGACTGTAGAGCTTCGAGAGGATCTCTTGCAGCAGGTCCTGCTTTCCTTCCCTCCTCCTGTGCCTCTCTCCTCTTCCATAGGGGTGAGCCTTCAGCTTTAATTTTTCTATGCTATTGAGATCCCTTGGAGTCCTCCTCTTCTCTTCTGACATCCTGTTTATGGTCCCTGGCGGGAAAACTGAGGAGCGTTTTGGGGCTGCCCACCTTATAGGATAGGCTGATGTCAGAGGTGGGCAGCCCCCTCCGGTAGACTGCTAGCTGGAAGGTTTCTGTGTGGTCCTAGTGCCTGGTGGCTTAGTCCAGCTGGTAATGGCCTGCTGCAAGAGATCCTCTTGAAGATCTACTGTTACAGTAAGTTCTTATGTGACTGTACTTTTCCGAAAGTGCATTCCTTTATTTCTGATGCAGAAACACTGAATGCAAGGTGACAATACAGCGTGCAGGCGCCCCCTCTGTCCAGCCCTGCATTTTGCACTACAGTAGCTTTAAGTGCTTTTGTCAAGGGTGTGGACCACTGCACATGTGTTGCCATTTATACTGCCAGCTGTTTTGGTTTGACACATTCTTGGTGTACAGCAAAAGTGGTTGATGTAACACACTATGGTTGTTTTTTGCAGACAGGAAAAGAGCAGCACTGGGAATGGGTGCAATGCAACTAACAGATCATAGCATATATTGTGAAAAACTGGGCATTTACAGCTGAAAAAACTGCACAAACAAGATTTAAAGTGCAGAAAATGTACCCGTTTTAGTCAACAAGCAGGGTTAAAAGTGAGACCCACCAACAGCACCTGATGCTTTTTGCCTCCCATAAGTCATTGTTAAAGGCTGCCTACTGGAAGCACAGTTAGCTGTTATATGTCATTACATTTCAAGGGACAGTAACTTCTTTAGAAGCCCTGATTGTTAGGTCTGTGGGGTGGCTGGCTGAGCACCCTCCACAGTCTTCTCTGCCCTGATTAGCAGACATCCGCGGTGGCAGTGCCACAGCTATACACTCAGTCTATGGTGGTGTACACCTCAGTGTCATCTTCTGGTATCATCAGTGCTGTTGTCACCGTTGCTGGTGACAAGTTGAGTGGCACCACAGATGACACAGGGCCCTCTTCTGACACTGTTCGCAGTGGCAGAGGAGAGACTGGCACTAGTGCTGTTCATTGTACTGTTGCTGTGGTGGAGAGTATTACCACCCCAGAGTGACAACGGTGGTCCTGGTGACTAAAGCGACAGTGGCCATAGTGTTGGTCCTGGGCCTGGCTCTGAATGAGAGACCAGCGATGGTGTCATCCCCAGGGTCGTGCCCAACCCTTGTGTAATTTTTGTGATGCTGGGGTGGGGAATGACTCTAGCCTCAACATCAAAACTGACACCAAGCCTGGGGATGAGGACAGTGCTTATCACAATGACGGGGTGGACCCGTCTCTGAGGTTGTAGTCAACCCTAAGCCCAATGCTGGATACAGTACCGGCTCAGAGTCAGATGGCATCCTGGAGGCAGAGTCCTCCCCAGAGCTGTTGGCTGACAATGGTGAGGACCAGGGCCACACTACAAGGACTGTACAGCTGTGCTGTCCTCACCTGGGCACCAGTTGGGTTACTCCTCTGACATAGGAGGACCCCTTTCAGGTGACTCTGCCAGGCCCTCCCCTTGGATGAAGCCCCCTCTGCAGTTCTGTAGCTGAATTTGAGGCCCTCCAGACTGTAAGTCTTGCCCCCCTGTAGCAGTAGGTCACTGCTTCATGGAGAGGTTGCCCATTTTCATAGGCCCTGAGGGATCACTAATGTTGGAGTAACACAGGGAATTTGATGCATTAGATACTTTTCATAGGGAGTCTGGCAGGGCCTAGTTTCGCATCAGCATGGCTCAGTTGGTAGCACATCTGCCTCTGGACCAGAAGATCTTGGGTTCTCGTTGGACTTGCACCTAAAAGTCGCTGGCATCCGAGTGCAGTATTGGGGGGTGCTGTACTGCTGGGGTGTGCCGTCCTTCGGATGAGACGTTAAACCGAGGTCCCTTCTGCCCATCCTGGTGTTGTCCTGGTGGGTGTCCAGGTGGAAGTAAAAGAATGCAGGGCACTCTTCGCAAAGAGCAGGGAACATTCCCAGTGTCCTGGCCAACATTCCCCTTCCCAAAAACCGGTTCATGCAGTTATCCAGGCTGTGTGTGGGTGATGATGTGCAGTATGGCTACCACCACACATTCAGTCACTTCACTACCAGTCTAGCATTGCTTGTAAAGCGCTTTGAGATACCGTGTATGAAAAGCGCTATATAAATGCTGATTCTTCTTCTTCTTCTTCTAGTTTAGGCCCTTCTCGCCAGCTTTAGCAGTCCCTGAGGTCAGTACCAGGGCCTCAGCTCCATCAACTCCCTCCTAAGAGGCAGTGAATAGTCAGTCCATCTGCCTTGGCTGCTGAGTATGCACTGTACAACAGATTCTTGGTGGAGATGCTCCAGGCACTTGGCCTAACTGCATACACAAGTCGCAATCCGGCAACCCTGCCTTTGGGAATCCTTGGGGTTCCCGATATATACTCAGTTATTCCTCCTGGCCTATAGCCATCGAGGTGGCATCAAGCCATCCCCAGGGAACCTCCCCATGGAGTATTGCACACTTGCAGAGTCTGCAGGTGTGGTGCTTCACCCCTCCTCAGGGCTTGAGGTACTGCAAGCTCCGTCGAAGCCTCAACACCTCATGCATGATTGACCTACAGAGGCAGACTCCACTCACGTGGATGCCCCTGGACGGAAGGTTTGCTCCCCATCATGCGCCCTCATCTGCTTCTCTGCACAGCAGGCACATATGGCGACCCTCAACCATTGCCTGTGGTTGCAGCTAAGTCAGCTCTTAGCTGCCATGCCTCAGAGTGAATCAGCCAGGCAGGTTATCGATATTTCTGTTCTCGGTCTGGAGGTAGTTTTTCAACAGTCGAGGGCATAGTATAATACCAGTGAAGTGGCCTCCAGGCTAGCAGAAACTGCAGTCTACATTAGGCGTACGGCATGGCCTCGCCTCTCCTGACTGGCACCTTTGGCCCAGCATAAGGTGCTTGACTCCCATTACAAGGGGGCTTAGTTCTTCTCCCCTAGGGTCGGATGGAAACTATTGGGGGACCCTCCTTCCCCTCTGCCACAGGAACCCTAGCCTGGCCTTGACCAGTCTTTGGTCTCACCAGACCTGCAAGGAACCCCTGCCCTTAGGTGTTCTCCCCAACACAGAGGGCTGAGGGTATCTTTTACCCGTAGAGTGAGCCAGCTTCTCCCTTGGAAAGAAGAGAAAGCCTGGTACTCGGAACCAGAAGTAGGAATCAGTAGTGAAGATTGATTTATGGAAGATGTAAAAATTATACACTTACTGTAATTGTTGATCTTCCAGAATATCTTCAGCTGTGATTACCACACCTGCCCAGCATCCTCTGCTCTCCCAGGGCCTCTGGGCAGCTCAGTCTACAGTGCTGGCCTGCATCACTAATGCTGGAGCATCTCCCTAGTTGCACTCCCTTTGAGTGGCCATCAAAAAATAAAAGTGGGAGTTGAGGGCTCATTTTGCCGGGCCCCCCAAAAAAAAAACAACAATTCTTAAAACTGTTGAAGGTCGTTTAAGGGCCTTCATGCCACCCCCTCAAAAATAAAAACTATAAAAAAGAGGAAGGTAGCTGCCTTCCTTCCTTCCTTCCTTTCATGCCCTCCTTCTCCCTGCCTGGTGTATATGCCTACTACTTGCTAAATGCAGTCTCTGCCTCTGGGCAGTATGCAGTCTGACTTCACTTGGCAGTTACACTATCTATAGTAGGTGCTATGCACTGGACTGGATCAAGTCCACTAGCTCTTACACAGGGCGCATCCCTGTGATTGCAGAAGAAGCAGATCATATCTTCTTCTGTGTCAGACTGTCTTTGGTTGGTATGCCTCTTTTCTTCCCTTTTGCCAGCTGGGCGGTTAGACCACTACCCTTAGGGATGCCTGAAGAGTGGAACACATCTTGACTCCCTTGTAGTGTACAATCCTACAACTCCACGTGCACCCGAAACTTCCTTTGTTCTTCCCTGGTGATGCTAAAAGGGATATATTAACTTTCAGTCCTCTTATCTCATAGCATATGGTTGTGTATGTTTCATTCCTGTTTGGCCCCTTATGCTATCTCACTTACAAGGGCACGTGCCCAGTTCTGGGCCTCCCCTCTTGCCTTCTGCCACTGCCACATGCTTCAGTGCTGCTGCCTTTGAGACCACTATGCACCTTCTGTCTGGTTAGTGGTGGGTAGAGATGGGCGAAGTTGGCTAAATTCGCTCAGCTAATTAATCCTCGAATTCAGCGCAGTCTGTGAAGTGTGGATTGATCCGCAAAGTGTGGAATTTTGCCACGAACAGTGGAATTCTACCTGAGAAATATGGAATTTCGCCTGCAAGCAGCTGAATTTTGCCATTTGTTTGCAAAATTTCTCCATTTGCAGGCGAAATTCTGCACTCCGTAGGCAGAATTCCGCCGTTCGCATGGAAAACTTTGCAATTTCGGATGAAGTCAGAGTTGCTGAGGGTAGGGAAAAGTTTGGGAAACTCCACAGATGCGAATTTTGGCAACTTTGTGGCAACTTCGCTAGTGAATTAAAAACAACACATCTCTAATCAGTCAATCAATCAATCAAAGTCTTTATTTAACAAGTCGATCACCATTGAGCAAGCTCATTTTCAAGGTAGACCTGGATTTGTTAAAAAGGAACAAGAGACAATATACTGTACATGGGATGCAACACACAAGAAAATAGTAATAATACAAATAAAGTGAGATACAATAATACAGTATATACAAAGTATCAGCAGGTAGCATTGACAGTAGTATATGTTTGGAACAGAAGATACAGCTAGTTTTGGGTAGAACACAATTTTTCATACAAGTAAAGAAATATACATATCAGGTGCACCAAACCAAATAAAACCTAATATAAAAAGATATATAGTGATACGGTATGGAGAATTTAGAGCTGGAACCAGGGACAAAGGAATGCGGAAGGGACAGATATGTGGTTAGAAAAAGGGGAGAGGGAAGAGTCGATTATAGATGTGATCAGTCTTTTAACAGTAGGAATTAGAGTGTGCTTGGACTTATAGGAGTCACTATTTGCGGTAGACAGGCACAGGACTCCTTATTATGATGTAGAAAGTTGTTTGCAGCTTGTTCCACAGTTGAGGGAGCACAAAGCTGATGGCTGCTCTGCCAATGTGAGATTTTGCTTTGTAAACATAAAGGTAGATATATGAGGTGCTTCTCAGGGCATACTTCCCCAGAGTGCACAAAGGTAAACAGACAGGGATATACTGGGGCAGTTTATTTGAGATAGCTTTTTATGTCCAAACCGTAGCATTTTTTTGCCGTCTATAAGCAAGGGATGACCATCCCACTGCCATGTACAATACACAGTGGTGGGCTGAGTATGGAAGACACGTGATAAATCTTATGGCTCTGTTATAAAGTGTATCGAGTTTGGCTAGGGTACCTGCAGGTTCTGGCATGACTATATAGAAAATCTGTGTAATCCAATAGGGAAAGAAAGGTAGTTTGAACCAGTTTCAGTTTAGCGTCTCTTGCGAGGAGATTATTAATCCAAAAGAACAAACCAAGTCTCTGTCTAAGTTTCTTTGCCAGTTCTTCTAAGTGATCTGTGAAAGTAAGTCTATGCTCTAACCAGACCCCCAAGTACTTGAACTTTGGTATGTAGTCCAACTGCTCACCTAGAATGGTAGTAATCTGCGGGAGCGTCCCAGCAATTGCAGGATTTATTGCATTTTGAAGGGGCGAGAGGAACATTGCTTTGTTTTTTTTTTGGATTTAAGAGCAGTTTCTAGTTTATAAGCTGATGTTGCAGCAGATTAAATTAATTTTGAAGGGCTTTACAGGCCGCTTCAGGTGTGGGGCTACTAGCATAGAGTACTGTATCATCCGCAAATAGGTGTATTTGTGCTTTTGATGGGGGCATCTACGTTGTTAATATAAATGGTGAAGAGCAAGGGACCAAGAATGGAACTCATGTACACCCCTATTAGGGTTTGTGAGAAACTTCCCCTTCCACCTTTACTTGTTGAAGTCGTCCCGAGAGGTAGTTGGAGAACCATTTAAGGGATAGGGAATCCAAACCAATGTTCTGGAGGGACGACAGAAGCAGTCTGTGATCAACGGTATCGAACACCTTGCTTAGGTCCAAGAAAACTGCGCAAAGCTTTTTTTGTCTAATTCAAGCTGCCAGTCATTTGTCACCTTGGCTAGAGCAGAGATTGTACTGTGCTGTGCTGTAAAACCGGATTGTAACGGGTTGAGCAATTTTTCTGATTCTAGGTACTTCTAAAGCTGGGAGTTCACTATTTTCTACAGCATCTTTGACAGGATTGGAAGTAGGGAGATTGGCCTGTAGTTATTGAGGTCACTAGGATCTCCTGACTTAAACAAAGGGACCACTAGTGCATTTTTCCAAATGGGCGGTAGGTCACCCTGGGACAAGGATAAGTTGAAGAGACGAGTAATTAGGACTGCGAGGACACAGTAGCCGACCTTTAAGAAGTACGGGTCAATGAGTTCAGCCCCGGCACTTTTCCTAGAGTCCAGCTGAAGGAGAAGATCTTCGACTTCTTTCAGGGAGGTAGGCTGCAGAGAGAAGGATGGACTGGGGATGGGTTTTCCTTGTGTATCCAATCTAAATTGTTGGTGGAGATTCATGGGAGAGGAGTCAAAGGCTAGCCCTGCAGTGGCAAAATGATCATTGAGAGCATCGAGGATAGACGGTCTGTCGGAGATGACAGTATTGTCGATCAATAATTTAGTAGGTAGGGAATTTACAGTGGTGTGACCCTCAATGTCTTTGATAGTCTTCCAGAATTTGGAGGCATTTCTTGAGAAGCTCTCTAGCTGAGAGCAGTAGAAATTAGCTTTGGCTTCTCTGACCATTTTGGTGCAGAGGTTCCTCGCCCTCCGGAAAGAATTCCAGTCATTTATTAAATTAGTTTTCCTAGCAGTTCTCCAGAGTAAATCCCTACTCTGCAAAGCATCTTTCAGGTCTTCTGTAAACCACCAACAGGATTTGTTTCTGGCACGAACTTTTACTATGGGAGCATACTTGCTGAGAGCCCCTAGCACAATTTCTGAGAAAATATCATAAACCATAGTCAGGGACTTGGCTAGATAGAAGTACTGCCATCGCATGGAGTCTCTTAGGTCTGATATATACCCATAGAGATCAAAGTTGCGGATGCACCTTTTAAAGGAGAATTTTGGTACAGTTGTGGATTTAAGAGTGGGATCTTACACACGCGATGAAGCAATGGCCGCTAATATCAGAGAAAAAGACGCCAGCATGGGAGAATAAATGGGGTTTGTTAACTAAAATATCATCTAAGAGAGTACTGTTATTAGGGTTGAGCTTTTTAGGATGAGTAGATTCGTTTATTAGCTGTGACAACCCAAGGGAATCACAGAACATTTTAAGTGGGGTGGATGCACTGGAGAGCCCGTCTAAGTTGAAGTCCCCTAGTATGATACACTCTGAAGATGCCGAACCCAGGAAGTTTTCGAGATGTTTTAACAACTGTAGTCCAGCTGATGGGGGTCTGTAGCATTCTATTATACATAATGAGACACAGGTGGCAATTTCAGTCTTTAATGACAAGCTTTCGAATTCTTTTGGGACAGAGGTTGAGTCAATTATGGAGGCAGGGAATTTATCCCTGATGTAAATAGCTACCCCACCACCTCTGGTTTGCATGTCAGCTCTGAACAAAGAGTAGGAGGGAATGTGTTAACTTCGTTGTTACTGGTCGCCAGTCAGAGCCAGGACTCCGTAATCACCAGAACATCTGGAGCAGTATGACATACCCAGGCCTGAACAGAAATTATTTTTTTTTAATAGGCTACGTACATTAACATGCAAGAATGTAAGCCCCTTGAGGCTTTGTAGCTCTGCTGGGGATTCCATGGGTGCCAGAGGGCCTGGATTAAGCTTAACATGTCCTGAGCATAGTAAAAGCAGGAACAAGAGTTTCCTGCAGAGTCCTAGGAGAAGTGTGTGTGGCTGGGTCTTCTTTTGGTTACGTGATTTGTCTGCGGCAGTATAAGGAGTTCTGAGGCTAGTTCCCAGTTTTCCTGATGCTGCATACAATAATACCCTGCCCGAGAGAGTCAATGGGAATAGGGGGGAGTATGCAGAAGGTGGTGTAGCCCTGTGGACAGGCTCTAGGAGAGTTCCTGTATGCCGGTGCAGGTGAAGGACCAGCAGCGGGCTAAGGGAAGTTAGAGCACATACAAGTTCTTCTACTTGATAGGAAAAGTCGTGGTCGGACAATGTAAAAAGAGAGCCATTCTCCACTCTAGGAGTTATTTTTTGGTTCACGTTCGGGTCCAATACATGTAAGATGAGCAGAGACGAGCATAGAAGCAGGTAATATGCCCTCATTATGAGGCTATCACCCAATGGACACTACAAGTGCGGGCAAGAGAAGGGATTCTCAATGAAGGAAAATTTCTTAATCCCTGCAGAATACTACTATAGGCAGTGGAGCCTGAAGCAGTAATCCTTAAGTACAGCTCCTAGTCAGGCTAATAAGAAAAGAGTTCACCTGACTATAGAGTAGTACTAGGGGCAGAGAGGCTTTGAAGCAAATTTCTTAGCTACTACTCTGGAGCAGACTAAGTACTAGAGAGATCATTTGATCTAAATCAACTGCCTTAGCAAGACAGGATATGCTAGTCAGCAATAAGCAAACTTAAAGCAAGGGTGTAGCTACTGATACTCCAGGTAAGCCATGGCATACCAAGTTTAGAAGCAGGGGATAGCAAACAAGCGGACAGCATTGCTCTGCCCTCTCTAGTCCATCACATTTAAATTCCTTTATTTGGCTTCACATGCTTTTTCTTTTTCTCTTTCATCTTTGTTTTTTTTGGGGGGGTGGCAGAGTGGACCACAGACTGAAGCTGAAGGTCTCGGTTAGGTCTGCATGGTCCACCTACATAGTGGTTAGCTGCAGCATCTAGTAGGGGGTGTGGCAAGTCTGGGGTTGGTGAGTTTAAATGCCCCAGCAAAGTTAGAAGCCATATTATTAGTTCAGTTGTACTGGGAGTGAGAGAAGCAGTAGAAGAACTGAGGTGCAGCAGACTGAAGAACAGACTCAGAGCCAGCTAAAAGAATGAAGACTTTATGTTGAGTGGCAAGTGGCGTGAATCTGCCTACTGGCGGGGGAGAGAAGAAATTTCTGCCATGGTCTTGGACTCGTGGTGCAGTCGGCGTTTACCAGCAGGCAGCGATCGCCACACTAGCAATGCAGACAGACAGACAGCAGGTCTAGTGTTGGAATCATCTGACTGGAGCCAGGAACCTTGGACTCGAGTCATGGGGGGGGGGGGCAGGCATGGACAACAGTGGGAGGTGTAGCAGTGTGGCAGGTTGGTGTACAAATCTGAAATGCTTGGCTACACCCCTGACTTAAAGTATCAAAATGGTATACCTCAGCAAAACAGAATGAGATAAAGCTGCTAGAAGGCTTAGTTGCAAAAAGGGGATGGGAGGAATTGCAGTTGTTGACAGTAAGTAACCAATAAATTGAAACATCAAATAGGAGGTGGAGACTGTGTGCATTTAAAGGAGGCCTGGGAGAGGAAGGGGGTGTGTGACTAAAAATCAAGGGGAAGTTTGTAGAGCTAGCACTGAATCAGTACACATACAGTTGGAGAGAAATTGCAGCGGGGGGGAGGGAATGGTAAGTTCTAGGGACATGGATATGTTGTTCATCCACACTGTCTGGCAGGTATCCTTGCCGCTTTAAATCTTGCCGGAAGGTCTTCAAGCTGGCTCCTCCCACCCACCCGGGTGGTAAAACTCCCGGCTCCGCCCCATGACGCCAGATCTTCCTTACTGCTTGGAAGCTCAGGTTCCCTCCTTAACGCTCTGCGTATAAGACTGGTTCCTAATTCTTTGGTTTTCCGAATTTAAACCTTCTTCTCGGTCCAAGAAGAAAGACAAGGGTAATTCCCTCCATCAACGCTCTTGGGAGCGGGAAAGGTCCCTCTCCCTGAGTTGTCGGCCATCGACTTCGGTCGATCGTTCGGCCTCGGCCACTGGTCTCACGGTGTCCCCGTCAGGTCAGTTGACCGAGACTCCCATCGACGCAGTTGAGATCTTTCTCGACCCGTTGGACGGGTTGTCGACCGGCGAAGCTGAAAATCCTCTCTCACCGGTTCCCGCGGTGGGAGTTGAGGATCCCGCGGGCTTGCCAGTGCCTCCGGTTCCGGAGCCCTTGGGTGAACCCTCCGAGCCGAGGGAGGAGCCGGTTCCACCCGTCCCCTCCCCGCACCATCCTTGGAAAGGCCGAGGTTCTCGGTCTCGGTCTCGGACTTCTTCGCGTCCAGCCGATCCTGCCGCCATAGGCGGTCTCGGTCTCGGCATCAGTAAGCGGCGCCGCGGCTGCCTCGCCCTCCTCGGATGAGGGGAGGCTTCGACGTAAGTTACGTCGACGATACGAGGACCTCATGTGGCAACAGCTCCTTCTGACCAGGAACAAGCCGACGCCGTCGCCTTCCCCGGCCATTTAGTGGCTGTCACCGGAGCAGCCAAAACAACCCCTCGTTTTACCCGAGGACCCTGTTCCCAGGCCGGTTGTTCGGCCAAAACCAGCTGCTCCACCAATTCCGGTGGAACCTCCGCCTCCACAGCCGCTGTTTGGGGCTCTGACCAAGAACTCTCGGTCAGCTCAGGGTCTGCCCCATAGGTTGTCGGTCACCCTCACTCCCGATCGCCCTCGGCAGGTGGAGGGTGGCTCAGGCCCGAGGCAGCTCTTTGCGGACTCTTCTGAGTCCGATGACGATTCCTCCCTCTTCTCCAAGCGAGTGGACTTGGAGTCCTCTGGAGGTCAGTCGCTGGACGACAGCCCTTCGTCCTTCCTGGGTTTGCTCAGGCTCATCTCGGAGTCCACCGGGATGCAGCTCGAGCCCAGATCCAAGCGGGCCAAGCATCCCTCACGGAGATATTGGACCGAGGGATTCCCCACGGAGGTCTTTCCTGTGGTCGAGGCCATTGTGGGTCCGCCTTGGAGCCTGGTAGCGCCTCTGCTTCCTGCCCTGCGCCGCCAGGATGGCCAGGAGGTATCGGCTCTCGGTTCCCTGTCCGGTTTCTCGAACATCCCTCAGCCGAGGGTTAGTTACCGACAGCGCGTTTTCGCGTGCGGAAACACTGGGGCGTGGACAAACCTCCCGACAAGAGTCAAGAAATTGGACTATGCCGGGCGAAAAGTCTACGCTGCGTCCTCCCTTGGCCTTCGTCAGGCCAGCTCGGCCGTGCTTATGGCACATTTCTCCCATGCCCTGTTGGGCTCCCTGGACGAGGTAGTCCCTCATCTCCTGGCTGACCTGCAGACTACGGTTAGGCAGGTGCGGGACCAGGGCAGGGCAGTGGCCAAGCAGCAACTTCAGACTGCTCTGGACATGGGAGACTCATGCGCCAGGTCAGTCGCGGCCGCAGTGGCTATGCGCCGCCGGGCATGGCTGAGGATATCCACCTCACAGCGGATACCCAGCACAAATTGGCAGACGTCCCCTTCCTGGGGACCGACCTCTTCGGCCCTGGAGTGGAAGGCCACCTCCAGAGGATTGAAAAGTCCAATGCCACTTTGGACTCATTCTCATCCGCTCAGAGGGACAAGGGCCGCAGACCGCAACCCAAGCCCTTTCGTCCACCCACGGCACGTCCGGCCCAGCAGCATCAGGGCCAGCAGGCTCGCGCTTGGCATCCCAAACCCAAGCCCGCAGCTTCCTCCTCCAGGAAGCAGGGAGGTAAAGGCCCTGGAGGTCCCTCGGCGGTCCTTCCTCCAAGCCTGCCCAGTGACGGGTTGAGGGGTGTCGCCCCCAACCCTGTCGCCTCACCCCAGGTGCCCCCCATGGGGGGGCGGCTCACCACTTTCTTTCTTTCCGCCTGGTCCGCTTATCACCACAGACTGGTGGGTGTTGGAGGTGGTGGGAAAGGGCCTGCCTCTGGAGTTCGAAGCAGGCCCCACCCTTCAGAGCTGTCGCACCTCGGAGTCTGAAACCTCGCTGTCAGCTCACCGAGCCGACATCACTCTCCTCCTCGAGAAGGAGGTGATAAGAGAGGTGGCGGAACCCCCCCCTCAAACCCGGGGTTCGTGTCCAGGTACTTCCTGGTTCCGAAACGGACGGGGGGTTGGCGCCCCATTCTCGACCTACACGACCTAAACAAGTTCCTAAGGTCTCGAACCTTCAGGATGGTCACTCTGGCTCAGATAATACCATCCTTGGAACACGGCGTGTGGTTCTGCTCTCTGACCTGCAGGACGCGTTCTTTCACGTCCCTATCCATCCGTCACATCAGAGGTTCCTTCGCTTTCAAGCGGAGGGATCCCTTTTCGAGTTCCAAGCCATGCCGTTCAGCTTATCTCCAGCTCCCAGGGTCTTCACCAAATGCATGGCAGTGGAGACAGCATTCCTGCGGCGCCGAGGGGTCCGGCTTTACCCTTACCTGGACAATTGGCTGATAGCAGCCCCCTCCTGACAGGAGGTGGAGTGGTCCAGAGATCTGGCCCTCCAGGTTTGCTCTCAGGTCGCCTCCTCATCAACGAGGCCAAGTCGGAACTCGAGCCCAAGCAGGTGATGCTTTTCATCGGGGCAGAGCTCGACTCTCTTCGAGCCAGGGCACGGCTCCCGGCGGACAGGGTCGAGGTTCTTTCCTCCTTTGCCCAATCATTTCTGGTTGGGCAATTGCGCCCTGCCCGGGACTTCCTGCGCCTCCTGGGTCTCATGGCGGCCTGTACCAGCGTGGTCCATTGGGCCCGCTGGAACATGCACCTCCTTCAGTGGGGGCTGGCCAGCCAGTGGTCCCAACACTGCGATCCATTGGACCAGCTAGTGACGGTGACCCAGGGGATGTGGAACGCTCTCCAGTGGTGGACCGTTCCAGTTCATCTGCAGGAGGGCGTCCCGTTTGTCTGCCCCGAGCCGACGATCTCTCTATCGACCGATGCCTCTCTGATGGGTTGGGGTGCCCATCTGGGGGAACACTGAGCGCACGGCCTCTGGTCCCCGAGGGAGTCCCGATGCCACATCAACCTGCTGGAGCTCCGAGCGGTCCACCTAGCTCTCATCGCCTTTGTCCCGTTTCTTCGGGGTCAAGTGGTCCGGGTCCAGACGGACAACACCACGACCATGTACTGTCTAAACCGCCAGGGCGGGACGTGCTCCATGCTTCTATGCAAGGAAGCTCTCCGCATCTGGTCACTCGTGCGCAGCCTGGAGGCGGATCTCCTAGCCATTCATGTGGCAGGAGCCTCCAACACCCTGGCCGATGCCCTAAGCCGGATAGGGGCTGCGTCCCATGAGTGGTCTCTCCTGCCGGAGGTAGTACAAGATCTGTTCTCCCATTGGGGCACACCTCAGGTGGACCTGTTTGCCTCCAGGGAGAATGCGAAGCTGAGGCTGTTCCATGCCTGCCCCTCAGCAGGGATCACTGCAGGGATGCCTTCTTGAGGCCGTGGACCCCGGGCCTCTTCTTCGCCTTTCCCTGTTCCCCTTGATGCACAAGGTGCTGCTCAAAGCAAGGAGGGACAAGGCGCAGGTGATTCTGATAGCCCCAGACTGGCCCCGCCAGTACTGGTACCCAGATCTCCTCAGCCTCAGCTCCAGGCTCCTGAGGCAGCTTCCAGCTCGCCCGGACCTGCTCTCAGTCAATCAGGGGAAGGTATTCCATCCGGACCTTCAATCCCTGCACCTGACGGCCTGGTTCCTGTGCGGCTAGAGTTCCAGGTCTTGGGTCTTTCCGACGAGGTCCTCAACGTAGTTGAGGCATCCCGTAAGGAGTCGACCAGAAAATGCTACGCCTTCAAATGGAAAGATTTTCCATTTGGTGTCAGGGCAAGGGACTGGACCCTTCCTCCAGTTCCTTGGCGAGCATATTGGACTACCTTTGGTCCCTTTCTCAGCAAGGGCTTAGGTCGACGACCCTTAAGGTGCACCTGGCAGCCATCTCAGCTTACTGGGCGCGGGCCAGGAAGCAGGCGGTGACGCAGGAGAAGGTGGTCGGGTGCTTTTTCAAAGATCTTGATCACATTTCCTCCGTGCGTAGAACCTCACCTCCTGGATCTACTGCTGGTGGTTGGCAAGTTTCATGGGCAAGCCATTCCAACCAATGCACAGGTGTGAACTCTCACCTGTCGTGGAAGACCGCTTTTGGTGGCTGTCACGCCAGCCAGAGATGATGGGAGAGCTCCAGGCGCCTGCACGAGTCTCCTTACCTGGTCTTCCACAGGGAGAAGGTTGTCCTGCGCCCCCACCTGAAATTCCTTCCGAAGGTGATGTCGGAGTTTCACCTTAAACAGGTGTTGACTCTGCCGGTGTTATACCCCAGTCACACCTCGGAGGCCGAATATAGGCTCCATACTCTGGACCCTAGAAGGGCGCTCGCTTACTATAAGGAGCGCACGGCTGAAATTTGTGGAGAGGTTCGCCAGCTGTTTGTCACCTACGCTGAAGCCGCACCTGGCAGACCTGCAGCCAAGCGGACAATAGGCAGGTGGGTCACCTCCTGCATAGATCTCTGCCATAAGTTGGCGGGCATGGAGCCTCCCAGAGGGATAAGAGCTCATTCTACCCGCCATACTGCTGCATCGGTGGCTGCTTCCAGGGACGTCCCTATCCAGGAAATCTGCAGGGCTGCTACCTGGAAGTTAGCACACACCTTCATCACCCATTACCACATCGACCTTGAGTCACGCCAGGATGCTGGTTTTGGGGCCTCGGTTCTCCAGTCTCTATTCCCTAAGTGGGGTGTGCTGCGCTCCTCCTCCTCCCGGAGAACTGCTAGAGTCTGCCAGACAGTGTGGATGAACAACATATCATGTCCTAGAAATACAGGTTACTCACCTGTAACAGGAGTTCTAGGAATGGTATATTGTTCATCCACATGAATACCGACCTCCCGGCCCGGCGCATAACCTGAGCTTCCAGCAGGCCAGATCTGGCGTCATGGGGTGGAGCTGAGAGTTTTACCACCCGGGTGGGTGGGAGGAGCCAGCTTGAAGACCTTCCGGCAAGATTTAAAGCGGCAAGGATACCTGCCAGACAGTGTGGATGAACAACATATACCATTCCTAGAACTCCTGTTACAGGTGAGTAACCTGTATTTACTTTACACAGGCCGAGCAGAATAGGCTAAATTAAAATATATAAATTAGAAGCTGAGTACAGGGATGCAGGCTTACATTAAGCCACATGTCTCGGGTGCTCCTGTCTCAGGTGAATGAGACCAGCCAATCAGGGAGCTCTACACAGGCATGGAGCCAGTAGCACTACCCTGAGAAGGCGCTGAAATTGAAAACAGCAAATTGCAACATAGAAACATAGAATTTGACGGCGGATAAGGACCGCTTGGCCCACCCAGTCTGCCCATTTCCCTACCTACTGGATAAGCTGCAGATCCTAGTTGACCAGCAGCCTACTTCTTCCTACCCCTACCCCAACCCCCCAGAATTGCCTTATGACTATCCCATGCATGCAAGTAATGATCCGGTTCAGCGTTCACACAGCCCAGAGAAATTGTGGCAATTTTTCAAGCATCGTGCCTTGTCTGTCTCTTTGGGGGGTGGGTGGATCAGGCTCCTTGCACCGTAGAGGTGCTGTGGCTGGATCGTGACCGCTGCCCGTAGGGGCAAGTGGCACCTTATCTGTCTCTTTGGGGGTTGGGGGGTGGATCAGGCTTCTTGCACCATAGAAGTGCTATGGCTGGATCGTGACCACTGCCCGTGGATGTTGGCTCTGGCTCTATAACCTACAACCCTTTGTGCCACCTAGTGAGTCCTATTTTTCTATCTAAGGGTTTGTAGTTGTGTTTTATTTTGTTGTTTATATATATTCCTATGTTCTTTCCCTGTCTGTTTGGGCTAGGAAATTTCTTGGCCTATTTCTCTCTCTCTTTTTGAGGTAACTGAGGGAGCCAGCAGCGGTTATTAGCGAGTGTGTGACACCACATGAAGATGCGCAGGCACAATTACAGGCTTTATTAAAAAATTTAACCTTGCAAAGGATGATCATTTCAGGACAGAAATTTCAGTTAATGTAAAGAAATGAAAAAAAAAAGATTTTAATGAAGTAAGCAATAGTGCATAGCAGGGTGTGTTTTGAAAGCCCTGGAGATTCACCCCCTATGGGCGTGATGAGGCACAAGGGCAAGTGTCCCCAGGCCCCAGGAAAGAGTATCACAAATACTTTAATGCACACCCTGTCATGTATTTGTGCACTTATAAAATGGCTTGTTGTCATTTACTGGCTGAAAAATTTGACTTGCCATCTGACCGTGCAGCAGTAGTATTTTAATGGCATGGTTTGGTGATGCATTTTGGCCATTAAAGTTACTGTATTTGTTCTCTCCATTTTACAAAAATAGTCAAGTAATTATAGAGTGAGAGTGCACTACTGACCAATCAGAGTGCTCCTTTCATGTGCGTGTGTGTGACACTCTCTTACTTTGTGAAAGTATCTTGTGCACAGGTGCCCAAGAAATGGACATGTTCTGGGCGTTTTTTTTATTTTCATTTTAATACATTATTGCTCAACCTAGATCAATAATATATTAATATAGTCAGGAGATGACCCCCATTATGGTAGTAAGAGTAGTGGTCGACATTCTTGGGTGTCGGAACCACTCACCTTTGGTTTGCAGTTCTCACACACAGAAGAATGTGCATGAGGCCACATTTTGAACTCAGAGTTTTTTCCTGGCAGTATTAACATATAGCCATATCATGCTATTATTCTTTCAGAGCTTCTGTCTGTGAGATTCACCTGTCCATATTCTACTCCTAGCTTTCAGTAGTTTTGCAGGTTTCTTTAAAATTCTGTTACAAGTACTTTTGCAAGGTAAGATTAGGCATAGCAAACCAAGCATCAAGGAAACCAAAGGTTTTAACTAGTACACAGAAGCTACTCATAGTTGGGGATTCCATGATCCGTGGTGTGGAAACCCACCTAAATTCTAACAACAAAGTCAAGACTCTGGTAAAGTGTCTCCCAGGAGCTTCTGCAAAAAGTGACACTGACCGCATAGAAAGATTTGTGCCTAGGGAAGGAAAAAACAAACATGTGGTACTACAACTCAGGACAAACGACTTGGCCAATCAAACACTGGATGAAGCCAGAACTCACTTAACAAAGCTAGGGAACAGAATGTCCTCTCTTTCATCGACCCTTGCTTCTCAGAAGTTCAGCCAGTCTGGGGAAAAAGGTGGTAGCGACTAGGATGGAAGAAATAAAAGACTTCCACACCTGGCTGCATGACGTTTGCCAGGAAAAAGGGTACAGCTTCATAGGGAACTGGTGGAACTTTTGGGATAGACATTTTTTTAGGTACGACGGCTTTCACCTCAACAAGGAAGGGGTGAGGGCACTTGGCCAGAAATTCAAGATATACACGAGTCGTTTAAGTAAGGTGGAGGTGGTGACTGCACACATCACAGAGACAAGTGTACAGGACACCACTCCCCTAACATACAAAAACAAAAGCACAAAATTAGCAAAAAATAGCAACAGAAAGCCTGAGCAACAAAAATACAGTAAACATCACCATACCAAAGGGGAGAACGTATATGGAAGGCAATGCTTGCAAATGCTAGGTGTCTGACAAACAAACTTCCTGACCTCATGGCCACAATGGCAAAGGAAAATCTAGACTGGGTGGCTGTGACTGAAACCTGGTATACAGATGACAGCAGCTGGGACACAGTGATCCCAGGGTACAATCTGTACAGATAGAACAGGAAAGGCGAAAAAGGGGGGGGAGGGGTGGCAATGCAGGTACAGGAGGATATAAACACCACAGAGATTCAAGGGTCTCACAGTAAAACCGACACACTATGGCTAGCAGCCGGCACTAGAAAAAGGGGTATCCATCAGACTAGGAGTTGTATGTAGGTCCCCGACGCAGGGGGGAAAAATGGAGACAAGGACCTACTTGAGACAAAACACAAAATGGCAGACAAGGACAAAGTGATACTGGTGGGGGATTTTAAACTTCCTGACATGCATTGGAAAACAACTTTGGCTGCATCAACAAGAAGTAGGGATTTTTTAATGGCCTTGCAGGGTGCAGGTCCGAGGCAGCTTGTTGAGTCTCCAGCAAGAGGCGAAGCCATACTAGACCTCGTTCTCACAAATGGTGAGAGGGTAAAAGAGACTGAAGTAGGGTGCCATCTAGGGAATAGTGACCATGGTATGGCCAGTTTCAACATTATCACAGCATAGGGCAACAGTAACTCCAACATTAGGGTTCTAGATTTTAAGAGAGCAGACCTTCAGAAAATGAAAAAAGGAGCCTAGCTGAAATCTTAAAAGAGGGAGAGGGTCGAGGAACTGTGGGAAAACGTTAAAGGCGCATCAAGAAGGTCACGGACCAATACACCAGAAAACTAAGCAAAGCAAAAAAGAAAAGGAATCTACTGTGGTACTCCAAAGAGGAGGCAACTATTAGTAAAAGAGAAAAAGTGCCGCCTACAGGAAATTCAAAGCAACAAATAAGAAGACGGGGAATCATACAAAGAGAAACTAAAGGAGGCCGTTAAAATAATGAAGAAGGCTAAAGCACAAACTGAGATGAGAAGTGCAGAAGGTGTAAAAAAAAAAAAAAAAGGGGGACAAGACCTTCTTTAGGTACATAAGGGAAAAAAAGACAAAGGGATGAATAGTAAGACTACAAGCAGAAGGGGGGAACCTAGAAGAGGGGATAGGAAGAAGGCAGAAGTCCTAAACGGGTACTTCTGCTCTGTATTTATGGAGGAGAGGGAAGGTAATGGACTGGCACTAAGAAGGAAAAGTACCCCTGGACTAGGGGTTGATACAAACCTCTTCACAGCAGACCAAGTCTTGAAGGTGCTCAACAACCTGAAAGTGGACATGGCCATAGGACCTGATGACATGCACCCCGGAATCCTAAAAGAACTAGGGAAGGAACTTGCAGCACCACTAGCAAAACTCTTCACCCAGTCACTGGTAAGTGGGGTGGTTCCCAACGACTGGAAGAGGGCAACAGTGGTCCCACTTCATAAATCTGGTAGCAGGGAGGAAGCATGGAACAAATGCCTGGTAAGCCTCACTTCCATGGTGGGAAAACAGATGGAACCATTACTCCAGCAGAGGATAATAATTTCCTTGAAGCCGGCAGGCAACAGGATCATAAAAATCATGGATTTACGGCGAGGAGGTCTCGCCAAACTAACCTAATCAAATTCTTTGACTGGGTTACCAAAACAGTGGATAATATTTGGGGGACAGGGCAGTGGATGTACTCTAACTGAACTTTAGCAAGGCTTTCACTCTGTCCCACACGGAAGGCTGGTGAAGAAGTTGGACTACATGGGGGTGGGGCAGGAATGGGTGGTGTGGGTGAAAAATTGGCTGCATGGTAGAATGCATAGGGTGCAAGTAAACAACACACTATCAGCAGAACAGAGGGCGACCAGCGGGGTGCCTCAAAGGTCTGTGTTGGGACCTGTACTATTCAATGTGTTCATAGCTGATATTGCAGAGGGACTCGAAGGGAAGGTGTGTCTGTTTGCAGATGACACTACGATTACCAACAGAGTGGATTCTCCAGCAGGACAAAAGAAAATAGAATCAGACCTAAAGAAACTGGAAGAGTGGTCTGCAGCATGGCAGCTGAAATTCAACTCCAAAAAGTGCAAGGTTGTGCCCATAGGGAGAGGGAACCCAAAAAGGGAGTACTTCTTGGGAGGAGTAAGATTAGCAGTGACCAGCCAAAAGTGTGATCTGGGGTTTTTAATATCAGATGATTTGAAGGTGAATAGACAATGCGAGAAGGCAGTAGTCAAGGCCAGTGGCATGTTGGGATACATTGGGGAATCACAAGTTGGAGGAAGGAGGTGGTACTGCCGCTGTATAGGGCACTTGTCCGTCCCCACCTGGAATACTGTGTCCAGTTTTGGAGACCACAGCTCAGAAAGGACATTGACAGAATAGAGACAGTACAAAGGAAGGCAACAAAAATGATGCAGGGAGTTCACCAAATTTCATATGAGGACAGGTTGAAGTAATTAAACATGTGCTCCCTGGAACAGAGGAGGATGTGGGGAAACATGATCGAGACAAGTACGTTAAGGGTATAAATAAGGTACGTGCTCAGGAGCTTTTTGATCCAAAAGAGGGTAGCAGAACAAGGGGCCATGATCTTAGACTAAAGGGGAAAGTTCAGGACCAGTGTTAGGAAGTTCTTCTTCATGGGGAGGGTGGTAGAGGCCTGGAACAGCCTACCCTTGGAGGCCATGGAGGCAAAAATGGTAGGTTGAAAAACGCTTGGGATCAGCACAAAGGAATCATACGAAAGAGAGGATAACAGTGTGAGGCGGTGGAAATCCATGCACCGTGGGCAGACTAGATGGACCATAAGGTCCCCTTCTGCTGTCACATTCTGTATTTCTGTTTCTCTGTACAGTATGACTTTAAATGATTGGTTGAAATGTTGTAGAACAACAAATTACCAAATGTATTTTTATTTATGTACCACAGTACATATTTGCCTGTCTAGTACAATGTGTGTCAAAGTTATTAATAGTGGCACATATGTACCATGTGTGATTCATTGTCAGAAACAGTACATATTGCTACATATGTGGTCCTTCCAGATGAGTATGTTACCCCAACCACCTGATTAAAATATTTCTATTATTGTCTCTGGGGAATTTTTAATTGTAATAAGCTACTTTAGAAGGTTAAATGTATAAAGGGGCTTTTCAAAGAAAAAAATAGGCCATGTCTGAGATTCTCAAGTTCGTGTCCTTAATTTAACAGAAACGAAGATGCTGTGAATCAGATGGCTGTATGTCCACTGAAGACTGCAGAGTCAAACAGTGCAGAGTTTCTTCAGGAGGTAAAGTACACTGTTTGATGTTTGACAGGGCCCCTGGGATCCTGCAGTTACGTTGCCAGGGGATCATTGGCAGAATTTGCATCCTGCTGCAGCACTCTAGGCATGACACAGAGTCCAGTATCAGTTTATGGTTATTTGTGTGCGAACACTACTGTCTCTCCATAGTTCTTGGACCTTTTGTTTGCTTCTTCTGATAACCCTTCGCCCATACTCAGTAGCTGGTGTCATCAGTGACGTCCCATGCCACTTTAGTCGTCTAATGGACAAAAACCCGTCACAGAAATAAACCAAATTTGCCATAGAGGTTTAAGATCCCAGCTACAGAATGTAAGGCTGAAGTGCTGCAAAGAACTAGGGGCCCTGATACCTGATTATTTACTTTATTGCGTTTATCCCTATATCCTGTCATGCAGTTTGATTTATTTGTTCTTGGGTTATGGATATGGTTTAAGTATCCACAGTTTGGCAGTTCCAGTGGAACGATGTTATTAGCTGGAACATCTTTGAATTAAGGTCCTCCCACCACCCAGGCGATATATCCTCCGACTCTAAACCCCCGACGCCAAGTCTTTGTCTCTGCTGGGAGAACAGATCACCTCTTCAGCTGCCCTGCTTAGGATATCAGGATAATAGGCAAACCTGTCCTAAACTAAAAACAGTTCCTGTTGATTTGAAGCTTCATTTTGTGGTTCCTTCAGCTCCATCTCCTTATCTACAATGTACTCCAAGAAACTAGGGTTTAAATTCTGAGTTAGTTGCTGGCAGAAGATATTGGTCACCAATCCACATGACATTGCATGTACTGCCTGGACAGGCAGTACAATGTGGCCTTTGTGGAACCTTGCTTCCTGATTCCCTTGCGGACAGGGAACTCTGGCTCTTACTGGCTTTGCCTTTGGAGAGAGAGCAGAATGATCATCCTGAGGAACACAAGAAGGCCTCCACTGTGGCCAGGTCAGCTGAGCAGTTTTCGGCTCTTGAGGTGGAAGTGGCAGCTGCCGCAGAGGGCACTTTCTCAGTCTCAACGCCGTTCTCTAGACCAGCGTCAGCGGGTCTTTCGTGGGACAGTTTCATGATATATGTCTGTCCCACCAGACCTTGAGGGAAAGCCCTGCCCTCCTCAGTTCAAATGAGTGCCGTCACCATCGGTCATGGGTCTGGGAGCAGTTGAGGTCCTCCTCATCCCTTGACTCACCTGACCGCTCGATGGCTGTTGAGCACCTCTCAGTCGAGGGCTCTTTGGTTCCCCCGTCAAGCTAGTGGACTTCAACTCCAGTCCAACAGGCTGCTGAAATTTTTCTTGAATCTGTTGACCTGTTGTTGGATGAGGCCATGGAGTTGGTCTCGCAGACTTGGTGCTCCTGCTACGTTGCCTGATCGGTGCCCCCGACTGATCCACAGCAGGACCAGCCTCCACCTGGGGTTGGGACTTCCACGCCTGTGCTGTTGTTAGGTGCATAATTTATGGCCAGCGGCATGAAGACCCCTCTCGCTGTCTGTCGCAGTTATGGTGCTCGCGCTGTCAGTCCTCCTCAGTCAGGAGGCATCAACGTCTGTGTTCCTTGACCCCCTTGTCATCTGGTGAGGAGAGGCGCAGATGCAAGATGCGCCGGTACTATGAGGAGTTCCTCCGGCAACAGTGGGCCATCACGGGGCAGGGTAGGGCTCTTCCCCAGGGGACCTTTGGTTCCCTGGTAGCTACCAGTGGTTAACCCACTGGTCCATGTTCCACAGGTCTTCCCCACCCCTGCTTCTCCACTGATTAGGGTGGAGCTGCTACCCTGATAGCTGCCGGTCTGTGCTCCAACCAAGGAAGCCAGCCATTCGGCTGCTGGCTTGCTAGGCCAATTGTCAGTGCAGATCGTCCCAAGTGAGGATTCCTGGGAGGTCTTTGGCAAGATGCAGCCAAGGGCCATTTCTGAGGAGTCAGTCATTGGACGACTCCGATCAGGAGTCCATGGTCTCCTCTGACGCTTCTCTATTTGACCGCAGCTTGGTGGAAGAGCCTTCCACCGAGCATAGCCCAGTGTCTTTCAGAGTGCTTCTCCAACTTATTTCGGAATCCATATATCATATCTGTGCCACCTGAGCCAGTCCAGAACAGGGCTGTCCCCTCTCATGGACATTCTGGATTGGGATGAATGTCCGGGGGTTGCCTTACCTGTGACTATTCTGGGACTGGCCCTGGAGCTTTGGCAGCATCCTGCCTGGGACCCTCTGCCTATATGATCCATAAGTATGCAGTCCCCACAAGCTCCCTTTCAAGGTTTTTGGACCACCCCTTCATGGTGGGACTGGTCATGGGTTTTGGTGTTCTATAGATCTGGGCACCAGGGGATGTGGACAAACCTCTGGCCAAGGAGGTCTCATAAGATTGACCATACTGCTAAAAAGGTGTATGCTGCAGTGTCTGTAGGTTTCTAGCAGTCTAGCTGTGCTGTGATGATGGCTAACTTTTGTCGCTCTCTGATGGTTGTCCATGATTTTGTCCTCCATCACCCCTTTGTGGAGCAACAAATGTCAGTGAAGCTCATCAGAGACCAGGGTCAATTGCTGGCTGTAAACACCAGCTCCAGACAGCCTTGGACGTGGGCAAGTCTTGCGCCTATGCTGTGGCATTGGCTGTCTCATGTGTCGCAGCACCTGGCTGTGTTTGTCCACCTTCACAACGGACACCTAGCATAAGCTGGCCAATGTCCCTTTTCTGAGCACCAACCTTTTCAGCCCTGGGGTGGAAGGACATCTCACCTGGATTTAGAAGGCCAATATTGCCCTTGATTCTGTCACTTCCTTCCAGGAGGACTAGAAGAAAAGATCTAAGAAGCCGTCTTTCCAATATGGGTCCTTTCAGTTGCAGCCTAAATGGCAGCAGCCCCAGCAGGGGTAGTTCCAGGCCTGGCGCCCGAAGCCTAAGCCAGGCCAAGGTCCAAAGGTGGGGGCAGGGTGGTGTTGCCCTCTGAATTGATGGGTGCTGCCCTCCATCTGTCCTGTTCCTGGCTGCTTTTCCGGTTGGAGACTGACTGTGTCACTTCTTGCCACTGTGATCTGCTATCACAGCAGACAAGTGGGTGTTGGACATAGAGGGCAGAGGATTGTTTCTAGAATTCGAGGCTTTCCCACCCTACCACCCCCATAGACCCCGGATGTCTGAGGTGTCTGAAGATACGCTGTCCACCCTCAGGGCAGACATTGTTTATCTCCTTGTGAATGGGGCAGTAGCCCTTGTCTGAGATGCCCTGTCCAGTCCTGGTTTACGAGTCCAGGTGCTTCCTGGTCCCAAAACAGACGATGGGGGCTGGCATTCTCTACTGCATGTGCACAGCCTCAACCAGTTTATGCAGAAAGGTAAGTTCTGGATGGTCACTCTGAACCACATTATACCATCCCTGGAACAGAACATGTGGTTCTGCTCCCTGGATCTCCAGGATGCGTTTTTTCACATTCTCGTCTGTGGGTGCCATTGCTGGGACCTCTGGTTCCACGCAAAAGTGGTCCTGTACCGGTTCCAGGTCATGCCCTTCGGCCTCCCCTCCACATCCAGGGTCTTCACCATATGCATGGCAGTGGATGTGGCCCACCTGAGGCACCTCGAGGTCAGAGCGGACCCCTATTAGGATGACTGGTTGATAGCTGGTCCATCCAGAGAGACCATGGAGAGATCCACAGATCTGACTCTCCAAACTTGCTGAGACTTGGACCTGTTGGTCAACCTGGACAAGTCCGAACTGGTACCTATACAGGTGATCAAGTTCACACTGAGGCAGAACTAGACTTCCTGTGGGTCAGGGCCTGCCTCCCTGTGGACCGGGTACTTCTTTGCCTGATCATTTCAAGTTGGGCTATTGCGCCATGCCGGAATTTCCTGCGGCTGCTGGGGTACGTGGCATCCTGCACCAGCATGGTCCATTGGGCCGCTGGTAGATGCACGACCTCCAGTGGGAGCTGGACCACAATGGTCTGAGCACCTAGGCCACTTGGGTCAGTTAGTCACAGTGACCCTGCCAATGTGGGATGCTATCCAGCAGTGGCTAGTCCAAGAGCACCTGGAGGAAGGAATCCGATTTGTCTACCCAGACCCAACCGTCATGCTAATGATAGATGCGTCTCTGGTGGGGTGGGGAGCGCACCTGAGAGACCACATGGCCCATGAGTTCTGGTCACCTAGGGAGTCCTGTCACCACATAAACCTGCTGGAGCACCATGCAGTATCTTTGGCTCTAACAGAATTTGCTCCACTAGTCAGGGGTCGGGTCGTACAAGTCCAGAAGAACAACACCACGACCATGTTCTGCCTGAACAGACGGCATGGAATGCACTCCTTCCCCCTGTGTTGGGAGGCCCTCTGCACCAGGACCCTCATGCCCAGCTTGAGTGCAGATCTCCTGGCAATCCATGTCACGGGAGAGAACAGTCAGCTGATAGACACTCTCAGCCAAGTAGGAGAGTTGTTGAACGAATGGTCTCTGAATTATGAGGTGGCGCACCACCTGTTCTAGGGACGTGGATATGATGATCTATCCACACTAACTGGCAGTGTCCTTTCCCTTTAAGATAATGCTGGAAAGTCTTCAAGCTAGTTCCTCCCACAGACCCGGGTGGTAACTCCCTCAGTTGCATCCCATGATGCCAGATTTTCCTTTCCGCTGGAAGAGACAGGTTCCCTCCTTAACGCTCCCGTGTTGAGTAGACCCTAGGGCTTAAATCTTTGGATTTACTTCCATAACCTTAACAAAACTCTTATAAGTTTGTCTTCAGCTCGATCTCTATTGTGACCATCATGGACGATAAGTCTTTTTCCAGGTTCTTCCGGTGCCTTGCGGGCAGAAGAGGTCCAGGACTGACCCGCATGCCACATGCGTCTAATTCCTGGGGCACGATCACAACCCACAGGCTTGTGACTTCTGTCGTTCTTTTCACCTGAATGTTCTGGAGGACTGTCTTGCCCCTATAAAATTGTGCCACCCGGCATATTGGAACCTGCTGGTCGAATCTAAGGACACCCGTTGGGTGGTCTCCACAGCCACAGGGTCCGCCGAGCAGCTCGCGGCCTTTGAAGAGAAGGCGGCACAGGCCGTGTCTTACTCCTTTTCAGCCTCCTCCTTCTTACTGCTTCATCTGGGCTCGACGTTCATGGGCTCCTTTAAAGAATTGTGCCAGTCTCTGCCGACCCTTGGTCAGGGGCCCTCGGGGCACAAATTCAAATCTAAAAAAAAAACAGTCCAGAAAGGAGAAAGAGAGGACTCGTCATCGATCGTGTGATCAGGAGCATTCTCGGTGGAGGGCCTCCGATTCCTGCGCTTCTCCGGATTTGACTTCGTTGGAATCCTCGGCCATGGCCGGCAGCTGCACAGTAACCCCATCAGGTCTGCTGACTGAGACCCTGGTTGAGGTCCCAGCCAAAATTTTTTTCGAGCTGACACTTCCATGTCCAGGACTCCGGTCTTGACACAGACTGTTGGAGGGACGGCTCAGTCCGCTGACCCGCCGCCACTGGTCCTGGACCCTGACCAGAAGGAGCCTTGGCACTCGCCGACTCCCTCCGAACCCCACTGTCAGTTGCCCTGGTGGTCGAGGTCTCGGTCCTTCTCCTGTGGGTCAAGCTGGTCCTGCCGACATCGGTGCCCCCTCTCTCGGCACCATGGGAAGTGACACTGCTGCTATGCTTCATCCTCCTTGGGTGAAGAGAGGCTTTGGCGCAAATTGCATCAACGCTATGAGGACTTGATGTGACAACAGTTGGTGTTTACCGGCGCCGAACCAACTCTGGTTTCTATGCCGGCCATCAGCTGTCTGTCGCCCTAAAGGCCGATGGTGTCTCCATTGACGGAGCTGACCAAAACGGTCCTGGCTCAGCCAACACCGGCATCTCCACCAATAGTGGTGGAACCGCTGTCAAAACAGCCGCCTATGACCGACCCGGTGGCACAGAGGGTTGAGGTGCTGGACGCCACACCTCACGCTACGCCAGTGACCCGAGTTAGGGACTGAGCTCGGGTGCTGGGGGTCGGCAGGGGAGGGAGGGAGAGGGAGAAGATTGAGCGTCCGACGGACTGCTCCCCCTCTCAGGGGGAGGGTTACATGGTTTGTTCGGCGTCCCAGCGACCCCCGGTGGAGATTGGGGGCACTGCAGGAAATGGACAAAAAGACATGGGGGAGTGTGGCAGACGCCGGCAGGGTTGCCATGCACCATGGTGTCATTGCACGTCATGCTCAGGAGGGGGGAGGAGCTCAACAGAACAAGGAAACAACCATCTCTGCAGGGTAGGCGACGGCACCTGGTCCCCATGCCCACCGCCGGATCTCACCCACCTGGCTTTCCAGTTCCTCCACCTGGGCCCTCGCCTGCAACTTAGCCAGTCTGTAAGAGAGCACCCAAAGAGGAGGAGGCAGCCCCACCCCGGAGGGGTCAAGCCGGGGGTACTGGCGGGGGGAGGCTCGGGATGGGGAGACCTCAGGCAGGATCAGGCCAGGATGCCTGAGAGAGGCCCCACAGGCTGTGACCGGAGGGGAAAAGACATTTAAAAAAAAAACAGCCACCTACTGGCACTCCGACTAAGCAGTCTCAGCCATCTCAGGGGCTTTCAGTCACTGTCACCCCTGACTATCCGCGGAGGGTCAGTGAGGACTCAGCTGGTCGACCACTCTTTCACAACCCCTCAAAGTCTGAGGGGTCCTCCCTGCACTCCCATCCAGTCAGTGTAGAGTCTGTGGGGAACCTCTCGATGGATGAAGGCCCATCTTCCGTCATGGGGCTTTTCTGCTTGATCTCTGAGTCGATGGGTCTGAAAATGGACCCTGTCCAGAAGCGGGTTTGTTACCCATTGACTGAGATCCTCGACCGTAGAGACACTCCAATGGAGGCTTTCCCGGTGGCAGAAGTCATTCTTGGCTCTGCCCTGGAGCTTTGGCAGTGTCCCACGTCCTGCCCTGTGTCTTCTGCCCAGATGGGCTGCAACTACGCAGTGCCCACCATTTCCCTCTCGGGATTCACAGAGCACCCCTCAGCCAGGGGCTTGGTGGCAGACTCTGCGTTTAGGTGCTCCAGCAACACCGTGGATGTTGACAAGCCACATGACAAGGAGTCCAAGAAGTTGGATCATGTGGCTAAGAAAGTCTACAATGCCTCTTCGCTTGATCTCTGCCTGGTGAGCTTGGCCCTTCTCATGGCCTACATCTCTCATGCCCTGCTGAACACCCTGGATGAGGTGCTTCCTCATCTGCCAGCAGACCTTCAGACCACAGTCAGACAGGTCCGGGACCAGGGCAGGACTGTAGTCAAACAGCTCAAGACAGCCATGGACATTGAGGACTCCTGTCTGGTGACCTTAGTGGCCATGCACCGCAGGGCTTGGCTGAGGATCTTGACCTTCACGGCGGACATTCAGCACAAGCTGGCAGATGTCCCTTTCCTGGGCACCAACCTGTTTGGGCCTGGGGTCGAGGGTCACCTCACCCGTATCGAGAAGTCCAATGCCACCTTGGACTCCATGACATCTGCCCAGAAGGACCCTAAGGGCTCCAAGCAGAAGCCCTTTCGGTCCACCTCCACTCCTGCAGTCAAACCCGCCTCATCATCCTCTGCCGCAACAGTCCAAAGCTTGAGCCCCCTGACTCGGGTGCACTACCCCCACGGCACAGCTTTGCAGATGCTGTCCGTCTCACCATCCACTGCCGCAACAGACCAGAGGTTGAACTCCCCCGACCCGGGTGCGCTCCCCACCACGGCGCAGCTTTGCAGATACCACCTGCCTCACCATCCACTGCCGCAATGGACCAGAGCTTGAGCCCCCACAACCTGGGTGTGCTCCCCCCGTGGCGCTGCTTTTCAGACACCACCCGCCTCACCATCCACTGCCGCAGTGGACCAGAGCTTGAGCCCCCCACCAACCCGGGTGCGCTCCCCCCCACGGCGTGGCTTTACAGATGCCACGCACCTCACCATCCACTGTCACAATGGACCATAGATTGAGCACCCCCCGCCGACCCAGGTGCGCTCCCCACCTTGGTGTGGCTTTGCAGACGCCACCAGCCTCACCATCCCCTGCCACAATGGACCAGGTATGGCCATGCAGTCAGTCTTCATCAAATTAATTTTAGACTCGACGCCTTCACCCATTCCTGGTGATTGGCCAGTCACTGCCGAGCTGCTCCTTTGGATTGGCTGTGAGCGTGAATCGCACGGAGCTCCACACTGCCTTCTCTCCTAGCAGCCCTAGCCAGCTAAATTTTCACTAAATGTCCCTGCTTTGTCTTGGATGCCTGTTGTAATTTTAAGCTACAGCTTTACCTTAAACTGTTTTAATGCCTGCTGTTATCAGTAGCTAAGATTGCTGTAATTATCTCTAGGTACTGCTGTTAATTGCTAAATGATTTTGAAAATGCAGCATTTGTCCAATATTGCTGATCACGCTGTTTCTTTCCTTCCCTTTCTTCCTTTCCTTCCTCAATTCTTGAACTAAGCACTTTTGGGCAGCAGCAGGGCCCCACTTAAATCCCTATTTTTGCTCCGCTGCTGCGACCTCTGCTATACGGCAAGATTTCTGCAGTCTGCTTCATTCTACCTAATTTTCTCCCGCCCACCCTCTTTCTGCTAATTCTTTCCAGTGCTCGATGCTTGCTGTTCCACCCTACCCCCGCTCATCTGTTCTGTCCTCTCCACAAACTATTCTCTCTGCCCTGTCTCAGCCACTCCCTACCTCCAATTAAGTTAATTCATCTACTGATGTCTTAGGCTTCCTCACTGCTCTGTTGTTCCTTTGGGTCTGCCCCCACCCTGAGCTTTGACTTAGGTACGCAAACAGCTGCTGTCTTCTCTCTCTTTCTCTGCAGAGCTTGGCGCCCCCCGACCAGGTGCCGCTCCCCTCGGCGGCACAGCTTTGCAGATGCCGCGTGCCTCACCATCCAGTGCACGCAGCGAACCCACGGACATTGCCACGCAATCAGTCTTCTTCAAATTAATTTTAGACTTGGCACCTTCACCTGTTCCTGGTGATTGACCAGTCACTACCGAGCTGCTCCTTTGGATTGGTTGCGGCGTGAATCGCACGGAGCCCACACTGCTCTTCTCCTAGCAGCCCTAGCCGCCAAATTTTCATCTGCCCATCCCTCCCACCCCGCACTCTTTAAATGCTCTTGCTGCACTTCTGACTTGTCCCCACAGTGTAGTCCTCCCAATTGTATCTTGGCTTTTCTCACCCCTTGGAACCTAGTTTCTTTTCCTTTCTCTGCCTCATTTCTTACTAAGGTCGACATATTTCACCTTTTGTATCTTTTCATTTCTGCCACTAGAGGCCAGTATTACATTGCTCTGTTGCCATTTAATTGTCACTGGGCTTTATAAAAACAAATATAACAGCTGCCTCTCAATTATTCCTGATCTCCTGCAATGCTAACCTGTCCTCTCATTATAATCTCTTCACTTACCAGTTAGTCCCCCACTATCCTACCCCCCTCACTATATGCCCATCATATGTTCATTAACTACCAATTAGGCTATACTATTTAGCTACCCATCCTCTTGCCCCTCTCATAAGACCACTGTTTGTTTATTATGCTCCTCCTCCTCCTCCAGGCCAAGGGGTTACTCCTGTTGAGTTTCCTGCTGATCTGTCTCCATCACAGTGTGGCTTACTTGGTCAGTGCACCCACGCCACCCCGAAATTATGAACTCTCTCTGCCTTATTCCCCCTTTTACTTGCCTCTCACGTTAAATAGGTCCTCCCCTTACCTTAGCTTCCTTGCCGTCGCCCAGCGCAACAAAACAGTTTTGCTAGTATCCCGGGCCAAGAAATTAAATAAGATACCATTGCTCTGCCCACCCACCATACGTTCCTGACTATGCCTACTTCTCTTGTCAGGGGACATTGAATTGAATGCCCGGTCCTTGCAAGAGGGCTAAGAATAATTCCCTAACCTCATGTCCCACTTGGTCTAACCTAAAAGGGATTAAGATAGCCCACATGAATGTACAAAGTGTCATGCGTAAAATGGTGGAATTAGAGGCCTGGACCCAGCATTCTTTTATACAGCTCTTCAAGTGTGGCCACCATTAATGCATCGCTGACTGCTGACTTCAGGAATGTCCAAAACTGGCTCTGTTCCCATAAACTAGTGCTGAATGTGCAAAAGACTAAAGGAATGTTGCTGGGCTCATCCCCAAAGCTTAAGGCTTGCTCTGTGCCCTTGAGGCTTTGTGACCTTTAGGGGACTCCAGTTGATATCGTTGAAACCTTCAAATATCTAGGGGTCCTACTTGACCGATCCCTTGATTTCAGCTCACACATTCAGGCTACTTCCAAAGCTGTCAACTGTAAGCTGGGGGTGGTCTACAAAATCAGCTACTTACTCACACCATCTGCCAAGCTGGCTATGACCAGAGGGATTCTTCTCCCTGCACTTACCTATGACGCTCCTATTTTTGCCCCAGCTCACAAAACAGCCATGCAGAAGTGGGACGTAACCTACAGCAATATGTGCCAGTATGCCTTCATCTTAGGCATCATTGTTGACTATATAGTGATCTCCATTGGCACGCCACCTCTGCTTGTAGGAACTACTCCCTTGGCTCACTCATCGACTCAATCAGGGAATGAACTCCCCCCTCGCTTGCAGCACTACTTGCTCCAGTAACCTCCTCTTACGGACTTCGATCTGAAGACAGATTTTTGCTGAAGGTAGCTGGATGTCACACTTCTAAAGGTTCTGTCGCCTTCCAGTGTGTTGCCCCTCGGCTATGGAACTCACTTCCCCTCAGCCTTAGACAGTTGAAGTTCCATCTCCTCTTCAAAAGAGAACTATGTCTGTACTTATTGCTTGCTGACTCTTGCACCTGTTTTGCCCGCACTTGACACTGCTGTGACCTCCACCCTGCTCCTTATCATGCCCCCTTAATCTCCGAATGCTACTCTTTCCCCTACCCCTCTACCGTATCCTGTCCCTCTCTTTTCCCTCTCTGCTCATCCCAGTGACCTTCCCTTTTTCTCTTGTCCTGCCTTGGTCCCTGCCTTCCACTCTTCTTGCTGCATTTCACCCTAGGTTTGTCTCCTAGTTTCAAGTACTGCTTGACCTGAGCTTCCTCCTTCCTCTTCAGCTCTAGTACTCCTTATACCTGTCTCTGTCACCGTGCTTGTCATATGTGTCTCTGTCATTTTTTACCATCCTTCTGTTCTGCTCTCTGTCGCCATTTGCCCTTTTCACCTTAGTCTTACATTGTTTAGGTTATCAAAGTCAATCCACACTGTTCTCGTAGCGACTTGATTGTTCCTGTTTTTATTATTGTTTATTGCCTCCCACTGACTATACCTGATATATGTACTTTTGGAATATTGTATGCTTTCTGTAATGTACTCTCCCAGGTCGTGCCTGAAAATAGTCATTTTTATGGCTAGTGCACCTACCTGGTTAACAAAACTAAATAAATAAATAAAATAAACATTATAAACTGGATGTCCTCTGCATAACAGAATCTTGGTTAAAACTTTCCATCCTACCCCCATGAAGTCTCACTTCCTGGATTCTCCACCTATCATCGGGACCGGCCTAGTAAGAGATGCAGGGGGTATACTGATCTACACTAAAGTTGGCCTGGTAGCCTGTGAGCTAACTGGATTGCGAATCAACCCTGAAATTGAACATCTATTTATTTCAGTCACCCTCGGCCAGGTCAAACACATAACTATAAGGTGTGTTTATCTGCCCCCTAAACTGGCTTCCTTCACATACACTGATCTTTTCTCCATTCTAGACACTCTTCCACCCAGTAATACCATACTGTGTGGAGACTTCAGCCTTGACTGGACCCAATAGTGCCCAGTACCAAGTGGCTGTCACTGATGTCAGACTTGAGCAACTGTTAGTCCAACCGACTAGGCTTTACATGAAGTCTGGCAACCACAGCCTTTTGGACTGGATGCTAACCAACAAGACCCACATCAAGGCTGCCGGAATCCTCCCTGACATGCTAAGTGATCACTCCTCCACATTCTGTGTCTGGAGAAACAACTGTCCTCACCACCCCACAAAGATCATCAAGTCCATTGATTTAACTAACTTTGACTTGGTAGACTTCCTGCACAGCCTGGCTTCAGTAGATTGGTCACCAGTTAAAACTCTACCTGACCTACATCAATCTCTAAATTATCTTGTAAACACCTTCAACGCCATCCTGGTCTCCTATGCCCCCTTCAGATTAAGATGTGCCAAAGGTACCCACTCTCCTTGGCTTTCTTAGGAGCTAAGGCACCTAATGTGCTCCCGGGACAAAGCCTGGAAATCTTCCTAGTGTTCTGCTCAGGTAGTCACCCAGCCCCTCTTCCATATAAAACTACCTCACAGAAAGAAGTCCTTAAACTCTTAATGGGTCTCAACCCCAGTAGTTCTCTAGGATTTGATTCCCTGCCGCCTAAATTCCTCAGGATAGGAGCCCCTGTGCTAGCCCACCCAATTGCACAGTTAATCAACAGATCCTTCCTAACTCAGACCATCCCTGACAAATGAAAAACTGCAATCGTTGTCCCTGTTCACAGAAATGGCCTAACAAATCTCGTTGAGAACTACAGACCCGTATCCATTTCATGTCCTATTGCAAAAATCCAGGAAAGAATATTATACAACCAGCTTTACTCCTTCCTTGAGCTGACCGATGCCCTCACCATACACCAACATTAATTTCAGAAATCACATGGGACAGAATCTGCTCTTCCGAGGGTCACCTCAGACATCTTTCAAGCCATGGATTGAGGCTTTACCACCGGGGCTGTCTTCATAGACCTTACAAAGGCCTTTGATCTTGTAAACCATCCTCTCCTCACCTCCAGGCTCCATTGGCTTGGCCTTGATTCCAGTTCTGTAGCTTGGTTCACTACCTATCTGACCGATTTCAGTGTGTCAAATGGGCTGGTGCCTATTCCCCCTTATCTTCAATCACCATTGGGGTCCCCCCAGAGATCAATCCTTGGGCCTCTGTTCTCGATCTTTATTATCGAACTGCCTCTGAACTGTGGTGGGGCTGTGGTTCAGCTACATGCAGATGCTGCCATTCTATATAGATCCAGCAGTGATGTTTCTTCCATTACGTCTGACCTGGAAAAAGACTTTCAGCAACTGGAATCCTGGTTCAAGGAGTACTTGTAATGTTGAACACTAAGAAAACAAAATCTATGTTGTTCCGTCATACCTCCTTTGATATCATTTTTCAGTCCCCACTGGTAATCCACTCCTCTTCTGGTGCTGCTTTAGAAGGAGTGTGCTCCTTCAGATACTTGGGATTGACTCTTGATGAGCATCTTTCCCTTGAATGATATGCAACTAATGTCATCAAGGCAGCTAATCAGAAATTTGTTCTTCTGTACTGTGCTGCCCCCTTCCTTACACCCCACGCTCGGAAGACTGTCTCCTCCACCACTCTTCTCCCAGGGCTTTTCTATGGGGCTGCAATAACCCATGCCATTGAGACCTCTACTCAGGCCAAGCTTAAGCAAGCCTATCACAGAATTGCATGCTTTGTGGCCAGTGCACCTGCCCAGGCCCACCACTGTGATGTGATCAACGCCCTAAGCTGGCCACCCTTTGAGGCCAAAATGGATTTCCCTGTACTATGCACTATCTTCAAACTCATCCACCTTCCCTCCCCACCCAATCTCTCCAATCTACTCTCACTGAAACCCTTCTCTAGGACTCTCAGATCATCTCACCTCCCTATATTAAACATATTCAGAACCCGCTTAGCCATAGGTAAGAGATCCTTCACTACAGCAACTACCAGCAGCTACTCAAACATGGAATAACCTCCCGCACAACTTACTTTAATGTACTACACTCCCGCAGTTTGAGTCTCTATAAAATAATCTTCTTTCCATCTCCTACTTGTAACAGTACCTGCACCCAATCCTCCCCTTCCAACTCGTGCCTCCTCCCACTCCCTCTCTCTTCTCATCCATCCGCACCCAGACACTCTGGCACCTTATTCCTCTCATCACCTCCTCCCTCTCCTCACTCTGCCTTTCCCCGCCTTGTGTGTGTATTTCTGTACATGGTATCTATATACAACTTTTGTTGTCCCTTTGCCTGCCTGTAATGATGTAACTCAATTCACTGCCTGTGTGATGTTTTGCTTTGTTCATTACACTGCTTATGTGTCGCTTGTAAAAGTGTCTGCGCACACTTGCCTTGTAATATTTATTTTATTGTATCACTGTTACTTCCTGTGTAGCCCCCTTGCCCCAGGTCGCCCCTGAAAAAGGGAAATTAATCTCAGTGGGTCTACCCGGTTATCAAAATTCAAATAAATAAATAAACCCGCTCAGCCCCATGCTGGCCAGCAGGCGCAGGCCTGGTGTCCTCGGCCGAAGTCAGTGGCCTCAATTGTCCACAAGCCTGGAGGGAGGGGCTGTGGTGGCACCTCAGCTGGGCCCTCCTCAGGGGATCTGAATATGCCAGATGTTAACTGGAGCACCTTTGCTGCAGCCACATCAAAGAGCAGGGCCATTCTGGATGCCCTTCATGGGGGCATGCCTCAGACAGCTAGTGTTGGAACCCACTCGGGAGGGAGCAATCTTAGACCTTGTACTCTCAAATGGGGACAATGAGAGGATCTCAGATCTAGAAGTGGGTAGCCATCTGGGAACAAGTGACCATGAAACAGTGTGGTTCACAATAAACTCACCTATAGAGTCAAGCCATACAAAAGTGAGGGTACTGGACTTCAGGAGGGCTGACTTTGGCAAAATGGGAGAGTGCGTTAGAAAAGCACTAGCAAACAGGCAAGGAGGAGGGGTGGAACAATAATGGGGAAGCATCAGAACTGCCATCACAGTGGCAACAATCCTTTGTCTGAAGCAAATAAACAAATCAAAATGAAAAAAAAAGGTTGCTGGGGGTCGGCAGGGGAGGGAGAGGACCGAGCATCTGGAGGACAGCTCTCCTCTCCCGGGAGGGACAGGGTTCCCTGTTCGGCGCTTTGCTGACCTCTGGCAGAAGCCAGAGATACAGCAAGCGCTAAGCGTAGTGAAGGGGTGGGGAAGTGTCAGACATCGGTGGCAACGCCTTGACATCAGGGCGCCAGCCACTCAGCAGAACAGGGGGAAATGCCCTTCAGCTCCGCCGGAGATTGAACACCAGAGCTTGACCATGACATACGGCCGCCCTCCAGGCACCCTCCCAACTGACACTGCCAGAGGAGTTCGGGGCCCACCTCGTCCTTGCCCGGGGATAAACCAAGGCTACATGGGTGATGGAGGACTGACCAGGTAGGAGCGGACCGTAGTGGGATGACTACTAGGTGCTCCCAAGGAGACTGGAGCTGAGGGGAGAGGAGGGAAAAATAGAAAGTACAAAAAAAAAAAGCCACTATGATTCTCAAAAGAGGTGGCGGGGAAGGTTAGGGAGAAGAAGATAGCATTTAAGAAGTATAAGGAAACACAGAAGGAGCAGGACAGAGAACTGTCCCAGTTAAGGCAAAAGGAAGCAGGAAAGGCACTCAGAATAGCAAAGGCCCAAGTTGAGGAAAAGATAGCCAGTTCGGTTAAGAAGGGGGATAAAACCTTTTATAGGTATATTAGGGAGCGTAGAAAGACAAAGGGAGGTATAATGAGGCTGAATAGAATGGACGGTGGGTGGGCAGAGAGGGACAGTGAAAAAGCAGGGATACTGAATGAATACATGTGCTCAGTATTCACAAAAGAGGAGGAGGGGGAGGTACCTAATCCAATTAACAGAAGCACTCTGGATAGGGGGTCAATCCCAGTCCTTTCACAGAAGAAAGGGTTCTGAAAGAACTCCTAAAACTGAAGGTGGACAAAGCAATGGGTGCCTGACGGGATTCATCCCAGAATTCTAAAAGAATTAAGGGGAGAACTAGTGACACCACTGACTACCCTTTTTAACAAATCATGGTAGGATGGTGTGGTACCTGAGGACTGGAGGAGGGCGGATGTGATTCTCCTTCACAAAAGTGGGAGCAGGACAGAGGCAGGAAACTACAGACCTGTCAGTTTGACTTCTGTGGTAGGGAAAATGATGGAATCACTTCTGAAGGAAAGAATTGTTGAGTACCTAGAGGCCAGTGGGGCACAGGACCCAAGGTAACACGGATTCACAGTGGGAAGATCATGTCAGACGAATCCAGTTGATTCCTTTGACTGGGTAACCAAAGTAGTAGACCAGGGAGGGGATGTGGACATGGCCTACCTAGACTTTAGCAAGGCATCTGACACAGTCCCGCACAAAAGATTAATAAACAAATAAGCCAGCCTGGGAGTGGGTCCCAGGGTGGTAGCCTGGGTAAAACACTGGTTGGACAACAGGACACAGCGGGTAATAGTAAATGGAGTCCACAGTGAAGAAAGGGGGGTTACTAGTGGGGTACTGCAGGATTCAGTACTGGGGCCAGTCCTTTTTAATGTCTTTATAAGTGACATTGCAGAGGGGCTGGAAGGAAAAGTATGTCTCTTTGCGATGACACAAAGATCTGCAACAGGGTTGATATACAAAGGGGCATGGAAAGGATGAGAAGGGACTTGGCAAGGTTGGAGGAATGGTCAGAAGGTGGCTGCTTGGATTCAGTGCAAGAAGGAAAATAGTGCACCTGGGAAACAAAAACCCAGGGGAAGAGTACACAGTGGGGCCGGGGAGGTAGTAACAACAACAAAAAAGGAAAGGGACCTGGGGGTAATCATATCAGATGACCTTAAGGTTAGTAAGCACTGTGAGAAGGCAGAAGGGAGGGCTGGGGGGATACTGGGATGTATAGGGAGAGGCATCACCAGCAGAAAACAGGAAGTTGTTATCCCTCTGTACAGACAGTTAGTGAGACCCCACATGGCGTACTGTGTCCAGTTCTGGAGACCCCATCTCCGCAGGGACATTGACAGGATGGAAGCAGTCCAGAGGAGGGCAACTAAAATGGTGCAGGGTCTGCAAGAGAAGTCATATGAGGAGAGACTAAAGTAGCTTAATATGTATACCCGTGAGGAAAGGAGGGAGGTGGGGACATGATAGAAACTTTTAAGTACCTCAGTGGAATCAACAAAGTCCAAGAGGGTAGCATCTTTCAGAAAAAGAGATGTGCAAGAACAAGGGGACACAATTTGAAGATGGAGGGTGGACAGCTTAGGGGCAATGTGAGGAAGTATTTTTTCACAGAGAGAGTGGTTGATGCATGGAACCACCTTCCTGAGAAGGTTGTGGGGTCTAAAACTGTGGGAGAATTCAAGAATGTATGGGACAGACATAAGGCAATTCTTGTGGGGAGGGGGTAGGAAGAAATAGGCCGTTGGTTAACTAGGATCTGCAGCTTATCCGGTAGGTAGGGAAATGGGCAGACTAGGTGGGCCAAGTGGTTCTTATCTGCTGTCAAAGTCTATGTTTCTGTGGCCTCCTCCTCTAAGTCTGCCCAGTGACAGGATGAGGGGTGCCTCCCTCATGCCTGTCACACCTCCCCTGGGTCCTCCTGTGGGGGCCAGCTCCGCAACTTCCTTTCTACCTGGTCCTTTGTCACCACAGACAGGTGGGTTATCGAAGTGGTGGGTCAGGGCCTGCCTCTGAATTCGAGCAGTACCCTCCTTGCCAAGACCGTGCCCTACGGGAGGACTTGGTTTCTGCAGGCATGCTGTCAGCTCTCAGAGCCAACATAGCCCAGCTCCTCTGCAAGGAGGTCCTAGTTCCTGTTGCGGGTCATCTGGAACACCCAGGGTTTGTCTCCAGGTACTTCCTGTTGACAAAGTGGACGGAGGGCTGGCGCCCCATTCTAGATCTGCACAACCTGAACAAATTTTTCCGATCGCGCACCTTCAGGATGGTAACTCTGTCTCAGATCATACCATCTCTAGAGCGAAACATGTAGTTTTGCTCCCTGGATCTTCAGGACACATTCTTTCATGTCCCAATCCGTCTGCATCATCGACAGTTCCTCCACTTCTGAGCAGAGGGAACCCTTTACGAGTTCCAGGCCATGCCATTCAGCCTCTCCTCTGCCCCCAAGATCTTCACCAAGTGCATGGTGGCAGCTTTCCTGAGGTGCTGAGGGATCTGGGTTTACCCCTACCTGGATGACTGGCTGATCGCAGGTCCCTCCAGGCAAGAAGTGGAGCAGTCCAGGGACCTGGTCCTCCAAACCTGCGTCTCCCTTGGCCTCCTGGTCAATGAGGCCAAGTCGGAACTCGTGCCCTCTCAGGTGATCAGTTTCACCGGGGCTGAGCTTGACTCTTGTAGAGCCAGGGCCCGGCTCCCAGCAGACAGGGCAGAGGCTCTCTCCTCCTGTGCCCGATCATTTCGGGTTGTACAGTTGCACCCTGCCCGGGACTTCCTACACTTGCTGGGCTGCATGGTGGCCTGCACCACCATGGTCCACTGGGGAGCTGGCCAGCCAGTGGTCTCAGTGCAAGGGTCACTTCAACCAGCTGGTCACTGTGACCCAGCTTATGTGGGACGCCATCCAGTGGTGGTTAGTCCCATCACATCTGCAGGAAGGGATCTCGTTTGTCTGCCCAGAGCCAACGGTCATCCTGACAACCGATGCCTCTCTCATGGGCTGGGTGCCCACCTGGGGGACACACAGAGTCCACGGGCTTTGGACCCCGGAGGAGTCCCGATGCCACATCAACCTGCTGGAGCTCCGTGCAGTTCGGCTAGCACTGACTGCATTCGCTCCACAGTTTTGGGATCAGGTAGCTCAAGTCCAGATGGACAACACCACGACCATGTACTACCTCAACAAACAGGGCTGGATGCACTCCCTGACCTTCTGCAGGGAAGTTCTCCATGTCTGGACCCTCATGCGCAGCCTGGAGGTGGACCTCCTAGCCATCCACGTGACAGGAACCTCCAATCAGCTGGTGGATGCCCTTAGCCGGGTGGGTGAGGCGTCTCGCAGGTTGTCTCTCCACCCCGAGGTAGTTCACAGCTTGTTCTCCCAGTGGGGCATGCCTCAGATGGACCTGTTCACTTCCAGGGATAATGCAAAGCTGAGGTTGTATTGTGCCCACTCCCCTCAGCAGGGAACGCTGCAGGGGATGCCTTCTCAAGGCTGTGGACCCCAGGCCTCTTTTATGCCTTCCCTCCACTTCCCTTGATCCACAAGATGCTCCTCAAGGCCAGGAAGGACAAGGCACTGGTGATGCTGGTGGCTCCGGACTGACCATGCCAGTTCTGGTACCATGATCTCCTCAGCAGGCTCCTGAGGCATCTTCCCCTACGCCCGGACCTGCTTTCCATCAGTCAGGGGAAGGTACTCCATCCGGACCTTCAGTCCCTGCACCGGACAGCCTGGTTCCTGAGCAGCTAGAGTTCCAGGCTTTGGGTCTCTCTGAAGCTGTCTTCATCATTGTGGAGGCATCTCCAAAGGAGTCGACTAGGAAGTGCTACACCTTCAATGGAAGAGATTCTCCATTTGGTGTCAGGGCAAGGAGTTTGGACCCTTTGTCCTATCCAGTGGCTAGCATTCTTGATTATCTTTGGTCCCTCTCCCAGTTGGGCCTTCGGTCGACAACCCTTGAGTGCACCTGGCAGCCATCTCTGCTTACCGGGTGCGAGCTAGTCAGCAGTTAGTGGTGCAGGAAAAGGTGGTCTGGCTCTTTTTCAAGGGCCTTGACCACATTTGCTCTCCAGTGCATGAACCACCACCACCATTGGACTTTTTGCTGGTTTTGGCAAAGCTCACGGGCAAGCCATTCAAACCTGTGCACAGGTATGATATCTCTCACCTGTCGTGGAAGACCATCTTCTTGGTGGCTATCACGTCAGCCAGAAGAATCAGTGAGCTCAGGCACTTTCGTTGGCGTTTCCTTACCTGGTCTTCCACAAGGACAAGGTTGTCCTGCGCCTCAACCTGAAGTTCCTCCCGAAGGTTGTGTCAGAGTTTCACCATAACCAGGTGATCATCTCCCAGTGTACCTCGCCAGTCACACCTTGGAGGCCGAGCATAGGCTCCATACACTGGACCTGAGGCAAGCGCTTGCTTATTACAAACAGCGCATGGCTGGAGTTCGGAGAGAGGTTCGCCAGCTGTTTGTCACCTACGCTGATGCCACATCTGGCAGACCTGCTGCCAAACTGACGATTGGCAGGTGGATCACATCCTGCATTGATCTCTGCTATTGGTTGGTGTGTAGGGAGCCTCCCGGAGGGCTAAGGGCTCATTCCACCCACCATACCGCTGTGTTGGTGGCTGCTGCCAGGGATGTCCCTATCCTGGAAATCTGCCAGGCTGCTACCTGGAGGTCGTCACATGCCTTCATTTCCTATTACCACATTGACCTCAAGTCATGCTGGGATGCTGGTTTTGGGGCCTCAGTTCTCCAATCTCTGTTTCCTAAATAGGGGTGTGTGCCTTGCCTCCCTCCTCACAGAGAACCGCTAGGAGTCTGCCAGTTAGTGTGGATAGAACATCATATACACATCCCTAGAAAAACAGGTTCTAGGGACATGGATATGTTGTTCATCCACACTTATTGGCAGGTTCCTTGCCGCTTTAAATCTTGCCAGAAGGTCTTCAAGCTGGCTCCTCCCACCCACCCGGGTGGTAAAACTCTCGGCTCCACTCCATGACGCCAGATCTTCCTTACCGCTTGGAAGCTCAGGTTCCCTCCTTAGCGCTCTGTGTTTTCGACTGGTTCCTGAAAATTTTCAGTCTTCGAAATCTATTGGAAGTTTTCTGAAACTTCAATCCTTTCTTCTTCGCTGCGGCGATGGCTCATTCTTTTTCCAGCCCCGGGAGGCGCCCGGTTAATTCCTCCAGGAGAGACCTGCACTCCACGTGCGTTTACTGCCTTGACTTGGATCATGATCCTCAGCTTTGCGAGTTTTGTTGTGCCCTTTTGGCCAGCTCTCTGGAGGACCGCGCGGCCCGTTCGGGGCTCGGGCACCCAGTAGTTTTTCCCGCTCCGGAGAATCCCTCGGTTCGTCGGGTAGCGTCCGCTTCGGCTGTTTCTGAGCAGCTCGATCTTCCTCCCGCCGGGGGTGGCTCCACCTCCCTTTTCCTCGGTCGCGGCGCTTATCCCGCTGTCCTTGGGCTGTACTCATGCAGCTTCGTTCAAGGAGCTTCGCCAGTCCCTTTCCTCGAAGGGAGAGGGACTCTGGGGACCTCCCCCTCAGCCCGCGGTGCATGGGCGGGGTCCCTTTGTCGGCTGGCGGGGCGGAAAATCCCCCCTCCTGCTGGCGCTCAGCTTGTCGAGGATGCAGCTTTGGCCACTGGCCTCATGGTGTCCCGTCAGGTCAGCCGCCAGGACCCCGCCGACGTGGCCGAGCCTCTCGCCTGTCATCTGGGCCGTCTCCTGCTAGTGGCGCAATCCCTTGGCGGTTGCGGCGGGGCTGAGGTTCTGCGGTACCTTGGTCGGCAGTCCTCGGCCATTTTCTCCGAGCCGAAGGAGAAGCGGGCATGCTCCGCTCCCTCCCAGGCCCGCCTCGGGTTTCCGAGGATCGGGTCTCAGTCTCGGTCCCTCTCGGTCTTAGCCGCCAGCCCGACCTCGGCGTTCTCGGTCGGGGCACCGAGTCAGGTGGCGTGCCGTTCTTCCTCGTCCCCCTCCTCGGATGAGAGGTAGCTTGATGCCGTTGGCATCGGCGTTCTGAAATTTATGTAGCAGCAGCGGTTGTTGTCCGGGAATCAATCGCCCCAATTCATTCTCGGCTAGTAAGCAGCCGCGCCGGTTAGCCAGCGCGCCCGCTCGGCAGGCAGTCGAGCCCTCTCCAGGGCGGTTGCTCGTCTGATCCTTGCTGCCCGCCCGTCTTGGGCGGAACGCCTGGGCGTGACCTGTCCCACAGGTTACTCGGTCCCCTCACTCCTGCCCGCCCTCGGCGGACGAAGAGTGACTCAGGCCTGCGGCAGCTTTTGGCAGACCCCTCGGAGCCTGAAGTCGGCTCCGTTATGTTTCCTAGCTGGGAGGACCCATGGTCTTCCCCGGAACATTCCGTGGACGACAGCCCATTTTCCTTTATGGGTCTGCTCCAGCTCATCTCGGAATTCACCGGGATGCAGCTCGAGCCCGTTTCTAAACGGGCACCCTTACCCCCTTATGGAGATTCTGGACCGAGGGGGCTCTCCCTCGGAAGGCTTCCCGGTGGCTGAGGCAATCGTGGGCCCAGCCTTGGAGCTCTGGCGGCAGCCTACTTCCTGCCCTGCGCCTTCGGCCAGGGTGGCCAGGAAGTACCCTGTCCCTGTCGGTTCTCTGCCCGGTTTCTCAGAGCACCCCTCGGCTGAAGGAGTAGTCACCGACAATGTTTTCCAATGTTTTGGAAACGCTAGGGATGTGGATAGGCCCCCTGACAAGGAGTCCAAAAGGATGGACTATGTCGGGCGCAAGGTTTACGCCGCATCCTCCCAAGGCCTCTGTCAGGCCAGCTCAGCGGCACTGATGGCACACTTTTCCCATGCCCTTTTGGGATCCCTGGACGAGGTCCTCCCTTATCTCCCGGCCGACCTGCGGACCACGGTCTGGAGGGTGCGGGACCAGGGTAGGGCGGTGGCGAAACAGCAGCTCCAGACGGCTCTGGATCGGGGCGACTCCTGTGCCAGATCGGTGGCGGCCGCAGTGGCCATGCGCCGCAGGGCGTGGCTGAGGTGATCCTCCTTCTCCTTGGAAACCCAGCACGAGTTGGCAGACATCCCCTTCTTGGGGACTGACCTTTTCGGCCCTGGAGTGGAGGGACACCTCCAGGGGCCCGAGAAGTCCGATGCCACTCCGGACTCTGTCACTCCCGCCCGGAGGGACAAGGGCAGCCATCAGCCTTTGCATAAACCCCGTGGCCCCCCGGCCCCTGCGGCTCGACCGGCCCAGCACGAGGGCCAGCAGGCATGTGCTGGGCGGCCTGTCGCCAGACCAGCGTCTTCCTCCAAAAGGAAGCAGGGAGGTAGGGATCCAAGAGCCCCCTCGGCCTGTTCCTCCGCCAAGCCTGCTCAGTGACTGGCTAAGGGGCGCTGTCCCCGGCCCCGTCGCCCCTGCCCGGGTTTCCCCGTGGGGGGACGGCTCCGCACCTCTTCCTCTTGGGTGGTGCTAAGAGTAAGTCCTGTTGCGGGTTGCGAGCAGGTTTCCCCCTTTTGAGCCGTTGCCCCACGGGGATCTTGGGTCCACAGACTCTTTGTTGGCCCGCTGAGCCGACTTGCCTGGCCCTCTAATTAGAGGTGATCAGGGAGGTGGTGGGCCCTCCTTCTGACCCTGGGTTCGTGTCCAGGTATTCCTGGTCTCAATCGGACGGGGGACTTGCGCCCATCCTTCTGCACATCCGGATGGTCCCTCTGCAGATATCCCATCCTCAGATCGAGGCGTGCGGCTTCTTCCTGGGACTCCAGGACGTACTTACTCCTCATCCCGTCCGTTTCTTGGGAGACCCTTCCCTTTCCTAAGAGAGAGATCTCCTTACGAGTTCCTGGCCAGGCCCTTCGTTTTCTGCTTCGCAGTTTTCTGTGGCATTGAGGGGTCCGGGCGTAACCCCACCCGGATGGCGGCCTGATTACAACCCTTCCAGGCTCAGACTGGTCTCCCATTTCCAGAGCCATGTTGGAACTCGTGCCTTAGCGTGTGATGCTTCTTCGGGACTAGGCTCGACTCTTGAGTCCGAGCTCGGCTCCAGGCGGACAGGGCTGAGGTTCTTCCTCCCTTACCCAGTCAGGTCTGACTGGGCAATTGTGCCCTGCCGTGACCTCCTGCACCTCCTGGGCCTCACGGCGGCCGGCTCCAGCATGGTCTGTTGGACCCGCTGGTTCATGTGTTCCCTCAGTGGGACGGGCCAGCCAGCGGTCACAGTGCTGCGTTCCTCGGACCAATTCGTGACTACAGCCCAGGAGTTAGGGGAACGCTCCCCCTCAGACCGTTCCAACTCCTGCAGGAGAACATCCTGCTCATCCGCCCTGAGCCGACGGTCTTCTCCGACAGATGCTTCTCGGATGGATGGGGTGCCCATCTAGGGGAATACAGAGTGCTTCACCTCTGGTCCTCTCGGGAGTCCCGATGTCCTTCCTACCTGCTGGAGCTCCAGGCGGTCCGCTTAGCTTGCACCGCTCGCTCCGTTTGTGCGGGGTCTAGTGGTTTAAGTCCATGCGGACAGCACCACAACCATGTGCTACCTACCCCGCCAGGTTCGGTCGAACCCCTTGCCTCGGCATAAGGACGTTCTCCGTACTGGGTTTTTCGCGCAGTCGGAGGCGGTTCCCAGCCATTTGATGGCAGGAGCCTCCTACTCCCTGGCTGCTGCCCTAAGCCAGACATAAGCTGCGCCTCACGAGTGGTCTTCCCTGCCGGAGGTAGCACAGGATCTTCTCCCTCCTCCATCCAGGGAGAATACTAGGCTGCGACTGTCTCATGCCCGCCCCCTCAGCTAGGTTGCTGTAGGGGATGTCGTCGAGGTCGCGGACCCCGGGCCTCTTCTTCACCTCTCCCCCATTTCCCTTGACCCACGGGCAAGGCGAGGAGGGACTAGGCGCAGGTGATGCTGGTAGCCCAGACTGGATTTCCAGCTCTAGTATCCAGTTCTCCTCAGTCTCAGCCCCAGGCTCCCGAGGTGGCTTCCAGTCCGCCCAATCCTGTTCTCTGTTTCCAGGGGAAGGTTTTCCATCTGGACCTTCAATCCCTGCACCTGAAGGCCTTGTCCCTGTGCGGCTAGGGGCCAGGCCTTGGGTCCTTCGGCAAGGTCCTCGACGTTTCGAGGCATCCTGCTAGAGGTCGGACAAACATGCTCACCTTCAATGGGTAGAGTTCTCCATTTGATGAGGGGATAGGGCCTGGCCCTCTCCCATCCCCGGGCGAGCATTCTGGACCATCTGTGGTCCGTTCTTTGAACTAGGGCTTCGGCCGACAACCCTCTAGGTGTTTCTGTCGTTCACCCCTGTCTTCCGGGCGCGGGCCGGAAGGCAGTCGGTGGCGCAGATAAGGTGGTCTGGCCCCTTTCTAGGCCTCGATCACACCTCCCCTTTTGGGGACCTGTACTGGTATGGGCTTAGCTCACGCAAGCCGTTCGAACCGTTGCACAGGTGTGAGTTCCCCCACCTGTTATGGAAGAACACCTTCTTGGGGCTTCTCTGCCACCCGGAAGGAGGGAAGAGTTCCAGGTGCTCCTTTGAATCTCCCTATCTGGTCTTCCACAGGGACAAGGTTGTCCCGCGCCCCACCCAAAATTCCTTCCGAAGGCGGCGGTGGAGTCTTCCCTAACTGCGTATTGTCTCTGCCGGGGTTCATCCCCATTCACACCTCGGAGGCCGTATGTAGGTTCCATGGGACCCTATTTGTCGCTCACCTACCCAGGGAGCGTATGGCTGAAGTTCGGGAAAGGTTCGCCAGCTGTTTGTCATCTACGCTGGAGCCGCACCTGGCAGACCTGCAGCCTAGCGGGCGACGAGCGGGTGGGTCACCTCCTGCATAGGTCTCTGCTATAGGTGGATGGGCATGGAGCCTCCCAGAGGGATAAGTGCTCATTTTACCCGCCCTTCTGCTGCATCAGTGGCTGCTTCCGAGGATACTCCGGCCAGGATATCCGCAGGGCTTCTGCCTGGAAGCAGGCTTACCGTTTCCCCTTCCACATCGACCTTGGGTCTCGCCGGGATGTTGGTCGAGGCCTCGGTTCTGATCTTTCTCTCTAAGGTGTGCTGCCTCCCTCCTCCGGAGAACTGCTAGAGTCTGCCAATAAGGGATGAACAACATATCCATGTCCTAGAAATACAGGTTACTCACCTGTAACAGGAGTTCTAGGAATGGTATATGTTGTTCATCCACACAACCCATCCGGCCTCCCCGGCTTCGACGTACAACAACCTGGCTTCCAGCAGGCTAGATCTGGCATCATGGGGCGAGCCGAGAGTTTTACCACGCAGGTGGGTGGGAGGAGCCAGCTTGAAGACCTTCCGGCAAGATTTAAAGCGGCAAGGAACCTGCCAGTAAGTGTGGATGAACAACATATACCATTCCTAGAACTCCTGTTACAGGTGAGTATGTTGCTCACCTGTAACATTAGTTCTAGGAATGAGTATATCTATTCATCCACCCGGACCCACTGGACCTCCCCTGGCTTTGGCACACACAACTGCTTCCAGCGAGCAAGATCTGGCGTCATGGGGTGGAGCCAAGGGAGTTAACACAAGAGTGGGTGGGAGGAGCCAGCTTGAAGACTTTATGGCATCATCTTAAAGGGAAAGGACACTGCCAGTTAGTGTGGATGAACATCATATACCACTCCTAGAACTACTATTACAGATGAGTAACCTGTTTTTCTCCCTGTGGAGCATGCCCTCGGTGGACCTGTTGGTCTCCTGTGAGAATGTCAAACTGAGGCTGTTTTGTGCTCACCCACAGTAGTCTGGGGCACTGATGGGGGATGCCTTCACAAGGTGCTAGACCCCAGGCTTCATGTATACCTTTCCACCCTTCCTCCTGATCCACAGAGTGGTGGTCTAGGTCAGGAAGAACAAGGCACGGATGATCCTGCTTGCTCCAGACTCACCTCAGCAGTTCTAGTACATGAATCTACTGAGCCTCAGCAGCAGATCTACGCGGTGTCTGCCTCTCTGCCCAGACCTGCTGATCAGGCTTCAGGGGAAGGTCCTGCACCTGGACCTACACTCATGGCTTGATTCCTGACTGGCTAGAGTTCCAGGCCTTGGGTCGTCTCTTGGAGGATGCCCTCCATGTAGTGGAGGCCTCCAGGAAAGACTCAACTTGCAGATGTTGTGCCTTTAAATGGAAGAGATTCTGCATTTGGTGTCGTTGCAAGGGGCTGGTTCTCCTGACTTGTCCTGTGGCTAGCATCTTGGACTACCTCTGTTCCCTTTCCCAGCTGGGACTATGGGCAACAACCTTTATGGTGCACCTGGCAGCCATCTGTACTTAATCAGTATGGGCTGGTAAGCCAACGGTTGCCCAGGGGACAGTGGTCAGGCACTTTTCAAAGGCTTGGACCACTCGTCCCCTCTGGTGCATGTACCACCTCCACCATGGGACTTGCTGCTGGTTTTGGCTGTTCTTATGTGCAAGCCTTTCAATCCGATGCACAGGTGTGAGATGTCACACCTGTCATGAAAGACTGCCCTCCTTATGGCCATTACATCAGCCAGTAGGAATGGGGAGCCCCAGGTGCTCTCTGGGGACTCTTCCTGTCCAGTGTGCCACAAGGACAGTGTCATCCTTTGCCCCAGCCTGAAGTTCCTCCCAAAGGTGATGTCAGAGTTTGACCTTAACCAGGTGATTAACTTTCCCATATACTTTTTCCAGCCCATCCTCGGAAGCTGACCTCAGGCTTCATACCCTGGACCTGAGAAGGGTGCTCTTCTTTTATGTTGCGTGCATGGCTGGAGTTCAGTGACAGGCTCGCCAGCTGTCTGTCACATACACTGAAGCTGAGCCTGGCATACTGCCAGAAAAGTGGACAATCACATCTTGCATTGCCCTCTCCTAGAAGCTGGCTGGTAGGGAGCCTCCCATAGGCATTAGGGGCTAGTTCCATCAGACATATCATTGTCTCGGTGTCTGCTTCCAGGGAAGCCCCATATAGGAGAACTGCAGGGCTGCTATCTGGACGTCGGCACACACCTTTATTTCCCACTACCATGTTGATCTCAGGTCATACTGGGATGCTGGTTTTGGGACCTCAGTTCTTCAGTCTGTGTTTGCCAAGTAGGGTATGCACCTTGCCCCCTTCTGCCGGAGTACTACTAGGAGTCTGCTAAAATGTGGAAATGTGAACCATATCCACACCCCTAGAAGAATAGGTTACTCACCTGTAACTAGTTCTACGAGTGGTATATGATCTTACTTCGAGAAACGGCTCTTGCAGCAGGTTACACCATTAGGAATGAAGCTGGCAGGCACCAGGACCCCATGGAAATTTTCTAGCTAGCAGTATTCAGTGAGGACCGCCCCCGACGTCAGGCATAGTACATAAGGGGGCGGTCCCCCAGAATCCCCAGTTCTTTTCCCACCATCAACACACCAGCATCGGCCTCTCAGTCTCTACCTAGCGCACGACGACTTAGAACTTCAAGAGTTTTTACCAAACTAATGTCTTCTCCAACTCCTTCATCTGAGGGACACCTTTCAAAGTGTGCCTGCGGAAAACAGATCCCTTTCTAGGATCCTCATTCTTCCTGCGTGCGGTGCTTAGGCCCGGACCATGACACCAAGGCCTGCACCTTTTGCCAAGGGTTCAATAGCTGCACCAGGATCCGCCGTCAGAAGGCACTTCAGGCATACCTGTTAGAAGAGAAACTTAGCAGGATGGACAAAGAACCTGCCTGCAGGGGTGATTCTTCTTCCAAGGCCCATAAACATCGGGACAAACACCGGGAGAAAGAAAGGTCAAGATCCCCGAACCAGGCCTCGGACTCGCGTAGCTCGGGCTCCACCAGATCTGACCGCTCTGCCTCCAGGGCTCGTTCTCAGCCCCCTCCGGTCAAAGTCTGGGCTTCAGGCGGTTTTTCGACTCTCCAGCCCATCAAGACTTCTAGGCCCTCGGCTTCCTCCACTCCCTCTCAGGCCTCTTTCAAGTCTTCCAGACGCCACAAGTCTTCCTCATCGACCCAACGTTGGGGCCCCAACTCCAGAGCGGCCTCCCAGGGATCCGGATCCACCACCCAGGAAGACGAAAGACCTGACGTCCCTCAAGTGGACGATGGACCCGATGGCGGGCAAGCACCCGAAGTCGGCCAGACATTCGCCGGAGTCGAGGACATCAGCCAAGCACCAGATGCCGGCTGGGCATTCGCGGGACCCGAAGTCGTTGGCCAAGTGACCAACGTCAGCTTCACCGGAGCTGAAGACCGCCCCCCAGTCACCGGTGGACACCAGTCACGGATTCCACGGAGGAGGACACCACACTGCCTGCAGACCAGGCGGGCGACACAGAGGATGCCGGGCTTCCGAGGGAACCTTCGCCCACCCCGGAAACACCCATGGACCCGGTGACAGACCACCGGCGCCAGGCCCATCATCGGGCATGAATATACAAGAGGTAAAGGATCTCTTTACTTTCTGGTGGGACACCATCCGTAAAGACGTGGTCCCAGTAAAACCTCCTCCTCCTCCTCCTACTCCTTCACCTCCTATGCCCCCTTCTCCACCACAGGGGCCAGCAGGACGACCACCAACCCGTAAGGAGCAGACTCCACCTCCCAGGGGTAGATCCAAGGATCGGAGAAGGCCTCCCTCAAGATCTCCTTCAGGGTCTCCCAGCCCCAAGCGACCCAGACGTCGTCGGTACACTCTGTCAGGGGAGGACTCCAGATCAGATACCTCGGATTACTCCAGATCTCCTTCTCCACTCAGCATTCCATCACCTGACCCACATGACCTTCCCAGGTCTCCTCCGGATGATCCCTCTTCCTCTGAGATCATGAGGCACATCCAGGACAACGTGGGATGGGATGCTGAAGACCTCGATCCCGAAAGACAGCGCCTTGCCCGTTATCTTTGGCAGAAAGATCCAAAGCCTGTCTTGGTGGACACCTTCGCGGATGTCACCAAGGCTGCGTGGAAGCGTCCGCATTCCACTCCTGCTGTGCCGAAGAAGGCTGACCCCCTGTACAAGGCCCCGAAAGAGGACCAGTACTTGACTCAACAACCTCTGGCTGACTCCCTGGTAATTACGGCCTCACATGACCGGTCCCAAAGACCGCAGCACATGAGCACACAGCCACCGGACCAGGATTCCAAACAGCTGGATGCCCGGGGGAGACGCATGTGTGCAGCTGCTACATGCTCCATCAGGTCCCTGAACTACCTGTCTCACATGGTACAGTTTCAGAATGCCCTGTGGGAACAGGGCCAGGACCTGGTCGATTAAATTACCGGATGGCGATCAGAAGGCAGAGCTCTTAAACCTCCTCCGCACAGGGTCTGATATGGGTACCCCAAGTGCTACGAATGACACATCTCTGGGTGGACTCGCCTGCCAGAGCTGCAGCTTCAGGCATCTGTCTCCGAGACACTCTTGGCTCCATGTCTCCGGTTTTACCCCAGTCGTGCAGAAGAACATTCTTGATGTCCCTTACAATGGCGAAGTACTATTTGGTGAACCCACGGAGAAGGTTATCACCAAACTCCAAGATGCTGGGAAGGCAGTCAGGTCTGTACAAGCCATGTACAGATCAAGACCGAGTTCCTTTCATAGGAACCAGAGCTGTTTTTGCAGTCGGCAACAATGGCAGCAGCCACGTTCTGGCCAGCAACAAAGGAGCACTTTTCAACGTAAAAAGCCCAGGCTAAGTCATCCCCAGGCAGAGGCCAGCGCTACACTAAACCAGCCCAGCCTGCAGGGACAAGTGCTGCCACAGCATTACTTCTTCCCGGCCCCGCCCCTCCTTTGGATCAACGGGCACAAAAGGTCGGGAGTCGCATCACTTGCCACTTTTAAGGGTGGCAGTCGATTACCACTGACCGATGGGTTCTCCAATTGGTCAAGAAAGGCCACTTCATAGAATTTCTTGACCACCCACTGTCAAGACCTCCCCTGCTTTCCCGTTAGTCGGGTCAGCATGCCCTGCTCATACAGCAGGAGGTGCTCGCACTTCTTGGAAAAGAAGCTATAGAGCACGTACCACAGAACCAGAGAGGTGCAGGTTATTATTCTCACTTCTTTCTGGTTCCCAAGAAAACAGGGGACCTCCGTCCGATACTAGACCTCAGCGACCTCAACGTGTCGGTCCTGTGCAAATGCTTCTGCATGGTAACACTCCCAGGTCTGATTCCCATGCTCAAGCAGGGCACTTTTCTAGCGTCCTTGGACATGCAGGATGCTTACCTGCATATACCCATAGCTCAAGCGTACAGGAAGTTTTTGCGCTTCGAGTTTCAGTGTCAACATTATCAGTTCCGAGCCCTTCCCTTCGGACTGTCATCGGCACCTCAGGTATTCACGAAGTGCATGGCTGTAGTAACGGCGACTCTGAGGAGACAAGACCACTACATGTTCCCCTACCTGGATCACTGGCTTCTTATGGCACCCTCTTGGGAAGCCCTGATGTCCGCCATTCATTGTACTCAGTCTCTGTTCGAGATGCTGGGCATCATTATCAATCAAGAGAAGTCATGCCTGGTTCTGTCTCAGATTCTGCAGTTCTTAGGCACAGTTCTGGACATCATCCAGGGGAAAGCTTTTCTACCCCAGGACAGAGCGGAACACATCAGATCCCTCATCAGGGACATCTTGGCAGAGAAGACCGTCCCAGCCAGACTGGTCGTTTGCCTGCTCGGACACATGGCTGCGGCCATTGCGACGGTCCCGCTTGCCCGTCTCCACATGCGGGTGACCCAGTGGATGTTACAGGTCCAATGGGATCAAAAGCAAGACCATCTGCAGCTCCCAATTAAGATCACGAAAGCCGTAATCCGGGATTGGCAATGGTGGCTAGATTCGAAGAACCTCTTGGTGGGGATCCCCTTCACTGCGCCGTCTCCTATTGTGACACTCTCCACAGACGCCTCAGGGCTTGGATGGGGAGCACACCTAGACGGTGTCCGGTCTCAGGGCCTGTGGATAGCCCAAGAGACTCATCTCCACATAAATATCCTGGAAATGAGAGCAGTTCTTTATGCTCTGCAGGCTTTCCAGTCGGAGATTCCACCAGGTAGTCTTCTGTTACAAACAGACAATTCCCCGATGATGTATTACCTCAACCAACAAGAAGGCACCCATTCCTACCCACTTTGCATGGAGGCCATGAGGGTGTGGTATTGGGTTTTATAACACGGCGCAAACCTCATTGCTGTTCATGTCCCAGGAGTGGACAGCGTCATCGCAGACGGCCTGAGTTGCTCTCAGGCCAGAGTCCACGAGTGGGAACTACTCCAGGAAGTAGTAGAGGATCTGTTTCACAGATGGGGTACACCAGAGTTAGACCTTTTAGCATCCCCATCCAACGCAAAACTGCCCAATTTTTGCTCGCTAGATCCAGAGTCTGGTGTTTTCTGGCAAGACGCGTTGTCCCTCTCCTGGGCGGGCAGATTCCTCTATGCCTCCCCCCCCCCTTTCTTTTGATCCAGAGGGTCCTTTTGAAACTTCACAGAGAGCAAGCGATGCTGATACTTATCGTGCCGTTCTGGCCCAGGCAGATCTGGTTCCCTCTACTACATCAGCTGTCCCGGGAACCTCCGATACCTCTGCCAGTCGGCTCTCACTTGCTATCTCAGGAGGCGGACTCCTTGGTCCATCCGGACCTTTGTTCACTGAACCTGCACGCTTGGCTCCTAGAGACACAGCCATTATGCGACACGGGGTCTCGCAAGAGGTAGCTGACATTCTGGCAGCCGCTAGAAAACCGGCCACTCTTTATACTTACGCCATGAAATGGTGCAGATTTTGCCTATGGCTTCAAGCGTGGGGTTTTCGCCACTGGATTGTCCAGAAAGGTCAGTCTTGGACTACCTCCTATCTCTTTTTCAGACGGGCTTGGCCTACTCCTCAATAAAAGTACACCTTTGTGTCATCTCAGCCTATCACACTCCTATAGGCCAACGTCCCATATCCCAGTTGGACCCGGCACGAGCCTTCCTGAGAGGTGTCCTCCACCTTAGACCTCCGATTAAGGATCCTATTCCGCCTTGGGATTTACCCTTTGTCTTGGAGCAGCTTACGCTGCCACCTTTTGAACCAGCTGCGGATTGCGAGCTACATCTTCTTACATGGAAGACGTTGTTTTTAGTTGCCGTTACTTAGGCCAGAAGAATTTCGGAACATCATGCACTGATGTGCAGAGAACCTTATTTGGTTTTCCATCAGGACAGGGTATCCTTGGACCAATCCGAAGTTTCTGCCTAAGGTGGTTTCGGCCCTAACCCTTAATCAGGATATCGATCTACCAATGTAATTCCCTAAATATTCGAATCGAGGAGAGGCCCTGTTGCACACTTTAGATGTGCATAGGTGTCTTCGATACTACCTGAACAGGACCAAACACCACCGAAAATCTGATCAGCTTTTTGTCTCCTTCACCCACAGGATGCTGGGAGCTCCCGTTTCCAAACAGTCGGTGTCCAGGTGACTTATACATTGTATCACGTTCTGTTACCAGAAGAGCAACAAACCTTTACCGGGCGTGATTAAGGGTCATTCCACTAGGGGGGTGGCTAACTCCTTTGCAGCCTTAAAGAACATGTCCACCTTAGCCATCTGTGCAGCAGCGACTTGGAGCACTGTGCACACCTTCATCAGGCATTATAACCTGGACATTGCATCGAGGCGAAGAGCAGGTTTTGGTCTAGCAGTCCTTCAAGGACTTCTGTCCTAGGCTTAGGTTTTACTAAGTATTTCTACCTTCCCTCCTCCCAGTGGTGTGGGATTTCCACTATTGCTTGGGAATCAGTCCTAATGGTGTAACCTGCTGCAAGAGCTGATTCTCGAAGTAAGGTAGTACAGTTACGTAAGAACTTACCGTAACAGGAGATCTTCGAGAACAGCTCTTGCAGCAGGTACTTTACCTCCCACCATCCCCGCTAGAGGTAGATTGTTGTTCAGATATCCTTTCCTAGGATCTGGTGTTCTCTGCACTATTATGATTGCCATTTGATGGTGGATCCTCAGTCTCCTCTTCTGATGTCATCCAGCGGCTCGGAGTCTCCGGTGGGAGAACTGGGGATTCTGGGGGACCGCCCCCTTATGTACTATGCCTGATGTCGGGGGCGGTCCCTGCTGAATACTGCCAGCTAGAAAATTTCCGTGGGGTCCTGGCGCCTGCCGGCTTCAGTCCTAATGGTGTAACCTGCTGCAAGAGCTGTTCTTGAAAATCTACTGTTACGGTAAGTGCTTACGTAACTGTACTTTCACATCCACACAACCTACTTGGCGTCCCCTGGAAAGTGGCAAACGGATCCTGCTTCCAGCAGGTAAGATCTGATGTCACAGGGTGGAGTCGGGGTTATACAGCCCAGGTGATGAGAGGAGCTTAGTTTAAAGACATTCTGGCCAATAACATCATTCCAGTGGAACTGCACGGTTACATGTGAGTAATTATTTTTTTTTAATTCATGCCCATGATAAAAATCTGCAGTTTCACAATGCTAGTTTGACTTAAAACCTCCGTGCTTTCTGTATTCTTCTCTTGGTCCAAGTTTCTCGCTTCCTTTTCTTTCTACCCTCCATCAGAGCAGTCTGCTTTCTACCATTCATTGTAGCCTACATTTTCTACCCAGCACTACAGCTAGTGGTTGAAGTGAAAATTTAAAACTGCAAGTACTGTACTTTGACATCAAAATGCTGGTGCTGTCATACAGGACTTAAGTACCTTCCTGGGGCTCACAGCTGTACCGTTAATCTTTGGCGATACTTCAGTACTAGTGTGTACTTCTCCACTTTGATCCCTGTCCACAGCCTTTCCTGTTTTTTACTTCCATTTAGGTTAACCCCAACATTTAGCTCTTCAGTGTTTTTATTTGATGCTTTTCAAATTTTTTGTCTCAATCTAGTTACTTATTTTCCTTTTGATAGTCAACTGTTCACTACTTTGCTTTGTTTTTCAGGTGACATCATCTGCCACAGTCTCGAATACAGTGCTGGATTTTAGCTCATTCAGAAACATTCAGCACATCGTACTCCCTAAGGTATGTTTTAAACAGCCCACTTCTATCAAAACTCACTTGACACACAAGCTTTGCTTCCATAATTTTCTTTACAGAGTCTTTATTGTTTGTGTTTCCCAGCTTTTGAAATTGAGTATATAAGCAATATATAAGAAAGAGAGTTATGTTAGACTTAGATTGTTAACTTCAGCCTTTGGATGGACATCCATGTTATACTGAAGTGAGAGAGGGAGAAGATACGTGACATATTTGAGTGCGATATGAAAGATTTTCCACAGCCCATGAAAGATATAGCCTCAAGTTAGTTAAGAAGGTAGTTTCTTTACAAGTGGTGTAATGTTCTCTTTGGTGTCCCTAATGTAGTGGTGGAAATAGGAGGAAAATGAGCAGATAATAAAATAATTTCCTGAAAAATAGAGTTATTGTTGTAACTCATTAAAACCAGTTCTGTCTTTTAGCTAACAAAATTAACACTTTACAGGTCCTCTGAATCTTGGTTCACATAGTGAAGGTTGGGGTGGGGTGCCAAAAGAATTGGAAAAATTCAGAAGAAAGTGGGTATCATTGTATTTGAAACTTCTGCACTCCATGTTTGCAGTGGAAAACATCCAGTGATAAGTCTTCAAAGGTTGAGCACTCCCTTGATTACAGATGGGAAGCACCCCAGAGTGTTAAACTGGCGGCACAGCATGCATGCCCACTGACAGATACAAGTATAGTTCACTAGATAGAGGGGTGGTGCCACTATTTTTATTTATTTTATTTTTATTTAAAATTTGGTAAACGGGAAAGGCACACTGAGCCGAGACTCGTTTCCAGGTGCGACCCGGGGAACATGGTTATATAGGAGATGAACTGTACAGAAAGCAATGTAAAAGGGTCACGGTTACAAGACCCACATGTAAGACAAGATAACACAATTACAGTACAAAAAAAATTAGCTGAGTGCAACTTACAGAATCTTATTTAGATGTAGGACAAACAAGTAACATAAGCGCTAGAAATGAGTAGACTAATGAAGAAGGGGCAGAAAACACAGCTCTAAACAGGGAGCATGGGGAGAGAGGGGAAGGTGACCAGCACAGTACAGACTTTTAAGGAGGGGAGGCTGCTGGGTAGAGGGGGTCACAAGCATTGTGAGCACAGAGGAGGTGGGAGAAGTCTCAAAAGACATTTGAGGGAGGATAAAGAGGAGTATAAGCGAAGTTCACAGAGGGAGCTTATTCCATAGTAGAGGGAGATGGTAGGAGAAGGCAGACTGGCCAATGGCAGGGTGAGGGATGGAGAAAGTACATGGGTCTCTGTGGTGACGGGCATAGTTTGATATGGAAACTTGGGCGAGGCGGGAGGAGAGGTAGGAGGGGAGAATTCTGAACCAGAACTTGGCAATAAGGGAGGCGCAGTGAACCAACCTCCTGTGAGTTAAAGTTGCTAGGGAAAGAGCAGAATAGAGGTGGCAGTGGTGGGTGAGGGGAGGTGGAAGCTAAACGGCAGAAAGAGTTTAGGAGTGTGTCCAGTCTGGAGAGGGAAGTGACTGGAGCAGTGCCATAGACCACGTCGGCATGATCAGTGACAGGCAGAATAATTTTCTATACTAGCTCCTGGTGTGTGGGAAGAGGGAGAGACTATCTTTGTGGCGGTAGAGAACTGTCAGCTTGGGGCACAGTTAGGTTCAGCTGGCATCTATGTGGGTGGAGAAACCCAGGTGGCTATCCAGCCAGACTCCTAAATATTCGAAATCTGGAACAGTATCTAAAGAGGAGCTGTCCAAAGTAGAGAAGAGTGGGGAGATTGGAGGGTGGCCAGTTTTTGTCTAGAGCCAAAAGTCATGGCCACTGTTCTTTTTTTGTATTGTGCTTCAGTTTATGCGGGTAAGTTCTAGGATCAATTGAGTGAGGTTGAGAGCCTCGATCCTGAGGAGGGTAGGCTTTGAGGATGGGGAGAGCCAGTCTAGGTTGAAGTCCTAGCTCCTCAGGTGGCACACTGGATACATAGACAGTGTCGGCAGATAAGGGCCTATGGCCCACCCAGTCTGCCAATTTGAGCTTGTAAGTTCAGTTTATGTTTTCCTAGAAGTCTGTTGCCCCTAACCCCTGACCTCCAGAATTCCTTTATGTCTATCCCATGCATTCTTAAATCCCATGATTGTTTTAGCCCCCACCACTTCCTCTGGCAGGGTGTTCCACTTGTCCACCACCCGCTCTGTGAAGAAATTCTTCCTCACGCTTCCTCTGAATCGTCCTCCCTCCAACTTCATCCCATGCCTCTAGTCCTGGAACATCTTTTTTCGCTTAAAATAGTGTATTCCTGCACCCTGTTCCTCCCTGTAAGATACTTGTATGTCTCTATCATATTCCCTCCTCCTCCAGGGAGTACATGTTCAGTTCCTTCAACCTGTCTTCATAGGACTTGTGATGCAATCCATGCACCATCTTTGTTGCCCTCCTCTGAACCTTCTCTACCCTGGTCTATGTCCTTACGTAGGTATGGTCTCCAGAACTGTACACTGTACTCCAGGTGGGGCCTCACTAGTGTCTTGTATAGCGGAATTATGACCTCCTTTTCCTGCTGGTGATGCCCTGCCTATACATCCCAGCATCCTATTTGCTTTACCTGCTGCCTTGTCACACTGTTTCCCTACCTTGAGGTCATCAAAGATGATAACCCCAAGATCCCTTTCCTGCTTGGTGCATGCTATATCCTCACCCCCCAACTGATATATTGTGCCAGGGTTTTTGTGCCCCATATGCATTATCTTGCACCACTTTGCATTGAATTTCAGCTGCCAAACCCATGACCATTCTTCAAGTTTCTGCAGGTCCCTTCTCATTCTGTCTACACCCTCTGGTGTGTCTACTCTGTTACAGAGCTTTGTGTCATCAGCGAACAGTGAAATTCTGCCTTCTTGGTCCTGTGCAATGTCACTGATAAAGATGTTGAATAGGACCGGTCCCAGGACTGATCCCTGTGGTACCCCACTGGTCACTCTTCCCTCTGTAGAGTGACAGCCATTTACCACCACCTCTCTGTGTCCTGCCACCCAGCCAAGTTACCTACCGCACACTACTGTCCTGCCCACACCCATATTCCCCAGTTTGTGTAATAGTCTTCTATGTGGCACAGTGTCAAAGGCCTTGCTGAAGTCCAAATAGGCCATGTCCACTGCCCTCCCCTGATCCACCTCTCTAGTCACCCAGTCAAAAAATTCAACGAGGTTGGTCTGACATGACCTCCCCCTGGTGAAACCATGCTGCCTTGGGTCCTATAGTCCATTGTCAACCAGATGTTCCACCAATCTCTCCTTCAGTAGTGCTTCCATGATCTTCCCCACTACTGAGGTGAGGCTGACTGGTCTGTAGTTCCCTGCATCCTCTTTATTCCTGCTTTTGTATAAGGGGACTACATCTGCTGTCCTCCAGTCTTTGGGTACCTCCCCTGTTTCCAGTGATCGGCTAAACAGGATAGCCAGAGGTTCAGCCACCACCTCTCTTAGTTCTTTAAGGACCCTGGGGTGCACCCCATCTGGCCCCGTTGCTCTATCAACTCTGATTACTTCCAGTTCCTTCAGGACTCTTTCTCGTGTAAAGGGACTTGTGTCCATTTCTGCACCATTCTCACCCCTTGTACTCCCTTCAGACCCATTACCCTCCTCTTCCTCAGTAAAGACTGAGCAGAAATACCTGTTCAATATGTCAGCTTTACTGTTGTCATCCTCCACGCGGCCCCCATCTTCCCCCTTCAGTCTCACTATCCCTCCCTTTGTCTTTCTTTTTTCACTTATGTACCTGTAAAAGGTTTTGTCCCCTCTACCCACTGATTTTGCAATGTGTTCTTCTGTCTGAGCTTTGGCTTCCCTTTCTGACCTCCTTGCCTCCCTTTACTTCTCCTGGTACTTTCTCCTATCCCTTCTGCCTGTGTCTTTTGTATTGCCTGAATGCAATCTTTTTGGCTTTCACTTTCTTTGCTACCTCTTTGAAAAACCATAATGATCTCCTCTTCCTTTTCCTTTGCTAACCTGCTTAATGCATAATTCTGTTGTTCTTGTAATCCCCATTTTAAATACTGCCCACTGTTCCTCAACCCCTGATTCCTGTCCCATTCCCCTTAATGCCTCTTTCAAGTATCTCCCCATTTTCCCGAAGTCTGCCCCCCTAAAATCCAGGATACATGTTTTTGTGTGGTTTGGTTCTGCTCTTTCTGTGATTTCAAACCACAATGACTGGTGGTCACTGTTCCCCAGGTGCTCCCCCACTGTTACCCCCATCACACTGTCCCTGTTTGTGAGCACAAGGTCTAGTATTGCCTTCTGCCGAGTTGGTTCCATGACCAGTTGCTTGAGGAAGGCACCCTGAAGGGAGTCCAGGATAAATTTGCTCCTAGTTGATGCTGCTGCTGGGATGCTCCAGTCCACGTCTGGAATATTGAAGTCTCCAACCAGTACTACCTCACCCTTGTCTGCCATCCTTTGAATGGCTAGCATCAGCTCCCTATCTGTTTCTTCCTCCTGGGCTGGTGGTCTATAGACCACACCTGTGCGGATGGCTGTTCCCATTTTCCTTTCCAGTTTAACCCACAGTATCTCTCCCCCATTTTGTTCCTCCTGGATCTCTGTGGCCCTTATGTCAGTTTTCACATACAGTGCCACTCCTCCTTCCTGCCTGCCTGCTCTGTCTCTTCTGAATATGTTGTAGCCAGGTATGGCCATCTCCCAGTCGTGGTTATCATTACACCAGGTTTCAGTGATGGCCACAATGTCCAGGTCTGACTGCACCATGACAGCCTCCAGATCTTTACCTCCACCTCCAGGTGTGTGCTTGCTTTACAAGCAAAGGGTCAGAGGTTCGATTCTAGGTGAGGGAACGTATTTTGCCATCTATCAGGTATGTTCATGAATTATTCAGACGACCTAAAGGCAGGTAAACAATGTGAGAAGGTAGTAAGGAGGGCTGGAGGTATACTGGGATGCATAAGGAGAGGTATCACCAGTAGGAAACAGGAAGTTGTTATCCATCTGTACAGACAGTTGGTGAGACCCCATCTGGAGTACTGTGTGCAATTCTGGAGACCCCATCTCTGCAAGGACATAGAGAGCATGGAGGCAGTCCCAAGGAGGGCAACTAAAATGGTGCAGGGTCTGCACCAGAAGCCATATGAAGAGAGACTAAAGGAGCTTAATATGTATACCTTCGAGGAAAGGAGGGAGAGGGGTAACATGATAGAAATGTTTAAGTACCTCAAGAGAATCAACAAAGTCCAAGAGGGTAGCACCTTTCAGAAAAAGAGGTGTGCAAGAACGAGGGGGCACAATTTGAAGATAGAGGGGAGATGGCTTGGAGGCAATGTGAGGAAGTATTTTTTCATGGAGAGGGTAGTGGATGCATGGAATGGCCTTCTTGAGGAGGTAATGGAGTCAAAAACAATGGGGGAATATAAGAATGCATGGGACAGACATAGGGCAATTCTAGTGGGGGTAGGAGGAAATAGGCTGTTGGTTAACTAGGATAATAATAATCTTTATTTATAGTGTGCCTTTCAAAAATCAAGGCGCAGTACATATTTAAAGTAAAATCACAGTAAAACATCATAATAAAATCACTAAAATCAATAGCATCAGTCCATGTCGGCACCATCCCCATATGCCTTGTTCTATAGAAAAGATTTCAGTGCTTGTTTAAAACCCCCCACAGTCATGCACTCTCTAGGATCTGCAGCCTATCCTGTAGGTAGGGAAATACTGTAGACTTGGTGGGCCAAGCGGTCCTTATCTGCCATCAAAGTCTATGTTTCTATGTCCCCGGGAAGCAGGAGTTCCCCATTTGCAACATTAGAGGAGATAGAGGAGATAATAGAGACTAGGGGTTGTGGTGTAGTTTTAGGAGGAGTATAGAATACACCAGAGTGAAGAGGAGCAGAGGCTGGGAGGGATAACAGTGCAACTATTAGTTTATGGGGAATAGTGGAGAACTGTACATGTGGTACTGCTGCATAAGAGTGGGCCTGATGATGACCTGGGGAACTACAGGCCTGCCAGTTTGACATCATTAGTGGGCAAATTGCTGGAGACCATCCTGAGAGTGGTGATTTGAAGCCCTTGAGGTTAACGGACTCAACAGCTGGGCTGGGAGATCATGCTAGAGCAGCTTGATTGACTTCTTTGACTGCGTGACAAAGGCAGCTGACAGGGTAGGCAGTAGATATACTTACTTAGATTTTAGTAAAGCCTTCAACTCTGTTCATCACAAAAGGTTGATCACAAAGCGGGAGGACTTGGGGTCAGGAAGCAGATTTTCCAGATGTGTGGTGAATTGGCCCAGTGGGAGGGCCAAAAGAGTAGTGGTGGAGGGGGAGCTCTCATGAGCAAGGGAGGTTACCAGCAATGTTCTGTAGGGGTCGGTGCTCAGACCTGTGTTGTTTAATGGGTTCGTAAATTACATAAGGGGTGGTATTAGTGGCAAGATGTACCTTTTTGTGGATAAAACCAAATTTTAGGGATGTCATGGTATGAAATTCTGATGGTATGATAACCATTGAGTGTAATGCTGTGGTTATCGTTATACCGCAGTATTACAGACAAAGTAATTCTACAAAAAAAGCCCTGAGGGGAAAAAAACTGCAAACCACACTAATAAAATATGTGCTTGCCGGCCCGGTGGCGCTGAGGCGCTGGACACCGCACCTTACGCCACGCTGGCGACCCGCGTTTGGGAATGAGCACAGGCCACCAGGGCTCAGCGGGGAGGAGATGGCTTGAATGTCCAAAGGACAGCTCTCCATCTCCGGGGGGGGGGGTAACTTGCGGTCGGCGCACTAGTGACCTCTGGCGGAGGTTTGGGCTCAGTGCTGCACTTCTGCAAGACAAGTGGGGCGGGAGCACGGCATATGCTTGGTGGGGCCGCATGTAGGTGCATATGTGAGCCTGCCGCAGATGTCATTGCATGCCTGGCTCCTGCAGGAGGAAGAAACCGAGAAAAAACCCTGGTGGCTGGTTATTAAAGCTTGATGGCGGTTCCCGTCACGCTCCATCTCCAGAGGTAATGCCCCGAAAATTGGATCCTTTCAGTAGGTGGAGGTCCACGCTGCCACAGGGGGTAAGCCATGGGGGTTACAGGGGTGAGGGCCTGAAGGAATGGTGGCAATGGACGGCGGCTGGACGAGGGCCGACCAGGGCCAGGGTTGGGGCAGAAATAAGAAGCAAAATAATAAAAATAAAATAACGTGCTGGATACCAACATGAATGAAAGAGCAGTGCTTTATTGGGAGCTGAAGAACAAAACTACAGCAACAACTATCCCAGCCCTTTGAACCATGCGGTTCTTCCCAAGGGGGCGGGGCTGGACTGAACTGTCACTCCTTAAATAATGCTACCTTAAAGATGTAGTGACCCCCATGAATACGTAGATCAGACACAGATTACAACATAATTTGACTAGAAATACAGATTATCAAACAAAATGCCCCTTATGCGAATTAGAAAGTTAAGAAAAATAATAAAAAGCAGCGAAAGAGCTGACTGAACAAATCTGAGACGTAGCCTCCAGTTAATAATAAAGTTATGAATAATTTCAACTGCAATAATAATACTGAATAGATTCTCAAAAGAAAAGAAGCCTCCTCAAATTCTTGCATCAGGGAGAGTTGGCATGGAAAGGACAGTTGTCCCTCAAAACACAAAAAAAAAATTAGCTAAAAAGTCTAAATACTGGATAATGATATACACAGCACTGCATAACTCAGTGTCAGAGTCTTAGACTGTACCCCAACGGAGGTCAGTGGATTTCATTATTCCCTTCAGACTAGCTTATAAACACAGTGTGAGGCTATAGGTCTAACACTTGTCTTTTACGGACATGCATCTTTGTGAAAATTGGGATGCAACACACCCATCCTGACATAATATTTCCAAACAGGACATATTGCTACCTCGAGGCAGCCCTTTGAAGGCTAAAAGGTCTGCCCTCTCATATCTTGTTCTTTTCCCCAAGTATGGAGGGGAGCCAGTATTCCTCTGTGAGTTCTTATTTGGTGGTTGCTTACATCAACTAGAGGTGCCCTGTACCATCTGCCACCCTTCACCTCCCACATTAGTGACAGTATTATCTGTTACGAGGGCTCACTTCACTTTGGTGAACAAACTTCCCTCCAGGAATGGTCTCACCATTTCCTAAAGGAGAGTCATTACACTCCCCCTATTTGGAAGTGCCCAAGGTTTTCCCTCTTTGTTTAAATATTGTTAGAAAGTTGTATTTTGCCTTGTTGGCAATTGGTTACAATTTCTGTTTTATATTCAACCTTTAAATACCAGATGAGACCAATGTATATCACAATGTATTTTCCTGGCGTACTTGACAAAGGATTTCTTTTCCTTTATTTTCACTTCCATACTGAGTCCTCTTGTCTATACTTTAAGTATTCTACTATACTCCCATTCCCCTGTGACTCTCACTCCTTTACCAGATCTTATTCACTATAGTTTACCTTCTAGGATCATGGATATATTGTTCTATCCACACTGTTTGGCATGTCCTTTCCCTTTAAGAAGCTTGCCGGAAGGTCTTGAAGCTGGCTTCTCCCACCCACCAGGGTGGTATAACTCTCGGCTCCACCCCATGATGCCAGATCTTCCTTTCCGCTGGAAGATACAGGTTCCCTCCTTGCCACTCTTGTGTTCTCTAGGCCCTGGCTTTCAAATCCACAGATTTGTTTAAACTCAAACTCGTTGCTAAAAAGTGCTTCATGATTTCGACTGCTATGGAGGACAATTCCTCTCCCGGTTTCTGTCGCTGCCCATGCGGTCAAAAGATGTCTCCCACCAATCCGCATGCCACGTGCAAGTACTGCCTGGGTGTCAGCCATGACACTCAGGCCTGTGAGATGTCACGCATTTTACCCGAATGTCTTGGACGATCATCTCGCATGGCTGAAATTGAGCAGACCGGAGAAACGGAACCCACCGGTCAAATACAAGGAAGCCTGACGGGCAGTCTCGGCGGCTGCAGGGTATGCCAAGCAGCTCGAACAAATAAAGGCCTTCCAGGAAGAGGCGACTTGGGCCTCAGATTGGTCCTCAAAGCCCTTTTTCATCCGACTGAACTTGGGCTACACTTTCTCTGGATCCTTTCAGGAGATGTGCCATTCCCTTCCCACCAAGGGCGAGGGGCCTTCGTGCATGCATGTCTCTCGGTCCCGTAATAAGGACAAGGAACTGAGAGAATCTTCATCTCACTATGACATTCCTGGAATCGTGAGAGATCTCGGTCCCAGGAATCACCTGTCTCGACTTCATTCGATGTTGCAGCCTCAGCCGCTGGTTTCACAGTTCCCCCGTCCACCCAGCCGACCCAGACACTGGATGACGATCCGGTTGAGATCATTCTTGACACAGTCAACCCGTTGTTGCCTGAGGAGGCTGACAGCTCCTTATTCAAGACCCCGGTCCTACCTCTCCCTGATGAGGAGACTCAGCCTGCTGGGAACCCCATCGGAGAACCGGTCTCGGACCAAGAACCACCGGTCTCCCCGGTGCCTTTTGATCGACCCAGTCGGTCACCCTGATGATCTTGGTCTCAGACTTCTTCTACCGACAGGCCAAAGAAGGCGCAATAGTGCTCTAAGAAGAGGCACTGCCGACATTCTTCTTCATCCTCCTCGGATGAGGAGAGGCTTCGATGGAAACTCAGTCAATGCTACAAAGATTTAATGTGGCAACAGCTGATCTTGTCTGGTCAAAAGCCAATTCCAGCTTCCTCCCTGGCCATTACTTGGTTATCGCCTCCCTGGCCGAAGCCGACTCCTCCAGAGCCGGCCCGCACCATTCCTCCTCCTCCCATGGAGTCAGTCAAAATCATTCCGGTTCAGCCAGAATCAACCTCTGTACTGATCTTGGTGGAGCTGCCACCTAAACAGCTCCCTGTGGGGGTGCCTGCCAAAGAGTTTCAGCCTGTTACCAGGCCTCTTGCAATGGCTGTCTGTTACCTTCACTCCTGACCGTCCTAGATGGGTGGAGGGAGACTCAGGTGGCCGGCCAATTTATCCGGACTCTTTGGAGTCAGACAACTCGGACCTTCATTCCTGTTCCCTGGACAAGTAATCGGTAAGTAGTCTCTCGGCAGAGGAAGGCCCCTCTTCCTTTATGGGCATCCTCCGTCTTATCTTTGAATCTATGGAGATGCCTCTTGAACCTGTCCAGAAACAGGCCAAATATCCCCTCATGAATATCCTCAAATGGGGGGGGGGTCACCGACTGAAGCCTTTCCAGTGGCCAAGGCCATTGTTGGTCTGGCCTTGGAGCTATGTTAGCATCCTGTCTCCTGCCCTGTGCCTTCTGCCTGTATGGCCCACAAATACGCGGTGCCCATTGGGTCCCTTTTGGGGCTCACGGAGCACCCTTCTGCAGAGGGTCTGGTGACCGAATCTGTGTTCAGATGCTCTGGTAGTTTGGCAGATACAGATAGACCTCCGGATAAGGAGTACAAAAAACTGGACCATTCTGCTTGTAAAGTCTACGCCGCCTCTAGCTGGGCCTCCGTCAGTCAAGCTCGGCCATCATCATGGCACATTTGTCTCATGCCCTTCTGGGCTCCCGTGATGAGGTTCTACCTCACCTCCCCGCAGACCTCCAGACCATGGTCAAGCAGGTCCGGGACCAGGGTCATGCTGTTGCGAAGCTGCAGCTCCAGACTGCTCTGGACCTCAGGGACTCATGCGTCCGTTTAGCGGCAGCCATGGTTGCTATGTGCTGCAAGGCTTGGTTAAGAGTCTCCACCTTCACGGCGGCCCCACAACACAAGCTAACGGATGACCCTTTCCTGGGTACCAACGTCTTAGACCCAGCTGTGGCTAGTCACCTCCAATGCATCGAGAAATCCAGTGCCACCTTGGACTCTGTAACTTCTGCAGGAAGGAATCCCAGGGTTCCAAAAAGCAGAAGAAAAAGCCATTTCAGCATTCTGCCCCTGCAGCCAGGCAACCCCACTTTCAAGCAGGGTAGCAACAGCAGGCACAATCTTGGCACCCTCAGCCCAAGTCCGGGCCTCCGTCGGCCCATAAGCCTGGAGGACGGGGCTTAGGCGGTCCCCATTCTGGACTCTCTTCCTCCAAGCCTGCTCAGTGACGGGATGGGGGTGGCCACCCTCATACCTGTCACGCAAGCTCTGGGTCCTCCCTTGGGGAGCCAGCTCCGCCACTTCCTTTCCACCTGGTTTCCTGTTACCACGGACAGGTGGGTTCTAGAAGTGGTGGGTCAGGGACTGCTACTGGAATTCGAGCAGTACCCTCCAAACCGAGCTCGTGCCCCACGGGAGGATATGCTGTCCTACACATTCAGTCGGCTCTTTGAGACAACACCGCCCAGCTCCTCCGCAAGGAGGTGGTGGCCAGAGTCACGGACCCCCCTGTCAACCCAGGGTTCGTATCCAGGTACTGCCTGGTTCCAAAATGGATGGGGGGCTGGTGCCCCATTCTAGATCTGCACGATCTGAACCAGTTCCTCAGGTCCCGCACCTTCAGGATGGTAACTCTGTCCCAGATCATACCATCTCTCGAGCAGAACATGTGGTTTTGCTCTCTGGATCACCAGGATGCATTCTTTCACATCTCAATCCATCCGTCTCACCAATGGTTCCTTCGCTTCTGAGCAGTAGTAGTCCTATCCGAGTTCCAAGCCATACCCTTTGGCCTGTCATCGGCCCCATGGGTCTTCACCAAATGCATTGCAGTGGTGGTGTCCCATCTTCAGCGTTGAGGGGTCAGGGTTTACCCATATCTCGACGATTGGCTCTTGGCAGGATCCTCCAGGCAGGAGGTGTAGAGGTCCAGGGGCATGGCCCTCCAGACCTGCACCGATCTTGGCCTCCTGATCAACGAGGCCAAGTCGGAACTCATACCTTCATAGGTAATATGCTTTATCGGGGCAGAGGTCGACTCCTGCCGAGCCAGAGCCCTACTCCCTATGGACAAGGCAGAGGTTCTCTCCTCCTTTGCCCAGTAATTTCTGGTTGGGCACTTGCACCTTGCCTGGGACTTACTGCGCCTTCTGGGGTACATGACTGCCTGCACCACTGTGGTCCGATGGGCCCGGTGGCATATGTGCCCCCTCCAATGGGAGCTGGCCAGCCAGTGGACTCAGGGTCATGGTCACTTCGACCAGCTGGTCACTGTGACCCAGAAGATGTGGGACACTCTCCAGTGGTGGACCGTCCTGGATCACTTGCAGGAAGGGATCACATTTGTCCTTCCCAAGCTAACGGTCGTCCTCGCAACCGATGCCTCTCTCACGGTCTGGGGAGCCGACATGGGGAACCACAGAGCCCATGGGTTCTGGACCCCCGAGGAATCCTGATATCATATCAACCTGCTGGAGCTCAGTGCAGTCACACTGGCACTGTCAGCATTCGCTCTGCTCCTTTGGGGTCAAGTGGTGCAAGTTCAGATGGACAATACTACGACCATGTATCACCTCAACAAACAGGGCGGCACGCACTCCCAGCTACTGTGCTGGGAAGTGCTTCACTTCTGGACCCTCCTGAGCCGACTGGAGGCAGATCTCCTAGCTATTCATGTGGCAGGAGCCTCAGATCACCTGGCGGATGCTCTCAGCTGTGTGGGCGAGGCATCCCACAAGTGGTCTCTCCATCCAGAGGTAGTTCACAGCCTGTTCTCCCACTGGGCAAACCTCAGGTGGATCTGTTCACCTCCAGGGAGAACACCAAGCAGAGGCTGTTTTAAGTCCGCACCACTCAGCAGGTCTCGCTGCAGGGGGATGCCTTCTCAAGGCCGTGGATCCCAGGCCTCTTCTATGCCTTCCCTCTGCTTCCCTTGGTTCACAAGGTGATCCTCAAGGTCAGGAGGAACAAAGCAGAGGTGATCCTGGTAGTCCCAGACTGGCCGCGCCAGTTCTGGTATCCAGATCTCCTCAACCTCAGCTCCAGGCCTCCGAGGCATCTTCCAGTACACCTAGACCTGTTATCTGTCAGTCAGGGGAAGGTATTCCATCCGGACCTTCAATCCCTGCACCTGACAGCCTGTTTCCTGAATGGCTAGGGTTCCAGGCTCTATGTCTCTCTGAGGATGTACTCACAGTAGTGGAAGCATCCAGGAACGAGTCGACCAGGAGGTGCTATGCCTTCAAATGGAAACGGTTTTCCATTTGGTGTCAAGGTAAGGGCCTGGACCCTTTGTCTTGTCCAGTGGCTAGCATCCTAGACTACCTTTGGTCTCGGTCCAAAGGGGGTCTTCGACCTACGATCCTTAAGGTGAACCTGGCAGCCATCTCTGCTTACCGGGTGCAGGCTGTTCAGCAGATGGTAGCGCAGGAGAAGGTGGTCTGGTGTTTCTTTAAAGGCCTCGACTGCATCTCTCCTCCAGTGTGTGAACCTCCACCTTCGCAGGATCTACTGCTGGTATTGGCAGAGCTCATGGGCAAGCCATTCAAACTGATGCATAAGTGTGAGATGTCACATCTGTCATGGAAGACCACCTTCCTGGTGGCTATCACGTCAGCCAGAAGGACTGGGGAGCTCCAGGCTCTCTCGGTGGAGTCTTCTTACCTGGTCTTCCACAGGGACAAGGTTGTCCTTTGCCCCCACCCAAGATTCCTTCCAAAGGTGGTGTCGGGAGTTCCATCTTAAGCAGGTGTTGACTCTGCCTATGTTCTACCTGAACTATACCTTGGAGGCTGAGTACAGGCTCCATACTGTGAACCTGAGATGAGCTCTCTCCTATTACAAGGAGAGTATGGCGGAAATTCAGGGAGAGGTTCGCCAGCTGTTTGTCACCTTAGCTGAAGCCACTTCTGGCAGACCTGCAGCAAAACGGACAATTGCAAGGTGGATTACATCTTGCATCAGTCTGTGTTATGAATTGGCGGGCATGGAGCCTCCCAGAGGGATACGAGCTCATTTTACCCGCCATACCGCTGCATCGGTGGCTGCTTCCAGGGACATCCCTATCCAGGAAATCTGCCGGGCTGCTACCTGGAAGTCAGCAAACACCTTCATTACCCATTACCACATCGACCTTGAGTCATGCCAGGATGCTGGTTTTGGAGCCTCAGTTCTCCAGTCTCTGTTCCCTAAGTAAGGGATGTGCACCTTGCCCCCCTCCTCCTGGAGAAGTGCTAGGAGTCTGCCAAACAGTGTGGATGAACAACATATACCACTCCTAGAACTACTGTTACAGGAGAGTAACCTGTTTTTCCCTACTACACTCCCATTCTAAAAAACACTTTCCTTTCTCTAGGTAGGAGGGGCCAACTGCTACATGGACCCTTTCTTTTTACAATTATAAATGACTAATACAACAAGAATACTTACCTTTAATGTAAATGGTATCAATAGTCCCATAAAAAGATCAAGGCTACTCCAATATTTATGATGAGAACAGCCTGAAATTATTATGCTCCAGGAAACACATCCTTCCAAAATAGAGCATGGAAAATTTCAGAACTTGGGCTTTCCTGCAGCTATAGGCTTCTCCCACAAGTCCGGGAGCTGGAGAGGAGTGATCACCTTAATCCAGAGGGGAGTTCCTTTTCAGCCTCAGGACCAAGTAATAGACCCAGATGGTCGTTGCGTCATTCTCCCAGGAATGTTATATGACACCCCTCTTACATTAGCGAATGTATATTTTCTGTCGGGCTTCTCCAAGCAGACAGCACAATCCTTTCTTAATAAACGTCTCCTTATGTTACAAGGGCAACTATTTCTGGGTGGAGACCTTAATGTTACCTTGAATCCCACCTTAGACTCTACTGGCCCTAAGAATTTTCAGATAACTCCAATACAAAAATACCTGCGGATTACCTTCCCCCATTAGGGGATGATTGATATTTGGTGGCATTCATTCCCAATGATTCAGCAGTATACACACTATGCCCCGAGAACAAATACTGCAGCTTGTTTAGATTATCTTTTCACTGCAGCTGAACATCTGGATTCTGTCTAGGATATCTACGTTGGTACTACTTTACTTTCTGATCATTCCCCAGTCTTTGTCAAATTGTCCCTAGGAAGACTGCAAACTTCTAACTTCTAGAGATTAAATTTATCTATATATTTTTTTTTCAACTTTATTTCACTCCCGTCACGGCCCCAAGGTCCTCTCTCAGGCATCCTATCCTTATCCTGCCTGCCTGAGCATCCTCGAGCTGTGCCTCTTCTCTCCCCTCCTCTCCGATGCCAGCACCCCCGGCTAACCCTATCCAGGGTGGGTCGCCCCCCTCCTACTTAGGCACCCTAAGTAAGGCAGACTCCGGCATCGGATGAGGAGTGGGCAGGGGAAATTGAAGGCCAGTTGAGGAAGCCCGACGTAGGGCGTTGGGGATAGGTGCTGTTGCCTAATCCTCTGCGCCATTTTTTTCCTTGTTCTGGTTACGCCCCCCCCCCCAACTTGGGACGTGCAATGCCGCCCAGCCCCTGACGTAGGTGCTCCCACCCGTGTCTGGAAGGCAGCTGCCCGACGTCGTCCCTTGCTGTATGAGCCTGAGTGCATAGCAGTGCCACGGTCTCCACCGGGGGGGCGCTGCTGTACTGGGCTACCCCTGGATCCCTCCCCGAGAGAGGAGAGCAGTCCTTCGGACGCTCAATTCTCTCTCTCTCCCCTGCCGACCCCCGGCAGTCCGGGCTTGTTCTCGAATCCGGGTCGCCAGCGTGACGTGAGGTGTGGCATCCAGCGCCTCAGCACCACCAGGCCGGCTAAATTTATCTGTATTAAAAGACCGTACTTTATGCAACAACTAAAAGACTGTATACCTCCAATTGTCATAGACAATACCACTAAAGATATATCTCTCTCCATTTTATGGGCTACACTTACAACAGTTCTGCGCAGTGAATAGATAGCTGCAAAATACTTAGGACTTCAACACACCTTACAAACCCTACAGATGTTCATACAACAAGGGGATGTTTCTGTAAGGCCACAATTAGCTCAAGTGAAACAAGAACTACAAAAACTCTTAGACGCCTGCATCGAGCAAGCTTTGCAATATTTGAAATGATCATACTATAAAGGAGGCTCTCCAGGTGCAAAAAAACGAGACCTGTTGTTCAACATCCGCTGCTGCACCTGTCACTAAAAGATACTCTGCTGCTTTTCTGGCACTATTGACATGGCCCACTGGGCTGAACACCCACCCATTCCCACCCCCTCCCCCCGGGTCTCTCTCCTCTGCCTGTACCTGCTGGTACTAATTGAAATATTTGTTAATTACACGTGTTCAAGCAATTGTATGTAATACTTCGTATTTCTGTTCATGCAACCTATGTAAAACTATGTAATTCTTTATGTCTGTATTCTGTAAATATGTAAAAAATCTATTATCTGTCTTGACTGTACTCTGTAAATTGTGTTAACCATGTGTGTTCTCTATGTGACGAGGTACCTTTGTAAACGAGCCGCTGGCTCAAAGGTTGTAAATCTGATTATACAATAAATAAAAAAATAATAAATAAAAAACCCTAGCACAACATCTTCGAGCGTGAAAAGTGCAAGTATGCATTTTGCAACTATATAATCCACAGACGCATACCTGTATGGGACACCCACAAGATATCCATAATATGATGTCAGAATACTATCACACACTGTATTCCTCAGATGGCTCGCCCTCTGCCGAATCCATTCAAGGTTTCCTTAACCGTCTTTCCCTCCCCAAAATATCTGCAATAGATGCTGAGAAGTTACTCCTCCCTATCTCTCTGACGGAAGTGACAGCAGTCCTAAAGGAAACTAAAGTCCAAAAATGCCCCCGTTCTTATGGATATCTAATGGAATTTTATTAAACATTTCACGATGCCTTACTGACCCCACTACTGCAACATTCCAAGAGGTACAAATAGAAGGTATCCCTCCTCCCACCTGGAACTATGCAGTCATCTTGGCTATCTTAAAACCTGATAAGGACCCTCGGCACCCTACCTCGTACCACCCTATCTTTATTTTAAATTGTGACTGTAAACTTTGTATGGCAGGCTGGGCCAAGCGACCGGAGTCTCTTATGCCCAAACTAGCCGAAAAAGACCAGGTGGGATTTATTAGCACCCTTCAGGCACATGATAGTGTCCACCGCATGCTGCTGTTGCTTGAACACATCACATTCAGACAAATAGCTATAGCCCTTCTCAGTCTAGATGCAGGGAAGGCTTTTGACAGGGTGAACTGGATGTTTCTGTGGAACACCCTGTCCACCTTTGGTATCCCCACCCAAATTGTCTCAGTGCTCCAAGGTATCTGTACATCCCCACAAGCCTATCTTAAAGTAAATGGATCCCTTACACCTCCTTTTACTCTGAAGAGAGGTACGCACCAGGGCTGCCCTCTCTCCCCTCTTCTTTTTGCCCTGTACTTGGAGCCCCTGGTGGCTGTGATATGGAGCGATTCAATAATAACCGGTATTCCGTTAGGGCAGAAGGATTAAAAACTTTCTCTCTTTGCAGATGACATTGGCTTGACCCTTACTTCCCAGATGACTCCAACCCAGCATTGCGGAAACTTCTTCTATGGTATGGTGAGCTCGCTGGTTATAAGTTAAGCACACAAAAGGCCAAGGTGTATTGCTCTATAATTACACCCCACCTACTTCCCTAAAAACATCTTTCCCTTTTAAATGGCATAAAGGAGCAATAAGAAATTTAGGATTTAAATTAACAAAAAACCTTGAGCATTTAGACCTTTTGAACTATGAACCGTTAACCCAACAGATTATTGCCGATCTGTCCAAGTGGTCACAAATCCAACTGGGCTTCTTCTCCCGTATTGAGGTAATCCAGCAAAATATACTCCTACAAATTCTATACTACCTTCAGATTTTACCCATCATGCCATCCCTGTATTACTTTAAAGTCTGGCAATGCATCTTCTCTCGCTGCATTTGGAATGGAGCGCAACTGCGCTTCTGTTACTCGTCTTTACACTTTCCATGAAGTAGCAGAGGAATTAATCTACCGAATATGTGTTGGTTCGCACAGGTTGCTGTCCTACATACATTTTGTATCTGGATCCAAACCACAACCCCATTATTGGAAACACAAGCTACATAATGTGGATTATTATATCATTCTTTGAGTTGGAGCTCTTGCAGCAGGCTACACAATTAGGACTATGCCGTCAGGCACTAGGACCCCACAGAAAAATTCTAGCCAGCAGTACCCCACCTCAGTTCTTTTACCACCGTCAATCCATGCACATCGACTCCACGGACGTCTCATGTTACTGTTGACTGCCATTTTGTTCTGTGCTTCGTGTACCTTTTTCTTGTACCTTTAAAGTGAGTACCATTTTATGTCTTCACCTTGAACTACAGCCGGTGGTGGAAGTCTAGGTGCACCTGTGGTAAACAGATCACGACCAAAGACAGCCATTCAGCATGCCTCTTTTGCTTGGGGCATACCCACGATGCGGATACCTGCCCCGCACTGCCGAAAATTCACTCAACGCACGCGGATCCACCACTTGAAGACCTACCTCATGGAGCAAAAACTCGCCGCTCTCCAGCAGAGACCAGCAGGCTCCTCCCCTTCTTCTTCTTCTGCCCACAAGTCTCTTGTCTTCCCTCAAGGACCAGAAGACCAGCAGGAAGCACCACCATAGGGAGAAAGAGAAACGTACAGTCGTGGCCAAAAATATTGGTGCCCTTGCATTTTTTTCAAATAACTCACAGTTTCCTCTAAACATAAGTTGAAATTAACAACAGTATTTGGTCTCCACAATTCTTTATTTCTCTGTTAATATTACAGAACCTCTGTTTTTCATTCAGAATTTAATGTATCCTTTTAAATCAGAAAATGAAAAGAAATGGCATTGACAAAATTATTGACACCCTAGACTTAATATTTGGTAGCACAGCCTTTGATCAAAATAACTGCAATCAACCGCTTCCTATAGCCATGGATGAGCTTCCTGCACCTCTACTGGCAGTTTGGCCCACTCTTCTTGTGCAAACTGCTCCAGTTCTCCCAGATTTGAAGGGTGCCTTCTCCCAACTGCTGTTTTCAGATCTCTCCACAGGTTTTCAATGGGATTTAGATCTGGACTCATTGCTGGCCACTTCAGAACAGTCCAGCATCTTGTCTTGAACCATTCCTGGGTGCTTTTTGAAGTGTGTTTGGGGTCATTGTCCTGCTGGAAGACCCATGACCTTCGACGGAGACCCAGCTTTCTGACACTGGGTTCAACATTGATAATCTCCAGATTTCATGATGCCATGCACACGTTCAAGGCACCCAGTGCCAGAGGCAGCACAGCAACCCCAAAACATCACTGAACCTCCTTCATGTTTGACTGTAGGGAAGGTGTTCTTTTCTTTGAAGGCTTCATTTTGTTTTCTGTAAACATAGAGATGATGTGCTTTAGCAGAAAGCTCTAATTTGGTCTCATCTGTCCACAGGACATTCTCCCAGAAGGATTTTGGCTTGTTCAGGTGTGTTTTGGCAAACTCCAGTCAGGCTTTCTTATGTCTCTCTCAGCAGTGGGGTCCTCCTGGGCCTCCTACCATATAACCCCCTTTCATTGAGTTGGCGATGGATGGTGCGAGTTGAAACTGTCATACCTTGTGTCTGAAGGTCAGCTTGAATCTGTTTGGCAGTTGATCGAGATGCTTTCTCCACCATTTGAACAATCCTGCGCTGCAATCTTCGATCAAGTTTTTTCTTGCGGCTACGTCCAGGGAGGTTGGCTACAGTGCTATGGGCCTTAAACTTCCTGATAACATTACATACGGTGGAAACAGGAACATCAAGGTCTCTGGAGATTGATTTGTAGCCTTGAGATTGTCCATGCTTGGCTACAATCTTCTGTCTGACCTCCTCAGACAATTCTCTGACTATCTTTCTTTTCTCCATGCTCATTGCGGTACACACAGTGACACAAAACAGGAGAATGAGTCCTTTTCTCTATTCAAATTGGTTGAATGAGTGATTTTTATATTGCAGGCACCTGCAACTCGCCACAGGTGAGTTTAATTCCAAAGTGAAGGAGAATCATCTGCTTGAAATCTAATTATTTCTAACTACTTCTAAAAGGTGCCAGTAATTTTGTCCGGGCCATTTAAGGATTTCTGTGTGGAATAAGCTAAGACTTCGTAACTTTTTTCGCTTTTTGTGTTTTATTCCACTGCAAACCAAAAAAATACATATGTGGATACCAAAATATCTTTTAATTTCAACAATTTTATGGAAGGAATGGTGCATTATTAGAAAAAACTGCAAGGATGCCAATATTTTTGGCCATGACTGTAGGTCCAAATCCCATTCCCTTTCTCCTCACCAGAAGGGTAAGTCCTCGAGTTCACACTCCTGTGAGAGAGCGGACTCAGCCCCCCCTTCCCCAGCAGGCATGTCTTCCTCGGCCCTGCCGTGGATGAAGGCACCTGCCCTTATTCAGATGCCAGTTGGGGGTCCTTCTGGGCATGGACCTCCGGGCCCTTCCCTGAGCCTCCGGCTCTTCCAGCAGGTCGCAGGGACCAAGGCCAGAGATACAGCCAAGACATCCACAGGCAAGAAGTCTACCGTTCATCTAGCTGGGATGCCACTGTTATCAGGCATGTCCTCAGGAACTGATGACAGGTTTGGATATCAGGAGCACTCTCGCCACCCCAGAGAAAGCTCCCCCAAGAAGTGGTCATCGGACTCAAGCGTCAGACTCTGATGTCTGCTTCTTCCTCTGACTCCACTTGGGCGACACCACCCCTAAGCCACTGACTGAGCAGTCAGAGGTATCCCAGGTGCAAGGGGGCCATATGCCAGCTTTGCCTATGCCTCCACCTCGCTTGCCAGAGGACCAGACGCCAGCTAAGCTGGCGTCCCTAACCCAGATTCCAGAGGAGCGGCCGTCGGAGATCACTGACACACCAGACCTGATGACCGGCCTGAGGCCCCAAACCATCCACCGACTCCTGTGCCTCCACCGATGCCACCTCCTGCTGGGCGGCCCCCTACCCCAAGGAGCCCCTCACCCCCTAAGGAGGGTATAAATGAGGAAGTACCTCACTGAAGAGGTCGCAGGAAGTCTTCCTCTTCTAGGTCTCCTCCTTGTCGTCCTATGACCAGGCATAGACCCAGAAGGTCGGTTTCTAGATCTCCCTCTTCGGATTATTCAGGAGGAAGATCTTCATCATCATCCTCGGAATTGTTGGATGAACAGTCTTTCCCAACTCCTCCAGAGGATCATAGGGACTCACTGAGGTCACCCCTGAGATGACCCAACTTTTATGGACGTGATGCGCCATATTTAGTTTCTGAATCAGTGGGTTACTGAAATGTTGGACCCAGAGAGACGCAGGCTTGCTAACCTTTTGGGCATGAGTGACCCCAAACCTGTGGTAGTCCCTCCTTTAGTCCCACCTTTCCAAGACATGACTAAACTGACATGGAAACATCCATCTAGGGCCACGGCTGTCCTGAAGAAAGCAGATCGGCTCTATAAATCTCCCAAGAATGAGCCTTTCCTGGGGAAGAACCCTAAAGCATACTCTTCGGTCCACACGGCGGCACATGGGCAAACTAAGCAGCCCAAACATATGAGTTTGCAACCACCCGACAAAGAATCCAAGAAATTGGATACTTTTGGCAGGAAGGTTTTTTCTTCAGCCACATGCACCATTCAGTCTCTAAATTGTTTAGCTCATATGGTGCAATACCAAAAATCTCTGTGGAAAAAGGCTGTGGAGATCACCCAAAGACAGCTGGAGACCCCAAGCAAAACAGAACTCCTAGATGTTCTACAGTCAGGACTTGACGTTGGCAAGCACGTTTTGCGGGCTTCCTACGACTCAGCCGACACAGTCGCTCCTGCCACAGCGACAGGAGTTTGTCTCAGATGCCACTCTTGGTTGAGGGTGTCGGGGTTTCAACAGGACCTCCAGGATGCTATCCTGGATGTGCTCTTTAATGGGTCAGTCCTCTTTGGGGAAGACGCACAAAGGGTTATCACAGACCTACAGGACTCTGGTAAGGCTATCCAGTCAGTGCACCAAATGAACAAGTCGGAGTCCTTTTCAACAAAGAAAAGGCCCTTTCGGTGTCTGAACACCCAAAAGTTTAAGGGTCAGCAGCCCAGAGGTCCTTTCAAGCAAAAGGCTTCTTCCCAGCCCTCAGGAGCCACGGGACCTAGAAGTGCCAAATCCTCCCAGGTCTCCCTGCCCACCCCAGGGACCCATGCCTGACTACTCCCCCCCCCCCCTCAGCAGAGTCCATAGGGGAGGCAGTAGGGGGTCGGTTCTCCCTTTACCTAAAAGGGTAGATGAGCATCACCTCTGATGATGGGTCTTAGACATCATGAAGAAGGGATACGCTCTGGAGTTTGTGGAGATTCCTCCCAACAAACTCCCAGTTCCTTCTCGGTGCTCCCAAACCCACACGGTTCTTATCTCAGAAGACATTCAAGCTTTGCTGTCCAAGAGGGCCATAGAGCACGTTCCTCCTGTCTCCGAGAGGGACAGGATTTTACTCCCACTTCTTGGTTCCCAAGAAGACGGGGAACCTATGCCCTATCTTGGACCTCAGCGTTTTGAACCACTTCATAGAATACAAGAGGTTTAGGATGGTAACGTTGCCAGGCCTGATCACCATGCAGCATCAAGGGGACTGGCTTTGCTCCCTGGACATGCAGGATGCTTACCTGCACATCCCAAACCTTCCAGCTCACCGAAGGTTCCTTCGGTTTGCGTTCCAGGGAGAGCATTATCAGTTCAGAACCTTGCCCTTCACCCTGTCTTCAGCACTGCGAGTCTTCATGAAATGCCTTGTGGTAGTAGCCGCTGCATTGTGGCGCCTGGGCCATTTTGTCTACCCTTACCTAGATGATTGGCTTCTGACTGCTCCTTCCAGAGACCAACTCCTGTCCACTCTGTCCGATACCTTCAGGATGTTTCAGTCTCTGGGCATCACACTGAACATCCCCAAATCATGTCCTTGGCCCTCGCAACACCATCAGTACATAGGGGCCATTCTGGACAAAGAGAAAAGGAGAGCCTTTCTTTCACCAGACAGGAGTGCTCTGCTTCAGAACCTGGCTCTTCGGGTCTCCTCCTCTGCCCAGGTTCTGGTTCGAACCATGCTGCAGCTGCTCAGTCACATGGCGGCTGCCATAGTGACACTTCCCCTGGCATGCGTACATATGCGGGTACCTCAGTGGACCCTCAGGACTCAGTGGGATCAAAGGTCAGATAACTCAGAACAATCTCGAGAACTCAGTTCAGGTGACAGACGTGTCCCACCCTAACATCAGGGGTTCCTTTTCAGGCAGCTTCACCGCAACAGGTTCTGACCACTGATGCCTCTGGCCTCGGGTGAGGAGCCCACTCCGAAGATCACAGAACGCAAGGCATGTGGTCAGTTCTGGGATTGACATTACACATAAACATCCTAGAGATGTGAGCGGTCCTCTACACCCTTCAGGCCTTCCAGATGGACCTTGCCCAGAGACGATTGATTGTACAGACAGACAGTATGTCTTTAGTAGTCTACATAAACAAGCAAGAGGGGGTCACATTCCTACTCTCTGTGCTGAGAGGCGATGAGGGTGTGGTACTGAGCCATAGAGCATGGTCTCGGCTTGAATGCGGTCCACGTTCCAGAAGTTCAAAACATCTTAGCTGATGGACTCAGCAGATCCCGATCCTGAAAACACGAGTGGGAACTGCTTCAAGAAGTGGCGGACAACCTCTTGGAAAGATTGGGTCATCCAGAGTGGGACCTCTTTGCATCCCCGTGCAACACCAAACTGCCCATTTTCTACTGGCTAGATCCAGGGCCTGGTGTTTTCTCGCAAGATGCTTTGTCTTTTTGTTGGACAGGGAAGTTCCTCAGCGCCTTTTCTCCCTTTCCACTGCTCCAGCTGGTGCTGCTCAAGCTTTAGGAGGAGTTGGCAGAAATGATTCTGGTCGCCCCACTCTGGCTGCACCAGATTTGGTTCCCCTACTCCAGCAGCTAGTGGTGGAACCTCCAGTCCCCCTTCCCCTGTCCTCACGATGGCTCTCCCAGGAACAGGGCATCCTATTCCACCCGGACCTCAAATCCCTGCATCTAAACATACTTATTCGAACTGGCTTTTATAACATGAGTTAGCTGATAGATAGAATGAAATTCTGTACTTACCTTGATTTTATTATGTATGTTTGGTAATTTTAAATATTGAATTGTGATTTTACTGCATAGCGCCCAGAGTCTTAGGAATTGGATGCTTTATAAATAAAAATATCTATCTATCTATCTATCTGTCTGTCTACCCACCTACATGCATGGGTTCTACAGACCTAGCGGTTTTCCACTATGGGGTCTCTGCGAGAGTCGCCGAGGTCCTGGTAGAAGCTCGTAAACCTTCCACTTGAGCTACGTACACCATGAAGTGGAAGAATCTTTGCTTATGGGCATCAGCCTGTTCTCTGGAACCTTTTTTCCTGTCTGGCAAACTCGGTCCCGGAATATCTGCTGTCCCTATCTGACACAGGACTCCAATACTCCTCCATCAAGGTGCACCTTTCTACCATCTCAGCTTATCATGCACTGGTGGAAGGAAGGGCTATCGCCCTATTGGATTTGTGTCATACCTTCTTATGAGGGATACTGCACATCAAACCTCCCATTAGGGACCCTGTTCCCCCATGGGACCTTTCGTTCACTCTAGAGAAACTCACGTTGCCACCCTTCGATCCTGCCGCAGAATGCGAGCTATGCTTCCTTTCATGGAAAGCATTATTTTCAGTTGCAGTTACTTTTGCTCAGAGGATTTCCGAGCTCCAGGCCCTCATGTGTAAGGAGCCTTATTTAGTTTTTCATAGACATAGGGTGTCTCTGAGAACTAATCCGAAGTTTCTTCCAAAGGTGGTGTCAGAACATACCCTGAACCAGGACATCAACCTTCCTGTTTACTACCCCGAGTAAATGAATAGGAGGGAGGCACTTCTTCATACTCTGGATGTTCACACTGAGATTGCCTCTGCACTTCCGCAGCGTGCAGTGCTCATCCAGCAAGAGATTTCTGCCCTCTTAGACATGGAGGCTATAGAGGAGGTACCCTGGAACCAGAGAGGAAGGGGATATTATTCCCATTTCTTTCTGGTTCCAAAAAAGATAGGGAATCTACGCCCAGTCCTGGATCTCAGTGACCTCAACGGCTCGGTGGCATACAAATGCTTCAGAATGGTCACCTTGCCAGGTCTCATCCCGATGCTCAGGTCAGATGCTTGGCTAACATCTCTAGACATGCAAGATGCCTACCTCTATCTCCCAATTTCTCCACCGCACAGAAAGTTCCTGTGGTTCGTGTTTCAGGGATGCCACTACCAGTTTCAGGCCCTCCCGTTCGGCCTCTCATCGGCCCCATGGGTGTTCACCAAATGCCTGGCAATGGTAGCAGCTGCCCTCAGGAGACAAGGCCACTATGTCTTCCCTTATTTGGTCGATTTGCTCCTAATGGCCCCGTCTCAGGCAGAGTTAAACAGGGCACTGCAGGACACCTATACCCTGTTCGACTCCCTGGGCATCACTATCAACAGTGCAAAGTCATCATTGATACCCTCACAAAGGCTTCAGTTCATAGGCGTGGTATTAGATACCCGCAGGGGCAGAGCCTTTCTACCAGAGGACAGAGTGGAACGCCCCCGAGTGCTGATTTAACAGATCAGTATGAGGAAGCAGGTCCCAGCACGAACCATGCTACACCTCCTAGGGCACATGGCAGCTGCCATTGCCACAGTACCCCTCGCACGTCTTCACATGAGGCTTACCCAGTGGACCCTCAGAGTCCAGTGGGATCAGCATTAAGACCATCTGGATCAGCCAGTTTCAGTCCTCAGTTGAGTCCTCACAGCCCTCAAATGGTGGTTGGAACACGAACACCTCTCAGTAGGGGTTCCCTTTTCACCATCTGCCCACAATCTGTTCCTCACCACGGACGCATCAGGGTCTGGTTGGGGGACGCACCTGAACGACAAAAAGGGCACAAGGTCTGTGGTCCCCACTGGAGGTGCACCTCCACATTAATGTCCTCGAAATGAGGGTGGTTCTTTGTGCACTCCAGGCATTACAATCAGAAATTCCCCCCAGGGCACTTACTGATTCAAATGGACAACACATCAGTAGTGTTCTGCATCAACAAACAAAGGGGCACTCACTCCTACTAGCTTTGCTGGGATGCCATGAGGTTATGGGATTGGGCAGTGAATCATGGCATCATACTGTCTGCAGTGCATGTTACTGGGGTCTGCAATGGGCTGACGGATCTCCTAAGCAGATCTTGATCCAGCGCCCACGAGTAGGAACTCCTCCAGTCAGTGGCAGAAACATTATTCATCAGATGGGGAACACCAGATCTAGACCTCTTTGCGTCCCCATACAACACAAAACTGCCCAATTTCTGCTTGCTAGATCCAGGGCCTGGTGTTTGTGGTGAGATGCGTTGTCCCTCTCTTGGCCGGGCAGATTTCTGTATGCCTTGCCTCCTTTCCCTTTGATCCAGAGGGTTCTGCTCAAGTTGCAGGCAGAAGGGGCAACATGATTCTGGTGGCACCATTCTGGCCCAGACAGTTTGTTTTCCCCTCCTTCATCAATTGGCATATGACTCCCCAGTCACCCTTCCAGTCAACTCACACTTGCTGTCCCAGGAAGGAGGTTCTCTGGTTCACCTAAACCTCAAGTCTCTGAACCTGCACGCATGGCTCCTAAGGACGTAGCCATATTCCAGCCGGTGGCAGATGTCCTGGTGGCGTCAAGGAAGCCTTCCACCCGAGTGACCTGCACCATGAAATGGCACAGGTTTTGCCTTTGGGCTTCTACCACGAGTCTAGAACCCCTCCTTTGTTTGGAGATGTCTATCTTGGATTACCTCCTTTCCTTGTTACAAGCAGGGCTTGCGTATTCATCGATAAAGGTGCACCTCTGCACTGTTTCAGCTTATCATGCATCGTTTGGGCAGAAATTACTAGCACAGCTAGAGGTTTCCCGTACTTTTTTGCGTGGCATCCTCCAACTTAAGCCACCAATAAAGGAAGTGGTCCCTCTCTGGGACCTCCTTTTTGTTTTAGAGCAACTGACATTACCTCCCTTTGAACCAGCCTTGGATTGCAAGCTGTGCCTTCTTTCTTGGAATGCGCTATTTTTAATTGCTGTCCCATCAGCAAAGAGGATTTCGGAGCTCCATGCACTGATGTGCAAAGAACCTCATTTAGTTTTCAGAAGGACAGGGTGTCCTTGAGGACAAACCCCAAGTTCCTTCCTAAGGTAGTGTCAGAACTCACTCTCAATCAGGACATAGATTTACCAGTTTACTTCCCCTATTACTCTAACAAAGGGGAAGCTCTCTTGCACACCTTGGATGTACACAGAATCCTCAGGTTTTACCTGACCAGAACCAAACCTCATCGTAAATCCGATCAGTTGTTTGTGTCCTTTACCCACAGAATGCTTGGGGCACCAGTGTCCAAACAGACACTCGTGAAGTGGTTGGTCAGCTGCATCATGTTCTGCTACCAGAAGTGAAACAAACCCTTACCTGGGCAGGTAAAGGGTCACTCCACCAAAGCAGTGGCCACTTTGTTCGCTTCACTCAAAAATGTTTCAGCCTCTGCCATCTGTGCAGCGACTACTTGGAGCACAGTTCACACATTTATCAGGCACTACAGCCTGGACATTGCTTCCAGGCGCAGGGCAGCTTTCAGCCTTGCAGTCCTGCAAGGGCTGCTTTCCTGAGAGGATCTCGCTCTGTCTCTGTCTCACGCCCAGAAGTTCCACCTCCCATTTTAGGGGTACTACCAGTACTGCTTGGAATTCAGTCCTAATGGTGTAACCTGCAACAAGAGCGGTTTCTTGAAGTAAAATAGTACAGTTAAGTAAGAACTTACTGTAACAGTAGATCTTCAAGAACAGCTCTTGCAGCAGGTAGTTTCCCTCCCACCTTCCCCCTCAGGAGGCTTACTTCTCTTTATTAAAATTTCAGACAAAATGTATTGGTCTTCCTCTGGAAGCGGATCCTCAGTCTGCACTTCAGAATCACATCACTATGCCGGGAGTCTCCGACGGGAGAACTGAGGGATGCTTGAGGACCGCCCCTTTTATGAGGTATCTGATGTCAGGGCAGGGCCGACGTTGAGGCGGTCCCCTGGTGTAGCTAGCTAGCTGTGCGGGTCCTGCAGCCTGCCAGCTTCAGTCCTAATGATGTAATCTGCCACAAGAGCTGTTCTCGAAGATCTACTGTTAAGGTAAGTTCTTACGTAACTGTACTTTTTCCTTAGAAGCTGACCTTAGTACTGGGGGTGGTGGGAGGTGTTACAATAGGGACTACACCACACCACACTGCACTGAGAGGCCCAAAAGGACAAAATGTTTGTCTGTAGTTGGTTGAGCTCCATCTAATATGAAACTCATGTAAAAACCTGTTACCAGCTCAGTATGCCTTTCTGGTCTCGCGGCACCTTCTCCGGTGCCGTCGACCCCGCGCTTAGGTGTTTCCCCCCCTCACATGGCTGCGGCGAAGGGGGCCACACTGATGCCCTTATCTCCTGCTCTTCTTCCTTCAAAACCTGTTTTTCGGTCTCTGGGAATGTTTTCGGCGCCCTCGGCGTCGTGTGGCCTATCGGCGCTGTCCTCGGCATCGCTGCTGTCCTCGGCACCGTGGCGGCTTCACTGCCGCCCTCGGCGCGTCAGCGGCTTCTCGTCCAGAAATGGCTCTTGGCGCATCGCTTCGGTGTCGGCGCCTCCGCGCCAGCGGCTCTCGGGACTCCTCTTTCTCTTCCTTCCTTCTTCCTCCTCTTCTGAATTTCATTCCTTTCCTGTCCATGCAGTCCCTCCTGGACTGTCAGGAGATGACGTTGAGCCTGACCCAGACCTTTGGTTGGGTGATGAAGTGGATGAAGCAGGTTCTATTACTGCTACAGAGCCTGTGGTCGAGGACCTATCCTTTAAGTCTCTGTTGAAGAATCTGAGTTCCACACTTTCTCTCCAGACTACAGACATCGATCCTGGGAAATTGTTGACTCCAATATCTTCATGCCTCGGAGATCCCTACGGATTTGACTCCTCCGATTCAGCCTTCCTTTAAGACGCTGTCTCAAATGGTATGGAATAATTCTGCTCTTACCCCTTCGGTGGCTAAATCCATTGATAGGAAGTATTCAGCCCCAAAGGATCATCCCATTTTGGCATCTCAAGCCTTTTCGGATCCTATTGTAGTCCTGGCAGAGAATGATAAGGTTGTTCTTCCTCAAACTACTACAGCTCGACCTATTAACAAAGAATCTCGTAAGATAGACGCCTTAGGTAAGAGAGTCTTTGCTGCTTCTACTCTAGGTATGCGTATTGCCAGTTACCAAGGCTATTTTTCTCAGTATGAGTATATCCTGTGGCATTCTATTAAACAGATGGTTGAAGCCCTGCTGGAGTCTGATTCAAAGCCAGAGCTTCTTCAAACCATTACCAGAGGTATTGAATCTAACAATCAGCAGGTTAAAGCAGCCATGGATGCTTTTGACACTGCTTCCCGTTCAATGGCTGCTGGAATTTGCACCCGCTGTCCTTTCTGGCTGCGCACTTCGGGTTTTACGAATGACGCGCAGCAGCAGGTGATGGCTTTGCGCTGACAGTGCATATCTTTTTTGGTCCTCAGGTAGAGCAAGCTCTAGAAGCTACACAAAGACTAGGTCAGCCATTAAGTTGGCTCGCCCCTCCTGCCCCCTCTCAAGGGCATGCCAGTAAACGACAGTTTCATAACCGCCAGTCCTTTCGAGGCAGAGGTAGTTTCCATAAGAACCAACCTGCCCAACCTCAAAAGAAGGCGCAACAGAAAACGCAAGGGCCCAAAGCGCCCTGCGCTACCTTATGAATTGCCGGCCCAAGTTTCATCTCAGCTGCCCGAGGTGGACTTTTCCTCTCCGGTGGGAGGTCATCTGATGCACTTCTACAACCAGTGGAAGTCCATAACCTCAGACAAATGGGTCCTTTGGATAATTCGCGAGGGGTATTCACTCAGTCTTGTGGAGACCCCTCCGGATTGTCCTCCCAAACGACAGCCCAGGCTGTCAACCCTTCAGTCAGACCTTCTCACCGCCGAGATTCAGGGCGTTCTGAACAACAGGGCAGTAGAAGTGGTGCCTCTGCACCAACGAAACACGGGGTTCTACTCCCATTACTTTCTGGTTCCAAAGAAGTCCGGGGGAATGCGCCCCATTCTAGATCTCAGAAAGCTAAACAAATTTCTCCCCAAGGAGAAATTCAGAATGATTTCTCTGGGAACCCTGTTACCTCTGCTCCATCAGCACGACTGGCTAGCCTCCCTAGATATGCAGGACGCTTACCAGCACATTCCTATTCACCCGAGGCATCACAAATTCCTGAGGTTTGTGGCTCTGGGACAGCATTATTAGTTCAGAGTCCTGCCCTTTGGGCTATCCTCGGCGCCGTGAGTTTTTACAAAATGTTGTGCAGTTCTCGCGGCGCACCTCAGAAAGGTCGGAATTCAGGTGTTTCCTTATCTGGACAATTGGCTTCTAGCAAGCCCTTCCAGACAAGGGACTCTGGACGCCGTGGAGACGATCTCGCGCCTCCTTACATCCATGGGAGTTCTGCTCAACCTCAAGAAATCGCAACTGCAGCTCTCCCAGAGGCTCCTCTTTATAGGCACTCTTCTGGACACCTCCTGTGCGAAGGCTTTTCTTCCAGAAGACAGGAGGAACGATATCCTTCAGATGGCCCGTCACATCGGGGAAAGCAGCTCAGTCACAGCTCTCTCGATGCAACGGATGCTGGGCCTCATGGCATCCTCAGTGTTCACTGTAACCCTAGCACGTCTGCACATGAGAACCACCCAGTGGATGCGCAGTACTCAGTGGTCCCCAACCACTCACCCGCAGTCCTATCTCATCAAGGTGACAGAACCTTTAAGGAGGTCACTCACCTGGTGGTCTCAAGAGAGCAGTCTCCTGGAGGGGTGTCCCTTTGCTCCTCTGGACCATCAGATCTCCATTACCATGGACGCGTCCCTAATGGGGTGGGGAGCTCACTGTCAGGCTCTCCACACTCAGGGTGCGTGGACTCAAGTTGAGTCCCAGCTCCACATAAACATCCTGGAAATGAGAGCCGTCCTCTATGCGGTCCAAGCTTTGAAGGACATTCTGTGTCACAAGAACATCCTCCTTCAAACGGACAACAAAGCAGTGATGTATTACATCAACAAGCAGGGCGATGCTCATTCTTACCCCTTATGCAGGGAAGCAATGAGGGTATGAGAATGGTGCTTGGAGCACGAGGCTCTAATTCAAGCGATCTACCTGCCAGGTGTTCAGAACGAACTGGCAGACCGTCTCAGCAGAACAAAGACAGACCCTCACGAGTGGTCTCTCGACTCAACCATAGTTCAGTCACTATTCAAAGAGTGGGGAACTCCAGACGTGGACCTTTTTGCATCCCCACTCAAAGCAAAACTGCCTCTCTTCTCCAGAAATCCAGGGCCTGGCATTTTCTGTCAGGATGCGTTCAGGCTGTGGTGGACAAAACACTTTCTTTACGCCTCTTCCTCTAATTCAGAGGGTACTCCTCAAGTTTGAATCCAAGGGGGACAAAATGATTCTCATTGCTCCCTTTTGGCCTCGACAGCTGTGGTTTCCACTACTCAACAATATGTTGGCAGTTCCTCCGAGACCGCTTCCCCTGCAGATGAGCCTTTTGACTCAGGGACCAGTGGTCCATCCCAACCTGAGATCACTTCACCTTCATGCTTGGCTCCTGAAGAGGTCGAAGTAAACCGGTTCAATGTCTCTCGAAGAGTTTCAGATATTCTTCTGGCTGCACGGAAGCCAGCCACTCGGAAAACTTACACAGCCAAGTGGGAAGCGTTGCCTGGTGTGCAAAGTCCTCTTTGAATCCCTTTTCCTGTCCACCAGATAAGGTTTTGGAGTACCTTTTGGACCTCTCAAATTCAGGTCTGCAGTACTCTACAGTCAAAGTTTATCTTAGTGCCATTTCAGCGTATCATGAGCCCGTTTTTTCCTTAACTTTGGCTCAGTTACCTATAGTTAAGAGATACCTTAGGGGAATTCTGCATACCAGACCTCCTACCAGACGTCCAGTTGCAGCCTGGGACATTAATCTTGTGCTAGACATGCTCACTCGGAAACCTTTCGAACCTCTGGCTACCTGTGAGCTAAAATTTCTCACCTGGAAGACTGCCTTCCTAGTGGCCATTACCTCAGCCCGTAGGGTATCTGAGATACATGCCCTGGTCACAGACCCTCCGTGATACTGTGTTCCATAAGGACAAAGTAGTCTTCATACTCATCCTAAGTTTCTTCCTAAGGTTGTGTCAGAATTTCATCTAAACCAAACTTTGGTCCTTCCCTCTTATTTTGCGGACTTCCAAAATGAAGGGGAACGTTCTCTTCATTCTCTGGATGTTAAGAGGGCCTTATGTTTCTATCTAGATAGAACCAAGGATTTTCGCAAAGCTCAGCAACTGTTCGTTTCCTTCAGTGAGACCCGGCTGGGTCAACCTGTCGCTATCAGATGTATCTCATCATGGATAGTGGCGTGCCTTCGTCACTGCTATTCCATGACGCAGGTTAAGTTGGAGGGTAGAGTTTACGCTCACTTTACCAGAGCGGTCGCGGCATCCCTAGCGGAAATCATCAACGTGCCCATTGCAGACATCTGCAATGTGGCCACCTGGAGCTCAGTGCATACTTTCGTTAAACATTATGCACTAGATGTCCATGCCAGACGACATTCTTCCTTTGGCAGAGCTATCCTCAGTGGACTTCTGTCCTAGAAACATGAGCTCTTGGTCTTTCCTGCTGCCCTCTCGGGGGATTATTAGCTCGGTACTCTCCCAATAGTGTGAATGAGTGGTGGAGACTTATGTCCATGAAGATATGAAAATTACATTACCGTGAATTCTTGATCTTCTTGGACGAGTCTCCACCACTCATCTCACACGCCCACCCTCCATCCCCGAGCTCTCACCTTTTTGTTGGTCTTCACTCCTCAAATCTTTAGGCCGTGAAGACTTCTTTATTGACCCTTCTTACACGGGTCGCTCGGACTATCTTATGTCCGGTTTTAGAGTTAAGCTACCCTTCTAGGTTAGTTCGCTGCACCTCCTCGGTAAAAGGTACTGAGAAGCGGTTGGAGGAGTCGGCTGAGATAGTCGTTACGCGAGCCAGGCTTCATGGCGCTGTTCCCTCATGGCGCCATCTCTGGCGCCGACCCTCCAGCAAAAAGTTTGCTCCCGATGGGTCCTAGTGCCTCCGGCGCAGATCCTAATAGTGTGAATGAGTGGTGGAGACTCGTCCAAGAAGATCAAGAATTACGGTAAGTACGTAATTTTCATTTTTATGGAAGGAGGGAGCTGAGGTATACAATTCTCCCCAGAAAGCCGGTGAAGCATTGCAAAAGCGGGGGTTTACGGTCCCAGCACCTGTAAAGGTTACACAGCCTAAGAGAAAGGAGCCTACAGAGGAATGGCACATCGTTCCCCTGTGGAAAAATAGGGCAGTAATCGGTAATATTATGTCACCAGTTCTACACGAGTTTAAAGAATTAATGAAGAAACTGCCAGGAATCTCAGAAAGGTATTTCGAATCTGCAGATGGGTGAGAAACTACCTATATATACTGTTCTCTTTTGATATTTGGACTGTTTCGCCGAGAAGTACTAACTTACAATTTTGTTACAACTATCCTCAGAGTGAGACACTTCCACTGCCCAGATTTCTGATTTTTCGGGTGGTAATTGTTGATGCCTTTTGATCCAGGCTTGGGTCCTGGACACTGCTCTGGGAATGTTCCTGGCTCTTTCCTTCGCTTTCTGGTCTCCTGCCGAGGGGCACATGGGTTTGGCTGGGAGATTTCGAGACGAATGCACCAGCGCCCATCCCATGTCCCGTTTTAAAGTACATAGAAGTTGATCAGGAACCTGCATTGGTACTGCGACAAGGGACATAATTACAAGGCTCCGGCCTAGCGACTCTCATGCTCATGTGTTTAAGGGAATTTAATACCGAAGCATGTGAAACCCAGTCTGATCCCAGAGTGTCTCTCTTATTAATAGTGTGAACAAATTATGGTCATGATGTATACCTTGAAGTGTTTATTTTCGGGGGGAGGGGGGACAAGGGCAGTTTATATACTGACGAATAAGTACTTTCAATCCTGGGTTGAAGGACCCCTCAATAGATCATGGAACCATCAAAAACGCCACCTGAATATTTTTGAATGTTCAAGTTCCCCTATGATGCGCTTCATGTGGGTGAGACCTATATAAACACCATGGTGAAGAAACTCCTGGAATGGGGGAAACAAGGGTGATATATCTCCTCCTCCCCCTCCAAAGGGGGGAGGGAGGTGGGAGGATGACTGGCGAGGGTGAGAGGTGAGGGGAAGTGATCGGGGATTTAATGGACATATGTGGAAGGACACCATTTACCTTTCTATTAGTCTCTGGCGAGGCGCTACAACCAAGATGGCTGTATATGTGTCGAATATCATAATTCAGGAGCCCAACAAAGCAAGGGCTCAGGAGGAGTCTCCTTCTTATTTGAGGGAGTTAGGCCCTGTCCACACTGTGCCTCTGTAATGTTACAGGGGCTCAAACTGCTACCGCAATAGTTTATGCTATACCTGTAATGTTATAGATGTTAGAATCGCTTAGTTGAAACCACTTATGAGGTGGTTTCCCACAACGGTTACGAAAACGACTCTGCCCCTGTAACGTTACTGGCCATAGTGTGGATGGGTGAGCATGTAGCTCCAGCATTCCCTCAGTGCAGCACGAACTGCATTGTGGGATAGGGTGCAGCTATAACGGTTACATGGCACCCACAATGTGGATGAGCTGTGATGGTTCCAAACCGTTATTGAGACTGTTTGCCGGCAGTGTGGACACACTGTAACAGTTCCAGTCTGTAACGGTTTGGAACCGTTATAGACTGTAAGTGGTGTAGTATGGACAGGGCCTTAGAGGTACTCTTCCCCCCACCAATACCATCCGATAGGTGGGAAAAGAGGTCACTTCATTTGTTTGACCTCCTACCTTGAAAGCCAGTTAAAAATGACTATCTTAGTGCACTGTTTGCACAAACAGTTAAGGTTTCTTGTTGTGATCAATTATATGTACTATGTTGTTGTTGTTACATCTTTTCCTTTTGGTCAGCAAAGAGATCATTTATAAGTTGCTATGTATCGAGAGAGGGGGTTGATGCTATAAGGATTGGGCTATTGTCATATAGTCAAAGTGGGTTATACTATATGTTCATATAATGTTCATGGCCTTTCTGGGCGATTAAAGCGCTCAAGGTATTATCTTACCAGGCGCTCCGGAACTGATATCTCTTTATTTCAGGAAACCCATTTGTCACATGAGGAACATGAGAAGTTTAGACGTCTGGGTTTCTCCCAGGTTTACTCTTCTTCTTTTAAGGGGGGGGGGGCGTAGGAGAGGAACAGCTATATTAATACCTGCCAAGGTGCCATTTGAGTATCAAGACCAATTGTGTGACAAGGAGGGGCGATACATAATGATTAAGGGGAAATTAAATGGGAGGCTTGCCACCTTTGTCTCAGTATACTTTCCACCAGCCACGGAGTTTATAACCTATCGGTCATTCTTACTTCTCATGTCGCAGTGGGCAGAGGGTACAACAGTATGTGGAGGAGACTTTAATTTAGATCTCTCAGTGGCGGGGAGTGAGGGAAGGTCAGTGGGGAAAAAAACGAGAGAACTAATAAAATTGCTTGGTGAGCTAGGATTCGTGGACACATGGAAATATTTAAATGGATCAACTAAACAGGTCACCTTTTTCTCACAGGTCCACTCTAGTTATACCACAATTGACTATATGTTAATCTCACAAGAGCATTTAGGGTCAGTGGGTAAGACATGGACGGGCAATTTTATTCTGTCTGATCATGCTCCAGTTTTTTTTAGACTAGATTGAGATAATTTTAGGAAAAATACGATGTGGAGGCTCAACCTCTCCCTACTCCACAGTAAGGATAATATTCATACCATGGAAGAGATTATCAAACAGGCTGTGAAAGAAAATGACTGCCCCGAGATTGATATTTCAGTCTTATGGGACACTATCAAGGCGATTTGAGGGGCAAATTTATCGAAATATCAGCCCAAACAAAACGAGAGAGGAACAAAACAAAGTGCCCTGACGCTCAGATACAAAATTTAGAGCTTCAACAGATATCCCATCCCAATTCTAAAAGTTCAAAAGAAATTAAAAGCTTAAACAAGAACTGAATGCTATACTAGATTATAAAATTGAGCAGAAGCTACTGTTTCTAAGACAGAAGTATTATGATGGGGGCCTCACTCCTGAAATTGTTGGCTGGACGTCTCAGGCAACACAGGGCCAAAACATTAATATCAACTTTAAGGTTGTCCCTCCAACATCCGCCCTGTCATACGGTGGAGAAAATATCAAACACCTTTGTTCGCTACTACACACAGTTATATGCTGCCCCCCCCCCCCGACTCAGGTGAAGGAGGAGCAAATAAACATGTTCTTGGAAACCCTCCAGTTACTAAAACTGCCTAAGCATCTGGCTGAAGGTCTGGTCACTCTCATAACAACCAGGGAAATAGATGCAGAGATAGGGAGGTTGAAAACATTAAAGTGCCCGGGGACAGATGGCCTTCCTGATGAATTTTATAAATCTTTTAAAGGGACAGTTACTCCCTTGCTCTCCAGACTGTAGACTAATATCCAAAGTCTTGAAGGAAAAATTCCCCCACCCTGGGACCAGGCAATTATATCTGTCATCCCAAAGGCAGGTAAGGACCCTACTCTTCCAAGCTCTTATCGCCCTATCTCGGTGTTAAATACAGACTATAAAATATTAACCTCTGTGTTAGTGCAGAGATTAAAGCAAATGATCCCCACCCCAATCCAACAGGATCAGTGCGGGTTTATCCCAGGCCGTCAGGCCTCGGATAACATTCAGCGTAAGGTATACCTGATCGAACATGTACAAAACTATAAAATCCCGGTGACTATCATAAGTTTAGATGCTGAAAAAGAATTCGACAGAGTGTCATGGCAATTTTTAAGAGGGGTCCTTGCCGCTTTTGACTTTCCCCAGAAATTCACCAACCTTATTTTTAAATTTTACTCGAACCCACAGGCGTATATACGATCAAATGGTCATGTTTCCCAGGGTTTCCCCTTTATAGAGGGACCAGACAGGGCTGCCCAATTTCTCCCTATTGTGCCTGTATATAGAGGCCTCTGGCCAGTATATCAGGTCGTGAGGATGATGTGGAGGGTATTAATTTGGGGGATAAAGAACTCAAGTTGGCTCTTTTGTCGCATTATGTATTGGTATATCTTACAAATCCAACCAAGGCCCTCCCCGCCCTGTTCCACAAGCTTGAAAGGTTCTCCGCCCTATCAGATTATTCCCTGAACACAACCAAAACTGAAGTGCTCCCTTTTAACTATCCTGTTCCCATGTCTATACGGAAGCAATTTCCATTTAAATGGGATCTCCCCTCAATAAAATATTTAGGAACCCAAATACCAGCAGATCTTAATCAACTATACAAAAACAACTACACCCCGCTGATCAATAATATTAAAAAAGACATTAAAAGACGGAACATAATTCCACTGTCATTCTATACTAGGTCTCAGGCAATAAAGTTAAATGTTCTGCCACGTCTGTTATACTTTTTCCAATCGATACCATGTATTATCCCTTTACGAGATCTTAAGGCCTGGCAACAAATGTCTTCAGCCTTTATATGGCAAGGCAGAAAACCACAATTTAAACTCCAGGCATTACACCTTCCCAAGGCGCGAGGTGGCATTGCATTCCCTAATTTTTCCACATACTGGAACTCTGCGCAAATGCGATGCGCACTGATGTGGGGTAATAAACACTGTGATGCACACTGGAAACAAATTGATTTAGCTAGAGGTTTTTGCTACCCTTTGCCCGCTATAATATTTTCAGGTGCTCTAGTGAAACAGACCCTACGAGACACACAGGGGAGCATCCGTTCCATCTTGGAGGGATGGATGAGAGGGAACCCCTGGAGAAACATTAAGGAACACATATGGAAATACAAGTGGTTTATCACTAACCCAGAATTCCTACCTGCTAAGGACTCCGCATGGTATACAATCCAAGCAAATAAGGTCTTTTTCGCCCCTTGGCAGCTCATTCGGCAAAATGCCATAATATCGTTTGAGGAAGCTAAGACCAAATTTAGATGGGGCGAGGGAGAAAGACTACGTTACTTTCAAATGAAAGATTTTGCAAACTCCCAGTATAGGCATATTCAATCCCGCTCCCAGATATTGGAAGATACATCCCCATATATTCAAATTTTTAATGCCAAAGGGGGTGATCATGCAATATCCTATATATATAAATACTTGGTGTCATTACGAGAACACTTACTAGAACCACTTAAGGTCAAGTGGGAACAGGATCTTCGCCTTCCGTTATTACAGCCACAATGGGCTAAGATCTGGCAGATGACGTGGTCCACCACTTCATCCCCGAATTGGCGTGAATATGCCTGGAAGGTTCGCACAAGGTTTTTTTTAACACCCCATCTACAGGCCAAAAGAAACCCTGCCCTCTCTTCAAAGTGTTGGAGGGCTTGTGAGACTAGGGTGGCAACCCACGCACACATATTCTATGGCTGCCCGAAGCTCCAGCCCTTCTGGTCATCTGTCACTCAGCATATTTCTAAGATTTTAAGTCTTGATGTCCCCCTGACATCACAGAATTTGGTGTTGGGCATCCCCCCGGAGTCTCTCAAACAAAAAGATATGAAATATGTGGTCTATATTACTGGTGGCAGCCTATAAGGCTATTACCAAGAGATGGCTACAAGAGGAACCGCCCTCCATCTCTGAATGGAAGAGTATTGTAGACCAAATCAGAACATTTGAGAATATCTCCCATAATTTACAAGATAAATCTGCAACTTATGTGAACAGATGGACCAGGTGGGTTGTGTATGCTCAGGAAGTTCGGACGGGAGCAACCTGAAAGTAGTGGGGAAATGTACCCCTGTACCTGGGTGCAGGTGTACAGAATCAGACCCTATTTTTATATGGGGAAGAATTGCTGAGGATTAGACCGTAATTGCATATAGTATACCCGTCAATGTATGAGGTTCATACCTTTCTCTCTCGGACCTAGGGGGAATTAGGAACAAAATTTAAATGATAAACAATGCTGACCTACCAAATTTTTATTTTTTTATTTTTGAGTTCTTCTTCTTTTTTCCTAGAGTGTTAGAATGGATTCTCTATAAACTTTTTAATTTTTTTTTCTCTATATTAAAGTACCAGCACTGAAAGCCATTATTGTTATTGACACTAAAACCTAGTGAAGTTGGCTACCAGGTTGTAGTGGAACTATGAGCAATATGATCCTTATAAACTGATGGGCTCTTTCCCTATGCCTGAACTTATTATATAGTGCTTAAAACGAAAAAATAACATGAAAATTTTTAAGTATGTATTGTGAAATGTCAAGATATTAACTGTACTGAACATAAAAACATGATGGAATACACTGTTATAATGTACTGTTATTAACAAGTGCTTAAATAAAAATGAAGTATAAAAAAAAATAAAACTAAAGGCAGCAGTTTCTCGCTGTAATATGCCCCATTACTGTTTGTGCGGTTGCCCTTCCCTGCCACTTAGTTTACACTGCTTACTGCATTGTTCTGCTGGGGTCTGCTATAGGCACCTGGTCTTTACTGGACTGGGGGCATCTGGGCTGCAGCACCATGCTGGGAGCCATGATGTACCAAGGACTTTTTCTAGTATTACAAGATAAATATTTGAAAAAAGAAAAGCACGCATAACATAAATCTCCCCTCTTGAAAAAATTAAAAATTGACACAGTTGACATATCTTTATTCCAATAGGTAATGAGAAAACACCAATACATTTGTAAATGTAGACGTGGCAGCATACCAAACCACTCAATAGTTTTGTCATTAAATGGTTACTAAAGCAGTATTGTAAATCTTTGTGTATTAAAAACATTTTTTGAAAGTAGATGTTTATCATTGATTTTTTTTGTATATGATTGTGTGTGTGTGTGTAGATTATTTTTACATTGCTGAAGTGTGGAAATTATAAACAGAAGCAAGCAGCAGAGTGAGAACCTGAACAGCATTCATTCGATTTAGAGTTTTCTAGCAGCATAATTCCACATTTCAAAGCTCAAGAAAGAAACTAATTTCTTCAGCGTTTCTGGTATGGGGTGAGACAGTGGCAGACATCTCATTTGACATGCGTCCAACGATGGGTGATATGGGGAGTTGACATAGAAACAGAATTTGTTGGCAGATAAAGGCCACTTGGCCCATTCAGTCTGTTCTCTTTTCCCCAGCATATACCTTCACTGCAGACCCTACCTGATCTCTGCCCCCCTGCCCCGGTTCCCAGCTAAGATCCCCTTCTGCCTATCTCATGCGTGATTGATGCCCACCACAGTTTTCACCTCACAACTCCCGCTGGACAACTGTCTCAGGCATCCACCGCTCTTCAGTGAAGAAGTTCTTCCACACGTCCCTCCTGAACACTCCCCCTTCCAGCTTCACTGCATGTCCCCTTTGTTGTTGTGCACCTTCTTCTCCAAAAAATTCTCCCCTTCTGAACCTTGCTCAATCCCATGAGGTATTTACGATATTGACACGGACAGCCTTGTGGAACTGGATTAGACAGAGGCCAGCATACATGTGGTAGCTAGTGAACCTCAGTCGATTTCCTGACATCGGGAATCAGGAAGTGGCCTCACATCCCTTCTAGGTTTCCCCCTTCCCAGCTTCACTGCACGTCCCCTTGTTCTTGTGCACCTTCTCCTCTGGAAAATACTCCCCTCCTCTACCTTGTTCAACTATGTGAGGTATTTACAGCATCGGCACAAGTCAGCCTTATAGAGCTGGGCAAGACAAAGGCCAACTTACATGAGATAGCTATTGAAACTCAAATAAATAGATTTCTTGACATTGGGAGTAAGGAAGTGGCTGACATAGAGGTGAGTACCACAAAGAAAAATACGGTTTTGTCAACAAATATGGGTTTGGAAGATTTAGAATTCTGCAATGAGAAGGAAATAACGCTTAATTCTGAGACGAGATCTGGCAACTTTACTAGATAGATTTTATCTATCAATACGACACTCAGATGGCAGACTGTACAAAAAGGACAGCCTGCTCAACATCCATTGCTACATAAACAAATACATTCGTGAACAGCCGTGAAATCTGAATATTGATATAACAGAGGATGCTGCTTTCAGACAAGCAAATCAAAGCCGTAATCTGCAGTGTAAAAATGCAGCTTCCAGTGCTTTGAACTATGTCACTCACAAAACAGCAGTCGGCAAACCAGACGTGGAAAAGTTGTACTCTAGTCAGACCCTTAACTGCCTAACACCACTGAACTTGTTATACAAGGTCTGATTTGAGATAATGTTGTACTGTTGGAAATGGAAATACTGCTAACTTAAAGGTCTCCAACTTTGCTGTCATGACAGATTCTGCTGGATTGCAGTATGTAACAATGCTCGGAGGAGCTCTTAACAAGAATCACCAAGGAGGGCTACATGACTACCCAAACGGCAGCAAGAAGCGTATGCATGCACAACCAGACTTGCATGATTGCCTAGTTCAAAGAACAGTTGCGTACTTACTGTAACAGTAGATCTTCCGAGAGTCTCCACCATTAGTCCATGCCATCCCTCCCTCTGCCCCCTGTTGTTTTGGGGAAGGTTGCAGCAGATATCATGCAACTGAACCTAATATATTATATATCCAGCCCTATGCCCAACCACATGGGCCTGGGCTGGTCTTATCTCCCAGCTCCCCATGGTTGGAGGTCCTTTGAGTCTAATCTCCAGCAGGGAATTGAGGAGTGATGGGGCCGCCCCATGTTTATATAGATGCTGATGCATGACATCATCCTGGGCAGCCCCTGGCTAGCAGTAGTTTCTATGTGGTCCTAGTGCCTGGTGGCTGTAGTTCCAAAGGTATGAACTAACGGAGGAGATTCTCTCGAAGAGCTACTGTTATAATAAGTACATAACTGCTCTTTTGTTGCTGTTTGACCATTAAATCCCTCGTCTCCTGTTGTTTAAGCTAGGAAAATAAAATTTATAAACCAAATCTCTTTGGTGCCACTTTGCCACTTCCTCCACCATCGTAGACATGCCCTGCATCTGTTAACCTGCTCTCTTGCATACCCCATATTGTATGTTAAGAACTGCACACTAAGAGCAAGAGGTACAGTCATACTTCATTTTATACATTTGGCATTATATTTAATTCAAATCGAGCCCAGCATTCATAACACCAGTAGGGGGTGGATATCAGACAGTAGGAGTAACCAAAATCAGTAGCCAAGGTCCAGAATGCTTCCCCCTGTCCATTCATCTTGTAAGCTATGGCTTACTCAGAGTATGCGTTCCTACACCCATGCTTGACTCTGCATGTTGAAAATTACGCAGGTCATTGCCTGCGCAGGCTGCTCGTTTCTAAAGGTGAAATTGTCTTTGGACACACTGGGGGGTGGTGGATTTTTAAAAGGCTGGACAGAGATGCACATGCATGCTGCATCTGTGTCCACTCAGTTGTGTTACGGCAGCTCTGCTGGTGTTTTTATAAGCTGCATCTTTCTGTGACAGAAGGTCATGATTTTCAGTAAAAAAATTTTTTATAAAGATTCGATTGCCATCATTGTTTTTTCTGCAATTGTGTCTTTTTCATTTTGGACAGAACATTCTGATGCTGTTAAACCATCTTAATAAATATTCAAACAATGTATTTTTTTTTTTGCTTCATTTTTTTCCCCCTCCTACCTACCCTCGGTGTCCACTCCTTTGAGCCGTTCATTCCAGTCCAGCCTCTGAACTCAGGATCTGCCCTGGAGTGCTTCTTCCTCCCTTCTGCAAAGCGGGGTATGTCCTGGAATTGGTGGTCTGGGTGACTCGGAACGGTCGTCATCTAGGACCGCCGAGGGGCATTTTCGATTTTTCTGTGTTTACCCATTCCCAGCCCCTGAGATGCGGGCGCAGGACATCGTCAAAGAGGATGTGCTGGACGCATGTCTCTCTCAAGTGCCTAACAGCCGCTCCCTCCCTTGACTCATTGAACGGACCACTCAAGCCCTTGAGAGCCCGTGTTCCCACCGGCTCTCTTTAGGACATCGGGTGCATCTATCCCCCCCCAGAGGGAGAAGAGCGTCCGTTGGGACACTCGATCGTCCCTCTCCTGGCCGACCCCTGCTGACCTGAGTCCATTCCAGAACCTGGGTTGCCAGCATAGCGTGAGGTGTGGCTCCCAGTGCCTCAACCCTCAGCGCCACCGGGCTGTCCAATATTCTAACAAATTTGATTCATTTCCAGTTTGAAAAAAGAAACCGCAGTAAAGGCAACACGGACAGATCCTTTTGAACATCCCCCCCCATCTACTTTCACTCATTACATCCAACATATCAAGGCATGTCATAATGCTAACAAACAAGTATGTACATACTAGAGAGCTCCAGCCACATCGTACGTCTACACTCTGTGGCAGTATATTAGCACTTGTAAGATGATCATACATTTGGCAATCAACAGTTAGACTTCAGGCCTTCCTTACTTTTTCTAAGAAATGGTCATTGGTTTGTGCAGAAATGTGACATCTCCAATTCCTGTATAATTTAAGGGAGAATGAAAACATGTCCCTTCGAAATGTGATGGCACCTGAAGGTCCCGAACTACAAATACACCCTACAAAATATTTTTTTTTATTACAATGAGAGTTTTATCTGGCTGATCCTGTAACCTTCTCCTGTCTGCCATCCTGATGTATGCTCAGTTCCACAAACCCCTGTGGCTGGCATCATAGACAGAATCATCCGTGGAGGACTCCCATCACAGCCGGCCTGGATGGGGGCTGCTGCAGCACTTAATACTGCTGGCACCGCTCTTCCTCCTCATATCAAGAGCAATACCTGCAGATTCAGCAGCTTTAAGCACTGCAGTATCTTCACCCCAGGCTGGCTGTGAAAGAAGTCCTCCATGAATGAGTCTGCTGGTGTCAGCCGCGGAGGCATGTGGCATTGAGCGTACATCAGGAGAGGGGACAGTAATCACAAGATCAAGAAATTATAGATAATATATAGCTCTATATAAACATGTGACGTAAATACTAAAAACATATGGCACATTTGCAGTTCAGGGTCTCCCAGTTTCAGTTCATGGCATTAGAATACAGTTTGTTCCCCTTAAGTCTGTTCCCATTCAGGTCATTTATTTTTTGTAGTGCGGAGTATCCAGTATTGCAAAATATATACAACCAAAAATGACATGTATATATGCATCTAAATGCTGCCTGCATGGGCTTCTCTGTCATAAAGGGATCAACATGAGATACAACTCACAAGTGACGAGATTGTAATAATGAGTTATGAACTTTCCTTCTCATTTTTATATGTGTGGTGAGCCACAACCATAAAAAACTGAGTTTTGAAAAGCATATGAATTTTTACATAAAAAACCGCAGTCCCTTACCTAATGTGAAGTAAGAATATTAGGAGTTATCCAAACTGTATTCCCTCTCTTGGTTTGCATTATTCTCTGCTCAGGATCAAGGAGGGCTGGGAATTGCTATCAGCGAAGATGATACACTGAATGGCGTGGTAATTAAGAGTATTACAGACAGCGGATCAGCAGCAAAAGTAAGTACAATCCCCACCGCTTATAGCATGCTGATTCATGTGTCGGGCATCTGCCCGCTATAACCCTTGGTTTGCATAACCAGATGTAACCATAATGCACTGCTGTATTGTTCACCATTGACTTTATTTACATAAATTTCATTTAATCAGTTTATTTCAGTATATCACATCGACTATCAAAAAATCAAAGACAGAGTCCTGGGCTGGCCCGGTGGCGCTGAGGGTTGAGGCGCTGGATGCCACACCTCGTGCTATGCCAGTGACCCAGGTTTGGGAATGGACTTGGGTCGCTGGGGGTTGGAGTGGAGGATCGAGCGTCCCAATGGATGCTCTCCTCCTCCTGGGGTGCTTTGAGCACCCAGTGCACCAGCGCCAGTGGAAACACGGGCACCGGGGCACCAGGTGGCTCTTCGGAGTCGGAGTGGGGAGGACATTGTGGGCATTTGACAACCGCATGCCGTCTGTCTGGATGTCAGTCTTCTGTGCCGATGCCCTCAGGGGAGGAGGGACCAAGGGAAAGAAAAGCGGAATAACACCCTCTCGGGCCAGGATGATGACCAATCCCAGTCCCAATCACCTACCCAAGGGCAGACCCCGCTGTGCAGGCTCTCCGGAGGAAAGAGGAGTAAGGTAGGGAGTCAGCAGAGCAAGCCTGGCACTCTAGGGACAGACACCGTGGGAGGGATTACGGGGGGATTGATCGGTCCGAAGGAGTGGACCGTGTGGGCAGTTAGGCGGGGACAAAAAGAAAGTGCAAAAAAAAAAAAAAATCAAAGACAGAGTCCTACTTGGTTAGGAAGCTGGTGATTCTAGGGATATGGATATGTTGTTCTATCCGCACTGTTTGGCATGTGCTTTCCTCTTTAAATCTTGCCGGAAGGTCTTAAAGCTGGATCCTCCCGCCCACCTGGGTGGTATAATCCTCAGCTCCGCCCTGTGATGCCAGATGTTCTTTCTGCTAGAAGATACAGGTTGCCTCCTTACTGCTCTTGCGCTCAGTAGGCCCTGGCTTCTAAATCTTTGGATTTGTTGAAAATTAAACTCATCAGAGTTACCGATCATCACTTTGCAATCTTGACCGTCATGGAAGAGAAATCTTCTCTTGGTGTCCCCCGCTGCCCGTGCAGGCAAAAGATGTTGCGCACAAACCCACATGCCACGTTCCATGTCAGCCATGACACCCAGGCCTGCAAGATGTGTCTCGCCTTCCAATCTAACGTCCTCAACGATGGTCTTGCATGTTTGAAATTGGGCAGGCTGGAGAAATGGAATCCACTGGTGAAATTTAAAGAAGTCTGATGGGTGTTCTCTGCAGTGTGGTGTCCACCGAGCAGCTCGAACAGATGCAGGTCTTCGAGGAAGAGGCGGCTCGAGCCGCAGATCGTTCCTCGAGGCCCTTCTTTGTCCCACTCAATTTGGGCTCAACTTTCTCTGGCTTCTTTCGGGAGATGTGCTAGTCTCTTCCCACTAAGGGCGAGAGATCTTCGGGCGCGCATGTCTCCCAGTCCCGTACAAAGGACAAGGAACCGAGAGATTCTTTGTCTCAGCGAAGACGTTTTTGGGGTCGTGAGAGATCTCGGTCCCAGGAATCTCCAGTCTCAACCTCAGTAGAGGTTGTGGCCTCGGCCTCTGGCTTTTCTGTCCCACCGTCAGGTCAGCCAACCGAGACTTCGGTCGAAGACGAGGTTGAGATTATTCTCAACCCTGTCGACCCGTTGTCTCCCGAGGAGGCTGACAACTCTCTTATCAGGATCCTGGTCCTGCCTCTTCCCAGTGAGGATACCTAGCCCGCTGGCGATCCCATCGGGGAACCAGTCCCAGACCCGGGAAAATCGCCGGTCCCCCCCGGTGTCTCCCAGGTGACCCAGTCAGTCCCCCCTGACGATCGAGGTCGAGTTTTCGGACCTCTTCAACCGAGAGGCAGAGGAAGGCGCATAAGCGCTGTAAAAAGAGGCGACGTCGACATTCCTCTTCTTCCTCCTCGGATGAGGAAAGGCTTCGGCAGAAACTCCATCAACGCTATGAAGATTTAATGTGACAACAGCTGATTTTGTCCAGTCAGAAGCCGACTACGGTTTCCACACCAGCCATTACTTGGCTCTCGCCTCCCAACCTGAAGCTGATTCCCTTGGACCTTGTCAAAACCGTTCCTCCGCCCGCAGAAACAGTTAAAACTGTCCTGGTTTGACCAAATTGACCTCTCCACCAGTAGTGGTGGAACTGCCACCTAAGCAGCCCTTGGGAGGGCTCCTACTAAAGTGTCTCGGACCATTCCAGGCCTCCCGTGTAGGCTCTCGGTCACCCTCACACCTGATCACCCCAGGCAGGTTGAGGGAGATTGAGGTGGCTGGCTAATTTACCCGAACTCTACAGAGTCTGATGACTCCGATCTGCATTCTCGCCCCCTTGATGACGAATCAGTTGGCAGTCTCTCGAAGGAGGAATGCCCTTCTTCCTTCCCGGGCATCCTTCGTCTGATCTCCAAATCTACGGGGATACCTCTTGAGCATGTTCAAAAACTGGCTGAATACCCCCCTCATGGATATCCATAAGAAAGGAGATTCAGTGACGGAAGCCTTCCTGGTAGCCGAGGCCATTGTCGGTCCAGCTTTGGAGCTTTGGCAGCACTCTACCTCCTGCCCTGCGCTGTCTGTCCGTATGGCTCACAAGTACACGGTGCCTATAGGGTCCCTTTTAGGGATCACAGAACATCCCTCTGCGGAGGGTCTGGCGACCGAATCTGTGTTCAGACGCTTGGGTAGTTCGGCAGATACAGATAGACTTCCGGACAAGGAATCCAAAAAGTTGGACCACTCTGCAAGAAAAGTCTGTGCCACCTCTTCACTGGGCCTCCATCAGGCAAGCTCGGCCGTTGTCATGGCGCATTTCTCTCACGCCCTTTTGGGCTCCCTGGATGAGGTCCTTCCTCATCTCCTCAGAGACCTCCAGACCACAGTCAAGCAGATCTGGAACCAGGGTCGGGCTGTTGCGAAGCAGCAACTCCAGATGGCTCTGGACCTCAGGGACTTGTGCACCGCTCAATGGCGGCCGCAGTTGCCATGCGCCGCACAGGGCTTGGCTGAAGCTTTCCACCTTCACGGCGGACACCCAGCACAAGTTTGTAGATGTCCCTTTCCTGGGCACTAACCTTTTCAGCCCAGGTGTATACGGTTACCTCCAGTGCATTGAGAAGTCCAGTGCCACCTTGGACTCTGTTACTTCTGCTCAGCGGGAATCCTATGGTTCCAAAAAGAAGAAGAAAAAGCCATTTCAGCACCCTGCTCCTGTAGTCAAGCAGTCCCACTTTCGGATGGGACAGCAACAGCAGGCACAACCTTGGCACCCTCGGCCCAAGCCAGGCCTCCGGCGCCCCGTAAACCTGGAGATCGGCGCTCAGGTGGTCCCCAATCTGGACCCTCTTCCTCCAAGCCTGCCCAGTGACGGGATAGGGGCTGCCACCCCAATACCTGTCATGCCAACTGTGGATCCTCCCATGGGGGTCAGCTCCACCACTTCTTTTCCACCTGGTCTGCTGTTACCATGGACAGATGGGTTCTAGAAGTAGTAGTCCAGGGTCTGCCTCTAGAGTTCTAGCAGTACCCTCCCAGCTGAGCCCATGCCCCATGGGAGGAGATGGTGTCTGTTCTTACTCGGTCAGCTCTCCGAGACGGCACTGCCCGACTCCTCAGCAGGGAGGTCATGGCCAAGTCATGGACCCTCGGTAAACCAGGATTAATTTCCAGGTACTTCCTGGTTCCAGGCCAGATAAGGGGGGTGGGGGGCTGGCACCCCATTCTGGATCTGCACAACCTGGACAGTTCCTCCAGGTCACGCACCTTTTGGATGGTAACTCTGTCTCAGATCATACCATTCCTCGAGCAGAACATGTGGTTCTGCTCTCTGGATCTCCAGGATGCGTTCTTTCACGTCCCAATCCGTCTGTCTCACCAGAGGTTCCTTCGCTTCTGAGCAGAAGGACCCCATTCGAGTTCTGAGCCATGCCATTCGGCCTGTCATCGGCCCCATGGGTCTTCACCAAATGCATAGCAGTGGTGGTAACCCACCTTCAGCATCGGGGGGGGGGGTCAGAGTCTACCCCTGCCTCGACGATTGGCTCTTGGCGGGTTCCACCCAGCAAGAGTTGGAGAGGTCTAGGGACCTGGCCCTCCAGACCTGCACCGAACTTGGGCTCCTGATCAACGGGGCCAAGTTGGAACTTGTACCTTTGCAGGTGATATGCTTCATCGGGCCAAAGCTCGACTCCTGCTGAGCCAGAGCCCAGCTCCCGACAGACAGAGCATAGGTTCTCGCCTCCTTTGCCCAATTATTTCTGGTTGGGCACCTGCACCCTGCCCGGGACTTTCTGCGCCTTCTGGGATACATGGTGGCCTGCACCACCGTAGTCCGATGGGCCCAGTGGCATATGCGCCCCCTACAATTGGAGCTGGCCAGCCAGTGGACCCAGCATCAAGGTCACTTCAACCAGCTGGTCACTGTAACCCAGAAGATATGGGATGCTGTCCAGTGGTGGACCGTCCTGGATCACTTGCAGGAAGGGATCCCATTTGTCTGTCCTGAGCCGATGGTCGTTCTTACGACCAATGCCTCTCTCACAGGCTGGGGAGCCCACATGGGGAACCACAGAGCCCACGGGTTCTGGACCTTCGAGGAATCCCAAAACCATATGAACCTGCTGGAGCACAGGGCGGTCAGACTGGCGCTGTTGGCATTCACTCCGCTCCTTCGGGGTCAAGTGGTACAAGTTCAGACGGACAATGCCACGACCATGTACTACCTCAGTAAACAGGGAGGCACACACTTCCGACTGCTGTGCAGGGAAGCGCTCCGCATCTGGACTCTCGTGAGCCAACTGGAGGCAGATCTCCTATCCATCCATGTGGCAGGAGTCTCAAATCAACTGGCAGACGCTCTCAGCTGTGTGGGCAAGACGTCCCATGAGTGGTCTCTCTATCCAGATGTAGTGCACAGCCTGTTCTCCCACTGGGGCAAACTGATTGTGGACCTGTTCGCCTCCAGGGAGAACACCAAGCTGAGACTGTTTCATGCCCGCCCCTCTCAGCAGGGCTCGCTGCAGGGGGATGTCTTCTTGAGGCTATGGACCCCAGGCCTCTTCTACGCATTCTCTCCATTTCCCTTGATCCACAGGGTGCTTCTCAAGGTGAGGAGGGACAAGACGCAGGTGATCCTGGTAGCCCCAGACTGGCCACGTCAGTTCTGGTATCGAGGTCTCCTCAGCCTCAGCTCCAGGTCACCACAGCATCTTCCAGTACGCCCGGACCTGCTATCTGTCAATCAGGGGAAGGTATTCCATCCAGACCTTCAATCCCTGCACCTGACAGCCTGGTTTCTGAGCGGCTAGAGTTCCAGGCTCTGGGTCTCTCTGAGGATGTGCTCACAGTTGTGGAAGCATCCAGAAAGGAGTCGACCAGGAGATGCTGTGCCTTCCAGTGGAAGCGTTTTTCGATTTGGTGCCAGGGCAAAGGCCTGGACCCTCTGTCCTGTCCAGTGGCTAGCATCCTGAACTACCTTTGGTCTCGGTCCAAAGGGGATCTTCAGTCTGTGACCCTTTAGATGCACCTGGCAGCCATCTCTACTTACTGGGCGTGGGCCGGTCAGCAGATGGTGGTGCAGGAGAAGGTGGTCTGGCGTTTCTTCAAAGGCTTCGATCACATATCCCCTCCGGTGCATGAACCTCCACCTCCATGGGATTTACTGCTGGTTTTGGCAAAACTCATGGGCAAGCCATTTGAACCGATGCATAAGTGTGAGATATCACATTTGTCATGAAAGATCTCCTTCTTGGTGGCTATCACGTCAGCCAGAAGGATGGGGGCACTCTAGGTGCTTTTGGTGGAGTCTCCTTATGTGGTCTTCCACAGGGACAAGGTTGTCCTGCGCCCCCACCAGAAATTCCTTCTGAAGGTGGTGTCAGAGTTCCATCTTAACCAGGTGTTGACTCTGCCTGTGTTCTACCCGAACTACATCTCGGACGTCGAGTACAGGCTCCATACTCTGGACCTGAGATGAGTGCTCTCTTATTACAAGGAGAGAATGGTGGAAATTCGGAGAGAGGTTCGCCAGCTGTTTGTCACCTACTCTGAAGCCACACCTGGCAGACCTGCAGCAAAACAGATGATCGGTTGATGGATCACATCGTGTATCGATCTCTGTTATAGGTTGGTGGGCAAGGAACCTCCCAGAGGGATAAGAGCTAATTCTACCCGCCATACCGCTGCATCGGTGGCTGCTTCCAGGGACATCCCCTATCCAGGAAATCTGTCGGGCTGCTACCTGGAAGACAGCAAACACCTTTATTATCCACTACCACATCAACCTAGAGTCATACCGGGTTTTGGGGCCTCAGTTTTCCAGTCTCTTTTTCCAAAGTAGGGGGTGTGCACCTTCCCTCCCTCCTCCCAGAGAACTGCTTGGAGTCTGCCAAACAGTGTGGATAGAACAACGTATCCACGGTCCTAGAAAAATAGGTTACTCACCTGTAACAATAGTTCTAGGAGTGGTATATGTTGTTCACACAAACCCACCTGACCTCCCCAGCTTCAACGCACAACCTGAGCTTCAGCGGGCAAAGATCTGGTGTCGTGGGGCAGAGCCAAGGGTTATACCACCTGGGTGGGTGGGAGGAGCCAGCTTTAAGACCTTTCGGCAAGATTTAAAGAGGAAAAAACATGTAAAATAGTGTGGATGAGCAACATGTACCACTGCTAGAACTACTGATCTTACTTCGAGAAACTGCTCTTGCAGCAGGTTACACCATTAGGACTGAAGCTGGCAGGCGCCAGGACCCCATGGAAATTTTCTAGCTAGCAGTATTCAGCGGGGACTGCCCCGGACGTTGGTCCTGCCCCCGACGTCAGGCATAGTACATAAGGGGGTGGTCCCCCAGAATCCCCAGTTCTTTTCCCGCTGTCAACTCGCTAGCATCGGCCTCACGGTCCTACTCTAGAGCACGACAACTAAGAACTTCTCACAATAGTTTTACCAAACTAATGTCGGCATCTCCAACTCCTTCTTCAAAGGGACACCCTTCCAAGTGTGCCTGTGGCAAACAGATCCCCTTCAAGGATCCTCATTCATCCTGCCTGCGGTGCTTAGGCCCGGACCACGACACCAAGGCGTGCTCCTTCTGTCAGGGGTTTAATAGTCGCACCAGGATCCGCCGCCAGAAGGCACTTCAGGGGTACCTTTTGGAAGAAAAACTTAGCAGAATGGATAAGGAGCCTTCCTCCAGAGGTGAATCTTCCTCAAAAGGCCACAAACACCGGGGCAAGCACAGGGAGAAGGCAAGGTCCAGATCCCATAACCAGGACTCGGACTCGCGTAGCTCAGGCTCCACACACTCTGACTGCTCTCCCTCCAGGGCTCGTTCTCAGCCCCCTGAGGTCAAGGTTAAGGCTACAGGTGGTTCTTCAGCTTCGCTTCACCCCATAAAGACTTCCAGATCTTTGGCTTCCTCCACTCCCTTCCAGACCTCCTTGAAGTCTTCTGACCGTCACCAGACTAAGTCTTCCTCTTCTGTCCGACGCCGGGACCCCGACTCCAGAGCGGTCTCCCAACCTCCCAGGGGTCTGGATCCCCCACCCAGGAAGACAAAAGACCTGACGTCCCTGAAGCGGACGATAGACCCGTCGTCGGCCAAGCATCCGAAGTCGGCCAGGCGTTCGCCGGAGCCAAGGACATCGACCAAACACCAGACATCATCCAGGCTTCGCCAGACCTGAAGACGTCGGCCAAGTGACTGACGTTGGCCTCATACTCACTGGAGCCGAAGACTGCCCCCCCGGTCACTGGTGGACATCGGTCGCCGGGACTCCACAGAGGAGGACACGACATTGCCTGAGGACCAGGCAGGTGACACAGAGGACGCCGGGCTTCCAATGGAACCTTCGCCCATCCCGGAGACACCTGTGGACCAGACGCCCGACCCCGGCGACAGATCACCGGCACCAGGCCCATCGTCGGGCATGAATATACAAGAGGTCAGGGATCTCTTCACTTTCTGGTGGGACACAATCTGGAAAGATGTGATCCCCGTAAATCCTCCTCCTCCTCCTACTCCACCACAGGGGCCAGCAGGATGACCACCAACCCCTAAGTAGCACACTCCACCTCCTAGGGGAAGATCTAAGGAACGGAGAAGGCCTCCCTCAAGATCTCCCAGCCCCAGGCGACCCAGACATCGTCAATACACTCTGACAGGGGAGGATTCTAGATTGGATACCTCTGAAATCTCCAGATCTCCTTCTCCACTCAGCATCCCATTGCCTGACCTACAAGACCTACCCAGGTCACCTCCGGATGATCCCTCCTTCTTTGAGATTATGAGGCACATCCAGGAGAACATGGGATGGGATTCTGAAGATCTCGACCCTGAGAGACATCGCCTCGCCCGTTATCTTCGGCAGAAAGATCCTAAGCCTGTGGTAGTACCACCCTTGGTGGGCACTTTCATGGACATCATCAAGGCTGCGTGGAAGCGTCCACACTCCACCCCCGCTGTGCCGAAGAAAGCTGTCCGCCTGTACAAGGCCCCAAAAGTGGACTAGTACTTGGCGCAACAACCTCTGGCTGGCTCCCTGGTCATTACAGCCTCTCATGACCGGTCCCAATGACCGCAGCATATGAGCACAAAGCCACTGGACCAGGAGTCCAAACAGTTGGATGCCCTGGGGAGGCGCATGCATGCGGCTGCTACATGCTCTGTCAGGTCCCTGAACTACCTATCTCACATGGTTCAGTCTCAGAATGCCCTGTGGGAACAGGGTCAGGACCTTGTTGACAAACTTCCGGATGGTGATCAGAAGGTGGAGCCCCTAAACCTCCTCCGCACAGTGTCTGATGTGGGAACCCAAGTGCTACGAGATGCATATGATTCTGCGGCCTCATCTGCCAGAGCTGCAGGTTCGAGCATCTGTCTCCGGAGACACTCCTGGCTCCGTGTCTCCGGCTTTACCCCAGACGTACAGAAAAATACTCTTGATGTCCCATACTATGGTGAAGTCCTGTTCGGTGAACACTCGGAGAAAGTTATCACCAAGCTCCAGGACTCCGGGAAGGCAGTTAGAACTGTACAAGCCACGTACAGATCAAGGCCTGGTTCCTTTCGTAGGAACCAGAACGGTTTTCGCAGCCGGCAATAACGGCAGAAGCCACATTCCGGCCAGCAGCAAAGGGGCACTTTTCCATCGTAAAGCCCAGGCTAAGTCTTCCCCAGGCAGAGGCCAGCGTTACACCAAACTGGCCCAGCCTGAAGGAACCAGCGCTGCCACAGCATGACTCCTTCCGGGCCCCCGCCCCCGATCAACGGGCACAAAAGGTCGGGAGTCGCATCGCTCGCCACTTTTCAGTGTGGCAGTCGATTACCGCAGACCGGTGGGTTCTTTAAATGGTCGAGATGTCACCTCATCGAATTTCTTGACCACCCACCGTCAAGACCTCCCCTACTTTTCCGTTATTCGGGTCAGCATGCCCTGCTCATACAGCAGGAGGTGCTCGCGCTTCTTGGAAAAGAAGCCATAGAGCACGTACCGCGGAACCAGAGAGGTGCAGGTTGTTATCCTCACTTCTTTCTGGTTCCCAAGAAGGCAGTGGACCTCCATCTAATACTGGATCTCAGCAACCTCAACACTTCAGCCCTCTACAAACGCTTCCGCATGGTGACCCTTCCAGGTCTGATACCCATGCTCAAGCAGGGCGCCTTCCTAGCGTCCTTGGGCATGCAGGATGCTCACCTGCACATACCCAACACTGAAGTGCACAGGAAGTTTTTGCGCTTCGAGTTTCAGGGTCAATATTATCAGTTCCGAGCCCTTCCCTTCGGACTGTCATCGGCACCTCGGGTATTCACGAAGTGCATGGCGGTAGTAGCGGCGACTCTGAGGAGACAAGGCCACTGCGTGTTCCCCTATCTGGACGACTGGCTTCTTATGGCGCCCTCTCGGGAAGCCCTGATGTCCGCTATTCATTGTACTCAGTCTCTGTTCGAGATGCTGGGCATCATTATCAGTCAAGAGAAGTCACGCCTGGTTCCATCTCATATTCTGCAGTTCATAGGCACAGTTCTGGACACCGTACAGGGGAAAGCTTTTCTACCCCAGGACAGAGCGGAACACATCAGATCTCTCATCAGGGACATCTTGGCAGAGAAGACTGTCCCAGCCAGACTGGTCCTTTGCCTGCTCGGACACATGGCTACGGCCATTACGACGGTCCCGCTAGCCCGTCTCCACATGCGGGTGACCCAGTGGATGTTCCGGGTCCAGTGGGATCAAGGCTATCTGCAGCTCCCAATTCGGATCACGAAGGCCTTAATCTGGGATTGGCAATGGTGGCTAGAATCAAGAACCTCTCAGTGGGTGTCCCCTTCACTGCGCCATCTCCTATTGTGATGTTCTCCACAGACGCCTCAGGGCTCGGTTGAGGAGCGCACCTCCACGGTGTCCGGTCTCAGGGCCTGTGGACAGACCAAGAGTCTCATCTCCACATAAATATCCTGGAGATAAGGGCAGTTCTTTACGCCCTGCAGGCCTTCCAGTCGGAGATTCCACCAGGTACACTTCTGTTACAAACAGACAATTCCATGGTGATGTATTACCTCAACAAACAAGGAGGCACCCATTCCTACCCACTTTGCAGGGAGGCCATGAGAGTGTGGGATTGGGTCTTGCAACACGGCCAACTTCATTGCCGCTTATGTTCCTGGAGAGGACAACGCCATTGCAGACAGCCTGAGCCTCAGGCAAGAGTCCACAAAATGGGAACTACTTCAGGAGGTAGCAGAGGATCTGTTTCGCAGATGGGGTACTCAGAACTAGACCTTTTCACGCCCCATCCAATGCAAACTGCCCAATTTTTGCTCGCTAGATCCAGGACCTGGTGTTTTCTGGTGAGACGAATTGTCCCTCTCCTGGGTGGGCAGATTCCTCTATGCCTTTCCCCCTTTCCCGTTGATCCAGAGAGTTCTTCTAAAACTTCGCAGGGAGCAAGCGACGTTTATACTGACCGCGCCCTTTTGGCCCAGACAGATCTGATTCCCTCTCTTGCATCAGCTATCCCGGGAACCTCCAGTGCCTCTACCAATCAGCTCCCATTTGCTTTCTCGGGAGGCGGGTTCTTTGGTCCATCGGGACCTACGTTCCCTGAACCTGCATGCCTGGCTCCTAGAGACATAGCCATGATGTGACATGGGGTCTCGCAAGAGGTGGCAGACATTCTTACTGCCGCCAGGAAACCAGTTACTACATGACCTACGCCATTAAATGGCGCAGGTTTTGCTTATGGGTTCAAGCACGCGGTTTATCGCCTTTGGACTGCCCAGAGAAGCTGGTATTGGACTACCTGCTGTCCCTTTTCCACTCTGGTTTGACTTACTGCTCGATTAAAGTACACCACTGTGCCATTTCAGCCAGTCACGTCCCTATAGGCCAATGCACTATAGCTCAGTTGGACACGACACGTACCTTCCTGAGGGGTGTCCTCCACCTTAGGCCCCTGATTAAGGCTCCAGTTCCACATGGGATCTACCCTTCCTCCTGGAGCAGCTCACGCTGCCACCTTTTGAACCAGACGCGGATTGCGAGCTACGTTTTCTCTCTTGGAAGACGTTTTTAGTTGCTGTTACCTCGGCCAGAAGAATTTCTGAACTACATGCACTTATGTGCAAAGAACCTTATTTGGTTTTCCACCAAGACAGGGTATCCCTAAGGACTAATCCTAAATTTCTGCCCAAGGTGGTCTCAGCACTCACCTTTAATCAGGATATCAATTTACCAGTGTATTTCCCGAAACACTCGAATCGAGGAGAAGCCCTCCTGCACACTCTAGACGTGCACAAGTGTCTCAGATACTCCTGACCAGAACCAAACACCACCGAAAATCAAACCAGCTTTTTGTCTCCTTTGCCCACAGAATGGTGGGTGCTCCCGTTTCAAAACAGTCACTGTCCAGGTGGCTCATCCAGTGTATCACGTTCTGTTACCAGAAGCGCAATAAACTCCTACCGGACACAGTAAAGGGTCATTCCACCAGAGGAATGGCTACCTCTTTTGCAGCTTTGAAGAACGTATCCACCTCAGCTGTTTGTGCTGCAGCTACCTGGAGCTCCATCCACACTTTCATCAGGCATTACAACCTGGATATCGCATCGAGGCGAAGAGCAGGTTTTGGTCTAGCAGTCCTTCAGGGACTTCCATCCTAGGCTCGATGTAATTTGAGAATTTTTACCTTTCCTCCTCCCTATGGTGTGTGATTTCCAGTATTGCTTGGGAATCAGTCCTAATGGTGTAACCTGCTGCAAGAGCTGTTTCGCGAAGTAAGATAGTACAGTTACGCAAGAACGTAACGTAACAGTAGATCTTCGAGAACAGCTCTTGCAGCAGGTACTTTCCCTCCCACCATCCCTGCTGGAGGTATGTTATAGTCGCAACATCCTTCTCTTAGGATAAGGCATTTACAGCCTCTTTGTTTGCCATTTGATGGCGGATCCTCAGTCTCTTCTTCTGATGTCATCCAGTGGCCGAGAGTCTCCAGTGGGAGAACGGGGGATTATGGGGGACCGCCTCCTTATGTACTACGGCTGACATCGGGGGCGGGACTGACGTCGGAGACGGTCCCCGCTGAATACTGCTAGCTAGAAAATTTCCATGGGGTCCTGGCGCCTGCCGGCTTCAGTCCTGATGGTGTAACCTGCTGCAAGAGCTGTTCTCGAAGATCTGCTGTTACGGTAAGTTCTTATGTAACTGTACTTTTTTGCTCCTTGTTTGCTGCTCATAAAAAGTTTTTTCTGTGTTTTTTTTATGAATGGAACCCACTTTGTTTTAACTTGAATCCTTTGGAAATAGGCATCCTTTGTAATTTTGAAGCTACTGAGCGGTTCTGTTCCTGAGCGGTCGACCTGGCCGCCCATGGTATTCCCGCATTTTGTCAGATACTTGCCAAATTGTATTGTAGTGAGAGAGAGAGATAAATGTATTTTAAGGAGCTGCTGCTAGTGCCGGATGAACGCCAGGAGGTAGTTGTTTTTAAACCACTTGAATGTCCTGATCTGGAATGTGGTCGGTGTGAGCTATGAGTGCCTGGAATACTGTCCCTGGGATAAGGATGAAAGTGAGCTTTTTTTGTCCTGCAACTGGAGGTGGAGAGCTGGAGCTTTTTTGCCATGTGCTGTCATCCAGAAAGAATGGAGAGGACTGGAGAAGAGTCATAGTAGAACTGAGTGCTAACTGCAGCACTCTGGGTACAATAAGGCATTTTTATGTTGCTTGCACGCATGTGCAAGAAACATAGTGCCGTCATCCGAATTTTCAGAGGTGTGGCAGCCCTCTGCCAATTCAGTCAGTGTGTTTGCAGGCGTGGCCGCAGTTCTCCAATCAACACAGCAGCTGTCTATGACAGCAGTTGAAAATGCAGCACCGTACAGTTGAAAGGGAGAGCTATGCTTCAGTGAGCAGCAATAAGATCACGTGATCATGCGCGCCCCCCCACACACGCACACATACTGCGTGCTCGTGGTTCTCCCCTGCACACACTGTATAGCCGATGGGGTGCCCAACCTCGGCCGCTGTGCTGCGCTTCCCCAACAGAGTTCCAGGTGCCACGCTAGGAGTCCATCCCAGTGTGGCAGCAGTCTGTATGGCTGATGGGGGTGCAAAGTCCCCCGTCGGCGCTACTGTCCCTCCCCATCCCCCCGAGACTATTGGGTGCAACGCTGGGAGTCCACCCCAGTGTGGCAACAGGTCCTATGGCTGACGGGAGTGCCCAATCCCCCGTCGGCTCCACTGCCCCCACCCCCAAACAGTCTTCCAGCTGCCATGCTGGGAGCCCACCCCAGTGTGGCACAAGTCCAGCGTCGTCCAAGTTAAAAACAAAACAAAAAAAAACACCTAAAAGAAAACTTCCCTCGATACTGTCCTGACCCCCCACCCGCCCACCCTCTGTGCATCTACTTCCACACCCCACCTCACCCCATACTTACTTCCGGAGTCTGGCGCGATGATCTTCGGTGGACCGGGAACACGTCTGCACTCTTCAAAGCCAACTGCGAACTGAGGAAATGCCGGTAAGCTGTGTACTGGAATAAATAAGGGTTTTTCAGCTTTACTGCATATCTTGGGCATTTCGGGGAATTTTGTCACCAAATTTTCAACATGGGTTTTTTGGGACCCCACCTCATGAATTCTGTCACTGTCATGGCGTTAATTGGCCCTGAAAGGTGATTTTGTGGTCACTGCGTGGAACCACCTTTCGGGACCGATTTACGAAACAACAGTGTCACAGTTCATGAGGTAGGCCCCCAAAACCCTATGTTGAAAATTTGGTGAAAAAATTCCCAAAACTGTTTTCGAGCATGCGTTACGCAGTTCCTACGCACGCTGGTAATTTCGCAAATTTTTAATATTTGCACTCTAGATTTTCAACACTGCCATTTTACCACACCTCCTTATGAGCAGTATAGCTGTCATTTTTCACGTCGCCCAAAATGTGCTTCCGTGCGTGTAGCGCACAATGGCTCAGTCGGTGTGCTCAATCATTGTTTGGGACAGATTAAGAAAATCACAGTGACACTGTTCATGAGCAGAGGTCTTAAAATGGCTAGGTTGAAAATTTGGTGAAAAAATTCCCTTCAGCCGTTCTGCAGTGTTACTAATGAAGACATTGAACAGGACTGGTCCCAGGATCGATCCCTGCAGCACCCCACTGGTCACCCCCTCTCCCTAGACTGCACCCCATTTACCACCACTCTCTGCCTCCTGTCTGTTAGCCAGTTTCTAACTCAGTTTACCACCCTTTCCCCCATGCTCAGCTTACCCAGCTAGTTTATCAGCCTCCTGTGTGGGATGGTGTCAAAGGCTTTGCTGAAATCAAGGTAAGCGTTGTCCACTGCCCCACCCTGATTCACTTCCTTTGTCACCCAATCAAAGAAATCAACCAGATTTGTCTGACATGATGTCCCCACTGTGAATCCATGTTGTCTATGGTCCTGGGCTCCGATGGCTTCTAGATGCCCCACTATCCTTTCTTTAAGCAATGTCTCCATGATCTTCCCCACTACTGAGGTGAGGCTGAATGGCCTATTGTTCCCCACCTCCTTCCTGCTGCCGGACTTGTGTAGAGGGACCACATGTGCCCTCCTCCTCCAGTTCACTCGTGTTGAATGATTCAGTGAACATGGCCGCCAGAGGTATTGCTATCTCCCTTCACAGTTCTCTTAATATCCTTGGGTGTATGCCATCTGGTTCCACCGCTTTGTCCACCTTCAGTTTAGTGAGCTCCTGCAGGACTCATCTGCCCTTGAATAGACTAATCTTATTTCGAGAAACAGCTCTTGCAGCATGTTACACTGTTAGGACTGGAGCTGGCAGGTGCCAGGGGCCCACGGAAAAATTCTAACTAGCAGTATCCAGTGGGGGACCGCCCCTGACGTCGGCCCCTCTCCGACTTCAGGCATCACATAAAAGGGGGCGGTCCCCCAGCATTCCCAGTTCTTTTCCCGCAGTCGACTTGCCAGCATCAGCCTCACGGAAGCCTGCTCTACTGTTACGACATGTGAAATCTTTATTTTAAGTAAAACTTTAATCCATGTCTGCTTCTTCTACTCCTTCTCCCGACGGAGGTCCCTCTAAGTGCGCCTACAGCAAGCAGATCACCTTTGCAGACCATCATTCTGCCTGTGTCAGGTGTCTGGGCCCGGCGCACGACACCCGTGCCTGCTCAATTTGCCAACAGTTTAATAGCAGGACCCGGATCTGCCGCCAAAAGGCCTTTCGGGGATTCCTCCTCGAGGAGAAATTGTAAAAGATGGAGGAAAGACCTTCCTCCAAAGGGGAATCTTCTCATAAATCTGAGAAGCACCGGGACAAGCATCGGGACTCGGACTGGGCAAAATCCCCAAGCAGGGCCTCAGAGTCCAGGACCAGCTCCAGCTCTGCCCGGTCCGATAGATCTCCTTCCTGGGCTCGCTCCCAGCCTTCCCCGGTAAAGGTAAGGTCTTCAGGGGGCTCCTCTGCCTCCCTGCACCTGCTCAAGACCTCTAGGGCGTTGGATGCCTCCAAGCCTGTTCCATCGGACAGGCACAAAAAGTCTTCCTCCAAATCGCAAGGTGCGTCTGACCAATGCCGGGTCACCGACTTCAGGTCCCTCTCCCAACCTCCTAAAGCACCTGAAAGGAGGACTTCCAAGCTGGTTCCCCTTAAGCGGACAACGGAGTCCAAGAAGGCGTCCAACCCAGCACCCGAAAAACGACTGACTACTGCACCGACGCCGGTAGACACACCACGCCGCCAGATGACCAGATGGGCGACACAGAGGACGCCAGCTTGCCCAGGGAACCGGATCCAGTGCTTCCCCGGGACCCGACCCTGACGACAGGCCCACACCAACGCCGGGTCCGTCGTCAGGTATGAACATCCAGAAGGTGAAGGATTTGTTCACCTTCTGGTGGGAAACCATCAAGAAGGATGTGGTTCCTCCTAAGTCTCAGCCTTCTCCACCACCTCCACCTCCACCTCCTCCTAGGGGCGCCAAAGGTGACAGACCCCCGACCCCCAAGGAGCCAACTCCACCTCCTTGGGGCCGATCGAGAGACAGGAAACGCCCATCGTACTCTCCTCAGGGTCCCCGAGCCTGAAGCGACCCAGGGCCAGACATCGATCATCGGGAGATGACTCCAGACCGGACACATCCGACATCTCCAGGTCTCCATCTCCTTTCAGTCCCCCATCACCAGACCCACGGGACCTTCCAAGGTCGCCTCCAGATGATCCCTCCTTTTCGGAACTCATGAGGCACATCCAGGACAATATCGGATGGGAGACAGAAGAACTAGACCCTGAGAGACAACGCCTTGCCCGTTACCTCAGGCAGAAAGACCCGAAGCCTGTGGTGGTCCCACCTTTGGTGGACACCCTTACGGATGTCACCTAGGCAGCTTGGACGTGTCCGCATTCCACACCAGCTGTTCCAAAGAAAGCTGACCACCTTTACAGGGCTCCTACGGAGGACCAGTATTTGGTGCAATAACCCCTGGCCGACTCCCTGGTCATTACTGTATCTCATGACAGGTCCCAGCGGCCTCAACATTTGAGCACCCAGCCTCCGGACCAGGAATCTAAGCAGTTAGATTCTGTGGGAAGACGCATGTATGCAGCTGCTACATACTCTATTAGGTCTTTGAACTATCTGACGCACATGGTGCAATTTCAGAATGTCCTCTGGGATCAGGGCCAAGACCTTCTTAAAGATCTACTGGATGGCGAAAAGAAGGAGGAGTTACTAAACCTCCTACAAACTGGGTCTGACATGGGGACCCAGGTTCTCCGAGCCGTTTATGACTCAGCGGACTCTGCAGCCAGGGGAGCAGCTACAGGCGTTTGTCTCCGGAGACACTCGTGGCTGATTTACCCCGGAGGTCCAGAAGAATCTCCTGGACGTCCCTTATAATGGAGCGGTCCTCTTTGGTGAGGAGTCCGAGAAGGTCATCACCAAATTGCAGGACGCTGGGAAGGCAGTCAGGACTGTACAAGCCATGTACAGACCAAAATCTGGTTCCTTTCTTAGGAACCAGAATCGTTTTCTCGGCCGCCAACAAAGGCAACAGCCACGTTCTGGCCAGCAACCCAGGGGCAACTTTGGCCTTAAGAATCAAGCCAGGTTCCCTTCGGGCCAGGGTTCAAAGCATTCAAAAGCAGCCCAGCCCGTGGGGGCCAACACCACCACAGCATCACTCCTTCCTGGCCCCCGCTCCTCCTCTGGATCAAAGGGTCGAGAAGATCGGGGGTCACATCTCTCATCACCTTTCAGGATGGCAGAGGATCACCTCCGACCGGTGGGTGTTGCAGTTGGTCGAACGAGGTCACTCTATAGACTTCCTCGATCACCCGCCATCCAGACCTCCCCTGCTCTCCCGTTACTCGGGTCAGCATGCCCTGCTTATTCAGCAGGAGATCTTGGCCCTCATACACAAGGAGGCCATAGAACATGTTCCACTGAACCAGAGAGGAACCGGTTATTATTCCCACTACTTCCTGGTTCCAAAGAAGTCGGGAGTTTTGCGCCCGATTTTGGATCTCAGCGATCTCAACAACTTTGTGCTGTACGAGCATTTCCGCATGGTGACCCTGCTGGGTCTCATTCCCATGCTCAAAGAGGGTGCATGTCTGGTGTCGCTGGATATGCAGGACGCTTACCTACATCTCCCAATCTCTCGAGCGCATTGCAGATTTTTGTACTTCGAGTTTGTGGGACACCACTACCAGTTCCGAGCCCTCCCCTTCGGACTGTCTTCGGCACCTCAGGTGTTCACGAAGTGTATGGCAGTCATGGCAGCAGCTCTCAGGAAAGGGGGCCACTACGTGTTCCCATACCTAGATGACTGGCTCCTCATGGCACCCTCACGGGAGGCCCTGATGTCTGCAATACAGGATACCTGTTCCCTCTTCCTATCGCTGGGCATCACCATCAATCAGGAGAAGTCGTGCCTTGTTCCATCTCAGAACTTGCACTTATAGGAGCAGTTCTGGACACAATTCAGGAAAGGGCATTCCTTCCCCAGGACGGGGCGGAACGCATCGGATCCCTCATAAGGGACATAAAGGAAAAGAAGACGGTACAGGCCCGCACCGTCCTTTGCCTGCGCGGACACATGGCGGCTGCCATGGTGATGGTTTCCCTAGCTCGACTCCATATGCGGGTTACCCAATGGATGCTGAGAGCACAATGGGACCAAAAGCAGGATCATCTGCAGCATCCAGTTCCGGATCACGAAAGCAGTCATCCGAGCCTGGCATTGGTGGCTCGTCCCACACCACCTCTCTACAGGAATCCCCTTCACTGCGCCACCTCCTTCAGCGACTCTTTCCACGGACGTCTTGGGGTCTGGATGGGGAGCTCACCTCAATGGGGTCAGGACTGAAGGCTCCTGGACGTCTCTGGAGTCCCATCTTCACATAAATATTCTGGAGATGAGAGCCATTCTATATGCCCTACAGGCTTTCCAGATGGAGATTCAGCCGGGTACTCTTCTGGTTCAGACAGGCAATACCGCGGTGATGTACTATCTCAACAAACAAGGAGGCATTCATTCCTATCCCTTTGTAGGGAGGCTCAAAGGGTTTGGAATTGGGTATTGCAACACGGCACACACATTATTGCAGTACATGTTCCCGGTGTGGACAACACTATTGCAGACCAGCCTAAGCCGATCACAGGCCAGGGTCCACGAATGGGAACTGCTTCAAGAAGTCGCAGAGTACCTGTTCCACAGATGGGGGACACCGGAATTAGACCTCTTCGCATCCCCATTCAACGCAAAACTGCCCAATTTCTGCTCACTAGATCCGGGGCCTGGTGTTTTCTGGCGAGACACGTTGTCCCTCTCTTGGACGGGCAGGTTCCTCTACGCTTTCCCGCCCTTTTCGTTTGATCCAGAGGGTTCTAGTGAAGCTCCGTCAAGAGCAAGCATGCCTTATTCTAGCAGCAACCTTTTGGCCCAGGCAGATTTGGTTCCCTCTCTTACATCAGCTGGCCCAGGAACCTCTGGTGCCTCTGCCATTTGGCTCTCACCTTCTATCCCAGGAGACAGGCTCCTTGGTCCATCTGGATCTTCGGTCTCTGAACCTGCATGCCTGGCTCCTAAGGACATAGCAGTCCTGAGATACGGGGTCTCTCAGAAAGTTGCGGACGTTCTGGTGGCAGCCAGAAAACCCTTTACTCATGCTACTTACGCCATGAAGTGGCATAGATTTTGTATTTGGGCTCAGGCTCGAGCGTTGACCCCATTGGAGTGTTCTGTAAGGTCCGTTTTAGACTACCTCCTATCCCTCTGTGAGGCAGGACTGGCCTCTTCCTCCATTAAGGTCCATCTGTGTGCTATTTCAGTGTACCATTCTCCGATAGGTCACAGGTCTCTAGCTCAACTAGAGGCTTCTCACTCCCTTTTGCATGGCATCCTGCACTTGAGACCTCCCATCAAAGACCCGGTTCCACCTTGGGATCTTCCTTTTGTTCTAGAGCAGCTTATGCTGCCTTCTTTTGAACCAGCCACGGATTGTGACCTGCGTCTCCTCGCTTGGAAGATTCTCCTTTTAGTTGCTGTTACTTCCGTCAGAAGAGTTTCTGAGCTTCATGCACTCATGTGCAAGGATCCTTATTTGGTTTTTCACAAGGACAGGGTGTCCTTAAGAACAAATCCTAAGTTCCTTCCCAAGGTGGTCTTTGCTGTCACACTCAACCAGGATATAGACCTACCGGTGTATTACCCGAATCACGATAACAGGGGAGAAGCCCTGTTGCACACTTTGGATGTGCATAGATGCCTCAGATATTATCTATCCAGAACCAAAGCCCATCACAAATCGGACCAGCTCTTTGTTTCCTGCTCTCAGAGGATGATCGGTGCTCCTGTTTCTAAATAGTCGCTTTCTAGATGACTGGTAAAGTGCATCATGTTATGTTATCAGAAGCGCAATAAACCCTTACCGGGGCCGGTGAAGGGTCATTCTACTAGGGGGGTGGCTATCTCCTTCGCTGCGCTTAAAAATGTCTCCACTTCAGCCATCTGTGCAGCAGCGACCTGGAGCACTGTACACACATTCCTCCTATCCTCCTCCCGATAACAACTTGGTCCCTTACTGCTTGGAAATCAGTCCTAATGGTGTAACCTGCTGCAAGAGCTGTTTCTCAAAGTAAGATAGTACAGTTATGTAAGAACTTACCATAACAGTAAATCTTCGAGAACAGCTCTTGCAGCAGGCAGTTTCCCTCCCACCTTCCCCTCTGGAGGTTGAGTCTTCTGACCTAATTCTTAGGCTACAGCATCTTTTGATGCCTTCTACGAACCTTCCTTTGGAAGCAGATCCTCACTCTCCCCTTCAGATGTCACATTTGAGCTGAGAGTCTCCGGCGGGAGAACTGGGAATGCTGGGGGACCGCCCACTTTTATGTGATGCCCGACGTCGGGGAGGAGCCGACGTCAGGGGCGGTCCCCTGCTGGATACTGCAAGAGCTGTTCTCGAAGATCTACTGTTACGGTAAGTTCTTACGTAACTGTACTTTGTCCACCTTTTCAACCCCTCGGCAACTGCTGTACTGCTGTGGCCCTTGCCCCTCCCACTCTTCTCTGAATACTGAACGGAAAGAGACAGTGCATGTCTTGGGAGGAAGGCATGGAACTATCACTTCCAAATACCTAAACAGCACATACAAGCAAGCAACATTCGGCATTGACAAATGCTTGTTCTTTTAATACAGGTAAGCTATGGGGCAAGGGGGCCGGGTCCTTCATACATTGTGCCAAAGTTACTGCGCTTAGAGACGCACTCTCATTATATTTCTACAGTGGAGCATTTAAGGTGTTTGAAGCTTTGAAGACCTTACATGTATCAAGTAGGGCTGAAATCAAGAAACCGGAAAGAAAGGAGGAAATCAGTTTAATGAGTTTGTAACTAGTGTTATTGAAATCTCAGAGGAATGGAGGCTCCTCTAAAAGAACTCCGCATGGTAAATGTTTCGGAAATGTTAAAGACCTCTAGAGGCCTTAAAGGATAAAAGAGGTTAATTCAACAATATCTCAGGGGGCATAAGTCCCCTAAAAGGTATGCTTTCTCTTTCTCATTTTGGACCCTGGATTGTGGCCATGGATTTCATAATATATTCTGATGACTGAAGTAGAAAATGCTAAGTGGTCACCTACCAAGTCCAAAAGGACTCCTGAATATGGAGCCATTGCAGGGTCATTAAAACGTCCCAGAACAAACCATCTGAGAAGGTATGATTGTAGGCCAGCTGTGTGGGCGTTTTGGTTTTTATATTGTGAGCTCTTCACATCCAGGAAATGATCTTCCCGACAGACATGTTTGTGCTGTTGATTCTTTTATTGTATTGGCTCTGGCCATAGTTTGGACTCCAGTGTTCTATAGAGAGACTGTGGTGGAACACGAAATATTCAGTTAAAGGACGGTTAGTGATAGACGCCTATAAGCTAAAAGCCAATGTTTATTACTTAGTCTGAACTAATAATTAATTCTGCATCACCTGTCAAATGCCAGTTGGCTACTGCGGTTACTCTGCTTCATGCTACCTGTTGAAATGATTGGCGGGGTAAAAACCTCACTCCAAGGAATACGAACTCCTGTAATGGAGCCTGCTCCCTAGTTAAAATATTTTTTACCCTGATCTTTGGAGCTTGTGCTTATATATTTATATATAGATTTATAGCCCATGATGGAATCATGTTGAAAATCTGAAAAGTATATCCCTGCAGGAACATTTAATTGAATTTTAATAGTTGTGTTTTATTTTTTCACTTCATTTTGACTTTCATCTACGTGCTTTCCATGTCTTATTCTAGTGTTAAGGTGCTGTCAATTAATTTTATGACCGTACCGGTTACCTGTGAACTCATTATTACTTAACTGCCTATGAAATTATCCCCTGTGGATTTCTTGTTACTTCGTTACTTAACCTAAAACGGGGGGAACTGGTTGATAACGGAAACTTACAAGGAGTACCGTTGGTGGAATGAATTATTGTACGCACTTGCATTACTGAGTATAATATAGTTAAATAGGGAGAACTAAATAGAATTAAGGACTGGAATTTTGGCGGATCTGATTATGTAAGGAAATTAGCAATTTAGAGATTAACAAGAAAGTGCTTTATTCATTGAAGTTATGGAAGATGGTGTTTATTTAAGTGTGATGTAATTATTTTTGTATTTTTTGCAGTTTTAATTATGTAGTGTTGTAAAGGTTTGTAACCGATCAACAATAAAGTAAACTGGTTAAAAAAAAAAAAAAGATGCATATGATGATGTGACCAAGGCAACTTGGAATTGTCCACTCCTGTCTTGGCTAGAAAGGCATATCGCTTTTGCCACCTACCAGTGGGCAAGAGCTTCTGTGGTGAGCAACCCACAGCAGATTCGGTGATCATGAGTGCTGCTCAAGATCGTACGGAGAAGCCTCAGAATTTGAGCACCCACCCACTGAACAAGGAATCCTGCCAGCTAGACCAGCTGGACAAGCGAATCTACTCTTCTGCGACCCTGGCCATCCGGGCCCTGAACTATCTGGCTCACGTGGTGCAGTACCAGAATGCCATTTGGCACCAGGCGAGAGATTTGGTGACATCCTTCCCCCTACGACTCTGCCATATCCCAGTTAGTTCACCTTCCTAAGTCTGGACATAGGCACCCATGTAGTTGGAGCAGCCTACTACAGGGTGGATGCTGCTGCTCGCGGGGCAGCGGCAGGAGTTTGCATTCTACACCATTCTGGGTGTCCGGGTTTGTGCCTGATGTTCAGATCAAAATTCTTGATGCCCCTTTCTGGGGCTCAGTCTTGTTTGGGGCAGATGCTCAGGATATCAACTCCTGCCTCCAAGAATTGGGTAAGGCCCTAAGGTTGATACACTCCATGTACCATTCCCAACCATGTTCCTCCCAGCATCAACCCTTTCATCGGCCATCACCAGCCTGCCAAGGGCCAACAGTTGAAAGTCCTTTAAATGCAAGGTGACCACCCATCTTTCTGGAGCAGCCACCCCTAGGGCCCCCAGAGTGCCCTCAGCCACTCTGTCCACCCTCTGATTCACTGCCTGACTCCTTGCCCAACCACCTTCCTCCAGCAGAGGTCTTGGGGGAGGCGGTCAGGGGTTGGTTCTCCCTCTACCTAGAAGGGTGGCGCACTGTAACCTACGATCAATGGGTGCTTCAAATCATCGAGTGGGGTCATACCTTAGAGTTTCTAGCACCCCCCAGAAAGCTCTCCCTCGCACTCCCATTACTTGCAGGCCCACATCTCCCTCATCCAGGCTGAGATTCAGGCACTCCTGCGCAAGAGGGCCATAGAACCCATTCCCCAGGCCAAAGGGAAAAGGGATTCTACTCCCACTTCTTCCTAGTACCCAAGAAAACGGGACCTGCATTCAATCCTGGACCTCAACCACCTGAACCTCTTCACGGAGTACAAACGCTTCAGGATGGTGATTCTTCAAGGGCTGTTGCCCCTCATTCACCAGGGGGACTGACTCTGTTCCCTAGATATGTGGGATGCTAATCTCCATATCCTAGCTTTCCCAGCCCACCGCTGCTTCCTCCATTTCTGTTTCCAGGGGGACCACTTCCAGTTTCAGGCCCTCCCCTTTGGCCTTTCCTCAGCACCTTGAGTCTGTACCAAGTGCCTAGCAGTGGTGGCAGAGGCTCTGCAGAGACAGGGATTTTATTTGTTCTCCTACCTGGAAGATTGGCTACTGACAGCCCCCGATAGGGATAGTTTGCTGCAGACCCTGGAAGGCACCTTTTGACCCTTCCAGCTCTTGGGGATAACTGTCAGCCTGCCAAGGTCTTGCCTAACCCTGAGCCAGTGCCTCCTGTATATAGGAGCGGTCTTGGACTCATCCCGGGACAAGCCTTCCTGCCGGAGGACAGGGCAGAATGCTTGAGAGAGCAGGCACAGCTGGTGTCTTCCAGTAGCCAGATTCCGGCCAGAACCTTCCTGCGTCTACTGCAGCATATTACAGCGGCCATAACCACTGTTCCTACAGCCTGCCTTCATATGAGGGTTCTCCAGTGGATTCCTTGAGCCCAGTGGGACCAATGAACTGACAGTTTGGAGCAGCTAGTGCTGGTGTCCAACCCAGTGAGACGGACCTTAGTGTGATGGCAGAACCCGCCAACCTGCTGATCAAGGTTTCTTTCCGTTTGGTGTCCCCTCAGCAAATCCTGACCACGGATGCTTCAGGACTCAGCTGGGGAGTCCATCTAGGAGACAGTCAGACTCTGGGTGTTTGGTGAGACTCGGAAGAACATCTCCACATCAGTGTGCTGGAGATGCGGGCAGTTCTTTATGCTCTACAGGCCTTCCAGGCCCGCTGCTGGTGCAGATAGACATGTCTGTAGTCTTTTACAGCAACAAACAAGGGGACACTCACTTTTAACCTCTTTGTTGGGAAGCCATGAGGGTCTGGTATTGGGCCAGAGAACATGACCTGAAACTTTCAACCGTCCATTTTTCAGGAGTCCAAAATGCCCTGGCCGACAGTCTAAGCCAGTCCAGGTTGAGAACACGAATGGGAACTCTTGTTCTCGGTGGTAGAAGATCTCTTCGACAGGTGGGGATGCCCAGACTTGAGCCTTTTTGCATCCCTACACAATGCAAAACTGCCACTTTTCTGCTCACTCGATCAAGGGCCTGCAGTTTTCTGGTGCGACACATTGTCCTTCTACTGGAAAGGGAAGTTCCTGTATGCCTTCTCTCCCTTCCCATTCCTGCAGAGGGTCCTCATGAAACCCCAGTAGAAGTAGGCGGAGATGATTCTCATAGCTCCCTACTGGCCATGCCAGATTTGGTTCTCTCTACTTCAGCAGCTGGTGGTGGAACATCCAGTTCCCTTGCCCTTGTGCACCGGCTTGCTGTCCCAGGACTATGGCTGCTTGAACCATCCCAACCTCAAGTCCCTGCATCTCCATGCATGGCTGCTTCGGACATAGCTATAGCCCATTTCGCGGTATCTTCCAGGATTGCCGATATCCTGGTGTGGCTACCAGGAAACCTTCCATGCTAGCCACCTCTGCCATGGTGAGCACTTCTTCCTTTGAGCTTGGCTCTCACATCTTCACCTGCCCGGTGAATTTGATTCTGGAGTACCTCCTTTCCCTTTCAGACTCTGGCCTGGGGTACCCTTCCTTAAAGGTGCATCTGTCAGCCATCTCTGCATACCATGCACCTGTTGAGGGCAAGGCTGTTGTTCAGCTGGACCTTTTCCACACCTTTTTACAGGGCATTCTGCATTTGAAACCTCCCATTCGGGACCCTGTTCCACCTTGGGATCTTCTTTTCATTTTGGAAAAGCTGACTCTGCCTCCCTTTCAGCCGGCTGTGAGTTGCTAGCTTTGTTTTCTGTCCTAGAAAGCGTGTTTTTAGTTGCTATCACTTCTGCTCGAAGGATTTCCGAGCTTCAGGCTCTAATGTGTAAATAACCTTATTTGGTTTTTCACAAAGACAGTGTGTCTTTGGATACAAATCCTAAGATCTTCAAGGGGATGGTCTCTTGCAGCAAGTAATACTTTTGGGTAGTCGCCAGAGGTCGCTGTGGTGCACGGCAGCTCTTATAGCAGTCTTTTACCAGGGGCCGCCTACCGATGACATCCTCATCCTGCTACCTATATGAGTGGGCAGTCCCTAGTATCCTCAGTTCATTTTCCCGCTGTCTTCAGCACGCATGCGTCAGCTAGAGCAAAGTATAGGCAGTCATCGATGAGAAACCGAGCAAACAGGAACGGTTTCTTCCCGTTCCCTCTCCTTCATCGATGGATGTCAGAAGGACCTTCGAACAAATCACCTTTATTTCGCTCCTGTTGTTGTGGTAGAACATTCTACCGTTTTGACAATCATTCAGTCTGTGCTCGCTGTTTGGGACCTGCACACGACTAATTTTCCTGTGAACTTTGTCAGGAATTCAACCAAGCAACTCGTTGACAATGATTGCTTGATATCCAGGCTTACCTTATGGAACAAAAAGCCACTCTCCTAGAGAAGCAAGGGACCCATCCCAAGGACCCCCCTGTCACAGAGTGCCTCTGTGATAAAAAGGGGGCTTTAGAATTTGTGTTAGATATTTTCTTTTGGGTATTTGATTGTTGGGAAGTTTCCCTTTAAGAGAAAAATCATATTTGAAGGGTAATCAGGCAGAACCCCCAGGTAAGTTTGGAGTTGGTAGAATTGATTTCTTTTTTTTTTAACAAGATCCTTGTGGGGTCCTTGGGGTTGTCAGGAAAAGAATTTATGTTGTTTGGACCTTGTGAGTAGATGCTCATGTTCATGGTTTGAGCGATGGGTAAAGCAACCGTCCGTGCAATCGTCGTGCGTTAAATGCAGTTTAAACTCTATATTCAGTTTTCGGTTTGCAAGCAGTAGCTTGTCATTTGGATTATAAAAGTAAATATCCCCTAAAATCGCAGGTTTGGATGGATTGAATGTTGTTCTTGGTGAGGGGCTATGTGAGGGCCAAGCGCGGGCGCTGTGTGCACCTTAGTGAGAGATTTCTGTTCTGGCTTTGTTGTTCCTGGTTGCTGAGGAAGGTTCTTCTCCCCTCCCCAATGTTGTTGAGTAGTACTGTAGAGTCTGGAGCCTCAGGTAAAATGTATGTGTTTTGTTTCCTTTCTGTGTTCCTTGAATTATTTAGTTATTTTTGTGTTAACCCCAAGGGATTGGAGAGTAGATTTTGTTTATTCAGGACAGGACCGGGGTTCGCTTTAGCTTAAATAAAAGGTTTTATTTTATTAGAAACCCCTCGGTCTGTGTTTCTGTTTGTGGGCTCCAGATACGAATTCTAAACTTTTGCCTGCTAATAATCCAGCCGCTTAGTACAAAGGCTGGTGTGTTGCAAAGTGGCATTTCAGGTAGGCAATTTTCTTTAGTTTACAGTGTAGTGCTGTTAACCCATTTTCCATTTGGATAAGCACACTGTTATGAGGGTATTTAGCTTGTTAATTTACTTTAGATGCAAAGATTTAGATGGAATTTACACCTCCTTAGTTGAGGTGAGGCGTTTTCCTGTTGTTTTGGGGAGTGAGGATAGTTTTGTAGTTGGTGTTTTGGGAGTTCTTGTGTCCAAACTCTTGGCATTTGGTGCTGTTTGGGAGTTGGCAGCTTCCTGAATTCTTTATACTATTGTTAAAGGTGGTTCTTTCATGCTAGAAAATGAATACAAAACATCTAAAACTATTATAATTCATTCTGGTGATAGCATGAAAGTAGTTAGAGTAACAAAGATGTGTTCAGGTTATGTAAACTAAATAATGATGCAGTGTTTAATGAAATTAATTTGAAAATGTTTTGCTGAGATGGAGTTAAATAATCACATGACTCCTTTGGGGTATAAATTTAGATTGTGTGGATGAGAGATTAGATTCTGCTTTGCTGTGGGACTGAGGTATGCTCTGGAAACTGGCTGAAAAGTGCTCTATGGAGTTATGATGAACTGTGGTATTTACTGCTGTGAAGTGAAGATTTAGAATTGTCAGAAGATTTTGTCTACTCTGGTATCTACTGTCTAAATGGAAGTGTGAGCTGGAAAATATTTAAAAGAACAAAAACACTGCCAATCTGAAATTCTCCTGTTGAAATAACATCTGAAAAAGAATAAATTGAATTCAAAATATCTACAAGGACTGGTGAGACATTTCTTTTCTATCTGATTGCCCACATATTCCTGCGCCCTACCACACCCCCCATCTGGTGCTTTACACAAGAAGCACAGACATGAGAGGGATGCTCCCACTGCATCCTCTTCCAAGTGCTCATCGACGACGACCACTTCAGGTCTCCCCTCGTCGATGACGCATGCTAAACCTGCCTCCTTGTCGACAGGAGTTTATTCTCTGTCATCGACGGCGGTTTCTAGCACTCTATTGGCAGTTTCAGCGGAACCTTACATTAATACCATCGCTGCCTCGTCGACGGTGCCTTGTCTCTCATCGACATCGATGGCTGTTAAACATGTCAAATCTTCCTCTGTCTCGGCCCCGTCGTCAACGGGCCCTGGGACTGGGAATACCGTGGATTTTACTTTTTCAGCTGCGCCCCCTCCTTCAAGGGCTTTTTTTCATTGGGACCGGGACCCCGGATTGTTTCATCCAGGCTCCAGACTTACTTTTGCTCCACGTCCTCTCTCCTGTATTATTCCCTTGGTTTCACAAACCCTTCCCCCCAAAACCACTATTTCTATGGACATGGATACGGTAGTACAGCAGATTCTAAAGGTAATAAGGCATCCACAGTCCCCGGCTCCTGATACTGGGGATCACCCATTCCGGTCACCCACACTTCCACCAAAATGTTTTCTTGGTGAGCGTCCCACGTCCCCACCTGGTTTCCCTTCAGATCATGAGGAAGAATGCTATTCTGAGAATTAGAATTTCCGGATGACATACCAGAAGATCTGGAGAATACTGACATTCAAGAATGGGACTCTCGTCTTCCGTCCCCTTTCTCTACCATATCATCTCCACACGAGGAACCCACCTGCCATGCAGTGACTTCCCCACCTGATGACCCCTCATTTTATGACATGATGGTTCAGATACAGAAAATTATGTGTTTCTCTACTACTGAACATAAGCAAAGAAAAGACATGGAAGACTAACTTGAACTGCCAGAGTACCAGGTGGTTGTGGTACCCCCACTCATCCAAACATGCCAGAATGTGGTGCTTGCGGCTTGGGATCAGCCTTCCGCTGTCCCGGCTCTTCCTCGGAAGGTGGATCGTTTGTACCAGGCTCCCCCCGATCACCCATTCTTCTCCTCTAACCCTGAGGCTGATTCAGTAGTTATTGCCTCCGCTCATGATCGTACTAAACATCCCCGACACATGAGCTCCTCACCTCCAGATAAGGAATCCCATCACCTAGACTGCTTAGGAAAGAAAGTCTTCCAGGCAGGCACACTGAATCTTAGAATCTTGAACTATATGGGACATACGGTGAATTACCAACGTACCCTTCTGGTCCCTCAGCTTTTGAAATAGTAAACTCCCTCCTTCATAGGAGAAAGACCAATTCTAGGGACATGTCGACGAGCCGACAGTGAGGCTACGGACCCCGAGGCCCCCCCGAGGTGTGACGGCTCTGAAGGGTGGGGCCTGCTCGACTTCCAGAGGCAGGCCTTTTTCCACCACCTCCAGTACCCACCTGTCCGTGGTAACAGCGGACCAGGCGGTGCGAGAACCTCCGCCTCCGTGGGATCTACTGCTGGTACTGGCAAAGCTCATGGGCAAGCCATTCGAACCTATGCACAGGTGTGCTCTCTCTCACCTGTCGTGGAAGACCGCCTTCTTGGTGGCTGTCACGTCAGCCAGAAGGATGGAGAGCTCCAGGCGCTTTCCATCGAGTCTCCTTACCTGGTCTTCCACAGGGACAAGGTTGTCCTCGCGCCCCCACCCGAAATTCCTTCCGAGAGGTGGTGTCCAGTTTCACCTTAACCAGGTGTTGACTCTGCGGTGTTCTACCCCAATCACACCTCGGAGGCGAATATAGGCTCCATACTCTGGACCCTAGAAGGCTAGCCTATTACAAGAGCCACGGCTGAAATCGGGAGAGGTTCGCCAGCTGTTTGTCACCTACGCTGAAGCCGCATCTGGCAGACCTGCAGCCAAGCGGACGATAAGCAGGTGGGTCACCTCCTGCATAGATCTCTCTGCTATAGTTGGCGGGCATGGAGCCTCCAGAGGATAAGAGCTCATTCTACCCGCCATACTGCTGCAACAGTGGCTGCTTCCAGGGGCGTCCCTATCCAGGAAATCTGCAGGGCTGCTACCTGGAAGTAGCACACACCTTCATTACCCATTACCAATCGACCTTGAGTCACGCGGATGCTGGTTTTGGGGCCTGGTTCTCCAGTCTCTCTTTCCCAAGTAAGTATTGGGGTGTCGCTTGCCTCCCTCCTCCTGGAGAACTGCTAGGAGTCTGCCAATAAGTGTGGATGAACAACATATCCATGTCCCTAGAAATACAGGTTACTCACCTGTAACAGGAGTTCTAGGAATGGTATGTCATTGTTCATCCCCACGACCTCCGACCTCCTCGGCTGACGCGACACTGAGCTTCCAGCGGCCAGATCTGGCGTCATGGGGCGGAGCGAGAGTTATACCACCCGGTGGGTGGGAGGAGCCAGCTTGAAGACCTTCCGGCAAGATTTAAAGCGGCAAGGATACCTGCCAATAAGTGTGGATGAACAACATATACCATTCCTAGAACTCCTGTTACAGGTGAGTAACCTGTATTTCCTGGCTACCATATCCACTGGAAATTCCATTTCCCGATATCTACTACGCTCGGAATATGATGCTGTGGATGCCTCTGCCCACGCAACGGCTATGGGCGTAATACTCCGTCGTCATGCCTGGCTCTGTATCTCAGGTCTACAACTAGATATTCAACACAGACTGGTTAATGCCCCATTTAATGGTGCTAAACCTTTTGGCCCAGGCACCCAAACACTCTTGGATGATCTCCAGGCGTCAGGCCGCACTTTCCGTATGGTGCATGATATGTACCATACCCAACATGGTCCGCATACCAGTCCCATTCACAAAACTTTCAAAAACAGGGAAGAAATACTACAGGGGTGTATCGAGGCACTTCACGCGGACATTCTAGCACTTCCTCCAGGAACGCTACGCCTTCATCGAAGGGGCCCTGCTCCCACCCTCCGGGCGGTGCGGGCCTGCCCAGTAACCCATTAGGGCTTGCCCCCGCTTCCTTCTTCAGGCCTCGGAAGCTGTAGGGGGCCATTTTGCCCTTCATCTCTAGGCCTGGACAGCCATTACTTTGGACGAGTGAATACTTCAAATCATACGAATGGAGCATACACTGAAACTTACATCTCCACCTCCACTGCACCCACCCCGTTCAGTCAATTATCCGCCCGACCATGTTCCTATTCTCCAAGAGTAACTTCAGCTCTTCTACATGAAAAAGCCATGGATCCTGTTCCTCCTCCGGAGCTATATCAAGGATTCTACTCCAATTTTTTTCTCCTGGTCCCCAAACATACAGGAGACCTCTGACCGATACTAGACCTAAGACAACTGAATTCACACTTTCAATACAAGAGGTTTTGGATGGTCACATTAACATCCATACTACTGATGTTAAAAAAGGGGATTGGTTATGTGCCTTGGACATGAAAGATGGGTACCTGCACATCCCCATCCACCCCGTCCACCACCGGTTCCTGCGCTTCCAATTGCTGAGACACCACTACCAATATCGAGCACTTCCTTTCAGACTCTCGTCGGCTCAGTGTTTTCACCAAGTGCCTTGCCGTAGTGGCGGCGGCCCTGAGAAGAGACAGACACTTCGTCTTCCCATACCTAGACCATTGGCTGATAAAAGCACATTCCGAACAAGATCTGCTTCTGTCCCTCCAAGCTACCCTTACCCTTTTCCAAAATCTGGGCATTAACATAAATTGGCCCAAATCCAGCCCAAAGCCTTTCCAGTCACTTCAGTATATAGGAGCACTTTCTAGACACGGTTTCAGCCAGGGCTTACCTCCCTGCCAACAGACAAGACAAACTCCTATCTCAAGCTTCGCATGCTGAAACCCAGCAGTACGTAACAGCCAGAAGTCTCTTACGTCTTCTGGGACACATAGCGGCTGTCATCCCCACAGTGGTGTACGGTAGTCTTCATATGAGACCAGTGCAGTGAGTGCTTCAGAATCAATGGCATTAACGGTCGTGCGACCTCGACGACATTCTCAAAGTCACCCCATCCCTCCGGTCTGCCCTAGCTTGGTGGACACACTGGCACCATCTGTCTCCGGGCATGCCTTTTCAGGCACCTCCTCCCCAGCAAATGTTGACCGCGGATGCTTCCCTAGACAGTTGGGGAGCTCACCTTGGCCCTTATGGGGCTCAAGACAAATGGCCCCAATTTGCCATTTTATCACACATAAGTCTGTTGGAAATTAGGGCGGTTTGCCAGGCCTTTCACCCCACCTCCGTCCTGGACCCTTACTAATCCAGTGAGACAACACCTCAGTGGTGTTCTGTCTGAACAAACAAGGAGGCACCGGATCTCACCCTCTCTGCAGGAGGCACTGAAGGTTAGCAGGAAGCCACACTCACAATAATTGCCATCCATCTTCCAGGACATCACAGTACCTAGCAGACATTCTCAGTTGCCAGTCCTCCATTCATGAGTGGACCCTTCATCATAAAGTTCTTCAGATGATCTTCCACTTCTGGGTGACCCCACACCTAGACCTTTTGCTTCCCCAGACAATCACAGACTCCTAAATGCTTTTCATTATCATGAACAGAAGGAGACTGTCTGCTGATGCCCTGTCCCAACCATGGACAGGACACTTATATGCTTTGCCCCTCATCCCACTCCTGCAACGGACTCAACTGAAACTACAACTCGAACCTGCCACAATGATCATCATAGCCCCCTTGTGGCCCAGGCAGGTGTGGTTTCCCCTACTCCAACAGCTATCCGTGGCGGACCCCGTTCTGTTGGCAATCAGACCAGATCTCCTGACTCAGGAGCGGGGCACCCTCCTTCACCCCAACCTGAAGGCTCTACACCTTCACGCTTGGCTCCTGAAGATGTTTTCATAACACGTCTTAAGGTCTCCTCGCCCGTGGCCAACATTCTTTTGGCCTCACGAAAATCATCAACCAGGGAAACATATAATGCTAAATGGAAATGCTTTTCCATATGGACTGCTTCCCTTTCCATAAATCCATTTTCATATCCTTTACCCGAAGTACTAGACTACTTGGCTTCACTTGCCAATAAGGGCCTTAGCTTTTCCCATATTAAGGTTCATCTAGCCTCCATTTCGGCCTACCATAAACCCTGTGAAGGCAAATTACTGTATCAACATCATCTTGCCAAGATGTTCGTAAGAGGTATGCTTTATATCAAACCTCTTATAAGGCATCCCGCCACTCCCCCCTTGGGATTTGAATTTCATACTAGAGAAACTTGCCCTGGCACCCTTTGAACCAGCGGCTACCATTGATCTCCACTTCCTCTCTTGGGAGACGGTGTTTCTAGTGGCCATTACTTCGGCTCAGCGTATCTCCGAGCTTCAGGCTCTGATGTGTAGAAAACCTTATTTAATCTTCCACAAGGATAGGGTGTTTCTCCGCACCAAGCCTTCATTATTCCTGGAAGTGGTTTCAGAAGATACATTAAACGAGACCATGGAATTGCCCGTCTATTACTTGGACCATTCCAATCAGGGTGAACATTTCCTACACACCTAAGATGTTAATTGTATTCTGAGGTACTGTATAAACCGTACCAAATCCTTGAGAAAAACCTCTCAATTGTTTGTCACCTTTGCCACTATGAGAGAAGGTTCCCCAGTTGCCAAGAAAACCATTTACAGTGGATTGGCTAATTGCATCACATTTTGTTACAAAAACCACAACAAGCTCCTATCGGGAACAGTACAAGTCCATTCCACTAGAGCCCAGACCTTCACAGTGGCCTGCTTTAAAGGGGCCTCGATCACTGATATCTGCAGTGCAGCCACGTGGTCTACCATTCACACTTTCATGAAGCATTACAATTTAGATATTGCTTCCTGCTGTAGGATGGCCTTTGGCCGAGCAGTCCTACAGGGCATCCTATCATAATTCCACCCTCTTTGGGTACACTGCTTGGGATTCATCTCAAGTATTACCTGCTGCAAGAGACCACCCGTGGAAGATGTAGTACAGTTCGTAAAACTTACGTAACAGTAGATCTTTGAGGATGTCTTTGCAGCAGGTTTGTTCCCTCCTCATCCCCCTCCTTCTCTAAGAGAATGACTTTGTTCCACTTAGCATGTGGGAAGGGACACTTTTGGTACCTCGGATTCTCTCGGTCCTCACTTAGTGAGCTGAATCCAGCCACTTAGTGAGCTGAATTCGCGGGGAACTGAGGATACCAGGGACCACCCACTCATATATAAGTAGCGGGATGATGATGTCATCGGTGGGCGGCCCCTGGTAAAAGACTGCTCTAAGAGCTGCCATGCACCACAGTGACCTCTGGTGACTACCCAAAAGTATTACCTGCTGCAAGAGACATCCCTCAAAGATCTACTGTTACGGTAAGTTTTTACGTAACTGTACTTTCTAGGAGTGGTATGTGAGCTCCTCACCTCCAGATAAGGAATCCCATCACCTAGACTACCTAGAGAAAGTCTTCCAGGCAGGCACACTGAATCTTAGAATCTTGAACTATATGGGCATACAGGCCTACCCAGCCTCCCTTCCTTTGGGCACACATTCTGCTTCCAGGGGCAAGATCTGGGCATCAAGGTACGGAGTCATGGGAGTTACCACTCAGGTGGGTGGGAGGAGCCAGCTTGAAGACTTTCTGGCAAGCCTTAAGGAAAAGGACACTGCCAAATAGTGTGGATGAACATCATGTACCACTCCTAAAACTACTGTTACAGGTGAGTAACCTTTTTTTATTCCAGGTTTTCCTAGTTCCCAAAGAACCAGAGATTTGAGGCACCTCCGGATCTCAATGACCTCAAGCTCTGTGGCCAGTACAAAGATTCTGCATTGTCAGTCTACCAGGCCTGATGCCCCTGCTAAAGTAGGGTGATTGGCTATGCTCCCTGGACTGTTAGGATGCTTACCTACGGTGTTTCCATCACACAGGAGATTGCTCTGGTTTCTCTTTAAGGGTGGGCACTGCCTCATCACAGTATTGCCCTTTGGTTTGTCCTGCTAGCAGCAGAAACTGCAGCTCTCAGAAGGAGGGACTGCATGTTTCTCCTAGCTGGATGACTGGCTCCTAAAGCCCTGTCCAGGGAACAGCTGCTTTGGACTCTGGAAAGAACCCTTCAGCTGTTTTCCTCCCTGGCATTACTGACACCTGCCAAGTCTGTCCTGCCCCATCCCAGAGGCTCCAGTATATAGAGTGGTTCTGGACTTGGCCTTCCTACCTCAAAACAGGGCAGAGTGCCTAATTGCTCAAGTTCAGGAGATGGCACAAAGCTGTTGTTTCGGCCAGGGTATATCTGAAGCTATTGGGTCTGATGGCTGCGGCCATTTCCATGGTTCCCTTAGCCAGACTACACATCCGAGTCCTTCACTGAACACTCAGAGTGCAATGGGACCAATGTACAGATGAATTACATCAGTTAGTGCTGGTCTCCTTCCCAGTCTACAAGGTACTCCAGTAGTGGATGGACCCTCTGATTCTCTCAAAAGGGGTCCCATTCCAGATTTCATCCCCCCAGCAGATCCTCACCCCGGATGCCTCTGGTTTAGGCTGGGGAGCACATCTGCATCTCTTCCAGACTCCAGGGTCTTGGTCCAGATGGAATGTTCTCTACATATCAATGTCCTGGAGATGCGGGCAGTCCTGTATGCTATGCAGGCTTTTCAGAACCCTCCCCTTCGGGGTCAGCTGTTGATCCAGTTGGACAATCTCAGTGTTGTCTGTTATATCAATGAGCAAGGAAGAAAACACTTGTACTCCCTTTGCAGGGAGGCCATGAGAGTATGGTCCTGGGCCATAGACCACAGTCTGATCCTCTCAGTGGTCCACATCCCCCGGCGTGCAGAACACACTGGCCGACAGCCTCAGCAAGACTCATTCCAGCATGCATGAGTGGAAGCTTCTCTCGTCCATCACAAAAGATATGTTCTTCAGAAGGGGTCATATGGATTTGGACCTTTTTGCGTTCCCACTCAATGCAAAACTGACCAGTTTCTGATTGCTAGATCCAGGGCCTGGGGTTTTCCGGTGAGACATGTCCCTCTCCTAGAGTGGGAGGTTCCTTTATGCTTTCCTTCCATATCCTCTGATTCAGAGGGTACCAATCAGACTGCTGATGGAGGGGGGCCAGCATGATCTCGGTCACACCCTTCTGACCACGGCAGATATGGTACCCATTACTGCAGCAGTTAGCGGAGGAACCTGCGGTTCCACTGCCCCTTTGCAGGGATCTCTGACACAGGCTCACAAGACCCTGGTCCATCCGAACCTCCGGGCCCTTTGTCTGCATGCCTAGCTCCTGATGGCATAGCGTCACCAAGTTCAGAGCATCTTGGAGGTGTGAGGCGTCCTTGTGGCAGCTTGGAAGCCCTCCACTGAGGCTACTTTTGTCATGAAGTGGAAGAGGTTTGCCATCTGGGTTGCCAGGCGTCACATGGACCCTTTCACTTGTCCAGTGAGTCAGATTCTGGACTGTTTGATATCTCTGTCAGACTCAGGCCTCCATTACTCCTCCCTCAAGGTACACCTTTTGGCTGTCTCTGCCTTTCAGGAGCCCGTGGGAGGCTGTACTGTGGCTCAATTGGATGTATCCTGTACTTTTCTCAGGGGCATACTGTATCTGAAACCTCCAATCCATTCCCTTGTCCTAGCTTGGGATTTGAATTTTGTTTTGGAGAAGTTGGCTCTGTCTCCGTTTGAGCCAGCCGCGACTTGCGAGCTACGCTTTCTCTCATGGAAAGCATTATTTTTGGGTGTTGTTACTTCTGCTTGGAGGAATTCCGAGTTTCAGGCTCTCTGGAGTGAAGAACCTTATTTGATTTTTCACAAAGACAGAGTGTCTTTGCACACAAATCCTAGGTTTCTCCCTAAGGTAGTATCTGAGTTTACCCTAAACCAGTCTATCCACCTTCTCGTTTATTTTCCTGAGCATGCCAATCAAGGGGAAGCACTGCTCCATACATTAGACATTTGCAGAACTTTGAGGGATTGTCTGCTCAGAACTAAGGAATGCAGAAAGTCAAAGCAGCTTTTTGTTTCTTTCGACCCAGGAAGAGAAGGGCATTCAGGTCTCTAAATAATGTTTGTCCCAATTGGTGTGTCCCACGTACGGTGACACCAACACAGCAACATACCTCCCTGTCTGCAAAATCAACACTTTGCTGACAGGTCACTGTGTTGGTGTGCCCAAGACAGGGGCACACCTTCTCCTGGTCCTGCACCCCCTTCCCGAGTCAACTCTAACCCGGAGTTGACAATCATTAGTACGGGGGTTTGGGGGCAAAGCCCCCCCCGATAAGAAAACAGGACCAGGAGACATTTGGGATTTATGTCTGCCGCAGCTTGTGGATGCCAGTCGACAAAAGCGTTGTCGAACCGGCATCATAGAGCCATCCCAGTGGTTGGCACATTGTATTGTGTTATGCCACAACAAGCATGGCAAAGAGTTGCCAGGGGTGGTGAAAGCCCATTCCACAAGGGGCATGGCTACCTCTGTGGCCTGTTTCAAAGGGTCTTGGCTGCTGACATTTGCACTGCTGTGGCCTGGAGTATCATCCATACTTGTACCAAGAACTACAGTCTAGACATTGCCTCTAGAGCCCGTGCAGGTTTGGCAGGCTGTCCTGCCGGCCTCCTGTCAAAGCTTTGGCTGGCCTTCCTCCCAGACTGTTCTGTTGCACCTGTAACTGCTTGGAACTCATTTCTACACTGTGACCTGATGACTGAGATACCCGAAGAAGATAGAACAGATCTTGCTTGAGATACAGAGCTTGCAGCAGGTTCGCCATTAGGACTGAAGCCAGCAGGCGTCAGGACCCCACAGAAATTTTCTAGCTAGCAGTCTTCAGCGGGGACTGCCTCCTATGTCGGGCGTAGTACATAAGGAGGCGGTCCCCCTCACAATCCCCAGTTCTTTTCCCGCTGTCAACATTGCAAGTATCGGCCTCTCGGTCCTTTTTCTAGCGTGCGACGACCTTTAGAGCTATGATGATTTCGTCTTCCTTCACAATTCTGAATTCAACTGATGTCCTCTCCAAATACTTCTCTGGAGGGTCACCAATCGAAGTGTGCCTGCGGCAAACAGATCCCCTTCAAGGATCCGCATTCAGCCTGCGTGCGCTGCCTAGGACCGGAACACGACACCAAGGCCTGCTCCTTCTGCCAGGGCTTCAACAGTCACACCAGGATCCGCTGCCAGAAGGCCCTTCAAACGTTTCTCTTTGAGGAGAAACTGAAAACCATGGACAAGGAACCTTCCTCCGGGAGGAGTCATCGGGTAAAACCCACAAGCACCAGGAAAAACACCGGGAGAAGGAAAGGCCCAGGTCCCCTGCGAGGGCCTCGGACTCCCGAAGCTCCAGCTCGCGATCAGACAGCTCTCCCTCCAGGGCTCAATCGCAACCTCCCCCGGTTCAGGTCAGATCCTCCAGCGGCTCCTCTTCTCTGCAGCCCCTGAAGACTTCCAGGCTGTCGGCATCTTCCACTCCATCTGAGGCCTCGTCGAAGTCTGGGGAGCGCCACAAATCTTCCCACCGGCGGGACTCCAACGCCAGGTCGGTTTCCCAGCCTCCGCGTGGGTCGGACCCGGTTCCTCACAAGACCAAGGACCTGTCGTCCCTCAAACGGACGTCGGACCCGACGTGGTCAAGCATCACCGGCGTTCCCAGGAGCCGGCGACACCGAAACACCCGTCGCCGGCCAGGCGTTCGCCTTCGGCGTCTGCCAGGGGACCGGCGTTGGCTACCCCAGAGGAGGACACCACCATCGCCGGCTGGCGCGGTCAGAAGAACTTCGTCGGAGGAGGATACCACACAGCCGAGGACCAGGCGGGCGACACTGAAGATGCTGGGCTCCAGGAACCTTCCCAGAGTGGGAGAACCCCAGGGACCCGACGCCCGACCCCAGCGACAGGCCACCGGCGCCAGGCCCATCTGGCATGAACTTGGCAGAGGTAAAGGAGCTCTTTACATTCTGGTGGGACACCATCGAAAAGATGTGGTCACCACATGTCCTTCTCCTACTCTGACTCCGCCTCCTCCTACTCCTTCACCACCTACGCCCCCTCCTCCGCCTAGGGGGCCTGTAGGACGGTTGCCAACCCGCAAGTAGCAAACACCACCTCCTCGGGGCAGATCCTCAGACAGGAGAAGACCTCCCTCCAGATCCACCTCAGGGTCACCCAGTCCTAAGAGACCCAGACGACGCCGGTACATCCCGTGTTGGGAGGATTCTAGATCTGACACCTCAGGGTGCTCCAGATCTCTTTCTCCCATCAGCATTCCCTCTCCGGACCCACATGACCTACCTAGGTCTCCTCCGGATGATCCCTCTTTCGCGGAGATCATGAGGCACATCCAGGAGAATATGGGGTGGGATGCTGAAGAGCTTGACCCCGAGAGACAACGCCTTGCCCACTACCTTCGGCAGAAAGACCCAAAGCCTGTGGTAGTGCCACCCTTGGTAGATACCTTTGCGGACGTCACCAAGGCTGCTGGAGCGATCGCATTCTACTCCAGCAGTGCCGCAGAAGGCTGACCGCCTATACAAGGCCCCTAGGGAGGACTAGTATCTGGCGAACCATCCTCTGGCTGACTCCCTGGTCATCACTGCTTCGCATGACCGTTCTCAAAGACCTCAGCATTTGAGCACACAGCCACCAGACTAGGAATCCAAGCAATTGGATGTCCTGGATAGGCGCACGTACGCGGCTGCGACTTGCGCCATCAGGTCACTGAATTACCTCACTCACATGGTTCAATTCCAGAACGCACTGTGGGAATAGACGCAGGACCTGGTCGAAAAGATACCCAATGGCGACCAAAAGGAGAAGCTCTTGAACCTCCTCCGCACGGGTTCGGATGTGGGGACCCAGGTGCTCAGAGCCGCATATGATTCTGCGGACTCTTCAGCCAGAGCTGCAGCCTCAGGCGTGTGTCTCCGGAGACACTCTTGGCTCCGTGTCTCCGGTTTTACCCCAGACGTCCAGAAGAACATCTTAGACGTCCCTTACAGTGGCGAGGTCCTATTTGGTGAAGCCTCCAAGAAGGTGATCACCAAACTTCAGGATGCAGGGAAGGCAGTCAGATCTGTACAGGCCATGTGCAGGTCTCGGCCCAGTTCCTTTCATAGGAACCAGAGCCGTTTCGTGGCGGCTACAAAGACACAGCCACGTTCGGCCAACAACGAAGGGCACTTTCACCCGCCAAAGCCCAGGCCAAGTCATCCCAGGCAGAGGCCAACGATTTGCAAAGTCGGCACAGTCTCCCGGGCGAACGCTGCCACAGCATGACTCCTTCCCAGCCCCTGCCCCCCCTCAGGATCAACGGGAACAGACAGTCGGGGGTCGCCTCGCATGCCACTTGCCAGGGTGGCAGTCGATCACCACCGACAGGTGGGTTCTGCAGTTGGTCAAAAAAGGCCACGATATAGAATTTGTAGCCGTCCACCCACAAGACCTCCCTGCTTTCCGATATTCGGGTCAGCATGCCCTGCTCATACAGCAGGAGGTGCTCGTGCTTCTGGAAAAAGAAGCCTTAGAGCATGTTCGGAGAACCAGAGAGGACTAGGGTACTATTCTCACTTCTTCCTGGTTCCAAAGAAAACAGGGGACCTCTGTCCAATACTGGACCTCAGCGACCTCAACCTGTTGGTTGTTTACAAATGCTTCTGCATGGTGACCCTTCCAGGCCTAATTCCCATGCTGAAGCGAGACGCTTTTCTGGCGTCTTTGGACATGCAGGACGCCTACCTGCACATTCTGATTGCTCAAGCGCACTGGAGGTTTCTGCACTTTGAGTTTCAGAGCCGCCATTATCAGTTCCAAGCTCTTCCCTCCGGGCTGTCATCGGCACCTCACGTTTTGACGAAGTGCATGGCGGTCATAGCGGCGTCTCTGAGGAGACAAGGCCACTACATGTTCCCATACCTGGGCGACTGGCTTCTCATGGCCCTCAGGGAAAGCACTGATGGCGACCATTCACTGCACCAGTCCTTTTTCAATCACTGGGTATCCTCATCAGCCTCACGAGGTCACTCCTGGTGCCCGTCCCAGGGCTACAGTTTATAAGAGCAGTTCTGGACACCATCAGAGAAAGCTTTTCTTCCCTCGGACAGAAGCGGAACACATCAGATCCCTCATCAGGGACTTGTCGTGAACCGTCCCAGCCGGATGGGTCCTTACGCCTGCTTCGGACACATGGCTGCGGCCATTGCAACGATCCCTCTGTACGTCTCATCTCGGGTAACAGTAGATGCTAAGGGTGCAGTGGGACCAAGGCAAGACCATCTGCAGCAGCCAATCGAATTCTGACGCCGCCGTGGTCGGGATCGGCAATGGTGGCTACATCCAGGGAACCTCTCTCGGGGTTCCTTCACAGCGCTGTCTCCGACTGTGACACTCTCCACAGACACCTCAGGCCTCGGTGGGAGCACACCTGGATGGTGTTCGGTCTCGGGCCTGTGGACAAGCCAGGAGTCTCATCTCCACATCAGCATTTGGAAATGAGGGGAGTCCTTCGTTCTGCAAGCCTTCCAGTCGAAGATTCCACGGGTACTCTCCTGTTACAGACAGACAATATCGCGGTGATGTATTACCTCAGCAAACAAGGAGGCACTCACTCCTACCCGCTTTGCTGGGAGGCCATGAGAGTGTGGGAGTGGATATTGCAACACAGCGCAAACCTAATTGCAGTAAACATCCCGGGAGTGGACAACACCATTGCAGACAGTCTGAGTCGCTCTCAGGCCAGAGTCCACGAGTGGGAACTTCTACAGGAGGTGGCAGAGGATCTGTTTCACAGATGGGGCACTCCAGAGTTAGACCTTTTCGCGTCCCCATCCAACGCAAAACTGACCAGTTTTTGCTCGCTAGATCAGGGCCTGGTGCTTTCTGGCGAGGGCAGCGTTGTCCCTCTCCTGGGCGGGCAGTTCCTCTATTCCTTCCCTCCTTTCCCGTTGATCCAGAGTTCTCTTAAAACTTCGCGAGGGAAAGCGGCGCTCATTTGATCGCACCTTTCTGGCCCAGACAAATTTAGTTTCCTCTTCTGCACCAGCTATCTCGGGAACCTCCAGTTCCTTTGCCAATCAGCTCCCATCTATTGTCTCAGAAGGTGGGTTCATTGGTCCACCCAGACTTACGTTCATTGAACCTGCACGCTTGGCTCCTAGAGACATAGCCATGATGCGTTATGGGGTCTCGTAAGAAGTGGCAGATGTACTCTCTGCCGCCAGAAAACCGGCAACCCACGCAACGTATGCCATGAAATGGCGTAGATTCTGTTTGTGGGCTCAAGCGTTCAGTTTTTAGCCGTTAGACTGTCCCGAAAAGCTGGTTCTGGACTACCTGCTTTCCCTTTTCCATTCCAGACTGGCTTACTCCTCGATTAAAGTGCACCTTTGTGCAATTTCTGCTTACCATGCCCCAGTAGGCCATTGGACGGTGGCCCAGCTGGACACTACTCGTGCCTTTTTAAGGGGGGGAGTCCACCTTAGGCCGCCCAATAAGGATCAATTCCTCCTTCGGACTTACTCTTAGGTCCTGGGCAGCTTACGCTGCCACCTTTTGAACCAACCGCGGTTGCAAGCTATGTTTTCTGTCGTGGAAGGATCTCGGATTGCATGCTCTTATGTGCAAAGAACCTTATTTAGTTTTCCATCAGGACATGGTATCCCTAAGGACAAACCCAAAGTTTTTGCCTAAGGTGGTTTCAGCCCTCACCCTTAACCGGGATATTGATTTACCAGTGTATTTCCCAAGGTACCCTAATCGAGGAGAAGCCCTTCTGCACACCCTGGACGTGCATCGGTGCCTCAGATACTATCTGACCAGAACCAAACAGTTTCGAAAGGTGAACCAGCTTTTCGTCTCCTTTGCTCACAGGATGAAAGGAGCTCCTGGCTCCAAACCGTCACTCTCGAGGTGGCTCATCCAGTGCATCACTTTCTGTTATGACAAGTGCAATAAACCCTTACAGGCGCAGTCAAGGGTCATTCCACAAGAGGGTGGCTACTTCTTGGCGGCGTTAGGAGCGTCTCCACCTCAGCTATTTGCGCTGCAGCTACTTGGAGCTCTGTGCATACCTTTATCAGACATTACAGTATGGACATTGCATCGGCGAAGAGCAGGTTTCGGTCTAGCAGGTCCTTCAGGGACTTCTGTCCTAGGCTCAAGTAATATCGAGATCTCTGCCTTTCCTCCTCCCAGTGGCGCATTGATTGCCGCTATTGCTTGGAAATCAGTCCTAATGGTGTAACCTGCTGCAAGAGCTGTATCTCGAAGTAAGATAGTACAATTACGTAAGAACTTACTGTAACAGTAGATCTTCGAGAACAGTTCTTGCAGCAGGTACCTTCCCACCCACCATCCCCCTTTTTGGAGGTAGGTCGTAGTCAAGCACCCATCTTAGGGGTTAGGTAATTTCTATTTACTAGTCTTTGCCATCTAGTGGCAGATCCTCGGTCTCCTCTTCTGATGTCATCCAGCGGCCGGGAGTTTCCGGCGGGAGAACTGAGTATTGTTGGGGGGGACAGCCTCTTTATGTACTACGCCTGACGTCGGGGGCGGGACCAGCGTCAAGCGGCCCCGCTGAAGACTACTAGCTAGAAAATTTCCGTGGGGTCCTGGCCTGCGGCTTCAGTCTAATGGTGTAACCTGCTGCAAGAGCTGTTCTCGAAAGATCTGCTGTTACGGTAAGTTCTTACGTAACTATACTTTACGTAAGAACTTATCATAACAGTAGATCTTTGAGGGGATCTCAGTCATCAGGTCTGCTTTCCCTCCCACCATCCCCCTTTATGGGGTTCTCCTCTCAGAACTCGTTAACTTGTGTATCCAGCCTTTTATTTTGGCCTGGGAACCTATCTCTCTCCTTGGTCCCCCATGGCATGGGTGTGCTGCCTTAGTCTGTGGGAGAAAGAACTGAGGAGGAAGCAGGGCCGCTCTTGCCTTTATAGGGTTGGTGACTTCGGCAGATGAAGCCAGAGTGGATGGCCCCAGTGGTACTGCTGAAAATCTTTTGTGTGGATCCTGCTTCACCAACAGTAAAGTTCCTATGGTGTGACCTGATGACTGAGATCCCCTCGAAGATTTACTACTATGGTAAGTTCTTATGTAACTGTTCTTTCTAGGGACATGGATATGTTGTTCTGTCCACACTTGTTGGCATGTCCTTTCCACTTCAAGAATTGCTGGAAAGTCTTTAAGCTGGTTCCTCCACCCACCTGGGTGGTATATCCTCGACTATGCCCCTGACACCAGATCTTCCTTTCCACTGGAAGAAGCAGGTTCCTTCCTTATCGCTCCGTGCAGAGTAGGCCCTGGCGTTCAAATCTTCAGATTTACTGCCTAAACTAAAACTCATAAGAGTTTTTCTGCAGCATGATCTTCAATCGCGACCACGATGGAGGCAAATTCTAGCGGTTCCAACAGTGCCCTGCAGGCCAGAAGATGTCACGCTTGCAAGCCCACATGCCCGTTACGTTTACTGCCTGGGTCACGCAATCATGATACCCAGGCTTGCAATATGTGTCACCATTTCATCCAATTGTGCTCGACAACCATCTTCCCCATTTGCAGCTGGGCCACCCGGAAAAACAGAACCCACTGGTCAGATCTAAAGAAGCCCGTTGCATGGTCTCCGCAGCTGCAGGGTCTGCCAAGCAGTTGGAGCAGATAAAGGCCTTCGAGGAGGAGGTAGCTCGGTCCGCCGAGCAGTCCTCTTCAGCATCTGTTTTTGTTCCACTTAAACTGGGCTCTGTCTTTTTGGGTTCCTTCAAGGAGTTGTGCCAGTCTCTCCCAATTAAGAGAGAGGGCCCTTCGGGCTCACTCCGCGACAAGGAGAAGTCCAGAGAATCAAGAAGACTCAACGGCACCATTCTTGGGACATAGGCTGTCCTGGTCACAGAAACTTAGGTTTCACCACGCGTTGAAACGCCGGCCTTAGCTGCTGGCTTCACTGTGCTCCCGTCAGGCCAGCCTGCTGAGATGCAAGTCGATAAACCAACAGATTTTTCTCAACCCAGTCGACCCGCTATCTCTTGATGAAGCCGACAGTTCCCTTTTTAGGACTACGGTCCTACCAGCTGACTAGCCAATCCAGGCCGCTGGGCCTGACCCTAAGGCTCCAGATGACCAGGAGGCACCGCAGCACTCTCGGCTCCCTACGAGCGACCCCATTGGTTCCCCCCCCAACGGTCTCAGTCCCAGTCTAGATTATCCTCCTCTAGTGGTCACACAGATCCCACCGGCGCCATTCTTGGTGTCCCAAGAAGCGCCACCACTGCTATTCTTCCTCCTCAGCTGAGGGGAGGCTTTGACACAAGTTCAGCAATCACATGGCTGTCACTGTCTCAGCCATTGCCTGCTCCTGCAGAGTTTCTAGAGCTGGTTGACACCACCCCTCCACCCGCAGAGCCAGTGAAGACGGTTCTGGTTTGGCCTAAAGCGGCCTCTCTGCCGATCGTGGTGGAGCCACCACCTCATCAGCCACCGTCCGGGGCCCCTTCCAAGGAGTCTTGGATGGCTAAGGGGCTTCCCCATCAGCTGTCGGGTCACTCTCACTCCCGACCTTCCGTGACAAGTCGAAGGTGACTCAAGTGGTCGGCCGCTGTATGGGGACTCTTCAGAGTCCGATGATAACTCCTCACTACACTCCCGTCCAGTCGTAGCGGAGTCAGCTGGGATCTCTCATGGAGGAGGGCCCTTCGTCCTTCTTAGGCATCGTCTGTCTCATCTCCGAATCCACAGGGATGCACTTGGAGCCCGTTTAAACGCGGGCCTGTTACCCCCTTACTGATACCATCGATAAGGGGGATTCACCGACAGAAGCCTTCCCAGTGGCCTAGGCTATTGTCGGTCAGGCCCTAGATCTCTGGCACCACCCTGTTTCCTGCCGTGCGCCATCAGCCCATATGGGCCGCAAATATGTGGTGCCCATCAGTTCCCTTTCGTGGTTCATGGAACACCCCTCAGCCAAGGGTATAGTGACCGATTCCGTGTTTCAGTGCTCTAGTCGTAAGGACATCTAGACTACAAACCTCCAGACAAGGAGTCCAAGAAATTGGACTACTCAGCAAAGAAGGTTTATGCTGCCTCCTCGCTCAGTCTCTGCCAGGCGAGCTCGGTCATCATTATGGCATATTTCTCCCATACCCTCTTGGGTTCCCTGAATGAGGTGCTTCATCATCTCCCTGCAGACCTCCAGACCACAGTCAAATGGGTCTGGGATCATGATCATGCTGTGGCCAAACAGCAGCTCCAGACGGCTCTGGATATTGGGGACTCTTGTGCCTGCTCGGTGGTGGCTGCCATCGTCATGCGCCATAGGGCTTGGCTGAGGATCTCGATCTTCATGGCAGGTACTCTGCATAAATTGATGGACGTACCCTTTCTGGGCACTCATTTGTTCGGGCCCGGGGTTGACGGTCACCTCCAGTGCATAGAGCAATCCAGTGCCACCTTGGACTCTGTTCAGTCTGTAGAGAAGGACGCTCAAGGGCTCCAAGCAGCAGAAGCGCAAGTCCTTTCAGCCTCCCACCCCTGCGGCCAAACCAGCCCAGTATCACTCTGGGTAGCAGGCTCAGTCTTGGTGCCGCGGCCCAAGTCAGTGGCTTTGGTGCCCCATAAGCCTGGAGGCAATGGTCCCGGCGGTTCCTTGGCCAGGTTCTCCTCCTCCGCCAAGCCTGCACAATGACGGGATGGGGATTGCCACCCCCCCATACCCGTAACACCTCCCCTGGGTCCTCCTGTGGTGGCCAGCTCCGCCCCTCCTTTCTGCCTGGTCCACTGTTACCAGACAAGTAGGTCCTGGAAGTGGTTGGTCAAGGTCTACCTCTGGAATTCAAGTCGTACCCTCCAAGCCGAGCCTGCGCCTCACAGGAGGGCTTGCATCTGCAGACACTCGGTCGGCTCTACGAGCCAATATAGCCCAACTCCTCCACAAGGGGTGGTGGTCAGAGTAGCAGATCCTCCTGCACACCCAGGGTTTGTCTCCAGGTACTTCCTGGTGCCAAAATGGACAGGGGGCTGGTGCCCCATTCTAGATCTGCACGACCTGAACAAGTTCATCAGGTCCCGCACCTTCAAGATGGTAACTTTGTCCCAGATCATATCATCTCTCGAGCAGGACATGTGGTGCTGCTCTCTGGATCTTCAGGATGCGTTCTTTCACGTCCCGATCCATCCGTCCCACCAAAGGTTCCTCTGCTTCCGGGCAGAGGGAGACCTATACGAGTTCCAGGCCATACCATTAAGCCTCTCCTCGACACCCAGGTTCTTCACCAAATATATAGCAGTGGTGGTGGCCTACCTGAGGCATCCGGGTGTACCCCTCATGGACAACTGGTTGATTGCAGGTCCCACCAGGCAGGAGGTGGAAGCGTCCAGGGATCTGGCCCTTCAGACCTGCATCGACTTGGGCCTCCTTACTCAGAGGCCAGCTGGAACTCATTCCCCGTAGGTGATCAATTTCATTAGGGCAGAGCTTGATTCTCTCTGAACCAGAGCCAGGCTCAGGACAGGGCAGAGGTTCTCTCCTCCTGTGCCCAATCATTTCTGGTTGGGCTCTTGCACCTGCACTGGAAATCCTGTGCTCTAAGTTACACGGGTGGCCTGCTCCACTGTGGTCCATTAGGCCTGGAGGCATATGAACTCCCTGCAGTGGGAGCTGGCCAGTCAGTGGCCTCAGCAAAAAGGACACTTCAACCAGCTGGTCATGATGACCCAGAGGATGTGGGATGTTCTCTAGTGGTGGACCATCCTGTAACATCTGCAGGAAAGGATCCTGTTTGTCCGCCCGAGCCAACGGTCACCGTGATAATCACGTCCGACGCCTCTCTCATGGGCTGGGGTGCCCATCTAGGGGAACACAGAGTCCACAGGCTCTGGATCCCCGAGGAGTCCCGATGCCACATCAGCCTTCTGGAGCTCCAAGCAGTTTGGCTGGTGCTGACTGTGTTCCTCCATGTTTGGGGTCAGTGGTTCAAGAATGAGACGGACAACACCACGGCTATGTACTACCTCAACAAGCAGGGAGCTGTTCGCATTTGGACTGTAGTGCACAGCCTGGAAGCAGATCTCCTAGCCATCCATGTGGCAGGAGCCTCAAGTCAGTGAGGCATCTCACGAGTGGTCCCTCCCCCAGAGGTGGATTTACAGTCTGTTCTCCCAGTGCGGCACCACTCAGGTGGACCTGTTGCCTCAGGAGGCATAAAGCTAAGCTGTATTCTGCCCACCCCTTAGTAGGGCTCTCTGCAGGGGATGCCTTCTCAAGGCCATGGACCCCAGGCCTCTTCTATACCTTCCCTCCACTTCCCTTGATCCACAAAGTGGTGCTCAAGGTCAGGAGGGACAAGCCACAGGTGATCCTGGTGGCTGCAGACTAGCCTCACCAGTTTTGGTACCCAGATCTCCTCAACCTCAGCAACAGGCTCCTGAGGCATCTTCCAGCATGCCCGGACCTGCCTTCCATCAACCAGGGGAAGGTACTCCATCCAGACCTTCACTCCTGCATCTGATAGCCTAGCTCCTGAGTGGTTAGAGTTCCAGACTTTGGGTCTCTCCGAAGATGTCTTCCTTGTTGTGGAGGCTTCTTGGATGGAGTCGACAAGAAAATGCTATGCCTTCAAATGGAAGAGATTCTCCATTTGGTGTCAGTGCAAGGGGTTGGACCCTTTGACCTGACCAGTGGCCAGCATTTTGGATTACCTGTGGTCCCTCTCCAAAGGGGGACTTCAGTAAGTGACCCTTATGGTGCACCTGGCAGCCATCTCTGCTTGTGGGCATGGGCCAGTCAATGGTCAAGTGAGCAGGGGACAGTGGTCTGGTGCTTTTCATAGGCTTAGATCACATATCCTCTCCCAATGGTGAACCTCTACCTCCCGTGGTATCTGTTGCTGGTAATTGGCAAAGCTCATGGAGCCATAGCGGTTGAACTGATGCACAAGTGTGAGATGTCACATTTGTTGTGGAAGTCCGCCTTCTTGGTGGCCATTATGTCAGCCAGAAGGATTGGGGAGCTCCAGGCACTCGTGAGTCGAGTCTCTTTACCTGGTCTTCCACAGGGGGCAAGGTTGTCCTGTGCCCCAACTCAAAGTTCCTCGTGAAGGTTGTGTCAGAGTTTCAGAAGAATTGGGTGATGACTCTTCTGATGTTCAACTCAAATCACACCTCAGATGCCGAATACAGGCTCCATACTTTGGACATGAGTGGCGCTCGCCTATTACAAAGCGCCTGACGGGAGTTTGGGAGAGGTTCACCAGCTGTTTGTCACCTCTGCTGAAGCTGCAGCTGGCAGACCTGCAACCAAGCAGACGATTGGCAGATGGATCACATCCTGCATTGATCTCTGCTATAGGTTGGCAGGTAGGGAGCCTTCTGTGGGCTATGGGCTCATTCCACCTACCATACCGCTGCATCGGTGGCTGCTTCTAGGGATGTCCCTATCCAGGAAATCTGCAGGGCTGCTACCTGGAAGTCAGCACACCCCTTCATTTCCAAATTACCACATTGACTTCGAGTCACACCGGGATGCTGGTTTTGGGACTTCAGTTCTCCAATCTCTGTTCCTTAAGTAGGGGTGTCGTCTTGCCTCCCCTCCTCTCCAGAGAAGTGCTGAGGTCTGCCAGAAAGTGTGGATGGAACAACATATCCACGTCCCTAGAAAAACATGTGATTCACCTGTAACAGCAGATCTTCTACAGAGTGGTCTCTTGCAGTAGATCATTATTTTGAGGAGTTTCCAGCAGAGGTCGCTGTAACATGGCAGCTCTTCTAGCAGTTTTGTACCAGGGACTGCCCACACGTGGCATCATCTTCCTGTTTCCTGTGTAAGTGTGGACGGTCCCTGGTATCCTCAGTTCATTTTCCCACCGTCTTCAGCTCGCACAGCAGCTAGTTCAACTTCTGTGTAGCAGTCGTCGACGAGAATTGAATTCCAAAAACGAATGTCTAAAGATTCTTCAAAAAAACAAGATCTGTTTTGTTCTTTCTGCTGCGGTAGGAAGATATACCGCTTCAACAACCACACCACTTGTGTAAGATGTCTGGGACCCACACATGACACCAATTCCTGCAGCTCCTGTCAGGAGTTTAACCAAGCAACCCGTCGACGATGGTTGCTGGAAATTCAACAACTTTTAATGGAACAGAAGATGTCTCTTAGAGAACCGGGGGCTCATACCAAGGGCTCCCCCAGCTCTGGTTCTCGTCCTCAGCAGAAGAAAGAGAGGGAAAAGCCCTCCTCTCACTTCCTGCTGCGCCACCCATCAATGGCCACTGTTTCTAGTGCTCCTCCATCAATGGAGCATCATCATACAACTTCTTCATCGACGAGGGCTTATACCCCCTCATCGACGGCACTTTCAGATGTTTTAAATGCTGTGCAGGCTTTGCCTGCTCCATTGACGGGGGCTTATACCTTCTTGTCAGTGATGCTGTCCAGTGTCTTAAACTCGGCTAAATACCCGAGTGCTCTGTCGACAGTTGCTCCTCTCCTGTCGATGGCATCTGACATTATTAGTGAAAACAACTCTATGGGATCATTGTCGAGGCCCCATATACCTCAAGGCAAACACATGGCTTTTGCCTTACTCAATGCCCCTCCACCCTCACAGGTGGCTTCTTACAGGGGGCAAGCAGATAGAGACCGGGACCCTGGTTTATACTGCCCGTCCCACCCCCTCTGTTGCCCCAATTGTTTCTCAACCTGCCCTGCTACTCACCCCCCCTTCCCAAGAATGGAACATCACCAAGGTAGTAAAGCACATCTTGCATGCCATGCGCTACTACCAGGACAGCTAGATGATCCTCTAAGGTCTCAATCTCCTCCACTTAAATGATTTCACAGTGACAGGGATATACTGCCACCCTGGTCTCCTCCTCCTAATATGGAAGACTATTTGTCAGATGAACCCGAAGTACCAGTGGATCTCCCTGGTGACATAGAGGAAGAAAGAGTTCCCAAATCTGGAGTCCCCGTACTTGGAAATCTCGTCTCTGAATGAGGACCTGCCATACCTTCCACAGCTCCCCCACCCAGACGACCTGACCTTTAATGAGATGGTTCAAATACATAAGGTCACGGAATTCTCTACTACAGAACATGACAAACAATGTGAGGATATGGCACAATATCTTGAGTTGCCAGAGGAGCTGGCCTTAGTGGTGCCCCCACTGATTCCGACCTACCAGAATGCCATGCTAACTACTTGGCATCAGCCTTCAGCTATTCCCTGTAAAGGAGACCGCTTATATCAGGCTCCCCTGGATCATTCTTTCCTGTCCATAATCCCAGAAGCAGATTCACTGGTCATTACTGTCGCTCATGATCATACTAAAAGACCCAAACACTTGAGTTCCTTACCACCTGGTAAAGAATCCCGAAGAATTGACTACCTGGGGAAAAAGGTGTTTGACTTGGGTACCATGAATATTCAAATCTTAAACTATGTGGGACACATGGTTAAATACCAGCGTACCCTTGGGGCTAATGCCCTCGACCTCATCAATAAACTCCCTCCTTCACAGGAAAAAGAAAAGTTATTGGCAACTGTGTCAACTAGCAACTCTGTCTCCTGTCACCTACTCAGGTCGGGATATGATGCCATAGATACCTCAGGCCAACTCTCCGCTACTGGTGTTTATTTACGTCACCATGCTTGGCTTCGCGTTTCAGGTTTTGCACGTGACCTGCAACATAAAGTAGCAAGTGCACCCTTCAACAGGTCCAAACTGTTCAGGCCAGGTACTCAAACACTATTAGATGACCTACAGACATCGGGCAGACCCCTGTGTACGGTACACAGAATCTACTATACTCCACAGTCAACCTACCATACTCCATATTCCTCTTGTTCCAAAGATGGCCGATACAAGACTCAATCGTGGGCTTTAGGTCGTGCCCAATCCGCAGGGCACCCTCCGCCACCCATGCTCCTGTGTGCTATCCTCCAGAGGGGCTGGGCAACCCAGTGACCCACTAGGACCTTCCCCTCGCCTCCTTGACCAGGCCTCAGAGGCTATAGGAGGTAATTTTGCCCTCAATCTGGAGGCCTGAAAACGCTCACTTCAGACAAATGGGTACTTCAGATCATTAAGAAGGGACACACTGGAGTTTACCTTCGCCCCGCGCCTTCCCCTCCTCAGAACATTCAGTACCCTCCAGATCATGTACCTATCCTTCAAGAGGAATTGAGGGCCCTTTTGGCCAAACAGGCCCTTTTACCAGTACCTCTTCCAGAATATCAAACAGGATTTTATTCCCATTTTTTTCTGGTACCCAAACAAACCAGAGATCTCAGACCAATACTGGATCAAAGACATCTGAATCGGTACATTTAGTTCAAACGATTTGGCATGATAACTCTAAACGCCATCATGCCTATTCTAAAACCATGAGACTGGCTTTGTGCCCTGGATATGAAGGATGCCTGCCTACATATCCCCATTCATCCTGCCCATCACAGATTTCTGCGCTTCTGCCTTCTGGGTCAAAACTATCAGTTTCGAGCACTCCTTTTCAACCTCACATCGGCCTCAAGAGTGTTCACCAAATGCATAGTGGTGTAGCAGCAGCTTTAAGGAAAAAAGGGCATTTCATCTTTCCATACTTAGACGATTTGCTGATCAAAGCAGACTCCAGAGAAGGTCTGCTTACCTCCCTAGCTGCTACCCTGAACATGTTCAACGATCTAGGGGTAACAGTCAGTTGGCCGAAGTCCAGTCCATACCCAGCACAGTCGCTCCAATACATCTGAGCTGTGCTAGATACAGTCACAGCCAGAGCTTACCTCCCGGCTACTCGCCTGGACACTCTTATATCTCTGGCTTCACGGACACAGACTCGGAACATAGTCACGACCAGACAGATGTTGGGACTGCTGGATCACATGTCTGCTGCCATCTCGACGGTGAAATTCGCCCGCCTCCATATGAGACCTGTCCAGTGGACCCTCCAGAATCAATGGTCCCAAAGAACTGGACAGTTCAAAGACAAGATCATGGTCACTCCCTCTCTGAAATCAGTCCTGAAATGGTGGACAACCAAAACCAATTGGTGTCAAGGAATGCCTTTCTGGTCCCTCCCTTCCAAGCAGACGTTAACCACGGATGCTTCCCTGGATGGATGGGGCGTGCACTTAGATTCTTATCAGACACAAGTCTAGTGGACCGCCTCTTACCATCACCCTCATATCAGTCTCCTAGAGATGAAAGCGGTCCGTCTAGCCCTTCAGGCATTCCAGCCCTATCTCAAGCCAGGACCATTGCTGATTCAGTCAGACAACACTGCAGTGGTGTTCTGCCTCAACAAGCAAGGAGGCACGAAATTGAGCACCCTCCACCTGGAGACCCTTGCAGTTTGGCAAGAAGCCATCAGACAACAACTAACACTAATGGCCGGCCCATTTACAAGGATGTTGCAGTCGGTTAGCCGACTGGCTAAGTCGCCAGTCCTCTCTCATGAATGGACACTTCACAAAGAAGTCCTCCAAAAGTCTTTGACCTATGGGGAACTCCACAGCTGGATCTGTTTGCCTCCCTAGCCAGTCACCGCTCCCAGATACTTCTTCATTATCCTGAACAAAACGGGACCGCTATAGATGCCCTGTCCTAACCTTGGACTGGACTCTACTTATATGCCTTCTCCCGTCCCTCTCTTGCAATGGACTCTATTGAAACTACAAATGGAACCAGCCACCATGCTTCTCATAGCACCAATGTGGCCTCGTCAGTCATGGTGCCCCCTACTCCAACAACTGTCAGTAAGGGATCCTGTTCCATTGCCAGACAGACCGGACCTCTTGACTCAATGTCAAGGATCCCTCCTGCACCCCAGCCTGAAGACCCTACATCTTCATGCTTGGTTCCTGAGGGCGCATTCATAACTAGCTTACAAGTGTCCTCTCTTGTTGCCAACATTCTCTTGGCCTCTCGTAAACCAGCAACCAGAGAAACATATAATTCCAAATGGAAATGCTTTTCCATATGGTCTGCCTCTCACTGATGAAGGTTTAGACTACCTGGCCTCATTATCAGAGTCTGGTTTAAGTTACTCTTCCATCAAAGTCCACCTGGCCACCATTTCAGCATTTCACGAACCTCAGGATGGCAGACTACTGTACCAAGATCACTTCGCCAAGATGTTTTTGACAGGAATGATGCATATTAAGCCTCCTATCAGAAGACCCACTCCTCCATGGGATCTCAGTTTATGATAGAAAAATTGACCCTCGAGCCATTCAAGCCAGCGGCCACTTGTGACCTCCGTTTCCTGTCATGGAAAACAGTGTTTTTCGTGGCTATCACTTCAGCTCGCTGTATTTCCGAGCTTCATGCCCTCATGTGCAGGAACCCTACTTGATTTTCCACAAGGACAGGGTGGTCCTCGTACTCAGCCCTTCTTTCCTTCCTAAAGTAGTCTCCAAGCATACCTTGAACCAATTTTGTAGCTATCAGTTCTACTATCCTGAGTACTCAAGGTGAACATCCCTTACATACTTTAGATGTCCATCGAATACTATGCTATTACACTAATCGCACTCAAGTCGATTAGGAAAACGTCTCAATTGTTCGTCACCTTTGCTTCTGGCAGAGAAGGGCTTCCAGTAGCTAAATGGACCCTTTTTTCCTGGTTGGCAAATTGTATTACCTTTTGTTACAAAAAGTACAAGACTTTACCGGGACCTGTCCAAGCCCATTCCACTAGAGCTATGGCCACTGCTGTGGCTTGCTTTAAAGGAGCCTCCATTCCGGATATCTGCAGTGTAGCTACCTGGTCCACAGTCCACAATCTGGATATTGCCTCATGGACGTAGGCGACGCCTCGGACTGCAGTCATACAAGGTCCCCTATCGTAATTGTCCTCCCACGTGGACATAACTGCTGGGGATTCTCCCAAAAGTAATGACCTACTGCAAGAGACCACTCCATGGAAGATAGTACAGTTATGTAAAAGCTTACCATAACAGTAGATATTCGAGGAGTGTCTCTTGCAGTAGGTACCATTCCACCCTCCGTCCCCCTCCTTCTCTAAGAGAGCCAGATCTGGTCCAGTGACTTTGGGTTGGGACTCCTTGGTTCCTCGGCTTCCCCAGGTCCCTCGCTGAGAGTAAGATCAGCGGGGAACTGAGGATAACAGGGACCGCCCACACTTATGATGTCATGTGTGGGAGGTCCCTGGTACAAAACTGCTAGAAGAGCTGCCATGTCACAGCGACCTCTGCTGGAAACTCCCAAAAGTAATGACTTACTGCAAGAGACACTCCTCAAAGATCTATTGTTACAGTAAGTTTTTACGTAACTGTACTTTCTAGGAGTGTTATATGTTGTCCATCCACACGGACCCACCCGACCTCCACGGCTTCCGTGTTCGCACTCTGCTTTCCAGCAGGCAAGATCTGGCGTCGGGGTGGAGTCGAGGGATGTACCACCTGGGTGAGTGGGTGGGAGGAGCCAGCTTAAAGACTTTTCGGCAATTCTTAAAGGGGAAAGGACATGCCAATAAGTGTGGATAAACAACATATACCACTCCAAGAACTACTGTTACAGGTGAGTAACCTGTTTTTATTGTGGGTTTTCCACTGCTGAAGCCAGCCTCCTGATGGACTAAAGTCTATTCTCCCTGTAGTCTGTGCCAACAGTTTTGTTTTCTCTGAAAGAAGTGGACCACTAATAAGGGCATTACAACTTTGGGTATTTTGGAACCACTGCAGTAATACTTCTTTCACCTCTCTGTCTTTGTCTTCCATCTCTCATTTGTATTGAGGATTGCTGTTCTGGTGCCACTCAGAAAACACATGTTCTAACCCCATGTATTCTTCTATATTCATAACTGTATGCAGTCTGCCTCCGAAGTAGAACTGCCCAGAGAGAATTGAAACTATATGCAAATGATACAGTAGAACCTATCATTGCTTGAGACACACATTCAAACTGCTGCCCTCATCTACTGCAGCATTCCATCAATGTCTCAGATTTCTCACTCTGCCTGACAAGTCAGACACCTGGAGATCTTCCTCTCATCAGTTGGAGCTGATTCCAGTTTTATAAGTATTATGTAGCTTAATATTTAAGCTGCTGCCTTCATTTATTGTTTAATTTAGTCCTATTATATAAAGAAGTTAAGTTTCTCTAGTTTAGCAGTAAAATTGTATTATTTCTCGGTTCCTCACGGTTTGGTATAACCGCTGAGGAACCAGGGCTTTTCTAGTTAATTTGGCATTTTCACTCTAGTTTTAGTCATAAAATGTATATATTTTATTCGCTTCTGTGTTTTAAACTTATTCATTGTAACCGAGCGTCGGTTCCTCTGAACCAATACCCCGGTTCCTGTGAACCACTGACCCAGTTCGATATCTAAGTTATCGGTTCTTTCCTCTGATTCTTAACTGGTCTTGAACCGACAAAAAAAAAAAAACGTTACTTTGAATACTAGTAAGCGGTTGCTGATTTTTCTCCTGGAAATGGAAACACAAGAAAAAACAAAGAAAAAGACTGGTCCCCCAGGTTTCAAAAATTATACAAAATGTGGGGAAGCATTTGCTAAAGCTGACAAACATGACCTTTGTTTAGTCTGCTTGGGACCTGATCACTTTTCGGCAGACTGTGCCATTGGTAAATCCTTCCCTCCTAAAACAATTGAGAAAAGGATGGAAAGGCTGAAGAAAAAAGTAGAGGGTGGTTCCTCTGGCTCTAACCAGCCATCAAAAACAGTGGGTGAAACCACTTTATCTACTGTTATCGCCCCTGAGAAGGGTGTTTCTGGCACTTTAAAAAGGGGAAGCGGTCCGGCTGACTCTCCTGTGCCCTCCAAAAATCTAAGAAACTAAGCACATGAACCCCAGGCCTCTGTTCCTCAGGGGTCTCTACTTTGTCTCACAGCTTGCCTTCTGCAGAGGAGATGCCCAGGCTATGAGGGTTCTGCAGGCTTTACAGGGATTCTGCTTGCTCACCCTGCTCCTCCTAAAGCTCCTGCCACAGCCCCTGCCCTGAGTCACAGGAACTGGAATATGATGACTGTGGTGAAATGGATCCTGAACAGGATGAACCTGTAGAGCCTGAAATCTCACCTGAGCAGGAGTTGGTTCTCCCCTCGACCTGGAGTTTTTCTTCTCACTTTTCTTTTGTGAGAAAGATAGTGGATGCTCTGGACGTAGCTACCACTGAAGTGATCGATGATGAAGAGGAGGCCGAATACCTTGAGATGACGGGTTTAACACCCACAAAAAAGGTATATTTACCAATCAATAAGTTCTTTAAAAAAGACTTGTTTAAAATTTTAGAGACTCCAAACTCTATCCCTCCTATAGATAGGAAGTCTGACAAGAAATATCACCTGGACAGGGAGGGAGCAGAATTTTTATACTCTCACCCTGATCACCAAGGTATAGTTCAGCAGGCAGCCTATGAAAAGGTGAGGGTTCCTCTCCCTTCCCATCCCCCTGAGAAGGAATCCAGGAAATTAGACGGAATGTCTAAGAAAGGGTACCTAGCTGCCTCCCTAGGTGTGAGGCAGGCTAATTACCAGGCATATGCCGCACAGTATCAGAAAATACTGCGACAATCAGTACTGGTTATGTCAGAGAAGGCTCCCTCGCCCCTCTCTGACGACCTGGCAGAGACAGCTAGATTTGGTCTGGATGCTGCTAAATACCAGTTCCAGATGGCAGCTCATACTAAGGTTCATACTAAGGTAGGAAGAAGGAGCGAGTAGGCCAAAGCCCATAATGCTCCTATACTATGCCATGGAATAGTAGTATAAGTCATATCCTGACATGATTAAATTATCAAGACGATGTTTGAAAGTCTCTTTATTATTACTAGTGACTACATCGGATGGGAGCCGATTCCAAGGCCCAGTGATCCTAACAGTGAAAAAATACTTTCGGCTGATGTGCTTAAAGATTTACCAGTTAACTGAAGAATATGACCTCTCGTGTTATGAACAGATTTTTTAAATGAAAAACCTAATTCAGACATAATATATGGATCCTTAATGATGTTGTATGATACTGCTGCCAGGTACATGGCTATGTCGGTGGCCCTATGAAGACTGGCATGGCTTAGGGCCACTAATCTCACCCAGGATACCCAGACAAAGGCCATGGATTTTCCTGTGGAGAATAATTCCCTGTTTGGCAAACACACTGAGGAATACATGAAAAAGATGGATGAATACAAGGCCACCTACAAGAGTAATTCCTCCAGGGACAGGCCTACCACTTCTTATCGGCCTTATGGAAAGGGGGCAGGGGAAGGTCCTCCTAAGGGAGGCCTTTTATCAGGGCCAAGCTGCTTTTCAGCAACAACCCTACCCACAGCAGACTGGGTATTTTAGACCTAGGGGCAGGAGAGGTTCCAGAAGGGGCTCCCAATCTGCCCAGGCTCAGGCACCCCCAAAACAAAACCCCTGACCAGTTGGTCCAGGTCGCCTCCCCACTGCCAGTAGGGGGCAGGCTGACTTACTTCCTCCAGAACTGGCTCTCCAACACCACAGACAGGTGGGTTCTGGAGGTGGTAAGTCAGGGTTTGTCCCTATGTTTCAAATCCCTTCCCCCTCTGAAGTCAAGACTTTTCAAACCAGCTTCCCTCTTGGAGGGCAGGCTCTTGCTAAAAGAGGTGCAGAAGTTGCTCCACATGAGAGCAGTGGAGCATGCACCAGCACATCTCAAAGGAAGGGGCTTCTACTCCCTCTACTTGCTGACCAAAAAGAAAAATAGGGACTGGCGACCCATTCTGGATCTCAGATCTCTCAACAAATTCCTGGTAAAGCCAGAATTCAAGATGGTCACCTTGCAGTCCATACTCCCAGTTATCCAGCAGGGAGATTGGTTGGCATCTCTGGATCTAAAAGATGCCTATTTTCACATCCCAATAAGGCAATCTCATAGAAAGTATCTCAGGTTCAGACTCCCTTCAGGGCATTATCAGTTCACATCCCTTCCCTTCGGTCTGACCTCAGCACCCAGGGTATTCACAAAGTGCCTAACTGTGGTGGTGGCACACTTAAGGAAGTCTGGCATCCTAGTCTTCCCTTATCTGGACAACTGGCTATTTGTAAGAAAATCCCCACAACAGGTCTCCGAGCACCTGCAATCAGCAGTGCATCTCCTACAGTCCTTGGGATTCCTGATAAATCCGGAGAAGTCTGTCCTTACCCCTGTTCAGCTGCTTCAATTCATAGGAGCAGAACTGGATACTATTCAAGGAAGGGCTTTCCTCCCTCAAGACAGAGTGCAGGTTATTTTCGACTTGGCTGCCTCTTTCAAGCTAAACCAGCCGTGTCCAGCAAGACACTATCTGCAGATCCTGGGCCATAAAGCTGCAGCAGCAGGTATAGTTTCAGGGGCAAGATACAGAATGAGAGACTTGCAATCTCATCTCAGGTCCCATTGGTTGCAGAGAAGGGACAAGATGTCAAAGCTCATCCCAGTAACAGAGGTTGTTATTCAAGCCTTACAGTGGTGGAAAAATTCAGACAACTTAAGGCAAGGTGTCCCTTTCCAGAAGGAGAACCCTTCCTTTGTTCTCACAACAGATACTTCTCTACTGGGATGGGGCGCCCACATGGGGGAACACACCATCCATGGGACTTGGTCCAAGGCAGAATCCCTTCTTCTCATAAATCTCTTGGCGCTTTGAACTGTGTACCTAGCTCTAAAAGCTTTTGCTCATTTGGTACCAGGAAGTGTGGTACAGATCAGAACAGACAATACCACAACAGTGTACTATATAAACAAGCAAGGGGGTACAAGGTCCGATCCTCTATGCTCAGAGACCATGAAACTGTGGGATCTTGCATACCCATTTCCCAGGGAAGGACAACATTATAGCAGATGCCCTCAGCAGAATCAGTCAGGGCCATCATGACTGTCCATTGGACGCACAGGTGGCCAATTCAGAAGGTGGGGTACCCCAGAGGTGGACCTCTTTGCCTCTCCAGAGAACCACAAACTACCACTGTTTTGTTGCAGATCTCCACTCAGAGGCACAGTCCCAGTGGATGCCATGGTAATGGATTGGTCAGGGAGAAGTCTATACGCTTTCCCTCCTTTTCCTCTCATCCTCAGAGTCCTGATCAAGCTCCGGTCCCAGTCTGCCTCAGTGATTCTTATCGCCCCAGACTGGCCCAGACAACATTGGTATCCTCTTCTACTGTCCATGCTGGTATCCACACCAATACATCTTCCCCGGAGGCACAACCTGTTAACCTCCCATCAGGGAAAGTAGGATATCCAGTCTCGGCTCTCTCTGTCTCAAGGCTTGGCTCTTGAAGACAGAGAATTTGCAAACCTAAATCTCTCCCAAGCAGTTTTACACATATTAGGGATATAGAAAACCCTCCACTAAGAAAACCTATTCAGCCAAATGGAAAATGTTTCTCTCTTGGTGCACCCTGCACAGCATCAAACCTACCTCAGCAGGGATTCCAACTTTACTGAAGTACCTCACTTTCTTGCATGATCAGGGCCTTAAGCATACCTCACTAAGGGTCCACTTAGCAGCTGTCTCTGCTCGTGTTTCAGTGGGATGCCCCACCTCCATTGCATCTGACCCTGTTTTTAAAAAGTTTTTCAAGGGTCTCTGTCTCACCCATTAGGGAACCTGTCCCTGGGTGGGATATGAACATTTGTATTGCTCAGCTTATGAGGCCACCTTTTGAACCTATGTCCTCATCCCACCTACAGTATGTCACATGGAAAACTGTATTCCTAGTAGCTATTACTTCTGCTAGAAGGATATTTGAGCTTCAGGCCCTATCTGTGGAAAAGGACTGTTTGTCTTTCCATGATGATAAAGTGGTACTCAGAACCAATAGAAAATTTCTCTCTAAGGTAGTGTCAGATTTTCATTTGACCCAGTCCATTACATTACCAGTATTCTTCACTGAACAGTCTACTTCAGGTGAGCGTAGGCGTCACAGTCTGGATGTGAAGAGAGCTCATAGTTACTACATATCTCATACTAAGGACCACAGGCAGGAAATTCAACAGTTATTCCTTACCTATGGGGATGAGAAAAAAGGTACACCAGCTACCAAGAGATCAGTCTCCCGCTGGATAGTTAGTTGTATACAGTTCTATTATCAAAAAGCAGGCAAACAGGCCCCATTGGGACTCGGGGCCCATTCAACCAGGGAAACAGCTGTTTCAGTAGCAACGTCAGGGGATGTCCCCCTACTGGACATATGCAAACTGCCACATGGGGACAGTACATCTTTCACTCATTACAGCCTGGACATACTGTCCAGAGGTGATGCAAATTTGGAACAACAGTCCTGCAGAGCCTCTCACCTAAGTAGGTTCTTTGCCCACTTCCAAAGGTACTGCTTTGAAGTCTGCATACAGTTATGAATATAGAAGAATACATGGGGTTAGAAGAAAAAATTACTCACCCTAGTAATCTTATTTCTTCCAGGGTATTCTTCTATATTCATAACTCTCCCTTCCCTGCCTCCCCTACCACAACCAGAGCCTCAGCATGCCTACTGATGTTATCTTGGATTTTCTACAAGCATGTACACCGATTGAGGTACACTTTACCTGGGCAGGATTCCTCCTTCTTCTTTGGTTACCGAGTTCCCAGGATAAAACTTACGTTTTAGTTCTAGTGAAATAGTCACTAGGTATATACTTGGTTATGGGGTCCCCCTTTTGAGGCATTTATGGATAGTTTAGATAGGTATTTAGTATTTCTGCCTTGTGGGCTGTTTTCAAAATCTGAGACATTGATGGAATGTTGCAGTAGTTGAGGGCAGCAGTTTGAATGTGTGTCTCAAGCAATGATAGGTTCTATCATTTGCATATAGTTCCAGTTCTCTACTGGCAGTTCTACTTAGGAGGCAGACTGCATACAGTTATGAATATAGAAGAATACACTGGAAGAAATAAAGATTACTAAGGTGAGTAATTTTTTCATCCCACTGTTTTAATAGGTCCACTATGGTAGAGTTCAGCCGAGAAAGATGTTGAGCCTGAAAACAGGCATGGGGCTGGAGGACTGGAGGAGAGCAGATGTGGTCTCTCTCAGTAAGAGCAGCAGCAGGGAGGAGGCTAGCAACTATAGGTCAGTCCATCTCACATCAGTTTTGGGGAAATTAATGGCAACCCTGATAAAGGAAAGGTTAGTAAGAGTATCTTGAATCCAGTGGGCTACAAGACCAAAGGCAGCATGGATTCACAAGAGGGAAGTCATGCCAGATGAATCTGATTGATTTCTTCAGCTGGGTGACCAGAGAAGTAGATCAGGCGAAGGCAGTTGACATGGCCTATCTGGACTTTAGCAAGGTCTTTGGCACTGTGCCACACAGGAGACTGATAGATTGAGCAGTGTAGGAGTGGAATCCAGAGTGGTGGAATTGGGTAAGGAAGTGGTTAATGGATAGGCAACAAGGGTGGTTGTTAACAGCACTTACACTAATGAAGGAGTGTGATCAGCGGGGTGCCGCAGGACTCAGTACTGGGACTGGTCTTTTACAGTGTCTTCATAAGTGACACTGCAGAAGAACGCTTTCTGCAGATGACACCAAAATCTGTAATAGGGTGCACGCTCAGGAGGGGGTGGAGAGGATGCATAGGGACCTTGGGAAATTCAAGGAGTGGTCAGGAGCAAAAAGTGCAAAATCATGCATGTAGGGCATAGGAACCCAGGAGCTGAGTATAGGTTGGGGGGAGGTACTGACAGTCTCAAGTAGGAACAGGACCTTGGGGTTATCATATCTGATGAACTCAGAGGCAGAGCAGCGTGACAAAACAGTGGGTAGGGCCAGTGGGATGCTGAGATGTATAGTGAGAGCGATTTCCATCAGGAATGGAGGGAGGTGGTGTTGCTAATACATTGCTCACTGGTGAGACCCACATGGAGAATTGTGTCCTGTTCTGGAGGTCGCTGATCAGAAACAACATAGATATGGTGGAGGTAGTACAGAGGTGTAACTAAAATGGTGCAAGGTTATACAAAAGTCCTACAGGAGAGACTCTGGGATCTCAGCATGTACACTCTGGAAGAGGAGAGCAATAGGGGACATGATGGAGACCTATAAGATCTTACTTCAGGTGGGAGTTCTTGCAGTAGGCTACACCACAAGGACTATGCCGCCAGGCACTAGGACCCCACAGAAAAATTCTTAGCTAGCAGTACCCAGCGGGGACCACCCCCTGACGTCGGACCCCCTCTAACGTCTGCCAGTGGTATAAAGGGGGTGATCCCCAGCTACTCCCCAAGTTCTTTTCGCGCTGTCGACCCGTTCACATCGACTCCATGGACGCCTGCATGCTAACAGTCAATCGCCATTTTTGAAAAGATGTATAGTTAATTTATAGTTATTGTTTACTGCGAATTTTGGTGCATGTCTTCATTGTCATCCTTGAACCAGTGCCCAAAATCTAAGTGCGCGTACGGGAAGCAAATTCTGTCCCAGGATGGTCACTCTGTCTACCTCATCTGCCTGGGGCCTGGTCACGACACAGGCTCTTGCCCGCACTGCAGGAAGTTCAGCCGTCGAACTTGCGTCGATCATCTGAAGACGCTGAAGACTTCCCTTCTTGAACAGCAGCTGGCCACCATGCAAAAGACCCCGTCAGGCCTAGGATCCTCTTCTTTTTCGGGGTTGGGGACTTCTCACAAAAAGGAGAAAGTCCAGTAGAAAGCACCATCACCATGAGAAGGACTGCTCAGACTCCCGATCTAGGTTTCCACATCGGAAGATGGCCAGCTCCAGTCCGAGGTTGGACTCGGCCCCCCCCCTCCCCCCGTCAACCCAAGCTCCCTCTGGGTTGTCGGCCTTGAAACTCCCAGCATCGGTGTGGATGTCAGGTGGAGTTTCCTCGGGGCAAGGGCCTTCGGCTCCCTTCCTTAGTCTTGGGCCCTACAGCCATGTCTCCGGGTCTAAGGCCAAGGATGCCACTGTTAAAGAGGTGGGTGACACCCAGTCTGCCACCCACCTACCAGTGAAGGCTTCCTCTACCTCATCAGATCATCCAGCTGGACCCGACAACAGGAAGCGATGTCTGGAAACGGTGTCCCACCCTGACGCCAGTTCTCTGAAGCATCGGGTGTCAGATTCTCGGCACACCATCCCAACGTCTTCTACCTCTTCGACTTTCGGGTCCTCCATGCCGCTAGCATCTCCTAAATGGCCGTTGGAAGGGGTGCAGCCTCCAGCTGAGGAAAGGCCTCCCCCGATGCCCAACCAGTTGCCGACAGACGAGCAGGCGCCAGTAGACCTGCTGTCAGCTCCGACACTACCTCAGGACCAGATGCCGGAGAAACCTAAATCTCCAGAATGTACGTCGATCTCTGACAAGCCTTCAGGTCCGCCGCCTGAGGAGTCTGACAACAGGTCAGAGATGGTCTCCCTAGCCGAAGTAAAGGATTTTTTCAGTTCCTGGTGGACACTGTCAGGAAGGACATCCTCCCTAAGGAATCACAGGCTCCCCTACTGCAACCTCTCCTGGTAGAATCCCCGCAGCCACCCCCGTGGGCACCGTGGTCGCCTCCTCACCCTAGGGACAAATCTCCTGCCCCATCGGATGACCGGTCTCCAGAACAGAGTAGACGCCTTTCCAGGTCATCCTTCAAGTATTACAGGAGGAGGCACCGGTGTTCTTGCTCTTGATCTTCCTCAGGGTCATCTGATTCAAGGTCTTCTGCCTCCTTCTGATCCTTAAGAGAGTTTTACTCTCCTCCCCACCACCCTGTTCATCCCACTTTCTTGGACTTGATGCGTCACATCCAGTTTTTAAATCAGTGGGAAACCGAGGATCTTGATCCAGAGAGAAAGAGACTGGTTCATTTCCTGGATATGCATGAGCCCAAACCCTTAGTTGTTTCACCCTTGGTAACCTCCTTTTAGGACGCTACCAGGCTGGCCTGGAGGCACCCTTCGACAGCCCCCACTATACCCAATAAAGTGAACTGACTGTACCTCACCCGGACGAGCACGCCGTTCCTCAGTGAACAGTCCAAGGCTCACTCAGTCGTATTGATGGCTGCCCACAGCAGGACCAAACAGCCCCAGCACATGAGCTCCCATCTGCCGGACAAGTAATCCAAATGCCTGTACCAGTTCAGCAGGAAGGTCTACTCCTCGATTACCTGCACCATTCGTTCGCTCAACGTTTTGGCGCACGTGGTGCAGTACCAGAAATCCCTCTGGAGCAAGGCAATCAAACTGGCCAAAAGGCAGCATGATTCCGAGCACAAAACTGAGCTCTTGGACGTACTCCAGTCCAGTCTGGACATGGAAAAACACGTTTCGAGATCATCTTATGATTCTGTGGATGCGGCAGCCAGGGCAGCAGCCACAGGGGTTTGATCGTGAAGATACTCTTGGCTCTGAGTTTCTGGATATGGGAAGGACCTCCAGGATGCCATCATTGATGCCCCATTCCATGGGTCTGTGCTGTTTGGTCCAGACATTTGAAAATTATCTCGGACCTCCAGGACTCGAGTCGACGTTCAGTCGGTACATCAGTTGTACAGGTCTGATCAGACCCCTAACAAACGTCATCAGTTTCATCGCCAGGGAGGGCAGAAACCTAAAGGACAGTATCAGCGGGGCAACCTTCGATGTAAAACTCCTTCTCCACCCAGTAGAGCACAGGGACCTAGGAACACCAAACCCTCCCAGGTCTCCCTGCCAACCCTGGGCGCCCACGCCTGACTTGTTGCCTGACCCCATGCCACTTGCCAAGTCCAGGGCTGAGGTAATGGGGGGTTGTTTCTTAATTTACCTCGATGGATGGACCTCAGTCACCAACGATGCATGGGTCCTCCAGTTGACAGAGCGGGGTCATGCACTGGAGTGTCTTCAGATGCCCCTGGACAATCCTCCGGTCCAAATGGCTTACCCCCCCCTCCCACGCTGAGCTCATTTGGGAGGAGGTACAGTTCCTTCTAGACAAGAAGGCAATAGAACCCATTCCAGCCCCACAGTGTGGGAAAGGGTTCTACTCTCTTTTTTCCTGGTTCCTAAGAAGACGGGGGATCTTGCCCGATTTTGGACCTGAGCCTCTTGAACAATTACATAGAGTACAAGAGGTTCTGGATGGTCACCTTGCCGGGCATTCTTCCCATGTTGCATCAGGGAGATTGGCTCTGCTCCCTGGACATGCAAGATGCCTACCTCCATGTTCTGGTGCTTCCAGCTCACAGGAGATTCCTGAGGTTCTCCTTTCAGGGAAGGCACTTCCGGTTTCAGGCCTTGTCCTTCGGCCTTTCCTCAGCACCTGCGTATTCACAAAGTGCCTACTGCTAGTGGCAGCTTTAAGGAGACAGGGACATTTCATTTAGCTCTATCTTGATTGGCTGACTGCCACAACAAGGGATCGGCTTCTGGCAACCTTAGAAGACGCCTTCAGTCTGTTCATCTCCCTGGGAATCACCCTAAACATAGCCAAGTCATTCCTGATGCCATGTCAGAGGCTTTAATACATAGGAGCAATCCTGGACACGGAGCAAGGGAAGGTCTTCCTCCCACCACGCAGGGCAAATACGCCTTTGCTCTTTGGCCCACAAACTCTCAGCTGCTCGCCATGTCTCAGCTCAAACCCCGCGCCAGCTCCTAGACCATATGACCATGGCCATAGTGACTGTTCCCTCAGCACGTCTCTTTATGAGAGTTCCTCAGTGGACTCTCAGAGTGCAGTGGGATCAGAGAGAGGACAATCTCGACCAGCCAGTCTCGATCTCCAATGCAGTGGTACAGACTCTCTGTTGGTGGCTCTCTCCACAGCATCTAGATTCCGGGGTCTCTTTTTCAGAGAGAAGCTCCATTACAGGTTCTCACAACCGATGTCCCAGTCCTGGGTTGTGGAGCTAATTTTCAGAACCATCAGACACAAGGTGCATGGTCTTCTCTAGAATTGACGCTCCTCATCAGTATTCTGGAAATGGGGGCGATTCTGTATGCTGTACAAGCGTTTCTTGTGGATCTTCGTCCAGACCCCCTGTTGGTGCAGACAGACTACATGTCAGTCGTTTACTACATCAACAAGCAGGGAGGAACTTACTCCTATCCTCTTTGTTGGGAGGCATTGAGGTGTGGTTCTGGGCTCTAGATCATGGCCTGTTGCTCACTGCAGTGCATGTCCCAGGGGTCTAAAACGTCTTGGCGATGCCTAAGCCAGTCTCGATCAAGGACTCACGAATGGGAACTCCTGCAGTCGGTGGCGGCGACTGGGGATGTCAGAGCTGGACCTCTTCGTGTCCCGTGCAACGCAAAACTGCCCAGTTTCTGCTCACTTGATCACGGCCCTGGTGCCTTCTGACGAGACACAATGTCCCTCTGTTGGACAGGGAGGTTTCTGTATGCCTTCCCTCCTTTTCCTCTCCTGCAAAGAGTTCTGCTCAAACTCCAAGTGGAGGTAGCGGAGTTGATTCTCATTGCTCCGCTTTGGCCTCATCAGATATGGTTCCCGCTACTGCAGCAGCTGCAGTGGAACCTCCAGTTCCCTGCCCTTGTCCTCTTGATTACTGTCGCAAGAGCAGGGCAGGTTGGTTCACCCAGACCTCCATTTCCTACATCTGCATGCCTGGCACCTGCAGATGTAGCCACGGCATGTTATGGGGTATCTACCAGAGTAGCTGAGGCCTTGGTTGCAGCTAGAAAACCTTCCACTAGGGTTACCTATTCCATGAAGTGGAAGCGCTTTTGCTTGTGGGCCTCCAATTGGGGTCTGGACCCCCTCCTGTGCCCTACGAATGCTGTCCTTGAGTATCTCCTCTCCCTGTCAGACTTGGGCCTTCGATATTCCTCCATCAAGGTACATCGTTCTGCAATCTCTGCCTATCATGTACTAGTGGATGGCAAATATGTTGCCCAGACAGATCTGGCCTGAACATTTTGAGGGAATGCTTCATCTTAAACCTCCCACTAGGACCCCATCCCTCCTTGGGTTCTTTTGTTTTGTTAGAAAAACTCATGTTGCCTTCCTTCAAACCAGCTGCAGATTGCGAGCTACATTTTCTGTCGTAGAAAACGTTGTTTTTAGTTGCCATTACTTCTGGCTGGAGGATTTCCAAGCTTCAGGTTCTGATGGCTAAAGAGTCGGATCTAATTTTCCACAAGGACAGGGTGTCCTTGAGGACTAATCCTAAGTTCCTACCTAAGGTGGTGTCACAGTTTACCCTTAATCAGGACATCAACCTTATGGTATATTACCCGGAGCATACCAGTCAAGGGGTGGCTATTCTTCACATTCTAGATGTTCACAGAGTGCTTTGATACTACATCAGTTGTACTCAGACTTTGAGAAAATCTGACCAACTTTTTGTTTCCTTTGCCCTGAGAACTCTGGGGGCATCTGTGGCAAAACGGACTTTGTCCAGATGGCTAGTCCATTATACCTTCTCTTACAGTAAGTACAACAAACCCTTACGGGCTTGGTTAAGGGTCATTTCACTGGGGTGTTTCTGCCTCCTTTGTGGCATTTCATAACGTTTCTGTGGCAGATATCTGCGCAGCAACTACTTGGAGCTCAGTGCACACCTCTGTGAAGCACTACAGCCTGAACACTGCTTCCCGTCAGAGAGCTGGATTTGGATTGGCAGTGCTTCAAGGCCTATTGTCTTGAAGCTTCTCCTGCTTACATAAAAACAAATAATTTGATGGCAGATAAGGACCTCTTGGCCCACCTGTGCGCCTATACCTAACACACTTCTCAGTTTTCCACCTCCCAGCCCATTCAGGATCATTTTAGTACTGCTTGGTACTCAGTCCTAATGGTGCAGCCTGCTACAAGAGCTCAAACTTGAAGTAAGATAGTACAGTTACGTATGAACTTACTGTAACAGTAGATCTACAAGAAGAGCCCTTACAGCAGGCATTATTTCTCACCCTCCTTCCCCCTGGTCCTTTTATCCTTCCTTTCCTTACCCTTTCAGGGTTTTCCACTAACCTAAGTTCTCCATTGTTTGTCAGCCAGGTCTCCGGCAGGAGAACTGGGGAGTGGCTGGGGACCACCCCCTTTATACCATTGTTGGACATCGGAGGTGGTCAGACATCAGGGGGCGGTCCCTGCTGAGTACTGCTAGCTAAGAATTTTTCTGTAGAGTCCTAGTGCCTGGCGGCAAAGTCCTTATGGTGTAGCCTGCTACAAAGTTCCTCTCAAAATCTAATGTTACGGTAAGTTCTTACATAACTCTGTTTTTCTCACGGGGTGGGAACACGGTGCAGGAGGGAGTCTCATTCAAACAAGAAGGGCACCAGGACCAGAGGATATACAGTGAAGCTGGAGGGGGAGGTATAAGAGGGATGCAGGAGGTACTACTTAACTGAAAGAGTGGTGCATGCCTGAAACAGACTGCCATCGGAAGTTGTGGAGGCGAAAACAGTAGGGGGCTTCAAGCATGTGGGATAAACAAGAGGAATATTAATAAATAGACAGAGATGAGAGGGTCACTGGAGACCAGTTAGGATCATCAGAGACAGACTAGCAGGAACCATATGGACAGAATGAGTGGGCCAAGCAGTCTTTTCTGTCGACACATTGCTCGTTTCTATGTGCCAGATGTTACCGATTCGTTTTGTTTAACAGTTCGATCTTCATTTTATTTCATTTCATTTGTTAACCGACTTAGGGCATCTGGGTCAAGGCCCTTTTTCAGGTCCGACCCGGACAAATAACAAAATTACAATACACAGAAATTTTACAGAAAAAACAGATATACACGCATAACAAAGTAACAAATCAAAAACAAGTACAGTTCATCAAAGACAACAAATACTTTTTAGATCTAACTTTAAAAGTCGAATATGATGTCAGTACTTGCAAAGAAAGATTTTAGGGGCTCGACATGCAAAGGAACGAAAACCATGATTATTCTTCAAAGAATGACCCTCCAACATAATGCCCTTAGCTGACCTTAGGGAAGATCTCAGTTCACGTATCTTAATCAAATCAGAGAGGGCAGAAAACCCATCAGAATGAATAGCCTGGTAAACCAAATTACGTATTGCATACATTTATCTAAACTGCAATCTTACTGCAAAGGCTCATAGCCTTTCTTTTGCCAGCCATTGCTCCAGGTTTATGGGACTTTTTAAGGACTGTTCATGAAGCTGTAACCGGGCACCAGTGGCTGAGGTGAAATAGACAGTGTAATTAGTGTCATTTCACAGTTGCTGATACTGTCAGTTTCAGCTAAATCTGCCTGAAATGGACAGCAGCTCTAAGATGGTGTATATATAGCAGTTTTTACTGTATTACTGATCGGACTGGCAAATGGAAAACACGAGTTGCCTGAATTACCTTCTGCCTAAGATAACTGCGGACCGTATGTGTGGGACGGACTGCATTACATCTGTAATGGGTCCTAAGTGAAAGGAAAGTATCCAAAAACAATTAATTGCAAACTATTACATTGAGGCATCAGTTAGGGTTGAAGTGCAAACTCACAAATGTAGGGAAATGTGACTTTAGGGCAAAAAAGTCTCCTGTATATTTGTGACTGTGGGGTGTGGTGTTCCTCTGGGTTTGAACGATTGCTTGGAGCAGCATTGGCTTTACTCCGACTTCAGTGCTTTGGGGTTTGCAGTATAGCCCAGAGGTTAGATTAATGAGCTGTGAATGAACTTGGTATATCCAGCAGACCTGGGTTTGATTCCCACAACCTCCACTTGCATACTTTCTAACCCTGAGCCAAGTCACTTAACCTCCTCAGTTTTCCCAGTTCACCCCTGAAAACAGGTCTTGTGCCTAGTGGACCTTACCCAGTTACCAAAAAGTAAAATAAATTCAACACTGTCTTTTAAGACATGAACTCTTGCTCAAGCACTAAGTTAAGATAATGCTAGTGCTGCTTCAAGCAGTCGTTCAGACCCTGAGGAACACCACACGAGCCAGTCCTGAAGATTCAGAGGACTTTTCCACCCAACATTGCATTTTCTGACTTTTGTGACTTTGCACATCAACCCTAATGATGGGTACAATGGAGCCCAGCAGGCTGCAATGCAGTGTCACGGACTACTGCATGGCAAAAGAGGTCTTTGCAATTGTACTCTTTCCTGCTGTAACTCTGCAGGATTTTCATGTTGCGTCCAGGCTGGCTCCACTGTACCTAAATGTAGTTTTGTGCAATTGATTGCCATTCTTTTTGGAAAGGAAATTTGATAACAAATGCAGATGAATATGATTTGGATGGCATTGCATAGGAACATATCAATTTAAAAGTGGTGGAAGGACAGTCCATTGTGTTCATAAGCAGGGAGAAATAAATATACTGTGCAAACGTGTATTAATGTCAGCGATAGTAATACACATGACATCTGTTTCATTACACTGCGTCAGTGGTTGGTCACAGAGGTCAGAGGTATGTTAGTGCCAGCCGCCATCTGACAGATGTCTTCAGTGACACCGGAAATGAACTCCTGATGCAGAAGCATGTTGGTGGGGGGTGGGGTGGGGGCTGATCGAGCTATTGGGGACTGGCTACTGTGGGCACACATGTCAGTGAGGACAAAAGTGAGCCATCAGGGATGGTGGTGGCACTTATTGTCTGAAGCTGGGAGGCACTAGTGAGTCACTAGGGATGTGTTCCTGCTGTACTTTTTGTTTGGGGAGGGGTGTGGTGTTACAACACTGGAGATTGGCTCCTGATATCATAAATTGAAGGGTGGAGGTGGGGACTTTATGTCATCAGAGAGAACTCTTGATGTCACAAATAAATGTTTATGCATTACCAGCACTGGGTATGGGCTCTCAATAATGTTTTTAGTGACACTGAGAATGGGAATGTAATTATAGGCATGTGAAAGCACCTTAAGAAAATATTACCGCCCTCCTTGCAAAACATCAAAAGGTACTTTTTGAACTATTTTCAGCTTTGTTTACCCTCCTTGTAACTTTATAACTACTTATCTGAATGTAACCATATTTTCATATGGTTGAAGAGCCTGTCTGGAGAAGGTGTACATGCTAAGACTCGGCTCCCTTGATCCGTAGGCAACCTCGTCACAAGTGGCCTGGCCAAGAATCAGAATTTAGCATAGCGGTGCATGCTTAATCCTAATTATACTGGTGCACTATACTGTGCTTTTAGCTTTATTTCTTACAAAATAACAAAACATCTGTTTCCTTAGGATGGAAGAATCAAAGTTGGAGATCGAATGTTAGCAGTGGATGACGAACCTGTTGTGGGCCATGCTACTGAGAAGGTACATGAAGACAGTGATGTTTGCCATACAACTAATGTATGAAATGCTAAAGAGCCCCTGGTGTGTAATGGGAAACTGAAAAAACTCAGGGCCCAATCTTAGTCATTCTGGGTGGTGGTGCGAAATGAATCAAAACTGTTTTCTCCATTGCACCGTCGCCCATTAATGCTATACTCAAACAGTGTGCCTGTTACAGGGAGAGGGAGGAGTTCCCCTTTTGGCAGGGGCACAATGCAGATGGCAGATCCAGATGTCAGAAAGTGTAAATAGGGCAGTTACATGCTAGACCGTGCCTGTGACCTGGTTCACAGCATGGTACAATGAACTGCACATTACCTTCCCTGCACTTTTAATATTGTACTGTTTTTGTGAAATTATCTACTTTGCAGACTGCATTTAAAATATCTCTACCACACGGGACAAAATTGCAAAAGGTCAAAGATCGGATTGGTATTTTCTTGACATTTCTTGAACATTTTACACCTTATTTCTCCTGAGCGTTGTGTATATATATATATATATATGTGTGTGTGTGTGTGTGTGTGTGTGTATATATAAATATACTCCTTTCATAATCTGACGCTATAAGTGATGCTCCAGTTTCCTGCAAACACTGACATATGGTAACAGCATTTCTCAAATCTCATAGCTTTCCCAAATAATTTAACTTTTCAACATTCCATTTTTTCTTAGTAAAGACATTTGTAGGAAAACAGGTTCTCTGGCCTTTAGATTCCATCTGTTTTGTTGCTTTGCTGCTTTTAACTTAGTCCTCTGTTATGACATTGCAATCTCTTGCCTCCGAAATGTTTCACGAAGGGGATTGTGACATCACAGCAGGAAAAGCAGCATAAACAGAAAAAGTCTAAAGGGCAAAGGACCTGTTTTCATGCCGATATATTCAGTAATACAAAAAAATGGGATGTCCAACAATTAAAATTTTGGGGGAATTTCGTGGAACTGACTTCTGCTAAATCCAACTGCAGATTCATTGCTGGCGATCAGAATTTTGCTTTAGCACCAGAAAACTTAAGCACCTATTTATGGCTGCTTGGCACTGCCAAGAAGACTTCTTACTGTATGGTTACTTAAAGGGAAATGTGAGGATGCAGAAAAGGTGCATTACTCTTGTTGCCTCTGATATTTCATGACCAAAGCAATTAGTGCAGTCCAGTTGCTCATTGTGTTATTGAACTGTACTGCAGAAACTACTTGCTGCTTGGGGCTCCTGGAAAACAACAGAAAAGGAGCTACTGTCATCGGCATAAGTAAGATCTTCCTAGAATCCATGTTCTCCATGAAGTCCCACATTTTGGTCTAAGCCAGAAGTGCTGGGATCCGCTGGAGGAAGTCTTTGGCTAGGGGCCTTCAGAGCACCCTCCAGGGCTCAGAGCATCTATACAACTAATGCAATAAATAGATGTGTTATAAATAACAGAAAACATAAGTCTGCAATACAAATCCAGTCTCTTGTACAGTATTAAAAAACATGGACAGACACTACTACAGTTGGATTAAGCAGCTAGATCTAACCAAAAGCTCCCTGGAGTAATTAAGTTTTCAGTTTTTACTTAAACGATTTTATAGATCTGGAGGTGTGAATGTTCTCAGGCAGCAGATTCCGTAGTGTAGGGGTTGCAACCGAAAAAGTGTGGTCACCAGCAGATTTTAGCCAAGAAGGAGGGACAGCGGACAAACTCCATCTGCTAGATCTAAAATCCCTGGATGGGACGTGGAGAATCAGGAGACCACTGAGGTATTGGGGGCACAGTAAATTCAGAGCTTTAAATGTCATTAACAGTACCTGGAAATCACTGCATCACCTGACAGGCAGTCAGCTCAGAACCTGCAGTGAGGGAATAATATGTTCTGACCTCCGAATCAAGGTCAGAAGTCTCACTGCAGCATTCTGAACTGGCTGCAAGTGGCACAGTTGACCCCTGGATAAGCCTTTGTAGAGCACACAGCAGTAGTCAAGAGATGGCAGAAAGCGAGGTGTTAACTAGAGTAGTTGGATCAGCAGAATCAAGCAGTGGTTGCAGTCTAGCAACATTCTTAAGATGGTAAAAGCAGATCTTCCAAAAATCAATCTTTACCATTTATTATAACCCTATGGGTCTGTGCCAGAGGCACTAGGATCCCACAGGAGAAAAAGCTTTCAAAGCTTAGAGCTAGGGGGCCAAGGTTGATGACGGTGCCATCCACAAGGTAGATGTGTGACGTGGCACTCATGGACTGACCAGTAACCGATGCGGGCCTCCTCCCTACCTCAGTTCTGTTTTTCCCACCATCAGAGCAACTTCGTGGACTGCTTCTGGAGCAAATCTTAATGCCTCACCACCTCAGTTTGGTGGACGAGTTTGCCAGGTTCTTCCCTGGGTGAGGTCCCTTGAGCATTCCCGTAGCCCTGGCAGAGGACCCAGCCTGGCCCTTCATGACCCACCACCATCTCCTCCTCCTCCTCTCCATGCATTTTGAGTCCTTCAGGGCCCCTGACCTGGGAAGTTCAGTGAGTGCATTTCCTCAGTACCTCCATTTACTAGATCAGGCCATTTTCTGGCCTGAGACCCCAACACCGCTGCCCCTGACTCCAGCTCCTTATCACTCAGCCTTCTCAAGGAAGGGACACTTCCTGCACCTTTCCTCTGATGCTGGATACACTTTGTACCAGCAGTTCCTGGGGGAGATGATGAGGGAGCTAGGAGTTTCCTACTTTGGAAGTCTCAACCCTACTCACCTGGTGCTGTCATTCTTGGCCTCAGCCCTTCACGGAGGCATACAGGGATGGCTGGATCAGTCCCTCTGCCCCTTCTTCAGTCCCGAAAGATGTCCAGCACAAGTATTGCACACCTGTGGGATCCTTCTCGGCGACACACACATCATGTCATGTGTTGCAGCACATCGGGCACATCAGACAACCTATGGCAAGCTCCTTTGGATAATGCTGGGTCAGCTCCTAGTATCCTTGCAGATTGCGAGGCAACCAGGTAGGCCATTCGCCTTTCTGCCCACAGCCTGGAGCTGGCAAAGCACTAGTCAAGGGCATCTTATGACGCCAGTGAGGTAGCTTCTAGGCTGATGGGAACAGTGATCTGCATTCAGAAGATAGCATGGCTTCATCTCTGCAGGTTGTCACCCTTGGCCCGACATATGGTGTTGCCCTTGGGTTTCCAGGGCACCCATTTTTTCTCCCGCAGAGCCAGGCATGAATTGTGGGGCAAATTCCTGCTCCTAGGCCATGGGAGTCTAGGCCTGCCCCTGACCAGTCTTGGGTGCGGTCTCGCCAGACCCATGAGGGATCCCTGTCTTTCTGTGGTCATCCCCCACAGGAGGCTGAGGGAACAACCTTTTCTCTCAGGATGAGCCAGCAACACCTTTCTTGGATGGTAAACTTGGTACTCTGACCCATAGGTGGTAATAAATGGTGAAGAGTCATTCTTGGAAGATATGAAAATTACGTGCTCACTGTAATTTTTGATCTTCCAGAATATCTTCAAAATGTATTACCAGAACCCGCTCATCATCCCCTGCTCTCAAATGACCAAGTGTCTGGGCATCTAACCCTGTCTGTCTCTCTCTCTCTCTCTATTTCTTTCTGTGTCCCTTCTCTCCCTGCTTTCTAACTCTTGTCCCCTTCTGGGCTTTGAGCCTTGTCGTAAAAACCTTGTTTTTAAAAAAAACAAAAGTGGGGGAGAAAATGCTCTCTGGGGTTTTTCTTTGCCTTGCCAAAGTTTTGATTTCTCTTGCAGAAGATCTCTGCAAAAAGTCTTTGGTAGTTATTTCTTACCTTCATGTTTTTCTTCCAAAAAAGGGGAAAGAGCAGGTAAACAGAGTCTAATTGAAAATGTTGCTTTTTCTTTGTGTGCTGTTGTGGGAGGCCTCCAGCACGGTGGCACTATCAATGAATTGTTACCCTCCAGGCTTCTCCTTTTTTGATTGTATTTCTTCCCTCCTCTCAGGAGCGAAGCCAGCTCTCTCTCTCTCTCTCTCCCCCCCAACACACACCTTTTTTTGATTTTTTTATAAATGCATATCTTTAAAAAAAAAAAAAGGATATGTAGATATACACATATATTTCCAGTTTCAGTGTGCTAAGTAATGTTAAGACAGCCAATCCATGGAGCCTTATATCTCTACACCTCCTGACAGGGATCTCTCTTCACTCTCAGATGCCCTTGCTACCATTCCTGGCCTCAAGATAGTGGTCTTCTCTCCCCTGTTATTTCTAGGAGAACCATTTACTTCCCATGTGATTTCTGGATAATTTGGGCTTTTCACCTCTGGGAGTTTTAGATCCCTGTCTTCTTTTGCCTTCTCCTTCTGGGGGAGTGGGGGAATATATGTGCCTCCCCTCTGCCCAGATTGCCTTGGTCTGTCTGTCTTTCTTTCTTGCAATCCTGCTGTAATAGGAACTCTCTCCTACCTTTTTGCTCTGTCAGGTTTTATTATTTTGATCTTTTTATATCCTTTTCTTGTCCCTTTGGGCAACTTTTAGCCCCTCTCTTTCTCTCCCACTTTGTTTTTCTCCTGGTTAACAGGACTGAGGTATGGAGGGGCTGATGTCAGTTACTAGCCAATCCACGAGTGCCACGTCGTATGTCTGTATCGTGGATGGCATAGTCTCCGTTGTTGGCCCCTAGCTGTAGCTTTGAAAGCTTTTGCTCTCACGAGGTCCTAGTGCCTCCAGTAAAGGCCCATAGGTGGTAACAAATGGTGAAAAGATTCTGGAAGATCAAGAATTATGATGAGTATGTAATTTTATTTTCCTTTCCACAGAGGTCGGTTGTGAAACAAATGTCAATTGTCCATCAAGAAAGCACCTAGACTATGGATCTTCTCTGCTGCCTGAAGATGCACCCTCCCACCCCGGGAGGGAAGAATCAGGCTACCATGCATGGCTGATATCTGCTTCTCTGAGCCCACCACCAACAGCTCTGTCTTGGTTGGGTTCAGAGCCAGCCAACTGGAGGCCAACCAAACCCTGATTTCCTCCAAGCATTGTTTTAATCTCAGTGCAGAAAGCAGACCGTCAGAAGCACAAGACACATGCAGCTTGGTGTCATCTGCATTACAGTGCATCTCCACCCTGTAGGAGCCCGCCGGCGCAGCAGCAAGGCATCCATCTGCGGCACTGACATCCCAGGTTTGGGAACAGACTCGGGGAGTCTGAGGGCCAGCCGGGGGGAGAAGGATTGAGCGTCCAAGGGACTGCTCTCCGGGAAGAGGGAGAAGGGTGTCTGGTGCTATCTGGCCCTCTGGAGGAGGCTGGGGGTACTGCCGTGGCTAGCGCCACACATATAGGGGGGGGACGGGGCAGACTTTGGCATCATTGCACATCCCGGCCCCGGGAAAAAAGCATCAAAAAAATCATCGCCAGCCACTAATGATGGTCCTGCCTCACCAGCGCTCCCTGCTGCAGACTAAAGTCTGCTGTGGGGGGGGGGGGCCTGCTTCCGTGACCCCACCCTGGGGGCATGCCAGGGCTTCATGACCAGGCTCCACCCGGGGCAAGCCTGGGGAGTGGGGGCAACAGCCGGTGGACAAAAAAAACTAACTCCACCCTATATTGCCTAATGATCTCTCCTAGCAGCAGCATATATGAGGACAAAATAGGTGAAAGCATAGAACCTTTGGGGAACACCACAGTCAAGGGTAACCAGCCACAACTGGCAAGAACTGAATTCTACCAACTGCTCTCTGCCACAAAGGAAGGACTGGAACCAGTGTAAAATAGTTCTGAACAACCCTCCATGCTCCCCAACAACACTACATGGTCTAAACTGTCAATCACTGAAGAAAGATCTAGCAAGATGACAATATTGATGTCCTTGTGATTTCTCGCTGGGAAGAGATCTTTGCATAACCTGAGCATAGCTGTCTCTGTGCTGTGCTTGCTGTGGAATCTAGATTGAAATGGCACAAGGAGGTCATTCTTTTCTAGATGATTCACAGGCTAGGTTGCAACCACCTTCTTTTACAACCTTAGGCAAAAAAATGAAGGCTAGAGACAAGTTGCAAATTAGCAGATATGTCAGGATCCAGTGACACCTTCTTAAGGAAAAGCTTCACCACCGTCCTTTTTTGGGGGCACCGGCAATAGCTGCTCCTACAGAGAGGCATTGACTGCATCTGCCAGTACTGGTATTAACTGCGAGCACCCCTCCTTGAGCAACTGAATGGGTGTAGGATCCAGAACACACGTGGTGCTTTGCAAACCCATGACCACCCCAAGGATCTCTTCCTCATCCAGAGGCTGAAATTTCACCCAGCCATTCTCCCATCCACTCATACTCCCCTTGCTATCCCTGTTTACCAATAACTAGGTAGTGTAGGAAATCTGGTAAAGAATGCCTACAACCTTGACCTTAAAGAACTCGTTTAACCACTCACTCCTCTCCCTGGAAGCAAGTTACTTTTGACTCAGTCTGGATGTCATAAATTGAATACAGCCTGGAAAAGTGTGGCAAGTCAGTTCTTCCAAGCAACAATTACAGGGAAATGAAATTCTTCTTTACAGCTGCAGTAGCTTTCTGGTACATCCTTAAGTACTCCTCCAGGACAAGTCTGTCAGCAGCCAACTGCAATTTCCTCCCCATGTACTCAACTTACTACACTCTTCATCTGCCGAAGCTCTGATGTAAACCAAGGAGCAGTTCAGTGAGAGGTCTGCAGGTGAGTGGATTAGCACCAGGGTATCCAGTGCCATAGAAACAGCCCCATTATGGACTTCAGCAGTGGTACCGCAACCCCTGGTAGAGACCTCAACCAGGTCTGAAATGTCCAGCAGATCTAGAAACCTCACAGATCCTGATTAGAATGGTATTGGATCACTTCATGATCAAAGATGGTTGTTTAATGGCCAGAACATTAAACAGTATGGTGCAGTGGTCCAATGAAGTGATAGGCTCCACTGAGATATCATCTATCTCAAACCACGCCGAGAAGATGAGGTCAGGTGTGTGACCTGCTGAGTGCATGGTTGAGGTAACCGCCTGTCTTTAAACCCAGCTCCCCTGTGAGCTGGAGGAGTACATTTGCAGACACCTACGAAGAGACACAGACCCTGGCATTGAAATTTCCCAGGACAAGAGTCCATAGGGATGCCTGCAACTAGTCCGACAGCCCCTCAGCAAACTCTTGCAAAAAAAAAACCCTGCTGGCTACTGGCCTGCAGTGGTGTGTGACACCACATGGTGATGTGTGCCTTCCAGTAAATATTGCTGGCCTCTTTGCTTACCTCACTTCTGTTTTTCCCACCATTGAATGCATACTGTGGGAGTGAGTTGTACTGCTTCAGTTTGCCTCTGTCTACTACTTCATCCTTTAATTCTCATTTCTTTATTTTTGCAGAATACTCAGGTTGTCAAAAAAAAAAAAAAAAAAAAAACAGAAAGGCCAGGACCTTCTTTTCCATGTCTGCGTGTATGGCAAGAAAATTAGCCATGTTGACGGGCATTTCCAGTGCTTCTCCTGTCTAGGACCAAGCCTCAACATGGACTTCTGTGATGCCTGTTTTCCTTTGACCGCTGCACCCTCAGATTCATTGCAGGCAGACAGGCATGCTTTGGACCAGTAGCTTAGCTAGAACTCTGGGCCTTCCCGAGTTCCATCCCAGCTTTTTGAGTCAGACAAGGTATAGTGTCCCAGGGTGTAGCCAGCATTTTTGACTGGGTGGGGGTGGGGGACTGATAAGCTATCAGGTTTTAGATGCATTCTGGTACATTTTTAGGGTAACTTTGAAACTTTTTAGCTGCTTTTAAAGCTTTCTTTGACTTGTTGCAAACAACAGATATCACTACCGAAACAACTTTCTTTTTATTACCAGTACTCAGACAATCACTTGATTAAAATCAAGGAGAAAAAACTGCATATTTCTCCCACCTAGAAAATTCAACTATAAATGCTGAAATTTAGCTATAAAAGCCATGCACTCTTGAAAGGCAGAATCGAACAACCAGTTACATCAGCAGTCTCTACAGGACTGCAGCAAGGAAACTCACCTCACACTGTGCCTAGCCAAGGGCAAAACCAAGGACTTTATGTGTCAATGTCACCAATCCCTAAACTTTTACCACAAAATTTAATTACAAAAGTAAACAAAACAAAACAGACTGCCAGGTATACAGTACACAAAGCTGTTATTTTCACTTCAGTGTACAGTGCTATTTACTCATATGATGTGTCAAAATCAGTGCTATTAATACAGCTGTACAGCAGTTTCTGGAGGTTCCCACATGTCCTAAGACAGTACGTTGATCATTCCAGCAACGGTGTCACCAGTAAAGAAGATTTACAAAACCCAGTGGTCTGGTCTTTTGCAAAATAAAATGTACAGTTCTAAACAAGTATCAACATAAACATATCTTGAAAATGGAGGAGTTAACGCTGCAAAAAAAAACTGATAAATGACAAAAAAAAAAGGAAAAAGGCAGTGTAAAGAATCCTCTCAGGGGAAAAATACAGTACTACAGAGTGAGCAAATGTAATATTGTACATTTATTTTAGCTCATAATCCACCAAGGTTACTTCAGTCAACTCCTACAAAGAAAGTGTCAGAAAGGAGATGTGCATTTCACTCTACAGTGTGTTGAAGGTGCTGCATCATCTTGCATGAACTCAGTCACTTTCCACCATGAGTTCAGGTGCTGGCCAGCCGGCAGGCTGGGGATGTAACAACGAGATCTCAAAAACCTACTGTCCCTTTGCGATCGCATCTTCCGTTCCATCCTACCTGCTCCCAGACCAGTCTTAGCATGTTTACGGGGATGAAAGGATGTGCTTTGTTACCGGCTCGGACAGAAACGCACAGACAGTTGCCAACCTCTGCTCTGTCCACATCCTTCCTCTCCTCCTCCTCCTCCACCTCTCATAGATTACAAGGACTGACATTCAGTGGTCTGGATGAGGGCATTATGTACCTACAACAGAATGCCTGTTTAGCTGATCAAATGCAGCCAGACCCCCTCCATCATTCTGCAAGCAGTCAACATGCTGAAGTGAGGAAGAGTCCTTCCATGGTCCCCCGAATAGCAAGCGAGAAGATCTCCCAGTTTCTCGTCTCTCTCTCTGGGCTGCTGCCTCCATCTTACATCTGATGTCACACAAAGTGCACCTGTCCTGATCTAAAGCAGTTTGCAACAAACACCAGAACAGAATAGCAGCCCACTTAAAAGACAGACATGCAGCAGCACCTTGTGTATTTACAGTCAGCTGGATCAGCCGGGCCGTTGTTGCTCCTCTCACTGATAAATCCATAAAGCCAGGCTCACACACCCACACCCAGAGCAGGTCCCAAGTACTGACAGTACGGTGCAACAACCAGCCTCTGTCATGATTCTTAAGAGTTATTTGACCTGGTCTGAACGTGTGGTGTGGAACAAACAAAATGGAGCCCGATGTGCTTTTGGACAGCACACTCCAACGCTCGTCGTGGTGTGCGGGAGTTTGCAACCCATCCAATGGGCAATTTAATTGGATGATGAGCTATGGAGCCAATCAAGGAACCAACACTACCCTGCCATCTCCCACACCCCAGAACTCGCGTTGTGAGTCCTGAATCTTGACCACGACCAATATAGGGGGAAAAAACCTTCAGAGCTTCAAAAGTCCCGCTCTGAACGTCTGGGGGGGCAGAGGGCCTGCCCACCATAATCTATGCCACTGATGTCCTTGTCCCCCTCCCCACCACTGCCCTAGGGTTGTGTCGGAGGCTCCGTGGAGTGTCGGGTGGACAGCTGGCTCCTTTGGGGCAGCCAGCAGAGAATCTGTTATGGTCTGATTGCCCTGAGTGATGGACCAAACCAGCTTCAGGGTCAAGGCCTCTGTACCAGGATAACACTGCAGTTCCGACTGTTCCCCGACTCTCCTTTCAGGCACTCGTATGCTTCTCCTCTTCTGCATCCTGTGATGTACAGTTTTCTGTTGTTTGTTTTGCCAGTACTCCTTCTGGAGTCACCTGTTTGACTTTATGTGACTCTATTGGGCAGCAGTGCTGCTAAGCATTGTGGTGCCTGCGGTTGCTCATTCAGCCTGGCATCATTTCCTGCATCTGTGACTACTGGACCTAAACATGCTTCAGGATGTTTCTAGCCACCAGGTCAGTGGGGTCACAGCTGCCTTATTATTGTTGTCAGCTTTTGCAGTGGCTTTGGCTTTGACAACCTCCGAAGGTCTGATACTCCGGTCTCTTCAAGGGTGTTTTTTCAATGCGTAGCAAATGTGAAAGAGCGATGGATCTTTTTAAACATTTCATTCAATGAAGTTCTTGTTTCTGTTATGTTTTCATTGTGACGCCAAAAGTGCGACTTATGGGATTTACACAGTAAGACAGTAGTGCACTCCATGCCAGTGGTGGATGGAAGCGGTGCTGCTGATGTGATCAAGTTGTTTTGCTTCGGTCATAGACTGAGGTGGATCAGTTTGACCTGCTGATCGAAATGTCCAGGTTGCCTTTGGCTTCTTTAACCCAAACTGTGGCACAGTGGAATGCGGCTGCAACTTTCATTCAAACATGCAGTTTGCTGTTTGTGAATCTTAAAGTTGCATGTATAACTTGGAATCGGTGTTGGTATATAGTGTGTCATGGGAGTGCAAAAGGTTTTCAATATCTGTAGGTTTTTTTTTGTTACAGATCCTAACAATCTCATGACTCAGGAGATTTTTAGGATCTGTAACAAAAAGAAAACTACAGATATTGAAAAACTTTTGCACTCTCAGTTTGGTTGCTCCTGTTACTTTTTTGGCTTGAAAAAGAATGCCTGTCCAGATTTTCTGCAGATGTTAAATCCACCTTAGCATTTGCTGGAGTTATCAAATTGCATGTGCAGATGTTTGGAGTATTCCGTAACCTCATAGCTGGTTAAAGTTTTGAGTCTGTAAAGGAGGAAAACATTGAATATTGTAGATAAGTGATGGAGTCTAACTTTGCTGTCGCATTTGACAGCTTTTGTTGATTCTGTGGCTAAAGGCACCATTCAGTTAGTAATATGTTTTCTGCAAGCTACCAACAATTCATTTCTGTTCAGATTTGGTTCTGGTTCAGAGTATAACATACTGAGGCATGTAGGTTTTATAACATATGCCCATAAACCTGTTACATACCACGTGAAACGTGCCAGCTCCTAGTGCTTCCTGACAACAGGAATCCGGCAATAATGTCATTTAAACTTGTATAATTTCCAACCTTTTCCAGAGATGGAAGAAATGCTAATGGAACCTAAATTCTGTTCAGACTCTGCGGTTTGGTCATGGCGTCCCCACCCCACCCCCACCCCGTTGTATCATCAGATTTGTTGCTCTGCTGGAGATGGCAGTTTCCCCTGAGTACAGTACTTCTCCAGTTCCACTGGTCACATTTTATTTAAACTGTCAAATTGTTTTATCATTTATTTCGTTTTCAGTACTCTGCATTACTTTGGGGTATGCTTATTTTATTTTTTCCTAAATTTAGCGCTTTTCTCTGGTTTCCTCTTATTTCCAAGAACTGGAGAAAACGCAGTTTAACGTGGTTCATGCTTAGCGAGGAACCGTTTGCTTTTGTTTAAAATAGTATTTTGTTTTGAGTTTACTGCACTTTCTGCCATCCTGCCTGGCTGACTTTGGCCATACTCTTCTTCCAGCCCCATCACCCACTGTCCATGGGACTTACCTTCCAACAAGTCACTGCCCTGCACATTACCTCTGTGGCAGAGCCTCCTGGGTTCCCCAAGCCCCAAAAGTGTTGGAGTTGGGTTGTGATTTGGGGCCTGGTGGTGGTGTGGAGCCTGTGAAGTAGAGGTGGTATCATGCTGCCTGCAGGTGAGGAGGTGTTTTCCTCCCAAGTTCCCTTCCCTGAGCACACTGTGGGCTAGGACCAAGTGGACGTCTACACACAAGTATGCAGATGTTCTGGCCAGGAAGTGCCTACTCACCCATCCATTGCAGTTCTGTTGCACTGCCACATGTGGCACTCAGGTGGCAGTGCCATACAGATGATTGGTCCTCCCTCCCAGGAGAAAAGCGCATCCTCTGGGACATTAAATCCTCCTTCCCTTAGCCAGCCCTCGATAAACTGGGCTGCTTCTGAACCCAGGTTGCCAGTGTCATAGCGGCAGTGCTGTTGCTGTGCAGGGCAGGTCAACTTTAAGAAAAATAATATTGTTTTGTAGCAGTTCAGTTATTTTACTACACAAACTGAATTTAACTAATTGAAGGTATTTCTCAGTATATTGGCATGACCGAAAAGTCTAGAAAGAGAACAGGGCATCCAGGATTTAAAACGTGTACATCATACCACCACTTTTTGGCTAAAGCAGATGGCCACAACCTGTGTTTTGATATTTGGGGCCTTGATCATGATTTTGAACATTATGTAAAAGTTTTGCCTTAAGACACAAAAGAAAAGATCTGTCAAACGAGAAGCATTTTCAGCTCCTCAGTCTACTTCAGTGTCACCAAAACACAACATTAGCAGCAGTCTCCTGAGCAGTCTCTGCCAGATGGACTGGAAAATCTGCTAAGCCATCCTCAAGGCACAGTGAAACACAGGGCATCCAACAGGATGTTCCTTCCACTCCACCTTCAGGGGAGATGGAGTAGGCAGTTGAACTGAGAGCTATGCCCTCTGCTGAAGACATTCAGAAAAAAAATGTAGCAGTTCTTCCAGGCTTCTAGGCCATGGTGAACTGCATCAGTGCTCTTGCACCCTCCCCAGGCAGCTGGTCACCCTGTCCTGGCAGAGAAGGAACTGATTAAACCTGAGGTGATCCTAAACAGGACCCCAGTTCCCTCACAAGGAAATTGGGATGTTACATCCTACTCGTCATTTGAAAGGCAGATGGCGGACACTCATTATCTTCTTAGAAGAAGCAGAGAGGGTACTGAAAAGATTGACTTCATGAGCATACTGGGTCTGACATCTGCCAAGACACTGTCACTACGTGTGCACAACTCACCAAGAAAAGCCAGATCATGTCATCACCGTTTACAGCTGCTGGCATTGATAAAATGATTGAAAAGAAATTTCAGGTGGACAAGCAAGGAGTAGAATTCCTATATGCCCACCCAGATCATGCAAGTGTGGTGCAAGCAGCTGCTTGTGAAAGACTCAAGTCCTTTAGCCACACAGCTCCCAGAGAGGATAGTTTTTTAGGAAGGTTTATAACACAGCTATCCTACAACTGAGATGGGCAGCCTCCATGGCTTGCACTTAGTATCAGAAAGCATTATGGAATGCTATAGTTGCTTAAAGCAAACAAAAAGTGGAATTTTATGTAGGTGATGATCTGGCTGCTACAGTAACAGCTGCTTTAGAAGCCACAAAATAACAGTTTCATATGGCTGTTAATACCAGTGACACTGCTTCAGGGTCCTGCCACATTCAGTTGCTTTAAAGGGCGTGTGTTGTTAAGGACACCTCATGACCCAGGATCCACAAAGTAAGGCTTCCTTTTGAGGATAGTGCATTATTGGGTGGCAAAATTGAAGCCTATGTAAAAATATAAAGATGAACAAAAATCCCACCTGCATGAAAATTAAGGCCCCGTCCTACAAATCCTGTGGAAGGGAGGCAGGGAATAGAACTATTACTACAGGCCCTACTCTAGCTATGAATACTCGGTACAGACTTGCTTTCCTCCACATTCATCGATACAGAGGGTATTGAGCAGATGTAGAGGCAGAAGAGGTGTCGGACGTGCTGATGCACCAGTACTGAGCCACATAATAAAACCCTGACAGTGTTGTCCAGGTGCAAGTCATTCACTGCCAGTGGAGGAATGCCTGGCACATTACTCTCAAGGCTGGAGAAATATTACTACAAACAAAGTGGCTTTTGGAAGTAGTCATGACCTGTCCCTCCAGTTTCAGAGGTTCCCAAAACCTGTAGAAGCCAAGAAATTTACCAGCCTGCATTCCTGAGGGAAAAACTTTTACTGGTTCTGGAAGTAAACAAATCCGTTAACAGCAAATGCAGTAGAAAAGGCCCCTACCTCCCAGTGGGGAGATGCCCTTTTTTCCAGGTATTTCCTAACCATCCAAAAAAATAAAAATCAAAATGGAGACACTTGGCTCAGTGACCCCCATCTTTTCAAACAGGAGACTGGTTATGTTCTTTGGACCTAAAAGATGCTTACTTTCATTTCCCAGTAAGGTCCTGCCACAGAAAGTATGTGAGGTTCAGACTGGAGCGGACAGTACAGTTCTCTAACCTCAGCACCAGGACATTCACAAAGTGCCAAGCTGTAGTGGCAGCTGACTTGAGAAGGAAAAGTGTAGTGGTGTTTCTATACCTGGACAACTGGCTGATAGCAGGAAATGGAAGAGGAAACCATACACTTCATCTTAGTAGTAAGGAGCACACTGGGAAAAACAGGTTTTCCTTTAAACCTACAGAAGTCCCAGTTAGAACCTGGCAAAGTACTGGAGTTCATTGGGGTAGAAATGGGCACTCTACAAGGAAAGCATACCGTGGAAAACATGATTACATGTGCAGATTCATTCCAAGCAGGTCTCAGAAATTGCAGGGATTTTCGTCTCTCTCAGGTCACATGGCATCAGCCACAGCTGTAGTACCCTGGGCACGCCTTTAAATGTGGGGTGTCCAGTACCATTTAAAGGACACTGGTTCCAAAGGACAGACCCTTGAATCACCCAGTACCAGTCACAAAAAGTTTGTGCAAGCACTGGAGTGGTAGAAGGAAAAAGAGAATCTTGGAAGGAATTCCTTTCCTTGGTTGTCCTAAGCTAACAGATGTCTCTCCACTGGGGTGGGGAGGACACCTGAGAGACAACACAGTAGGTAAGGCCTGAAACATGAATGACCATGGAATGCATAAAGTTGTTGAATTCAGGGCAGTGCTTTTTTTTCCATGCAGTCCTTCTCTTTCCTGTACAAGGCCAGACAGGGAGATGAGAGTACAACTGCCATGTATTACATCAGACAAGAAGGCACCAGACCCTCAAAACTCTGCTCAGAAGCAGTGAGGCTATGGAATCTGGCATACTCCCTGGATGCTGATGTATCTGCAGTTCACTTGCCTGGCACACTCACTGAGCAGGATGAATAAAGGCAGCCATGAATGATCACACGAATCAGCAAGTGCTGACAGCAGTTTCAGGAGATGGGGCACTCCATAAATAGATCTGTTTGTCTTTTGGAAGAACAGTAAATTCCAAAAATGATGTTGCAGGCCTCCTCTTTTGGGAACATTACCAGATGATGTGCTAACGCTTTACCCGGGGGGAGGGGTAAATTCCACTGTTACTCCCACATTCCCTCTCAGCCAGAGTTTTCTGGTGATACTGAGGAGGGAGTCAACAACTCTGATTCTGGTAGTCACAGACTGGGCCAGGCAGACCTGGTACTGTCTACTTGTGGGTGGCCCGGTCACCCAAAAAAACCCTTCTTGTTGCCACTTAGACAATCAACTGTCTCTATTTCAAGGCAGGATTTGCTCCAGATCTCATGACACTGCACCAGAGGCTTGGTTCTTAAGAGCCAGAGCTTCTGATCTCAACCACTGAGTCAGGGTACTGAAGGTTTCCAAAAGGGTCCAGGAAACGTACTGTAAGGCAAGCTTATTCCTCCAAATGTGAAAGATTTTCCTTCTGTTGCAAATCCCAGACAATCGTTCCACTTCAGACAAGTTTGCCTAAAGTTGTAGAGTGCATGGTACATTTACAGTCCCTTGGCCTCAAACCATCCCCTTTAAAAGTACATCTAGAAACATAGAAACATAGAATTTGATGGCAGATAAGGCCCACCTAGTCTGCCCATTTCCCTATCTACATAAACTCCAGATCATAAATGATCTGCAGCTTACCTTCTCTTTCCTACTGTAACCCCTAGATGGCGCTATCCCAGGGGCTACTACCCCTGCCTGATTTGCCACTAACAGGTTGAGGGGCCTGGATCCAATGGCGGGTGCCTCCACCCAGAGGTCAGGGTTTGCAATAGTTAAACTAACTTGGTCACAGCCCTCTGGGACACTGCAACCCCTTTCTTCCACTAGTGGCCCACACAATATATCAGAATTACCTTCACAGTATACACTTACCCCCAGGTCTGGTTCGGCACTGGGACCTCCTGTGAAATGAGATACAGTGCAACAATCACAGTACAGTACTTTAACATAGACAAATACCTCAGGCAGTATAACTTTGCTGAAACAAGCAGCTCTGATTTATTTAGGGGATATAACAAGGACAGGGGAAATCAGGTTAATTAGCTTATCACTCTAATAATCTACCTATGGCTCTGTGCAGGCCTATCCCTATCAGTTACTGTCCCTGGGTACCCAAGCCCTAGTGGCTAGTCCAAACCGTGGCAGCTGGTAGGGCCCTTTCACACAGAGAAAGGAGAATTAAACAGTCAGCAGTACAGTAATTCCATTTGGATTTAATGTGGCAATTCAACAGGGGCGACCTGAATTAGTACTCACGACCTCCAAATAAGATAGGGTCCTTCAATGTCAGCAGGAGCTCACTTGAGGTACACAAACCTCTTCACACATTTATATAAAGAAAGCACTATACCAGGCAGGCTGCATCTGTATCCGATCGCAATTACTGCACAATACCCGGAGAACACACAGCAGATTCAGTTCCTGACAGACCGAGTGCAATTTTCAGCAATTCTTCCAGTCTTCTACAGGGTGAGCCTGGTTTCTACTCTTCAGAGATCCTTTGATTCTTTTCACAGGACAGATTCAGTCCTAACAAGCTGTTACACAAGCTGCAGACCGGAACTCTGGGCCTTACACCGTTTTTGACTAAAACTGCACACTGAAAAAGCACAGGGCTCCTTCCTTCTTCACTGCCAAAGCTCAACTGAACTCCAACTGACGAAACGGCACTTCCTTTGAGTTCCTCCCAGTTCTTGACTGGATTGGCTGTCACTCACAATAGACTGCTGCTGTTGGTCCAAAAGGCACTGAAGTCTAACTACATCTCCCAGAGTCACTGCCCATACAATCCTCTTGTGGCTGGCTCAGATTATGAGTCAAGTTCTGATTCGTCCAAGGCATCATTTTAGAGCTAGCTTACCCACACTGATTGGTCCAGTTCAGCAGTTCAAAACTAGAATGGGGAACTAGCAGACACAGTTCTGACTGCAAAAGAAAGCAGGTTAGACAAACTGTAATTTCATTATTACTCTAAATAATTTCTGGCAAACAGTTACATCTTTCAGATAGGTTCCCTTTGCACTCCTAGTGACTGCAAAAATGAAGTGAATTGGCAGCAGCTTGGTGGTACTCAATCAAAGAAACACACAGTCCCCATACAAACTAATTATGTCTGCAAGCAGACAGCTCTTAAAGAGACAGTACCAGAGGTTCTAAAAACACTCACTGATAAATGGCTTAAAGGCCAAACACCATTCAGGCTTGGAGCATTCAAGCAAGCTCCTGGAAGTCTTTTGGGAACCCCCATTTGCAGGGGGGTTACACCACCAATAGGGTTGCCTTCTGTCTATCCCATGCATTCTTGAATTCACCTAACGTTTTAGCCTCTATGACCCCCTCAGGAAGTCTGTTCCATGCATCCACCATCTTTCTGTGAAAAAATACTTCCTGATGTTACTTCTGAGTCTCCACCCCCCCCAGCCTCATATTGTGACCCCTTGTTCTTGCACATCTCTTTTTTTTTTTGAAAGATGCTGCCCTCCTGAACCTTGTTGATGCTCTTGAGGTATTTGAAAGTCTCTGTCATATCCCCCTCTCCCTCCTTTCCTCCAGGGTATGCATACTGAGGTCCTTCATTCTCTCCTCATATGTTTTCTGGTGCATTCCTTTCACCATTTTTGTTGCCCTTCTCTGGACCCACCTCCATTCTGTCAATGTGGTTCCGGAGATGTAGTCTCCAGAACTGAACACAGTATTCCAGATTTGGCCTTACCAATTGTCTATACAGTGGCATCACCACCTCCTGTTTTCTACTGGGGATGCCTCTCCCTATGCACCCCAGCATCCCTCCAGCCCCGCTTACTGCCTTCTCATATTGCTTGGCTACTTTCAGGTTGTCCGTTATATTTACCCCAGGTCCCTTTCCAGTTTTGTTTTTGTTAGTGTCCCTAATGTGTATTCTTCTCCAGGATTCCTGTGCCCCAAGTGCATGACTTTGTACTTCTTTGTATTGAATTTGAACTGCCATACTCTTGACCACTCCTCCAACTTGCCTAGGTCTCTTCTCATTCTTTCAACCATGTCTGGAATGTCCACCCTATTGCAGATCTTGGTGTCGTCCGCAAAGAGGCTTACCTTCCCCCTCCAGCCCCTCCACAATGTCACTAATGAAGACATTGAAGAGAACGCCCTAGCACTGAGCCCTGGTCACCTCTCCTGGATTGTACTCCATTAACCAGCACCCTCTGGGTCCTGTTATTCAGCCAATTTCTGACCAATTTACCACCTTGGGACCCCTCCCAGACTGCCCAACTTGTTTTGTAGCCTCCTGTGTCAGGCGGTGTCAGAATGCCTTACTAAAACATAGGTAGGCCATGTCCACCACCCTCCTGATTCACCACCCTGGTTATCAGTCAAAGAAATCTATCAGATTTGTTTGACTAGATTTAACTGCTGTGAATCCATGTTGCCTCAGGTCTTGTGCCCGCTGGCCTCGAGATATGCCACAGTCCTTTCCATTAGCATGGATTTCATTATTTTCCCCACCACTGAGGTCAAACGGGGTAGGCCTGTAATTCCCAACCTCCACCTTGCTGTCACTTTTGTGTAGTGGTACCACATTCCCCCTCCTCCAGTCCTTTGGTACTACTCCCTCCTCTAGTGATTTGTTGAACAGGGCTATCAGTGGTGCCACTAGTACCTCTCTGAGTTCTTTCAGTATTCTGGGATGCATCCCATCCAGCCTCATTGCCTTGTCCACTTTTAGTTTCAAGTACTGGTGTCCACCTCTCTTCCATGTGTGTTTCTACCTCCTAATTCTAGGAGCGTGGATATGTTGTTCATCCACACTGTTTGGCATGTCCCTTTCCGCTTTAAATCTCACCAGAAGTTTTCAAGCTGGCTCCTCCCACCCACCCGGCTGGTATATACCTCGACTCCACCCCATTACGCCAGATCTTCCTTTCCACTGAAAGATTCAGGTTGCCTTCCTCGTGGTCACACATCTTGTAGGCCCTGGCTTCCAAACCTTCAGTTATTCTAAAAAAATTTGCATTGTTCGCGTTAGCGATTGCAAGTTTGCGGCTTTGATTATGGAAGACAAGTCTTCCCCAGGATTTCGTCGGTACCCTTGCGGCCAGAAAATGTTGCGCACCGATCCCCACACCGTGTGTGTCTACTGCCTCGGTGTCGACCGTAACACTTCCAATGTGACCTGTGTCGCCTTTCATCCTCGATGACCGTCTCGCATGCCTGAAACTGGGGAGGCCGGAAGAGGAACTCTCAGGTGAAATCCAAGGAGGCTGGTTGGCGGTTTCCACGCGCGGGATCCGCCCGAGCAATTGGAATGCATGCAAGCATTCGAGGAGGAAGCGGCTTGTGCTGCTCAGTCTTCTCGGAGCTTCTTTGTTCCACTCAACCTGGGCTCCATCTTCTGGGTTCCTTCCGAGAGTTGTGCCAGTCTCTCCCAACCAAGGGAGAGGCGCCTACGGGCTCGCACTCCTCTCGATCCCGTAAGTGGGAGAAGGACCTGGGATCATCTTCGTCTCGACGGAGATGTTCTTGGGAGTGGGAGAGATCTCAGTCCCAGGAGCATGCGGTCTCTACTTCGGCCGAGATCGCTTCTTCAGCCGCTGGTTTTTCGGCTTTGTGTCTGGTCAGTTGACCGAATTATCTATCGACGTCGAAATCGCGATCGATCCGATATCGCCGACTCCGGTCGACGATTCCCTCGATCGAACCCCTAATCTAGTCTTTTCAGATTATGAGACCCAGCCTGCTGGGACTCCAGTCAAAAGTGGTCCCTGATCCTGGGAAATCGCCGGTCCACGGTGTCTCCTGAGTGACTGAGTCAGCCCGCCTTATCTCTATCGAGGTCTCGGACCCCCTCGTCCAACAGGCCAAGGAAGAGCCATAGACGCTCTAAAAAGAGGCGACGCCATTGGTCATCCTCGTCCTCCTTGGATGAGGAGAGGCTCCGGCGGAAACTCTGTCGGTGCTACAAGGACCTCATGTGGCAACAGCTATTTTTGACCGGGCACAAGCCCACTCCGGCTTCTACATTGGCCATTACCTGGCTTTCACCTCCTAGGCTGAAGCTGATTCCTTTGGAGCCGATTAAATTGGTTCCTCAGCCCACGGAGCCAGCAAAATCACCTGTTCAGCCCAAAATGGTCTCTCCACCAATTGTGGTGGAACCACCGCTCAAACAGCCTGTGGGAGGGGCTCCTTCCAAGGAAGACAGACCAGACACCGGGCTTCCCTGTTGATGGTCGGTCACGGTCACCCCGGATCGCCCTAGGCAAGTCGAAGGTGACCTGGGTGGTAGGCCATTATATCTGGATTCCTTGGATTTAGACATCACCGGCTTGCATTCACATCCAGGTTTAGTTTAGTTTATTGTTCTAGGAATTATTACCTTTGAGCCAAAGGTTCTTTTACAAAGGTTCCACGTCAATTAAGTACAGACAAAGGTTACATAGAATGGTACTATAAATTGTGTTGTGACAAATAGCAAGAAAACATAGACAGTAAATATCGAAACATTTGTGCAAGGACAGATAATACCAACAAACACTAATCATACAAAAATCAAGCCAGGTGAGGAAAATCAAGTTAGGAAGTGTACAGATAGAGAGGTAAGAGAAAGGGGTGAGGGCAGACAATAGCAAGAGAAAAGATCCTCTTACAAGCCTTTGTCAAGTAGTGGACAAGGTGGGAAAAAGAATAGATAAAGATTTAATCAAGGCAGTCACAGGAGTTGGAGGCGGCAAGGTGAGAGTATAGCCTGGATTTGAATGCACCTAGAGAGGTAGAGGAAGTAATAGAGGTGCTAAGGGCATTTAGCCAGCTGGGGGCACGATAGGCAAATGATCTTTGACCCTGAGTAGTCCGGCATCGGGGGACCTGAAGAATCTGATTTCTGATCTTCTGGTGAGGTGGATACTAGAGTTCTGGCATAACAGGTCTTGGATACATGGTGGAGTGAGGCCCATGGTGGATTTTTAGCCATAAAAGCAGGTAAGGTACTTTAAAGCGGTTTGAGAGTTGCAACCACCCTGTTTCAGCGTAGAGCTCGCATGTGTGTGAGTCGTCGATGAGCACCAGTGAACAGCCGACATGCCTTGTTTAGGGATGTCGTAATGCGTCTAAGTGCGGTAGTAGACGCAGACCCATAGACAATTAAGCCGTAGTCAATAATTGAGATGATTGAGGATTGAATAGCAATCCTCAGTGCAGATCGGGTAAGGAGCTGTCGGTTCTGGTACAGTATCCCAATCTGCTGATTAATAGTTTTCACTGTACTATCAATATGGGTTGCAAGGGTTAGGCCTTGATCAAAGGTGATTCCAAGATATTCGAATATTGCAGCTTGTTCAAGGGTATTTCCCAGGTACGTGTTGATAGTGAGTGGTGCTTGCCTTTTCTTGTTTTGCGGGCTAGAGAAGAGCATGGATTTAGTTTTTTTGTGGTTTAGAACCAGCTTATGTTCAAGGAACCACGTCTCGACTTTGGCAAAAGCATGCTGAAGGCTTTTGCGTAAGGGATTCGGATCTTTATGAGAGGAAAGAATCATGGCATCGTCGGCATAGAGGATAATTTGCTCAAGGCAGGATTTAGGAAGGGAGTTTAGGAAAAGGCTGAAGAGGAAAGGGCCTAAGATGGATCCCTGCGGAACTCCAGAGAGAACAGGCTTTGAGTCTGAGAGAAGTCCAGCTATTTTACAGCTTGAGGCCTGGGGAGGTAACTTTTCCCAGTCACCAGGACCCTGAGAGAGCCCAAGAGACTGTAGTTGATTGATGAGTAGACCATGGTGTACGGTATCAAACGCCTTAGTTAGATCAATGTACACAGCTCCAGTTAGGTATCCTTTGTCCATGGCCTTGTGGATTGCTCCTGAGAACTCAAGTAGGGCAGTCGAGGAAATGGGCAGACTAGATGGGCCTAGCGGTCCTTATCTGCCGTCAAAGTCTATGTTTCTATGTGCTATGCCCTTTTCTGAATCCATGTTGCTGGGCGCAGAGGATGTTATATTTTTGCAGATAGTCTGTAAGTTGGTCCGCCACTATGCGTTCAAGAGCCTTTGAGAGGGAGGAGTATTGAAATAGGTCGATAATTACCAGGCAGTGACTTGTCACCACCTTTGTGCACTGGAGTGACAATTGCAGCTTTCCATTTACTAGGAAATTGGCTGGAGCAGAGGGAGAGATTGAATATTTTGGTGAGGGGGAGCAGTACTTCCTCCAGAGTGAGGGACAGTAGTTTAAGGTCAATAGTGTCACTGCTTGCCCGGGACTTAGAAATAGCCTTCTTTATATATTTATAGACTTCATTTGCCTTGACTAATTTGAAATGGAAGGGTTGTATGGTTGGAGAGGCAGTGGGAGATGTAGAAATTGGAGAGTCAGCATCAGAGAAGAAGTCAGATGAGAGGACACCACTAAGGTCTGTGAAGGTTTCATTAAGGGTGTTTGCAATGACCATGGGGTCAAGGGTAGTGGTTCCATCCACATTCATTATTGTAGGGGAGGACTTGGACTGCTTATCCGTGATATTTCTTAAATTGTCCCAGAAGGATTTCCCTTCACCCCAGGAGTTGGAGAGGGCATTCTTGAAATAGGAGCTCTTCATCCAGCGGATTTCTTTAGTACAGTGGTTGCGGGCCTGTTTATACTTTTGAATGTCTGTCAGAGAGCCTGTGGCTCTCGCAATAGCCCAGAGGTGGTCCCTGCCTTTGAGTTGTGCCAATAGCTTCGCCGTGAGCCAGGGATTTGAGAGCGCTTTAATTTTGTGCTTTTTTCTGTTGCATAGGTGTCACAGGCAGCGTTGAATGTAGTAATAAAGTGATCAAGGGCTAAGTCAACATCTTGAGTATTGTAAATCAGGGACCAGTCTTTCTGCCTAAGATTTTCCTTGAGGTGGGTAAGGTTGCCATAAGGTAGTACTCTGCTTGAGATGGTTTTGGAGGCGGTTTCTGAACTTATTTGTCCAGGTACATTTTATAGGAGAGTGGTCGCTAAGAGGTCTGGGAGAACAGCTACATTGTTTATACGGGCAGGGTGGCTGGTAAGGATCCAGTCTATGAGGGTGCTAGTCCCTGATTTGTAGTTTTCCTAGTAGGTGAGTTGACCACCTGTGTTAAGTTTGCTGCTAGGATGGCATCATATTTGATCCTGTATCAGGTGCAAGCCAGTTGATATTAAAATCACCAAGGAGAAGAGCTCGGCATCAGAAGGTTGTAATCTTATGAAATCGAGGACAGTCTGGAGGCTGGACCCGGATCTTTAGGTGGGATATAGACAGCAGTAACCGTGAGGATTTTGTTATGGGCACCAAGGAGTAATTTGATAGGAAGGAGTTGCACTGAGGTTACAGTGGATTCAGATGAGTCGACCGTTGGCCTGGAGACTGAGGAAGGTCCCTCATCTTTTCAAGGGATCCTTTGCCTCATCTTTGAATCTACAAGGATGCCCTGAGTGCAATCCACAAAAGGCGGAGTACCCTCTTACAGACAAACTTAAGAGAGGGATACCCCAATGGAGGCCTTTCCTGTGGCTGAGGCTATTGTCAGCCCGACTCTCGAACTTTGGCAGCGTCCTGCCTCTTGTCCAGCTCCGTCTGCCCGCATGGCCCGCAAGTACATGGTGCCCATGGGGTCCCTGGGGGGTTCACAGAGCACCCTTCTGCTGACAGCCTGGTGACCGCCTCTGTGTTTAGGCGTAGTGGCAGTTCTGCCAACACTAACTGACCTCCTGATAAAGAGTCCAAGTTTCTGGACCATTCAGCCAGGAAGGTCTATGCGGCTCCCTCCTTGGGCCTTCATCAGGCAAGTTCGGCTGTCATCATGGCACACTTCTCTCACGCCCTCCCACATCCCCCGTGGACATGCAGACCACGGTGAAGGAGGTCCATGATCAGGGCTGAGCTGCTGCCAAACAGCAGCTTCAGACGGCCCTGGACATTGGGGATTCTTGTGCCCGCTCGGTGGCTGCCGCAATTGTCTCTTGTCACAGGGCCTGGCTGAGGCTCTCCTCTTTTCTGGCGGATACCCAGCACAGACTAGCTGACGTGCCCTTCCTCGGGACCGACAGTGCCACCTTGGATGCTACTTCTGCCAAGAGTTCTTAGGGCAAGAACCAGGAGAAGAAAAAAAAGAAGCCTTTTCGTCATTCTTCCCCTGTGGCTCAGCAGTCCTTCTTTCAAGGTGGACAGCAGCATCAGCACCAGCATCAGCAGCAGGCTCAAGCTTGGCTCCCTTGACCCCAGCAGGCCAGTAGGAGGCCGAGTTCAGGTTCAGAGCTTCCTCCTCCTCCAAGCCTGCTCAGTAATGGGACGGGTCTGTCAGCCCCTCTCCTGTCACCTCAGCTCTGGGTCCTCCCGTGGCCACCACTTCCTTTCTGCCTGGTCCATTGTCAGTTTGGACAGGTGGGTTCTCGAAATGGTTGGTCAGGGACTGCCTCTGGAATTCGAGCAGTACCCTCCAAGCCAAGCCTGCACCCCTCGGGAGGAAAGAGTATCCGCTCAGACCCAGTTGGCTCTCCGAGACAACATCGCTTAGCTCCTCCTCAAGGAGGCAGTAGCTCCAGTCGCGGATCCTCCGGCAGACCCAGGCTTTGTCTCCAGGTACGTCCTGGTGCCCAAGCGGACAGGGGGCTGGTGCCCCATTCTAGAGCTGCACGACCTGAATCAGTATCTCAGGTCACTCACCTTTCGGATGGTCACTCTGTCCCAGATCATACCATCCTTGAAGCAAAACATGGTTCTGTTCACTGGGTCTGCAGGACGCGTTCTTTCATGTCCCAATCCGTCCGTCCCATCAGCGGTTCCTCTGATTCAGGTTCGAAGGGACCCTGTATGAGTTCCGAGCCATGTCATTCGGCCTGTCATTGGCCCCACGGGGCTTCACCAAATGCACTGCAGTGGTGGCGGCCCATCTCCGGGGGGGGGGGGGTGTCAGGATTTATCCTTTCCTCGATGACTGACTCCTAGCAGGTTCCACCCAACAGGAGGTGGAGAGGTCCAGGGACCTGGCCCTCCAGATCTGCTCTCATCTCGGCCACCTGATCAACATGGCCAAGTCGGAACTCGTGCCTTCTCAGGTGATGGGCTTCATTGGAGCAGAGCTTGACTCTTGTCAAGCCAGAGCTTGGCTCCCGGCAGACAGGGCGGAGGTTCTTTCTGCCTTTGCCCAATCATTTCTGGTTGGGCAGTTGCGCCTGCCTGGGAATTTCTGCGCCTTCTGGGTTAGATGGCGGCGTGCACCTCAGTGGTTCGTTGGGCCTGGCTGCACATGCGCCCCCTCCAATGGGAGCTGGCTGCCCAGTGGACTCAGCGCCATGGTCATTTTGACCAGCTGATCACTGTGGCCCAGAAGATGTGGGGCACTCTCCAATGGTGGACCGCCCCAGAACAGTTGCAGGAAGGGATCCCGTTTGTCCGCCTGAGCGGCGGTCGTTCTTCACGACCGATGCCTCTCATGGGCTGGGAGCCCACATAGGGATAGCAGAGCACACGGTTCTGGACCACCGAGTCCCGATGCCACATCAACCTGTTGGAGCTCAGAGCAGTCAGACTGGCGTTGTCAGCTTTCGCTCCTCAGCTCCGGGGTCAAGTGGTTCAAGTCCAGACGGACAATGCCTCAACCATGTACTACCTCAGCACACAGGGCAGCACGCACTCCCGTCTGCTTTGCAAGGAGGTGCTCCGCATCTGGACCCTCGTCAGTCGGTTGGAGGCAGATCTCCTAGCCATTCATGTGGCAGGAGTCTCGAACCAGCTGGTGGATACTCTCAGCCATATAGGCCAGACATCCCACGAGTGGTCTCTTCATCCAGAGGTAGCTCACAACTTGTTCTCCCGTTGGGGCAAGCCAATGGTGGACCTGTTTGCCTCAAGGGAAAACACCAAGCTGAGGCTGTTTCATGCCCACTCCCTCAGCAGGGCTCGCTGCAGGGGGTTGCCTTCTCGAGGCTGTGGACCCCAGGCCTCCTCTATGCCTTCCCTCCATTTCCCTTGATCCACAAGGTGTTATTCAATGTGAGGAGGGACAAGGCGAAGGTGATCTTGGTAGCCCCAGACTAGCCACGCCAGGGCTGGTACCCAGATCTCCTCAGCCTCAGCTGCAGGCCCCTGGAGCGGCTTTGTACACGCCCGGACCTGATATCTCTGAACCAGGGGAAGGTATTCCATCCGGACCTTCAATCCCTGCACTTGACAGCCTGGTACCTGAGCGGCTAGAGTTCCAGGCTCTGGGTCTTTCCAAGGATGTCTACACCATGGTGGAGGCATCTCGTAAGGAATCGACCAGGAAATGTTATGCCTGCACCTGGCAGCCATTTCTGCTTACGGGGCGCGGGCCGGTCAGCCGACATTGGCGCAGGAGACAGTGGCCGGGCGCTTCTTCAAAGGCCTGGATCACATATCCCCTCTGGTGTGTGAATCACCACCTCTGTGGGATCTCTTGCTGGTTTTGGCAAAGCTCATAGGCAAGCCATTGAACCCATGCACAAGTGTAAGCTTCACACTTGTCGTGGAAGACAGCCTTCCTGGTGGCTATCACGTCAGCCAGAAGGACAGAAGAGCTCTAGGCACTTTCGGTGGACTCCCCTTATCTGGTCTTCCACAGGGACAAAGTTGTCCTGCGCCCCCACCCGAAATTCCTTCCGAAGGTGGTGTCAGAGTTTCATCTTAACCAGGTGTTAACTCTGCCGGTATACTACCCTAATTACACCTCGGACGCCGAGTACAGGCTCCATACTTTGGACCTGAGATGTGCTCTCTCCTGTTATAAGGAAGGCAGCGGAAGTCGTTGTCACCTCGCTGTAGCCGCTTCTGGCAGACCTGCAGCTAAACGTACCATTGCAAGGTGGATTACATCATGCATATGTCTGTGCTATGAGTTGGCGGGCAAGGAGCCTCCCAGAGGGATAAGAGATCATTCTATCCGCCACACTGCTGCATCGGTGGCTGCTTCCAGGGACATCCCTAACCAGGAAATCTGTCGGGCTGCTACCTGGAAGTCAGCAAACACCTTTATTACCCACTACCACATCGACCTTGAGTCATGCCGAGATGCTGGTTTTGGGGCCTTGGTTCTCCAATCTCTATTTCCCAAGTAGGGGGTGCACGCCTTGCCTCCTTTCTCCCGGAGAACTGCTTGGAGTCTGCCAGAGAGTGTGGATGAACAACATATCCACGGTCCTAGAGGAACAGGTTACTCACATGTAACAGTAGTTCTAGGAGTGGTATATGTTGTTCCTCCACACGCACCCACCCGACCTCCCTGGCTTTAGGCGCACAACCTTGCTTCCAGCGGGCTATGATCTGGCATCATGGGGCAGAGCCAAGGTATTTACCACCCGAGTGGGTGGGAGGAGCCAGCTTGAAGACTTCCGGCAAAATTTAAAGGGGAAAGGGACATGTCAGAGAGTGTGGATGAACAACATATACCACTCCTAGAACTACCGTTACAGGTGAGTAATCTGTTCTTACTCACCTGTAACAGTAGTTCTAGGAGTGATATGTTGTTCATCCACACGACCCACCTGACGCCCCTGGCTTCGGATGCACACAACCTGGCTTCCAGCGGGCTAAGATTCTGCGCCATGGGCGGAGCTTGTTATATACCACCCGGTGGGTGGGAGGAGCCAGCTGAAGACTTCCGGTGAGATTTAAAGTGGAGCAGGACATGCCAAAGTGTGTGGATGAACAACATATACCACTCCTAGAACTACTGTTACGGTGAGTAACCTGTTTTTGGTCCCTCCCTTCTTCTTTTTGCAAATACTGTGCAGAAGTATTTGTTTAAATTTCTGCTTTTTAGGTCCTCTTCTGCACCCTCCTCCTTATTTAGCCTCACAATCCACAGTTGGTCCTTTTCCTTTCCTAATACACCTGAAGAAGGTTTTGTCTCCTTCTTTTACTGATTTGTCGTCTTTCTTCAGTTTGCACCTTTGTGTTCCTGACAGCATTCCCCACTTCTGTTTTGCCTGATACAGTTCCGTCTTCCTCCCTCTGTGTTTCCTTGTACTTTCTGAATGCCTGTTTTTTTTTTTTTCTCTAACCTTCCCTGCCACTTTTTTTGAAAACTATAATGGTTTTTTTTTTCCTTTCTTTTTGGTTTGTTTACTTGTTTTACACGGAGGCTTGTTGCCTGTGCTCTGGCTCCTTTATGTGTCTCCCACTGTTCCTCCCCCCCCCAACCACCTTTACCAGGCTTTTCTTGAGATGTTCCCCCATTTTTGTAAAGTCAGCCCTCTTGAAATCCAGGACCCTTAAACTTTTGTGTGGCTTGGCTCTGCTACTGTGTTCATCTCCTGTATGGTGATTGCTGGACCCTAGATGGCTGCCCACCGATAGACCTGCCAGCTGTCTTTGCCTACATGACAGCTGGCAAGGAGAAATCCATGACCTCGCAACCTATTTTCAAAGGCTTTTTAAAGACACTGATCACTTGCATCCCCCTGTGAGGAATCCTCTCCCCCATGGGATCCGAGCATATGCCTAGCCCAGCTATTTGAGTCTTCTTTTGAGCCTGTGTTAAGTATGTCACTTGGAAAACTGTTTTTTTTTTTCTAATTGCTATGACATCTGCCATAAGGGTGTGCGAGCTGCAAGCTCTCTGCACAGAGCCAAACTACAGTATTGCTATCAAAGATAAGGTGGTCCTGAGAACAAATAGAAAATTCCTCCCCAAGGTGGTATAATTTCATTTAAATCAATCTGCTTTTCTACCTGCATCTTCCCCACTCAGTCCACTACAGGTGAGCATAAGCTACACTGCCTTGATGTACCTATACAGAAGAAAAGACACCAGAGCAGTACAGCACATAGCTGGTTGCCGCTTAGGGAGAGGTTGCTATAGGTAAGCCAGCAGTCAGAAATACTGTCTCTTAGTGTATTGTCTCATGTATCTACTTGTGTTACGAGAAAGCCATCAAGAAATCACCGAGTGGCCTACAGGCACACACTAGCAGAACTACTTCTGTCTCTATGGCAGTTACAAAAGGCATCCCTCTAGCCGGCCTGCCTGTGCAGCGACAGCACTACCGCTCACAACACCAGCGACCCGAGTTGTTGGAGGGCCTGCTGGGTGTAGGAGGCTTGAGCTTTTGAGGGACTGCTCATCTCCTTTGGGGAGGGTGGGGGTACACTGACTCGGCACATGCCTGGCCTCTGGTCGTGGCCAGAGGTACAGCTTGCCTGAGTCTGTTTTGAGGCGTGACAGGCGTCGGTGTAGGCCTTGGCATCAGTGCACACCATGCCTCAGGAGGCATACAAGAAAATACTCTGCCCCTAAGCATGACACTGACTAGAGGGTCCGATATGACCCTCACCAGCGGGCTAGACCCACGGGAGAACCCTAACAAATTAAAGGTATGAGGCTTTGGGGGTCTGACTCCCTGACTTGTCCTCTCCTGTCCGGTGGGGATGTCAGGTGTCAGTGCTGGTGTGTGAGGGGTCTTAAAACAGAAATTACAAAAAAAAAAAAGATATTCCTCTGCAACAAACCTGTAAAGCGGCTTCCTGGAAAATGGTCTGCACCTTTAGCAAGTATTATTTTCTGGATGTCCAGTCTAGGAGGGATGCTGAGTTTGGGACTGCTGCCTTGCAGAACCTTTTCCCCTAAATAGATTCTAGACCCTGCCTCCCAAGGTACTGCTAAGAAGTCTGCATTTTTTATGAAATTATTGCTGGATTCCTGTTAGAAGAAATAAATTACTTACCATGTAATGATGTTTTTCTAAGGGATCCAGCAAAAAGTCATACAGTCCTGGACCCTGCCTCCTTGACTGAAACCTGAAAAAGTGGTTCTCACAAGAATCAGTCTGGCTTTATTTTTATTGTGTGTGCTTTTGTGCTTGAACATTTATTGTAATAACCTTTTGGGTTTTTCACAGTAGTTTTAAAATTGCTTGTTTGCCAGATTAAAAACCTGCTTTAGTCTGCTGTTTTTAATTGTATTTTTGTGTTAATTTATTATTAGATAGAATAGTTCTAGGGATGTGGATATGTTGTTCAGTCCACACTGTCTGGCAGGTTCCTTGCCGCTTTAAATCTTGCCATAAGGTCTTCAAGCTGGCTCCTCCCACCCACTCGGGTGGTAAAACCCTCAGCTCCACTCCATGATGCCAGATCTTGCTTACCGCTTGGAAGCTCAGGTTCCCTCCTTAGCGCTCTGCGTTTTAGGCCTGGATCCTAATCCTTCGGAAGTTCCGAAAATAATTTTAAAATTCTCTAGACTTACGTCTTCAGCTTCTCTCTTGGCTGCGATGGATAAATCCACTCCTGGCTTCCGTGGGTGCCCTTGCGAGCAGAAAATGTCCCAGACTGACCCGCACTCCATGTGCATCTATTGCCTGGGTCTTGCACACAATCTGCAGGCCTCACGATCTCTGCAAATCTTTCATGGTTTCGGTTCTGGAAGACCGTACTGTCTGACTTCAACTGGGGTGCCCCGAGAAACAGTACCTGCCGGTGAAGTCGAAGGAGGCCCGTTGGGCGGTGTCCGCGGCTGCGGGCTCCACGGAGCAGCTGGAGCAGTTGATCGCCCTTGAGGAGGAGGTGGCCCAGGCCCTGTCTTCTTCCTCTTCAGCGTTTATCTCGCTCTCCTTGAGCTCCTTCTACACTGCTTCTTTCAAGGAGCTTTGTCAGTCTCTCTCCACCAAGAGAGAAGGACCCTCGGGACACTCGAGTAAGTTGAAGAAAAAGGAACGAAAGGTAAGTCCACGTTGACATTACGTGGGAGGCGGGAGAGATCCTCTTTACGGACCGTCTGCTCTCGATTTCAATCGAGGTTGCGGCTAAGCCGCTGGCTTCATGGTGTCCCTGTCAGGTCAGCCGGCCGAGGCACCCGTCGATCTTGGGTTGAGATTTTTCTTGACCTTTTGGACGGGTTGTCGACTGGAGAAGCTGACAACCCTTCTTCACTGGTTCCCCGGGGTTACCAAGGACTTGCCCGTGCCTCCTGTGCCAAAGTCCCTGGTGAAGGACACTGAACCGAGGGATGAGTGGGTTTCCCTTGCCCTGTCTTGACCCACCATCAGTGACCCAGGTCTTGGTCTTGGTCCTCTTCGTGTCGGGTAGGTCCGCTGACATCGGCTGTCTCGGTCCTGGCATCACGGAAAGTGGCATCGCCGCTCGTCCTCATTGTCCTCTTTTGAGGATAGGCTCCAATGCAAGTTGCGTCAGCGCTATGAGGACATGATGTGGCAACAACTCTTGTTAGCCGGTAATAAGCCGACTCCGTTGTCTTCTCTGGCCATTAAGTGGTTGTCGCCCGAACTACCGAAGTAACCCCTCGTTATAGTTGAGGAGCCGACCCCGGCACTAGTAGCTCGGCCAAAACTGGCTGCTCCACCCACTGTGGTGGAACCACCGCCTCCCCAACCTAAGACTGGGGCCCCGACCAAGGATTCTCGGTCAGGTCAAGGCTTGCCCCACAGGTTGTCGGTCACCCTCACTCCCGATCGGCCTTGGCATGTGGAGGGTGGCTCAGGCACTCGGCAGCTGTTCGCGGACTCCTCGGAGTCCGACGATTCCTTCTTGTACTTCAAGCCCCTTGGAATCTACAAGGGTCAGTCGGTGGATGAGAGCTCATCCTTGTTCTTGGGAATCCTTCGGCTCATCTCAGAGTCCACTGGGATGCAGCTCGAACCCATACAGAAATGGGCCAGATATCCCCTCACGGAGATACTGGACTGAGGGGATTCCTCCATGGAGGCCTTCCCTGTGGCCGAAGCCATTGTTGGCCCGGCCCTGGAGTTGTGGCAGTGGCCTGCATCCTGTCATGCACCTTCAGCCAGGATGGCTCGCCAGTACGCAGTGCCCACCAGTTCCCTCTCCAGTTTTTTGGAGCACCACCCTGCGGAGGGCTGGTGACCGATAGCATTTTCCGTTGTTCGGGAGCGCTCGGGACATGGACAAACCACCAGACAAGGAGTCCAAAAGCTGGACTACTCGAGGGGAAGGTTTCGCTGCTTCCTCCCTAGGTCTTCGACGGCTAGCTCAGCCATGCTGATGGCACATTTTCACACACCCTTATGGGTTCCCTGGATGAGGTGATTCCTCATCTCCTGGCTGACCTTCAGGCGATGGTCAAGCAGGTGCGGGATCAGGGAAGGGAGGTTGCCAAACAACAGCTCCAAACTGCTTTGGATACTGGAGACTCTTGTGCCTGGTCAGTAGCCATGCGCTGCAGAGCTTGGCTGCAGATCTCCATCTTCACGGTGGATACCCAGCACAAGCTGGCAGATGTTCCTTTCCTGGGCACCGACTTGTTCAGGCCAAGGTGAAAGGCCATCTACAGAGAATCGAGAAGTCCAGTGCCACCTTGGACTCTGTCACGTCTGCTCAGAAGGACAAAGGCCACCAGCAGCAGTGTAAGCCCTTTTGCCCTTCTGTCTCTGCAGCGTCCGCCCAGCAACACCAACAGCAGAGGCCAGCAGGCTCACACTTGGCGCCCTAAGGCCAAGTCTGCTGCTTTCTCTAGTAGGAAGCCTGGAGGGAAAGGTCAGGCGGCCCCTTGGCGGCACTTCCTCAAGCCTGCCCAGTGTGCGGGTTGAGGGGTGTCACCCCCAACCTCGTCACTCCTCTCCAGGTTTCCCCCGTAGGGGGATGGCTCTGCCACTTCCTTTCCACCTGGTCCGCTATCACCACAGACTATTGGGTGCTGGAAGTGTTCGGCATGGGTCTGCCTCTGGAATTCGAGCAGTCCCCTCCCCATTGAGCCGTCGCCCCATGGGGGGGCTACAGGTTCCGCAGCCTCTCTGTCGGCTCATTGAGCCAACATTGCGCTGCTCCTCCAGAAAGAGGTATTCAGCGAGGTGGCGGATCCTCCTCCAAACCCGGGGTTTGTGTCCAGGTACTTCCTGGTCCCAAAGCAGACACGGGGCTGGCACCCCATTCTCGATCTGCATGACCTGAACAAGTTCCTATGGCCACACACCTTCAGGATGGTCACTCTGGCTCAAATCATTCCATCTTTGGAACTAGGCGTGTGGTTTTGCTCTGTGGATCTCCAGGATGCATTTTTTCATGTCCCAATCCATCCGTCTCATCAGCAATTCCTCCACTTCAGAGCAGAGGAATCACTTGACGAGTTCCAGGCCATACCCTTCGGCCTTTCTCCAGCTCTCGGGGTCTTCGCCAAATGCATAGCAGTGGTGACAGCATTCCACGGCGCTGAGGCGTCCAGGAGTACCCTTACCTGGATGACTGGCTGATTGCAGCCTCCTCCAGGTTGGAGGTGGAGCGATCCAGGGATCTGGCCCTCCAGGTCTGCTCTCAAATCGGAACTCATGCCGTTGCAGGTGATTCAGTTCTTCGGGGCAGGACTCGACTCTCTTTGAGCTAGAGCTCGGCTCCCGGCAGACAGGGCCGAGGTCCTCTCCTCCTTTGCCCAGTCATTTCTGGTTGGGCAATTGCGCCTTGCCCGTAACTTCCTGCACCTTCTGGGCCTCATGGCGGCCTGCACCAGCATGGTCCTTTGGGCCCGCTGACATATGCGCCCCCTGCAGTGGGGGCTGGCCCGCCAGTGGTCACAGCACTCCGGTCCTTTGGACCAGCCGGTGAACGTGACCCAGAAGATGTGGAACGGCCTGCAGTGGTGGCTCGTCCCAGCTCATCTGCAGGAGGGTATCCTGTTTGTTCGCCCCGAGCCGTCGGTCACTCTTACGACCGTCGCCTCTCTGATGGGTTGGGGTGTCCATCTGGCAGATCTCCGGGCCCCATGGCCTCTGGTCCCCTCAGGAGTCTCGATGCCATATTAGTCTGCTGGAGCTTTGAGTGGTTCGACTAGCCCTCACCACCTTCGCTCCGTTTGTATGGGGTCAGGTGGTTCAGGTCCAGACAGACAACACCATGACCATGTACTATTTCAACTGTCAGGGCTGGATGCACTCCTAGCCTCTGTGCAAGGAAGCTGTCTGCATTTGGTCTCTCGTGATCAGCCTGGGCGGACCTCCTAGCCATCCATGTGGCAGGAGCTTCCAGCAGTCTGGCCGATGCCCTGAGCCGGATAGGCGCTGCATCTCATGAGTGGTCTCTCCTGCTGGAGGCAGTGCAAGACCTGTTCTCCCACTGGGGCACCACTCAGGTGGCCCTGTTCGCCTCCAGGGAGAATGCGAAGCTGAGGCGGTTTCATGCCCGCTCCCCTCAGCAGAGCTCGCTGCAGGGGGATGCCTTCTCAAGGCCGTGGACCCCGGGCCTCTTTTACGCCTTCCCTCCATTTCTCTTGATCCACAAGATGCTTTTCAAGGTGAAGAGGGACAAGGAGCAGGTGATTCTGGTAGCCCCAGACTGGCCTTGCCAGTTCTGGTACCCAGATCTCCTCAACCACAGCTCCAGGCTCCGAGGCGGCTTCCAGCAAGCCCGGAGCTGATCTCAGTCGACAAGGGAAAGGTTCTCCACCCGGACCTTCTATCCCTGCACCTGATGGCCTGGTTCCTGAGCGGCTAGAGTTCCAGGCCTTGGGTCTTTCCGACGAGGTCCTCAGAGTCGTTGAGGCATCCCGTAAGGAGTCGACCAGAAAATGCTATGCCTTCAAATGGAAGAGATTCTCCATTTGGTGTCAGGACAAGGGGTTGGACCCCTCTTTCTGTCCGTTGGCTAGTATTTTGGACTACCTGTGGTCCCTTTCTCAGCTACGGCTTCGGTCGACGACCCTTAAGGTGCACCTGGCAGCCATCTCTGCTTACTGGGCCCAGGCCGGCAAGCAGTCGATGGCACAGGAGAAGGTGGTCAGGCGCTTTTTCAAATGCCTAGACCACGTATCCCCTCCGGTACGAGAACCTTCACCTCCATGGGATCTACTGCTGGAATTGGCTAAGCTCATGGACAAGCCATTTGAACTGATGCACAGGTGTGACATCTCTCACCTGTCGTGGAAGACCGCCTTCTTGGTGGCTATTACGTCAGCCAGAAGGATGGGAGAGCTCCAGGAGCTTTCCATTGAGTCTCCCTACCTGGTCTTCCACAGGGACAAGGTTGTCCTTCGCCCCCACCCAAAATTCCTTCTGAAGGTGGTGTCGGGAGTTTCACCTTAACCAGGTGTTGACTCTGGTGGTGTTCTACCCCAGTCACACCTCGGAGGCCGAATATAGGCTCCATTCTTTGGACCCTAGAAGGGTGCTCGCTTATTATAAGGAGCAGACGGCTGAAGTTCGGGGAGAGGTTTGCCAGCTGTTTGTCACCTACGCAGAAGCCGTACCTGGCAGACCTGCAGCCAAGCGGACGATAAGCAGGTGGGTCACCTCCTACATAGATCTCTGCTATAGGTTGGTGGGCATGGAACCTCCCAAAGTGATGAGAGCTCATTCTGCAAGCCATACCACTGCTTCCGTGGCTGCTTCTAGGGACGTCCCTATCCAGGAAATCTGCAGGGCTGCTACCTGGAAGTCAGCACACACCTTTATTTCCCATTACCACATTGACCTAGAGTCACACTGGGATGCTGGTTTTGGGACCTCGGTTCTCCAGTTCTTATTTCCTAAGTAGGGAGTGCGCGCCTTGCCTCTCTCCTCCCGGAGAACTGCTAGGAGTCTGCCGGACAGTGTGGATTGAACAACATATCCACATCCCTAGAAATACAGGTTACTCACCTGTAACAGGAGTTCTAAGAGTGGTATATGTTGTTCATCCACATGACCCACCCGACCTCCCCGGCTTCGACGCGCAACCTGGCTTCCAGCGGGCTAGATCTGGCATCATGAGGTGGAGCCGAGGGTTTTACCACCCAGGTGGGTGGGGGGAGCCAGCTTGAAGACATTCCGGCAAAATTTAAAGCATCAAGGAACCTGCCAGATGAACAACATATACCACTCCTGCAACTCCTGTTGCAGGTGAGTAACCTGTATTTACTGTGGTCACTGCTCCCCTTGTTTACCTGGAAACAAAGCTGATGTTATAACAGCAGGGGGAGCATAATCACACAGCAAAGTCTGAACAGAATTCTAAGTTCCATTAGCATTCATTCTCTCTATCACCAGAGTAACATCTCAGAATGGAGATGATGCATTTTTATATGCCTTATTGCTGGATCCCTTAGAAGAAACATCATTACACGCTGAGTAATCATGTCTTCTATGACTTCACTGTAGCCTTTAAAAGGAGAATTTATAACAAACTGTTGATTGCCCAAAGTACTTTAAATAACTTAAGTAACTTAACTTTGATCTCAAGCCTTTGAAAGGGCTTTTAAAAACATTTGGCACTAATTAAACTCATTTATAACCAATAGCACTTGTAAGGGCTTTAGCTGCTGTCCAGTCTACTTGTAATGGGGCTTTAAAGGGACACAGTCAACCCCCTTAGGCCAGGGGTGTGCAAATCTAATTTTTGAATACTTGTCCCAGAGCAAGTGATGGTCTAACATTTACTTGCCCAAGAAATTTTCAACTTGCCCTACTACTGAACAGTCAGATTAATAAAAAAACAACTTAAACCATTGAAATATACTACTAAGACAGTGACGACACCAGAGCCACCCTGATCTGCCCCCATGCCCCCTTTCCATACAGCTAATATTAGGAGAGAAGCACCACAGCACCCACAGAGGACTGTAGCATATCCACACAAACACCACTAGAGCCCACACAAGTTAAGGACCCACCCCCTGCACCCCCACTGAAAGCAGCACCTCCACCACCACCATCACATCACCACCTCTGCAACAGCAACTCCAATCCCTCACCCCAACAGCAGAAACTTGAGCCCACCTTACAACAGAGACCCAAACCAATACCCTACCTTTCCCCCCTACATCAGCAACTGTACCCCAGCAGCATCTCCAAGCCCTCCCCAACAGCAGCAGCTTCAAGGTTCCCCCATAGCAGAAACTCCATGCTCATACTCTTCCCCACTGATGCTGCTTCAGTCCCTGCCACCACCGAAACTGGAGGACTGCTATTTAAATAAATAAAAATAAAAAAAAACACAGAGAAACAACACTGTCACTCAATAATGAACTGCTGTCAACACCCTTGATCCCCTCAAGAATCGCTGCCTTGGGGATACGATTGACACTGCTGACAGAAAGGAAAACAGACAGACACCAAGGGGAAGCTGTCACACTGGAACACCACATGGTGAAAACACTGCCAAAATGGACTGCAGGAGCGAGAGAGGAGACACCCAGAGGCTGCAGTATGAGTAGTGGCTTTACCTTTTTCTTTTAGCCAGTTTTCTGCATCCTGTCTCTCTGCGGGGCACTCAGTAAGACAGGGCTTGCCTGAATCTCAGAGTGCCCGACCACACTGCCTTGCCAGCAGCTTTAACCACTATTATAAACTGTCTGTTGCCTGATAAAGTCAGAAATATGTCCAGGCAGCAAGCTTAACAGAAATAAATACAAAAATGCAGGCTGTATCGATTTTATCATTTGATGACCAGGTCCCATATCAATCAGCCACACAAACAAACCCACAGTGCAAACCTCTGTCAGCAGGGTTAATAATGAGCCGGGGGCTGGGGGGAGGAAGCAGAGCTCGGAGGGGAAACGGAAAACATAACTTAGCTGTGCTCAGCATGCCGCATCGCCCCATCAACCATACCATACCATATTTTTACTGGCTGAGCACAGTGACAGTCCAATACATCAACCCACCCAGCCACTTAAAACGTTTAAAAGGCAGCAGTGTAAGAGTCAAGCGTGATGATTGAGTGTGAGCTCCCTAACACTTTACCCACCTCTACCAGTCCTTCAAGCCAGCCAGGCAGTGAGCCGCATCGCACGGGAGGGATATTCTGTCCCGATTTAGCCCTGCTTCCTCTTCTTTTCTTTAGGCCTTCTGCAGCAGCCAGTCAGTGATGGAACTAAATAAAATTTATTTGGCAATAAATGAGAATTGCGGCGATCATTGTCCACTGGTCTTAGCTGCCTATCGAGCAGTTCAGTCACACTCAAGTCTCCGTCCATTTGTAATGGCGCACAGTACTGACTGCTCCTTCCCGCGTGTTACAGGGTTCTCCTCCTCCATCCTCATTGTGGCCAATTAACACACACCACCACTGCTGCTAGCCTGCAGAAATGAATCACAGGGGTACAACGGACTGCAGGCTTGCTTGGGGGGTGCCTTGGAGGGGGGGTTTCAGAGAGTGAGTCAGTGACATGTGAAAAAAGAAAAAAGCCAATGCATGTGGATGCAGCCAAGAGAAAAAAATAAAAGGCCAGAAAAACACTTGTCCATGGGCTGCAGTGGGAGATCAAAGGTCTGCCGACAATGAATTTAGGTCAACCTCGGACGTCCGGCTAATGCAATTTTGCACATCTCTGCCTTTAAGCCTCTTAAAGGGTCTATTGTTTTAAAAACACATTAAGATTGGTCACATTCTGTGGAGATTGCAGATATGACTGGTAGTTTGATTCTGATTCCTCTTTTCTTTTAAAAAGTGAAAACAGGCTGCCCACCATACTGGTCTTAAAAAAAGCGTGTTTGTTTACAGTCCTTTCTTGGACTTGGGGACACTCCTGGTACAATTTAGCCACTCATGGTACAGTGGAAGGAAAGAAGACTGTTGCATAATGAGTAGCTGCACTGTTTGGAGGTGTTCCTAGTTTTAAGGGAAAATGCAATAGGAGTAGAGAAAGGATTTGAAACAAAACAAGGTTTGGTATAATTACAATATTAACATGCATTTCAGTTCTACTAAGAAGGGAAACAGATAAAACAACCAGCAACATTAATGAATTCTAAAAAAGGCAAGCAGTCCTAAAATGGTGTTTTCAGCTAAAAATAATATGATGCGAGATCACGTGATGTGCTAGTGCCGAGAAGACGTTCAGAGCGCTACTCCCGGGCCGACTCAACCTCTAAACCAGTTCAAAATCCCCAATTAGCGCTAACGGGCTGATAATCTTTATTAGAACGCAGCTGTTTGTTTGGACTTACTGAAAAGCCGCTGGTTAGCTATTCCGCTTGGCTGCAGAGTGTACCTCCTGTGCTGCAGTACCCGGGGATGGGTCCAGGGAAGCCCGAACTCGCTGGACGCACGTAGCCGCCTCCAACGCTCCAAAACCCCTCTCACCAATGCCAGAAGACCAGGAGGCATGTATGGGTGCGGAGGAGAAAGGTCAGAACCCTCAGGACGATTTAGGGTGAAATCAAATCACTCCTACGAGGGCTGGTAGCTGATTTTGTACCATTAAGCCTACTCTCAACGTTTTGGCACAGAGAGTAGGGATCTGAAGCTAGAGCTGCTCTCAAGACAGAAAACGCCTGCACACGAGCAGGAGTTGGTAGGCCCTAAGGAGACAAGTGAAAAATTGGAGGAGAGAGTAGATGATCAAGAATCGCGAGCAGAAGGAATAATTTAATTCTGGCTGGTCTGCCAGAGCGCTCTGAGGTGCGGACTGTATCTCCTTTATTCAGGGACTGCTGTTAAAGATCCTGGCCCTACTCCTGATGGAGAGGCATATAATATTGAGAGGGCACATCGTCTCTGAGAGACCCTCTCAGGGGCTCGACCCAGGGTTATCATAATGCGCCTCCTGAATTTTAGGAGAAGACCCACGTTCTTATGAGAGCGAGAGCACTTAAAACTTGCACTGGAATGGAGCTGCAATTTGGCTTTTTCAGGATCAGACACCTGCCATACGTGAAAAACAGAAAGAATATATTGACATTAAAAAGAAGCTCTATTTAGCAGGTGTGAAGTTTCGGATGCAACATCCTGCTACTCTGGTGGTCAAGTTGCAAGCGGGGGACCGGAGGTTTTTGACAGCGAGGGATGCTACGGAGGGGCTGAAAGCTGAACTTCCGGATCTGTTCAGGGCGGCAACCTGAATCTACAGCTCGGGACAAGTCTGTGGATGTGGCTGATCTCTGTTTTCCCTAGTTATGATACTTTGGAATAAGGCTTCCTACTAATGATACAACACAATTTTCCCTGAGGAATGTGGAGACTGTGACTATTGATTTAAAGCCTTAATGAAGGTGGAGTTATAAGTTGGGACCTCAGAAGAAGTATGAGAGGGGAGGAAGGAGCTTCAAATAAAAATATTGATTTCCTGGTAAGGGAATAGATACTTGTTTTTGGGTTATTTTGGGGTTGGAGGGTCTAGGAGTCGCTCAGTGGCTGGCTCATCTCGTTCTCTAGCAATGGTTAGGAGGACATCAGTGGATCTGGGGTAGTGACAAAGGGGTGGGGTTGGGGGAGGGGAAGAGAGAGAGTCCAAATTGCAGATTTTGAATGTTTCTTTTCTTAGAGGGCAGCCGGGCTGAAGGTAGGGTGTAATACATTAATATGTTTACGGGTTAACATTTTATCCTGGAATGTCAAAGGCCTAGAGGGAGGAAAAGAGACTATTGATTCTAAAATTTATTTCACAGATAGGGGCTCATATAGCTTTGCTGCAGGAGACACACCTGTTAAAGGAAGAGTTATTGCTTTGAGAAGGCTTTGGGTAGGTCAAGCTTTTGGAGAGGGGCATGCCAAAGCCTCAGGGGGCGTTGCTATCTTGATTGCAAAGAGCTGTCCGTTTACTCCTGTGCAATATAAAACCTGGGAGGATGCGAGGGGAGTTTTTGTCACGGGTACTATTATGGGGAGGCTAATAACAATCGCTTCTGTATACGGGCCAACTCCCCCAACCCTGAATTTTTTTCCTCCTTGGAATTAGACCTCACCAGCTTCTCAGCTAACCCCCTAATTATGGCAGGAGATTGGAATCTCTGCTTGGAGCAACTTGTGGATAGGAACCCCTCTAAAAAAACGCCTTCTAGAGCGCAGGTATCCTTGGCCAGATTTCTGGAGGTGGCAGCACTGACAGACCCTTTTGAAGTTTAAACAAGGAAATGGTATTATGACCTTTATTCAGGGGTGCATAAAACTCAAACACGATCGATTTCTTCTTGGTTAATCAGGAGGCCCTACGAGGGGTTAAGAGCTGTTTATCATTAGCAGAATTTTGTCTGACCATTCTCCATTACAGATGTGTTGGATATTGGAGTCTGTTCTGACAAAACCGCTCAGGTAGAGATTGATGAATCCTTTTTAGAAGACAACATGTTATCTCGCTTGGAGGAATCTCTTAAGGATATTATTGTGACCAGATCCCTACCCTGGATAATAAGAACTTAGCATGGCCTACTTGTAAAGTCCTATATTCCAGTATAGCTCAGACCCTTTCCATTAGGAGGAATAGGTTGAGGAAAGCAAGGAGGAATTCATTGAGGGAAAAGATAACTCACTCACCCCCTTGAGGAACTGGTGAGGAGGTGGATAGGGAACTTCGTGAACTGAGGGCGAGCTGAGCCGATATTATGTATGCGTTAAATTGGCGGCTTGGACCGAAAGGCTTCAAGCTGAATACCTGCTGTACAAGGGACCTGCCCATGGCTTCTTGCAAGCGGGTTAGAGAATGGGAGGCCGCCAGACGATACCATACCTGGAATACCGGGGATCTGATCACAGACCTCAGGATATGGCAGATGCTTTTGCCGACTATTTTACAGATTTATATCAGGGGCTTCAGGCAGCACTGAGGAAAATGTGTGGAATTCCTGAGAGTATTGTTTACCTAGACTGACCAAGAACAGGCCCAGGCCCTGTACTACCTATAACGGAGGCTGAGATATGTGATGCAATTAACACTATGCCTAGGGCAAGACTCCAGGTCCAGATGGTCTTTCAGCTGGGTTTTATAAAGCCCATCTGAAGAGTCTCATACCTTACTCCGTGAGCTTTTTCTGGTATTTTGTCTGAGGGAATCCCCATTTGCCGTTATATCAGGCTTATATTACACTTATTCCTAAACCAAATAAGCCCCGAGAAACACCAGGGAGTTATAGACCTATTGCCCTCTTGAACCAGGACATCAAATTGTTAGCTAAAATATTGGCTAATAGAATTTTAAAGATAGCTCCTCGGATTATTAGCCAGGACCAGGTTGGTTTTATGCCGGGCAGGGGGGCTCATGATGCTTTGCGTAAGCTTCACCATATCCTTGTGAAGGCCTCTACCTCTTGTCTGGATATGGCCCTTTTCTCTGATGCGAGAAGGTTTTGACCGGTCTCCTATTCCTTTCTATTTGCCACCATGGAGAGGATGGGCTTCGGAGGGCCTCTCTAGTATTAGGAATCTATATGCTATACCCACGCCAGGGTCCTCTGTAATGGTTTTTGTCAAAGGAATTCCATCTGGATAACGGACCAGGCAGGTTGCCCCTCTCCCATTTTATTTAATATTTATCTGGAGCCTCTTTGAGGGCTTATCTAATCAGACCCTGAAATACGGGGATTGAGGTTAAGGGTAGGGAACTGAAGTTTTCGGTTTTTGCAGACTATATTCTTCTGCATCTTTGTGACCCGTGAAGAGTTTTGATAGGGTTCTGAGATTATAAAGAGATTTTCGGTAGTTTCAAACTATAAGTTGAACTTAACCAAGACCCAGGTTCTCCCCTTACCACACATGTATTTACAGAGATTTTGACCATCTCCACCCAAATGGGCTCCAGATGGTATTGACTATTTGGGGATTCGGGTTACTCCTAATTTCCAGCAAGGTGCTGAAGCAAACCTGGACATAGTATTCACAGCAGCTAGGGCTGACTTGGATAGGTGGAACAAGCTTCCTTAAATTTGACAGCTAGAATAGGATTAATTAAAATGAATCTATTACCTAGATTTTTATATCCTATATTTTGTCCCCTATAATATTTCTAAGTCCTGGTTTATTAGAATATAAAAACTTTTTCTCCAACTTTTTGGAATTCCAAGCCTCCGAGGAGAAACGTGGTTTTCGACTACCCCTCTACTTCAGGGGCTTGGAATTCCAGATATCTTCCTATACTGTGTTGCTGGGCAATTATCGATAATGACACGATGGAATAGCACTCAGGAGGGAGAGGGCTATACCAACTTGGCTACATATTGAACAGCAAATTTTAAGAGATAAGGGTATTTCCTGAGTCATTGCTTTTTACTAATCCGGATCTCCCGATGTGGGTAAGGATTCTCCAATAGTTAAGACAGTCCTGGCTTGGTGGGCTCTTTTGTCCCCACTCCGTAAGAAGCTTCAGAAGAGCTGTAGAGGTCAACCTATTTTAGGTAATCCTAACATGACTATTGGTGGCCGACTTATTAGGGAATCCTGGGCTCCACAGTTAGCTAATTGTGTTTGGTCAGACTTGATTCTAGACGATAAAGTCATGTTTCCGCCTCAATGTAGTGGTATTAATTTCTTCAAGAAGATACAGATTACCAAAATGTTACAGAGAATGCAAAGGGATAATATTTGTCAAGAAGGGACTCCATTTACCTGGGATAATCTTAAGGGAATTAACTGTGCTCGAAAGCCTCTGTCAATAATGTATAAGGTGCTTCTCAATTTCCTCAGCAAGGAAGTCTCAGCGAAGGTGGCCTACTGGGAGAAGAAGGATACCCTACTGAGGCCGGACTGGGAGACAATATGGAAAAGTGTGGTACATATCTATACCCAAATTCAAGAACTATCAATTTTTCATTTTTTCTAATTTGTATTTCACCCCTGCCAAACTTTGTGCTAGGAAGCTTGACAGACAGATCTATGTTTCAGGTGTGGTTTGAATTCGGGATACACTACATATATTTGGGACTGCCCTAGGATATACCCAATTTGGGTCTTAATTAAGCAGAATATGGACCCCTTCTAAATTATGTAGACTACATTTCACCGGAGGTCTGTATTTTGGGGATATGACTCAAATCCCGGTTCGTAGATTAAGTATCATATTGCCCTGATGTCCTCTTGGTTAAAGCTTATGTGTTGAGGCACTGGAAAAGTGAATGCATTTATTCATATGACCGCTGGCTAGCAGATCTTATGAGGGTACTAGGAGGAGATTAAGCCACTTGTCTCGGAATGGGAAAAGGAATCTACGATAAGAGGTGGCGAATTTTAGAGGCTATCTACTCGGACCCAGCTCTCAGCCTCCTTGCCATCGGTCTGTCTGTCTAAGTGTAGCTTTTGAAGCGGTGGGTTTTCATATTTTCTATGACTGGTTGTTTATATTGGGAGTACTCTAGTTTTCTATCTCTAGATCTAGAGATCTGTAGGTTCTAGAACTAATTTTTTTCTCCTTTTTTTTTTTTCTTTAACATTGTACATTAATAAGATAGGACCTGGACTGCCAAGCAAGGGATTTTGATTTTTATTTTTGGGGCTCTCTCTTCTCGGGACACAGCTAGGGAACATCCTCCCCGGACTAGAGGGGTTTTGGGAATTATAGGATTGGTGGACTAATCCTAGTCTTTACACTTTGGGGTTCTCGCTTTGCTAATATCCACTCCCAATTTACTACCTTTTGTTCTTTTTCCTCAATGCGAGGAGTGGTGTCCTGGTTTTTCATGTCTGGATAGGGTCTGGCTGCTTCTGCAGCTGTGATTGTATATTGTTTTTTATACATAGTTCGCCTACTCAGTTATAGGGGTGGACACCCGGGTTCCCGGGTTGGTATATATGTGTGTTTGTATGTTTATGCAAAATACAATAAAGATACTCTTAAAAAAAAAATAAAAATAATGTGATGCAAAAAGTGTTGACAGTGTCCCTTTAAGTCAAGATGCTGCCCAAAGCCCTTCCAAGGGCTATTGTTTTATATCAACAGTAAGCCCTTAAAAAGGATAAGATTAAGTTCCTTGCCCACACGCTGCCAGTGCATGTCCACTTCTGCCCCCCCCCCCCAAAATGTTTTGTCAGGCTATAGCACTGCTTACTCGAGAAAGCTTTGTTGGGGGTGGGATGTCAGGAAGCAGCGGCCAGTCATGCACTACATGTTGGAGCTTCACAGACTGCTCAGTGTAATCATCTTCTCCTGCGTTATGCTTGATAGGTACCTGGACATCTTGAGTGATACCATGTTGTATTATGAAACCTCATTGCTGTGAGGTTTGACATTCAAGTTAAAGGTCAAAGGTTTTCTTGTTGTTTTTATTATCGATTTGCACAAATTTTTTTGAAAATTTGGCAGTCTTGTATAGGTGTAGAAGTTAAGAAAATAATTCAGTGTGGGAGGAAGAATATTAGAAACCCCAAATTTGGTATTCTGTCTCAGCATCTGGTATTCTGCCTGTAGGAAAGAGCTGTACTATAAACTGCAGAGTGGGAGATCACGTGATGTCTGCAGCACTGTAGCAGCTTGGCTCCAGAGCTTCTACCTCTCTACCTACTCATCTAATTAACCACTAATCCACACAGTTGACGTTAGATATCTACTTTGACCAACTGGTGCCTGCCTGCAGCCCTCAACTAAGCTCTTTTAAGATCGACATTGGTGTTCACTCGCCACGATGGAGGCTGATATGTGGCAGGCCCCGCTCCGCCATACTCCTCCTGCTACACCGAAGACATCCAAAAAGACTAAAGCCCAGGGATCACAAATGTCCAGGCAACTTGGATCTTCTGCACCAGCTGTTCCTCTAACAGAAGATTGGTTTCTACAGGAACTTCTTCCCTTCCGAGAAACCTTAGCTGACATCTCTACTGAGCTGAAATCTCTTCGATCTGACATGGGTGAACTAGGCTGCAAACAGGGAGATGCAGAAGCTCGCACAACCTCGCTAGAGCACTGACGCAATAAAGTGGATCCCAAGATTGTTAAATTAAGACAACAGATCTCCAAATTGCAGCTTAAAACCGAAGACCTGGAGGGACACAGCTGCCGGAACAACATCTTAATCTTTGGACTGCCTGAAACCGAGGAAGGCCCAGCCATCATTACTTTCCTCCAGAAGCTGCTCGCTAAAGTGGTGGGTCCCTCTCCTTTCAATACCGCCTATTAAATTGAGAGGGCCCACTGCCCTTCATCCAAGACCCCCCCGAAAGTGCTCCTCCCAGGCCGATTATACTAAAATTCCTCAGTTATTTGGAGAAACAGCATGTCATCTCTAAGACCAAGGAGCTACAGTCCGTACTGTGAGGGAAACACCTCAGATTTACACAGGATCTCCCACTTGAAACCTGCCAGAAACAAGCAGCCTTCCACTCCACTGTAAGTAAGCTGATTGCTGCCGGAATTACATTTAAAATGGCTTACCCTGCCCATTTACAGGCCCTGATTGATGGCTCACGGCTTTCTTTTGATTCACTGGATCAAGCCTTTAAAAGAACTGTCTACGCGATTACCAGACCTCTTTAAAAACACTTGAGCAATTGCGCACAACTGGTGCTTGTTTTCTCTAATTGGGTTTTGAACTGTGCATACCTGTGTTTTCTGCTTTGACTGAATGTAGAATGTTATGCTCTCCTGAAATTGAGTATCCCATCTTCCTTTGAAGGGCTTCAGTTTTTTCTTCTGGTGGATGCCCTCCTGATCTTCCGACCATTATCCAACTGGGTCTTTAGTAGTCTGTCCTGGAACTAATGCTGGATCCCGACTATTACACTGTGGATGGGACATGGAGCTTCTCCCAGGACCAGGAACCAGTGGGGGGGTATTGTCCAGGGGTGTGTGTTTCAGAGTGCAACTGGTCCCTGCAAGATTATGCTCCTGCTAGGCCTAATCCAGGTCAAACCATGGGTTCTAGGGACATGGATATGTTGTTCATCCACACTGTCTGGCAAGTTCCTTGCCGCTTTAAATCTTGCCGGAAGGTCTTCAAGCTGGCTCCTCCCACCCACCCGGGTGATAAAACTCTCGGCTCCGCCCCATGACGCCAGATCTTCCTTACCGCTTGGAAGCTCAGGTTCCCTCCTTAACGCTCTGCGTTTAAGACTGGTTCCTAATTCTTCGAAAGTTCAAAATCAAAAGTTTTTGCTAAAAAGACTTCAGTCTTCCTTCCTCGCGCGGCGTACAAATCGACTCCCGAAGCTTCCGGAGGTGCCCTTGCGGCAGAAGATGTCTAGGACGGATCCGCACTCCACGGCGCCTACTGCCTGGGCCTTGAGCACGACCTGCAGGCCTGCGACTTGTGCTCTTCCTTTTCGGCCTACGTCCTTGAAGACCGTGCTGCCCGATTACAACTGGGGGCTCCAAGAAAAGAATTCCACCGGTGAAATCTAAAGAGGCCCGGTTGGCGGTGTCCGTGGCGGCGCGGGCTGGCGTGGATCAGCTCGAGCAGATGATCGCTTCTAAGAGGAGGCGGCGCGGGCTTCTACCTCGAAGGCGGCATTTGTCCCGCCTCTCTCTCGGTGCCTCGTATCGGCTTCTTTATGAGCTTTGTCTGACCCTCTCGACTTAAAGGTGAGGGTCCAGCTTCTTCGGACCTTTTCCTGGTCCAAAAGAGCAAAGTAAGTCTCCGTCGACGCTCTTGGGAGCGGAAAGATCCCTCCCTTGTCGACAGTTGACTTGGTCGACCCTCAGCTTCGCCACTGGCTTCAGTGTCCCCATCAGGCCAGTTGACGAGACTCCGCCGACGCCGGGCGAGATTTTTCGACCCGCTAGACGGGTTGTCGGCTGGAGAAGCTGAGAACTTCTCCCCGGTTCCCCGTGGAGTTGAGGATCCCGCTGCCTCGCCTGTGCCTCCGTTCCGGAGCCTCGTGGATCGTCCGAGCTGAGGGGAGTGCCGATTTCGACACTTCTCCTCGCCTTCTCGCCTAGTCGAGACTCGGTCTCGGGTCTCGGACATCCTTGCAGTCCAACGATCCCACCGCCATAGGCGGTCTCGCACCGCAGCAGCGGGCGCACCGCTTCCTCGGACGAGGGAGGCTTCAGCCAAGGGCCAGAAGTACGAGGAACTCATGTGGCAACAGCTCCTTTTGGACCGGGAATAGGCCGACCCAGTCGCCTTCCCTGGCCATTAAGTGGCTGTCACTGAGCGGTCAAACAACCCCTCGCTGTAGCCGAGGAGCCTGTTCCCAGGCCGGTTGTTCGGCCAATTCCAGCTGCCCCACCGATTCTGGTGGAACCTCCGCCCACAGCCATTAGTTGGGGCTCACCAAAAATTCTCGGTCGGCCTTGGGTTTGCCCCATAGGTTGTGTGTCACCCTCACTCCCGATAAACCTCGGCAGGTGGAGGTGGCTCAGGCCTGAGGAGTTCTTTGAGGACTCTTCTGAGTCCGATGATGGTTCCTCCTCTCTCCAAGCGCATGGGCTTGGAGTCCTCGGAGGGCAGTCAGTGGACTATAGCCCTTCGTCCTTCTTAGGGTTGCTTCGACTCATCTCGAGTCCACCGGGATGAAGCTCGAACCTGCTTCTAAATGGGCCAGGTATCCTCACGGAGATTCTGGACCGAGGGATTCTCCATGGAGGCCTTCTCCGTGGCCGGGCTCATAGTGGGTCCGGCCTTGGAACTTTGGCAGCGTCCTGCTTCCTGCCCTGCGCCTCCGGCCAGGATGGCCAGGAAGTATGCGGTCCCTACCGGTTCCCTGTCCGGTTTTTCAGAACACCCCTCGGCCGAGGGGTTGGTTACCGACAGCGTTTTCCGGCGTGCCGGGAACGCCAGGGATGTGGACAAACCTCCCGACAAGGAATCCAAGAAATTGGATTATGCCGGGCGAAAAGTCTATGCTGCGTCCTCTCTCGGCCTTCGTCAGGCCAGTTCGGCCGTCCTCATGGCACATTTTTCTCACGCCCTGTTGGGCTCCCTGGATGAGGTTGTCCCTCATCTTCCCACAGATCTGCAGACTACGGTCAGGCAGGTGCGGGACCAGGGCAGGGCAGTGGCCAAACAGCAGCTCCAGACTGCGTTAGACATCGGGGACTCATGTGCCAGGTCTGTGGCGGCCGCAGTGGCCATGCATCGTCGGGCTTGGCTGAGGATATCCACCTTACTCGGATACCAGCACAAGTTGGTGGATGTTCCTTTGGGACTGACCTCGGCCCTGGGGTGGAAGGTCACCTGCAGAGGATCGAGAAGTCCACTGCTACCTTGGACTCTGTCTCTTCCGCTCAGAAGGACAAGGCATAGCCACACCCTAAGCCCTTCGTCCTTCTACTCTTTGCGCCTCTTGGCTACGCCCGGCCAGCAACGTCAGGGCCAGCAGGCTCGAGCTTGGCATCCCAAACCCAAGCCGTCGGCTTCCTCCAACAGGAAGCAGGGAGGTAAAGGCCCAGGAGGTCCCTCGGCCGGTCCCTCCTCCAAGCCTGCCCAGTGACGGGCTGAGGGGTGTCGCCCCCATCCCTGTCACCTCACCCCTGGTTCCCCATGGGGGGACGGCTCAGACACTTCCTTTCCACCTGGTCCACTGTTACCACGGACAGGTGGGTACTGGAGGTGGTGGGAAAAGGCCTACCTCTAGAATTCGAGCAGGCCCCGCCCTTCAGAGCCGTCGCACCTCGGGGGGCCTCGGGGTCCGCAGCCTCACTGGCGGCTCGCCGAGCCAACATCGCTCTCCTCCTCCAAAAGGAGGTGATCACGGAGGTAGAGGACCCCCCTTTAGACCCGGGGCTCATGTCCAGGTATTTCCTGGTTCGGAAACAGACGGGGGGCTGGCGCCCCATTCTCGACCTACACGACCTGAACAAGTTCCTGAGGTCTTGGACCTTCAGAATGGTCACTCTAGCGCAGATAATACCATCTCTGGAACACTTCGTGTGGTTCTGCTCTCTGGACCTACAGGACGCGTTCTTTCATGTCCCTATCCGTCCATCACATCGGAGATTCCTCCGCTTTCGAGCGGAGGGATCCCTCTTCGAGCTCCAAGCCATGCCCTTCGGCTTATCTCCAGCTCCCAGGGTCTTCACCAAATGCATGGCAGTGGTGACAGCATTCCTGTGGCGCCGAGGGGTCCGGGTGTACCCTTACCTGGACGATTGGCTGATAGCAGCCCCTCCAGACGGGAGGTGGAGCGGTCCAGAGATCTGGCCTCAGGTTTGCTCTCAAGTCGGCCTTCTCATCAACGAGGCCAAGTCGGAACTCGAGCCGAAGCAGGTGATCCTGTTCATCGGGGCAGAGCTCGACTCTCTTCGAGCCAGAGCATGGCTCCTGGTGGACAGGGCCGAGGTTCTTACCTCCTCTGCCCAATCATTTCTGGTTGGGCAATCGCGCCCTGCCCGGGACTTTCTGCACCTCCTGGGTCTCATGGCGGCCTGTACCAGCGTGGTCCGTTGGGCACGCTGGCACATGTGCCCCCTTCAGTGGGGACTGGCCAGCCAGTGGTCACAATGCTGCGATCCATTGGACCAGCTAGTGATAGTGACCCAGGAGGTGTGGAACGCTCTCCAGTGGTGGACCGTTCCATCCCATCTGCAGGAGGGCATCCCGTTTGTCCGCCCCGAGCCGACGGTCTCTCTATCGACCGATGCCTCTCTGATGGGTTGGGGTGCCCATCTGGGGGAACACCGAGTGCACGGCCTCTGGTCCCCACGGGAGTCCCGATGCCACATCAACCTGCTGGAGCTCCGAGCGGTCCGCCTAGCTCTCACCGCCTTTGCTCCGTTTCTCCGGGGTCAAGTGGTCCGAGTCCAGACGGACAATACCACGACCATGTACTACCTGAACCGCCAGGGCGGGACGCGCTCCATGCTTCTATGCAAGGAAGCTGTCCGCATTTGGTCACTCGTGCGCAGCCTGGAGGCGGATCTCCTAGCCATTCATTTGGCAGGAGCCTCCAACACCCTGGCCGATGCCCTGAGCCGGATAGAGGCTGCATCTCACGAGTGGTCTCTCCTGCCGGAGGTAGTACAAGATCTGTTCTCCCACTGGGGCACACCTCAGGTGGACCTGTTTGCCTCCAGGGAGAATGCGAAGCTGAGGCTGTTTCATGCCCGCCCCCCTCAGCAGGGCTCGCTGCAGGGGGATGCCTTCTCGAGGCTGTGGACCCCGGGCCTCTTTACGCCTTTCCCCCATTTCCCTTGATTCACAAGGTGCTTCTCAAGACAAGGAGGGACAAGGCGCAGGTGATTCTGATAGCCCCAGACTGGCCCCGCCAGTTCTGGTACCCAGATCTCCTCAGCCTCAGCTCCAGGCTCCCGAGGCAGCTTCCAGCTCACCTGGACCTGCTCTCAGTCAATCAGGGGAAGGTGTTCCATCCGGACCTTCAATCCCTGCACCTGACGGCCTGGTTCCTGAGTGGCTAGAGTTCCAGGCCTTGGGTCTTTCCGACGAGGTCCTCAATGTTGTTGAGGCGTCCCGTAAGGAGTCGACCAGGAAATGCTATGCCTTCAAATGGAAGAGGTTTTCCATTTGGTGTCAGGGTAAGGGCTTGGACCCTTCCTTCTGTTCCTTGGCAAGCATTTTGGACTATTTATGGTCCCTTTCTAGTCAAGGGCTTAGGTCGACGACCCTAAAGGTGCACCTGGCAGCCATCTCTGCTTACAGGGCGCGGGCCGGGGAGCAGTCGGTGGCGCAGGAGAAGGTGGTCTGGCGCTTTTTCAAAGGCCTTGATCACATTTCCCCTCCAGTGCGAGAACCTCCACCTCCGTGAGATTTACTGCTGGTACTGGCAAAGCTCATGGGCAAGCCATTCGAACCAATGCACAGGTGTGAACTCTCTCACCTGTCGTAGAAGACCGCCTTCTTGGTGGCTATCACGTCAGCCAGAAGGATGGGAGAACTCCAGGCCCTCTGCATTGGGTCTTCTTACCTGGTCTTCCACAGGGACAAGGTTGTCCTGCGCCCCCACCCGAAATTTCTTCCGAAGGTGGTGTCGGAGTTTCACCTTAACCAGGTGTTGCCTCTGCCGGTGTTCTACCCCAATCACACCTCGGAGGCCGAATACAGGCTCCATACTTTGGACCCTAGAAGGGCGCTCGCTTATTATAAGGAGCGCACGGCTGAAATTCGGGGAGAGGTTCGCCAGCTGTTTGTCACCTACGCTGAAGCCGCACCTGGCAGACCTGCAGCCAAGCGGACGATAGGCAGGTGGGTCACCTCCTGCATAGATCTCTGCTATGAGTTGGCGGGCATGGAGCCTCCCAGAGGGATAAGAGCTCATTCTACCCGTCATACTGCTGCATCGGTGGCTGCTTCCAGGGACGTCCCTATCCAGGAAATCTGCAGGGCTGCTACCTGGAAGTCAGCACACACCTTTATTACCCATTACCACATCGACCTCGAGTCATGCCGGGATGCTGGTTTTGGGGCCTCGGTTGTCCAGTCTCTATTCCCTAAGTAGGGTGTGTGCGCCTTGCCTCCCTCCTCCTGGAGAACTGCAAGGAGTCTGCCAGACAGTGTGGATGAACAACATATCCATGTCCCTAGAAATACAGGTTACTCACCTGTAACAGGAGTTCTAGGAATGGTATATGTTGTTCATCCACATGACCCACCCGACCTCCCCGGCTTCGACGCACAACCTGAGCTTCCAGCGTGCCAGATCTGGCGTCATGGGGCGGAGCCGAGAGTTTTACCACCCGGGTGGGTGGGAGGAGCCAGCTTGAAGACCTTCTGGCAAGATTTAAAGCGGCAAGGAACCTGCCAGACAGTGTGGATGAACAACATATACCATTCCTAGAACTTCTGTTACAGGTGAGTAACCTGTTTTTTCTAGCCTGCGGGGGCCAACAGGGGTTGACAATAAGGAACATTATTGTATTTCGATGGGTTTTGTCCTCTTTCACTATGGGTCAGGGCTTTGATCCATTACTGGGGTGCCTTTTTATGTTTATTGGGGCTTTGACAATATATTCTGTTGGTGTTATACCAATTTCCAGTTTGCCCACATAGTTAGAGCAGAGTGTATACTGGCCCTACTCCCCCCTTTTTCATTCTCCTTCTTCTCGGTTCCTTTCCTCCGGAGAGGTTTTATGTTAACTTCTGTCACCCTTGTATGGCGGGCACTCATAGAAGCGAATAATGGAAGGTAATCCCGATGTTCTCTCCTCCTCTTCAGGTAGGCTTGGATCTACTTCCATTAATAGGAATAAAGGGCTGACAAATTTTAAATAGAACTTTATTATGAATGGGTGGATGGGTGGGTGGGGCACTAACCGTGGCCGAATTTCTTCTGTGGGCTGGGGCTCATAACATTCTGGATAGTGGGGAGGGGGAATGTCCTTAGCCTCCTCTACCCAAGACTGTGAGTTTCCTGTGTTACTTTGCTAGGAGCACAACTCTGGAAGCTGTTGAGGGAAAGTGCCTTCAAGCATCAACTGGATTTACACAAGTCTCCCCTCATTCCCTCATGGCTGATCTCTGTCATAACACTCCTAGACATGCTACAGACCGAAGGGGGTCTGCTATGGGGTTATGGCCCCTCCTAATTCTTTTTTTCCCTATGTATTTGACCTGTGGCAATTTAGGGGCCTGGTACATACTGTGTTTGGGGTGATGGGCTGGGGAGTGGGGGGTATTCACATGTCTCTACCAACCATCAAGATTTTGTTCAGCAGGGAGATTGGTAAAGGGAGCTCAGGGGATGGTTATTTCTCAGACAGTGGACATGGTTGCCTTGGTGGGCGGGAGGTCCTGTATATATCTGGTGGGGAAGCAATGGGGAGTCTGTTCAGCCTTACGCAACAAGCTACCTGCATATTTGGTTAGGGCATTCATTATTGGGGAAACTGTTACTCCTGTTTGAAGTTGCTGTCTCACTGTTCTTACTGAGATCATGTGTTTACTGGGTTGTGATGGGGGGGTGTCGGAGTGTGCCCTACTTTTGATGCAATAGGTTATATGGTTACTGCGTGTTATGGCTATGGCTAAGAATGCTGTTAAAGTCATAACATGGAATGTAAGGGGAGCAAAAGAGCAGCTCAAACGATATCAGATATTCAAACATTTATCCCTGCTTCAGGGTTGCATCATTTTTTTTTTATTTACAAGAAACTCATCTTCTCACCCAGGAAGCTAATTGGCTGTGTAGGCAGGGTGTTAACTGTTTGCTGCTGGCGAATCCACTTCAGGCAGGGGTGTTGCCATTTTAATCATGAAAACAGTATCCTTCCAGCCCAACCAAGTTGTCTCAGACCCACAAGGATGATGTGTGCTTGTCAAAGGCCTCCTAGATTGTAGAGAAGTGATTCTGGGTAGTGTTTATGGCCCTGTGGAGGGGAACCCCTGCTTTTTTAAGGACCTCGCAGATAAACTTGCCCGTCTCTTAGCAGTCCCCTTAATCTTCAGCGGGGACTGGAACATCCCACCTTTACAAGACCTAGACCAGTCTAACCAACCTCTCAGACCCTTATCTTCTACTCAGCGGGCCCTAGGGGAATTAATGGACTCACTTGGTCTTTGTGAGCCCTGGTGGATCCTCAACCCCTTCTCTCATAGTTATACCTTACATTCCACTGTCCACCACACATCATCTAGACTTGACTACATTCTTATTAGCCTATCTCTCTTAACAGGGATGTGTGCTGCTGGCCTTGATCCTGTGATTCTCTCGGATCATGTTGTAGCCTGGCTTTTGCTTAATTTTATCATGGACTTGTAACGGGACACAATTTGAAAACTAAATACACAGCTCCTTAAAGATGACTTTATTGTTTCGAAAATAAAATCCTTTATTCAGTCCTACACCGAAACCAATCTTAATTCTGTTCCCAGAGGAGATCATGAATGGTTTGCCCTGAAATGTCTCCTCCGCTGGGAATTTATTCCTCTCGCCTCTAAACGAAAGAAAACCCATGAGTCTGAAGCCATCTCTCTGTTAAATCACATAAGGTCTTTGAAAAACTCCTTTCTCCTTCTTCCTCACCTGAGTCTTTAAAGACACTGCCGTCTCTTAGAGACAAATACGCTGATATTCTACAGGAGAAGGCAGAATATGCTATTTTAAAGACCCAGTCCAAATATATCGAACAGGGTGACAAGGCAGGGTATCTTTTGGCTATTCACCTGAGGAAATTGGAAAGCTCTAGGATATTTGCAACCGTCTCATCTCAGGACGGCTCCACTAAAACCCTCCCTAGGGATATAACTTCTGTTTTTGAAACTTTTTACAGTTCATTATATGGCCAACGTGCGTCTCTGCCCAGTGCAGATGACATTTTCGCTTAATTAGACACTATCCCTCTTCCCCACCTCCTGGAACATCAACAGACTCTCCTGTCCTCACCCATCTCCTTACACGAGGTCAAAACTGCTATTAATAGTCTAGCACTAGAAAAAGCCACTGGTCTAGATGGCTTTCCATCTAATTTTTATAAACTCTCCTCTAAGGAACTATCTCCTGTCTTACTCCGCGTTTTCCAATTCATGTTCTCAGCCAACTCGCTAGACCCCTCCCTTCTAGAAGTAACAGTTGTTCTTTTGAAACCGGTCAACCCTCCCTCTTAACTGGCTAGCTACCGGCTTATCTCCCTCCTAAATTATGACATTAAAATTCTTATCAGAATTCTAGCCATGAGAATAAGTAAAGTTTAATCTGATTTGCTTAGTCGGGAACAGGTTGGATTCATTCCAGGCAGATCCTCGGCTGACCATCTACGCAAACTGACCCATATCTTCCACGCTGCCAAAGAATCCCCCATTCCTATGGTCCTAATTTCACTTGATGCCATGAAGGCTTTTGACAGTGTGGACTGGGCCTTCCTGTGGGTCACTCGGCGGAAAATGGGTTTCCCCTCACCTTTCTGCAATGGCTCCACACGATTTACTCCTCAACATCAGCTAGAATACACTGTAATGGGGTATTCTCTTCCCGTTTTTCTCTTTACATGGGCACCCATCAAGGCTGTCCCTTGTCCCCCTTTCTCTTCAGCCTTTACCTCGAACCCTCAATCAGACAAATTAAAACCTCCCCTAACATCTCCGATATAACAATAGGTGAGTCAATACAGTCTCTTTCAATATATGCTGATGACACCATGCTACATTTCTCACACCCTTCTGTATCTCTTACTGAAACTTTAAAAGTGACTGATAGATATAGTTCCCTGTCCAGCTATAAGTTGAACTGCAGTAAACCTGAAATTTTTCTCGTTAATTGTCATACCTATAAATCTGATTTTGTCTACTTTGGTATGTGCTGGTCCCCAAGGTTCATTAAATATCTGGGCATCTTTCTATCCACTGAATCTTCTCTTATGAAAAAGTTGAACCTTGATGACCTGGTCACTATCATCCAACAGGATCTTGTAAGATTGAATGCGCTTCCAATATCCTTGTGGAGCAGGATCAATATAATAAAATAAATATACTACCCAGACTCTTCTACCCTTTAAATATGTTAAATTTCTGGCCTCCTATATCCTTTTTTAAACGTATTCATGTATTCATTACTAAATTTAATTGGTTAGATAAATCCCCTAGGCACTCGTACCTCAAACTGGGACTCCCCAAAGAATCGAGGGGACTCCGGCTTACGAATTTCCTGCTCTACTATTGGGCTAGCCACCTTTACAAATGTGGTAAATGGCTTTCCAGTTATCAAGGATTCACAGAAGGGGACTATATACCTCCCGGGATACAAATAGAATCCAGTCTGATTCATAGCTTTAACCTCTCCACGTTCACTATTCTCTTCTCTCCTTGGAAATCCCTGCCAGTGCCTTTACCTGACTCTGTAATCTGTATATCTGTTAAAGTCTTCTAACAACTAAGTGCTTCCCTTAAATTTCAGCCTTCTAAGGATATTTCTCAGCCCCTCCTATCCAATCTTAATATTAAAATTGGTGGTAGTACAATCTTGGCTGCTTGACTTCCTCAGCTAATTGGGGTTGAAGTGTCAGATTTCTATTCTCAAGGCCCTCTCCTTTCTTCCCCAGAAATTCTGGAGAAACTCCAACTGGCCGAGTCACAAATCTTCAAGATATTTCAGTTAAGACATCTACTGTTACAACACTTTGGTCCCCCAAGTCCTCGGTTTAGATGGTCTGCTTGCTTAGTCTCAGGATTTAGCAGTTAGGCCCCATGGTACTTACATGCTGTATTCACTCCTCCTAGATAAACTCTATTCCATTCCACCCACGGCTCTAGGATTTGGGAGGCCCAGTTACCAGGTGTTGCCCTCAATGGGGAACGCATCTGGAAGGATCTACAGTATATAGTTCTACCATTCAAGATAGATTAAGGCTCACTCAATATCATATTTTAAATAATATGAATTAAACCCTTGTCAAGCTGGCCAAGATGGATCTCATCAACTCTTCTTCTTGTTCCAGATGTGGCAAGGAGGAGGGCACAATTTTACATATCTTTTGGTCTTGTGAGAAGGTTTCACCTTTATGGGACTTGATTGAATCTCGTGCTGATCCCCTTTTGGGTTTGGAGGGCCTTTCCTCCCCAGAGATCTGTGTCATAGGGAATTACACCCAGATCGTTGTCAGTGAGCGGAGATATCATATGGCCCTCATCTCGCTAGCAGTTAAGAAGCTGGTCCTTAAACATTGGCTGGATCAACCCCCCCCCCCTTTCATACTGAGAATGGTTACATGAGCTCTCGTTTTGTCTTAGGATGAAGCGCCTGATTGCCAGTACTCACCGTAGACTACCTCTCTACCAAAAATGGGGCAAGTTTTATGATTTATATCTGAACTGACTTTTCCTAAGTTTCCTCCTGCTCCTCCTCTCACATATGTTCTTTCTGATTCATTGCTCTCTTACCAGCCTAATACCCATTTGAGGGCACACTTCGTGGGAGGGAGGAGAGATGGTTTTGTGTGTGTGGTGATTTTTCGTGTTCTATCTGCCTGGTTTGTTCTTGTATTTTGAAAAATTAATAAAGTTATCTTAATTAAAAAAAATAAATAAACTGCAGAGTGGTTGCGTGGGGACGTGGTATCCTAGTCAGAATACCAGTGTGATAAGTATGATATTCCCCATTGAAAACTGGTATGCAAAATGGAGATAATCTGACACAGTGGCTACTTATGAAGCTATCCTTTCTTTACCTTTGCTGGTGGTGCAGCTTTAGTTCTTTGTATAGCAAATGGGCCTCAGCTACCCTTGCTATGTACAGTAGTACTAATGCCACAACTGAGTTTCTCTTGATGCCAGTGCTTGGAGGAGACTTTTTAGATTGTTTTGCTTCAGGGTTAAAGGAGTTGCACTTCTCTTCAGCTGCACAGGAAGGTGGGCATTTTGAAGACAGGGTGACTGAGGGTGATTGACTAATACTAATACCAATAGTACTGGAACTGAGGTACAGATGGTACTTCTTTTGGCTTGTCCCCATTGGCACATCCTCGTTTTTTCCCCCTTCTCCTTGAGTCTCTATTCTGCCACTGCCTACAAGTTCTTCTTCCCCTTAATGGGGATTGGAGTTTGCCTCTGCCTTAATTTTTTTTAAATATTTTCTCTTTTTTTTCTGATATTTGCATCATTTAGTTTCCTTGTGTTGCCCTTTTTATTATTGTTTCCCATTTAAACCTCATTCTTTGCTGTGAAATCAAAAAGGTTCTGTCACTAATTACAGATAGAATAATAGGACTTATCGGTAACAAGGCTGTAATTCCATCGAGGGATTCTGGTGACATGATAAACCATGAGAGCAAAGCTGGTTTCCTATCTATCATTTTTTGCAATATATGGAATGCTCAAAACATTCCATCTCACAATATCATTGATCTGATGTCAGAACAATAGTATTAGGACTTTCTGATGTCAGAGCCATAGTTTTACTTTTTGGTGTCAATGATTCCTTGTGGGGAGGAAAAATGACACCCATGTATTACGCAGTAAAACTCAATCTAAAATAAATGTCAGTTTAATTATTTCAATTAATTGGGATTTTTTGAACCCATTTGCTATATAACTTGCCTGAGGACTGCAATTCATGTGCAATACTTCAGCTCTATATATATATATATATATATATATATATATGTATATATGCATATATGTGCATATATGTAATTAAGATATTCAGGGGTCTCTCAGTCGTCAGGTCACACTGTAGGAACTTCTCCACTGGTGAAGCAGGATCCACACGGAAGACTTTGCAGCAGTACCACTGGGGCTGCCCACGCTGATGTCACCAACCCTATAAAGGCATGAGCGGTGCCGCTCCCTCCTTTGTTCTTTCCTGCCAACTCTGTTCACATGTGTCTCCTCGGAAGCTCCAGTGCTGTTTTGCCCCATTTTCTAGCATGGCAAAGAGTTGCCAGGGGCAGTGAAAGCCCACTCCACAAGGGTAATGGCTACCTCTGTGACCTGTTTCAATGTCAGCATGGGTGGCTCCAGTGATACTGCTGTAAAATCTTCCGTGTGAATCCTACGTCACCGATGGTGAAATTCTTACATTGTGACCTGATGACTGAGATCCCCTCGAAGATCTACAGTTACAGTAAGTTCTTCTGTAACTGTTCTTTTTCATAATTTTCCTACTGTTTTGTTCTTGCTTGAAGAATTAAAGTTCTAGGATCGTGGATATGTTGTTCATCCACTCTATTTGGCATGTCCCTTTCCTTTTAAGGATCGCTGGAAGGCCTTCAAGCTGGCTCCTCCACCCACCCGGGTGGTGTGTCCCTCGGCTCCGCCCCATGACGCCAGATCTTCCTTTCCACTGGAAGAGTCAGGTTGCCTCCTTCATGCTCCCGCATTTTGTAGGCCCTTGCTTCAAAACCTTCGATTATTCCAAAAATTCATCTAGTTCGCATTAGCGATCACGACCGCTTATCTTCAATTATGGAAGACAAGTCTTCCCCTGGATTTCGCTGGTGTTCATGCGGCTAGTGAATGTCATGCACCGATCCCCCACACCGTGTGCATCTATTGCTTGGGTGTTGACCACGACACCTCGAAGTGTGATTTTTGTCTTGCATTTCACCCTGCCATCCTCGACGACCATCTCACATGCCTGAAGTTGGGGAGGCTGGAAAAATGGAACCCTGGGGTGAAATCAAAGGAGGCTCGGTGGGCAGTTTCCACGGCTGCGGGATCTGCCAAGCAATTGGAACGCATGCAAGCCTTCGAGGAGGAAGCAGCTCGTGCCGTGGAATCTTCCTTTCGGAGCTTCTTCGTTCCGCTCAACCTGGGCTACACCTTCTTGGGTTCCTTCCGAGAGTTGTGCCAATCTCTCTCAACTAAGGGAGAGGATCCTGCGGGCATGGACTCCTCTTGGTCCAGTAAGTGGGAAAAGGCCCCGGGATTGTTTTCGTCTTAGCGAAGACATTCTTTCGATCGGGAGAGATCTCGGTCCCAGGAACCGGCAGTCTCGACTTCAGTCAAAATTGCCTCTTCAGCCACTGGCTTCTCTGCTTTGCTGTCTGGCCAGTCGACCGAAGTGTTGATCAACAAGGTTGAAATAATCAACTCGATTGACCCACTGTCACCGACTCCGGTCGATGATTCTCTCAGTCAGACTCTGGCCCTTTCTTTCCCTGACGAGGACACCCAAACCTGTTGGGAATCCTGTTGAGGAAGTGGTCCCTGACCCAGGGAAATCACCAGTCCCGCCGGTGTCTCCCGAGCGATCGAGTCGGCCCATCCTATCTCGATCGAGGTCTAGGACCCCCTCGACCGACAGGCCGAGGAAGAGCCACAAGCGCTTAAAAAAGAGGTGACGCCATCGGTCGTCCTCATCCTCCTTGGATGAGGAGAGGCTCTGGCAGAAACTCTGTCAGCACTACGAGGACCTCATGAAGCAACAGCTGATTTTGTCCGGGCACAAGCTGACCCCAGCTTCTACACTGGCCACTACTTGGCTTTTGCCTCCCAGGCCAAAGCAGACTCCTTTGGAGCAGATTCTGTCGGCTCCCCCGCCCACTGAGCCGGCGAAACCTCGGGTTCGGCCTAAACTGGGGTCTCCACCGATCGTGGTCGAACCACCACCCAAGCAGCCTGTGGGAGGGGCTCCTTCTAAGGAATATAGACCAGACACTGGGCTGCCCCGACGTCTTTCAGTTACTGTCACCCCAGACCACCCTCGGCGGGTTGAAGGTGACCTGGGCGGTTGACCATTGTATCCTGATTCCTCGGATTCAGACAAGACCGGCCTACATTCTCATCCCGGGGATGACGAATTTGCTGGTGGGATAGAGACAGAGGAGGATCCTTCGTTCTTTCAGGGCATTCTTTGCCTCATCTCTGAGTCTACAGGGATGCCCCTGGAACCTATCCAGAAAAAGGCGGAGTACCCTCTTATGGACATCCTCAAGAGAGGGGATACCCCGAAGGAGGCCTTTTCTGTGGCCAAGGCTATATAGTTGGCCCAGCCTTAGAACTTTGGCAGTGTCCTGCCTCCTGTCCAGCTTCGTCTGCCCACATGGCCCGCAAGTATGCGGTGCCCATGGGGTCCCTTTCGGGGTTCACAGAGCACCCTTCGGCTGAGAGCTTGCTGACTGCCACTGTGTTCAGGTGTACTGGCAGTTCTGGGAACACTGACCGACCTCCCAAGAAGGAATCCAAAAACTTGGCTCATTCGGCTCGAAAGGTCTACGCGGCCTCATCGTTAGGCCTCCATCAGGCAAGTTCGGCCATCATCATGGCACACTTCTCCCATGCCCTCTTGGGGTCTTTGGATGAATTCCTCCCACACCGCCCTGTGGACATGCAGACCACGGTCAAGTAAGTTCGGGACCAGGGCCCAACTATTGCCAAACAACAGCTAAAGATGGCCGTGGACATGGGGACTCTTGTGCCTGCTCGTTGGCAGCTGCAGTTGCCTCTTGATGCAGGGCTTGGCTGAGACTCTCCTCCTTCCCTGCAGATACTCAGCACAAACTAGCTGATGTGCCTTTCCTGGGCACCGATCTTTTCGGCCCAGGTGTGGCTGGTCACCTTCAGTGTATTGATCAGTCCAGTGCTACCTTGGACGCCACCTCTACTAAAGGTTCTTGCAGAAAGAAGCAGAAGAAGAAGAAGCCCTTTCGGCACTCTTCCTCTGCAGCCCAGCAACCCTCCTTTCAAGGAGGGAAGCAGCAGCAGGCTCAAGCTTGGCACCCCCGGCCCCAGCCCGGGCCCTCCCAGGTCCATAAAGGAGGCCGAGGTTCAGATCCTGGAACCTCCTCCACCAGGTCTGCTCACTGAGGGGCCGGGGGCTGCCATCCCCTCTCCCATCACATCAGCTCTGTGTCCTCCCGTGGGGGGCCGGCTCTGCCACTTCCTTTCCGCCTGGTCCGCTATTACCACTGACAGGTGGGTCTTGGAGGTGGTCAGTCAGGGATTGCATTTGGAATTCGAGCAGTACCCTCCAAGCCGAACCCGCGCCCCATGGGAAGAAAGAGTATTCGTCCATACTCAGTCTGCCCTCGAAGATGACATCGCTCAGCTCCTCCTCAAGGAGGCAGTAGCTCCAGTGGTGGATTCTCCAGGAGACCCAGCCTTTGTCTCCAGGTACTCCCTGGTGCCCAAGCGGATGGGGGGCTGGTGCCCCATTCTAGATCTGTATGACCTGAATCAGCATCTTACCTTTCGGATGGTCACTCTGTCCTAGATCATACCATCCCTGCTGGAGCAAAACATGTGGTTCTGTTCACTTTATCTACAGGACACATTCATCCATCCGTCTCATTGGTGGTTCCTCCGCTTCAGAGCCGAAGGGACCCATACAAGTTCTGAGCCATGCCGTTTGGCCTGTCATCGGCCTCACAGGTCTTCACCAAATGCATCTCAGTGGTGGCAGCCCATCTCAAGCGTTGGGGATAGGGTGTCAGAATATATCCCTACCTCGATGATTGGCTGTTAGCAGGTCCCACCCGGCAGGAGGTGGAGAGGTCCAGGGACCTGGCCCTCCAGACCTGCAACCAACTCTGCCTCCTGATCAACGTGGCCAGGTCAGAACTTGTGCCTTCCCAGGTGATGTGCTTCATCGGGGCAGAGCTCGGCTCCCAGTGGACAGGGTGGAGGTTCTCTCCTCCTTTACCCAATCATTTCTAGTTGAGCAATTGCACCCTGCCCAGGACTTTCTTCGCCTTCTGGGTTACATGGCAGTGTGCATTACTGTGGTCCATTGGGCCCGGTGGCACATGCGCCCCCTCCAGTGGGAGCTGGCCACCCAGTGGACTCAGTGCCACGATCATTTCAACCAGCTGATCACTGTAACACAGAAAATGTGGGATGCTCTGCAGTGGTGCACCGCCCCAGACTGGTTGCAGGAAGGAATCCCATTTGTCCACCCCGAGCCGATGGCCGTCCTCACAACTGATGCCTCTCTCATGGGCTGGAGAGCCCTCGTGGGGAACAAAAGGACCCATGGGTTCTAGACCCCAGAGGAGTCTCGATACCACATCAGCCTGTTGGAGCTCAGAGCAGTCAGACTGGCTCTGTCAGCTTTCGTTCCTCAACTCCAGGGTCAAGTAGTTCAAGTCCAGACAGACAATACCACAACCATGTACTACCTCAACAAACAGGGCGGCACACATTCCTGTCTGCTTTGCAGGGAGATGCTCCACATCTGGACCCTCGTCTGCCATCTGGAGGCAGACCTCCTAGCCATTCATGTGGCAGGAGCCTCAAACCATCTGGCGGGTACTCTTGGCCGCTTAGGTGAGACATCCCACGAGTGGTCTCTCCATCCAGAGGTAGCTTACAGCTTGTTCTCCCACTGGGGCAAATCAATTGTGGACCTGTTTGCCTCCAGAGAAAACATCAAGCTGAGGCTGTTTCATGCCCGTACCCCTTCAGTAGGGCTCGCTGCAGGGGGATGCCTTCTCGAGGCCGTGGACCCCAGGCCTCTTCTACGCCTTCCCTCCATTTCCCTTTATCCACAAGGTGCTCCTCAAGGTGAGGAGGGGCAAGGCGAAGGTGATTCTGGTAGCTCCAGACTGGCCGTGCCAGTTCTGGTATCCAGATCGCCTCAGCCAGTGTTGGGTAAGTTACTTTTTCTATTACTTTTGGAAACGTTGTTCCAGAAAGCTCTGTGCAGTCACTAGCAAGGATGGAGAAGTACTGGAAAATGTAATACACCTTACAGTTACAATTACTTATGTCTTTGTATACAAAAGAAATACGTAACTGTAACTGATTACATTTATTTGAAAGTAACTAGTAATTGACCTGTTACTTTCAAAAATTGTAATCTTTTATAGTTATTTGTTATTTTTGTATTGTTTTTGTATAAAAAGAAATAAGTAACTATAATTGTAAGGTGTATTACTTTTTCTAGTACTTATCCATCCTTGCTAGTGACTGTACAGAGCTTTCTGGAACAAGTTTCCAAACGTAATAGAAAGTAGTAGAAAAAGTAACTTACCCAACACTGGCTCAGCCGCATGCCCCCGGAGTGGCTTCCAGCACACCCGGAACTGATCTCTCTCAATCAGGGGAAGGTATACCATCCGGACCTTCAATCCCTGCACCTCACAGCCTGGTACCTGAGCGACTAGAGTTCTAGGCTTTGGGTCTTTGGTGGAGGCATCCAGAAAGGAATCAAGCAGGAAATGTTGTGCCTTCAAATGGAAAAGGTTTTCCATTTGGTGTCAGGGCAAGGGCCTGGAACCTCTGTCCTCTCCAGTGGCTAATGTTCTCGACTACCTTTGGTCTCTGTCCAAAGGGGGTCTTAGGTCATCGACCCTTAGGGTGCACCTGTCAGCCATCTCTGCTCACTGGGTGCTGGCCGGTCAGCCGACGTTGGTGCAGGAGAAGGTGGTCGGGTGCTTTTTCAAAGGCCTAGATCACATATCCCCTCCAGTGCGTGAACCTCCACGTCTGCAGGATCTACGGCTGGTACTGGCAAAGCTCATGGGCAAGCCATTCGAACCAGTGCACAAGTGTGAGTTGTCACACTTGTCATGGAAGACCGCCTTTCTGGTGGCTATCACGTCTGCCAGAAGGACGGGAGCTCCAGGCACCTCGGTGGACTCACCTTATCTGGTTTTCCACAGGGACACGTTGTCCTACACCCCACCCGAAATTCCTTCCGAAGGTGGTGTCAAAGTTTCACCTTAACCAGGTGTTAACTCTGCCAGTATACTACCCTAATTACACCTCGGAGGTCAAACAGGCTCCATACCCTGGACCTGAGATGAGCCCTCTTATTATAAGGAGAGGATGGCGGAAATTGGGAGAGGTTCGCCAGCTGTATGTCACCTACGCTGAAGCCACTTCTGGCAGACCTGCAGCAAAACAGACTATTGCAAGGTGGATTACATCTTGCATAAGTCTGTGCTATGAGTTGGCGGGCATGGAGCCTGCCAGAGGGATAAGAGCTCATTCTACTCATCATACGGCTGCATCGGTGGCTGCTTCCAGGGACATCCTATCCAGGAAATCTGCCGAGCTGCTACCTGGAAGTCAGCAAACACCTTCATTACCCATTACCACATCGACTTTGAGTCACGCCGGGATGCTGGTTTTGGGGTCTCAGTTCTCCAATCTGTTTTCCCCAAGTAAATATCCATGGGGGTGTGCGCATTGCCTCCCTCCTCCCAGAGAACTGCTAGGAGTCTGCCAAATAGTGTGGATGAACAACATAGCCACGATCATAGAAAAACAGGTTACTCACCTGTAACAGTAGTTCTAGGAGTGGTATATGTTGGTCATCCACACGGACCCACCCGACCTCCCCCCGGCTGCGGATTACAAAACCTGGCTTCCAGTGGTCTAAGATCTGGCGGCATGGCATGGAGCAGTGGGATATACCACCTGGGTGGGTGGGAGGAGCCAGCTTGAAGACCTTCCAGCGATCCTTAAAGGGAAAGGGACATGCCAAATAGTGTGGATGAACAACATATACCACTCCTAGAACTACTGTTACAGGTGAGTAACCTGTTTATCTTCTTCAAGGATATCTCTTTCATCAGGCCACATCTATGGAACTATAACTGACCAGGCACTAGGGCTACATGGAAACTTTTACAAGCATTCCACTAGGGACTGCCCACGACGACGTCCAACATCAGCTCTTCCATATAAACATGAGTGGCTCCTTCCCTCCTCTGTCAACCATGCTTATCAAACCACACATGGAAACGATGCTGTTACAGTTGCCAATTTTCTTTCTTTCTCCCCATGGTTAGTAATCACTTTCTTGAGTGATTTTCAACAGCGTGTATGTCGACTAAGGAGCCGTCGAAATTGTTCCTTTATTGTGAATGCAGTGAAGGTATATACTCTGGAGAGTCGCACAGCATCTGCGTGTGTTGCCTCAGCCTGGACCATAACATTTAGGTATGTCTGATCTGCAGAGGGTTGAACAGAACCACCTGGAGTCACTGAAAAGGCACTTTAGAAAAGCGTCTCCTAAAATAGCAGGTAGCCGTATGGAGAAGGAGCTCCAGTAAAAGAGCTTCACCACATCATTGGCGCATTCCTCTGTATCGAAATCTTCTAAATGTAGGGGGGAAAGTCATCAGGGTCATACAAACATAAACACCGGGAGAGAGAGAGAGAAAGGACAGAACTTCCTCTGTCCGTTCTAGGTTGCCCATCCATACAGGTACGACCACTTCAGCCGTCGATCTCCCCAGCGACGCCACCCATGCCATCGACCTTATTTCAGGTCAAAGCAGGCTACAGGTGCAACCAGGCCTAGCATTGCTGGTGCATCGCCATTGATGCCAAGGGCCTTACATCCTCCGACCTCTCCTGGCATTCCTGTCAGCTACACAGATGCCGACATACAGGTGGTACTTTCATCTTTTATGGACATCCTCAAATACCTTCTGCCTCCTCCTCCTCCTCCTCCTGTCCAGTTGCCCAGAAAGGCAACTTCATCGACAGGGACTCCAAGCCAAACCCCCGCACTGACACATGCTAAGGCTATGTCTCAGCCCCCTCTCGAGTGCTGACAACCTCATCAGCGTGCTTCCTTTGTCCCGTCGACCATACCAACAACCTAGAGTACAGTCCTGACCTTATAATGCAGGATGATGAGAAGGAGGCTGATGATTATGTGGAAAGTCCCTATGAAAGGACTAGTTCCCCCCCGCCGAGGACCCATCTTTTATACACAAGATGCAGCAATTACAAGCTGCCATGGGATTCGATCTGGAGGAACAGGATACAACCAAGAATAATCTGTTTAACTTCTTGGAAGTGTCTGATACCCCTCCCATAGTAATTACACCTCTCCTCTCAGCCGTGGAGGATGCCACCTTTGCTGCCTGGCATAGGCTCTAACATGATTCCTGCCATACCCAGAAAGGCAGACAATATGTATATGGCCCCCTCAGGAAAACCTTTCTTTGCAGGCCAACTTGAGGCAGATTCTTTAGTCATAAATGCTGCCTACGATAGATCCAAGGCACCAGAACACCTTAGTTCTCTTCCTCCTGATAAGGAATCAAGGAGGTTAGATGGGCTGGGTAAAATAACCTATGCCTCAGCCTCTCTGGACCTTAGAATTGCAAATTACTAGGCCCATATGATCAAATACCAGAATACATTCTGGAGAAAAGCTAGAGCAGCTGCTCAGGCTCTCCAAAAAGGTGTACCAAAACAGGAGCTTCTTAAAGCTCTAATGGCTGGGGCTGATGTAGGGAAACACCTACTGTGTATGGACGCTGACATATCTGATGCTTCAGTCAGAGCAGCTGCCTCAGGAGGTACTCCTGGCTCATGGTGGTCGACTTTGCGAATGACGTCCAGCAGTCCATTCTCAGTGCCCCCTAGAGGATATAAGTTGTCTGGTCCAGATGTTCAAGATATCCTCTCTAATTTGCAGGCCTCAGACATAACCCAGAAATCAGTACACTCCTTCTGTCATGCCCACTACTAAACAACAGGGTAAGGGAGCAGGAGCCCTGCTTATGCCAAGAGCAACTTCAGGGGCCCACTCAGAAAACCCTAGATGTGATGGTGCTGTGGGAGCAGCCACAACTGGCTCTGCCTAGCTCCTTTTACATCCCCAGCCACCATTGCCTTCAGGGGTGGTTGCTGGAGGTGTCTCTCCTGCCACCTGGACCGGTGAAAGGAAGTGGCCTCAGATGCCTGGGTCCTGGAAATAGCACAAGGCCATGCTCTGGAACTTCTAGAACTACCTTCAGACCATCCACCTGTGCCTACACATTATCCTCCAAATCATATTCCTCTGCTTCTGGAGGAAGTCCACACCTTGCTTCAGAAAAGGGTAACACAGGGTTCTGTTCTCGGTACTTCCTAGTTCCAGGATGGATGGGAGGTCTGAGACCTATGTTGGATCTCAGGGGTCTGAACTTTTTTATAGAGTACAAAAAGTTCAGAATGGTTACCCTGCAGGGCATACTCCCACTATAGCAGGTAGGGAATTGCATCTGTTCCCTAGTCATGAAGGATGCCTACCTTCAAATCAAAATTTGAAAACCTCTCAGGAAATATCTGAAGTTCCTGTTTCAAGGGGAACACTACCAATTCAGAGAATTACCCTTTGGCTTGTCACCTGCGCCACGGGTCTTGACCAAATGCTTGGCAGTAGTAGCAGCAGCCCTTCGCAGGGAAGGCCTTTACGTATTTCCCTACCTGGATGACTGGCTACTTAAAGCTCACTCTAGGATCGACTCCTACACACCTTGCTGAAACAAGAGAACTGTTCAATGCATGGGGTCACTACCAATGTGCCAAAGTTTACTGATCCCTTGCCAGCGCTCTGCAGTATACAGGGACAGTTTTGGACACAGTCCTAGGCTCAGCCTTCCTGTTCTGTGGACAAGGCTGAACATCTGACTGCACAGTCCCAAGTGGTCCATAACAGCCAATATATCACAGCCGAACATTCCTTTGGCTTCTGTGCCTAATGGTAGTGACCATTGTCACACTACCTCTGGCCAGGCTACACACGAGGATCCCTCAGTGGACCTTAAGAGTCCAGTGGGATCAACTTACAGGGTTCTAGTAACATCTCCTGTACACAAGGTGCTCAAGTGGTGGATGGAACCCAGCAACCTGCTAAAGGGATTCCTTTCCTGTTCCCTTCCCTCACCAGATTTTTAACTACAGATGCCTCAGGGATGGGCTGGAGGGCACATTTGGGGCCCCATCAGATGCAGGGTATGTGGACCAAAGTGGAGAGCACCCTGCATACAGATGTTCAAGAAATGCGACCTGTCCTATACAGCCTACTGGCCTCCCAGGCTCACCTGTCCCCGGGTCCTCAGTTAGTACAGATGGACAACGTCATTGTGATGCATTACATCAACAAACAAGGGGGAACACATGCATACCTTCTGTGCAGGAAAGAAATGAGAGTATGGTATTGGACTCTTGAACATGGTCTAGAACTGTCAGCAGTACATGTTGCAGGTGCCCCAAACATCTTGGCAGACAGGCTAAGCCAGTCATAGTCCAAAATGCACAAATGGGAACTGCTGACCTCAGTGGTGGAACACCTGTTCGACAGATAAGGTCATCCAGAGTTGGACCTTTTTTATGTCCCCACACAATGCAAAACTGCTGCTTTTCTGCTCACTTGTTCCAGGGCCTGGAGTTTCCTGGTGAGACACGTTGTTCCTCTCATGGAAGCCGAGGTTCCTGTACACCTTCCCTCTGATTCAAAGGGTGTTACTCAAACTTCATATAGAGGGGGCAACACTAATTCTCATGCTCCGCTATGGCCTCGACAGATCTGGTTCCTCTTCCTGCAGCAACTGGCAGAACCACCAGTACACCTGCCCTTATGCCAGGGACTTCTGTCACAGGAACAGGGAACCCTGGTCCATCCGGACCTCAGATCGCTTCACCTCCATGCATGGCACCTGAAAATATAGCCATTGCTAGATCTGGGGTTTCCCAAAAAGTGTCTGATGTCTTGGTAGCTGCTAGAGAGCCTTCTGCCAGGGCCGCTTATTCCATGAAGTGAAAGCATTTTGTTTTATGGGCCACTTCTCATCACTTAGATCCTTTTACCTGTCCAATAAATCAGGTTCTGGAGTATCTGTTGTCCTTGTCAGATGCAGGCCTACAGTATTCTTCTATCAAAGTGCACTTGGTTGCTATTTCAACTTTCCATGTTTCAACTTTTCTTGTGCCTACTGAGGGTTGTACGGTTGCCCAGCTGGAGGTGGCCCATATGTTTTTGAGTGGCATTCTTCGTTTAAAACCTCCTATCCGTAATCCAGTCCTGGCATGGGACCTGAATTTTGTGTTGGAAAAGCTTACTTTGGCTCCTTTTGAGCCGGCTGTGACTTGTGGCCTACGCTTTCTTTCTTGGAAAGCGTTTTTGGTTGCCATTACTTCTGCTTGAAGGATTTCACTTATTTATTTATTTATTTATTTTATCTTATTTATTGATAATCTGAATAACAATCCTTGAGCTAAAAGTGCTTTACAAAGGATCCTCATCAGACAAGGGAGGGAAACCAATACATGAGTAGGAGACAGTAGCAGCCAATAGGCATTGTCAATAATCATCATTAAGAACAAACACTAATCCTTAAAGAAATTACACAGGCAAAGCATAACTTAAAGCATGACATGGGTACAGAGTACATGGGGATACAGTCCACTCAGCAGCGCAGATACTAACTTACATCAGTCCAAATTAGTACAATCATGAATGAGGAGGAACATCTGATATCGTGGCAGTCACAGAAACATGGTAGCGACAGAACCATGACTGGGACGAAACATACCAGGATACACTATCTACAGGAGGGACAGGAGGGTAAAAGAGGAGGAGGAGTAGCTCTGCATAAGAGAAGGAATCAAAGCAACAGAACAAAAGGGTAAGCAGGGAGGAGAAGAAGCACTGTGGGTCAATTTGAGGCAGGCAATGGCACCACAATCCGCACGGGTTGTATATAGACCCCCCCTCTCAGGGGGAGGAAATGGACAAGGAAATGATAGAAAGTATACTTAGAATGGCAGATGAAGGGGAGCTATTGCTGATGGGTGATCTGAATATGCCAGATGTTAACTGGAGTGCAGTTGCAGCAGCCACTTCTAAGAGTGGGGTTATTCTAGATGCCCTACAGGAGGCATGCCTTAGACAAGTAGTATTGGAACCCACTCGAGAGGGAGCAATCTTAGACCTGGTCCTCTCAAATGGAGATGGAGAGAGGATCACAGATGTAGAAGTAGGTAGCCATCTGGGAACTAGCGACCATCGAACAGTATGGTTCTACAATAAACACAGCAACAGAGTCAAGTTTCACACAAAGGCAAAAGTACTGGACTTCAGGAGGGCTGACTTTGCTAAATGGGTGAGTGCCTAAGGAATGCACCTAGCAAATGGGCAGGAAGGAGGGGTGGAAGAACAATGGGGAATAATAAAACTGCCATCACAGAGGAACAAGCCTTTTGTGAAGCAAATAAACAAACGATGTAAGAAACCACTATGGTTCTCAAAGGAGGTGGCAGTGAAGGTTCAAGAGAAAAGAAAGCATTCAGTAAGTACAAGGAATCACAGAAGGAGCAGGACAGAGAATTGTATCAGTTAAAGCAAAAGGAAGTTGGGAAGGCAGTCAGAACAGCAAAGGCCCGAACTGAGGAAAAGATAGCCAACTCAGTTAAGAAGGGGAATAAAACCTTTTTTAGGTACATCAGGGAGCGAAGGAAGACTAAGGGAGGGATAGTGAGGCTTAATAAAGGGGAGGGGGTGGGCAGAGGGCGACTGTGAAAAGGCAGAGATACTAAACAAATATTTTTGCTCAGTATTTACAAATGAAGAGGGGAAGTACCTAAAACAAACAATAGAAACACTCTGGATATAGAAGTTGATACCAGCCCATTTACAGAAGAAAGGGTTCTGAAAGAACTCTTAAAACTGAAGGTGGACAAAGCAGTGGGGCCTGATGGGATTCATCCCAGAATTCTAAAAGAACTAAGGGTAGAACTAGTGACACCACTGACTACCCTCTTTAACAAATCATGGGAGGATGGGGTGGTACCTGAGGACTGGAGGAGGGCAGATGTGATTCCCTTCACAAAAGTGGGAGCAGGGCAGAAGTGGGAAACTACAGACCAGTTAGTTTAACCTCAGTGATAGGGAAAATGATGGAATCACTTCTGAAGGAAAGAATTGTCGAGTACCTAGAGGCCAGAGGGGCACAGGACCCAAGGCAGCATGGGTTCACAGCGGAAGGTCATGTCAGACCTAATCAATAGATTTCTTTGACTGGGTGACCAAAGTAGTAGACCAGGGAGGGCTGTGGACATGGCCTACCTAGACTTTAGCAAGGCATTTGACTCAGTCCACACAAAAGATTAATATACAAGTTAGCCAGCCTGGGAGTGGGTCCCAAGATGATAGCCTGGGTAAAGAATTGGCTGGAGAATAGGAGACAGAGGGTAGTAGTAAATGGAGTCCACTCTGAAGAAAGGGGGTTACTAGTGGGCGTGCAGAGGTTCAGTATTAGGACCGGGTCCTCTTTAGTGTCTTTGTGTTTACATTGTCGAGGGACTGAAGGAAAAGTATGTCTCTTGCAGATGACACAAAGATCTACAACAGAGTTGATGCACAAGGTGGGGTGGAAAGGATGAGAAGGGACTTAGCAAGGTTAGAGGAATGGTCAAATGTATGGCAGCTTAGATTTAATGCTAAGGAGTGCAAGGTAATGCACCTGGGAAACAAAAACCCAGGGGAAGAGTACACAATGGGAGGTGAGATACTAACAACAACAAAAATGGAAAGGGACCTGGGGGTAGTCATATCAGATGACTTAAAGGTGGGCAAGCAATGTGAGAGGGCAGTAAGGAGGGCTGGGGGATACTGGGATGCTTAGGGAGAGGCATCACCAGTAGAAAACAGGAAGTTGTTATCCCTCTGTACAGACAGCTGGTGAGACCCCATCTGGAGTACTGTGTGCAGTTCTGGAGACCCAATCTCTGCAAGGACATAGACAAGATGGAAGCTGTCTAGAGGAGGGCAACTAAAATGGTGCAGGGTCCGCACCTGAAGACATATGAAGAGAGACTAAAGGAGCTTAATATGTATAGCCTCGAGGAAAGGAGGGAGAGGGGGACATGATAGAAACGTTCAAGTACCTCAAGGGAATCAACAAAGTCCAAGAGGGTAGCATCTTTCAAAAAAAGAGGAGTGCAAGAACAAGAGGGCACAATTTGAAGATGGGGGAGGCTCAGAGGTAATGTAAGGAAGTATTTTTTCACAGAGAGGGTTGTGGATGCATGGAACGGCCTTCCGGAGGAGGTTGTGGAGTCAAAAACAGTGGTGGGATTCAAGCATGCATGGGACAGCCATAAGGCAATTCTAGGGGGTGGGGGTAGAAAGAAGTAGGCTGCTGGTTAACTAGGATCTGCAGCTTATCCATTAGGTAGGGAACTGGGCAGACTGGGTGGGCCAAGCGGTCCTTATCTGCCATCAAATTCTATGTTTCTATGTAACTATACAACCGTGTCAATATCCTAACAGGTGCAAAATGTAGAATCTTCTAGCGGAGTCAGTACAGCCATTGGGGAAGTGGATTACAGGCTAAGTGGGTGAGGGGGAGAGTCAGATTAGGTGACAGAGCTAGAATCAAGAAGGCTAGGCAGATGGGGCACATTTGGAGGGGGTGAGAAGGGGTGAGGGTATAAGCAAGGCAGGTGAGGGCTAATCATGGGGACGTGTTGGGAGCGGGGGGGTACAAGGTAGGTAAGCAAGGGCAGGTGGGGAGTAGTGAACTTCCAGGACCAAATGAACAGTAGGAGGTGATCCTGAGCATTGCCCAGGGGTACAAAGAGGCTAGTTACAGCTGGGTTAAGTGTGACAGAAGTAGGGTTCCGGAGGGGAGATAGAGTTCCTGAGCTTGGACGTAAAGTGACTAAGGCTTGTGGTGCTGTGTGAGAGCTCATTTAGCCAAGTGGGAGCCCTTACTGCAAAGGCTCGCCTCCCCAGGGCAGTTCTTCTGAACAGCACTGCTAGGGCTTGTTTGGTGACACTTCTTGTAGCATGTTCTGTAGGGGCAGGGCGGAATAGGCTTGTAGGGAGGGAGGTGCAAGTCCTAGGAAGGTCTTGTTCCCAAGAAGGCAGGAGTGTAGCTTAATGCGATCCATAAAAAGTTATTTTGTCCTAATGTATAGGTTGCACATATGTGTTAGGCAATCGGCACCTGAAACAAATGTACAGGCTTATTTGAGGGTTGTATGAACTCTAAGCAGGCTTGTGTCAGAGGCTGCGCCATAGACCATGTTTCTGTAGTCCAAGATGGGTAGTACTGTACCTCTAACCGCCAGGAGACTGGCCTCGGGTGTTGAGGCAGAACCTGAGCCTATCAAGGGCCCCTAGTTTCCTGTTGACTGCAGTGGTGATATTGCGTGAATGGTCATCGAACAAGAGGGACTTGTCTATTGTGATTTCTAGATACCAGTATGAAGACACCTGCTCCAAGGTGGAGTTAGAGTTACAGGCAATGGATAGGGGTGCAGTAGATCTCCTCTTTTCGTGTCCGGCAGAGAGCCTTGTCTTGTTTTTTTTTTTTGTTGTTAAGCAATAGCATGCTATCTTTGAACCAGTCCTGGAGGAGGTTAAAGCTGCACTGTGAGAACTTCTTGGCAGGAGTTTTGAGAGAATACTACCATATTGTCTGCGTAGAGCAGGATTTTAGAGGTGGGGCGTGCATGTCAGGGAGGCTGTTCACAAAGAGGCTGAACAAGAGTGGGCCCAGTATAGACCCCTGGGGGACCCCTACTGTGACTTCACAGGTGTCGGAGATCGCATTGCTGATTTTTATTTTCTGAGATCACCCGGACAGGTAGCTGGAAAACCAACCGACCGTGTCAAGGGACAACCCTAGGCTTCTTAACCTGTGGAGCAGCAGCTGATGGTCCACAAGGTTGAAAGCCTTGGTCAGGTCTATACAGATTGCCCCAACCAAGTGGCCTTGGTCAAGAGCCTCATGCACGTAGCCAGTGAAGTCAGTTAGCGCGGTATTAGTGCTATGCAGCTTGCGGAAGCCATGTGGAGCAGAGTAGGTTGTATTTATACAACTGGTCCATAAGTTGATCTGCAGTGATTCTTTCCAGTGCTTTAGAAAACAGGGATAATATTGAAATGGGTCTGTAATTGGATACAAGAGACCAATTGCCTCCTTTGTGCACAGGAGCAACCAGAGCTGTTTTCTAGGTAGAAGGGAAAGTGGACAGGCAGAGAGACAAGTTGAACAGCTTGGTGATGGGTATAATGACCTCAAGAAGGGCACTAGATATTAGTTTCATGTTAGTGCCATTGCCTCTCATCCTTGTTTTTCCCATGGACTCTGCAAGGTATTTTCTTGTTTCCTTGATGGTTACCTGTCTGAAGTGAAAGGCTGGGCAGGTCCTAGTGCTAGAAGAGGAGGGCGAGTGGTCTGTGGAAGGTATTCCAGCAAGGTAAGTAGCCGTCTGGGGCTTAGACTGTGCTGTAGTCCGTGGAATGCCTTGTTAAAGATATTGGCCATTGTGGCTTCATTGAGGATGACCTCATCATTGTGGTGTAACACTGGGGTGGGGGACCTGTCACTGGATCCGAGGATTTTTTTTTTTTTGCATTTATTTCTTTATACCCCTACGTGCTCCAGGATCCACCACTCCTTTGGGCCGCCCATGGTCTCCTACATACTGCCACGAGCCTCCTTACCTCATATTGCAGCCTTCCCTGGTGTAACCCAGCGTAACCCTTCTCGCTGGTGGGTCCTCTCCTCTGAGAGGGAAGGCACTGGGGTGGGCATTCAGCACACTCTATTTGGCCCCAGGGCACTGCAGAGGCGGACATGGCTCTGTCAGGAGTTTCAGAGGTGTCTGGACCGCAGCCTTCATCCAGCCAATCCCGGAGCAGTTTCCACTTTTCTGGTGCTTTCCTATTGCAACCCTCATGCACTGCTCCTGGTCTCCACAGAGCTGCTTCTGAAACAATGCGGCCCCTGCTACCCACCCCAGGAGGTGTGCAGTCCCTCTGGCGTACAGTCCTCCTCCTCCTGCTGACCTTCAGCACGAGGAGGTTTTTAATTGAGGCCCAGAATTTCTTCCCGTCACCCCAACATTCAGACTGCTGGTTCTAGGGATATGGATATGTTGTTCTTATCCACACTTGTTGGCATGTCCCTTTCCTTTTAAATCTTGCTGGAAGGTCTAAAAGCTGACTCCTCCCACCCACCCAGGTGGTATATGCCTTGGTTCCGCCCCATGATGCCAGATCTTCCTTTCCACTTGGAAGTTTCAGGTTCCCTCCTTACCACTCCGCATTGAGTAGGCCCTGGTGCTCAATACTAGTTAGCTTACTCGCAATTAAAACTCATCCGAGTTTCTCCACAAAAGTTTGTGACGGCAGTGGAGGACAAGTCCTCGCCTGGGTTCCACCGGTGTCCTTGCAGACAGAAAATGTCCCGCTCCAGTCCGCATTCCAAATGTGTCTATTGCCTGGGCCATGCACATGACCCTCAGGCCTGCGATCTCTGCCACGCCTTCCATCCTCAGGTTCAGGATGATTGCATCGCACATTTGTAACTTGGACAACCAGAAAAACTGCACCCGCTGGTCAAATCCAAGGATGCCCTGCTGCTTGGTTTCTGTGGCTGCGGGTTCCACTAATCAACTGGAGCAGATGAAATCCTTAGAGGAGGAAGCAGCTCGTGCCTCTTCATTGTCATTTTTTGTTCTGCTCAAATTGGGCACGTCATTCTCCGGTTCCTTCAAAGAGATGTGGTAGTCTCTCCCTATAAAATAGGAGGGCCCATCGGGTTTTCACACCTCCCAGTCCTATAAAAAGGACAGAGGACCGAGAGAAGAATCTTCAAGTCGACGCCCTTGGGACAGATAGAGATCTCGGTCACAGGAGTCTCCTATCTCAACTTCAGTCGAAAATGCGACTTCGACTGCTGGCTTCATGGTACCCCCATCAGGCCAGCTGAATCAGACACAGGACAACGACCAGGTTGAAATTGTAATCAACTTTCATCGACCTATTGTTGCCCGATGAGGCCGACAATTCCTTATTTAGGACCCTCCCCATGTGGTCACAGTCCCCGATCTGGACAAGCCACGGTTCTCCCCGACTCCTTCCAAGAAGCCCCGTCGGTCCCGGACCCCCTCGACCGATAGGCCGAGGAAATCCCACAAGCAGCACTCCAAGAAGAGGCGGCGCCTCCATTTGTCCTCGTCCTCCTCAGGTGAGGGAGGCTTGATTTAGTTGAGCCATTGCTGCGAGGACCTCTGTGGCAACTGCTCATGCTGACTGGTCCAAAGTCGCACCCTGGCTTCTACTCTGGCCATCACTTGGCTGTTGCCTCCAGGCCAACACCTCCGAGCCAGTTGACACGCCCCTCCACCCTGAACTGGTGAAGACCCTCCCGGCTCAGCCAAAGCTGGCCTCTCCACCTCTCTTGGTGGAGCCACCACCTAAGCAGCCTCCGTCAAGGACTCCTGCCAAGGAGTCTCGACCTGATCAGGGTCTCCCGCACAGGCTGTCAGTCACCCTTACTCCCAACCATCCACGGCAGGTCGAGAATGACTCAGGTGGTCGGCCACTTTACCTGGGCTCTGGGTCCGAGGATTCAGATGTGCACTCGCATCCTTGTGATGACGATTTGATGCATCTCTCAATGGAGGAGGGTCCCACGCCTTCATGGGCATCCCTCCGAATCAATGGGGATACCGTTGAGCCCATCAAGAAACGGGCCGAATACTCCTTGACTGACATCCTCAGAAAAGAGGATTCCCTCGGGAGGCCTTTCCAGTGGCCAAGGCCAGAGCTGGTCCGGCTTTTGAACTTTGCCAGCACCCAGTCTCCTGCCCTGCACCTTCTGCTCATATGGCCTGCAGATACGCAGTTCCCATCAGCACCCTCGGGTTTACACAGCATCCTTCCACTGAGGGATTGGTGACCGAATCTGTGTTCTGGGCACTCTGGCAATTCAGGAGGCACAGATAGACTTCTGGACAAAGAGTCCAAGAAGTTGGACCATGCAGCCAGAAAAGTCTAAGCTGCTTCCTCGCTCCAGTCTCCGACGGGTGAGTTCAGTTGTTGTTATGGCATACTTCTCCCATGCCCTCTTGGGCTCCCTGGATGAGGTGCTTCCTCATCTCCCCGCGGACCCTCAGACCACGGTCAAGCAGGTCCGTGATCAGGGTAGGGCTGTTGCTAAGCAGCAACTCCAGATGGCCCTGGATATCGAGGATTCTTGTGCTTGATCAGTGGCAGCTGCAGTCGCCATGCGCCGCAGGGCCTGGCTGAGAGTCTCAACCTTTACAGCAGACACCCAGCATAAACTGGCGGATGTTCCTTTCTTGTGTACCAACTTGTCCAATCAAGGAGTCGAGGGTCACCTTCAGCGTATAGAGAAGTCCAGCACCACCTTGGACTCCATTACTTTTGCCCAAAAAGAATCCCAGGGTTCTAAGAAACCACAGAAGAAGAGCTCCTTTCGACTTTCTGCCTCATGGCCAAGCAGCCCCAGTATCAAACTAGGCAGCAGCAGCAGGCCCAGTCTTGGTGCCCTCAGCCCAAGTCCAGGGCTTCAGTGAACCATAAGCCCAGAGGTAGAGGTTCTGGAAGCCCCGCTGCCGGCTCTTCATCCTCCAAGCCTGTGCAGTGACAGGATGGGGCAGCCACCCCCACACCCACCACAGCCACTCTGAGTCTTCCAATGGGGGTCCGGCTCCGCCACTTCCTTTCCACCTGGTCCGCTGTTACATGGACAAGTGGGTTCTGGAGGTGGTCTGCCTCTGGCATTCGAGCAGTACCCCCAAGCTGAGCCCACGCCTCAGGGGAGGAAAAGGTATCCGCCCATACTCAGTCGACTCTCAGAGACGACGTTGCCTAACTCAGAGTTGCGGACCCACTGGTCAACCCAGGGTTCATTTCCAGGTACTTCCTGGTCCCGAAACGGATAGGAGGGCTGGCACCCCATTCTAGATCTACATGACCTGAATCAGTTTCTGAGGTCGCACATGTTTTGGATGGTAACTCTGTCCCAGATCAGCATCCCTCGAGCAGAACATGTGGTTCTGCCCACTGGATCTTCAGGGCGTGTTCTTTCCCGTCCCAATCCATCTGTCCCTGAATGTTCCTCCACTTCAGGGTGGAGGAACCCTCTATGAGTTCCAAGCCATGCCGTTTGGCCTGTCCTTGACCCCAGGGTCTTCACAAATGCCATAGCAGTGGTGGCGGCCCATCTTCGGTCGAGGGGTCAAGTGTACCCCTATCTCAGTGATTGGCTAATAGCGGATCCCTCCAGACTGGAGGTGGAGAGGTCCGGGATCTGGCCCTCCACACCTGCCTCAGCCTTGGTCTCCTGGTCAGCGAGGCAAAGTCGGAACTTGTGCCCTCGCAGGTGATTTGCTTCATTGGGAAGAGCTAGACTCTGCTGAGCCAGAGTTAGGCTCCCGGGGACAGGGGTGAGGTTCTCTCTCTCGGCCCTCAGTCATTTCTGGTTGGGCAGTTGCACCCTGCATGGGACTTTCTGCGACTTCTGAGTTACATAGCGGTCTACACCACCATGGTCCAATGGGCCCGTGGCATATGTGCCTCCTCCAGTGGGAGCTGGCCAGCCAGTGGATTCAACGTCACGGTCACTTCACCAGCTGGTCACTGTGTCCCAGAAGATGTGGACGCTCTCCAGTGGTGGACCGTCTCTGAAACACTTGCAGGAAGGGATCTCATTTGTCCTTCCTGAGCCGACAGTCATTCTCACAATCGATGCCTCTCTTACGGGCTGGGGAGCCCACATGGGGAACCACAGAGTCCTTGGGTTCTGGACCCCTATGAATCCGATATCATATCAAACTGTTGGAGCTCAAAGCAGTCAGACTGACACTGTTAGCCTTTTCTCCGCCTCCTTCAGGGCCAAGTGGTGCAAGTCCAGATGGACAATACCATGACAATGTACTACCTCAACAAACAGGGTGACACGCACTCTCAGTTGTTGTGCAGGGAAGTGCTCTGCATCTGGACCCTTGTGAACCGACTGAGGCAGATCTCCTAGCCATTCATGTGGCAGGTGCCTCAAACCAACTGGCAGATGCTCTCAGCCGTGTGGGCGAGACATCCCACGAATGGTCTCTCCCTCCAGAGGTAGTACACAGCCTGTTCTCCCACTGGGGCAAACCTCAGTTGGATCTGTTTGCCTCCAGAGAGAACACCAAGCTGAGGCTGTTTCATGCCCGCCCTCCTCAGCAGAGCTCACTGCAGGGGGATGCCTTCTCGAGGCCATGGACCCCAGGCCTCTTCTGTGCCTTCCCTCCACTTCCCTTGGTTCACAAGGTGATCCTCAAGGTCAGGAGTGACAAGGCACAGGTGATCCTGGTAGCCCCAGACTGGCCTCGCCAGTTCTAGTATCCAGATCTCTTCAGCTCCAGGCCTCCAAGGCATCTTCCAGTATGCCTGGACCTGTTATCAGTCAATCAGAGGTAGGTATTCCATCTGGACCTTCAATTCCTGCACCTGACAGCGTGGTTCCTGAGCGACTAGAGTTCCAGGCTCTGGGTCTCTCTGAGAATGCCCTCACAGTAGTGGAAGCATTCAGAAAGGAGTTGACCAGGAGGTGCTATGCCATCAAATGGAAAAGGTTTTCCATTTGGTGTCCGAGTAATGGCCTGGACCCTTTGTCCTGTCCAATGGCTAGCATCCTAGGCTACCTTTGGTCCCTGTCCAAAGGGGGTCTTCGGTCTACGACCCTTAAGGTGCACCTGGCAGCCATCTCTGCTTACCGGATGTGGGCCGGTCAGCAGACGGCACAGGAGAAGGTGGTCTGGCGTTTCTTGAAAGGCCTCAACCACATATCCCCTCCGATGCATGAATCTTCACCTTTGTGGGATCTACTGCTGGTACTGGCAAAGCTCATGGGCAAACCATTCGAACCCGATGCACAAATGTGAAATGTCACATTTGTCATGGAAAATCACCTTCCTGGTGGCTATCACAGCCACCAGAAGGCCTGGGGAGCTCCAGGCGCTCTCAGTGGAGTCTCCTTACCTGGTCTTCCACAGGGATAAGGTTGTCCTGCGCCCCCACCCAGAATTCCTTCCAAAGGTGGTGTCTGAGTTCCATCCAGGTGTTGACTCTGCCTGTGTTCTACCTGAACTACACCTCGGAGGCCGAGTACAGGCTCCATACTCTGGACCTGAGATGAGCACTCCCTTAATATAAGGAGTGTCCGAGGGTACGGCGGAAGTTCAGGGAGAGGTTCGCCAGCTGTTTGCCACCTACGCTGAAGCCGCACCTGGCAGACCTGCAGCCAAGCGGGTGATTGGTAGATGGATTACATCCTGCATTGATCTCTGCTACCAGTTGGCGGGCAAAGAGCCTCCTATAGGGATAAGAGCTCATTCTACCCGCCATACTGCTGTGTCGGTGGCTGCTTCCAGGGACATCTCTACCCAGGAAATCTGTCGGGCTGCCACCTGGAAGACAGCAAACACATTCATTGCTCACTACCACATCGACCTAGAGTCACACCAGGATGCTAGTTTTGGGGCCTCAGTTCTCCAGTCTCTGTTCCCCAAGTAAGTACAGTATAGAGGGGGTGTGCACCTTGCCTCCCTCCTCTTGGAGAACTGCTTGTAGTCTGCCAAACAGTGTGGCTAAAGCAACATATCCACGCTCCTAGAAAAACAGGTTACTCGCTTGTAACAGTAGATCTTCCACGGAATGGTCTCTTGCAGTAGGTAATTACTTCTGGGAGTTTCCAGCAGAGGGCGCTGTCGCATGACTGCTCTTCTAGCAGTTTTCACCAGGGACTGCTCACACATGACATCATCTTCCTGCTTCCTATATAAGTGTAAGCGGTCCCTGGCATCCTCAGTTCATTTTCCTGCTGTCTTCAGCTCACGCAGCAGCTAGTTCAACTTCTGTGTAGTAGTCATCGATGAGAAATTGATTACAAAATGAATGTCTAAAGATTGTTCGATCAAAACCAATTTGTGTCAAGGAATGCCTTTCCGCCCCTCCCTCCCTCCTATGCAGACGTTAACCTCGGATGCTTCCTTGGCTGGATGCTGCGCACACTTAGGTCCTTATCAGACCCAAGGCCGGTGGACCGCCTTTTCCCATCACTCTCATATCAATCTCCTTGAGATGAAAGCGATCCTTCTAGCACTTCAGGCATTCCAGCCCTACCTCAAGCCAGGACCATTGCTGACTCAATCAGACATCACTGCAGTGATGTTTTACCTCAACAAGCAAGGGGGCACAGAATCGTGCATCTTCTGCATGGAGATCCTTGCAGTCTGGCAGGAAGCCATCAGACAAGACCTAACGCTACCGGCCATCCACCTACCGGGATGGTGCAATCAGTTAGCAGGCAGTCTAAGTCGTCGGTCACCTGCTCATGAATGGACACTTCACAAAGAAGTACTCCAAGAAATATTCAACCTATGGGGAACTCCACAGCTGGATCTGTTTGCCTCCCCAGTCAATCATCAGCTCCCCAGTTATTTCTCCATTAACCCGAGCAACAAGGGACAATCTATAGATGCCCTGTCCCAACCCTGGACAGGACTCTACTTATCTGCCTTCCCCTCCATCCCTCTCTTACAACGGACTGTACTGAAACTTCAGCTGGAGCCGACCACCATGATTCTTATAGCACCAATGTGGCCTCGTCAACTGTGGTACCCTCTACTCCAACAACTGTCAGTAAGGGAACCCATTCAGTTGCCAGTCAGACCGGCCCTCCTGACTTGGTGTCATAGATCCCTCCTGTACCCCAGCCCTGAAGACCCTTCATCTTCACGCTTGGCTCCTGATGATGCATTCATAAATAGACTCCCAAGTGTCCCCTCCTGTTGCCAACATTCACCTGGCTTTTCGTAAACCAGCAACCAGAGAAACTTATAATTCCAAATGGAAACACTTTTCCATATGGTCTGCCTTCGCCTCGGTCCCTTACTCTTGTCCACTGACTAAGGTTTTAGATTACCTGGCCTCATTATCAGAGTCAGGCTTAAGTTACTTCTCCATCAAAGTCCACCTGACTGCCATATCGGCATTCCATGAACCTTTAGATGGCAAACTTCTGTACCAACATCATTTAGCCAATATATTTTTGAGAGGAATGATACATATTTAGCCTCCTATTAGAAGACCCACTCCTCTGTGGGATCTCAATTTCATTATAGAAAAACTGACCCTCGAACCTTTTGAGCCAGCGGCCCCCTGTGATCTCCGTTTCCTTTCATGGAAAACATTGTTTCTAGTGGCTGTTACTTCAGCTCGCCGTATTTCTGAGCTTCATGCTCTCATGTGTAGGGAACCTTACTTGATTTTCCACAAGGACAGGGTGGTCCTTCGTACCAACCCATCCTTCCTTCCTAAAGTAGTCTCCGAACATACTCTAAATCAGTCCTTGAAGCTTCCAGTATACTACCCAGAATACTCCAATCCAGGTGAACATCTATTACATATCTTAGATGTCCATCGTATCCTATGCTACTACACTAATCATACCAAGTCGATTAGGAAAACGTCTCAATTGTTTGTCACCTTTGCCTCTGGCAGAGAAGGGCTTCTTGTTGCCAAATGATCCCTGTTTTCATGGTTGGCGAATTGTATTACCTTTTTTACAAAAGATACAACAAGACTTTACCTGGACCTGTCCAGGCCCATTCCACTAGAGCTGTGGCCATCACTGTGGCTTGCTTTAAAGGAGCCTCTATTTCAGATATCTGCAATGTGAATACCTGGTCCACAATCCATACCTTCACAAGGCATTACAATCTTGATATTGCCTCACAACGTAGGACGGCCTTCGGCCATGCAGTCCTGCAAGGTCTCCTATCATAATTATCTTCCCATATGGACATAACTGCTGGGGATTCTCCCAGAAGTAATTACCTACTGCAAGAGACCATTCCGTGGAAGATAGTGCAGTTCACGTAAAAGTCTTACCGTAACAGTAGATTTTCAAGGAATGTCTCTTGCTGTTGGTGCAATCCGCCCTCCTTCACCCTCCTTCTCTAACAGAGCAGATTCTGTTCCAATGACTTAGGGTTGGGACTTCTTGGTACCTTGGCTTCCTCTCTGCCCTCGTTTTTGCAAGCTGAATCCGGCGGGAGAACTGAGGATACCAGGGACCACCCACACTTACATAAGAAACAGGAAGATGTCATGTGTGGGTGGTCCTTGTTGAAAACTGCTAGAAGAGCTGCTGTGCGACAGCACCCTCTGCTGGAAACTCCCAGAAGTAATTACCTACTGCAAGAGACATTCCTTGAAGATCTACTGTTAATGTAAGACTTTACGAATTGCACTTTCTAGAGTGAGATGTTGTTCATCCACATGAATCCACTCGCCTCCCTAGCTTGGACGCACAACCTGGCTTCCAGCGGTAAACATCAGGTATCATGGGGTGGAGCTGAGGGTTATACCACCTGGATGGGTGGGAGGAGCCAGCTAAAGACCTTCCAGCAAGATTCTTAAAGGGAAAGGACATGCCAAACAGTGTGGATGAACAACATATACCACTCCTAGAACTACTGTTACAGGTGAGTAACCTTTTTTTTTTACTCACCTGTAACAATAGTTTTAGGAGTGGTATACGTTGTTCATCCACACTGACCCAACCGACCTCCCCAGCTTCGACGCACAACCTTTGTTTTCAGCAGGCAAGATCTGGCATCGTGGAGCGGAGCCGAGGCATATGCCACATGGGTGGGTAGGAGGAGCCAGCTTTTAGACCTTCCAGCGAGATTTAAAGGGAACGGGGCATGCCAACAGGTGTGCATGAACAACAAATACCACTCCTAGAAGTACTGTTACAGGTGAGTAACCTGTGTTTCTTGTGGTGCGTAGCCTTGCCCTGCCAGATTGCAGTGCACCTGTTTCAGGCCTCTTTGTAATTTTGGACATCCATAGTAGTCCCTGTTGCCCTGGCTCAGTGCCAGAGGAGATCCTATTGCTGCAACATCCCAAGAAGTTGAGGGGTGACCCAGTCCATGCTGCCTCCTTTAATCATCTTTTTGCGGTCCGGGGCGAACTTGTCCGCTGCCGCATTGAAGTGATTGAGTAAGAGCTGCAGGGCATTGTCAACTGAGGGGCACGAGTCAAGGAAGCTCCAGTCTATCCCTTTAAGGTGATTCCTAAAGTCTACTATAGAGCTATTTTTGATTACTCTGTTCCTCACCATTCTTAGGGAAAGCTTGGCCTGTTTAGTCGACCACTCACATTGGATAGATGAGTGGTCGCTGAGGGTGTCAGGGAGTGCCTTTGACATCTGTTAGCCATTCGGGGTGTATAGTTAGCACCCAATTGATCAGAGTGCTTGTTCCCGTATGGTAGTTTGTTCAGGTGCAGATCTTCATCATCTGGCGTAGGTAGAGTCCCGATACAACATCTCAGAAATACAGAACTGGCTAGCTAGTTAGAGTTAAAATCTCCTAGAGTGATAGTTTCCTTGTTCTGGCTGGCCTGGGTTTAGTAGTTAGCAAAGGCTTCTAGCCCTGCCTGCTGCTGTCCTGGTGGGATGTAGACTGCCATAACAGTCAGGCCTTTGCACCCCTTGCCTATCAAGATTTTTATTGCTAGGCATTCACAGTCCTTATTGGTATTTGCCAGTTGAACTGCGTGGAATTGCAGGGAGTTGCGGCCGTGGGCGTAGATTAAACACCCACCCCTTCTTCTCCCGAAACTGTCCAACCTATGCAGGTTGTACCCGGGTAATGAGACTGCCGAGTCGGAGGTACGCGCAGTGAGCCCAGTCTCGGTCAAAGCAGTGACATCTGGCTGATTATGTGCCACTCAGGCCTCAAACTGAGTTAGCGTGGCTAGGAGGCTACCAATGTTCATGGCCACAATCTTCAGTTACCCAGTGGGTGCAGGGGTCAGGAGTATGGGTTGTCTGGGGGCCTGGGTTAGGTGGATGTTTCCAGACATCAGCAGTAGGATAAAGATGAGTTTTCTGCATATTTTTGGGAAGTGGTGTTTACTTTTGACCTCTGCAGGTTCTGGGAGAAGCATGTAGTAGGCGGCATTCCAACCACAATGTGAAGGCCAGGAAATAGCCAAATGTCTGGGATTGAGGTCCCTGTGTTAGTTGGGGGCCATGAGGGTTGTAGCATGGAGCAAGTATGGGGGGCACTGTCTGCAGGTCTCCTACTGTGTCTGCTTTCTGATATGTATAAGATAGTCAAGGTAGCGGGTGTGGGCCAGGTGTTTTTGTACTAGGACACCCACCAAGAGTAGGAGAAATTGTAATGGGATACCTTAGGTGTGATGTATGCTCACTTTGGGGTCCATTTTATAGAGTATTGTGGAAGAGCCTTCCGATATACTCCTTTACACTTGAACATCCTAGCTGTTTGCAATGGGAGAAAGCATGGTGGTGTACAGAGCAGGGTATTCTGCTGATTAAAAGAGAGCACTAGAAATTGTGCCTGGTACTATACAAGGTGGTAAATAATGAAAAATCAGTAGACAGGAGGACACACATCTTTCACTCTTGTTCTCCTAGCTGTATATGAACATATGAATTTACCAGCGGAAACAGGCCTCAATATCTATCGAGTTTGCTGGAATGTGCAGCTTAGCCCCTTATCTCGCAGCTGCCCCTCCCCCATCACAGTATTCCGTCCCCTTACCCTGTCCCAACCCCTATTGAAACTGCCCACCATCTTACAGGACATCACCTCTTCTGGTAAGGTGTTCCACTTGTCCACCACTCACTCTGTGAAAAAATGTCTCCTTACTTCCCTCCTACCTCAGTCTATACCCTCTCATGCCCCTCCCCCTTCTCCACTGGAAAATCCCCTTTGTGTTAGTCTTGTTTATCCCCTTCAGGTACTTACAGCTCTCAATCATATCCCCCTATGTCTCCTCTCCTTCAGTGAATACATACCTAACTCTCTCAGCCTGTCCTCATAGGGCTTGCTCCCCAGTATCTGGATAATCTTTGTAGCTCTGCGCTGCCCCTCAATAATCTGATGTCCTTCTTCAGAAATAGGCATGAACTGACCCAATTAGTGCAGCGGTTAGTTCCGCTTGCAACGCCAGCGACCCGGTTACGGAATGGACCCGGGGCAGGAGGGCCGCCAGGGGAGGAAGATGGAGGCCCTCAGGGCTGCTCTCCTTCTCCGGGGAGGGTTGGGGAGAGTGCCTGGCGCGCGTATGACTCCTGGCAAAGGCTGGGGGGAATCACAAGCGCCAGCGCCAAAATCTCAAGAGAGGGGCAGGGTGAACGCTGGACATCATTGCACGTCCCCACCCCTGGAGAACCTAGAAAATCAGCTCGCGGCCACCATGAATGAAGTCCGCCCCTGGCCCTGATTAGTTTCCAGGCTGGCTCCCCGATTCAAGTCCCACAATTGCAGCATTAGCCCAGGTGCCGCAACCCCACCTTTGGGGGGGGGGGGAGCCGGGGGTGACGGGGGAGCCGCGGCCGATATGGATGTGTGGGCTCGGGTCCGTGACCGGGCCAATGTGCCAGCAGCTGTGGGCAGGAAAAAGAGAAAAAAAAGAAAAAACGGGTGCCAGTACTGCACGCAGTACTCCAGGTGGGGCTTGCCCAATGACCTGTACAGGGACAGCATAACCACCCTCCTTGGAGGAGATCGCCTTGCTATACACCCCAGCATTTTGTTGGCTTTTGCTGCCACTTTCCTGCACTGAGCAGAGTTGTTCATGCTTCCCGTTATGATCAAACCTAGGTCCTTCTCTGTGGCGCTTCCCAACTATACCCCATTCAGGTGATAAACTGTCCCTGGTTCCTGGCTCTGAAGTGCAGAATCTTGCACTTCTTGGCATTAACCCCAACTGCTATGTTCCGCCCACTTCTGCAACAACCCAGGTCCTTCTGCAGACCCTTCCACTCCTCGGTGTCTTCTACCACAGCTCCCATTTTGGTATTGTCTCAGTAACAGGCTGATCTTGCTCCGGATCCCGTGTGAGATAGCAATAAATATCCCAAAACAGCACCGGGTCCCAGTGCAGAGCCCTGTAGTACCCGCCCGTCCTGCCTCAGTAACGAAAGTTCCCCACCCACTACCACCCTTTGCTGCCTTCCCTTTAGCCAGTTCTTGATCCATTTCACCATTTTTGGTCCCGCCTCGATATTCCAGCTTCCCTCCAACCTCCCATGTGGCACTGAATCAAAGGCTTTGCTGAAATCCAAATACAGGACATTCACTGCATGGCCCTTGTCCAGTTCCTGTGTCACGTAGTCATAGTACTCTACAAGGTTGGTCTGGCAGGATCTGCCCACGACAAAACCATGCTGCTGACCACCCGGGAGACTGTTTTCCTCCAAGAAGATGACCAGCTTTTCTTTTAGGATGGTCTTCATGAGCTTCCCCACAATTAGTGTGAGGCTCACTGGCCTATAGTATGCACAGGGAGTGAGCAAGGTAGTCCACTGATATAGGAGAGCACTATAAAGTGTGTCTACTACTTTAAGGGGCGGTCCACTGGTGAGGAATCGGTAGGCAAGAGGAAGGGATTAGAGGGCGGTACCAGATGGGAAGAAAGAGTATTTAATAGAGGTCACGGCCGGGGTGGGTGGGCAGAAGATAAAATCAGAGAAACAGTGCCCAGGTTAAAGAAAAATCAAAACCCTAGTTTGAAAAATGGCGCCTAGGTAGTCGGTAATAAAGAGAGGAGTTAGCCAGTGTGGAGCTACTTCACAGCCTTACGAGCCAATAGAATTAATGGTTTCAAGCTGAGCTCCTCCAGGATTTCACACCGTACCTGAGTTCTGAGCGGGCTTGCAGTGTAGAGCTCGTGGCCTTCAGGGCGAGGCCAAAATCTGGAATGAAGGGGAAAGAGCGAGAGGCCAGGGATAAATCACTAAGCACAAAGCCTGGCTAAATCTGTGGGAGTGCCTAGCTGAAAGAACAGTTGTTTGGGGAGTGAGTGTGAGAAGTAGGAGGGAGTGGACAGGCAGAGGACAGAGAGCAGCAAGGGGGAGTCTGGCTTTTGGCGCCAGGGTTAGACAAAGGCATGGAGAGACAGTTACGGCCAGCGGGGTCCAAGCGCTGGATAGAGGTACAGAGTTACCGGGATCGGGGCTAGAGAAAAACAACAGAGCTGGGTAGAGGGGCAGAGTTACTGGGATCGGGGATAGAGAAAATCAGAGAGTTTCTGGCAGGTGAGCGAGGGAAATAATGGCAGAACTACACGCTCTAATGTCTGTGCCGCCTTTTTTTGATTTTCCACAAAGATAGGGTGTCTTTGCATACTAATCCTAAGTTTTTACCAAATGTGGTGTTTGATTTAAGTCAAATCATCCACCTGCCAGTTTATTTTCCTGAGCATGCCAAGCTGGGGGAAACATTGCTCCGTACTTTAGATGTACGTCGTACTCACATACTATATACACCGCATGAAGGACTGCAGGAAGTCATCACAGCTTTTTGTTTCATTTGCCCCTGGGGAAGATGGTGCTCCAGTTTCCAAACAGTGCCTGTCCAAATGCTTAACAGACTGTATTAACTTTTTGTTACAGGAAGGACAGTAAGGAACTTCCTGGGGTTGTTCATGGTCATTCCACTAGAGGCTTGACCACATCTGTTGCTTGTTTCAGAAATGTATCTGCTGCTAAAATTTGTGCAGCTGCCAGCTGGAGTACTGTCCACACCTTCATTGAACACTACAATCTGGACACTGCCTTTCGAAAAAGGGCTGGCTTTGGCCTAGCTTTGCTCCAAGGTCTACTTTCTTAGGTCTGTAGGCTCCTGCCAACCGGACTGTTGATGGTCAGTACTGCTTGGTACTCGTTCCATAGGTATGGATGAAAGAGATATCCTTGAAGAAGATAGAACAGTTGCATACTCACCGTAACAGTTGATCTTCAAGAGAATCTCTTTCATCAGCCCATGCTGTTCTTCCCTCCATACCCCCTATGGGATCCAGAGACCCTGATGAGTGCTATCTCCTTCTCCATGAGGGTCTGTCTGCTGCTCTCTGCCTCACCTGGTCCGCAGAGCCCTAGGTTCTCTCTTGGTTCCCTACAGGAGGTCCTCCGAGCATGATCTCTGGAGGGAACTGAAGAGGGATGGGACAGCCCACATTTGTGTGGAAGAGCCAAAATCTGACATCATAGTGGGCGGCCCCTAGTGGACTGTTTGCAAAGTTTCCATATGGTCCTAGTTCCATAGGTGTGGCCTGATGAAAGAGATTTTCTAAGATCTGCTGTTACGATGAGTACATGACTGTTCTTTTGCATTTGGATACTGCTCTTAGATTATCTGAGTGTTTACAGTTAAGTTACTCCTTGTGTAAAACAAAATGGTCTCTAAGGCCTTCTCTATGGCTGCTCTGGGTTTTTAGAATGTGTTGCCTTATGTAATATTATTTCTGTAACTCATTCTGATTTGAACTGCATCAGTATTTATTCAAGGCTAGTAACTGTTGCTGATTTTGTTAGTATGTATCATGTTCACATCAGTGATGCTGTGTATTACCATCCTTTGTATGTTTCTGGCCCGCACCGAGGCTGAAAAAAGGGTCTTTGGTTTAGTGCTCCTTACACTGTTAACAAATTTAAATAAATAAATACATTAATTCTTTGATTCATTGGTGTAGGTTATCAGCCTGCTGAAGAAGGCAAAGACAACAGTGAAGTTAACAATTAGTTCTGAGGAGGTGGATAGCCAGCAGTCTCCTTGGTTGCCCCCACCACCACCACCACAGTTTGGCACAGCAGTAGAGAGAAAAGATTATCCAGCCGACCAGCATGGCACCAGCTGTCACCGACCAGTGGATACAGAACTCAGCAAAAGTAAGAATGAACATGCATCCCACAGTTAAACAGAGTAAGCTGCAGCCCACACTCATGCTTGGCAAAGGGATCCTTTGCAAGACTTTTCCTTGCTTCTTATGTGTTTGTCAGTATAGCATGTGGCCTCAGTAGTGCCGACTGTTGTATTCAGGTTTTGCACTGTCATAGCTTTTGCCGTATTGTTCTTTAATTTTATTATGGAGGAATTTATGCTCAGAAACATAAAAGCTAAAAAAATGTTTATGAAGATGGAAGCCTCTGTATCCTGATGCTAAAGTATGTAATACGAAGCATCCAATGGTACTTGCTAAGTTTCTCATATCAGAGTAGAAGAGAACCACCCCACACCCCGACCTCCTTGAAAATACAAACATGAGTTTAATTGGAGCTTTCCTAGTGAGAACAGTTGTAAAATTAAAAAAAAAACATTTTCTGGGGTTCAGAGATGATCCAGCCTCTATGACTGCGCCTTTTGAGTGGGCTACCTTGTGCGCCAACTTTCACGTGATGGCTTTGCACTGATTTGAGACCACTAGATTAATCTCATTTGAAACCCAGTGTTGATCTGAACCTATGTCTCCCAAGTTAAATGATAATTGTATGTGTGCACCCAGTCCCTCCTGCTGTTGAGTTCCTCAGGTCTTTCTGAAGTTTTCTGGCTGTATCTGTTTGTTAATCTTCCAAGAATCAGTCTTCACCACTTACTCCCACTGTTGGATCTGGTGACCCAGTTTGCAAATTCTGAAGCACTCCCACTGTGTTGCCTCAGTGGCGGGAAAAACAGAACTTAATAAGGCAGGGGACTAGCATCGGTTACAGGCCAGTCCACAAACACTACATCATACATGTATCTTGTGGAAGATGCCGTCACCAACGTTGGACCCCTAGCTCTTAGCTGCAAAACATTTTGCTTCTGTGGGGTTCTGGTACCTCCGGCACAGACCCAGAAGTGTGGATAAGTGGAGAAAGATATTCTTGAAGATCAAGAATTACAGTGAGTACATAATTTTCACTTCTAGGAACGTGGATATGTTGTTCATCCACACTTCTTGACAGTGTCCTTTCCTATTAAATCAGCTGGAAAGTCTTCAAGCTGGCTCCTCCACCCACCTGAGTGGTATAACCCTCAGCTCCACCCCATGACGGTAGAGCTTCCTTTCCACTGGAAGATTCAGGTTGCCTCCTTCGTGCATTCGCATTTTGTAGGCCCTGGCTTCAAAATCTTTTGTTATTCCAAAAATTCACCTTGTTTGCGTTTGTAATTGCGATCGTTTTTTCTCTATCATGAAAGACAAGTCTTTCCCCAGATTTCAACGGTATTCCTGCAGCCAGAAGATGTTGCACACTGACCAGCATGCTACGTGCGTTTACTGTTTGGGTGTCAGCCATGACACCACGACATGCGAGTTTTGCCTTGCTTTCCATCCTAATGTCTTCAATGACCGTCTCACATGCCTTAAGCTCGGGAGGTCTGAAAAACGGAACCCGCCAGCGAAATCCAAGGAGGCCCAGTGGGTAGTTTCCACGTCTGCGTGATCCGCCGAGCAATTGAAGCACATGCAAGCCTTCGAGGAGGAAGCGGTTTGGACTGTGGACTCTTCCTCTCAGAGCTGCTTTGCTCCACTCAACCTGGGCTTCACCTTCTCAGGTTCCTTCCGAGAGTTGTGCTGATCTCTCCCGACTATGGGTGAGAATCCTGCAGGCATGCACTCCTCTCGGTCCCATAAGCGGGAGAAGGACCCGGGACTGTCTTCGTCTCGACACAGATGCTCTTGGGATCAGGAGAGATCTCTGTCCCAGGAACTGGCCATTTCGACCTCGGTCGAAATCACCTCTCTCAGCTTTGCCATCTGGCCAGTCAACCGAAGTGTTGATCGATGACGTTGAGATAATTCTCGACCCAATCGACCCTTTGTCGCCGACTCCAGTCGATGACTCCCTCACTTGGGCTGCAGTCCTTGCTTTCCCGAACGAGGAGACCCAGCCTGCTGGGAATCCTGCTGAGGAAGTGGTCCCTGACCCCGGGAAGTCACTGGTCCCACCGGTGTCTCTCGAGTGACCGAGTCGGCCCGTCTGATATCGATCGGGGTCTCAGACTCCCTTGTCTGAAAGGCCGAGGAAGGGCCATAAGTGCGCTAAAAAGAGGCAACGCCATCGGTTGTCCTCGTTGTCCTCAGATGAGGAGAGATTCCAGCAGAAGCTCTGGTGGTGCTACGAGGACCTCATGTGGCAACAGCTGATTCTGTCCCGGCACAAGCCTACCCCAGCCATTACTTGGCTCTCGCCTCCCAGGCTGAAGCCGACTCCTCTGGAGCTGATCAAGTTGGTTCCTCCCCCCATGGCACCGGCGAAACCTCCGGTTCGGCCTAAACTGGTCTCTCCACTGATTCTGGTGGACCCGCCGCCCAAGCAGCCTGTGGGAGGGGCTCCTTCTAAGAAAGCTAGACCAGACACCGGGCTTCCCTGGCATCTCTCGGTCACTGTTACCCCTGGCTGGTCGAGGGTGATATGGGCAGTCGACCGCTGTATCTGGATTCCTAGGATTCAGATGAAACTGGCTTCCATTCTCATTCAGGGTATGATAAATCGGCTGGTGGGATAGAGACTGAGGAAGGTCCTTTGTCCTTTCAGGGCATTCTTCACCTCATCTCTGAGTCCATAGGGATGCCCCTGGAACCTATTCAGAAAAAGGCAGAGTACCCTCTCACTGACATCCTCAAGAGAAGGGATACCCGACGGAGGCCTTTCATGTGGCCGAGGCCATCGTTGGCCTGGCCTTAGAACTTTGGCAGCACCCTGCCTCCTGTCCAGCTTTGTCTGCCGGTATAGCCTGCAAATATGCAGTACCCATGGGGTCCCTTGCAGGGTTCACAGAGCACCCTTTGGCTGAGAGCCTTGTGATTGCCTCTGTGTTCAGGCATGCTGATAGTTCTACCGATACTGACAGATCTTCTGAGAAGGAATCCAAATATTTGGATCACTCTGCCGGGAAGGTCTATGCAACCTCGTCTTTAGGCCTCCATCAGGCAAGCTCGGCTGTCATCATGGCACACATCTCCCATGCCCTGTTAGGGTTCGTGTGATGAAGTCCTCTCACATCTTCCCGCGGACTTGCAGACCACAGTCAAGCAGGTCCGGGACCAAGGCTGTGCTGTTGCCAAACAGCAGCTCCAGATGGCTCTGGACATGGGGGACTCATGTTCCCGCTCGTTGGCAGCCGCAGTTGCCTCTCGCCGCAGGGCTTGGCTGAGGCTGTCCTCCTTTCTGGTGGATACTCAGCACAAACTAGCTGATGTGCCTTTCCTGGGCACTGATCTCTTCGGCCCAGGTGTGGCTGGTCACCTTCAGTGCATTGAGCAGTCCAGTGCCACCTTGGATGCCACTTCTGCTAAGGGTTCTTCAGGTCTCAAGAAGCAGGAGAAGAAGAAGAAGCCTTTTCGGCACTCTCCCCCTGCAGCCCAGCAGTCTCTCTTTCAAGGGGGCAGCAGTAGCAGGCTCAAGCTTGGCGCCCCCAGCCCAAGCCCGGACTCTCCCAGGTCCGTAAGTGAGGCTGGGGTTCAGGCCCTGGACCCTCCGCCTCCAAGCCTGCTCAGTGAAGGGGTAGGGACTGCCACCCCTACTCCCATCACGCCAGCTCTGGGTCCTCCTGTGGGGGTCCTGCTCTGCCTCTTTCTTTCCACCTGGTCCACTGTTACCACGGACAGGTGGGTCTTAGAAGTGGTCGGCCAGGGACTGCCTCTGAAATTCGAGCGATACCCTCCATGCCGAGCCCGTGCCCCACGGGAGGAAAGGGTATCTGCCCACACTCAGTTGGCTCTTCGAGACAACATTGCTCAGCTCCTCCTCAAGGAGGCAGTAGCTCCAGTGGCGGACCCTCCAGCAGACCCAGGCTTCATTTCCATGTACTTCCTGGTTCAGGGGGTGGGGGAGTGGCTAGCACTCCATTCTAGATCTGCACGACCTGAATCGATATGTCAGGTCTTGCACCTTCCGGATGGTCTCAGATCATACCATCCCTGGAGCAAAACATGTAGTTCTGCTCACTGGATCTCCAGGACGCATTCTTTCACGTTCCAATCTGTCCGTCCCATCAGCGGTTCCTCTGCTTCAGAGCCGAGAGAACCTTATACGAGTTCCGAGCCATGCCATTCGGCCTGTCATCGGCCCCATGGGTCTTCACTAAATTCATTGCAGTGGTGGCAGCCCACCTGAGGCATCGGGGCTCAGAATTTACCCCTACCTCAACGATTGGCTCTTAGCAGGTTCCACCCAGCAGGAGGTGGAGAGGCCTAGGGACCTGGCCCTCCAGATCTGCTCCCAACTCAGCCTCCTGTTCAACGAGGCCAAGTCGGAGCTCTTGCCTTCTCAAGTGATGTGCTTCATCAGGGCAGAGCTCGACTCTCGTCAAGCCAGAGCTCAGCTCCCTGTAGACTGGGCGGAGGTTCTCTCCTCCTTTACCCAATCATTTCTGGTTGGGCAACTGCGCCCTGCCCGGACTTTCTGTGCCTTCTGGGTTACATGGCAGCATGCACCTCTGTGGGCTGTTGGGCCAGGTGGCACATGCACCCCCCTCCAGTGGGAGCTGGATGCCCACTGGACTCAGTGACATGGTCATTTCTACCAGCTGATCACTGTGACCCAGAAGACCTGGGATGCTCTCCAATGGTGGACTGCCCCAGACCGGTTGCAGGAAGGGATCCCGCTTGTCCACCCCGAGCCGACAGTCGTCCTGACGACTGATGCCTCTCTCATGGGCTGGGGAGTCCGCATGGGGGACAACAGGGCCCATGGGTTCTGGACCCCCGAGGAGTCCTGTTATCACATCGACCTGTTGGAGCTCAGAACAATCAGACTGGCACTGTCAGCTTTTGCTCCTCAGCTCCGGGGTCAAGTGGTTCAAATCCAGACGGACAATACTACGACAATGTACTACCTCAACAAACAGGGTGGCACATATTCCCGTCTGCTATGCAGGGAAGCGCTTCACATCTGGAAACTCATGAGCCATCTGGAGGCAGATCTCCTAGCCATCCACGTGGCAAGAGCCTCAAACCAAGTGGTAGATGTTCTCAGCCGCATAAGTAAGACATCCCACGAGTGGTCTCTCCATCCAGAGGTAGCTTACAGTCTGTTCTCCCACTGGGGCAAACCGTTGGTGGCCCTGTTTGCCTCCCGGGAAAACACCAAGCTGAGGCTGTTTCATGCCCGCCCCCCTCAACAGAGCTCACTGAAGGGGGATGCTGTCTCGAAGCTGTGGACCCCAGGCCTCTTCTACGCCTTCTTTCCATTTCCCTTGATCCACAGGGCACTCCTTAAGGGGAAGAGGGACAAGGTGCAGGTGATTCTGGTAGCCCCAGACCGGCCGCGCCAGTTCTGGTACCCAGATCTCCTCAGCCTCAGCAACAGGCCCCTGGAGCGGCTTCCAGCACGCCCGGACCTGATCTCACTCAGTCAGGGGAAGGTATTCCATCTGGACCTTCAATCCCTGCACCCGACAGCTTGGTACCTGAGCGGCTAGAGTTCCAGGCTTTGGGTCTCTCCGAGGATGTCCTCACAGTAGTGGAAGCATCCAGGAAGGAGTCGACCAGGAAGTGTTATGCCTTCAAATGGAAAAGGTTTTCCATTTGGTGTCGGGGCAAGGGCCTGGAGCCTCTGTTCTGTCCAGTGGCTAACATTCTCGACTACCTTTGGTCTCTGTCCAAAGGAGGTCTTCGGTCATCGACCCTTAGGGTGCACCTGGCAGCCATCTGTGTTTACCGGGTGCGGGCTGATTAGTCGACATTGGCGCAGGAGACAGTGGTCGGGTGCTTTTTCAATGACCTGGATCACATATCCCCTCTAGTGGGTGAACCTCCACCTCTGTGGGATCTACTGCTGGTACTGGCAAAGCTCATGGGCAAGTCACTCGAACCAATGCATAGTTGTGAGTTGTCACACGTGTCATGGAAGACGGCCTTCCTGGTGGCTATCGTGTCTGCCAGAAGGACAGGGGAGCTCCAGGCGGTCTTGGTGGACTCGCCGTATCTGGTCTTCCACAGGGACAAGGTTGTCCTGCTCCCCAACCTGAAATTCCTTCCAAAGGTGGTGTCAGAGTTTCAACTTAACCAGGTGTTGATTCTGCCAGTGTACTACCCCAGTTACACCTCAGATGCCGAATACAGGCTCCATACTTTGGACGCGAGACAAGCTCTCTCCTATTATAAGGAGAGGATGGTGGAAATCCGGGGAGAGGTTCACCAGGTGTTTGTCACATACGCTGAAGCTGCTTCTGGCAGACCTGCAGCAAAATGGACAGTTGCAAGGTGGACTGCATCCTGCATAAGTCTGTGCTATGAGTTGAACGGGCAAGGAGCCTCCCAAAGGTATAAGAGCTCGTTCTACCCGCCATACTGCTGCCTCGGTAGCTGCTTCCAGGGACATCCCCATACAGGAAATGTGTCGGTCTGCTACCTAGAAGACAGCAAACACCTTCAGTACCAATTACCACATTGACCCTGAGTCACGCCAGAATGCTGGTTTGGGGGCCTCAGTTCTCCAATCTCTGTTTCCCAAGTAGGGGGTGTGCGCCTTCCCTCCCTCCTGCCGGAGAACTGCTAGCAGTCTGCCAAGAAGTGTGGATGAACAACATATCCACGTCCCTAGAAAAACAGATTACTCACCTGTAACAGTAGTTCTAGGAGTGGTATATGTTCATCCACATGGACCCACTTGACCTCCCCCGGCTGCGGACGCACAAACCTGGCTTCCAGTGGGCTAGATCTGACGTCATGGGGCAGAGCCGAGGGTTATACCAACCGGGTGGGTAGGAGGTGCCAGCTTGAAGACTTTACGGCTGATTTAAAGGGAAAGGGACACTGCCAAGAAATGCAGATTAACAAAATATACCACTCCTAGAACCACTGCTCTTACATTGAGAGGGTTCCTGCAGTAGGTCTTCACATATAGACTGCGTCCCCTGGCATCCAGTTCGAACGGCAAACTTGTAGCTAGCAAGCATCAGTGGGGACTGCCCCCCCGACGTCAGGTGACACGATGTCAGCCCGACTATAAAAGTGGCGGTCCCATGCCTGCCCTCCAGTTCTTTCCCGCCGTTGCTTCAGTTACATAGAGACATAGACTTTGACGGCAGATAAGGACCACTTGGCCCACCCAGTCTGCCCATTTCCCTACCTATTGGATAAGCTGCAGATCCTAGTAAACCAACAGCCTACTTCCTCCCACCCCTGCACCCCATAACTGCCTTATGTCTGTCCCATGCATGTTTGAATTCCCCCACTGTTTAAGACCCAACAACCTCCCCAGGAAGGCGATTCCATGCATCCACCACTCTCTGTGTGAAAAAAAATTCCTCACATTACCCCTGAGCCATCCCCCCCTCTATCTTTAAATTGTGCCCCCTTGTTCTTGCACATCTCTTTTTCTGAAAGATGCTGCCCTCCTGGACTTTGTAGATTCCCTTGAGGTACTTGAAAGTTTCTATCCGTCCCCGTGTCCCTCCTTTCGTCAAGGTATACATATTAAGCTCTCTCAGTCTCTCTTCATATGGTTTCTGATGCAAACCCTGCACCATTTTAGTTGCCCTCCTCTAGACTGCCTCCATCCTGTCTATGTCCTTGCGGAGATGGGGTCTCCAAAACTGCACACAGTACTCCAGATGGGGTCTCACCAACTGTCTGTACAGAGGGATAACCACTTCCCTTTTTCTACTTGTGATGCCTCTCCCTATGCATCCAGGTATCCCCCCAGCTGTCCTCCTTACTGACCGGCTGTCCTCCTTATTGACCTCTGACATTGCTTGCCCACCTTTAGGTCATCTGATATGACTAACCCCAGGTCCCTTTCCGTTATTATTGTTGTTAGTACAGCCACTGCCATTGTGTACTCTTCTCCTGGGTTTTTGTTTCCCAGATGCAGTTCATTCAACAGACATGGTAGAACAGCGATCAGTCACCTGCTTAGTATTTGATGATTTTCATCTTATTCTATATATTTTTCTCAAAATTTTTCAAATGAGTGTATGTCGTCTCATCTTCCGAAGAAGTGCTCCAACTGCAGTGCCCAAATCCCGCACGGGGACGACCACTCCCGTTACCTCCTCTGCCTGGGGCCTAAGCACACTTGGCTGAATGTGCTGTTTGCCAAGGGTTCAACCAGGCCACACGGACCCAATGCAAGCGGACCCTCGAGACCCACCTTCTGACCCAACGGCTGGCTTCTATGGAAAAGGAGCTCCAGGAGCTTAGGGAGAGGTCATCGTCTCCAGACCCAGAAAAAAGAAAGACGAAGAAGGACAAGGGAAGTGCCGGGAGAAAAGCCTGTCGCCACAAGGGAGACCCTCCACTTCCAGAACTGTGAGTACCACTCTTACGGGCACTCTGTCCGCTTCTGCGGGCTGGACACTTTCTCTCCCTCTGTTGAGGTGTGCGGGCAGCCGGGGGTTGCCTCTGTCAAGGTATCTGTCAGTTCTGCCACTCATAGCACCACTGATAAGTCACCCTCCAGCCCTGCCGCCGGGCACCCGGCCCAGACCGATAAGCCTGTCCACAGTCCTTCTGCAACCAGTCCGGTCGCGACTGATAAGCCGGATGACGGACCCTCCGTTGACTTCACAGCCACATCTACTGTTCCGTCGGGCTCCCTTGAGGACCGTGATGCCGGGACGAGTGTGCTCGTGGGGGACACTTCATCCCTGCTGGTCTCTACCGCTAAGGATTCGCCACCTGTTCCTGACCTTTCCCTTCCGTCGGGGTCTCTTCCAGAGCTTCCCCCTTTGCCTGGTTCTTTTCCGCTGCTGGATCCCCCTCCTCCTAGGGGTCCGTTGTCGGACTAGGATCTTGTAGTTATGGAGCCTCCCCCTTTGGGACCCTCGGGCCCTATGCCTGATCCCTTGCTGCGGCCCTTCGGTGCCTCCCCCGGCCGGGCCTTCAACTCCTCCTGCGGGACCCTCTGGCGGTTTTCCGGGGCCTGATCCCCCATGTTCTGCCACTGGGCAGCCCTCCGTCACACCCTTCTCATCCAGCGCTAAGCCTGGTGCCTCCGACACGGGAATACTCGATGCCTGGATATCCACTGTTAGGTTATCCCTCAGGGTTTGTAGGGTACCAGTACCCCTACTGGCATCATTCTGCTTACCAGCCCTTGGTCGGGTATCCCGGGTACCAGACTCCTCCTCCTCCTTCTCCTCCACTGCCGCCTGATCGCGAATCTGTCCCAGCGTGGTGGCAATATGCTAGGGCACAACTACTTACAGAACTTAGGCAGTCCAGCCGCTCGGAGGAATTCCTCTACTCAGAGCACCACCTCCTCCTCCAGTTCCTTTGAGACGTGCTGTGGGTTCTCTTCCAGTGGGCAACACCGGAATGGATCCTTCCCTTCCCAGTGGTTCGGAGCCCTCAGATACGGATTCCAATATCGACCTCTTTGAACCTCGTTCACCGGTCGAACTTTATCCAAAAGAATCCCCAAAATCCCCCCCCCCCCGTGGAGGATCCATCTTGTGGGGATCTCATGAGAACTATTCAAACAGCAGGGGTCTGATCGTCCAAGGAGATAGATCCTCAGCAAAAAAGGCTGGCTGAACATTTGGACTTGTCCACCACAGACCCTCTGCCCTTCCCTCCTTGGATGGGCGTGCACGAGGATCTAGTTATTACAATATGGCAACAGCCCTCTTCATCCCAGCTGTTTCCAGGAAGGCTGACAGAAGGGATCTCTCATCTGACTTCACACCTAAAAGCCGACTCTATGGTCATCACGGCCGCGCATGACCGCTCGGCTCAACCTAAACACTTGAGTTCCTCCCCACCAGACAAGGACTCAAGACAACTTGACCAGTTGAGTAGGAAGATCTACTCATCCACCTCCTGCGCCATCTGGTCACTGAACTACATGTCCCACATGGTGGCTTTTCAGAAGTCCTCTCTCACAGGAACTGGAGAGGAACCTTCAGGACATCCCTGACAAAAACCTCAGGGCTAAACTGCTGGACAAGGTTCGCATGAATAAATCTTCCTGTCGTCTCACACTCTGGGCCACTTATGAATCTGTGGACTCTGTGGCTCGGGCTGTGGCCTCTGGAATCTGCCTTCAGTGCCTAGCATGGCTGCGCCTCGCAGGTTTGGCACAGGATGTTCAGTCATCCCTTTGGGACGCACCTTTCAGGGGTTCCGTCCTCTTTGGAGGTGACGCAAAAGACATTATTACAGGGCTGCAAGAGAGCAGTAGGTCTCTTAGAGACATACACTTCATGTATCAGACTGGTGAAAAGAAACAGCCCTTTCATCACCAGAGAAGATGGAACAAGAACCAGAACAAGCGTCACGGTAAAAGACACGCCACTGGCTCTGGAGCTGAAGCTCCTCAGGCTAAGTTCGTCAAAGCATCCTCGGGAGCCAAAGCTCCGCTTCCCTCGGTGTCCTGACTCTCTTCCCCTCCTCTCCTTCCCTCCCCCTCGGAGGAACCGGTAGGAGGGAGATTTGGTCTCCACCTGGAGGGGTGGAAGTCTGTCACCGCAGATGTATGGGTTCTTCAGCTCATACAAAGAGGTCACTCTATTGAATTCCTTGAGATTCCACCTTTAAACCCTCCGGGAAGGTCCTTTTACCCATCAGGTCAGATCTCCATTGTCCACCAAGAGATCCAGGCCTTGCTACAGAAACCGGCCATTGAACCTGTCCCTCCAAATCAACTAGGAAGGGGATTGTACTCCCATTTCTTCCTAGTCCCAAAAAAGATGGGGGATCTGTGACCTATTCTGGATCTCAGCACACTCAACCTCTTTGTGGAGTACAAGAAGTTCCATATGCTAACTCTTCAGGGACTCCTGCCCTTGCTCCCGTCAAACACATGGCTGTGCTCCCTGGATATGCAGGATGCTTACCTTCATATCTCCATTATCCTGGCCCACCACCACTTCCTTTGATTCTCCTTCCAGGAGAACCATTTCCAATTCAAGGCACTTCCCTTTGGCCTGTCCTCAGCACCCCAGATTTTCACCAAGTGCCTAGTGGTGGTAGCGGCGTTTCTGCGCCACAGGGGCATATATGTGTTTCCATACCTGGATGACTGGCTCTTTTCAGCCTCATCCCTGGACAGCCTGAAGGAGTCTCCCTCCTTTACTCTAGATCTGTTTGCCCGGCTGGCCATCTTGGTCAATCTCCCCAAGTCTTAACTAGTACCCTCTCAGCTCCTCCAATTTATTGGAGCGGTACTGGATACAGTCCAGAGCAAGGCCTTCTTACCATTGGATCGAGCCGAGACCTTGGCTTCTCAGGCCACTTTGGTGACCAAAGCTCGATGGACCCCAGCGCACTCGGTGCTCCATCTTTTGGGTCTTACTGCAGCGGCCATTCCTACCGTCCCTCTGGCCAGACTGCATATGAGGGTTACCCAGTGGTCTTTTCGAGTCCAGTGGGATCAACGATCGGGCGACATGAACCAACTGGTCATGATCTCCAACAGCCTTCAGAAAGACCTCCTCTCGTGGCAGTACCTCACCAACTTGTTGGTGGGAGCCCCCTTCCACTCTCTGGCTCCCTTCCAGACCCTCACCTTGGATGCCTCCGATATGGGTTGGGAAGCCCATTTGGGGGATCACAGAACTCAAGGTTCGTGGTCTCCTCAGGAGCAACATCTTCACATCAACATCCTGGAGACCAGAGCAGTCCTCTACGCCCCCCAGGCCTTCCAGTTGTTGCTCCTCCCGGGAACACTTCTGGTCCAGGCAGACAAGATGGCAACTGTCTGGTACCTCAACAAACAGGGAGGTACCCAGTCGTACCCTCTTTGCAGGGAAGTAATGAGAGTATGATATCTGGCTATTGAACACGGCCTGTTTCTGACAGCAGTCCACGTACCAGCCGTGCACAACGTCCTGGTGGACAGTCTCAGACGATCAGTAGCCAGGGCTCACGAGTGGGTACTAAAGCAGGAGGTAGTCAAAGACCTGTTTCTTTGGTGTGGTCGGCCAGACCTAGATCTGTTCGCCTCCTCATTCAGCGCAAACCTACCCAACTTTTGCTTGCTTGTTTCCGGGCCTGGTGCTTTTTGGCGAGATGCACTGTCTCTCTCTTGTACAGGGAGGTTTCTGTATGTGTTTCCTCCCTTTCCTCTCATTCAGAAGCTTTTGTTGAAACTCCAGGCAGAAGGGGCCCACTTGATTTTGATTGTCCCTCTGTGGCCCTGGCAGATTTAGTTCCTGCTGTTACAACAACGAGTTCTAGAACTGCTGGTCCTTCTCCCACTGTCTCATGACCTTCTGTCTCAAGAGCAGGGCAACCTAGTCCATCCCAGGTCTTCAGTCTCTCCTTCTACATGCGTGGCACCTGTGGACATAGCAGTTTCTCACTATGGAGTTTCCCCTCAGGCTGCTCAGGTCCTAGCGGAAGCCAGAAAACCCTCTACCAGATCCACCTACACCATGAAGTGGAAGAGATTTTCTATTTGGGCCACAGCTAAATGCTTGGACCCTTTTTTGGCCTTCCAGGTGTTAGAGTACCTCTTAACATCTTTCTGAGTTGGGCCTTAGTTACTCCTCTATTAAGGTCCATCTTTCTGCGGTGTTGGCCTACCACCTTCTGGTGGAGGGCAAAACCCTAGCACAACTAGAGTTTTCCAAAACTTTCATGAAGGGTATCCTTCACATCAGACCTCCAGTTTGGAACCGCTGTCCTCCCTGGGATCTTAATTTTATGTTGGAGAAACTTACTTTGCCCCCTTCTGAAGTGGCAGCAAGTTGTGATATGTACTTCCTGTCCTGAAAGACACTGTTTTTGGTTGCAGTTACTTCAGCTCGAAGGGTTTCAGAGCTTCAGGTCTTTGTTTGCAGATAGCCTTATTTGATTTTCCACAAGGACCAGGTGGTCCTGAGGACTGATCCTTCTTTTCTTCTGAAAGTGGTTTCGGGACTTCCGGTGACGTCGCCTGTTCTGTGGCTGCCTAACTGAGGAGCTCTCTCTTCCATCAGCAAAAGCAACGGCTTCACTCAACTCAGAATGGGGAAATCTGTCTATGCATAAATCGCATAGTGGAGCCCCAAGGGTGAAAAGATCGCGATCCAAAAACCCCAAATACAAGCCCGATCAACCTGGATTAAGTCCTGCAAGTTCGCTTACCAGTGGCAGAATTTCACCAGCGAGTATGGCGGGAGAAGATACTGAAGCAGAAATTGAATCCCTGTCACAGTCAAGGTTTGAAACACTACTGTTGGAAATCAAACAGTTTCAAACTGAAGAAAAATCTGAATTCAGTAAGCTCCACACAGATTTGAGGGGATTGGAATCTAGAATGGCTAACGCAGAGGAACGTATTTCGACCACAGAAAACGACCTTATCCACATCTCTAAAGCGGTAGAGTTCCCAATTCACCAACAAGAATCCACATCTGCTAAATGCTTGGACTTGGGGTGCGTTCATGGTGAGATAATTTGTGAATCTGTGGCCTACCTGAATCTGCAGAAGTTGGTGAAATGTCCGATTTTGTGGAGGATCTCTTACGTCACGTTTTGGAGCTGCCGCAGGGTTTCAACTTTAGGATCTATAGGGCACACCAAACTTTGGTGCACAGACCCACTTCAAAGTCTGCTAGGCCCCGATCCATAGTAGCTAAATTTGCAAGCTTCCGGGAGAAAGAGACGGTCCTCAGAACGGCATGGAAACAGGGCCAAGTGGAATACAACGGGGCAAGACTTTTTTTTGATCAGGACTATCCCCCTCTGATACAGCAGCAACGCTTAACCTACGCCCCTATTCTGAGAAAATTAAAAGAGTTGGGGATCAAATTCCAGACACCCTATCCCTTTCGCTTGCGGGTCCACTGGGAGTCTGGTGTAGAGCTCTACCATACCTTTGAGGAGGCAATGCAGGCAATGAAAATTAAAGGGCATGTAGTATCGGAAAATCCTTGACATGTGGATCAGTCTGCCAGCCTACCAAGTGCATGGCGATCAGCTGGGCCCCAGGACACTAACTGAGCGAAGAAGTCAGCGCACTCGAGACTGCAAGATATCAAAAGTATGCTGCATAGACTCACTCATGCACCAGCTGCAGGGGAGGTGATACCGGAGAGGGAGAGAAGGAGGCACCTGAAGTCAGACTGGCTTGGAGCAGATGAATGAGAGTTTTTCCCTTTTGCGATTCTCCTCTATGAGTGGGAAATGGGTCACACAGGGCCTGTGAGTGTGGTGATGCTCTTGGCATTACCGGCTTGAGATTTGTGTTGTCTTTTCTATCTCTCTCCCCTAGTGGCTCATTTTTTGAATGTGGAGGGTGAAACTGTAACTCATTTGGGCAGTCTGGAATCGGAGGGTCGTGCTGTGTATTTGTGGGGTAATCTTAAATTGCATTTCTAGTGAAATGGTCATGTCTGTAGAATTAACAGAGGTATTAGGCGCCCTCTAGTGGTCAGAGAGGAAATGTTTATTTTGTTTAGGGAATTGAAATGGGACATTTCAACAGAACTGTCAGCATGGTTATTTTATTACATTTGAATATATTTTGTACTGCTGACTTTGATTTACCAGGGCTCTCGGAAAAGGACATGGTCAGTTATTAGACTGATGGGTTCTTTCTAACATGGGATCACAGCGTCAATACTAATTTGCTGATTGGGAGAGAGGGGCATGTTTGTTTGCCCTCAGTTTTCTAGTTCCATCACTCATGCTGCAGCCATGCTGCCTTTTGGTGCTCACAGTCTTATTAAAGTTGTTTCTGGAGGGGGTCCTTATTTTTGACATCATGCCTCGCTTCAGGGGCACCACAGGGGACGTTTAGCCTCCATTGGGGACAAGGACCACTTAATTGTATGGTCCAGGAGGAACGAGCCACCACGTTGGCCCCTTCTGCTCCCTCTCGATTTCAGGAGACTCGAGTCTTTAGGGAACTATCCTTATTGTTCCCCTACCTTGGGAGTCGTTATGTAAATAGTTACTGTCTTTGGGTGAGGAATGCCTAGTTGGCTCCTACCCAAGAGAGGTTTAAAGTTTTATGTTCTAAAATGTTTTTGGATGTGTATGATTGGACCTATGAAGTTATGACAAAAAGTAATGTTCATAGACAAAGTGAATTTAAACACCAAGGAGGAGAATCTGAACTACAACCTGGGGAAATCTGGACTATTAGGAGGAGAAGGAAACGGGATGGGGATCTGGGGAAGGGGGAGGAATGTTAGAGGTGCTCAGATATAAGATGACATATAAACAGGGACTTAGTTCTTTATGCCTTAATGGGGAACAAGAATAATAGTATCATAAACATTGCCTCTCATAACGTTAATGGACTAAATAGTCTGGTAAAACATTACAAGGTCATGTCTGCTATTAAAAGACAAGGTCCCTCTTTTGTGTTACTTCAAGAAACACACCTCAATAAAATTGAACATCAGAAATTAGGAAGATTTGGGTATGAACAGGTGGTAGCAGCTTCATTTGAGAAGGTGAAAAGAAGAAGCTCTGCCATACTAGTTACTAGGGGAGTCCAGTTTCAGAAGACAGTTATATAGACCCCGAGGGCCGCTTAGCTATATTGGCAGGTAATTTGGAAGGTTCACCCATTACATTGGCTTGTTTATATGCCCTTCCGGGCTTTACTAAAGAAACTTTACGATTCCCATTAAATTAAATTACAGAGCTGCAGAAGGGCTTTTTGATAATAGGAGGAGACCTCAGTCAGATCTGGGAGCAGGTGGATGCCTCTAAGGCTTGGTCTTTCAGACAAAATAATAACTACATGTTAAATTTGAAGGAATTTACAGAGGAGGCCATGGCACGACTAGTACAAATCAGACAGGAAAATGACACCCCAGAAATTTCAAGGGCAGTATTATGGGATATGGCAAAGACAGTCTTCAGGGGAGATTGTATTAAATTCGCATCATATCTTAAATGGCAACAAAACCATCAAATGGAAGAATTACAAAGACAGCTACTTGATTTGCAAAAGAGGCATGCCAGTGGGGATAGTGAGGCCATAGTAGATATACAAGGGGTTAAGCAGCAGATCCAAAAATTAATTGATGTAAAAACAGAACAAGCATTACAGCGTCTACGTCAAAGATATCACGAGACTGGCCCTAGGGCCTCTCGTCTCTTGGCACACAGTCTTAGACAACAGACTGCTAGGTCCACGGTCACTCGGATTCGTGATCCAAGGACCGGGATTATGCTTAAAACACCCAAAGATATAAGGTCTGGTTTTAGGGAATTCTATTTACAGCTTTATAATACAGAGCATACCCCCGACAACACACAAATAGAGTCTTATTTGGATAAGTTACACTTGCCAAAGCTGCCTCAGGAATCCAGGGATCTCCTTGATGCCCCAATCACCTCCCAGGAGCTAGATTCCACTTTTAAAAGATTGAAAACTAAAAAATTCCCAGGCCCGGATGGATTTACTCTGGAATTTTTTAAATTCTTTCTAACCGAGCTTAGAGAACCCCTGTTGAAGGCCTGCATTGAGGCGCAGTCAGGGGAGACATTTCCTGAAACTTGGAATTACGCAGTTATTTCCAGTATTCCTAAACCAGGAAAGGATGTAACACACTGTAGCTCTTTCTGTCCTATCTCGGTCCTTAATATTGACTATAAAATGTATGCATGTATATTGGCGAAACGACTGGAAGTGGTCCTCCCGGGTCTGATTAATCTGGACCAAACTGGTTTTATTTTGGGTAGGCAGGCCCAAGATAACATTAAAAGGTTGTTGCATGTGTTGCATCACGCTGCCTGGTCAAGGGCCCCTTTTATGCTCTTAAGCTTAGATGCTGAGAAGGCCTTCGACCGGGTAGCGTGGGGATTCATGGGGGTGACCCTAAAGGAATTCGGATTCTCTGATCTCTTCATTAAAAGTATAACCAATATTTACTCAAACCCAAAAGTCTATGTGAAAATTAATGGCAGCGTTACATCCCCAGTTCGCCTATACCAGGGTACCAGGCAGGGCTGCCCACTTTCCCCTCTCCTATTTGCTTTATATTTAGAGCCTCTGGCCCAGATGATTCAGCAGGACAAGCTAACACAGGGGTGGGAATTGGGAGGGGAAATGCATAAACTAGCTCTCTATGCAGATGATCTGCTGATCTACCTAAAAAATCCAGAGCAATCACTGGAGTCTCTTTGGGCACACCTGATAGAATTTGGCCTATTAGCTGGATGCAAAGTAAACCTGACCAAAACTGAAGTATTAAAATTACATTACAATCCCTCAGATAAGATTATGAAGAAATTTCCTTTTAAATGGAATCTCACCCATATTAAATATTTGGGAGTCCAATTAAGTCCGCAACCAGATCAGCTTCTCCCGCTTAACTTTACCTCGATTTTGAAAGATATCAAAATGGAGTTAGAGCGTTGGGCCCCAGTCCCTATTCCCCTGGCACAGAGAGTAGAGGCAATAAAAATGATAATTCTCCCTAAACTTTTATATCTGTCTCAAACCATACCCATCCTTCTCTCAGAATCATACTTTAACACGCTCAGTAGAGGAATATCTCGCTTTTTATGGGGGTCTCAAAGACCAAGAGTGCACCTTTCAGTGCTACAAATTCCAAAGAGAGAGGGAGGTTTATCTCTCCCAAATTTTAAAATATATCATCAAGCAGTTCAATTAAGGACAGTAATGTACTGGCTGAACCAGACTTACCTAGCTAGATGGAAAACATTAGAACTAAGGGAGGGGGCACTTGAAAACTTTAATTCCATTCTTCTAGGACAGAGGGAGGGGACTCCTGCTGATCACAAAGGCAATCCATATACGGCTCCAACCCTAAGTATATGGTTTGGAATAATGAGGGATAGGAAGGCTAGACACTGGAGACACCTTCTGTTCTCAGTTCCATATTTGGACTCCTTCCTCCCCGCTAAGTGGGATGCAGGGTTTAAAAAATGGGAGGAAATAACTTGCATCTTATATAGCATTCTTGGAGGGACATGAGATAAAGACATTCCAAACTTTGGTTAATTAATATGGAATTTCATGGCAGGATAGGTTTTGATATTTTCAAATTAGAAATTATACAAAAGAACTCCAAACACAACTGGTATTGAAAATCCCCCTCCATCACAGATAGCTTATATTCTTAAGAGAGCAGTAGAGGGTGACCCTCCTACAACTCACATTATTTCCAATTTATATCAAACCCTGCTCTCTTGGAAAGGAGATACAGTTCTCTCAGTTAAAAAAGCATGGGAGTGCGATTTGGTGATCCAGATCACAGAAGAATTATGGTCTTGGACACAGGGGAGGATACATTGGGGCTTATCGGCAATTAGCTGGCAGGAGTTTTCCTGGACGGTATTGATTAGATACTTTCGGACTCCAGCAATTCAAGGTAAGTATCAAGGGGTTAACCACTTAAGTTGCTGGTGAAATTGTGGGCACTCACCGGCGGCCTTGGGGCACATAATGGGCTGCCTTGTACTGTCTCAGTTTTTCTCGGGAGCTACAACAGGCCCTACAGAAAATTTTAGATCCTGGGTTTCTTGTTACTTCCATGTGCTATTTCTTTTTGGACTTGCCAAAGGAATATAGAAACCCCAGTACAAGTAAGTTCTTAAAAATCTCTTTCCTGGCAGCCCAGAAGGTGATAACAAAACACTGGTTGTCACCAGTGACAATTACATTACAAATGTGGCAGGATCTTATGATCTCTATTTACAGAATAGAAGCCTTAACGGTGGCTATCAATAAGAGAATACCAAAGTTTGAGATATTGTGGAGACGGGTGCTATATATGTCTGAGGTGAGACCGAATTTCATCCCCTGATAAAGAGTACCTCTGGGGTATTATATCAATGCCCCACAAGTAAGTTATGACATATGTCAGTAGGGTAAGATGGAGTTGAATCCCATCTGTTTTCTGTGGTACCCTCTCTCCTGATAAGTTAGATCATTAAAATTATCCCTGCCCACAAAGTAAAGTCCAGGTCAGGGCGGGGAATTATCTTTCTCCGGTAAATAAGTTCTTTTGAGTAACTTGGGTAATTGAAGCCTGGTCTTTTCCCCGGAAGTTCCTGTGAGACATGTCTATACTCCATGTCTCTTCTAAGGTTGTTGTGATAATTGAGCTTATAATAACATGACTTAATGTGAACTAAATCAAATAATTTGAGTATGAATGTACTTTTTGTGTATGTACTGTTCGTCTGTAAAACCTTAAATAAAGAAAGTTTAAAAAAAAAAAAGAAAGAAAGTGGTTTCGGAGACGACTTTCAACCAGAGTGTTGAACTGCCGGTATATTTTCCTCAGCATTCCAACAGGGGGGAATATCTTTTGCACACCTTGGATGTGCATCGGATTTTGAGGTACTTTATCTCTCGGACTAAGGAGGTTCGAAAGTCGAACCAACTCTTTGTGGCCTTTGCCTCCCAGTGCCAGGGCAAGGCCATCTCTGAACAGACTATTTCTAGGTGGCTGGTTAACTGTATTCACTATACTTACCAGAAATACGGAAAAACCCTTCTGGGGGCAGTTAAAGGCCACTCCACCAGAAGCATGGCCACTTCTACTGCTTTTTTTCAGGAATGTGTCCACTGCGGAGATCTGTGCAGCTGCCACTTGGTCTTCTGTCCACACCTTCACCAAACACTACAGTCTGGACATTGCCTCTAGGCGTCGAGCTGTTTCAGCCGTGCAGTTTTGCAAGGTCTTCTGTCTTAAGACAGATCCTTAGTTGGTAGACATATTACTCCTCCTGGAAACTTGTCTCTGGCTCCTTCTTTTTGTTAGACTGCTTGGAATTCAGTCCTGTATGTGAAGACCTACTGTAGGAGCCCTCTCGAAGTAAGATATAGCAGTTACGTAAGAACTTTCCGTAACAGTAGATCTTGAGAGAGGTTCCTGCAGTAGTCAGTTTCCCACCCACCCTCCCACAGCTCCTGGAAATTTTCCTTTTTATTCTGTCTAGTCCCTGGGTCTAGCCAGGGCACAGGGTCCCAGGAGTTGTTACTCCTTTCTTTCTGCTACCCTCTCTCTAGGTCTCTGGTGGAAAAGAACTGGAGTGCGGATGTGGGACTGCCCCTCTTATAGTCGGGCTGACGTTGGGGAGTGGTCCCCGCTGATGATTGCTAGCTACAAGTTTGCCGTTCGAACCTGACACCAGGGGACACAGTCCTATATGTGAAGACCTACTTCAGGAACCTCTCTTGAAGATCTACTGTTACGGTAAGTTCTTACGTAACTGCTATTTACAGGTGAGTAACCTGTTTTTACTGCCCGTCCTAATGATCTACATACATCTGTACCATCTGCTGGCATGTCCTATTTATTTTTTTCTGCAAATAGTTCGATATGTTTTGATGGCAGTTAATGGACTCACATTTTTGCCACCGAATGCTGAATAGGCATTGGTGTGTCCTGCAAAAGACTAGCTGGTTAAATTAGGCTTTTCTTTATGTAAAAGGCACTGACACTTGAATTAACCATTCCAACTTCTGCACAACAGCGCTATGCATAGTCTGTAGTGTTGCTTCGAACAAGCAGCTGTACCTAAAGGTGAAGGAAGATTCTTCAAATTTGAATCATGAACCAGCCCTGTGATGCAGCGGCAGTACTATGCTGCTCCTTGGGAGACCCAGGTTCACATCTGGACTCAGGTGTCCAAGCCCTGTAACTAGCAGAGGCCAGATGCTTTGTGGGTTTCAGTCTTTTGTGAATTGTTTGAAAGGCCAAGTGCACCTGACAATCCTGCTAAAAGCTAAGCCAGCCTAAATTCCTTCTTGGTGTCTGCCAACTATTGCACAGGAATGATGCATTGTACCATTCTGTCCGACATTCAGTGTGTATGGCCTACCTCAGCACCAATCACAATATGGATTCCTGCAATGACTGCTCCTCCTTTAACTGCTAGATGCAGAAGAATCATTGCATTAAGCTAAGTAGACTAGTACTCACCTTTGGCGGCAGGTCTTGTCCCAGTAAGTCAACAGGATGGTTGTTGTATCATTCCCCGGGTCTCCTTACCACTCTTCAGAGTCGGGTGATGTACAGAGCTCTCTCCCTCTCACCACCATCCAGGGGTCATGACCAAGTCTCCTGTGGTGGCATCGGGCAGACACTCTGCTTCTTCTGAGTGGCATGGAGAGCATCTGACATGGCCTGGTCACCTTGTCTGCTGGGCTGCTCTGAGATCTGGGCTGGCACCTTTGGTGTCAGCTGTGACTTTGACGATGTTGATGGCTGCTGGCAGTGTCTGGGGTTGGTACAGCTTGTGGTGCTGACTCTGCAGTTGGTGCTGGCATTGATGCCAGTTATGAACATACAAACGCAAAATTTGCCAGCAGATAAAGGCCTAGAGGTCTATCAAGTCTGCTTGAATGTGCAGCTAGCACCCCTTATTCTGCAGCTGCCCCTCCCTTCCACCCTTCCCCTTCATTGACCCTCCCCCTTGTCCTGTCCCATCCTCTTTTGAAGCAGTCCACTGTTCTACCGGATACCACTTCTGCAGGTAACGCATTCCACCCAGCCACCACCCTCTCTGTAAAAAAGTGTCTCCTCATCTCCCTCCTGAACCTCCCTTTCTCCCTCCCTCCAGTCTGATATCATGGCCCCTGGTGTCCCTCCCCTCCCTTACTTTGAACAGCCCCTCTGTACTTGTCTTGTTTATTCCTTTCATGTACTTATAGGTTTCAGTGGGTCTCTTCCCCCGTCCCTCCTCTCTCCTCAGCAGTACATGTGCAACTCCCTCAGCCTCCTTTCGTATGATAAGTCCCCCAGCCCCTTGATCATCTTTGTCACCCTGCGCTGCACCCCCTCCAGTAACTTATTGTCCTCTTCAGATACGGGCGCCAGAACGGCATGCAGTACTCCAGGTGCGGTCTAACTAATGACCTATACAGTGGCAGAATCACCTTCTCCCTCCTCGAGGATATACCCCTTGCAGTGCAACCCAGCATTTTGTTGGCCTTTGCAGCTGCCTTCCTACATTGTGCCGAGTTGTTCATTGACCCTGTAATGTGCACCCCTAGATCCTTCTCCTCCTCCTCCTCTGTCTGGGCTAGTTGGACTCCTCCCAGCTGGTAACTCCTCCTTGGGTTCTTCATCCCAAAATGCAGCACCTTGCACTTTTTGGCATTAAATCCCAGTTGCCAGGTGTCTGACCAGGTTTCAAGCTTTGCCAGATCATCCTGAAACCCCTGCCATCCCCCAGGTCATCCACCACTGCTTCTACCTTGGTATCATCAGCAAACAGACTGATCTTGCTCTTGATGTCCAATGATATGTCTGCAGTGACTATCCCAAACAACACTGGTCCCAGCACCGAGCCCTGTGGAACACCGCTCGTCACTACCCTCGGGTGTGAGAACTCCCCACCCACCACCACCCTCTGTTGCCTTCCTTGGCCAGTTCCCTACCCATCTCACCAGCTTTGCACCCGCCCCTGTGCCTTCTAACTTACTTCCCAGTCTTCCATGCGGCACCGAGTCGAATGCCTTACTGAAGTCCAGATACAGGATGTCCACTGCATGGCCCCTGTCCATTTCCCTAGTTACCCAGTCATAGAACCCCACCAGCTTGGTTTGGCAGTATCTGCCATGTATGAAGCCATGCTGCCTGCTGTCCTGTAGTCCTTTGGCCTCTAGGAGGGCCATCAGCCTCTCCTTCAGGATAGTCTCCATTAGCTTACCCACAATGGATGTGAGGCTCACTGGTCTGTAGTTTCCCGGGTCATCCTTGGGGCCACTCTTGTGGAGGGGCACCACAGGAGCCATCCTCCAGTCCTGAGGTACACACCCCGAATGTAGTGAGGCATTAAATAGGTCTGCCAGAGGTCCTGCAAGGACTTCTGTCAGTTCCTTCAGTACCCTGGGGTGGATGCCATCTGGGCCTGGCGCCTTGTCCACCCACAGTTCCTTCAAACCCTCCCGAACTCTGCCCTTTATGATTTTCCCATCTGTCACCCCCTCTCCCCCTGTTTCTGCCATTCCTCCCCCCTTGGGTGTCATCCCCCTCTTCTCCTTAGTAAATACCAAGCAGAAGTAATAATTTAGTGCTTCTGCCTTATCGCATCCTGCTTCCACCCAACCTCCCTCCTTCCTAATCCTTACTATGTGGTCCGTACAGCTCCTTTTCTCCCTGATGTACCTAAAGAAGTCCTTCTCCCCCTTCCTAATGCCTTGTGCCAGCCTGAGTTCAGTAGATGCCTTGGCTCCCCTTACTGCCCTAGTCACCTCCTTCGATTCCGTCAAGTACTCCTCCCTGTCCTCCCCCCTCCCTGTTTTCTTGTACCTCCTAAAGGCAGCTTTTTTCCTCCTTACCTTTTCCATGACCTCCTTGCTCAGCCAGCTCAGTTTCCTAGCCCTAGCCTTCTTGCTCTGGGCCTTGCAGCAAGCTTTGGTTGCCTCCACTATCCCCAGCTTTATGAGCTCCCACCTCTGGTTATTGTTCATACTAGATTGAATTCTGGCCAGGTACCCTTTTACCACTTCCCCCATCCTCCCAGAGTTAGCCCTTCTGAAGTCCAGCACTCTTGTGCCAGATTCCACTCCTTCCTTGCCCATATCCAGTGTGAGCCATGCTGAGTGGTGGTCACTCCCTGACAGTGGTTCCTCCACTGTAAGTTCTCTCACAAAGTCCCCATTTGCCAGCACAAGGTCAAGGGTATTCCATAACCTGGTTGGTTTACTGACCATTTTCAGCAGAAAGCTGTCCTGGAAGGCATCCAGCAGTACCTGCTCCCTTCTGTTCCTGGTTGTTGGGGTACTCCAGTCCACTCCTGGCATGTTGAAGTCCCCCACAATCACCACACTACCCTTCTTGCAGGTCCTCCTGATCTGTCCCACTAGTTCCCTGTCTAACTCCTCCGTCTGAGATGGCGGCCTGTACACCACTCCCATTCTGAGAATCCTATTCTTGGAATCCTGGATTTGCATCCAAAGTGACTCCGTACTACCCTCCTCCCCTTCCTCCCTTACACACTTCAGTCCTTCCTTCACATATAATGCCACACCCTCTCCTTTCCCAATCACCCTGTCCCTACAAAATAACCTGTATCCTGGTACAGACAGGTCCCAGTCATTGTATTGGGTGGCCCATGTTTCTGTGATGGCTGCAGTGTCCACCTCTCCCTCTGCCATGAGCACCTGTAACTCTGCAGTTTTCCTTCCAAGGCTCCTAGCATTAAGGGTAACCACCTTCCACCCTTTCCCACCTCCCATCCTGCCCTCCTTTACTAGCATCACCAATAGTACTTGCCATTTGTCCTTTGTCACTGTTATGGGGGGTAAGCTCATATGGTTTCCCAACCTGTGGTCTCTGCATGTCTCTTGCCCAGTTGCCACCCCCACTCCTAGTTTAAATTCCCAGCTTCCTTTATGTACTCCTCCATCCTCTGTTTTAACACTTTCTTTCCCTCCTCACTCAAGTGTAGTCTGTCCTTGTCATAGAGACTACTGTCCTCCCAGGTCCCTCCCCACCCCCCAACAGTTCATACCCTTTAGCACAACACCAGGTTCTTAGCCATCCGTTAAATTCCTCTATTCTCAGCTTTCTTGTTGTGCTTGCCTTGGGCACTGGAAGTATCTCTGAAAAAGTTACTGATCTTCCTGCCCCCCTCACATAATTGTCCTAGTTCCTCAAACCTGCTCTGGACTATATCTACGGTCTTGTCAGCCAGGTCGTTCGTACCAAGATGTATAATTAAATTATGCTTGTCCCTACCCCTTCTGGCATATTTCAGAACAGATTGTCCCACCATTTCCGCTGTCATTCCTGGCATGGCCTCCACCCAAATGCGACTATGCCTCTCCCTCTTGCTACCCCACCTGACTCCTCTTAGTATTGAGTCCCTCAGCACTAAGATTCCCCCCTCTTACTCCCTGCTTGCTTCCATTCATCTCCCTCTCTCATTTCTGGCTCCTCCTCTTCCTCCTGTACATTATTTCCCCCTTTTGCCCCTGTTGCAATTCTCCCAGCAGAACTTCCCCCCACTCCAGTTTGGTCCAGGCATTTATCAATTAGTCCTCTAATTTCATCATTTCCCTCCTCCAGTTGTAATACTGACATTGCTTATGGTGCTAGGGCCAGTGCCAAAGTCAGGGACATGGCCAACCTTGGTGCCACTAGTGGTGCTAAGGGAGATACCAGTGTCGGTGTCTACCTTGGTGTTAACACCACTTGCGGTATCAGCAGTGGGCTCAGTGTGCTGATGTTGGGTCATCTCTCAGTGCCAACACAGCCGTTGGTGCCAGATCAGTACTAGTCCCCTCAGCGGGACTTACCTCTTCTGGGCCTCACGCCATCCAGTCTGGACCACTGTCTGAAAAGGGAGTTTCAGGCCCAAGACACTAACTGCTCCTCTCCTAGGGCGAGGAGGCTATTAAGAGTCTGCAGTTCCTTCCCGAGGCACAGGTTCTGCGACAACTCAGGCTGCTGATGTACTCCACAGGCTTCTGCCTCAAGTTCCATGGGCATAGGGTGGCTGTGACCATTAGGCCATTGGGTCAGCTGTGGCTAGGATCATTACAGTCTGTGCAGAATGTAGATGCCTGATTTAGTGACGCAAACAGTGCCCACTACCAGGAGCCCCTTCCCTCCTGCTCCACTCTCTGGTGGTTTTCTGGCCTCCTCTCCCTTGGTATCCTCCAAGAACAAAGAATCTTTCTTCCACATTCCTGCGTCTGCTGAATACATTATGTATCGATTCAAGGGAGAGATACTGGAGGTAATGGAAAGTCCCTGCTTTTCCCTGCACTTTATTACCTATGCTTGCAAATTGTCCATTATTTATTCTGTTACTGTATCACATTGTTCATTTGTCTGTTCAGATGTTTGTCGCTGTGCTAGTGTCTGCTACTTGCTGCCCCTGCCCCAGTCGTACCTGGAAAAAAACCTTGGCTCAGTGTGCATTTCCCACTTACCAAATTTAAAATAAATAAACAAAAGTACATTTCGGCTACAGTTCCACTGCTTTACCACTGGGACTCCTAGTGGTTCACAGTAGTGCCACTTCTGTAGTCACTTACTGGTCTCCAGCTATGGGAGAGGCAATCAAGGTGACCTGGAGACATTCTTACTCTACCCCACAGTCCCAAGGGATTTCCAGCTGAGGCACCATGATCCCATGGGATCCATTGGGAATCATCCTCCCCCAAGGTGATGGCTTTCCAGATCCCTAAGGTTGCCGCTCCTGTGCCTGTGCAGACTCTCCCACCCTCCCACCTCCGTGGACTCCAGCAGGATGGATGCTTTAGGGAGGAAGATTTTTTTCTTCTGCATAGTCTTCACTGTCCATAGTGGTGTACTAGTCCCATATGGCAATCTACCAATGTCACCTATGGCTCCAGATGTATCAGCTGCTATCTGACATGCTGGTGAATGATACAAGAAGACAAGCCATGAACATTGTAGTTCGGGGCGTTGTCTACCTTAGATAGATGTCATGGCTGCATCTTTCCCAATTAGTGTCCCATGGTTGCTGTAAGGTTTTGATGCCCTGTACCAGAGGACGCACTTTATTTCTCCCATCGGGTCATGCAGGAATTGTCCTGGACTCCCTTGGCTCCTGCTCCTTAGGAGCCACTGTTGCACCTGCTAGACCCTTGGACAAGCCCAAGCAAGGTGGTCCCTCCCAGCCAGCTCGGTGGTGCTGAGGGTTGAGGCGCTGGACGCCACACCTCGTGCCACGCTGGCGACCCGGGTTCGGGAATGAGCCTGTGGGTCAGCAGGGGAGAGGAAGGATCGAGCATCCAGAGGACAGCTCTCCTTTCTTGGGGTTCCAAGGACCATGCCCGGGCACAGCAGTGACCTTCAGTGGAGACTGGAGATACTGTAACGCTCAGGGTTCATCTAGAGGGTTGCAGGGCCACAACGGAGTATTCCCTGGTGTCATTGCATGTCAGGGCTCCACCTGGGGGGCAGGGGGGAGGGCAGAACAGAAAAATGGAGAAAACCCTCTACCTCCTGATAGGTGACGGAGGGTCAGTCCACCACGCCCAATGTCGGGCCCTTCTTCTTACTCCTGTGTGCTCTCCATTGCCTCGCTCCACCAGATTAGGTTACAGGATAGAGCGCCAGGTGAAGTATATCTGGCGGTCCTGTCTCAGGGGACTCAGAGCCAGGGGGCCGGGTGGCAGCGAGAGCAGCTGGAAGGAGCAAGAGGGGGCTTCAGACCGGCGGGACCAGGACCAAGATCCTGAGTGACCACTCCTGAAAGAGTTCAGGAACGTGGCGTGCAGAAAGAAAGTTAAAAAAAAAAAAAAAAAAAGGTGGTCCCTCCCTCAGATTGCTTCTCTCCCCGCCACCCCACACACTGAGGGCTGAGGCCTTTGGGGCCTCACAGTTGATCTTGCTGCACCTTCTCTTTGAGGAGAACTCACTGGACTGACCAAAGAGTTGGACTTTATTAAGAAAATTGATTCTTAGAAGATAGAGAAGAGCTTTATTGGGGGTGACTCAGTCATCAGGTCACACATATGGAACTTCACAGTCAGTGAAGCAGGATCAACACAGAAGATTTCAGCAGTACAACTGGGGCCGCTCACGCTGACGTCTCCCAGTGTCACCAACCCCTATAAAAGTGTGAGTGGCCCTACTCCCTCCTCAGTTCTTTCCCACCGACAACTCTGTTCGCACAGGTCTCTGCTGAAGCTCTGATGCAGTTTTGTGCCATTTTTGCCTACAGCTTTATTTCTTTTAGCCTTTTAGAATCTCTTTTTTCCAAAGATATTCCTCTACCTCATTTATGTCAAGAGTGAATCATTCTACTTCTCTTTTCCGTCGCTGTGGAAAGAAAATTGCCTCTACAGATGAACACTCCCTCTCTGTCTGCTGTCTTGGGCCTGACCACAACATCTCAGACTGTGAGCTCTGCCATAAGCTTAACCAAACCACCCTTAGGCGATGTAAAAAGGCTCTCAGACAATTCCTAATGGATCAGTAGGTAGCCAGTTCTGGGCAGGGGTCCCCCGGGCTCCCTTCTTCCCAGTCACTGGCAGGCTTGTCATGTTCACAGGCTTCTCAGGACCGAGACAAGTCCTCAAGGAAAAGTCATAAAAAGGACCGAGATTGGGATCGCCCCGCCCGGCGGCGTTCCCACTCTCCAACAGCCTCCCTCTCGTCCGGGGTACCCTGTCGGCTGCAGCTACATCGAAGCCTACTGCTGTCCAGGTCTGTTGTTTCTACCAGACCCCTACTGACAGCACCACTACCCGGTGCACAGGGCAGCTGGTCATTGACCCTCGGGTCTTCGGACCCACTTCGTCAATGCCAGGTTCGTCATCGACAGCCCTCCCATTGAGGCCTGATGCTTCTCCAGGTCCTCGGGGTTCAGGCTCCTCGGGCTGTCAGGGCCTCTTGGATGGGTCATCACACCCTGTGTCATCAAGTCCCCCACTGTCGATGCAGCAGTCTGTTGTTGACCTTAATGACATTTTGGCCAAGTTCACTTCAGTCTTGGTCAATTAGTTGTGCGCGCATAGGCCTGTATCACCTTCCCCATCGACAGCACCGTCATTGTCGATACCACTTCAGCCTCTGCACGCTGCTCCCTGCGGGCCATCGTCGGTCCCTTGTTCGTCAGACCTTGAGCTGGAGCAGGTCAACGTTGAGGAGGAGGAGGAGTACCGTCCTGACCTCATCTTACCTGAGAAAGAAGAAGAAGATTCCCCTTTCTCCAGCAGGTCCACTGCCTCTTCAGTGAGTGAGGACTCTGTCAAACTCACTACCAGGTCTCCTCTAGAGGACCCTACATTTTTCAGTGTCATGAAGCAGCTGTCCTCAGCCATGTGCTTCCATACAGAATAGGACGATGCCACCAGAAAAGATCTGGTGGACTTCCTGGAGATCCCAGAGTCTCCTCCCAAGGTCATTTCTCCTATCCTTCCAGCCCTAACAAATGCCACTACCATTGCCTAGCACAGGCCTGACATGGTGCCAGCCATGCCCTGCAGGGCTGATAAGTTGTATCGTGACCCCCGGGGTCTTCTGCATTATGCTGCCCTGCCTGAAAATGATTCTTTGGTTATAAAGGCAGCTCATGATAGGTCAGAGGTGCCCAAGCACCTCAGTTCCTTCCCCCCTGACAGAGAATTCCATAGGATTGACCTCTGTGGCAAGAAGGTCTATGCCTCTTCCACCCTTGCGCTGAAGCTTGCTGATTACCTCTCCCACATGGTCAAGTACCAGAATACTATCTGGAAGAAGGGCAAGACCGCAGCCCAGGTCCTTCCTGATTGTTCCCAGAAACAGGACATTCTCAAAAGCTTGCAGAGTGCTGAGGATATTAGCAAGCACCTCCTGAAGGCCCTCTGTGTTATTTTGGATACAGGTGCCAGGGCTGCTGCCACAGGCATTTGCCTTCATCGTCACACACCTGGCTGAGGGTCTCAGTTTTCCCTGCTGATGTCCAGCAAAAGGTGCTCAGTGCCCCTTTGAATGGCTCCAAGCTGTTTGGGCCAGATGTGCAGGACATCATAAATGAGCTACAGGCATCTGGCAGGGCTATCATGTCTGTCCATTCGCTCTACAATACTCAGCCTAGGAGCATACAGCGCCCTCCTTTTTGCAAGGTGTCCCACAAGTTCAGAGTAGCCTCCCATCCTTAGGGCAAGAGAAAGGCCTCCTCCACCTTGCCTACCCCCTCCTCCTCCTCCTCCTCCTCCGGCACTGCAGCGATGCACCCTAGGGGTGACAGATCAGCCCCAGCGGCTGGATCTGCTTCAGCTTGAGTCTTTGCCAGACCCCCTCTTCTGGTCCCCGACCAAGAGATGGTGGTCAGAGGTCACTTCTCCCGCCAGCTCAATCAATGGAGAACCATTACTTCAGATGCTTGGATTCTTCAGATCATAGAGAGGGGGCACACTCTTGAACTCATTGAGATACCTCCAAAAGACTCCTCCAGTACCCTCCACCTACTCCCTGACCCACCTGTCGGTTCTCCGGGAGGAGCTACAGCTTCTGCACAGAAAGGCCATTGAGCCGGTGCCCAGGCTCTTCCTGGTCCCCAAGAAAACCGGAGATCTGAAGCCCATATTAGATCTCAAGGACCTCAATCTATATGCCCAGTACCAAAACATTCCATATGGTAATGCTGCCAGGCCTGTTGCCTCTTCTCAAGCAGGGTGACTGGCTGTGCTCCCTGAACATGCAGGATTCTTACCTGCATATCTTGGTGTTCCCTCCGCATAGGAGGCTGCTCCGCTTTTTTTTTCAGGGCAAGCACTACCAATTCAAAATGTTGCCCTTTGGCTTATCCTCTGTGCCGCGGGTCTTTACCAAGTGCTTAGCAGCAGTAGCTGCCGCTCTCAGGAGGGAGAGACTGTACTTTTTCCCCTGTTTGGACTATTGGCTCCTAAAAGCTCCATCCTGAGAGCTGCTCCTTCAGGCTCTGGAGAGAGTCCTCAGCTGTTCCTATCCCTAGACGTCACTGTCAACTTGCACAAGTTGGTCCTAACCCTATCCCAAAGGCTGCAATATATAGGGGCGATTCTGGACTTGGCGCAGGGAAAGGCCTTCCTGCCTCAGAACAGAGCACAATGCCTTATTGCCCAGGCTCAGGAGGTCACCAAGTGCCATTGCGTCCCTGCCAGGGTATACTTGAGGCTGTTGGGGTTGAAGACTCCGGCCATTCCAGTAGTCCCACTGGCCAGGCTGCACATGTGCGTCCTCCAGTGGACACTTGGAGTGGAATGGGACCAACGTACGGATGAGTTGGAGCAGTTAGTACTGGTCTCCTCCCCTGTTCACAAGGTGCTCCAATAGTGGATGGACCCACTGAACCTGTCACAAGGGGTTCTGTTCCAGATCTCCTTCCCCCCGGAAGATCCTCATCAAGGATGCCTCCAGTTTGGGCTGGGGGCACATCTGGGTCCCTTTCAGACTCAGGGCTCTTGGTCCCAGAATGAAACCTCCCTGCATATCAACATCCTAGAGATGTGGGCGGTCCTGTATGCTATGCAGGCATTTCAGAACCATCTCCTTCCAGATTAGCTGTTGATCCAGTCCAACAACCTCGATGTTGTCTGTTATCAACAAACAAGGGGGGACTCATTCGTATCCCGTCTGTAGAGCGACCATGAGAGTGTGATACTGGGCACTAGACCACAGTCTGGTTCTATCGGCAATCCACGTCCCAGGCGTGCTAAACACCCTGGGGGACAGCCTCAGTCAGACTCAGTCCAGCATGCACAATTGGGAGCTTCTCTCATCCGTTGCAGATATGTTTGCCAGATGGCGTGGTCCAGAGCTGGACCTTTTTGCATCCCCACTCTTCACAGAAATACCCAGTTTCTGCTCGCTAGATCCAGGTTCTGGACTTCTCTGGTGAGACGCGTTGTTCTTCTCCTAGAGCAAGAGGTTCCTTTATTCTTTCCCTCCATTTCCTCTGATTCAGAGGTGCTATTCGAGCGCCAGATGGAGTGGGCCAGCATGATCCTGGTAGCTCCATTCTGGCCATGGCAAATATGGTTTCCATTACTGTAACAGCGAGGAACCTCGGGTCCCTCTGCCCCGCTGCAGGGATCTGTGGTGCAGGCTAAGGGGACCCTGGTCCATCCCAACCTCAAGTCCCTTTGTCTGCCTGCCTGGCTCCTGAGAACATAGCCATCGCCCAGTTAGGGGTATCCCAGAGTGTAGCGGGTGTCCTTGTGGCCACTCGGAAGACCTTCACTCGAGTCACATATGCCATGAAGTGGAAGAGATTCGCCATCTGAGCTGACAAGCAACATCTGGAACCTTTCACGTGGCCATTACGCTAGATCCTGGACTACTTGATATCTCTGTTGGACTCGGGTCTCCAGTACTGTCCCTCAAGGTGCACTTTTCTGCTTGGGACTCGTTCCATATGTGTGAGACCTGATGACTGAAATAGACCCCCCAATGAAGATAGAACAGTTAACATAAGAACTTACCGTAACAGCAGATCTTACTTCAAGGAAGGCTCTTGCAGCAGGCCACACTGATAGGACTTGGCTGCCAGGTGCTAGGACCACGCAGAAAACTTCTAGCTAGCAGTCTGCCACGGGGGGACCGCTGTCATCGAGGCACAGGTCAGGAAGCATAGGGAAAACCCAGGAGCAGTTGTAAAATTCACCAAAACTTTATTTATAGTAGCAGTAATATAACAAAATAAACATGTTTATAATAACTGTATAAAAGCAAAATAAAAGGTTTCTTGTAAATCTCCTTTATTGCAGCTCATCTTAGCTTTTTTAGAAGTCTTTTTCAGCCCACACCTTAGCAAACATCCTGTCCTTGCAAAATGTTCTGTTCTGGTAAATATCAGGCAGGATATTTCTGAGGCCCCTTTTGCAAAAAGGCCTCAAGCATTTGCACTCAAGCAACTTCTACTTTTCTTTTTTTTTTTTTTTTTAATTTAAAGTTTATTCGCACATTTTCCACCATAAAAGGCAGCATACAAAGAAACTGGTAGAGACTCATTGATACATAGTAAAAAGATGCTGCGCCCCCCCCCACATCCCCTTACTGCAGTAACCCGTCTCAGTGCCCGTAAATGCCGAGCCTCTAATCAAAAGACCGTATAGAAGCATCAAGCCTAGTATAGGTTTAGTTAGGAACCAGAGAGATTAGTGAATGAAGGGGATCCCAAATTCTAGCATAAACTGCAAGTCTGTTATGTAGGCTGGCTATTGCTTTTTCTGTGCGCAAATTGGATAATACTTCTCTTACCCATTCCTGGAAAGAAGGGGAGGACCTGTCTTTCCAATGACGGAGAATTATTTTCTTAGCTGACAAGGTGACCATGGATATGTGAAATTTACGCACCTTGACTCTAATAGAAGACAGGTCCCCCAACACACATACCTCAGGGATAAAGTATTCTTGAAGGCCCAACAAGGGGTCTAAGGAAGTTTGGATTGAAACCCAAAAGGTGGAGATACTTGGACAAGACCAAAGCATATGAAAAAGTGTGCCCTCATCTTGCAAACATTTATTGCACTTATTAGAGTCTAAGTAGCCCCACTTATGAAGCTTAACCGGGGAGTAATATAAGTTGTGCAGTACATGATATTGCATTAGACGCAGTCTATCCTGAGAGATAAATTTGTGACATGACTTCCAGAGAGAATACCAATCCAGCTGCAGATGGGGGAGAAAGTTACTCCAAAATCTTGATGGCCCAAATGGGCCCCTGAATTTTTTGTGAAACAAAACCTGATATAGTTTAGAGATTACATCAGGAGACCCAGAAAGTGCGGATACCTCGGGTATCAGAGAGGAGATGCTCTAAGAGGGAGGAGTACTCCACAGGGTGATTACCAGTAAATGTCTCAGTTGCAAGACTTTGAAGTAAGAAGAAATCGGGATGCGAAATTTCCTAACCATCTCCTCCACTGATGACCAGTGCCCCTCACCATCAGTAAAGGTCGAGAGCTTCCCCTCTTCGAGTTGAGGCAACCAAAGATGGGAGATTTGATTCTTGTTAATAGTAAATGATGGATAGTTCCATATAGACTGGGCCAGGTCCAGATGGGGAGAGTATTGTAAAAAAGAACATATCTGTAAGTAGACCTTTAAGGAGGTCCTTATTATGGGACAGTCTATAGCCATACTTACTTGGGATAGCTTAAGGAAAAATAACGCAAGAGGGTCCAGATTTTTGGCCTTAATTGCAGCCAGTTCTATTTTGAGCCAAATGGGTTGCGCTTCCTCTGGGCCGGGAGATACTCACCGCGAACATTTCGCAAGGTGACTAACCCAATGATACATAGCCAGATGGGGGATTCGCAACCCCCCTTCCAGTTTTGGAGCTGCCAACTTATGGTAAGCCAAGCGGGGATACCTGTCAGCCCAGATGAATTTAGTAAAAATACCATGAACCTTTTTGAACCAGAGTAAAGGAACAAAGGCATTGAGAAGGGACAACGGATAAAAAATCCTAGGAAATACATTCATTTTAATTATATTAATTCGGCCCCACAGAGAGATTGGGAGTTCAGACCACCTCTCTAGGTCATGTGTAATTCCCTGCAATAAAGGGTCTAGGTTTTCCTTGAACCATACTAGGGGGTTATGTGAAAGTTTGATACCCAGATACTTGAAAGACCTGGGTGTCCAGCATAGCCCCAAGGGGCTAATATCAGTCTTAAAAACTTTGTGATTTAATGGAAAAAATAGGGACTTACTGGCATTCAATTTGTAGTTAGACAGAGCACTAAACCTTGCCACTTCACTTAATAAGGCCGGGACAGAGGATATCGGATGGGACAGATGTATTGACAGGTCATCAGCATATGTGGTGACTTTCACTTCATGCCGCCCAATTCTCACTCCTTGTATGGAATCATTATTGAGAATGTTTTGGATAAGAGGTTCCAGATATAAGTTAAATAATAAAGGGGAGAGGGGGCACCCCTGTCTAGTACCTGAGTGAAGCGAGAAAGAATGGGAAAAGGCCCCATTCGTGGAAATTCTTGCCGAGGGTTTTTATAAAGGGCGGCAATCCAGGAGATAAACAGAGAAGGGATGTGGAAGGCCTCCAAAGTGTGGAACAAGAAATTCGAGTTCACACGGTCGAATGCCTTCTCGGCATCCAAGGAGACCAAGCCTGCAGGGAACTCCGCATCCCTGGTAGCCGAGAAGACATGCGACAAAGTGCATAAATGATCAGAAGATGAATGCCCTTTCATGAATCCAACCTGATTTGTACCTATTAACCCAGGAAGAACCAGTGCCAACCTGTTGGCCAGTATTTTAGAGAGAATCTTAACATTCTGGTTTAAAAGAGAGATGGGTCTATAACTTTGAACCTTATCAAGGTCTTTATCCGGTTTGGGAAGCAGAACAATCAGGGCCTCATAGAGATACGGATCTGTCTCCTCCTCAGATAGGATTTGTTGAAATAAACGACCAAGTATTGGTACAAGAAGGTCTCGAAAGACCTTGTAAAATAAAGCAGAAAATCCATCTGGACCAGGGACCTTATCGGCAGGCAATTCACTAATAACCTTAGCAATCTCCTCCTGAGAAATAGGGACAACCAGAGTTTCACCGCACCTGTCAGGAAGAAGGGGCAAGTGGGAATCTCTTAGATAACCTTGTATATCTTCTGGGCAAGGAGGGTGCTCCATGTCGCTATACAATTTAGAAAAATAAGCAGCAAATTCTTGAGCTATTTCATTAGGAGACACCTTAAGAGTTCCTTCTGCTGATGTCCTGATAGGTGGGATAAATCTCATTGATTCCTGTTGTATAATTAATGGCTTCCGTTTTTTACAATGGAAAAAGACGTGTGTTAAATGCCATAACACCTGAGTAGGTGTTACCGCATTCACGCGGCTTCTTCCAATGCTAATGCGCTCGAGACAAAAGTAAAACTCAACGAGAGCCTCACACTGTGTTTTCTAACACAAATCAGTCAGCATAACTCACCTCCTCACTGCCATTCGCTCCATAAAAAACAGTATCCGGTAATCTCAACAACCGATATGGAAAAAAAAAAAAAAAAACATTTTCAGCACATTTCAAATCGCGGACTAAACGGAAACACAAAAGTTTTTACACGCTCCCTAACCACTCTCCCTTTCAACCCTCACCTTTCCCCTGTAGGTCAAATGACGCCAGCACTTGAAAACACTCGCTTCATCAGAAAGGACACAAGGATCAAGACAGTTTTTTTTTTTTTTTTATTTTCTTCTTAAATATTTAGTTACTTGTTAAACCTGTTTTCTGTTCAAAATTACACCAGTTACTCAACAGAAGGTAAAAGTCCAGTTTCTTTTTTATCTTTTCTACCAGAAAAAAACGGAACTACCAGAAAAAAAACGAAACCCTTCAATTATATAAAATAAAGTATAGGGTGCAGTGTGTTTAACTCGAATTTAACACACACCCTCGTTGTTGGATGGCTAGCATAAACCCCTCGGGCTTCGCCCTCGGGGTTTATGTGCCATCCAGCAACTTGGGTGTGTTTTAAATTCTCGTAACACACTGCACCCCATACTTTATCCTATATTTAATACGCAATGCCAGTAAACGTCCCGCTTTTTCCCCTTGATCGGTGTATTTAGCTCTGGTACGAATAATAGCTAGTTCTGCTCTCTCTTGAAGTAACCCCAGATATTTATCCTTTAATTTCAGGCGTTTCTGAGTATCCTCATCTAAGGGATTAGCTGGAAGGTTAGCTTCCAGAAATCTGATTTGAGATAATAAGGATTTAAGGTCTTCCTCCGGCTCTCTTTTCATACCAACCGCCATGCTAATCAGTGTCCCTCTCATGAAGGCTTTAAAGGCCTCCCACAAGATATCAGGTTTTACACCATCTAAAGGGTTTAGTGAAAAAAAAATTCTAGTTTTTCCCTAATAAGTTTGCAATATTTAACATCTTTAAGGAGTTGATCATTGAGATTCCATCTAGTTTCCCTGTTAAATGAATTGAGCAGTACCAAATTGCATACCACTAGTGAGTGGTCGGAAATTGGGCCAGGTTGAATCGAGGAGGTCTTCATCCCGGGCAGGAGGCACTGAGAAATAAGTAAATAGTCAATGCGGGACTGCGAGCCATGTGCCATGGACCTATAGGTAAACTCCCTAGAATCAGGATGTAATACACGCCAGACGTCACAGAGCCCACATTGATCTAATAAATCCCTGAATGCCTTCTGCCTAGGGGTAACCCCACCTAGGCCACTGCCCTGTCTGTCTAAATGAGAATCAAGTACTTGATTTAAATCTGCCCCTAAAATAATTTTAATGGGAATCATTGGGAGAATGATAGATATAAGCCTCATAAAAAATCTGGGGTCGTCCAGATTGGGGCCATAAACACAGTCCAATAGTATTGGGACAGACCAGAGGGTACATTTGACCAGAATAAACCTACCCTTGGTATCTTTGATCACTTGTGTAGGAGAGAATGGGATGCTCCTGTTAATCATGAGCATGACCCCACAACTATTTGTGGTGCCCTGGGCACTGTAAATCGATCTCACTTGTTGCTTCCTTAATTGCAAAGCTTCCCCTTCTAATAAATGAGTTTCTTGCAAAAAAGTTATCTGTGAACTGAACAAACTTAAATGTTTGAGAACCTGAAATTGCTTATGTTGCTTTCTGATCCCCTTAACATTCCAAGACACAAATGTTAACTCACTCACCATCCAGAAGAGATATCAAGCTGAAATAATTATACTCAGCACACGAGATGCAAATCCCCTTTACATATATCCCCAGGGTTACTGCAGTAAAACCCACCCTCTTCCCTAGCCCGCCCAGAAGTAGATACCGCCCATCCCCTCTAACCCCCCACCCTCCAACTGTGCCCCAGCCCCCCCACAAGCTGTCACAAGCAACGTTCAGCACAGTACTGGTTCTAATCCCTCTACTCCTGCCCCCCGATAATGAACCTTGATATTTAGCGCTGTTGCACACAGATCACAGCCTTCAGAGATCAAGCCCTGTCAGTTATACCCCAACAAAGGAGAATGATCCTGGGCCTTCACCTCAGTCCAGCCAAAGCATGGATATAAGAAAAATTAACATGGGGGGCTATGATAAGGTCATCTCATCACCCACTCATTCGTGGTAACCCAGATTAAAATCCGAGGTGCCGGGTGAGCCGCCAGAAACCGGGACCAGATCAGCAACACCTGGAGGGAGAAATGCCCCAGCTTGTGTTAAGAGCGAGAATTAAAATGGGAAAAACTGAAGTCGTTCGACCGGAGGAGAAGGCATAAGAGCTACCTTTACCCACTACCAGCCAGTATCCGGTAAACAGAGCCTCCCTGACAGATTGAGAGTGCTGCATCCCAGCTAAGCAGTGCCCCTGTTAAATCCTTCTTAAGTAGAGTTTCCCCGCAAGTTCCCAGAGGTTGGAACGCCCTCTAGCGGTCAATTTCCTGGCCCAACCCAAGTGAAGAGCGAGATGGAGAAAGCCCAGGACCATCCCAGTAACAGCCCAGAAGGAAAAAACAAGAGAGTAGCCCACAACCAAACTGGGCTCTTTCAACCCCCAAGAAAAATAGCCGCCAAAAACCTGGCTCACAAACCCCTTCCCCCAAGAAGGCCCCAAACCCCAGTGTCCATTGCATCAGACCATCATGGGTCCATTATGAGACGGAAAGAAAAGAAAAGTCAGGGCGGTCTGCGGTGATCCCCCAAGTCCACTGCAACATATGCAGTCACCCAGGTCTTCACATTCCTAAAATTTCTCTAAGGAAAGAAAAACAAAAGTTCGAGTTCTTGACTCCGTGCGATACTCGATACCACCACCATTCAAGGGTCCTTAAAGAGATCTGGCAGCATGGACTTAAGGCTCCTCAGAGTTTCTTCAGGGTCTTCATAGCTTTTCCAGGATTCGTTAGTTGAAATCTGTAGTCTAGCCGGATAACTCATTCTGAACTTCAGGCCTGTAGCAATTAGCTTAGAAACAATAGGGTGAAACGCCTTGCGTTTCATGTAGACCGAGATGGGTAGATCTTGTGAGATTCTCAGCTTTACATGTTCCCAGTGAACTTTTGCAAAGCATGCACTTTTTGTAGAAAATGCTGTTTCTCTAGATAATTCAGGAACTGGCACACGATAGGGCAGGGGGGTTCCTCAGGGGGTGGCTTAGGCCGTAAAGCCCTGTGGGCACGCTCTATAATGTAACCAGAGCCAAATGGAGATAGGCCTGCTACCTGCTCAACCAATTTCTGAATAAATGCCACAACATTTTGGCCTTCCTCTCCCTCCGGTAAACCGAGAACCACTACATTATTTCTTCGGCTCCGACCCTCTAGGTCCTTGAGCTTGGCTTCAAAACGAGACAATTTCTGGTGCATCGAAACCAGTTCAGGGTCGAGACTACCAATTCTCTTCTCTGTAGAAGCAATTCGGGCTGTGTTATCGGAAACAGACAATGAGAGTTCATCTAGTTTTCTGGATAACGACTTTAAATCCACTGCCATATCCTTCATTTCCTCTCGAAAGGATTTGAATTCCTCGAGAAATCTGGACAGCGTTAAGGGCTCCTGATCACCACTTTGGCTCGGTAGATCAGAGCCAGAACCACCCGAGGCCTGGGATTTCTTAGGGGCCTTCTCGGGAGTTGCTGGAGGGGTATGCTTCTGTGGGTCTTTCTTCATTTAAGCCTCCATCCGCTTGAAATATAACCAGACCAGGGTGCAACAGCTATTGTACAGCGTAGAATCTCAGAAAGAAGAGAAAATAGTAGATTAAAACACCAAAACAAGCTCAAATAAGAGACAGGAGGCAGGAGCTTCTTGAGGGAGCTGCTACTCAGCACTCTGCATCACGTGATCTCCGCAACTTCTACTTTTCTACAATTAATATACATTTCAACAGTAATACTAAATATTTTATAAATGAAAGTGATCTCATCATCAGTTTCATTCCATACATTGATTTACACATATTTTTATATTAGCAGATCTAGATATACAAGAGATGAAAAACCGACAGCAAGAGAAAAATGAGACGGTGAGAGGCAAAGAATTGCGAGATTGTTCAGGGTGATCAAGTCCAAGGTCTCACAGGAAAATTTGGTTGTGCAACCAGACAGAGAAGAGACAGAAAAGGACAGATCCTTGCATTTAAACACTTTGTCCAAAACAAATGGGACAGGGTCCTATTCTACCCTGTCACGTACACCCCATCCTTAAGAGGGAACCTGTTTTATTAGGGTTCCAAAACTTTCTATTCTCTAACATTTTCTGCTTTCAGACATAAGGCACACATATAAGAAGATATAGATTGATCTTACTTCAAGATACAACTCTTGCAGCAGGTTACACCATTAGGACTGAAGCCGGCAGGTGCCAGGACCCCACGGAAATTTTCTAGCTAGCAATCTTCAGTGGGGACCGCCTCCGACGTCGGTCCCGCCCCCGACGTCGGACATAGTACATAAGGAGGCGGTCCCCCCATAATCCTCAGTTCTTTTCCCGCCATCGACTCGCCAGTATCGGCCTCTTGGTCTCCTTTTCTAGCACTCAACGACCATAGAACTACGACGATTTTCGTCTTAATTTCAAATTTGAACAACTGATGTCCTCTCCAACTACATCTTTAGAGGGTCACCACACGAAGTGCGCCTGCGGCAAACAGATCCTCTTCAGGGATCCCCATTTGGCCTGTGTGCGCTGCCTAGGCTCGGACCATGACACCAAGGTCTGCTCCTTCTGCCAGGGCTTCAACAGCCGCACCAGGATCCGCCACCAGAAGGCACTTTAAGCGTTTCTCCTGGAAGAGAAACTCAAAAGCATGGACAAGGAACCTTCCTCCCGGGGACAGCCTTTGAGCAAAACCCACAAGCACCGGGAAGAGGAGAGGTCCAGGTCTCCTGCGAGGGCCTTGGTCTCCCGAAGCTCCGGCTCCAAATTGGACCGCTCTCCCTCCAGGGCTCGGTCGCAACCTCCCCCGGTCCAGGTCAGGTCATCCAATGGTTCCTCCTCTCTCCAGCCTCTGAAGACTTCGAGGCCCTCAGCCTCCTCTACTCCTTCCAAGGCCTCATCGAAGTCGGGTGAGCACCATAAATCTTCCTCCCGTCGCCAGGACACTGACACCAGGTCAGTCTCCCAGCCATCCCGAGGTTTGGATCTGGCGCCCCGCAAAACCAAGGACCTGACATCCCTCAAACGGACGTCGGCCCACCCGACGTCGGCCAAACATCACCGGCGCTCACAGGAGCCGATGACACCCATACACCCGTTGTAGGCCAGGCGTTCACCTCCGAAGATGTCGGCCAGGGGACTGATGGCTACCCCGCGAGAAGAGGACCGCACCCCCGTCGCCGGCGGACACCGGTCAGAGGGACTCCACCGAGGAGGACGCCACACAGCTCGAGGACCAGTTGGGTGACACCGGAGACACCGGGCTCCTAAGGGAACCTTCCCCAGAGCGGGAGGTCCCCGGGGACCAGACGCCCGACCCCGGCGACAGGCCTGTCATCAGGTATGAATCTTGCGGAGGTAAAGGAGCTTTTTACCTTCTGGTGGGACACCATCAAAAAAGATGTGGTCCCCGCACATCCTCCTCCTACTACACCTGCTACTCTGCCTCCACCCACTCCTTCACCGCCTGCGCCCCCTCCTCCACCTAAGGGGCCTGTAGGATGACCTCCATCCCTCAAGGAGCAGACGCCACCTCCTAGGGGTAGATCTTCGGAAAGGAGAAGGCCTCCCTCCAAATCCCCCTCAGGGTCACCCAGCCACAAGACGACGCCGGTACACTCTGTCTGGAGGATTCCAGGTTGGATACGTCGGAGTATTCCAGATCGCCTTCTCCTCTCAGCATTCCCTCTCCTGACCCACATGACCTACCCAAGTCTCCTCCGGATGATCCCTCCTTCGCCGAGATCATGAGGCACATCCAGGAGAACATGAGGTGGGATGCTGAGGAGCTTGACCCCGAGCGACAACGCCTTGCCCGCTACCTTCGGCAAAAATACCCGAAGCCTGTGGTAGTGCCACCTTTGGTGGATACCTTTTCGGACGTCACCAAGGCTGCCTGGAAACGTCAGCATTCCACTCCTGTGGTGCCAAAGAAGGCTGACCGCCTATACAAGGCCCCTAGGGAGGACCAGTATTTGGCGAACCATCCTCTGGCTGATTCCCTGGTCATCACTGCTTCTCATGACCGGTCTCAGAGACCTTAGCATTTGAGCACCCAGCCACCGGACCAGGAATCCAAGCAGTTGGACATCCTGGGAAGGCGCACGTACACGGCTGCTACTTGCATCATCAGGTCACTGAACTATCTGACCCCTGTGGTTCAGTTCCAGAACGCCCTGTGGGAACAGGGTCAGGACCTGGTTGAGAATATGCCCGATGGTGAACACAAGGAGGAGCTCTTGAACCTCTTCCGCAGGGGTTCAGATGTGGGGACCCAAGTGCTCAGAGCCGCATATGATTCTGTGGACTCTTCAGCCAGAACTGCAGCCTCAGGCGTTTGTCTCCGGAGACACTCTTGGCTCTGTGTCTCCAGATTTACCCCGGATGTCCAGAAAAACATCCTAGACGTCCCTTATAACAGCGAGGTCCTGTTGGGTGAAGCCTCTGAAAGAGTAATCACTAAACTCCAGGACGAAGGGAAGGTAGTCTGATCTGTACAAGCTATGTACAGGTCTCGGCCTTGTTCCTTTCTTAGGAACAAGAACCGTTTTCGTGGCCGGCTACAAAGGCAACAGCAACGTTCTGGTCAGCAGCAGAGGGGCACTTTCACACGCAAGGCCCAGGCCAAGTCATCCTTAGGCAGAGGCCAATGATTTTCAAAGTCGGCCCAGCCTGCAGGGTCAAATGCTGCCACAGCATGACTCCTTCCCGGCCCCCACCCTTCCCCAGGATCAACGGGAAAAGAAAGCCGGGGCTCGCATCGCACACCACTTTCCAGGGTGGCAATCGATCACCACCGACAGGTGGGTTCTGCAGCTGGTCAAAAAAGACCATTATATAGAGTTTGTAGGCAGCCCACCTACAAGACCTCCCCTGCTTTCCCGTTATTCGGGTCAGCATGCCCTGCTCATACAGCAGGAAGTGCTCGCGCTTCTGGAAAAGGAAGCCTTAGAGCACGTTCCAGAGAACCCGAGAGGACTAGGGTACTATTCTCACTTCTTCCTGGTTCCAAAAAACACGGGGGACCTCCGTCCAATTCTGGACCTCAGCGACCTCAACCTTTCGGTCACTTACAAACGCTTTCGTATGATGACCCTTCCGGGCCTAATTCCCATGTTGAAGCAGGATGCCTTTCTGGTGTCTTTGGACATGCAGGACGCCTACCTGCACATTTCCATCTCTCAGGCACACCGGAGGTTCCTGCGCTTCGAGTTTCAGAGCCGCCATTATCAGTTCCGAGCTCTCCCTCCGGGCTGTCATCAGCACCTCGCGTGTTCACGAAGTGCATGGCGGTCGTAGCCATGTCCCTGAGGAGACAGGGCCACTACGTGTTCCCATACCTGGACAACTGGCTTCTCACGGCGCCCTCCAGGGAGGCCTTGATGACTGCTATTCACTGCACCCAGTCTTTGTTTCAATCCCTGGGTATTTTCATCAACTACGAGAAGTCACACCTGGTTCCATCCCAGAAGCTGCAGTTTATCGGAGCAGTTCTGGACACTGTCAAAGGGAAAGTTTTCCTTCCCACGGACAGAGGGGAACATATCAGATCCCTCATCAGGGAGTTGTCGGCGAAGAAGACTGTCCCAGCCAGATGGGTCCTTTGTCTGCTCGGACACATGGCTGCAGCCATTGCAACAGTCCTGCTAGCCCGTCTCCACATGCGGGTAACCCAGTGGATTTTACGGGTGCCATGGGACCAAAGGCAAGACCACCTACAGCATCCAGTCTGAATCACGAAAACCGTAATTCGAGGTTGGCAATGGTGGCTACATCCAGGGAACCTCTCTGCGGGAGTTCCCTTCACAGCGCCGTCCCCGACTGTGACTCTCTCCACAGATGCCTCAGGGCTCCGTTGGGGAGCACACCTCGATGGTGTTCGGTCTCAGGGCCTGTGGACAGCCCAGGAGTCTCATCTCCACATCAACATCCTAGAAATGAGGGCAGTCCTTTACGCTCTGCAGGCCTTCCAGTTGGAGATTCCACTGGGTACACTTCTGTTACAAACAGACAATTCCGCGGTGATGTATTACCTCGACAGACAAGGAGGCACTCACTCCTACCCACTTTGCAGGGAGGCCATGAGAGTGTGGGAGTGGGTATTGCAACATGGCGCAGACCTAATTGCAGTTCATGTTCCCGGAGTGGACAACATCATCGCAGACAGCCTGAGCCGCTCTCAGGCCAGAGTCCACGAATGGGAACTTCTGCAGGAGGTGGCAGAGGATCTGTTTCACAGATGGGGTACTCTAGAATTAGACCTTTTCGCGTCCCCATCCAACCAAACTGCCCAATTTTTGCTCGCTAGATCCAGGGCCTGGTGTTTTCTGGCGAGACGCGTTGTCCCTCTCCTGGGCAGGCAGGTTCCTCTATGCCTTTCCTCCTTTCCCGTTGATCCGGAAAGTTCTCTTAAAACTTCGCAGGGAGCGAGCGACGCTCATTCTGATCGCACCCTTCTGGCCCAGACAGATCTGGTTCCCTCTCTTGCACCAGCTATCCTGGGAATCTCCAGTGCCTTTGCCAATAAGCTCCCATCTATTGTCTCAGGAGGCGGGTTCCTTGGTCCATCCGGACCTACGTTTATTGAACCTGCACTCTTGGCTCCTAGAGACATAGCCATGATGCGATACGAGGTCTCGCAAGAAGTGGCAGACGTGCTCTCTGCTGCCAGAAAACCATCTACTCATGCAACTTATGCCACGAAATGGCGTAGATTCTGTTTGTGGGCCCAAGCACGCGGCTTTCTGCCGTTAGACTGTCCAGAAAAGCTGGTGCTGGACTACCTGCTTTCCCTTTTCCACTCCGGACTGGCTTACTCCTCGATTAAAGTGCACCTTTGTGCCATTTCAGCTTACCATGCCCCTGTAGATGATCGGACGGTGGCCCAGCTGGACACTACTCGTGCCTTTTTAAGGGGTGTCCTCCACCTTAGGCTCCCCCCATTAAAGATCCAATCCCTCCTTGGGACTTACCTTTTGTCCTGGAGCAGCTTACATTGCCACCCTTTGAACCAGCCACGGATCGCAAGCTACGTTTTCTCTCTTGGAAAACGTTATTTTTAGTTGCAGTTACTTCTGCCAGAAGGATTTCGGAAATGCACGCTCTTATGTGCAAAGAACCTTATTTGGTTTTCCACCAGGACAGGGTATCCCTAAGGACAAACCCAAAGTTTTTGCCTAAGGTGGTCTCGGCTCTCACCCTTAATCAGGATATCAATCTACCAGTGTATTTTCCAAAGAACGCTAATCGAGGAGAAACTCTTCTGCATACCCTAGATGTGCACAGGTGCCTCAGATACTACCTGACCAGAACCAGACAGCACCAAAAGTCAGACCAACTTTTTGTCTCCTTTGCCCACAGGATGAAGGGAGCTCCTGTCTCTTAACAGTCACTTTCTAGGTGGCTCATCCAGTGCATTACTTACTGTTATGAGAAGCGCAATAAACCCTTACCGGGCGCGGTCAAGGGTCATTCCACTAGAGGGCTGGCTACTTCCTTTGTGGTGTTAAAGAACGTCTCCACCTCAGCTATTTGCGCTGCAGCTACTTGGAGCTCTGTACATACCTTTATCAGGCATTACAGTGTGGACATTGCATCAAGGCAAAGAGCAGGGTTTGGTCTAGCTGTTCTTCAGGGACTTCTGTCCTAGGCTCAAGTTACCTCGAGGTCTCTACCTTTCCTCCTCCCGATGGTGCATGATTGCCACTACTGCTTGGAAATCAGTCCTAATGGTGTAACCTGCTGCAAGAGCTGTATCTCGAAGTAAGATAGTACAGTTACGTAAGAACTTACCGTAACAGTAGATCTTCAAGAACAGCTCTTGCAGCAGGTACTTTCCCTCCCACCTTCCCCGCTGGAGGTAGGTCGGAGTCAAGCACCCATCTCATTAGATGGGACATTCCTATTTCCTTGTTCTGCCACCTTATGGCGGATCCTCGGTCTCCTCTTCTGATGTCATCCAGTGGCCGGGAGTCTCCGACGGGAGAACTGAGGATTATGGGGGGACCGCCTCCTTATGTACAACGTCCGACGTCGGGGGCGGGACCGACGTCGGAGGCAGTCCCCGCTGAAGATTGCTAGCTAGAAAATTTCCGTGGGGTCCTGGCGCCTGCCGGCTTCAGTCCTAATGGTGTACCCTGCTGCAAGAGCTGTTCTCGAAGATCTACTGTAACGGTAAGTTCTTATGGAACTGTACTTTTCTGAGTGGGGTTATCGTCCCACATTTCCTTTATCACATCCGGTGGCCCTCTTGGCTGCCTACCATACAGTATTTCAAATGGTGAAAACCCTGTTGATGCCTGTCTTACTGCGCTGTAAGCAAAAAGTAGGTAAGGCAAGTAATGGTTCCAGTCTTTCCCTTCCCTTTTTACAAACCTTTTTAACATGCGTTTTAGGGTTTGGTTTAAATGCTCAACAAGACCATCTGTCTGAGGAGGGTGATAGGGGGAGGGTCTTATGGCAGTGATACCTAGCAGTCTGTACAGCTCCTTAAGTAATGTAACACCAAAATGACTACCCTGATCAGTAATCATTTCTTTAGGTATGCCCACTCTGCTGAGAATTTTTGCAAGCTCTGCTGCCACTTTTGAAACTGTGACAGTATGCATTGGAACTGCTTCTGGGTATCAAGTAGCATAGTCGCATACTACCAGGATAAATCTATTACCCTTTTTACTTTTGTCTAAAGGACCAACCACATCCATTGCAGTTCTCTCAAAAGGCACATCTATCAAGGGTAGGGGCACCTTGTCTTTTCTAGAGACTGGGGCTACTTTCTGACACTCAGCACAGGAACTGCAATAGGTAGCAACATCTTCATGAATTCCAGGCCAGTAAAATCTATACAGCAATCTGGCAAGGGTGCAATCCCTCCTTGAGTGATCAGCCATAGCACTGTCGTGTGCTATCTGTAATAACTCTGTTCTGCTGTATACTTCTGTGGTATAACCAATTGTTCAGTCTGTTCCTGTGTCTGAGTTTTAACCCAAACTCTGTACAGTAACCCATTACATTTTTTAAACATTGGTCCACCCTGTTTTGGTTTTACCCCCAGCTGCTTAAAATAACCCTGGAGAGAAACATGGTTAACTTGTTCTGAAAGAAAATCACAATCAGTTATCAATTTAGTTTCAGCATTTTCGCATTTTAACCCTTTATGTCCATCAGTCATTTGTTGCCACAGTTTTTTAAGGCTTTGTCTTTCTTTCCTGGATTTCCGGATCTTGGAGCTGTGCTCAAACAAGTCCGAATCAAAATCTTTGAAAGGAAAAGTGTCCCCACTGTCTGAAATTTTCTTTGCCTGAGCTCTTGTCACCACAGGTGCTGAAACATCAGGATTTACTCCCTCTTTGATCAACTCAGTAAATCCTGGAAAGTAATTTCCCATAATCACAGGTACAGGTAACGTAGGTACTACCCCTACTTTCATTTGGTGCGATACACCTTTAACGGTCATCACTTGGGTGGTCGGATAGCATAGAGTGTCCCCGTGGACGCAGATAACACCAATATCTGGTCCCTTTGCACAGTGTTTTTCCAGCACTTTAACATGCACTAGGGTCTGCTTCCCAAATCAATGAGTCCCTTCACAGTCTTATCCCCCACCTTCACATCTATTAAGTACTTGCCCCAGTTTGCCAAGGACAGATCTGCTTCAGTGCCACTTTCCTTACTATGGCAGTTTCTGACAAAATGGGCTGGCTTTTTACAGTTATAGCAGATAACGTCTTTTGGCACAGATTTGTTACACCCACCAGAGTTCTTATCAGGCTTGGAATTTAATAATAATAATAATTTTATTTATATAGCGCCTTTCAATATGTCAAAGCGCTGAACAAATTAATATCATAAATTCAGATTTCAATACAAAACATAAAAGCGTATAAAGATACATCATAAAATACATCATAAATTACAATAAAATTCCAAGCATATTACAACTAACTTAACTCTCCAAAAAGGCCAGTTTCCATAAATACATTTTTAGTTTTTTCTTAAATATCTCCACGGAGGTGCACTCCCGTAACCGGCCTGGTAGAGAATTCCAAAGAGTCGGTGCAGCATGAGAAAATGCTCTGCTGCCTGTAGATTTTAAACTCACTCTTGGAAGCTCCAGCAATCCCATGTTGGCCAAGTGGAGCGATCGGCTAGGGCAATAAGGAACCGGTAGGTCTTTCAGGTAGGACGGACCCTGATCGCAAAGGGCTTTAAAAGTCAATAAAATGACTTTAAAGGTGATCCGCCACCATATAGGTAGCCAGTGCAGTTCGCGCAGCACCGGGGTAATATGACAGGACCTACTTGTCCCAGTCAAAACCCGGGCTGCAGCGTTCTGCACTAGCTGTAGTCGGCGGATTTCAACCCCAGAAAGCCCAAAGTAAAGGGCGTTGCAGTAGTCTAGGCGCGAGGACACAAAGGCGTGGACCAACGTTGGCAAGGAGTCAGACGGAACAAGGTGCTTAACCCTGGCAGTATTCCTAAGATGGTAAAAGGAAGTCCTGACGACGGCTGACACCTGAGATTGAAAAGTAAGCCTATCGTCAAGGATCACCCCAAGGTTATGCACCCATTCAGAGGTCGGTAGTGACACGCGGCCAAGAAAAATTCCAGAAGGCGCGCCAGTACACGACCTCGCAATCTGACCACCCGGATCCACCACCAAAACCTCAGTCTTCTCCGAGTTCAGCTTTAACCAACTAGAATCCATCCAGTCTTGGATTTCCCCCAGACAGTTGTTAAACACCGAGACAGCTCCATCCTGGTCGGGTGCAAAAGACAGGTATAGCTGGGTATCACCTGCATAGCAGTGAAACCTCAGCCCATACCGTCTTATAATGTTTCCGAGGGGCAGCATATACACTGCAAATAACATGGGTGACAGCACAGAACCCTGAGGCACTCCACACAACAAAGAGACTGGGCCAGAGGAAAAATTCCCCGACACAACTCTTTGTGATCTCCCAGTAAGGGATGAAGTGAACCATTGCAAAACGGTTCCCGACATTCCACAGATTTGCCTCAGGCATGCTAACAACACCACGTGATCCACAGTGTCGAAAGCTGAAGAGAGGTCAAGGAGAACCAAGATGGAACGTCTCTTTTGATCCCTCGCCCTCAGAAGATCATTAAGCACCCGAACCAGCACAGTCTTGGTGCTATGTCTTTTACGGAAACCAGACTGGAAGGATTCGTAGATACTATGGATGGTTAAATGGTCATCCAATTGAGCAGCTACAACCTTTTCAATAACCTTCCCAATAAAGGGAAGGTTAGAGATAGGTCTGTAGCTTGAAAAACAGTCTGGGTCTAAGGAAGCTTTCTTCAAGAGAGGTGTCACCACCGGCTCTTTCAGGGAGCTGGGAAACTTACCTGGCTCCAAGAAGCACCAGACTATTTGCGCCAAAATTGGACCAATGATCTCAACACAACCCAAAATTAGGGTAGTCGGTCCAGGGTCCAAGCTACAGCTTTTGGGGCGCACACTATGGATAAACCTCATAATATCCACAAACTCAGGTCGATAAAAGGAACTCCAGGAGAATCGAGGCACTGTGTTCTCGCACGCTCCTACGACATCACCCTTAGAGGTTGTCTGACACAGGTCCGCCCTGATGTCAGCCACCTTAGTTGCAAAGTATCGAGCGAGCTCATCGCATTCTATTTGTGAAAAGGCTTTCCGAACTTGCAGACAGGCTGGGTTGCACAGTTTATCTACAGTTCGAAACAGCTGAGCTGGTCGATTCTGAGCAACTGCAATCTCCCTGGATGGGAACTCTGCCTTCTTATGGGTGATTGCAGATTGATAGCTAGCATAATGTTCTATCAATCTAAGGCGGTCGGCTTCACTGGCGGACCTACGCCAACAACGCTCTAACCTTCGCCCTTGTCTCCGCATCTCCCTCATAGTCCCGTCGAACCAAGGAGCCCTGGGGTGAAGGGAAAGGGGGCGCTCACGAACAGGAGCAGTAGAATCCTGGGCAACTGTGATTGCCTCGTTATAGGCCAACACCAGTGCCTCTGGGTTACTGCTCACCAACACAGGGATGATAGGTCAAGGACCGCCGCTGGGCCTTGTGAGGTAACATTCCGTAATGGGCGGTACCTGGCCATCTCCACAGGGGACGGCCTTCTGAGGGGGGTGCAAAAATTGAACCTCACGGTGTAATGGTCAGACCAAACGACTGGTTCCACCCCCACGTCGGATGCATCAATCCCTAGAAGGAAGACTAAGTCCAGAGAGTGCCCAGATTTGTGCGCAGCAGTGGAAACTACCTGTGTAAGGCCCAAAGAAGACATTAATTGGAGGAAGTGGTTACCAAATTGTGAGAGTTCGTCGTCGACCCAGACGTTGAAATCACCCAGCACCATCAATCTGGGCAACTCAAATGACATGTCGACGAGGAAGTCTGCCACTTCCTGTAAGAAGCGTTTCCCATCTCCGGGTGGACGGTAGATGAGAACGATTTGAATGCCTACACCTGCTACAACTATACACTCAAAGGACTCAGCCTCCCCTACTACTACATTCGTGAGGCCCAATTCAGTCTTAAAACAGACTGCAACCCCCCTCCCCTGCGGTCCAATCTCGGCCGGTGTATCACCGAGTACCCGGCCGGAATCATGGCCTCTACTGTAGGGCCAGAATTTTCATCCAGCCAGGTCTCGGTGATGCAAGCCAGGTCAGCAGAGCCAACAAGATCAGCAATAATGGCGGTCTTGTTCCTAACAGACCTGGCATTGCATAACACGCCGAGTTGGACAAACTCTGAGGTTGTCGTGCCTATCTGCCTACTGAAATCAGTAGTGCCCTTGGGTATGGATACCAGACAAGGCAACCCGATCTAGATTCCATTTCGCCCCAGGGCGCCTTCTGGACTTAATAACCCCAATATGATGGCCCCGCTCGTTCATCCTCCCTTGTTCGCGAACCCCAACCCCCCCTCACTCTCCCGCGAGCAATCCCTAATGCTCTACACCGCTGGTAGATGTCAAAATGTAAGGGAGGAGTATAAAAGGGGCGGAGGGTGCGAAGAAAGGAGGATGAATAGCGCACCACTGTGGGGGATAAAGGCCAGCACATGTCACTACTTAACTAAAATAATAAACACTAAAATACAAAAACACTATCTTATAACAATAAAAATTACCAAGTAATCCCTAAACTTATCCAAAAATAAACAAAAACAAAACCCAAACCAAAATATACAAACTAACCTAAATTAACAGTCCTACTAAAATAAAGAAAAAAAAATTAAATATACAATTTCAATGACGTACAAATTTAAACGAAAATAAATAATAAATTCCTGTATAATCCCCTCCCCCCAGTCCTCTCACCACCGGGGAAAGAGGATACAATGGCACTCTCACTGCCAAACCAACATGAAAACATACAGTTTTAAACAAAAAAGGAAACACCCCAGTTCTCTCACAACTGGGGAGGAATAATATCAGTCTTTCTCACTGCTAGGAGAAAGACACAAACTGTAAAGTCAAATAAACAAAAGGAAATTAAAACAACAGATGGGTAAAAGAGTGTCTTACAGTTGCTTGGCTGTTACCTCGCTGCTGTGGTGTCTGTCTGGCCAGTTGGTAGTCCTCAGCCAAAGAAACAGCTTTTTCCCCATTCTCTGGTCAGTGTTCCCCTTACCCACAGCTGCACATCTGTAGGCAAGATGTTGATGAATTGCTCCATGGCAAATGTGTCGATGATCTGTGGGACTGTTGGCTCTCTGGTTGGATCCATTTTATCAGGAATTCTCTGAGTCGGGTGAAGGGTTCTCGAGGAATGTCAACCGAGTTGTACCTCAGAGATCAAAATCTCTGCCTGTATGTCTCTACGGAGATGTCCTACCTTTTTAGGATTTCGCTTTTCACTAGGTCATAGTTTTCTGACTGTGCAGTGTCCATACTGCTGCAGGCAAGCTGGGCTTTCCCTGTCAGATAGGGTACCAGCCTGATTGTCTGTTGCTTCTTTGGCCACTGGCAGGCTGTGGCAACTCTTTCAAAGGTTGTCAGGTACGCCTCAGTACCATCTGAGGGACACAACTTTGTACGTTTGATGGCCTTTAAATTGCTTGCGTTTTATTGCTCATCTGGATCTGTGCCGGATCCTCTGCCTTTGATAGCTTGTAAGGCATCCAGTCATTGCTGTTCCCGCTGCTGCATCTATTCTCTCATCTGCTGCTCCTGTCGCTGCATCTCTTCTCTTCTGTGCGCTTCTAAACACTGAATCTCTTTTTCTCTCTGCTTCTCAGTCTCTTTTTGTTGTATAGCCCACTATTTGAAAAGGTCCATCACGCTTTCAGGTTCTGTCACTGCCTGTTCTTTTTCCATGACTTGTGCTGGCTGTACAATCTCAGACTGTACTTCTGTTGCTGCTAGTTTGGCTGCCATTCTTCTGGTAACCACTCCTGGACTTGCTGCTGCAGAATCCATACCTTCCTCTGTGCTTCCCTGATACTAGGTCCAGTACCCACACACAAAACTCCTGTCTTAGGGTATGCACGGCTTAAATCCCACCGTTGACACCATCTGTTGTTGAGGCACAGGTCAGAAAGCATAGGGAAAACCCAGGAGCCATTGTAAAATTCACCAAAACTTTATTTATAGTAGCAGTAATATAAAAAAATAAACTTGTTTATAATAACGATATACAGAGGCAAAATAAAATCTTTCTTGTAAATCTCCCTTATTGTAGCTCATCTTAGCTTTTTTACAAGTCTTTTTCAACCCCCACCTTAGCAAACATCCTGTCCTTGCAAAATGTTCTGTTCTCGTAAATTTCAGGCAGGATGTTTCTGAGGCCCCTTTTGCAAAAAGGCCTCAAGCATTTGCACTCAAGAAACCTCTAGTTTTCTACAATTAATATACATTTCAACAGTGATACAAAATATTTTCTAAACAAAAGTGATCCCATTATTAGTTTCATTCCATAAGTTGATTTTCACATATTTTATATTAGCAGATCTAGATATTCAAGGGAGGAAAAACCGACAGCAAGAGAAAAGTGAGAGGCAGTGAATTGCGAGATTGTTCAGGGTGATCAAGTCCGAGGTCTCACAGGAAAATTTGGTTGCGCAACCAGACAGAGAAGAGACACAAAAGGACAGATCCTTGCACTTAGACACTTTCTCCAAAACAAATGGGACAGAGTCCTATTCTACCCTGTCACGGCCGCCCCCCGTCAATGTCAGTCAACTGACGTCAGCATAGCCTATGTAGGAGGGCGGTCCCCCACACCACTTCAGTTCTCTTCCCACCATTGACCTGCGCACATCTGACCTCAGCGGATGCCGCAGCTACAGTCGACCGTTATTTCCCTGCTTATTGCGCTTTTTTTAATTTTAGTTTCTTCTGCGTGTAAAACATGGAATTTTCAGTGTTTGTCTTCTCCATCAGCCTTGTCTTCTGACCGCTCCACTAAGTGTGCCTGCAGCAAATGGGTTTCTGAAAAGGACGGCCACTCTGCATGTCTTAACTTCCTAGGCCCTAGCCATGACACCGAGGCCTGCCAGTTCTGCCAGAAATTCAACCAGGCTACTCGGAGACATCGTTTAAAAACTCTGGAGAGCCACCTTTTAAAGCAGAAGTTGGTCACCATGGAAAAAGAGCTGCAGGTCTGGAGCTCTTTGGCCTCACTGGCCCAGCCCTCCAGTAATGCTTCTTCTCCTAAAGAGAAATCCGGGAAGCACAAACACTGGGAATGGACCCAGTCAGCTTCTTGGTTGTGGTTGCCCCACAAATTGTCGACCACGACGGGGCCTTCCTCTCGCGGGGGGCCGGCTCCTCCAGCCTCGCTAGCCCTTTTCCTCCAGACTCTCGGTGGCTCATCTGCCCGCCTTCATCTCAATCTCGGGTGGTGGCTCTTTGGGGCAGGGGACTTCAACTCTGTTCCCCCAGCCCCTAACATTCAGGCCCTTATTCTTCATGGGCTGTCAGCCAGGTGGCTTGGCCAGTCTTGATACTTCAGGCAGCGGCTCAACCATCGCTGCCTCACCATCCCCGGCACCGCTGTCATTAGCTCCCATCTTGGGGGCTGCCACCAGTCCAGCCAGGCAATGCCCACAACATGCTACCGCCATCTCCTCCTTACTGACGTCACCACTACCTCCCCCCTGGAGGTCTCCTTCCCCCCAGGTGTCGGCTTCTCCTGTAGGGCTGGTGCCGGTGGACCCTTCGCTGGGCCGTGCTAGGCCACTGCTAGTACTGCCACAACCCCAGCCTTTGGGTCCAGCACCATCATCGCTGCTGCCACAGCTGATGCCCATTGGCCTGTCGCCGGATTGCTACCTGGCGCCGGGTAGGCCAGCGCCTGGGTACCGTTCGCCAGCTCCTCACCCGACGTTCCCCAACCCTCTGTCTCTTCCATTCCTGCCGGTTTATAATATAGCACCCCAGGTAGGTTACAACTCCCTGTTTTTTCAGCGTGGTGGTCTTTCATACAAAAGCAGACCCCTGCTCCTTAGGGCCCCCCTTCAGCATCCCCCCACTGCCCTCTGCAGGACCCTCAGCCCCGGAATTCTGACTGGGCTGGTCCCAACAAACCCTGCACATCGGAGTGTTCGAGGGGCACAACCTAACGTTGGTTCAAGCTCTAGAAGTGATGATCGTCGGCCTCTGACGCCAGTCCTAGACAGTGATATTAGAGAGGATGACTCTGAATCTTCAGGGTCTTCCTCCTCTCTGGGCGAGTCTTCAGGGGGGAGGGACCAGGCTACTTAGGTGCCCAAGTTCCCCCCGATGACGCATCCTTCATGGATGTTATGTGTCACATCCAGTCTATAATGGCTGGGAGATCGTGGAAAAGGAAATAGGGAGGTGCCGCTTGGCTGTCTACCTCAGGCGACGGGATGCCCTCTATGTGGTGGTGCCCCCTATGATTGACTCCTACAAGGATATCACAAAGGCAGCCTGGGCCTACCCCTCTACTACCCTGCCTCTACCTAAAAAGGCAGAACGCTTCTACCATGCCCCAGTGGGCAAGCCCTTTTTGAGCAGCCACCCTAAGGCAGATTCTATGGTGATTAATGCGGTGCACAGTCGAACTAAGAAGCCCAAGAACCTCAGTACTCTTCCCCCTAGACCGTGAATCCAGGCAGATGGATCACATTGGCAAGCGTATCTTTACCTCTACTACTTTGGTTATTAGGGCCAGCAACGATTTAGCCCATATGGTCCCAGCCAGGGATTTAGTCCAGACATTGCCGGAAGATGCCACTAAGATGCAGCTCACCCAGCTCTTAAAGTCAGGCTCGGATGTCAGCAATCATGTCCTCTAGGTGGCTTAAGACGCTGTTGACACCTCCCAGCATGGGGCGGCTGCTGGGGTCTACCTCCAGCGCCATTCTTGGGCTTGATGTCCGGTTTTGCCCCTGTTATGCAGGCTAGTATTTTGAAAGCTGATACACGAAGGAAAGAATACCTGCACTCAACAAAATAGAGGGGGTGCTCAACCTTACGCAATCTCAGGTTAAATTGCTGCAATATTGTATCATAATCTTTAGGTATGTGAGCAAACCCACAGATAAGGTGAGCACACAGGTCTGGATAATTTCAGAATAAAAAACACACACTGAAACCATATATATTCAAACCTGATTTATTTTTTTATTTTATGGCTTTCAAATAATGTGTGTTTGTTAAAAATACATAAATAATTTTCTCTCACACAAGCCTACGCTACAACCCAACAGTCATCTTAAAGTGCACTACTGCTTTCTGAATTGTTTAGCATGGTTGTGAATAGAATTTTACAGACCTGCTCTGACACCACAGCCTGTCAGCCACCCAAGCAAAGAACCCCAGTGCTTCGGCTTCCACCTTCCTCAAGCTACAGAGGTGCCCAAGTTCCCCCCCCCCAATGACCCATCCTTCATAGATGTTGTGCATCACATCCAGTCTATGATGGCTGGGAGACAGAGGAACAGGACCTAGGGAGATACTGCTTGGCTATCTATCTCCAGGCGATGGGATGCCCTCCTTATGGTGGTGCCCCCTATGATTGACTCCTACGAGGATGTCACAAAGGCAGCCTGGGCCTACCCCTCTACTACCCCGCCTCTACCTAAAAAGGCAGGTCGCCTCTACCATGCTCCAGTGGGCAAGCCTTTTCTGGGCAGCCATCCTAAGGCGGATTCTGTGGTGATTAATGCAGTGCACGATCGTGTTAAGAAGCCCAAGCACCTCAGTACTCTTCCCCAAGACTGGGATTCCAGGCAGCTGGATCACATTGGCAAGCGTGTCTTTGCCTCTACTACTTTGGCTATTAGGGCCATCAACGATTTGGCCCATATGGTCCAATACCAGAATGTCCTATGGGACCAAGCCAGGGATTTGGTCCAGACATTGCCAGAAGATGTCACTAAGACGCAGCTCACTCAGCTTCTAAAGTCAGGCTCAGACATCATCAATCATGTCCTCCGGGTGGCTTGTGATGCTCTCAGTACCTCCAGGCATGGGGCAGCTGCTGGGGTCTGCTTCCGGTGCCATTCTTGGCTTTGGGTGTCCCATTTTGCCCCTGATGTGCAGGCTAGTATTTTGAAAGCTTCCTTCCGCGAGGCAGTCATTTTTGGGGGTGATGTCCAGGACATCATTTCTGTCTTACAAGAGTCTGAGTGGGCCCTCAAGTCGGACCATTCGCTCTATCTCCACACCCAGTCTAAAGTTGGCCAATATCAATCCTTTCATTGGCCCTACTGCAAGCAAACTCAAGGTCAGCCTGCCAAGGGGCAGCAGAAGCGCATGGCCACAGCAGCCCCTGCCACCACCAGAGCTCCCATAGCCCCTCTGCCCATGCCCTCCCCCACCTCCTGACTCCTTAACCAACACCCCCGTCCCCTCTGACTGAGGATCCAAGGAAGGTGGTCGGGGGTCGGTTCTCCCTCCTCCTGGATGGGTGGAAGCTAGCGATCACAGACAATTGGGTGCTTCAGATCATAACTCACGGTCACACTCTGGAATTCCTAGAGTGGCCACCCAAAAATCCTCCTGTCCAGTCTTTTTACACTCCAGCACACCTGTCTCTGGTTTGGGAGGAAATTCAGGCTCTTCCTCAAAAAAGAACCATAGAGCCCATCCCTCAGGCTCAATGGGGAAGGGGGTTTTACTCCCACTTCTTCCTTATCCCCCAAAGGACCGGGGATCCTCAACCTGAGCCAACTGAATCTGTACATCGAGTACAAACGCTTCATGATGGTCACCCTTTAGGGACTGTTACCCCTGTTGCACCAGGGGTACTGGCTCTGTTCTCTGGATATGCAGGATGCTCACCTACATATCTGAGTCTTTGCTGCCCATTGTTGCTTCCTCCGCTTTCACTTTCAGGAAGCCCATTATCAGTTTCGAGCCCCCCCCCAGGTATTCACCACCTGGCAGTGGTGGCTGCCTCATTGAGGAGGCAGGGCTTCTGTGTGTTCCCCTACCTGGATGACTGGCTGCTTGCAGCCCCTTTCAGGGAAAATTTGTCTCATACCCTGGAATTAACCCTCAGTCTTTTCCAGGCCTTGGGGATCACCATAAACCTGCTGAAGTCCTGCCTCTCTCTCCTTGCCAGCACCACCAGTACATTGGGGTGGTCCTTGACACCAGTCAGGGCGAGGCCTTTCTGCCTGAGGACAGAGCAGAGTGACTGATGGCGCAGGTCCACCTGGTTTCCTCCAGTCGGCAGGTCCGAGCCAGGGTCTTCCTTTGCCTTCTGGGCCACATGGTGGCAGCAGTAGTCCCCATGGTCCCCTTGACCCGGCTACATATGCAGGTTCCTCAGTGGTCCTTGAGGGTCAAGTGGGATCAGCATACCAGGAGGACTCTGTCATGATGGCTGGACACAGCTAACCTTCTTCAGGGAGTTTCTTTTCAGCTCCTGACCCCCCGACAGGTTCTGTCGACAGTTGTGTCTGGCCTTGGCTGAGACGCTCTTCTGGCCGAACATCAGACCCAGGGTACCTGGCCACCAGTGGAACAGGATCTCCACATCAACATCCTGGAGATGCAGGCAATGAGAGTCTGGTTCTGGGCCATCCGGCACCATCTGGAGCTCTTGGCTGTCCATGTTCCAGGTGTCCAAAACGTATTGGCCGACAGTCTCAGCCACTCCAGGTCACAGACTTATGAGTAGGAACTTCTAACCTCAGTGGTCGAAGACCTCTTCAACAGGTGAAGCTGTCCCAAGTTGGACCTCTATGTATCCCCACTCGGTGCAAAACTGCCGCTTTTTTGCTCACTTGAACCCAGGTCTAGAGTTTTCTGGCGAGACGCATTGTCCCTCTCTTGAAAGGGGAGGTTTCTGTGTACATTTCCTCCCTTCCCGCTCCTGCAGAGGATTCTGCTCAAGCTCCTGTTGGAAGGAGCAGAGATGATTCTCATAGCTCCCTTCTGGCCACATCAGATTTAGTTTCCCCTGCTGCAACAGCTAGCTGTGGAACCTCGGCTGCCCTTGCCCCTGTGCACCAGCTTGCTCTCCCAGGACTAGGGCACCCTGGTCACCTGGCCATCAAGTCCCTGCATCTCCATGCGTGGCTCCTGTGAACCTAGCTATTGCCAGCTACGGGGTGTCCTCTAGGGTCACTGATGTCCTGGTAGCGGTCAGGAAGCCCTCCACCAGGGCCACTTATTCTATTAAATGGAAATGCTTCTCCATTTGGGCCGCTGACCACCATTTGGATCCATTCAGCTGCCTGGTGAATCAGGTGTTGAAGTACCTCTTTTCCCTTTCAGATTCAGGCCTGGGGTACTCCTCCCTTAAACTGCACCTTTACACCACCTCTGTGTGCCATGCATCTATCGAGGGCAAAGCTGTCGCCCAGCTTGGTGTGTCCGGCACATTCCTGCAGGGCATTTTGTATCTGAAACCTCCCATTCAGGACCCAGTCCCTCCATGGGACCTCAACTTTATGTTGGAGAAACTCACTTAACCTCCATTTGAACCAGCCGTGAGCTGCGAGTTGCACTTTCTGTCATGGAAAGCGCTCTTTTTAGTTGCTGTTACTTCTGTTCGAAGGATTTCTGAGCTACAGGCTTTTATGTGTAAAGAGCCTTATTTGTTTTTTCACAGAGACAGGGTGTCTTTGCATACTAATCCTAAGTTTTTGCCTAAGGTGGTGTCAGAGTTTACTTTAAATCTATTCATCCACCTTCCAGTTTATTATCCTGAGTATTCCAATCGGGGGAGGCATTGCTCCATACTTTGGATGTTCACAGAACATTGCAGCATTATACGAACCGGACCAAGTCTTTGAAGAAGACTGACCAGTCGTTTGTTTCGTTGCCCCCCCCACCCCATTCCTGTTTCCAAATAGTGTTTAAGTGGTTAGCTAATTGCATTGTTTGTTGCTATCGCAAGTAGGAGTGGTCAAGGGCCATTCCACCAGGGTTGGCTGTCTCCATAGCCTGCTTCAGAAATGTGTCTGCTGCTGCCATCTGTGCAGCTACCACCTGGAGTTCTGTCCACACTTTCACCAAGCATTACAGTCTGGACATCACCTCTAAGCGAAGAACCAGTTTTGGCCTGGCAGTTCTTCAGGGCTTTCTGTCATGAGGTCTTGACAGCTGACTCGTCCTCCTCCCGGTGATGTTATCCTGGTGATACCGGTACTGCTTGGGACTCAGTCCTACCAGTGTGGCTTGCTACAAGAGCCTTCCTCGAAGTAAAATAGTACAGTTACATAAGAACGTGTATATCTTCGAGAGAAGCTCTTGCAGGAGGCCTTGTTTTCCCTCCTTCCCCTGCTCCTCTTTTTCTATTGCATCAACTTCCTACAGTGTGACCTATTGACTGAGATCCTCACGATCTGCTCTTATGCTAAGTTCTTATGTAACTGTTCTTTCTGCATGAGCCAGGGCTAAGTCTATGGGAGCTCAACCAGAGGAGTGTAAATGGGAATCTGTTCTGCCTTTTTTTCTTTCCTATAATGTGTTTTGCTGTATGGTCTCTGTTTTGTATGGCCCTATGTTTTAAAAGCAAACAAAAATATTTATAAATGTACTAAATATTGGGGCTTTCTTCCCTGAAAACAAAAACGTGTTGCTCTCTCTTCCCCTGCCCAGGGTACACCACTTCTTTCTCATTAGGGTACATCCGTGTTAGTTGCAACATCCAGTAAACCTTGGTGTTTTTTTCCGGACCGGCAGCACACTTCCTCCTGATAGTAACACATATACTAGTATCTGTCAGATACATTCATGAGATTTTATTTAGTGTTCCAGCCTGAGCATTGTCTCAGCCAGTGCCAAGTCAGTTTTTCTGTTTCCAGATTATCTGCAGTAAGGGTAAATACTGAATTAAGTATAGACTAATCATTTTCCCTTGCAAGGGAGGGTTGTAGTATTTCTTCTCAGGGCTTACTTCAATGGTGACAACACTATTTGTGTTCATTATGCCTGGTATTTCTGTCTACATATAGTATATGCAGTATCCTTTTTTTTTTTGTTATCTGGTTACCTGTCCTCTAAGGCTTGCCAGCCTCAAGTTATTTGAGGGTATTGCTCTGTGTTTTTACCTTTTTCAAGGGGAAATGACTGCATCATCAATGTGTGCTTATTTTGTCCCTTTTCCCAGTAAGAAGTCGGCCTCTCAGTGTAGTCTTATAAAGCCTTTTTTTCCCATTCCGAGGATAAAAGGCAACATTGGAGTAGTTGAGCTTATTCTAATGTGTGACAGGGTTTAATAAGGTCCTGCCACATTTGTTATGCAGAAAGAGTTTAAATGCAAGGGTCTGTTCTGTCCTCTTCTTTTCTGTCTCTTCTCTGTCTGGTTGTGCAACCAAATTTTCTTGTGAGACCTAGGAACTGATCACTTCCACGGTTTCGCAGTTCTCTGCCTCTCGCTATCTCTCTGTCTTCCCTTGCTATTTCTGTCTTTTCTTCCCCCTTGCATATCTGCAGTTATAAAAAATGTGAATCTCTGTATAAAACTGTGATCCATTTGTTAGAAACTGTATATAGTTATACTGTTGAAATGATTGCAAAAAGCTATTTGGAACTGGAGGGGTTAACCTTAGACGCAGTTTTTAAGCCCTTTGCAGAGCTGTAAACAAGAGGTAATTTCTGGGTCGCTAGGATCTTTTTCCTGCACCTGCATCAAAACTGACAAGAACATTCAGTAAACCTTCAAGAACATTCTGTGAGAAGCAGGCTCCCTTAACGAGTTCCCAAGCAAAGACTTATAAAAATAGCAGCAGTGCTTTTGCTAGAGAGACAATGAGTGAGAGACTGAAACTTGGAATTAAGAGATACCTTCAGAAGAAGGACTTTGTGTTGTTTGTTTGTACTGCCTTTGTAAATAGTTATGCTGAACAAATTTTTGTTTTTTATTTTGCTGTAATTGAGAAAAATAAAATACTATTTGCAAATTTTGAAACTGCTCTTGGTTTTCCTATGCTTCCTGACCTGTACCTTGATGACATAATGCCTAGTGTTTTTCTATCTAGAAAGGGCTTTTTCCCCAGCCCAGCTGGAACCATAGTGGTGGAGGACACATGTAGCATGATTTTTTGTCTGACGGGGAGACTATTCCAGATCTAACACAGTGTATATCCTGGTACCATTCATACTGCTGCTGTCTGGAGTTCTTATCCCTTTATTTTCGTGTCAAGGAATTTCCTTTTCTAGGAGGCTTTTTTGCCATTGTAGTGTTGACTCTGGTTAGCTTTATTAAATGTTCTACTTGTTGACCCGTTCTGGGCACACCACTGAAAAAGAGACGAACTTCTCTTCTTTCTGTTAGGTTACTGGTTAGTTTATAGTCAGTTGTATATTTCCACTTCATTGATCCTTTTTTCTTTACTATACAACAAGCAAATTCTTGTTTGCCACATCCTTTCTCTCTTTGCTAACAGAACTGAAGTAATTAGGGCATCGGAAGCTATTACTGGTTAGAGGGTGGCACCATATGGTATCGTGCATGTGCTGTCACTAGTAGCTAGTGCTGAGATCCTGACTGAAAAGATTTGCTCCTGCAGGGTACTAGGGCCTGTGGTCCTAAGACCAAAGAGTGTTGCTTTGTAGAGAAGATACTCTGTAAGATCTGGAGTTATGGTAAGTAATTTCTCTACCTTTTTCTAGGATATTGCTTTCATTAGACCACACCTGTGGAACTCATAGCTGCCAGACGCTAGGACCACACAGAAACTTTTGCAAGAAGTTCACCAGGGCTGCCCACGACGACGTCAGATGCTGGCTGCTACATAAACATGGGTGGCCCCTTCCCTCCACAGTTCTTTTCCCGCCTTCGACCATATTCATTGGACTTCTTACAGAAACACCACCGCGATTGCTGTCACTTTATTTTTATCTCCATAGTAAAGTAATCACTTTAATGAATGACTTTTGATGGCATGTATGTTGTCGAAAGAACCATCAAAGCTGTTCCGATATTGTGAATGTGGTAAGAAGATTTATAGCAGGGATTCTCATGATGGCTGTACCTGTTGCCTCAGTCTGGACCATAACATGCAAGTCTACCCAGTTCGTAAGAGTTTTAACATTGCTACTCTATAACACTGAAAGGTACCTCAGAGAAGCGCCTTTTAAAACAGCAGGTAGCCCGCATGTAGAAGGAGCTCCAGCAAGAGAGTTCTGCCGCATCGCTGGCCCATTCATCCAGGTCCAGGTCATCCTAATCCTGGGAGAAGTCGTCCAAGAGCCATAAGCACAACCACCGGGAGAAGGAGGAGGAGAAAACCCCGCCAGTGTGCTCAAGGCCACTCTTCTGCACAGCAGGCATGACCTCCACAGTGTTGTTGACTGCTCTGGCAGCAATGCCGCTCACGCCCCCACCCCCGACCTAACTTCCAGGTCAGGTCATGGCATGGGTGCTACCAGGCCTAGCATGGCTGGTATGTCACCATCGATATCAGGGGCTTTGCCTCATCTGTCGACCTCAACTGGCACACCTGCCAACCACACAGGCGCCAACATCCAGGCGGTACTGTCATCCTTCATGGACATGCTTGGACGCCTACTGCCTCCTCCACCTGTACCAGGAGGCCCATCAGCTGGGCCTGTAACTCAAGCCTCTGTGACGATACACCCTAGGGCTATGCCTCAGCTGCCTCTGTGAGCACTGACGACCTCGCCAACATGCTCCCTCCTACCTGTCGACTGGGCCGATGATGACTTTGAATGTAATCCTGATGTAATAATGCAAGATGAAGAGGAGGAACATGAGGACTATGTGAAACGTCTCTATGAAAGAGGCACTAGTTCCACTGTCTCTACCTGCAGTGAGGACATGGTGGTCTAAACCTCACGGTCCCCTCCCAGAGGACCCCACTTTCATTATCATGATGCAGCAGTTACAGGCTGCCATGAGTTTTGCCTTGGAGGAACAGGATACCACCAAGAAAAATCTCATCGATTTCTTGGAGTTACCTGATGTCCCCCCCCCCATTGTGATACCACCTCTCCTCCCTGCTGTAGAGAATGCAACCTTTACTGCCTGGCATAGGTAAAATGTCATTCTTGCCATACCAAGAAAGGCAGACAAAATATATATGGCTCCTTCAGGTGAAACCCTTATTTGCCGGCCAACATGAGACAGACTCTGTAGTCATCAGTGCTGCCCATGATAGGTCAAGGGCACCAAAATGCCTAAGCTGCCTCCCTCCTGATAGAGTCCAGGAGGTTGGATGTGCTAAGTAAGAGAACTTTTGCCTCAGCCTCCCTGGGCCTTAGAATTGTAGACTATCAGACCCACATGGTCAAGTACCAGAATATACTGTGGAGAAAGGCCAAAGCAGCTGCTCCAGCCTTGCCAGAGGGTACACCCAAACAGGAGCTACTCATAGCTCTCACAGCGGGGCTGATGTAGGAAAACACCTACATTGCACAGTCCATGATGTGTCTGATGCCGCGGCCAGGGGTGCTGTTTCAGGAATATGTCTAAGGAGGTACTCCAAGCTTAGGGTGGCAGGGTTTGCGAATGATGTGCAACAGTCCATTCTCTCTCTCTTTTTTTTTTTCCCTCCAGCTCTCCCTGATGGCCCCCTCTTGCTTCTCCGGTCCCAGCCCCATCACTCCCTTTTAGAGGGTATAAATTATTTGACTCAAATATCCAGGATATCCTCTCTAACCTTTAGGCTTCAGGTAGGACCCTGAAGTCAGTACACTCCCTCCACCATACCCAACCAAGTGGTAGGCAGAGGATACCTTTTTGCCTGGCTGGTGGTAGACACTGTCCTGTCACCAGATGACAAGGTAAGGGCAAGGGGCAGGAGCCTTTTCCATGCCAGGAACCACCTCAGGTGCCCCCTCAAAAGTCCCTAGAGGTGGTGGCGCAGCAAGAGCCACCACTGCTGGTTCTGCCTGATTCCTTTTACACCCCATAACCACCATTACCTCCAGGGGTGGTTGTAGGGGGGGTCGTCTCTCCCTTCAACTATATCAGTTGAATGAGGTGACATCAGATGCCTGGGTCCTGGAAATCATAGCACGGGGTCATGCTTTGGAACGTTTAGACTCCAGATCTTTCACTGGTGCCAACATACTACCCTCCAGAGCACATTTCTCTGCTTCTGCAGGAAGTGCAGACTTTTCTTCAGAAGATAGCTGTAGAATCTATGCCCTTAGAACAAAGAAACACAGGGTTTTACTCTCGGTACTTCCTAGTCCCAAAATGAGCAGGAGACCTGCGGCCTACTCTGGATCTCAGGGACCTGAACTTTTCTATAGAACACAAAAAGTTCAGAATGGTCACCCTGCAGGACCTTCTCCCGTTACTGCAAACAGGGAATTGAATCTGTTCCCTCGACATGAAGGATGCCTACCTTCATATCACAATTTGTAAACTTCACAGAAAGTATTTGAGGTTCCTGTTTCGGGGGAACACTACCAGTTCAGAGTATGCCCTTTAGCTTGTCCTCTATGGCATGGGTCTTTACCAAATGCTTGGCATTGGAGGCTTCAGCCCTTTGCAGGGAAGGCCTCTATGTATTTGCCTATCTGGATTACTGGCTATAGAAAGCTCACTCCAAGAATCATCTCCTGCACACCTTAGCTCGAACGAAGCAGATGTTCGATGCCCTAGGGGTTACTGTCAGCATACCCAAGTGTGCTTTGGCATATTGTCAATGCTTGTAGTACATATGATTAGTCCTGAACACAGCTCAGGGCTAGGAGCAGTCTTTGACACAGCTCAGGGCCCAGCCTTCCTGCCTCTGGACCAGGCCCAACTGGTACATGACAGCTGGTATGTCTCAGACAAGACATTCTGTTGGCTTCTGGGCCTTATGGCAGCGGCCATTGCCACAGCACCTCTGGCTAGACTGTACATGAGAATCTTTCAGTGGATCCTAAGAGTCCAGTGGGACCAGCTTACAGATGATCTAGAACAAAGGGTTCTGGTAACATCTCCTGTACACAAAGTGCTCAAGTGGCGGATGAAACCCAGCAACCTGTGAAAAGGGGTTCCCTTCCTGATCCCTCCCCCCCACCAGATTTTAACTACAGCTGCATCAGGGATGGGCTGTGGGGCTTACTTAGGGCCCCATCAGACACAGGGCACGTGGACCACTGTTGAGAGCACCCTGCACATAAATGTTCTAGAAATGCAAGTTGTCCTGCGTGGGCTACAAGCCTTCCAGGCTTATCTGTCCCCAGATTGTCTGTTAGTACAGACAGACAATGTCAGTGTGATGCATTACATCAAGAAGCAATGGGAACACTATTACCCTCTGTGCAGGGAAGCAGTGAGAGTCTGGTATTGAGCTCTGGAACACGGTCTAGAACTGTCAGCAGTACATGTTCCAGGTGCAGAAAAACGTCTTGGCAGATGGGCTAAACGGGTCACAGTCCAGAATGCATGAGTGGGAACTGCTGACCTCAGTAGTAGAAGACCTGTTCGACAGATGGGGTCGTCCAGAGTTGGACCTTTTTTTGTGTCCCAACAGAACGCAAAACTGCCACTTTTCTGCTTGCTTGCTTGCTGGCTGCAGAGCTTGGAGTTTTTTGGCGAGACGTGTTGTCCATCTCTTGGGAAGGGAGGTTCCTGTATGCCTTCCCTCTAATTCAGAGAGTGCTACTCAATCTCCAGATGGAGGGGGAAACTCTGATCCTCATTGCTTCTGTGTGGCCTCGTCAGATCTTGTTCCCTGCACTGCAACACCTGGCAGTGGAACCATCAGTACCCCTGCTCTTATGCTAGGTCCTGCTGTCACAGGCGCAGGGAACCCTGGTCCATCCAGACCTTAGATTGCTTCATCTTCATGCATGGCTCCTGAAAACATAGCCAGGTGTTTAGAGTTTCCCAAAAGGTAGCTGATGTCCTGGTGACTGCCAGAAAGCCTTCCACCAGGTCCACTTATTCCATGACGTGGAAGTGGTTTGCTTTGTGGGCCACTTCTTATCACTTAGATCTGTCTACCTGTCCAGTTAATCAGGTTCTAGAGTATCTGCTGTCATTATCGGATGCAGGCCTGCAGTATTCCTCTATCAAAGTGCACTTGGCTGTCATTTCAGCTTTCCATGTACCTGTTGAGGGTCATATGGTTGCCCATCTGGAGGTGGCCCATACATTCTTGAGAGGCATTCTGCACCTGAAGCCTTCTAGCTGCAATCCAGTCCCCCAGCCTGGGACCTTTATTTTATTTTGGAAAAGCTTACTTTGGCTTCTTTTGAGCCAGCCATGACTTGTGGCTTATGCTTCCTTTCTTGGAAAGCATTGCTTTTGGTTGCCGTTACTTCTGCTAGAAGCATTTCAGAGCTATAGGCTCTAATGTGTGAGCCTCCTTGGATTTTCCACAAAGACAGGGTGTCTTTGCGTACTAATCCTAAATTTTTACTAGAGGTGGTGTCTGAGTTTACTTTAAATCAAACCATCCACTTGACATTTTACTTTCCTGAGTATACCAGTCCAGGGGAAGCATTGCTCCAGGTGTACATAGAATACTCAGGTACGGTATACACTACACGAAGGACTGCAGGAAGTTCTCACAGCTTTTTGTTTCATTTGTCCCTGGAAAAGACGGCACGCTTCCTAGTGTTGTTGGTGGTCATTCCATTAGAGGCATGGCCACATCTGTTGCCTGTTTCAAAAATGTACTGTATCTGTTACAGAAATCTATGCAGCTGCTACCTGGAGTACTGTCCACACTTTCACTAAACACAACAGTCTGGACATTGCCTCTCAAAAAAGGGCTAACATTGGCTTAGCTGTGCTTCAAGGCTTACTTTCTTAGGCCTGTAGACTCCAGCCACCCAGACTGTTTATGGTCAGTACTGCTTGGTACTCATTCCGTAGGTGTAGGCTGATGAAGGAGGTATCCTCAAAGAAGACATAACAGTTGCGTACTTCCGTAACAGCAGATCTTTGAGAGAATCCGTTTCATCAGGCCGTGCTGTCCCACCCGTCTTCTCCCGTAGGGGGTCCTAAGACTCTGGATAGGCTGTCTCCTTTCCCATGAGGATCTGTGTGTTGATCTCTGCCTTGTCTGGCTAGCAGAGCTCTAGTTTCTCTCCTTGTTTCCTTACAGGGAGATGCTCCAAGCATGTAGATCCCCGGTGGGGAACTCGTGCTAAGGACCATAATTCTGTGCTTACAGTTTCATAGATGCACATGAGATTGGTTAAACAGCCTCTCCCTTTTCTAAACCCATGTTGTTCTTGATCTTATTCAGTAAGAATGGGGGAGATAAGATCTTTTGCAAGGCTTTCTAATATCTTACATAAGGGAGAAGTGAGGCTTATTGGTCTGTCATTTTCCCAACATGACCTAAGGCCTTTTTTGTAAATCGGAATGACATGGGCATGTTTCCATTCTGCTGGCACAAACTTGTAGTTTATACAGCATTCAAATAGTATTTTAAGAGGTAGAACAATACAATCTGACAAGAGATATAGTAAATGACTAGGGTTACCACCTTCTAGGAAGCCTAAAGTGGGACATTTCATACCGAAACATGATTTTTTCACAGGACAGTATGGAACGGCAACAGACTTGTTTTCTCTAAAGAATCAAGAATTAAGACTAAATGTTGTAGTTTTTTTAGTTGTTTTGATTGTTTCTTGTCATTTTAAGGTATTTCAGTTTTAGTATTCGTTTTCTGCAACATTTAGAGGAAAGACAGAAAATATATTTTCTACTATGATGTCAGGATATGTAGTATTTTTCATGTTTCTTTGCAGGACACAGCTGCCCAAGTCAGGACTGTCCTGCAAAAATCAGGACAGGTGGTAACCCTATAAATAACCTGCAGTGTTGTCGGTGCCCAGGCTAGTTTTTTTCCTTTTATGTCTGTAATTTTGTAAAATGAACTGGGATGGGGCCACCCACGTTTATGTAGCAGCCTATGTCTGACGTCATTGTGGGGGGCCCCTCGTAGACTGCTTGCAAACGTTTCTGTGTATGGTGAGTATGTAACCAGCGCCTGGTGGCTAAAAGTTCCATAGGTGTGGCCTGATGAAAGAGATTCTCTTGAAGATTTGCTGTTATGGTGAGTATGTAGCTGTTCTGTGTGCATGCAGCTGTGTACCCACCCTCCTAGCAGTAGAAAGTTGTGGGCATGGTAGCTCCCAGAAAGTGTGATAGGAGGAGAAAAATGGATGGCAAAGGGGGTACAGTAAATCCACGAACAGTGTGACTCAGCCTGTCTCTTCATTTTTCTGTCTAGCTTGAAATCCTTCTGTAATGGCGGCATCTGAAGGTTTTGTATGCATACCTATATGCATCAGCCAGACAGACATACACAGCATAGGTTAAATAGTAAATAATGCCATACTCTGTAAGGCTGTGTAAAAAAAACATTTCCATCATCTGTATTATTCAGGCTAACTATTACAAACCTGCATAATACACATAACATAGTGGTTATGCACAGTTTGGTAATGAGGCAGTTTTCTAATTGTAAAACGTATTAAGAAAAGTACCCATGACTAGTGAATGCTATAAGGATGTCTTGTGGTGGTAATTTTTCTGTAACTTGAATCTACATTTAAAGTAAATTCATTTGTTGCATAATTTGTGAGTATTCATTGTAAAACAAAAGAAGACAGGGCTGAGAAAGTGTTCCGTTATTTTTCACTGATAAGGATGTCAATAATTGGTCCTTGCTTTTCATTTTAGTTTTAAGAGAATGAGGAAACGAGAGACTGAGGACTTGTGTGAATCCATTTATATTACTCTGTACTGTATATTAATATAATGGCCTGTAGAGCCGTTTTATTTTTTTACTGTCAGTTCTAATGGTCAGGGTGTGGTTGCTTGACCTAGAAAACATCTAATTATTAGAACTGTATTGTCATTGACTGCTGCTTTACTGTTCCTAGCACTGCACACCTGTCAGAGGCATTTATCACTTTATGTGTAATGTTCAGCTCCAAGCAGATCCTCAACTCCAGCTACTTCAGCTTCTGACCCAGCGACTTGCCCCATCATCCCAGGATGTGAAACGACAATCGAAATCGCTAAAGGACGCACTGGGCTCGGATTGAGTATTGTTGGAGGAGCAGACACATTACTGGTGAGTTTGACTTGCATGCTTGATACTGTTCCTCCTGCAGTGATCTTTTGTCATCTCTGTACTTAATGACAGATTGGTAATGGCTGTTCAATGCAACAGCCAGTTACAAGCCAGAACTTATGCATCATTTAGAAAGGGTAACGGATATTCTGAAATCCTTGATCCAGCAAGGACTCGTCACCTGTATGTGAAGTTTCGTACTTCACCCCCCTTCAAAGAATGATATGAAAACTGTATGTATATGTCTTTAATATCTTAAAAGTCAATCAGCCTAGCCATCTCTCCAGTCTTCTATTTAAAGAAACCCCCAAGCTTAGTTTATTTGTAAAATGCACCACATATCGTGGTGCCTTACCTCACTGAAACACCGTCCATGTATAGCTAATTCAGTTTTCTTCACTAGTTTTGAAGTGGAAGGGATCGTAATTTTGCTCTCCTTGGATCCCTTCCACTTTTTGGTTTGATGGCGCCACTCCGCTCCACGCTCAGCCACTTAATGATATAAGCCCAGGGAGAGCGCGGAGACGTGCCCCATTGAAATCAGTGGGGTCAATTTTACGTACATTTTTATGGATAAATATGGCCAGGTGGAGAGAAATCATGGACACTGGTCGACTAACAAGGCCTTTGTAAAACAAGATATTTAAAAACCAATTTCAGCAGACAGCTGCCACCTGTTGCATAAATTGCATATGCAAAGGGGGCAGCTATTAGATAAAGGGATTAAGCTAAAAGTGAGTACTGCAAAACAAGACAGCAGGAAACCTGCAATGATCCCAGAATATCAAGGCACAACATCAGTAGTGTTCTAGGGAGGAAAAACTGCTTCACCCTTAACTTATTAAAAGTCATTGGCTCGGTCACCACCAACCCAAAAGCCATCGCAGAGTTATTCAACTCCCTCTTTGTAAGTACAGCTAAAGTCCAGCCATCAGGTCCTTTGCCCACTGACACAACCCCACAGGGCTCACGGCCACCTCTAGCTCATCGAGACCTAACTTCTACTTTAAAAGGGTAAACACTCTGACATGGCCCCATGGCGTAGAGGGCTGAGGTGCCTGGTGTTTACCTCCTGCCACACTGGCCATCCAAGTTCGGGAATGGAATCGGGTCATTTGGGGGCTTGCTGGGGGGGAGGGAGGATCGAGCGTCCCATCGGACAGCTCTTCTCCCTCAAGGAGGGGGGTTGTGTGACCCACTGCTTGCCTGTCACCTGGAGGTGTCCAGGTGGGTAGCGCAGTTCGGACACACAAGCCAGCCAAATACAGGCGATTGAGGACGTCTCCACAGAGGCAGAGCTTGTCCGTTATGCCACTGCACATGGATGGCTGCGGGCGCAACAGCTCGAGGAAGAAAAATCAAGTGGAAAATTTGAGGTTAGGCTACATGAAGCCTGACCCACTAGCACCAACAGCCCACCTGGTCTTGGGAGTGGGAGAATGGAGACAAGATGGCCGGGAACTGTGGTGCGGACTGATACAGTCGCCCAGCCTGCCACGGAGGGATAGTATGGGGGAAAAAAGACGGTAAACACTCCAATAATTAAATAACCTGTTAAGGTCCTCTTTCAAAACTAGAGTTGGACCAGATACAGTAGACATGAAACTGCTTAAATTATCCATTGAAGAATTGACTGTACCCATCCAAAAACTATTCAACTTCTCCCTTCAATTTGGCTCCTTCCCCAGTGTCTGGAAACAAGCCACTGTTGTCCCAGTGTTCAGATCGTCTGACAATACAGATGTCTCCAATTACAGGCCCGTTCTATCCTCTCCCTGCTGTCTGAGGCCTTAAGAGAATTGTCAGCAACCAGCTGGTGGATTACATTCTGGCACATGATCTCCTAGCTGCTTAACAACATGGCTTTAGGAAGCTACACAGCACAACCATGGCTCTAAGTGAGCTAACAGAGGAACTCCACATAACCTATAACAGGGGAGAATACGTTGGTGCCATCTCCCTCGATCTTTCCAAGGCCTTTGACTAAATAAGTCTTGACCTCCTAATCAAAAAATTCATGGAGCTGGGCCTGTCAACTGAGGTTACTGCATGGTTCTCTGACTAACTGTCCAACAGAACCCAAAAGGCTAAATGTGGTGACGTAGTCACTGGGCTACAATCCCTTACTACAAGAGTCTCACAAGGCTCAGTTCTGGGGCCCCTACTGTTCAGCCTTTTGTCAGTAAAGTTTCAGAGGCCTGTGCGTACTCAAAATCATTATTGTACGTTGATGACACTTGGAAAAAAAACGTCAGTCTGACTTTAACAGGGTCTCTGACTGATTTGCTGCAAAACACACTGGTCATCAACTGACCTCTATGCCATATCCATCTGGCTTTCTCTCCACCTCCGATCTACCCTTACTGCAGCTCTCCTATGCAAAAGAGCTCTGCTTGGCAAAATGCTCCTGGGTATTCACAACCACTTCACACCCATTAGCAACAACTATGGTGCCTGGTTCATGGGGGACAATAGATTGCTTTTGCCTTTCAGGAAAACAGCAGTTGTCCAGTGCTCATTTGTGTCTCAAGCGGTCAAAGTGTGGAATTCACTACCCCCAACAGTAACTGCTCTCACTACCTTCTCCCCATTCAAGGCCCAGGCTACATTCTTTTTCCAGAAACATAATTGTAGTGCTCACAGGTGATGCTGCTGCTTTGTGATTTCCACATAGCTGCACTCGACGCCTCCTTTTTGCTTCTGTAACAAGAGATCTTACTTTGAGTGGGTTTCTTCAGTAGGTCATTACATATAGGACTAGCGCCACCTGGCATCTGGCCACACGGCAGACTTTTTCTAGCAATACCTGATGGGGGACTGCCCACCCAACGTCACATGACTGACATCGGTGTGACACTATATAGTGACGGTCCCCACGCCTGCTCTCCAGTTCTTTCCTGTCGTCGCCTCATGTCAGTCACATTGCAGACTTCCCAAGCGATCGTCGTGCCAGTTTTCACCGCGTTTTTTTCTTCCAAGTTTTTGAATTTTCTTCGATGTCTTCGCCGAAGGAGAAGTGATCCACCTGTGGCATGTAAATTCCACATAAGGACGGCCATGTGAAGTGTGTGATCTGCTTAGGCCCAGACCACCCAGTTTCTTCTTGCCCGGACTGCCAGCCTTTTAACCAAGCCACACGCAAAAGGAGGCAGCAAGCTTTGGAGGCCCGTCTTTTGAAGACCCGGCTGGCGTCTTTAGAAAAGCAGCTGGAGTGGATCCGATCTTCTTTTTCGTCTCCTTCCAAAAAAAGAACATAGGAAAGAGAAACATAGAGAGCGGGAGTGCTCCGCAGAGGTGTCCCAGACCGAGGCGTCTTGGCCCTCGACCAGCAAGGCTTCTTCCCAGCCGCCACCAAAGCCAAGCAGGCTCCTGATGGTAAGTCAGAAAAATCCTCCTCTGTGGGTAAGTCGGTCGACGGCTCCTCCAACAGCAGCACCGCGCCTGCCATTAAGTCAGCCCCCGGCTCCTCCGGGGACCGCCCAGCTGCTGGTAAGTCAGTACCCCAGGCTTTAGGGACCTGCACAGCACCAGCCGCTAAATCAGCAGGGGGCTCCTCCCCCTCCTGCCTGGCTCCGGCTGGTCAGACGCCCATCCCAGGCAGGCGCTCAGACATGGCTCTCCCAACGGGGCCTAATGGCGCTCAACCTGACATTCAGCAGAGCCCGGGGGAGACTGCCCCTCTCACCCCTTCGATTTTGCTGGTAGCTTCCTCTGCTCAGGCCGCTACCTCGGGCGATGATAGTGTGGAACCCCTGGACGCCGACCACACCTCTGGGTCCATTCCACACTCTTCTGAAGGGGTCGCAGGGAAGGAGGCTCCTCCTCAGCCATCTGGCCGTACTCTGTAGGCCCTTCCTATCCCTTCTGGTGGGATCACTCCCGACCCGACGCCTGTCCCGGTCGAGATCCCTCCTCCAGATCCGGCAATGGTTCCTCCAACACCGAACCCCCCAACGAAGGTCTCTGAGCCTGGGCCCAGTCGTCTGCCCCAGTCTTCAGCTCCTGTGCCAGATGTGGTTCCTGCATCGGGTCCCCTTCGCCTGGCTCCAACGCTAGCCCCTCTGATGCCGGTCCCTCGCCCGGCACGGTCCCAATGACTGTGGCCACAATGCCAGCTTCCCGATGCTGGACTTGCCACCGACACATGAGGCACCCAAGTGGTCTCTCCATCAGATCTTCTGACGCTTGGGCCTTTACCACGACCCGGACTGTCCCGCATTACCCCTTGTGGTATCCTGGGGACATCTCCCAGCTGGTCCTCCTCCAGATCAGAGTGATGCGGGGCATTATTTTCTGGGATATGGTCAGTACCCGGGTTACAGCTGTTCGGGTTACCAAGGGTATCACTACCCTCCTCCCCTAGTAATCCCTCCACCTCCCCCCCCCCAACCTCTTCCGCCAGCTCCACAAGCCCCGGTTCTACCAGACTTCAAGATTCTTATCCAGTCTTGGTGTCAGGGGGCGTCCTCGGAGCTGGTATCTGACCTAGAGAGCAGATTCCCACCACCACGCTCTCCTAGGACTCAGTCCTCGAGGAGTTCGTCCCTTTCCACGGTTTACGTCCTGGGGACCACTCGCAAGGATATTACTTTTCCGGATCTTGGAGACCATCCGGACGTGGGGGATGATGATGATGAGGATGGCGACGAATCGCCAGAGGAGCCCTCGGATCACGAGTCTACAGTCCCTAAGGGCAAGGTTCCCCCAAATCACCACCAGAGGACCTTGCCTTTTCGGACCTCCTGAGGTCCATGCAGAACCAATTTTTGATTTTTTTATGCTTTATTTTTATTAGTTTGCAATGTACAATACATTGTAAAATACAAATCTCTTGGTTACAGATATAGGGATAATCTTCAATTACAGCATACAATAATAGGATACAATATCTGACATCCTTTGCTACCTCATGGGGTGACCGTATATTTTATCAATATACCAAGTACAAGTAATAGTTCCATTATGTGGCCCTTGCAGCATGCTTATAGACTGAAGTGATAATCATACAAGGAATTATCCCCCTAGGTGAAGAAACTCCCCCTATAATGCCAAGTGGTGTTTTATAGATCATAAAACGAACCAAATCAATAATGTTTTACTTTTAAGAGTAGGATATGTCATTTAAGAGGATCCATCCATAAAAGCTTTCCATCCCAAAAACATTTTGCCTAATAATCACCTCCCTAAAATGAGAAAACAGAACAAGACATTCATATTTTTTCTGCATTATATACAGTATATAACCTCATTCTACTCACTGCTAAGCCCCTTTTTAACATTAGGGTAACTCTAGTCTAGTAATTCCCATCTTAATAGACAGTAAATATAAACGGCTAATAAATGTGCCTTATGGGTTAAAGAAGCTTTAGCAGTTCTGTCCTGTTATTGTTTTCAGCATGTTTTTTAAGGCCATACTCTACCCCACAGTACTAAGACACTTCTAAGCAAAGTCCTTGGGGCAACAGTCAATCATCTTCATCGGACGAAGGCTCCGATCTGGTGCGATGGAAATCCTTTTGATGAGGTCCAGCTTCTTCCCAGCCTCCGAGGGGTCTGAGTAGACAAAAGTTTTGCCCGTGTAGTAAATCCTCAGCTGGGCCAGTTGCTGCAACACGTGCATGACTCCCAGTACTCTCAGGCCTGCTCGAACACCATCTAAGACCTTCCTATGCTGTCGGGTTGAGTAACTCAGGTGGGGAAAGAGATGTATCTGAGTGCCATCTGTCAACTTCATCGGGGCCTTTATTTAGCTGCTGCCAGGACTTGGTCACGAACATGAGGGCCACTGGTAGTAATCGTGATAGCTTGTAGTAGATTTCCCGCTTGAGCTCTCCTGGGAGTAATTCTGTAGGTTTTTAGGATAATCGACTGAGTGTCCAAATCAAGGTATTTGTTTAGAAGTGTATCTCAAAAGGTCAGAGCCTTCTGATTCCTCTGGTATGCCCAATAATCTTATATTAGCTGCCCTCGCTCCATTCTCTAGATTTTCCAGCCTGAGACGCAACAGTTTATTTTCATTAATGGTACCAGCGACTGCTCCTGCCGATTTGTTCACCCAATCGGTTGCTATTTTAGTTTCTGTAGTTAGCACATCCATTCTGGTCTCCAAACATGTAAAATGTGTTCCCAGGGTCTCGACCTTCTTATCAAGGTTCCTGATCACTTGCAACAAGGCACTGTTAGTCGGTTCAGGGGTTCCTCCTTCCGTGGTTTCTGTATCTACACCATATGCAGGATCTCTTGGCCGCTGACTTTTACTTTTTCCTGACTCCACCGTGGCCGTGTGTTTTGTTTGTCCCATTGTTCTATTAGGCATTTGAGAGCTCCAACTGTAGGCAGGCTATTTCTCAATCTGATAATAGTATTTACTAGGTTAATACCTCTTAGTTAGGCGATTTTAAATAAAATTGAGTGGAAAAATAGATGGAGCTCCCCGAGGACACGTCTGCTCTAGCTGGCTGCTGGCCATGCCCCCCAATGCAGAACTGTTTTGAGTGGGAGTCGGAGGAGCAGGATCCGATGCGGCAGAGACTCGCCAAACAACTGGACCTGGAGTCTCTGTCTCCGATCCCTGTTCCCCCATGGATAGGACCTCACGTCTGCAGTCTGGCAGATGCCTCATTCCATCCCGGCTGTCCCCAAGAGGGCGGACAGAGTTTACCGGGCGCCCAAGGATACCCTCCTCCTCAGCGCTCATCTGAAGGCAGACTCTGTCGTAATTTCGGCTGCTCATGATCATTCTTCAGCGCCTAAACACATGAGCACCTCTCCTCCAGACAAGGAGTCAAAGCAGATGGACCAGTTCAGTAAGAAGGTCTATTCTTCGGCCACATGTGCACTTCAGTCCTTTAATTATGTGGCCCACATGGTGTTGCACCAAAAAGCTACCTTGGCCAGGCTCGAGTCCAATCTATGGAGCCTTCAGATATCAAGGAGGAGCTTGCCAAGGAACTCCGCCTGCCCCGCTTTTCTTGCAGGCATTCATTGTGGGCTACTTACGACTCTGTCGATTCAGTAGCTTGCGCCTTGGTGACTGCCATTGCTTTGAGATGACAGGCCTGGCTTCGCATCTCTGGCCTCGCAAATGAGGTCCAGTCTGCGATTCAGGATGCCCCCTTTCGGGGCTCGGTGCTCTTTGGTGGCGACACCAAAGATATCATCACTGATCTCCGGGATAAAGGTCAGGCCCGGAGATCAGTGTGGTCCCTGTACCGATTGGGCGCCCAACAACAGCAGCAGCCCTTTTGGAAAAGGATCTGGAGGCAGAGGAAGCAAGCCCCGGCTCATCACCAGGGCAAGCGTAAGTCCACGGGTTCTGCCACCCCTCCCACCTCCAAGAATCAAAGATGTTCAGGGGGCCCTCCCCCTGACTGTCCTGCCACCTCCTGACTCCCTCGACCCACCCCCTCCCTCTCCTCAGCCTCAGTACGAGGAGCCAGTGGGGGGGAGGTTTGCCCGCCAGGCACAGGAGTAGCAGGGCATTACCTCTGATGCATGGGTCCTGCAGTTGGTGTCTGCAGGACACATCATAGAGTATCTGGAGGTTCCACCAGACTCTCCACCCCGGTTGTCCTACTTTCGAGACCAGGCTGTTCTTGTCAGAGAAGAAATCGACTCTCTCTTGCTCAAGGAGGCTATAGAGAGCGTTCCCCTCCGGCAAAGGGGAAGGGGGTTCTACTCCCACTTCTTCCTGGTTCTAAAAAAGTCAGGCGACATGAGACCCATATTCGACCTGAGCAGTCTCCACCTATTAGTCGAGTATAAGAAATTCAGAATGCTGTCTCTCCAAAGCCTTCTCCCTCTCCTGCTGGAGAACCAGTGGCTTTGTGCTCTGGATATGCAGGATGCTTACCTGCACATTCCAGTTTTCCCCAGCCACCACCGGTTCCTGCGGTTTTGTTTGCAGGGGGAGCATTTTCAGTTCCAGGCCCTCCCCTTTGGTGTGTCTTCTGCACCTCGGGTCTTTATCAAGTGCCTGGTGGTGGTGGCGGCCTTTCTGCATTGCCAGGGCATAGCAGTTTTTCCTTACCTGGATGACTGACTGATTTCAGCCCCTTCCAGGTATTTCCTTTTGGAAGCTCTGCCTTTCATTTTGGATCTGTTCTCCAAATTGGGGATTAATGTCAATTTCCCCAAGTCGTCTCTTTCCCCGAATTAGGGACTTCATTTCATTGGGACAGTCTTGGACAGTATCCAGAGCAGGGCCTTTCTTCCTCTGGACAGAGTGGAAACTCTGGTCCATCAGGCTTCAGTGGTGGCCTCGACCAGGACCATTCCAGCAAGGGAGGTCCTTCGCCTTCTGGGCTTGATGGCAGCCTACATCACTACTGTTCCCCTGGATAGGCTCCATATGAGAATCACTTGGTGATCCTTGCGGGTGCAGTGGGATCAACTCCTGGACGACCTGGACCATCCGGTCCTGGTGTTGTCGGCAGTCCAGAAAGACTTGCTTTGGTGGAGGGATCCCTGCAACCTTTCTTTTGGTCGCCCATTCAGGAGTCCTGTCCCCTCAGCATCTCTGACTACAGATGAATCGAATATGGGCTGGGGGCACATTTGGGGGAACACCAAACACAGGGACTTTGGTCCAGCTCGGAGGCATTGTTGCACATCAGCGTTCTGGAGATAAGAGCGGTCTTGTACGTGCTTCAGCTGTTCCAGACCCTTCTCCCCAAGGGATCACTGCTCATCCAGACGGAAAATATGTCAGTAGTCTGGTGTCTCAGCAAACAAGGAGGAACTCGCTCGTACCCTCTCTGCAGGGAAGCGATGAGAGTGTGGAACTGGGCTGTCAAGCACGATCTGTCCTTAGTGGCTGTGCATGTTCCAGGCATTCAAAAACGTCCTGGTGGACAGTCTCAGCAGATCTCGAACCCTCAGTCACGAGTGGGAACTAAGTCAGGAAGTGGCAGAGTCTCTCTTCCTAAGGTGGGGGTGTCCGGAACTCAACCTTTTCGACCTCCCCATTCAACACAGAACTTAACAGTTTTTGCTCGCTCATTCCAGGGTATGGTGCTTTTTGGCACGACGCATTGTCTCTCTCTTGGACAGGGACCTTTTTGTACGCCTTCCCTCCATTTGTCATTCTCCAGAGGGTTCAAGCTTCAGGCAGAGAAGGTGCAGATGATCCTCATCGCCCCCCTCTGGCCGAGACAGATTTGGTTCCCACTTCTGCAACAGTTAGCGGAGGAACCACCGGTTCCACTTTGTGTGACTCATGACCTCTTGACACAGAATCAAGGCCGGCTCGTCCATCCAGGGCTCGGACCCTGCACCTTCATGCGTGGCTCCTGCAGACATAGTAGTCTCTCACTTCAGGGTCTCCTCTCGAGTTGCCCAGATACTGGTTGAGGCTAGAAAGCCGTCTACCCATTCCACCTATGCTATGAAGTGGAAACATTTTTCCGTTTGGGTGGTTTCCAAAGACTGGAACTCTTTCTCTTCTTCTGCCCCACAAGTCATGGAATACCTCCTTCATCTGTCAGATTCAGGCCTATCCTATTTCTCCTTGAAGGTCCATCTTTCGGCTATTTTGGCGTACCACGAGCTGGTGGATGGTAAACCCGTGGCTCAGTTGGAAGTCTCAAAAAACCTTTCTGAAAGGGATTCTCCATATGAAACCCCTCATCCGCAGCCCTACACCACCTTGGGATTTAAACTTTGTGCTGGAGAAGCTCACTCTCACAACTTTTGAACCAGTGATGAGCTATGATTTACACTTCCTGTCCTGGAAGACGTTGTTTTTAGTTGCGGTTACCGCATCTCAAAGAATTTCAGAGCTTCAGGCTCTGGTTTGTAAGGAACCTTATTTAATTTTCCATAGGGACCGGGCAGTCCTCAGGACAAATCCTAAGTTTTTGCCTAAGGTGGTTTCGGAGGTCACACTGAATCAATCAGTGGAGCTCCCTGTATATTTTTTGTCCCCTGCGAATAGAGGTGAGGCACTCCTGCACACTACAGACATGCATCGTGCTCTCTGATGCTATACCCATTGTACAAAAGAGTTCCGTAATGATGATCAACTGTTCGTCTCCTTTGCTCCTAGATCTTTGGGCAAAGCTGTTTCTAAGCAGTGCCTGTCCAATTGGTTGGGCAGTTGTATTCGCTTTTGCTACCAGAAGTATGACAAACCTCTGTCGGGGCCTGTGAGAGGTCATTCTACTAGGGGCATGGCTCATTCCACAGCTGTTTTGCGTAACGTGTCAGCATCTGATATCTGTGCAGCAGCAATGTGGAGTTCTGTCCATACCTTTACCAAACACTACAGTCTGGACATTGCTTCTAGGCAGAGGACAGGTTTTGGCCTAGCTGTTCTGCAGGGCCTTCTATCCTAGGCTGATTCCACTCTGTGTTTTTCCTTGGTTGTTGGAGTTTTTTCCTCCTCCCTGGTTTCTCTCGGTCTCTCTTAGGAGGGACTGCTTGGGATTCAGTCCTATATGTAATGACCTACTGAAGGAACCCTCTCGAAGTAAGATAGTGCAGTTACGTAGGAACTTACCATAACAGTAGATCTTCGAGAAAGGTTCCTTCAGTAGGTCATATTTTTCCCTCCCTCCTTCCCCCTTTTTTATTTAGGGACTCCAGACTCTGTTTCCTCCTGCTGTCAGGCCTATTCCAGACTCTGATGGGAGAACTGGAGGGTGGGCGTGGGGACCGTCCCCTATATAGCGTCACGCTGACGTCGGTCAAGTGACGTCGGGTGGGCAGTTCCCCATCAGGTATTGCTAGAAAAAGTCTGCCGTGCAACCAGACGCCAGGTGGCACTAGTTCTACATGTAATGATCTACTGAAGGAACCTCTCTCAAAGATCTACTGTTACGGTAAGTTCCTATGTAACTATTTTGTGTCGTTTCCTGCCTGTGTCCCTTGAATCAAGACAATGCTCTCTGCAGTACCGTTGTTTGTAACTTAAATATTGTTTCTTTCCTTCACTGCCTGTGTAACTTTAATTCATGTTGATGCTTGATGCTGCTGTAATTTTCTTGACTTAGACACCTTTGAAAAAGGGCCCTTGAGCAGAGCTGTTTCAAGCCCTGCCCGATAAACCTCCTAACAAGTGAAAGCCAACACTGTCTTTGTACTTGGGTTTGCACTGTTACCTCCTACCATCCTAGAATAGATAGTAAGATATCTCTTATCTTGGTCTTGGGGAGCCTGGGATAGGGAGGGTCTTGAGGGACCATCCAGTTGTACCTGTAAAATATGAATAGTAATGGGACCACAAAGGGTTTGCAGATCTTTAGGAACTAACTAGAACAAATAAAGTAGGGTAAACAAAACAATACTTATCTGATACATGCGGCCAGTGTCCTGTCACAGCGTAGTCAGTGTCCTTTCAGACCTGTAGCCATAAAGTGGAAAATGGTTAGTGTGAGTAATAAAAATTCTGAAAAATTGCAGGTTTGTTTTTGAAAAAAAAAAAAGTGGGTTGAGCGGAAGGAGGTGTACTGGTAGCACACCACTAAAACAGCTTTGGGAACAGACACTGGGCACTCACAGGCCAGCATGGGGGTTGGAGGATTAAGCATCCCTGGGACTGCTCTCCTGTCCTGGAGGGAAGGGGTGTGACATTGCGGCTTAAACAGCTCGCAGTGGTTGTCTGCCATCCAATGTCACGTACACACATCAGTGTCATGTGTGGCATTCAGCAAATAGTGATCAACAACCATGGACCTTACCCCCATTGATGAATCTGCTGATCCAGTTCAAGCAGTTCAGCTAGCAGTGGAACCAGTGAACCAGAGGAGTGGCTATCTCTGCAAAGCAGTGTGCAAAAGATGGAGATTAGTGCCCAAGAGGTGGATAAGCAGAAAAGGGGCAAAATTCAGCAGACGGGCAGACAGCAAGGAGAACCAGGGATAAATGACAACCAAGGAAGGGGCTGGAGTAGAACAGTGAGACAGTCTAGGGAGGTCAAATCATGGAAAGCCATGTGTGCAAATGCCAGGAGCCTTAGCAACAAGATGGAAGATCTGGAGCTGTCATGGTGCAGTCAGACCTGGACATTGTGGCCATCACTGAAACCTGGTGTAATGATAACCACGACTGGGAGATGGCCATACCTGGCTACAACATATTCAGAAGAGACAGAGCAGGCAGGAAGGGAGGAGGAGTGGCACTCTATGTGAAAAATGACATAAGGGCCACAGAGATCCAGGAGGAACAAAATGGGGGAGAGATACTGTGGGTTAAGCTGGAAAGGAAAATGGGGACAGCCATCCGCACAGGTGTGGTCTATAGACCACCAGCCCAGGAGGAAGAAACAGATAGGGAGCTGATGCTAGCCATCCAAAGGATGGCAGACGCAGGGTGAGGTAGTACTGGTTGGAGACTTCAATATTCAAGACGTGGACTGGAGCATCCCAGCAGCAGCATCAACTAGGAGCAGATTTATCCTGGACTCCTTCAGGTGCCTTCCTCAAGCAACTGGTCATGGAACCAACTCGGCAGAAGGCAATACTGGACCTTGTGCTCACAAACAGGGACAGTGTGATGGGGTAACAGTGGGGAGCACCTGGGAAACAGTGACCACCAGTCATTGTGGTTTGAAATCACAGAAAGAGCAGAACCAAACCACACAAAAACATGTATCCTGGATTTTAGGGGCAGACTTTGGGAAAATGGGGAGATACTTGAAAGAGGCATTAAGGGAATGGGACAGGAATCAGGGGTTGAGGAACAGTGGGCAGTATTTAAAATGGGGATTACAAGAACAACAGAATTATGTATTAAGCAGGTTAGCAAGAGGAAAAGGAAGAGGAGACTATGGTTTTCAAAGAGGTAGTAAAGAAAGTAAAGCCAAAAAGATTGCATTCAGGCAATACAAAAGACACAGGCAGAAGGGATAGGAGAAGTACCAGGAGAAGCAAAGAGAGGCAGGGAGGTCAGTAAGGGAAGCCAAAGCTCAGACAGAAGAACACATTGCAAAATCAGTGGGTAGAGGGGACAAACCTTTTACAGGTACATAAGTGAAAAAGAAAGACAAAGGGGGATAGTGAGACTGAAGGGGAGGATGGGGGCATGGAGGATGACAACAGTAAAGCTGACATACTGAACAGGTATTTCTGCTCAGTCTTTACTGAGGAAGAGGAGGTAATGGGTCTGAAGGAGTACAAGGGTGAGAATGGTGCAGAAATGGACACAAGTCCCTTTACACGAGAAAGGGTCCTGAAGGAACTGGAAGCAATAAGAGTTGATAAAGCAATGGGCCAGATGGGTGCACCCAGGGTCCTTAAAGAACTAATAGAGGTGGTGGCTGAACCTCTGGCTATCCTGTTTAGCCGATCACTGGAAACGGGAGGTACCCAAAGACTGGAGGACAGCAGATGTAGTCCCTTTACAAAAGTGGGAACAAAGAGGAAGCAGGGAACTACAGACCAGTCAGCCTCGCCCGGTAGTGGGAGGATCAGTGAAGCACTACTGAAGGAGAGATTGGTGGAACATCTGGTTGTCAATGGACTACAGGACCCAAGGCAGCATGGTTTCACCAGGGAGGTCGCGTCAGACCAACCTCATTGAATTTTGACTGGGTGACTAGGAGATGGATCGGGAGGGCAGTGGACATGGCCTATCTGGACTTCAGCAAGGCCTTTGACACTGTGCCACATAGAAGACTATTACACAAACTGGGAATATGGGTGTGGGCAGACAGTAGTGTGGTGGGTAGGTAACTGGCTGGGTGGCAGGACACAGAGGTGGTGGTAAATGGCTGTCACTCCACAGAGGGAAGAGTGACCAGTGGGTACCACAGGGATCAGTGCTGGGAATCGGGTCCTTATTCAGGGCCCCGATTTTTCTGCGCACATCGGAGCAAAGTTCTTGCGGCAGGGTTCTCATTTGTCGAGAACTTCATGCACTCAACACCAATTTCATGTGACATTTTTACCCTTAATTTTTTCCTTTTTTGTTTTTGCCATATCTGACACAATGCATGCTCGTAACACAGTCATTTTATGGGTGTTTGTCACCAAATTTTCAGCATAGCCAGTTTAAGACCTCTGCTCATGAACAGTATCACTGTGATTTTATTAATCTGTCCGGAACATTGATTTTGCACACCGACTGCGCCATTCTGCGCTACAAGGGTGGAAACACATTTTGGGTGAGATGTGAAAAATGACAGCTGTACTGCTCATAAGACAGTGTGGTGAAATGGCAATGTTGAAACCTGGAGGAAAATATTGAAATTTTAGAACTTACGTAGCCTGCATGGAACTGCGCAACGACGCCGTTAAACAGTCATTTTTGAATTTTTTCACCAAATTTTCAACATAGCCATTTCAAGACCTCTGCTCCTGAACAGTGTCACTGTGATTTTCTTTAATTTGTCCCGTGACATTGATTTCTCAAGATAATCGACTCGCGCCATTCTGCGCCACAAGGGTGGAAACACATTTTGGGTGAGATGTGAAAATGACAGCTGTACTACTCATAAGACAGTGTGGTGAAATGGCAGTGTTGAAACCTGGAGTGAAAATATTGAAATTTCCGAACTTACGAGCTCATGAGGAACTGTGCAACGACGCCGTAGAACAGTGATTTTTTGGATTCTGACCAATTTTCAACATGGGGGTTTTGGGCCCTTCTCTCATGAATGATGTCACTGTCATGGCGGTATTCAGTCCCAAAGGGTGATTTTGCAGTCACCGCGCAGTCACCGCCAAAAATCACCCTTCGAGCCCGAATAACGCCATGACAGTGACATCATTCATGAGAAGGTCCCAAAAACCCCATGTTGAAAATTTGGTGCAAAATTCCCAAAATGCCTGAGATATGCACAAAGTTGAACCCTCCTATCTAGCCCATTATACAGCTTACCGCATTTCCTCAGTTCGCGGTTGCCTTTGAAGAGTGCAGACGTGTTCCCGGTCCACTCAAGATCGTCGCTACGGAGTCCGGAGGTCATGGGGGTGGGGTGGGGAGGCTGGGTGCGCAGTGGTGGGTGCGGATGTGGGAGGGGCTCGAGACGCTACCGGGGACAGTTTTTGTTTTACAGGGGAAAAAGGCGTCGGCAGGACGCTTGCCATGCTAGGGTGGGCTCAGCGTGGCATAACGACTTTGGGGCGCTCAGCCCCGTCGCAAAAAAACTATTGGAGACGCTTGCCACGCTGGGGTGCGCCCTTGGCCGTGGCATGTAAGCATTTTGAGGGGATAGTGAAGCCGACGGGGATTGGGCACCTCACGGGCAAATGAAGCAGACGCTTGTTCCATGGGCGCCGCGACTCTGCCGGTGATGGCAAATTCCGCGGATATTTCCGCATCTGCGGAATCGCGGAAAACTCGGGGCCCTGGTCCTATTCAACATCTTCATCAGTGACGTGGCGCAGGACCTAGAAGGCAGAATTTCACTGTTCACTGATGACACTAAGCTCTGTAACAGAGTAGACACACCAAAGGGTGTAGACAGAATGAGAAGCGACCTGCAGAAACTTGAAGAATGGTAAGGGGTTTGGCAGTTGAAATTCAATGCAAAGAAGTGCAAGATAATGCATATGGGGCACAAAAACCCTGGCACAATATATCAGTTGGGGGTGAGGATATAGCATGCACCAAGCAGGAAAGGGATCTTGGGGTTATCATCTCTGATGACCTCAAGGTAGGGAAACAGTGTGACAAGGCAGCAGGTAAAGCAAATAGGATGCTGGGATGTATAGGCAGGGGCATCACCAGCAGGAAAAGGAGGTCATAATTCCGCTTATACAAGACACTAGTGAGGCCCCACCTGGAGTACAGTGTACAGTTCTGGAGACCATACCTACGTAAGGACATAGACAGGGTAGAGAAGGTTCAGAGGAGGGCAACAAAGATGGTGCATGGATTGCATCACAAGTCCTATGAAGACAGGTTGAAGGAACTGAACATGTACTCCTGGAGGAGAGGAGGGAGAGGGATATGATAGAGACATACAAGTATCTTACAGGGAGGAACAGGGTGCAGGAAAACACTATTTTTAAGCGAAAAAGATGTTCCAGGACTAGAGGGCATGGGATGAAGTTGGAGGGAGGACGATTCAGAGGAAACATAAGAAAGAATTTCTTCACAGAATGGGTGGTGGACAAGTGGAACACCCTGCCAGAGGAAGTGGTGGGGTCTGAAACAATCACGGGATTTAAGAATGCATGGGATAGACATAAAGGAATTCTTGAGGTTAGGGGTAAGGGACAACAGACTTCTAGGAAAACAAACTGAACTTACAAGCTCAAATGGGCAGACTGGTTGGGCCATAGGCCCTTATCTGCCGACACTGTCTATGTATCTATGTATGTATCTAAGGATCAGGTAATACATCCATACCTATGATCCCTATATCTCCAGCCATGACTTCTGAGGAAATACAAGTGGGCAGGTTTCAGGTGTCCCAGCGTATGTCCCAAGTCCTTTTGGAAGCTTGTTCACCTTCTACCAAATCAGATAAAAATGTGTTTATAATGCGCTTTTCCAGAACCAGAGCGCAAATACAATATAAAACCAAACATTCAGACAATAAAAACACTCAAGATATCAAAACATTCAACTATCAGGCCGCAGTAATACTAAAAATTATCCCCAAAGGCCAGGCCAAAAAAGTATGTTTTTAATGCTGCATTAAAAGTCTCGGACAGGCACGCTCTAATCCGGCGAGGTAGAGAGTTCCACAGGGTTGGGGCTACAAATGCAAAAGCCCTGGCACCAGATGTCTGAAGACGGACCCTGGGAACCTCTAGCAGTCCCTCGGTGGAGGAGGCAGTAGGGCCGAAGGAGGTCTTGCAAGTAACTCGGTCCCTGTCCATGTAGGGTCTTATAGGTCAGCAATGCGACCTTGAAGGTGATCCTCCATCGCACTGGCAGCCAGTGCAGTTCACGCAGCACAGGAGTGACATGGCTGGTTCTTGACAACCCTGTCAACAACCTGGCTGCAGCATTCTGCACCAGCTGCAGGTGACAGACATCCACCCCCGGTAACCCTAGGTATAGAGCATTGCAGTAATCAAGACAGGAGGACACAAAGGCGTGAACCAGTATCAGAAGGTCCTTGGTTGGAACAAGGTTCCACAGATGATAAAAGGAGGACGTGACAACTGCTGACTACCAGAAAACGTATAATGCAGAGTGAAAAATCTTTTCCATCTGGTGTTCCAAAATCTCCAAAGATCTCTTTCATTGCCCTCCAGAGCAATTTCTGAACTCTTATCTGGACCTTTCAGAGTCTGTCCTCCAGTAGTCTTCCATAAAGGTCAACCTGTCAGCAGTCTCAGTATATCATGAGTTAGTTGGGACTCTTTCCATGACCCAACTCCCTTTCTTTAAAAGATTCCTTAGGTATCTTATACTGGAGATGCCATGGAAAGAAACTGGTCACCTACTGGAACCTCAAGCTAGTATTTGACATGCACACCCACAAGCCCTTTGAACCAGCAGGTACTTGTGACATGAGTATCTGTCCTGGAAAACTGTTTCTAGTGGCCATTATTTCTGCACACAGAGTTTCTGAGCTACAGGCCCTAGTGGTTGACTGTCCATACATGGTTTTCCTAAGGACATGGTAGTACACTAAACACATCCTAAATTTCTGCCAAAGGTGGTGTCAGAGTTCCACCCCAGTCAGTCACTAGTGCTGCCAACCTTCTTCCCCAAGTGAGAAAACCCTGGGGAAGTGTTGCTGCATTCTGTTGATGTTAGAAGAATCCTCAGTTTCTACCTTAGTAGAGCCAAGGACTGTAGGGAGGCCTCTCAGCTGTTTGCCTCTTTCGATCCTATTCAATAGGGGCTACCTATTTCAAACAGTGCCTATCAAATTGGCTTGTCGAATGCATTCAGCACTGCAAAACATTAGCAGGGCAGCAATTGTAGGACTCTGTTATGAGCTTATTCCACCCTTGCAGTGGCTACTTCAGTAGCTTTGCTTCATTCTGTCCCTGTTTCAGACATACTGTATGTAGGGCCGCTACCTGCAGTAGTGTTCATACCTTCACAAAACACCATGCTTTGGACATTCATGCCAGGAAACATGCAGTTTCTGGGGATGTGGATATGTTGTTCTTTTCCACACTTGTTGGCATGTCCCTTTCCCATTTAATTCTTGCTGGAAGGTCTTCATGCTGGCTCCTTCCGCCCACCCGGGTGGTATAACCCTCGGCTCCGCCCCATGACGCAAGATCTTCCTTTCCACTGGAAGATGCAGGTTGCCGCGTCTCTGCTACCGTGTGCTGTAGGCCCTGGCTCTAAAACCTTCAGATCCACTGAAGATTACGCTTGTCTGAGCTAGCGATTGTAGACTTTGCTTCTCGATAATGGAAGATAAATCTTCCCCCGGTTTTCGCCGGTGCCCATGCAGACAGAAAATGTTGCACACAGACCACACTCCATGTGCGTCTACTGCTTGAGTATCAGCCATGACACCCAGGCTTTCGAGTTTTCCCTCGTGTTCCAAATAGATGTCCTCGAGGGTGGTCTCACATGTTTGAAGTTGGGCAGGCCCAAGAAATGGAATCCACCGGTGAAATCCAAAGAGGCCCGGTGGGCGGTCTCCATGGCTGCGGGGGTCTGCCGAGCACTTAGAACAGATGCAGGCCTTCTAGGAATAGGTGGCGCGTGCCGCAGAGCGTTCCTCTTGGCCAATTTTTGTTCCACTCAGTCTGGGCTCTATATTCTCAGGCTCCTTTCAGGAGATGTGCCTTTCTCTCCCCACTAAGGGTGAGGGATCTTCGGGCTCGCATACCACCCGGTCCCGTAAAAAGGACAAGGAACCGAGAGATTCTTCATCTCGGCAAAGACGTTCTTGGGATTGAGAGTGATCTCGGTCCCAGGAATCTCCAGTCTTGACCTAGGTCGAGATTGCTGCTTCGGCTGCTGGCTTTTTGGTCCCACCATTGGGCCAGCTGGCCAAAGTCTTGATCGAAGATGTGGTTGAGTTGACTCTCAACTCTGTTAATCTGTTGTCAGTCGAGGAGGTCGACAACTCTCTTAACAAGACTTTGGTCTTGTTTATCCCCGATGAGGAACCAGTCCTGGATCTGGAAGAATCACCAGTTCCACGGGTGTTTCCAGAGCAACCCGGTCGGCCAGTCCAATCGAGGTTGAGATCTCGGACCCCCTCGACTGACAGGCCGAGGAAGGTACATAAGTGCACCAAAAAGAGGCAATGTCACCACTCATCTTTGCCCTCCTCGGATGAGGGGAGGCTTTGGCGGAAACTCCGTCAATGCTACGAAGATCTGATGTGGCAACAGCTCATTCTGTCTGGGCAGAAGCCTTCCTTGGTTTCCACCCCGGCCATTACGTGGCTTTTGCCTCCCAGGCCGAAGCTGACTCCCTTGGAACTGATAAAATCGGTTCCCATGCCCACGGAGCTGGTGAAACCTGCCCCGGTTCGGACAAAACCAGTCTCTCCACTGATAGTGGTGCAGCCACGACCAAAACAACCCTCAGGAGGGGCTCCTGTAAAGGATTCCAGAATGGTCCCGGGTCTTCCTCGCAGGTTATCGGTCACCCTTACACCTGACCGTCCCAGACACGTTCAAGGGGCTCTTGGTGGTTGACCGATTTATCTGGATACCTCGGATCCTGTCGACACCAACCTTCACTGTCACTCACTGGTTGATGAGTTGGTCGGTAGCCTGTCGACGGAGGAGGGCCCTTCATCTTTTCAAGGGATTCTCTGCCTTATCTCCGAATCCACGGGGATGCCCCTGGATCCTGTCCAGAAATGTGCGGAGTACCCTCTTACAGTTATTCGTAAAAGAGGGGATACCCCTATGGAGGCCTTTCCGGTGGCCGAGGCCATTGTTGGCCCAGCCTTGGAGCTGTGGCAGCATCCTGCCTCCTGCCCAGCACCGTCTGCCCGGATGGCCCGCAAGTATGCGGTGCCCATTGGGTCCCTCTCGGGGTTCACTGAACATCTCTCAGCTGAGGGATTAGTGACTGCTTCTGTGTTCAGACGACAGGCACCTCTGCTGACACAGGTAGACCTCCAGACAAGGAGTCCAAAAAACTGGACCACTCTGCCAGGAAGGTCTGCGCAGCCCACTCTCTAAGCCTCCGTCAGGCAAGCTCGGCCGTCATCATGGCACACTTCTCCCATGCCCTCCTGGGGTCCTTGGATGAAGTTCTCCCGCACCTCCCCGTGGACCTTCAGACTACAGTCAAGCAGGTCCGGGACCAGGGCTGTGCCGTTGCCAAGCAGCAGCAGCTTCAGATGACCTTGGGGACTCTTGCACCCGTTCGGTGGCAGCCACGGTTGCCTCATACCGCAGGGCTTGGCTGAGGCTTTCCACCTTTACAGCGGATACCCAGCACAAATGCACTGATGTTCCTTTCCTGGGTACCGATCTCTTCGGCCCGTCTGTGGATGGTCACCTTCAGCGAATCGAGCAGTCCAGTGCCACCTTGGACTCAGCCACTTCTGCTCAAAGTGCTCCTGGCGCCAAGAATCAGCAGAAGAAGAAAAAGCCTTTTTGGCACCCTGCTCCTGCTCCTGCAGCCCAGCAGCCCTCCTTTCAAGGTGGACAGCAACAACAGGCATAGGCTTGGCGCCCTCGGCCCAAGTCCGGGCCTCTGGCGGTCCGCAGACAAGGAGGTCGGGGTTCAGGCCCTGGACCCTCTTCCTCCAAGCCTGCTCAGTGACGGGATAGGGGTTGCCACCCCTATCCCCATCACGCCAGCTCTGGGTCCTCCAGTGGCAGGTTGGCTCTGCCACTTTTTTTCCGCCTGGTCTGCTGTTACTATGGACAGGTGGGTCTTAGAAGTGGTGGGCCAGGGTCTGCTTCTGGAATTCAAGCAGTACCCTCCCAGCTGAGCCTGCACCCCACAGGAGGAGAGAGTCTCAGCACACACTCGGTCGGCTCTGAGAGACAGCGTAGCTCAGCTCCTCCTCAAGGAGGCAGTGGTTTGAGTGGCAGATCTTCCAGTCAACCCAGGGTTCATTTCCAGGTACTTCCTGGTCCCAAAGCAGACAGGGGGTTGGTGCCCTATTCTAGATCTGCACGACCTGAATCAGTATCTCAGTCCACACACCTTCATGATGGTAACTCTGTCCCAGATCATACCATCCCTAGACCAAAACATGTGGTTCTGCTCTCTGGATCTCCAGGAGACGTTCTTTCACGTCCCAATCTGTCCGTCCCACCAGTGGTTCCTCCACTTCTGAGCAGAGGGAACCCTATACGAATTCCAAGCAATGCCATTCGGCCTGTCATCAGCCCCACAGGTTTTCACCAAAAGCATTGCAGTGGTGGCAGTCCATCTTAGGTGTCAAGGGGTCAGAGTGTACCCTTACCTTGATGATTGACTCTTAGCAGGTTCCACCTAGCAAGAGGTGGAGAGGTCCAGGGACCTGGCCCTCCAGACCTGCAGTAAACTTGGCCTCCTGATCAGCGAGGCCAAGTCGGAGCTCATGCCATCCCAGGTGATATGCTTCATCGGGGCAGACCTCGACTGTTGCTGAGCCAGAGCACGGCTCCTGGCAGACAGGGTGGAGGTTCTCTCCTCCTTTGCCCAATCATTTTGATTGGGTACTTGTGCCCTGCCCGGGACTTTCTGCACCTTCTGGGTTACGTGGCAGCCTGCACCACCGTGGTCCATTGGGCCCAGTGGCATATGCACCCCCTTCAATGGGAGCTGGCCACCCAGTGGACTCAGCACCTAGGTCATTTTGACCAGCTGATTACTGTGACCCAGAAGATGTGGGACGCTCTCCAGTGGCGGACCGTCCTAGACTGGTTGCAGGAAGGGATCCCATTTGTCCGCCCTGAGCCAACGGTCGTCCTCATGACTGATGCCTCTCTCGTGGGCTGGGCAGCCCTCATGGGAACAACAGGGCCCACAAGTTCTGGACCCCCAAGGAATTCTGATAGTATATCAGCCTGTTGGAGCTCACAGCAGTCAGACTGGCGCTGTCAGCATTCGCTCAGCAGCTTCGGGGTCAAGTGGTTCAAGTCCAGATGGACAATACCACGACCATGTACCGCCTCAACAAGCAGGGTGGCACACACTCCCGGCTGTTGTGCAGGGAAGAGCTCCACATCTGGACACTTGTGAGCTGACTGGAGGTGGATCACCTTGCCATCCATGTGGCAGGAGCCTCGAATCAACTGACGTATGCTCTCAGCCGCATAGGCAAGACATCCCATGATTGGTCTCTCCATCCAGAGGTAGTTCACAGCCTGTTCTCCCACAGGGGCAAACTGATGGTGGACCTGTTTGCCTCCAGGAACACACGAAGCTGAGACTGCTTCATGCCCGCGCCCCCACCAGTGGGGATCATTGCAGGGAATGCCTTCTTGAGGCCGTGGACCCCAGACCTCTTCTACGCCTTCCATCCATTTCCCCTTGGGACCATAAGGTGCTCCTCAAGGTGAGGAGGGACAAAGGCGCAGGTCCCAACTCGGACCATGCTTCAGCTCCTACGCCATATGGCTGCGGCCATAGTAACCATTCCCTCAGCTTGTCTCTTTATGAGGGTTCCTCAGTGGACTCTCACAGTGCAGTGGGATTAGAGGGAGAATGATCTCGACCAGTCGGTCTTGATCTCCAAGGCTGTGATTCAGACTCTCTGTTAGTGGCTCTCCCCACAGAATCTAGAGTCCGGAGTCTCTTTTCAGAGAAAAGCCCCTTTACAGGTTCTTACAACCGATGCCTCAGGCCTTGGTTGGGGAGCTCATTTTCAGAACCATCAGACACAAGGGGCATGGTCTTGTCTAGAACTGCCCCTCCACATCAATATTCTGAAGATGAGGGCAGTCCTATACTCTGTACAGGCCTTTCTCCTGGATCTTCGTCCAGATCCCCTGTTGGTACAGACAGACAGACATGTCAGTTGTTTACTACATCAACAAGCAGGGGGGGAACACACTCCTATCCTCTTTGTCGGGAGGCTATGTGAGTGTGGTTCTGGACTCTAGATCATGGCCTATTGCTCACCGCATTGCATGTTCCAGTGATCCAAAATTCCTTGGTCGACGCCTTAAGCTGGTCCTGGTCAAAGACTCATGAATGTGAGCTCCAGCAGTCTGTAGTGGGCAACCTCTTCCAACGGTGGGGTCATCCAGAGCTGGACCTCTTTGCGTCCCCGTGCAGTGCAAAACTGCCCAGTTTCTGCTCACTCGATCACGGGCCTGGTGTTTTCTGGCAAGACGCGTTGTCCCTCTGTTGGACAGGGAAGTTTCTGTATGCCTTTCCTCTCCCGCAAAGAGTCCTGCTTAGACTCCAAGCAGAAGGAGCAGAGATGATTATCGTAGCTCCACTTTGGCCTCGCCAGATATGGTTCCTGCTACTGCAGCAGCTGGCAGTGGAACCTCGATTTCCCCTGCCCTTGTCCTCCCGATTACTATTGCAAGAGCAGGGCAGGTTGGTTCACCCAGACCTCCAGTCCCTACATCTGCATGCTTGGCACCTGCAGACATAGCCACTGCACGTTTTGGAGTATCTGCCAGAGTGGCTGAGGTCTTAGTTGCAGCTAGGAAACCTTTCACTAGAGCTACCTATGCCATGAAGTGGAAGCGCTTTTGCTTGTGGGCCTCCAGTCAGGGTTTGGACCCTTTTATGTGCCCTCTGAATGCTGTCCTTGAGTATCTCCTCTCCCTGTCAGACTCGGATCTCCAATATTCCTCCATCAAGGTACATGTGTAAGCAGTCTCTTCATATTATGTGCAAGTGGATGGCAAACATGTTGCCTAGATGGATCTGGCCTGGACATTTTTGAGGGGAATGCTTCACCTTAAACCTCCCATTAGGGACCCCATCCCTCCTTGGGGTCTTTTGTTTTGTTAGCGAAACTTACATTCCCTCCCTTTGAACCAGCTGCAGATTGTGAGCTACATTTTCTGTCGTGGAAAGCGTTGTTTTTAGTTGCCGTTACCTCCCCTCGGAGGATTTCCAAGCTTCAGGCTCTGATGGCTAAAGAGCCCTATTTAATTTTCCACAAGGACAGGGTGTCCTTGAGGACTAATCCTAAGTTCATACCTAAGGTGGTGTCCCAGTTTACCCTTAATCAGGACGTCAACCTTCTGGTTTATTATCCGGAGCATACTAATTGAGGGGAGGCTCTACTTCACACTCTGGATGTATATAGAGTGCTTAGGTACTACATTAACTGCACTCAGACTTTGAGAAAATCTGACCAACCTATTTTTTCCTTTGCCCCGAGAACCCTGGCGGCACCCATGGCAAACCAAACTCTGTCCAGCTGTCTAATCCATTACATTACTTTCTGCTACAATAAGTACAACAGACCCTTCCCAGGCTCGGTTGAGGGGCATTCCACCAGGGGTGTTTCTGCCTGCTTTGCAGCATCTCGTAATGTTTCTGCAGCAGATATCTGTACAGCAGCTACTTGGAGCACGGTACACACCTTTGTGAAGCACTACAGCCTGGACGTTGCTTCCCAGCAGAGAGCTGGATTTGGGTTAGCAGTACTCCAAGGCCTGTTGTCTTGAAGTCAATCCCGCTTCCCAGTTTTTTTCCACCTCCTAGTCCATCTGAAATCATTTTAGTACTGCTTTGTACTCAGTCCTTATGGTGTAGCCTGCTGCAAGAGCTCTCACTCAAAGTAAGATAGTACAGTTACGTAAGAACTTACCGTAACAGTAGATCTTGGAGAGGAGCTCTTGCAGCAGGCATTATTTCCCACCCTCCTTCCCCCTGGTCCTTTTCTTCTTTCTTTCCTTACCCTAGGCGGGGTATTTCACTTACCTCAGTTCTCTGTGGTTTGTCAGCCGGGTCTCTGGTGGGAGAACTGGGGTGTGGCCAGGGACCGCCCCCTTTATACCATTGGTGGACGTTGGAGGCGGTCCCCACTGGGTACTGCTAGCTAAGATTTTTCCGTGGGTTCCTAGTGTCTGGTGGCATAGTCCTTATGGTGTAGCCTGCTGCAAGAGCTCCTCTCGAAGATCTACTGTTATGGTAAGTTCTTACGTAACTGTACTCTTCGGAGGCTGGGGTAATACATGGGAAAATAAGGAGCTGTTTGCCAAGGATAGAATGCATCCGAGTATGGAGGGAAAAGGATTATAAAAAAAGAAACTGGGGGAGTTTATTGTCAGGTATTACGATTTAAACTAGATGGGTGGCTGAGTCTTGAGGGATGGGCATTACCACTAAAATTGGGTGAGCCTGTGCCTCTTCCCCAATATGAATATTTAATGGAGGAGATGGGCATGTATAGGGGCATAATCAGTGAGAAAGGAGTGGATGGGAACGATGGGGGAGGTTGGAAGGTGGTCTCCATTAATGCAAGGAGCCTGGGAAACAAGATTCCCGAGTTGCAGGCAGTGATTGGGGGAGGCGGGATTGACGTGGTTGCAGTCACAGAGATGTGAGCCACCCAGTACCACAACTGGGATGTAATAATCCCTGATTACAGAATGTACAGGAGGGATAGGAACACTGGAAGGGGAGGTGATGTGGTGTTATTTGTAAGGGAGGGGACTTGAGTGTGGCAGGCATGAGAGTGAGGGAGGTAATGTGGAAGTGCTGTGGGTTAGCTTGCATGATGCTAAGGGGAGGAGGGTTAATCTGGGTGTAGTTTACAGGCCTCCAACACAATCTGAGGAACAGGATAGGGAATTGGTGGAAAACTTTCTAGTTCGCTGTGGTAGTGGTGAGGCAGGACGGTGGTGGTGGGAGATTTCAACCTGCCTGGGGTGGATTGGGGCATTATGGGATCAACAAATGCCAAGGAACAATGGATACTGGAGGCATTCCAGGCTCAACTGGTGGTGGAGCCAACCTGAGAGGGTAGCATTTTGGACTTGGTCCTGGCGAATGGTGATCATGTTAGGGATGTAGTAGTACAAGATCTGCTGGCGGGGAGTGACCATTCGACAGTATGGGTCTACCTAAACCTGGGAAGGGAGGGTAACCATGCAAACACAAAGGTAGTGGATTTCAGGGGGCGGATTTGGGAGGATGGCAGCCATTCTGGAGGGACATTTACAGGATGTAAGTCCTGTTATGGACACGGATAGCAGATGGAAAATTTTGAAGTCAGGGTTGCTAGAAGCCACTGAAACCTGCACAAGGACCCAATGTAAAGGAGCCAGATCAAGGAAACCTAGTTGGTGGACCAGGGAGGTGCAATTGGTGGTAAGGGAAAAAAGGATAGCCTATCGAAGGGTTAGGAGAACCCGCAGGGAGGAATACTATAAGAAATCAAAGGTGGTTGGTAGGGAAGTAAGAGCTTCCAAGGCATCCAAGGAGCTGAGGTTGGCACAGGGGATCAGAGAGGGAGAGAAGGAATTCTTCAGCTACATAGGGGAGAGAAAGAAAGCTAGGGGGCAGATCACCAGATTAAAAAAGGAGAGTGGTTGGGTAGAGAAGGGAGTGGAGAAGGCTGAGGTACTAAATGAATACTCCTATTCTGTCTTTACAAGGGAACAGGAAGGGCCAATTACGGGGGTAGATAGGGGTTGGGGAGGGGGGTGTTCATATTGCTAGAGAGATACAAATGAAGAGTGTGTGTGAGAGGGCCTAATGGCCTTGAAAGTGGACAAAGCTCCAGGCCTGGATGGGATTCACCCCAGAGTCCTTAGGGAACTGGCAGATGTGCTGGCAGCACCTCTGATGGAATTATTCAGTTCCTCCCTTCAATCGGGACAGGTACCCCTGGATTGGAGGATGGCGCATGTAGTGCCTCTTCATAAGATTGGATCTAGGGATGAGCAGGGAAACTATAGACCAGTAAGCCTGACATCCATAGTGGGGAAACTGTTAGTGGGCATATTGGAAAAAAGGCTGGTGGAGTTCAAATCAAATCAAGGTTTATTTTTAAAAAGGCGCCTTTCCGTAGTTCAAGGCATCTGTACATACAATAAATATCACATCAATCAATAAAATTATACCAGTATACAAAACCATAGAATACAAACAATAGAACCAACAGTTACTAAAAAATGACAGCAACATTATACTTCATCACAGAAGACCAGGCCAAAGAGGTATGTCTTCAATTCAGCTTTAAAACTTTGGATGGTAAGGCATTCTCTTATCCAACAAGGTAGAGAATTCCACAGGGTAGGGGCCACAAATGCAAATGGATAAGCCCCAGATGTTTGTAAATGCACCCTGGGAATCTCTAGCAATCCCTCGTCAGTGGATCGAAGAGGCCGGGAAGGGCAGGAGGGAGAAAGGAGATCTTGCAAGTAGCAGGGTCCCTGGTCATGTAGTGCTTTATAGGTCAGCAAACTGACCTTGAAGGTGATACATCACCACACTGGCAGCCAGTGCAGTCCGCAGAGCGCAGGCATAATATGACTGGTCCTAGATGGGGTGCCAGTCAAAAGCCTGGCGGCCGCATTCTGCACCAGTTGCAGGCAGTGGATATCAACCCCCAGTAACCCTAGCTACAGGTCATTGCAGTAGTCAAGGCGTATGGTCACGAAGGCATGGACCAACGCTGGAAGATCCTTGGGAGGGACCAGATGTTTCACCCGGGTGATATTCCTCAGATGGAAAAAAAGAGGTCTTGACAAATGGCTGACACCTGAGCTTTCAGGGTCAGACTGCTGTCAAAAATAACACCCAGGTTCTGCACTGATCTCAGGTGGTAAGCTGGACATCCCCGAGCCATAGATCTGAGGGTTGTCCCGCTGATGCATCCCACCCCGACAATCCTGGTCCACCACCGATACCTAGTTTTATCCGGATTCAACCTTCGCTAACTAGTACTCATCCAGTCCTGAATCTCGGATAGGCAGTTGTTAAACACTGAGATAATATCTCCCCGTTAGGGCACAAAGGACAAGTGCAGTTGAGTATCATCTGCGTAGCAGTGAAAACTCAAACACTACTGCCTAAAAATGTCTCCCAACGGCAGCATGTACACAGCGAACAACATGGGCCCCAAAAAGGAGCCCTACGGTACCCCGCAAGATAGAGGGAGAGGGTTGGAAGAATAAATTCCTGAGACCACTCTCTGTGTCCTACCCTCGAGGAACGAATAAAACCATCTGAGGACAGTTCCAGACAGTCCACAGATGAACCACAGGCATTCCAATAGCACACCATGGTCCACAGTGTCAAATGCTGCCAAGAGATCAAGAAGAACCAAGATGGAACGAGTCCTCCAATCTCTTGCTGTTAGGAGACCGTTAAACACCCAAACTAGGGCTGTCTCGATGCTATGCCTCTTCCTAAATCTGGACTGGAGAGTGCCATAGAATTGTGGGAGGATAAGTGATTATCCAGCTGCAGCGCAACCACCTTCTCAGTAATCTTCCCAACAAAGGGAATGTTAGAGACAGGTCTGTAGTTGGCGAGACAGTCTGGGTCAAGGGAGGTTTTTTAAGGAGCGGTCGTACAGCCGCCTTCTTCAGGAGATTGGGAAATACCCCCCACCCCCACCCCCATGACCTCCAGACTATCTAAGCCAGGACTGGGCCAATTTCCTCAACGCACCCCCCAAGGAGACGCATTGGACCCAGGTCCAAACTACAGTTGGTTGGCTGCAAAGCTTGAATGATCCTCTTGATGTCCAGCCGGCCAAAGTTGGACCAGACAAACTGGGTGCTCGCAACCTCCCGCTAACCTAAACAATCCCCCATAGAGGGGGCTGGGTGGATACTGAACCTGATGGTGACAACCTTATCCACGAAGAATCAAGGAAACTTGTCACACCTTTCTTGTGACAAGGCTCCACCTGACTGCAGACAGATTGGATTGCACAGTCTGTCAACAATCCGAAAGAGCTGAACTGATCGATTTTGTGCAGTGGCAATTTCCCTGGACAGGAATTCTGCCTTCTTACAGGTGATTGTCGATTGATAGACAGTATAATGGTCCATCAATCTAAGTCTGTCAGCATCCAGGCCGGACTTCCACCAGGCCCTCTAACCTTCACCCCACTCTATTCAGCTCCTTCAAGGTCCCATCTAACCTTGGGGACCTTGGGCGAAGAGTAAGTGGTCAAACACGAACAGGAGCAATAGAATCCAGAGCATCTGACACTGCCTTATTATAGGCAAGTACAAGATCACCCAGACCCATACTTTGAATCACAGGCCTGATAGGTCTAGCACCACCATTGGGCCTTCTGGGATCACGCCCCTCAAAGGGCAGTACCGGACCGTATCCGTAAGCGCAGACCCATTGGGGGAGCCGCGAAACTGAACCTTATGTTGTGGTGGTCAGACCAACCTACAGGTTCCACCACAAAATCAGTGATCTCCATCCTCAAGAAGGACACCAGATCCAATGAGTGACCACCAATGTGAGTCATGGAGGAAACAACCTGTGTGAGACCCAGTGAAGACATAAGCTGGAGGAGATCTTGACCAAAGTGCAAGAATTCACCGTCGACCCAGGCATTGAAATCCCCCTCGGATTAACCCTCTGGGGGATCCCAGTACCACAGCGACAGTGAAGTCCGCGATCTCCTGCAGGAATTCTTGCCCATCACCTGGTGGGCGGTAGATGAGCAGAATCCTGCACCCGACACCCGCACCCATCATACACTCAAAGGATCTGTTGGACCCCGTTAGCACATCCACAAGGCTCAGTTCCACTTTAAAACAAATGGCTACACCCCCGTCCCTGCAATCTGTCCTTGGGCGGTTTATCACCGAGTACCCGGCTGGAACCACAGATGCCAATATTGGGCCCACGTTCTCATCCAACCAGGTCTCAGTGATGCACGCCAGGTCAGATGAACCAATAAGATCTGCAGTTATAGCAGTCTTGTTTTTAATAGGCCTGGCATTGCACAACACCGCCAGAGTCAGATGGACTGACAATGAAGACTGCACCATCTGTCTGCATAAAGCAGAGCCCTTGGATATGGGAACCAGACAGGGAAAACCCCTCTATCCTGGTCCCATTTTACCCCAGTGTGTCTCCTTGCCCCCACCACCTCAGTCCGGCCGCCCCATTCTGTTTTCCCACCAGGCTCGGGACCCCCACTCCTCCTACGCATCCTGGCTCCTCCCCAAGGTGCGTCATCTAAAATATGTCACATATGGCAAAGGGGGTGGTCCCGAAGCCTGGAGAGGGTAATATCAACTGATCGTCTTTTTACCGTCCCAACACATCACAACGCACAGCAGCAGAGAGTCCACTAACAAACCAAACACAGTATCCACTGACTCAGGAAGCTAAGGGCAAGGCATTTGACTCGGTACTGCATGGGAGACTCCTGGGCAAGCTGAATAATTTAGGGTTAGGAGAAAGGACAGTGAGATGGATTGGAAACTGGCTAAGTGATAGACAGCAGAGGATGGTGGTGGGGGGGGGGAGCTGTCGAGACCTAGGAGGGTCATTAGTGGGGCTCTGCAAAGATCTGTATTGGGACGACTGTTATTTAATGTTTTCCTCTCAGACATTGCAGATGGGGTTAGGAGCAAAATGAGCCTGTTTGCTGATGACTCCAAACTGGGAGCGGTAGTAGACAGTGATGAGGGTAGGAAGATGCTCCAGGAAGACCTAGAAATGCTTGAACAGTGGTTGGTAACATGGCAGTTGGGTTTTCATGCTAGGAAGTGCAGTGTACTACTTTTGGGAGCCAGAAATCCAGGGTATAACTATCAATCGGGGGGGGGTAGCTTAACAGTCTCGGTGGAGGAAAAAGACCTAGGAGTAGTGATCACTGGGAAAATGAATTATTCAGAACAGTGCAGGAAGGCGGTGAATAAAGCAAACTGAATGCTGGGGCGCATTGCTAGGGGGATCACTTCAAGAAGGGAGGACGTAATCTTGCCACTGTATAAATCCTCTGTGAGGCCACACCTGGATTACTGTGTGCAGTTCTGGCGCCCCTACTTAAAGAAGGACAATATGCTGCTAGAGAGGGTCCAGAAGAGGGCATCTAAGATGATCATTGGAGTGGGAGGGAAGACCTATGAGGAGAAACTCAGGGATCTAAATATGTACTCCCTGGAGGACAGAAGGGACAGAGGGGACTTGATAGAGACCTGCAAATGCTTGAGGGGTTTCAACACAGTAAACACTGAGAGTTTGTTTGGACTGAAGAGGGAAGGGACTACGAGGGGGCATGGCCTAAAATTGGTTGGAGGGAGGTACAGAAGGGATCTAAGAAAGCATTACTTCACAGAAAGGGTGGTGAAGCATTGGAACACATTACCAGAGGAGGTGATAGAAATGGAAACTGTGGGAGGTTTTAAGAAAGGGTGGGATAGATACATGGGCAGGGTTCAGGTGGGGAGGGAAGGGAAGGGACCAGTTGGGGAACTCAGGATGGGAAGCTGAGAAGGGAGGTAATGAAGGGGGATGGGCAACAGCAGCATTTAAACTGCAAGCTGCATATCGAGCAGATGCGATCTAAAGGCCTAATCTGCTGGTGATTTTCATATGTTCGTAACTGGCATTTGAAGGAAAGAATGGAAGTAAAGGGGCAGAGGGTGGAAGGGGAGATTTTTCCTGATGGAAGGAAGACGTGAGAAAAAGTAGATCTCCCAAGAAGCAGTGGGAAGAGGTAGAATTCCACTCATGTGGAATATGGTTACTATCTTGGCCATTCGTCAGCCAGGAATGGATACTAGATACTGTGCCTCATACAGACCAGTCTCTGTATTAAACATAGATTATAAGCTGTTTACAGCCATTTTAGCTTAATGCTTGGACAAAATTCTGCCTGTTATCAATAGGGACCAAAAAGGTTATGTGGTGTGTAGACAGACACAGGACAACATTAAATGGACATTGTATATTCTTCATCACGCCACCTGGTTGAAAACAATCTGTGTTCTTTGAGACTATCTCCTCCATTAGTCCACAACTATGGAACTATAGCTGCCAAGCACTAGGACCATACAGAAACTTTTGCTAGCTGGGGGCCACTTATGACAACATCATGCATCAGCTTCTGTATAAATGTGGGCGGCCCCATCACTCCTCAGTTCTTTTCCTGCCGTCAGTCAACCTTGTTGGACCTGCTGAAGGAAACGTCATCTAGCCATTGCCATTTATTCTTTTTACTTTATATAACCGTTTATTTTGTTGTCTGTACATGCCACCAAAGTCGAAAGAATCTTTATTTTGGTTGTGTGAGTGCAAAAGTAAAATTGACAAAGAAGACACACACACACACAGACACACAAGGTGTGTGTGTGTATGTATGTGTGTGTGCGCGCGTGCGTGTGCTGCTTGGGCCTGTCTCACAATGTGAGGACATGTGAGATTTAACAGAACTTCAACCAGGTTACAAGGCGATGATGTAAGAAAGCTCTAGGAAATTTCCTCTCATTAAAATGTTACAAACCATGCAGAAGGACCAGGGTCCAATATCTGTTGTAGCCTCGCCATCGATTGAGAAATGGCCACTGAAGTTGGACTGGGACAGGGAACGTCGGCGTTGCAGCCCTCCTCTTCATCTGTCCACAAGCAAAAACAAAGAGATAAAGAGAGATGTACTTCATCAACAAGGTCCTGGTCACTGGTGAGACACGGTAGTTCTGCTGTCATTGACAGCCTGGCAACTTTAACAACAGCCCCCAAACTATCAGTGAGACACCACCAAGGCCAGGGTCTGTCTTAGGTGCTGCCATACGTACTATGGACATTAGGTCATCATTGTCGTCAGGCCAAGGCCCCTCATTGACACAAGTAGTCCCAGCCCCTGTCCAGGGCATTATCAACTCTCACGTTGTGCTGACATCGTTTTCAGAGATGCTACAAGGTATTTAGCCTTGCTTACCTATGCAGGCAATTATCCCACCGATGAGGCCTTTGAGCACTCAAACACCATCGATGCCTGCTACCAGCACGTTCCAGAATCCTCCTCCTCATCAACCACCAGTGTCACTGGTGCACCCTGCAGCTCCCATCATCGATAAGGATATCGATGATGAGGTAGAACAATATATTACACCTCACTCTAGGTCTTCCCTCTCATCCTGCAGCAAACACTGATGGTATATACCCAGAGGTCTTCTCCTGCGGATTCTTCTTTTTTGTAGATTCTTTTTGCTAGCTCTGGTGGACCAGGGCATCTCTCAGAAGTGCCCACTCAGCCGTCGCCTCTATTCCCCGCCTGAGACCACCATCCTCCGGGTGCGAGATTGCTGAGTACCCCCTTCCAAGGACCTTCCAGCCCCCCAGATCACCCCCTAGGGGAGGGTCTGCCCCACCTACCTGGCCTTTCTGAAATTAGAAGGTCGGTCCTGGTCGGGGGGCTCAGGAAAGCCTGTGGAGGGATGGTCCAGCATTGGGATGTGGGCTTGGCTCCTGGAGCCTTCGTTGCCGCCCTGGTCCTCCGGGGTATTTTCAGTTATGGTTTGCCCCTGGAGTGCAGATGTGCAATGATGTGTGGGCACTGATGTGCCGATGTCTGCCTCCGCTCCACACCCTAGTTGCGGCACCGCTTCCTTGCAAGGCCCCCGATCTCCATCAGGGGTCGCTAAGGAGCCATGCAAGTCCCGTATCCCACCCTGGGAAGGCAGAGCAGTCCTCCAGATCCTCAATCCCTTCCCCTCCCAATCCCCAGCAGCCCGAGTCTGTTCCCGATCCCAGGTCACCGGCATGGTGAGATGTGTGGCATCCAGTGCCTCAACCCTCAGCTCCATCGGGATGGCTCTGCAGATTCTTCTTTTCAAGCCATGATGCAGAAAATGCAAACTGCCATGGGCCTTGCTGTGGAGAAGGAAGACTCACAAAAAGAAACCTTATGGAATTTTTTAGGTGCCTTGTACACCCTCCATCATAATTCCACCTATATATCCTGTATTAGAGGATGCTACCTTTGCTGCATGGTACAAATCAAACTCACTGCCTGCAGTCCCCAGAAAGGCTGATAAGCAGTATCCAGACCCTTCTGTTAAGTCTTACTATGTGAACCAGCCAGAAACTGACTCTGAAGTCAACATGGCTGCTAATGATAGGTCTAAAGCATGTAAACACACAAGTATTTTGCCTCCTAATAAAGAATCAAGGAGGCTGGGGAAGTGTAACTATGCCTTTGCCTCACTAAGCCTTAGAATTGCAAACTACCAGGCTCACATGATAAAATATCAAAACAGCCTGTGGAAAGCTGAAACAAGCAACAGCCCAGGTGAGGGTTCTGCCAAGAATGAGTTACTTAAAATTTTGAAATCTGTTGTTGAGTGTAACAGACATTTGTCCACTCAGGCTATGATGTCTTTGATGCTTCTGCTGGGGCTGCTGCTTCTGTCATTTGTACGAGGAGATATTCTTGGCTCAGGGTTGCTGGTTTTGCAAATGATGTGCAACAAGCAGTTTTAAGTGCCCCTTCTAGAGGGACAGACCTGTTTGGTTATGATGAAGAGGCCCTAAGATGTCTTCAGGCATCAAAAATAACTCTAAGGTCTGTCAAGTTCCTGTATCCAATTCCAGCAAGGGGTGATGTGAGGGGCTCATTTTGCCAGCCTGCAGCCAGAGGTGGCCGTGCCTACAATCAGCAAGACAGAGGTAGGGAAGACGGCCCTCTACCCGTGTCCTCTTCCCCCAGTTGCCCATACATAAGCACCAAAGCAGCCAGTACTGGTGGCACTGGCCCCACTGGTTCTGCTTGACTATGTGTGATATACCCCTGCCCGTACTGTTACCTCCATGGCACTGGCCCCACCGGTTCTGTGTGACTATGTGGGATATACCCCCACCCACACTGTTACCTCCATGGCACTGGCCGCATAGGGTTTGCATGACTATGTGGGATATACCCCCACCCCCACTGTTACCTCCAGGAGTGGTTATGGGTGGCAGACTCTCTGCATCTGAAATAGTGGAGGGAGATTACAATGGAGGAATGGGTCTTGGAGATAATTGCAAGGGGGCATGCTTTGGGGCTTACAGCAACCCCTCCAAATCATCCTCCACCTCCTTCCTCTTATCCTCTAGGCCATTTGTCCTTTCTGAAGGAAAAGGTACAGTCATTATTCCAAAAACGTGCCATAGAACCAGTTTCTCCTCAACAGAAACAGAGTTCTACTCCAGATACTTCCTGGTCCCAAAATGGATGGGATCTGCACCCTCTGCTAGATCTGTAGGCCTAAACGTCTGCGTAGAATATAAGAAGTTTTTCAAATGTCACTACAAGCTCTCATTCCCCAGCTGCAGACAGGGGACTGGCTTTGTTCTCTGGACATGAAGGATGCATCAGAAAAGCTCACAGGCAATACCTCTGCTTTGTCGTATAGAGAAAGCACTAACAATTCAGAGTCTTGACTTTTGGGTTGTCTTCTGAGCCACAGGTCTTCACCAAATGCTTGGCAGTAGGGGCAGCAACCCTTTCCAGGGAAGGCCTGTATGTCTTTCCCTACCTGAACAACTGACTGCTGAAAGCCAGCTCCAGGGAAAATCTCCTCCATACCTTGTCTCAGACAGGACAATTGCTTGAGGCTTTGGGAGTCACAGTAAATGTGTCAAAGTCTGTGATAACTCCCTGCCAGCGACTGCAGTACATAGGATCAGTTATGGATACAGAGAAGGGTTATGCTTTTCTGCCACAGGATGAAGCAGAAACCCTCATTACTCAAGCACAGTTGGTATACAGGAGTCGCTATGTCTCTGCAAGGACAGTATTATATTTTTTGTATCTAATGGCTGCAGCCACTGTGACTGTGCCACTAGCCCGCTTACATATGAGAATTCCCTCAGTGGACACTCCGGGTCTAGTGGGATCAGCTGATGGATGAATGTCCCTGCTTTGCAGAGCATTGCTATGGAGGAATGGATTGCAAAAACCTAGTAAAGGGCATTCCATTCCTAGTACCAGCCCTTGTACAGATCCTCACCAGAGATACCTCGGACTCTGGTTGTGGCGCTCGCATTGGTCCTTACCAGATGCATGGGTCATGGACCCAGGTGGAGGCCAGGTTGCACATAAATGTGCTGGAGATGAGAGCTGTCCTGTGTAGCCTTCAGGCATTTCAGGAGCATCTGTCTCCCGGTCCTCAGTTAATACAGATGGACAACAGCAGTGTTATACATTACATCAACAAACAACGGAGCACTCATTCCTATCCCCTTTGTAGGGAAGCCGTGAGAGTATGCTAATGGGCTCTGTCCCATGGCCTACAAATGTCAGTTGTGCATCTCCCAGGTCTCGAAAACATCTTGCGGACAAGCTAAGCAGGTCACAGTCCAGGATTCACAAATGGGGACTGCTGACCTCCGTGGTAGATGACTTCTTTGCAAGATGGGGTCAGCCAGAGCTGGACCGTTTTGCGTCCCCACGCAGTGGAAAACTGCCGCATTTCTGCTCACTCGATCCAGGGCCTAGAACTTTCTGGGAAGGTGCATTGTGTCCCCCTCTTGAACAGGGAAATTTTGGTCGGCCCGGTGGCATGAAGGGCTGAGGCACCATGCCGTACCTTCTGCCACGCCAGCGACCCACGTTCGGTGAGTGCGGCGAATTAGTTGGGGAGTTGGCAGTGGGAGAGGATTGCTGCATCAGAGGACAGCTGTCCTCTCCAGGGAGGGACACGAGGCTGTCGCACCTCTGACACCTAGCAGCGTCTGGGTGTCGGAGCACCCAGGTCCCATAACAGACGAAGGGGGGGCGGAGCAGTCGGATGGCGGACTGTGGGCAGAAGCGTGCACAGCTTGACCATTGCCGACACCCATTGCTCCGCCTCCAGGAGGCGGGAGGAGAAAAACCCGGAGGAGAACATGTCTTAAGCAGCTGGATGACAGCTGACCCCCGCAGGCGCCACTCCCGCGAATAGCAGCACCTCCGGAACATGATCCGTGTTGGGTTGAGTGATCACCAGTGCCCCACCAAGGGGGGGGTAAGCCGTGGGGGAAGAAAGGAGGTACATTGTGAATGAGGGGTACGGGGCTGGGGGCTTGACGAGATAGAGTGCCGCCCAGGACAGGGGAGATAAAGAAAGTATTTAAAAAAAAAAAAGGAAATTTCCTGTATGCATTTCCCTCAGTTCATCTAATACAGAGGGTGCAGCTCAAGTTACGGATCAAGAGTGCACTCTCATCTTCATTGCTCCATTATGATCTCACCAGATATGGTTTCCACTTCAGCAACAGCTGGCAGTGGAGCCTGCTGTCCCCCTACCACTGTGCTGGAGCCCGTTGTCACAGGACAAGGGATCCCCTGGTCCACCCAGATCTGAAGTCCCTACATCTGCATGTATGGCTCCTGAAGATATAACCATTGCATGTTTTGGGTCTCCCTTAAAGTTGCTGATGTGCTGATTGTGGCTAGAAAGCCTTCTACCAGACATATCTGTTCCTCGAAATGGAATCGGCTCACTCTGTGGGCTGCTTCCAGGAATGTGGACCCATTCACATGTGCTGTAAATGTTGTGCTGGAGTACTTGCTGTCACTGTCAGACTCTGGTCTGCAGCATTCCTCACTAATGGTGCATTTGGCCACTGTATCAGCTTTCTATGCCCTTATTGATAGTCGTACGGTGGCCCAGTTAGAGGTGTTGTGTGCTTTTCTGAGAGGTATTCTTCATATGAAACCTCCAGTCCAAAGTCCAATCCCACCTTGGGACTTTAATTAATGTGCTTGAGAAACTGATGTTGGCTCCTTTTGAGCTGGCCACGAGTTGGGAGTTATGTTTTCTGTCGTGGAAAACATTATTTTTAGTTGCAGTCACTTCTGCTCGAAGGATTGCAGAGCTTCAGGCTCTAATATGTGTGCCTTCTTGTATGATTTTCCACAAAGACAGAGTATCTTTGCATACAAGTCCTAAGTTTCTACCGAAGGTGGTATCTGAATTTACACTGAGTCATACAGTACACCTTCCTGTTCATTACACTGAGAATGCAAATCAGAGTGAGGCATTGCTGAATACTTCAGATGTACATAGAATACTCCGATACTATGTGAATTGAACCAAGGACTGCAGAACGTCCTCTCAGCTTTTTGTTTCATTCGCCCCTGGGAAAGAGGGCTCTCCTGTGTGTAAACAGTGCCTGTCCAAATGGCTAACACATTGTATTACTTTCTGTTACAGGGAGTAACGTGTGCAATTTGTTTTTGTGTGTTTATACTAACTTTTCCCTAGTTATTATTTTTTTTTACACTGTTAGCCTCACAACTGCTACTGTAACTACCTGACTGTGTACTACTGTACTGCTGTGTAACCTGTCTTTCTCTGTTTGTAATACGTGTGACGTGGAACCTTTGTAAAGGAGTCTCTGACTCAAAGGTGTTTCCGAATCTCCAGTAAACAGAAAAATAAACAGTACGGAGCTTCCTAGTGCAGTTCCTGGTCACTCCACCAGGGGAGTGGCCACTTGGGTTGCTTGTTTCAGAAATGTATGTGCTACTGCTACATGGAGTACTGTCCATACCTTCTCTAAACATTACACTGTGGACATAGTCTCTCGTAGACGTGCTGGTTTTGGGCTTGCTGTACTACAAGGCCTGCTATTCTGAATGTATATCAGACTGTAACCACCTCCAGTTGGTGTTTGGGACTTCTTAGGAATCATTTTAAAGGTGTGGACTAATGGAGGAGATATCCTTTAAGATAGAATGATTATGTACTTATCGTAACAATAGATCTTCAAGAGAATGTTCTCCATTAGTCCATACCATCCTTCCCTTCTGCTTCAGGAAGGGTTGCATCAGAGGTTCTGTATATTTAATCGTGCAGTTGAAACCCACATGGTCAAAAAGAGCACTGCATAGAGTCCCCAAAAGCACGCAGTTGAAAACCACGCTAAAATTATGTAAACAAACTCTGAACCTCGCACACTGTTTTGACCACATGGTGTGTGACTGCTCAGTACTTCCTTCGTGTTCTTGACGGCATAGCCTGCATTAGATATCGTGCCTGAACCTAATATATGTCTTGTATATCTAGCCTTATGCCTTGCCTTGTATGCCTGGGCTGGTCTTTTCTCCTGGTTCCTCGTGGTTGGAGCTCCTCTGAGTCTAATTTCCGGCAGGGATCTGAGGAGTGATGGGGGGGCGCCCCGCTAGCAAATGTTTCCATGTGGTCCTAATGCCTGGTGGCTATAGTTCTAAAGGTGTGGACTAGTGGAGGAGAGTCACTCGATGATTTACTGTTATGGTACGTACATAACTGCTCTTTTTATTACTTAGTTAAGATGCAGAGAAGGCTTTTGACTAGATGGCATGGCCTTTTCTGAGCGCAGCTTTGGGGAAACTGAGTTTACCGAAAAAGTTTTGGGAAGTTCTGGAACATATAGGAAAGCCCAACAGCTTATTTTAAGATCAACCGCTATATTTCTACCCCTTTTCGGTTATCTAGAGGCGCCCAACAGGGCTGTCCCATATCACCCCTTTTTTCTGCTGTTTAGCACGGGGCATCCACCCTAGGGAACTGAAGGAGCATCGAGAAGAATTTGCCACACCACTGGCTGAGCTCTTCAGCAAGTCACTGGAAAGTGGAATAACACCTCAGGACTGGGAAAGGGCAACAGTAGTACCATTGCACAAGAGCGGAAGCAGGGATGAGGCAGGAAACTACCGACCAGTCAATTTGACCTCAGTGGTAAGAAAAATTATGGAGTCATTGCTAAGGGAGAGGATAGTTAAGTACCGGGAGGATAGCAGAAAGATTGACCCCAGGCAACATGGCTTCACAGTAGGACACTCTTGTCAAACCAATATGATTGACTTTTTCTACTGGGTCACCAGGGCAGTTGACCAGGGAGGAGCAGTGGACGTTGTGTACCTGGACTTCAGCAAAGCCTTCAGCACTGTCCCCCACAAAAGGCTAGCTAACAAATTAGAGCATGCAGGAGTCGGTCATAAGATAGTGAACTGGATCAACAACTGGCTGCAGGATAGGCTGCAGAGAGTGCTTGTCAATGGATCACTATCAAGGGAAGGCAAAGTAACCAGTGGCGTTCCTCAGGGTTCTGTGCTGCGACCTATCCTCTTTAACATATTTATCGTGGATACTGCAAAGAACTTGAAGGGGAAGGTTTGACTGTTTGCAGATGACACAGAACTCTGCAACAGAGTAGGCACGCAGGAAGGAGGGAAAGGTATGGAAGCAGACCTGAAAAAATTTGTGGAATGGTCCAGGGATTGGCAGTTGAAATTTAATGCCAAGAAGTGCAAGGTTATACATATAGGAAAAAGAAACCCAGGGTTCTAGGGACATGGATATGTTGTTCATCCACACTTATTGGCAGGTTCCTTGCCGCTTTAAATCTTGCCGGAAGGTCTTCAAGCTAGCTCCTCCCACCCACCCAGGTGGTAAAACTCTCGGCTCCGCCCCATGACGCCAGATCTTCCTTACCGCTTGGAAGCTCAGGTTCCCTCCTTAGCGCTCTGCGTTTTTCGACTGGTTCTTGATTCTTCGGTTCGTCCGAATTTAGTTTTGAAGTTTTCTAAACTTCGGTCTTCTGTTCCTTCGTGGCTGCGATGGACAATTCGTTTCCTGGCTCTCGGAGGCACCCTGACGAGCAGAATATCTCCAGGACTGATCCGCACTCCACGTGCTTATACTGCCTCGACTTGGACCACGACCGGCAGGTCTGCGAGTTGTGCAGCACCTTTTCGACCAACGTCCTGAAGGATCATGCGACCCGATTGAGGCTTGGGCACCCCGAGGAGTCTTCCCCAATGGTAAATTCCATAGAGGCTCGTCGGTCGGTGTCAGCAATGGCTGACTCGGCTGAGCAGCTCGAGCACTCTATCGCCCTGGAGGAGGCGGCGGCCAAGGCCGCATCTCCCTCCTCCTCGGTCACGGCATTTATCCCGCTCTCTCTGAGTTCCTCTCATTGGCTTCGTCAAGGCCCATGATCCCTCTTCACGAAGGAGAGGGGCCATCGGGACTTGCCTCTCGGCCCAGGTTGAGGGAGTCACAGGGTAAGTCCCATCGTCGGCGTTTGTGGGAGCGGGAGAGGTCTCCTTCCCCGGACAGCCGACCGTTGACTTCGGTCGAGGTTGCGGTTCAGGCCGCTGGCTTCACGGTGTCCCCGTCAGGCCAGCCAGCCGAGACTCTCGTCGACACAGGCGAGTTTTCTCTCGACCCATCACCCGGGTGGTCGACTGGAAGAGCCATCAACCCTTCGCCGGTTTCCCCGGTGGAGGCCAAGGTTCTGCCTGTGCCTTTGGGGCGGCAGTCCTCGGTCAAAGCATCCGAGCCAAGGGAAGAGTGGGTGTCCCCCACTCCTTCCCAGACCTGCCCTTGGTTTCACCGAGGATCTTGGTCTCAGTCTCTGTCTTCTTCTCGGTCAAGTCCCTCCCGCCAACTTCGGTGGTCTCGGTCGGAGCACCGAGTTAAGTGGCAACACCGTTCCTCCTCGTCTTCCTCCTCGGATGAGGAGAGGCTTCGACGCAGATGGCATTGACATTACGAGGAGCTTATTTGGCAGCAGTTGCTGTTGTCTGGGAATCAGTCGACTCTATTCATTCCCTGGCTATCAAGTGGCTGCCGCCTAAACGGCCGATGCAACCGCTTGCCGCAGTCAAGGTGCCCACTTCCGGGCCGGTTGTTCAACCAAATCTTGCTGCCCCATCGATTGTGGTGGAACTCGGTCGGGTCACGGCCTGTCCCGCAGGTTGTCGGTCACCCTCACTCCCGCCCGCCCTTGGCGGGTGAAGAATGGCTCAGGCCTGAGGCAGCTCTTTGCAGACCCTTTGGAGTCTGACGATGACTCCTCCATGTTCCCCAGGTGGGTGGGCCTGCAGTCCTCCCGGAACCGGTCTCTGGACGACAGCCCATCGTCCTTCCTGGGTCTGCTTAGGCTCGTCTCGGAGTTCACCGGGATGCAGCTCAAGCCCGTGTCCAAATGGGCCTATTATCCCCTGACGGAGATCCTAGACCCAGGTTCACCCTCGGAGGCCTTCCCTGTGGCTGAGGCCATTGTTGGCCCAGCCTTGGAGCTTTGGCGGCAGCCTACTTCCTGTCCTGCGCCCTCGGCCAGGATGGCCAGGAAGTATGCAGTCCCTATCGGTTCTTTGCCCGGTTTCTCGGAGCACCCCTCTGCTGAGAGGTTAGTTACCGATAACGTCTTCCAGCGTTCCGGAAATGCTCGGGATGTGGATAGGCCTCCCGACAAAGAGTCCAAAAGGATGGACTATGTCGGGCGCGAGGTTTACGCCGCATCCTCCCTAGGCCTCCAACAGGCCAGCTCGACCGCGCTGATGGCTCACTTCTCCCACGCCCTCTTGGGCTCCCTGGATGAGGTGATTCCTCATCTCCTGGCCGACCTGCGGACCACGGTCCGGCAGGTGCGGGACCAGGGTAGGGCGGTGGCTAAGCAGCAGCTTCAGACTGCTCTGAACATAGGTGATTCCTGTGCCAGGTCAGTAGCAGCCGCGGTGGCCATGCGCCGCAGGGCATGGCTGAGGTTATCCACCTTTTCGGCAGATACCCAGCACAAGTTGGTGGACATCCCCTTCTTGGGGACTGACCTATTCGGCCCTGGAGTGGAGGGACACCTCCAGGGGATCGAGAGATCCAGTGCCACTCTGGACTGGGGTCACCTCGCCCAGGGACAGGGCACCGGCAACCTCTCGTAAGCCCCTTGTCTTCGGCCCTCGGCACGACCGGCCCATCAGCACTGGCATGAGGGCCAGCAGGCTGCCTGGCATCCCGAACCCAAGCCAGCGGCTTCCTCTAAGGGAAAGCAAGGAGGTAAAGGCCCAGGAGCTCCATCGGCCAGTCCCTCCTCCTAGTCTGCTCAGTGACGGGTTGAGGGCGTCGCCCATGGCCTTGTCACTCCTACCTGGGTCCCCTCCGGCTCCGCCACTTCCCTTCCGTTGGGTGTGGGAGGTGGAGGTAAGGGCCTGTCTCTGGTCTTTGAGCAGGCCCTTCCCTTTGAGCCGTCGCCCCGGGGACCCACGAGTCCAAGCCTTGCCATCCGGCCCGCCGAGCCGATGTTGCCCTGTGCCTCGGGATAGAGGTGATCAGGAAGGTGCAGATCCTCCTTCAGACCCGGGTCTCATGTCCAGGTACTTCCTGGTCCCCAAATGGATGGGGGCTGGCGCCCATTCTCGACTCTTGCTGACCTGAACAAGTTCTAAGGTCTTGGACTTTCAGGATGGTCACTCTGACTCAGATATCCCATTCTTGAGCGAGGCATGTGGCTCTGTTCCCTGGACCTCCAGGGCCACATTCTTCACGTTCCGATCCGTCCGTCTCTTCAGAGAGATTTCTCCGCTTCAGAAGCGGAGGAGCACTTACGAGTTCCGAGCCATCCTTGACCTCTTCCAGCTCCCAGGGTCTTCTCCAATGCATAGCAGTGGTGACAGCTCTCCCTCGGCACGAAGGGTCCGGGTGTACCCCTGCCCGGATGGCTGGCTGATTGCAACCCCCTCCAGAGCGGAGGTGGAGCGGTCCAGAGTTCTGGCCCTCCAGGTTGCTCTCAGATGGGCCTTCTCTTCAACGGAACCAAGTCGGAACTTGTGCCGAAGCAGGTGATTCTTTTCATCGGGGCAGAGCTTGACTCTTCGAGCCAGAGCTCGGCTCCCGGAGGACAGGGCCGAGGTTCTTCCTCCTTTGCCCAATCAGGTCTGGTTGGGCAATCACGCCCTGCCTGGGACATCCTGCGCCTCCTGGGCCGTGTGGCAGCCTGCACCAGCGTGGTCTGTTGGGCCCGTTGGTACATGCGTCTCCTTCAATGGGGGCTGGCCAGCCAGTGGTCACAACGCTGCGATCCTTTGGACCAGCCCATGACAGTGACCGGGGAGATGTGAAGGCCTCCAATGGTGGACCGTTCCGGCACATCCGCAGGAGGGTATCCCATTCGTCTGCCCCGAGTCGATGGTCTTCTATCGACCGATGCATCTCTGATGGGTTGGGGTACCCATCAGGGGGAGCACAGAGTTCACTTCCTCTGGTCCCCTCGGGAGTCCTGATGCCATTTCAACCTGCTGGAGCTTCATGCGGTCCGCCTAGCTCGCACCACCTTCGCTCCGTTTATATGGGGTCAAGTGGTTCAGGTCCAGGCGGACAATACTACGACCATGTGCTACCTAACCCGTCAGGACCGGACGCGCTCCTTGCCATTATGTAAGGAGGCTCTCTGCATATGGTCCTGTGCGCAGCCTGGAGGCGGTTTTCCTAGCCATTTGGATGGCAGGAGCCTCCAACACCCTGGCCGATACCCTAAGCTGGATAGGGGCTGCGCCTCACGAGGGGTTCTGTCCTGCCGGAGGTAGCACAAGATCGTTCTCCCACTTGGTCACGCCTCGGGCGGACCTTTTTCCTCCAGGAGTAGCACGGGCCGAGACTGTTTATGCCCGCCCCCAGCAGGGGCTCGCTGAGGGGGGATGCCTTTCTGAGGCCATAGGACCCTCGGGCTCTTTCTTTCCCTTTTCTCCATTTCCCTTGATTCCAAGGTGCTTCTCAAGGCGAGAGAGGACAAGGCGAGGCTCTGGCAGCCCCAGACTGGTTCCACCAGCCTCGGTATCCAGCTCTCCTCAGTTCTCAGCTCCAGGCTCCTGAGGCGACTTCCCAGCCCGCTCGACCTGATCTCTGTTATCAGGGGAAGGTGTTCCATCCAGACCTTCAATCCCTGCACCTGGACGGCCTGGTTCCTGAGCGGCTAGTTGCCAGGCCTTTGGCTTCCAGCGAGGTAATCGTTGTTGTTGAGGCGCCCAGGAGTCGATCGATAATGCTACGCCTTCAAATTGAAGAGTTTTCCATTGGTGTTAGGGTAGGGCTCGGTCCTCTCCTGTTCCTCGGCGAAGCATTCGGACTCACCTGTGGTCCTTTCTCTTCAGCAAGGGCTTGGTTCGACGACCCTTGCTGTGCTCCTGGCAGCATCTCTGCCTCCGGCACGGGACGGAAGGCAGTTGGTGGCAGGAAAGGGACCTTGCCCAAGGCCTTGATCACATTTCCTCCAGTGCGAGAATCTCATCTCCGTGGGATCTACCGCCATATTGGCTAAGCTCACGGCTAGCTATCTTGATCAATGCACAGGTGCATTCTCCCACCTGTTGTGGAAGAACACCTCTTGGTGGCTACCACGCCAACCAGAAGGATGGAGAGCTCCAGGCGCCTTCAGTCTCCCTATCTGGTCTTCCACAGGGACAAGGTTGTCCTGTGCCCACTTCGAAGCTCCTTCCCGACGGTGGTGTCGGAGCTTCACCTTAACCAGGTGTTGACTCTGCCAGTGTTCTACCCCAATCACACCTCGGAGGCCGAATGTAGGCTCCATTTGGACCCTAGTTGAGCACTTGCCTTCTCAGGGAGCGTAGGGCTGAAGTTTGGGGAGAGGTTTGCAAGCTGTTTGTCATCTATGCTGAAGCCGCACCTGGCAGACCTGCAGCCAAGCAGACAATGAGCGGGTGGGTCACCTCCTGCATAGATCTCCGCTATAGGTGGGCGGGCATGGATTCCAGAGGGATAAGAGCTCATTTTACTACCACCATACCGCTGCATCAGTGGCTGCTTTCTCCCAGGATGTCTCATCCAGGATATCTGCAGTGGGCTCCTACCTGGGAAGTCTGCACATCACCTTATTGCCCACTCACCACACTCACCTTGGGTCATGCCGGGATGCTGGTTTGGGGCCTCTGTCTCCAGTCTTTATTCCTCAAGTAGGGCCTGTGGCCTCCTCCTCCCCGGAGAACTGTTAGAGTTCACAGGATGAATATATCCATGTCCCCAGAACAGGTTCTAGACATGGACATGTTGTTCATCCACACCGTCTGGAGGTTCTTGCTGCTTTAAATCTTGCCGCAGGTCTTCAAGCTTGCCTCCCACCCACCCGGTGGTAAAACTCCGGCCCGCCCATGACGCCATAGATCTTCCTTACCGCTAAGCTCAGGTTCCCTCCCTCACGCTTCCATGATAAGACTGGTTCTTAATTCTTCAAATTTCAAATTAAAAGTTTTTGTTGCAAAGACTCGTCTTCTCCCTCAAGGTGCTGCGATGGACAAATCGACTCCGGTTTTCGAGATGCCTCTTGCGGCAGAAGATGTCTCGACGGATCTGCACTGCACGTAAGGCCTACTGCTTGGGCCTTGAGACACCGCAGGCTCAGTACCTGTGCTTTTCCTTTCACCACGTCCTTTAAGACCATGCCTGCTTACAACTGAAGGCCCCGGTAGTTTATCTGCAGTCAAAAGAGGCCCGTCGGCGTGTCCAAGGCGGCGGGTTCGGCGATCAGCTTGAGCAGATGATCGCCCGAAGAGGAGGCGCGGGCCGCTTTACCTCGGCCATGCATTTGTCCCGCTTCTCTCTGGTGCTCTTATTCAGCTTTTATGAGCTTTGTCTGACCTCTCGACTAAAGGTGAGGGTCCATCTCTTCTGGACTGCTTTTCGGTCCAAAAGAGAGACAAGGTAGTCTCAATTGTCGACGCCTTTTGGGAGCGGGAAAGATCCCTCTACCCGAAAGTCGCAACCGCCGACTTCCGTCGACTGCTCGCCACTGGTCCCACGTGTGTCCCTCATTAGGGCCAGTTGACCGAGACTCTGCCGACGCAGTCGAGATTTTTCCGACCTGCTGGACGGGTTGTCGGCTGGAGAAGCTGAGAATCCTCTCCCTGCCCCCGGTGGGAGTTGAGGATCCCGCCGGTTGCCTGTGCCTCGGGTTCCGGAGCTCTCTGCTGAATCTTCCCGAACTGAGGAGTGCCGTTCCCCGCGACACCTCCTCGCACCGCCTCGGCAAAGCCGAGGTTCTCGGCCCTCGGACGTTTCGCTGCGGTCCAGCCGATCCCGCCGCCATAGACAGTCTCAGTCGTGCAAGCGGCGCCGGCCATCCTCTTCCTCCTCGGATTTAGGAGTTTCGCGAATTACACGAAGATATGAGGAACTCATGTGGCAACAGTTTTTCTGACCGGAATAAGCCACCGCCTGTCTTCCCCGCCATTAAGTGGCTTGTCACCGGAGCGCCAAACAACCCTCATTTTATCCGAGGAGTTTGTGCCCAGGGCGTTGTCTTGGCAAACCAGCCTGCCCTGAGCCTGGGTGGAACTCTCCGCCCACAGCCAAGTAGTTGGGGTTCGGCCCAAAAATTCTCGGTTTGGCTCAGGGACTGCCCCAGTTGTCTGTCACCCTCAATTCTCACTCACCCTCGGCAGGTGGAGGGTGGCTCAGGCCCGAGGGGGTTTCTTTGAGGACTCTTCCAGTCCCAAGACGATTCTCCTTTTCTCCAAGTGAATGGACTTGGAGTTCTCAGGAGGACAGTCAGGACAATAGCTCCTCTTCGTCCTTCCTGATTGCTTCAGTCATCTCGGAGTCCACCGATGAAGCTCAACCGCTTCAAACGGGCCAGGTATCCCTCACGGAGATTCTGGACCGAGGGATCTCCCCACGGAGGCCTTCCAGTGGCCGAGGCCATAGTGGGTCCGCCTTGAGCCTGGTAGCTTTCCTGCTTCCTGTCCTGTGCCTTTCGGCCAGGATGGCCAGGGAAGTATGTGGTCCCCACCGGCTCCCTGTCCAGTTTTTTCGGAACACCGCCGAGGGGGTTGGTTAATGATATGCTTTCTGGGCGTACAGGAACGTTAGGATGGGACAAATCCTCCCGGCCAAGGAGTCCAAGAAATTGACTATGCCGGGCGAAAAGTCTATGCGTTCATGCCCCTCCTCGGCCTTCGCCAGGCCAGTTCGGCCATCCTCATGGCATATTTTCTCATGCCCTGTTGGGCTCCTGGATGAGGTCGTCCTCATCTCTCCGCTGGATCTGCAGACCACGGTCAGGCAGGTGCGGACCAGGGCAGGGCAGTGGCCAAACAGCAGCTCCAGACTGCTTTAGACATTGGGGACTGTGCCAGGTCTGTGGCGGCCGCAGTGTGGCTATGGGCTGCTCGTGGTTGGTTGAGGATATCCACCTTACTGGATACCCAGCACAAGTTGGCGTAATGTTCCTTTGGGGACTGACCTCTTTCGGCCCTGGGGTGGAAGGTCACCTGCAGAGGATCGAGAAGTCCAATGCTACCTTGACTCGGGTCTTTCGCTCAGAAGGACAAAGGTCGCGAAACCACAGGCTAAGCCTCGTTCTTCTGCGCCTCACAAGCATCCGCCCAGCAACGCTAGGGGCGAGGCTCGGGCTTGGCATCCCAAACCCAGCCCGGGCTTCTCCAACAGGAAGCAGGGAGGTAAGGCCCAGGAGGTCCCTCGGCCGTCCCTCCTCCAAGCCTCGTCCAGTGACGGGCTGAGTGGTGTCATTTCCCAACCCCGCTCACTCACCCCAGGTTCCCCGTGGGGACGGCCCGCACTTCCTTTCCCGCCTGGTCCGTTATTACCACGGGACAGGTGGGTGCTGGAGGTGGGGGAAAAGGCCTGCTCTAGAATTCGAAAGCAGGCCCAGTCTTCAGAGCCGCCGCCAGACCAGGGGCCCCTGGCACGCAGCCTCACTGTCGGCTCATCGGCCAACATCGCCTCCTCCTAAAAGGAGGTGATCAGGAGGTGGTGGTCCCTCCCCAGACCCGCTTGTGTCCAGGTACTTCCTGGTTCCGAACGGACGGGGCTGGCGCACCATTCTCACCTCCACACGACCTGAACAAGTTCCTAAGGTCTCAACCTTCAGGATGGTCACTCTGCCCAGGATAATACCATCCCTGGAACACGCATGTGGTTCTGTCTCTCGACCTGCAGGACGCGCTTCTTTCACGCCCCTATCCGTCCGCCACATCGAGATTCCTTCACTTTCGAGCTGGAGGGATCCTCTTCGAGTTCCGAGCCATGCCCTTCGGCCTGTCTCCAGCTCCCAGGGTCTTCACCAAATGCATTGCAGTGGTGACAGCTTCTGCAGCGCCGAGGGTCCGGGTGTACCTTACCTGGACGATTGGTTGATAGCAGCCTCTCCAGACAGGAGGGTGGAGCGGTCCAGAGATCTGGCCATCCAGGTTTGTCCTCAAGTTGGCCTTCTCATCAACAAGGCCAAGTCGGAACTCGCGCCAAGCAGGTGATTCTGTTTATCGGGCAGAGCTTCACTTCTCTCGAGCCAGAGCATGGCTCCTCGTGACAGGGCCGAGGTTCTTGTTCCTTTGCCCAATCATTTCCTGGCTGGGCACCGCCTCCCTGCCCGGCCTCCCAGCCTCCTGGGTCTCATGGCAGCCTGTACCAGCGTGGTCCGGCTGGCACGCTTGGCACGCGGCGCCCCTTCAGTGGGGACTGGCCAGCCAGTGGTCACAACGCATGCATCCATTGGACCAGCTAGTGATGGTGACCCAGGAGATGTGGAACGCCTCCGTGGTGGGACCATTCCATCTCATCTGCAGGAGGGCATCCGCTTGTCCGCCTCCGGCGACGGGTCTCTATCGACCGATGCCTCTCTGATGGGTGGGGTGCCCATCTGGGGAACACTGGGCGACGGCCTCTGGTCCTCATGGGAGTCCTGATGCCACATCAACCTGCTGGAGCCCGAGCGGTCCGCCTAGCTCTCACCGCCTTTGCCCGCTTTCTCCGGGGTCAAGTGGTCCGAGTCCAGACGGACAATACCACGGTACTATGTACTACCTAAACCGGCCAGGGCGGGACGCTGCTCCATGCTTCGTATGCAAGGAAGCTCTCTGCATTTGGTCACTGTGCACAGCCTGGAGGCGGATCTCCTAGCCATTCATGTGTCAGGAGCCTCCAACACCCTGGCCGATGCCCTGAGGCGATAGGGGCTGCATCTCACGAGAGTGGTCTCTCCTGCCGGAGGTAGTACAAGATCTGTTCTCCCACTGGGGCACACCTCAGGTGGACCTGTTTGCCTCCAGGAGAAGCAGCTGAGGCTGTTTCATGCCCGCCTCAGCAGGGCTCGCTGGGGGATGCTCTCGAGGCTGTGGACTCGGGTCTTCTCCACTTCTTTCCCCATTTCCCTTGATTCACAAGGTGCTTCCTAAAGCAAGGAGGACAAGGCGAGGTGATTCTGATAGCCCCAGACTGGTCCTGCCAGTTCTGGTACCCAGATCTCCTCAGCCTCAGCTCCAGGCTCCCGAGGTAGCTTCCAGCTCACCCGGACCTGCTCTCAGTCAGTCAGGGGAAGGTGTTCCATCCGGACCTTCAGTCCCTGCACCTGACGGCCTCGTTCCTGAGCGGCTAGAGTTCCAGGCCTTGGGTCTTTCCAACGAGGTCCTCAGTGTTGTTGAGGCGTCCCGTAAGGAGTCGACCAGGAAATGCTATGCCTTCAAATGGAAGAGATTTTCCATTTGGTGTTAGGGCAAGGGCTTGACCCTTCCTCCTGTCCTTTGGCAAGCATCTTGGACTATTTATGGTCCTTTCAGTCAAGGGCTTAGGTCGACGAATCTCTATGGGTGCACCTGGCAGCCATCTCTGCTTACTGGGCGGGGCCGGGAGCAGTCGGTAGGAGAGAAGGTGGTCTGGTGCTTTTCAAAGGCCTTGATCACATCTCCGAAAGTAGAACCTCCACCTCCATGGGATTTACTGCTGGTATTGGCAAAGCTCATGGGCAAGTTTATTCAACCAATGCACAGGTGTGAACTTCTCACCTGTCGTGGAAGACCGCCTTTCTTGGTGGCTATCACGTCAGCCAGAAGGATGGGAGAACTCCAGGCGCTCTGCATCGAGTCTCCTTACCTGGTCTTCCACAGGGACAAGGTTGTTCTGCGCCCAGACCAAATTCCTTCGAAGGTGGTGTCAGAGTTTCACCTTAACCAGGTGTTGACTCTGCCGGTGTTCTACCCCAATCCACACCTGGAGGCCAAATACAGGCTCCATACTTTGGACCGTAGAAGGCGCTCGCTTATTATAAGGGCATACGGCTGAAATTGGGAGAGGTTTGCCAGCTGTTTGTCACCTACACTGAAGCCGCACCTGGCAGACCTGCAGCCAAGCGGACGATAAGCAGGTGGGTCACCTCCTGCATAGATCTCTGCTACAAGTTGGCGGGCATGGAGCCTCCCAGAGGGATAAGAGCTCATTCTACCCGCCATACTGCTGCATCGGTGGCTGCTTCCAGGGATGTCCCTATCCAGGAAATCTGCAGGGCTGCTACCTGGAAGTCAGCACACACCTTCATTACCCATTACCACATCGACCTTGAGTCACGCCGGGATGCTGGTTTTGGGGCCTCTGTTCTCCAGTCTTTATTCCCTAAGTAGGGGGTGTGCGCCTTGCCTCCCTCCTCCCGGAGAACTGCTAAGAGTCTGCCAGACAGTGTGGATGAACAACATATCCATGTCCCTAGAAATACAGGTTACTCACCTGTAACAGGAGTTCTAGGAATGGTATATGTTGTTCATCCACACGACCCACCCGACCTCCCCGGCTTCGACGCACAACCTGAGCTTCCAGCGGGCCAGATCTGGTGTCATGGGGCGGAGCCGAGAGTTTTACCACCCGGGTGGGTGGGAGGAGCCAGCTTGAAGACCTTCCGGCAAGATTTAAAGCGGCAAGGAACCTGCCAGACAGTGTGGATGAACAGCATATACCATTCCCTAGAACTCCTGTACAGGTGAGGTAGCCTGTATTTCTCACCTGTAACAGGAGTTCTAGGAATGAAATATGTTGTTCATCCACATGACCCACCCGACCTCCCCGGCTTCGACGCACAACCTGGCTTCCAGCGGGCTAGATCTGGCATCATGGGGCAGAGCCGAGAGTTTTGCCACCCGGGTGGGTGGGAGGAGCCAGCTTGAAGACCTTCCAGCAAGATTTAAAGCGGCAAGGAACCTGCCAATAAGTGTGGATGAACAACATATACCATTCCTAGAACTCCTGTTACAGGTGAGTAACTTGTATATAAAGTATGCACTGGAAGGGCATCAGTTAGAGGAGACAAAGGCAAAAAGAGACCTCTAAGCAGTCATCATGGATGACTTAAAGGTTGGAAAACAGTGTGAAAAGACAGCATAGAGGGTGAGTGGCATCCTTGGATGCATTGGATGGGGAATTGCAAGTAGAAAGAGTGAAGTTATCATTCCTCTCTACAGGTCCTTGTTGAGGCCACATTTAGAGCACTGCGGTCAGTTTTGGAGGCCCTACCTCAAAAAGGACATGAACTGCCTGAAGACAGTACAGAGAAGGGCTACAAAGTTGGTGCATGGACTGCATCGTGAGCCATGCGAGGCAAGACTCGGGGGCCGGGGGGATTAAATCTGTACACCCTTGAGCAGAGAAGAAACAGAGGGGACATGATCGAAACTTTTGAGTACGTTAAGGGAATCAACACATGCAGGAAACCTCTTCCAGCAAAACAGGGATGCGTGTACAAGGGGACACTGCTTGCGTCTGGTGGGAGGCAAGTTCAAAAGCAACCTCAGGAAGTACTTCTTTACAGAAAGGGTCATAGACCCATGGAACAGCCTACCTCAGGAGGTGGTAGAATCCAAGACAGTATGTGAGTTCAAACTCGCATGGGACAGACAATGTGTACACATCAGGGTGCAGTCTAAATAGGGAGGGGGCAGAAACATGGGCAGACTAGATGGATCTTGTGGTCCCCATCTGCCAACACAATTCCTACGTTGAGGCAGAATGCAGAGATACAGGGGATAGAATTATGGAGGACGCAACAGAAGATGGCCTTAAGTACACATGACCTTCTTGTCTGTCTCACCTATCTGGAATCTTCAGTGCCCCTTTTGTGGCAGGCTTTTGTAGAATTTGGGGCTCTGGTAGGTTGTAAGTTAAATACTGTCAAAACAGAACTACTACACTTTCATTACGCTCCCTCACATGCAACCAAGGCAAAGTACATATTTCATTGGGCTCTCCCATCATTAGGTACCTGGGAGTCTAGTAGGCCATAGACTGTGCACAGCTAATCCCTTTAAATTATGATCCCGTAGCCACGCAAATTTCAGTAGACATGTCATCCTGGAAAAATTTACCCCTTTCTGTCATGCAGTGGATTGATATGGTTATAATATGGTTAGTGTTCTAACCATATCAGTTAGTATTAGGAAAGGTAGGCCCACTCCATCCACCCCAAAATACATTTGGTCTAGGCCTCTCCAGTCGCTTGACACTAATGCCCTCCTTAATGAATTTGCCGTCACCGATTGGTCCCCCATGTGTTTTGTCCCTGACTTTGACACAGCCCCTTTCGACGCCAAATCTATTCACATCTGGGAGAAGCACCCCCCCTCCCATAGAAAGTCCAGAGTCAGAAGCTCTGCGCCCATCACCCATGGATTACTCCTGACCTCATTGACTTGTGCAAGTCCCAGGACCAAGCTTGGACCTGTTTCAAATTTTTCTGTTCCCTGCCTGACCTCTTATCTTACAGGTCACTCAGGAACTCCTGCATGAAGGCTGCCTGTACTGCTAAGGCCCGCTACTTCATATCCAATCTCTAGTCTAACCTTAGTTTCCCAGCAAAATCCTGGAAGGTTATCCACTCCCTTTTTCGCCCTCCTGCCCAATCTGCTCTCTCAGTCCTCTTGGTGGATGACTCCCTGGTCTCTGCCCCTCCCTCCATTGCTCATTTTAATGAATTCATTACCACCTGTGCACCCCCCTCTCCTTCCTCTCCTGGTCCCTCTCTCCTACTGTCCTCTGCTGCCTCTTCCCCATTGCACTCACCCGAGGGCTTCCACTCCCCTCCTGTCTCCCCTTAGAAAATCTTTCTTGTCCTTATATCACTTGACCCTACTAAGTGCATACCTGACAGTTTATACCCCCATACTTCTCCCTGTCTCAGCTCCTGTCATTGCCTCTCCACTCACTCACCTTCTGAACCTCTCCTTCTCCCTCAGTCCTGTCCTTCAGGCCTGGAAGGTTGCAAAGGTTCTGCCTCTACACAAAGGGGGCAACCTCTCTTTCCCGGCAACTTCCAGCCTATCTCACTCCTTCCCTGTTTTGCAAAGCTGCAGGAGAGCATAGTCTATTCCAGACTTGCTGGCTGACTTCATTCCGCCAACTTACTCTCCCCTTCTAGTCTGGCTTTTGGGAGAACCACTTCACTGTCTCCACCTTGCTGTGCGTAACTGACTCTGTCCTCATATGGTTGGATCAGGGACACATCACCAAGGCTGTATTCATCGGTCTGGCCAAAGCCTTTGACTCAGTGTCCTATCCGCTCCTCCTGGACAAGCTGAGCTCAGCTGGCTTTTCAGCTCCCATTGTTGGTTGGTTCTGGTCCTACCTCCCAGGTCGCCAACTGCCGGTACCTGTGGGAGGCATCCTGTCCCCTCCCCTCCCCATCCTAGCTGGGGTCCCACAGGGCTCCATCCTGGGTCTTATCCTTTTCTCAGTTTTCCTCAATGACCTGCTGTCCTTAAGTTTCTCCTTGCATATCCTGTTGTATGCAGATGACACAGGCATGTACAGTTCTGACCCCTCTACCTCGGCTGGGGATGGTCTGCTCCAGCAAGACTTCCACAACATACTGCGCTGGTTCCATGCTAGCCAAATTCAGGTCAACGCCAAGAAAACAGTGTCCATGACCTCTGTCCACATTGATGCCACCCACACCAAACTCGGTGCCCTATACTGCTGTAAGGATCGCCTTTCCCCCCAGGTCCACCAGAAGCTGTTCACCAAAATTGTTCTCCCAGTGTTTTTTCTCTATGATGTTGTGTTCTGTGGTACTGCCCCTTCCTCTTCTGTCACCAGACTGGATATCCTTTGCAGTGCTTTCTGCCACTTTGCTACCAACTCATCCCTTCCTCTTGTACTCATCACTGCATCCTCTACTTCTCCCTTTCCATCCTCCCACTTGCTTCCTGTCACCAGTCCCACTGCACCTCCTTCATTTCTAAATACTGGTTTGGGTCCCTTCCCTTTTACCTCCACACTCCTCTCCCCAATCCCTTCCTCATCCTATTCCTCCCTCCACTCAGGGATCCCTGCACCTTCTCCATTCCCCAGCCTCACTCCTCTGCTGGGCAGTCTGCCTTCTGCTCCCTCTCCTCTCCCTCTAGAACCACCTCCCCTCCTGCCTCAGCGTCTCTCCCCTTTCCCAGCTCTTATATTCCAGCTAAGGCATCTTCCTGCTCCCTTCTATCCCTGTCAACCCCGCTCCTTGACTCTTCCCTCCCATCCTCCCCTTCTGCATTTGCCTTCCCCCAATTGATTAGGCTTTGCCAATGGACTGATGCTGTACTTAAAGCATGGGCACCTTCTCCAACAGGCACTGTGCACTTTAAAATACTTGCACACTTACTCATTTCAGTACAAGTCAGTACTGTGCTCCATGTAGTTTACCAGCTTGTGCATCATTTTACTGTTGTGTTTGTAAGTTGTCACTGTAACTGCATTCTGTTGTTTGTTGTAATTTTGATCTTTCTGTACTCCTCTTCCCCTTGTCCTTGGTTGCACTTTGAAACGAGTCTCAGCTCAGTGTGCCCTTCCCAGTTAACAGTTGTTAAATAAACAAAAGAATGAATATTTTGCCCTGAACACTACCTTGCCCAGACCTTGCCTGTGACCCTCTCCCTGATCCAGTTTTTGGACAGTCATAAGGCAGTCCTAGTGGGGGGTAGGAGGAAGTAAGCTGTTGGTTAATTAGGATCTGCAGTTTTTCTGTTAGGTAGGAAAATGGGCAGACTGGTTGGGCCAAGCGGTCCTTATCTGCCGTCAAATTCTATGTTTCTAGCTTAGCAAATCGACTTTTCGTTATGTTTGGGATGGGAAAAATAACCGGGTTCAAGACACTCTTTTGCAGCTTTCAAAGCAAATGGGAGACCTGTCCCTCCTGCATTAATCACTTCACCATGTGGCTGCACAGCCCCACAGTTTTACATTGGCTTTCACCTGACTATGAGGCACATTGGAAAGCAGGTGAGTTACAGGAAGAACATTATGCATTTTAATAAAATTTGCTTAACCTACACACTACCTCCCCTTGTTACCATAATATTCAACCCATATACTGCCAGTGTTCTTAGGACTTGGACAAAAGTTCTTAGTAGTTCCAAGTTGACTGAAATCCACTACCTGCTGTATTTGTTGCCCTGATTGTTCTGGACCATATGTTCAGAAGGTGGGAACAGCTGAGTATCGCTTTAATCAGCCATTTCCTTCAAGATGGTAAACCCTGCTCATTTACGGAGTTACAGGCTAGATACTCTCTCAGGCCCAGGACCAATTTCAGTATTACCAGGCGATAGATTTTATTAAACCCTTGATGACCAAAATGCCAGAGGCAGGACATATCCTGGGTATAGTACCATTCCTTCAATCAGTTTCGGAGGGCTTTCACTTGTGATTTTCATTCTATATGGAGTTATTAGCACAGTTAAATGCAGATAGTGTATTTTCTGTTAAAAAGTTATAAGGGTCCTGTCCTTCAACTTACAGTACTTTAACAGATACAGCATGTTATAGGCATCTTATCACCATGCATTCCATTACAAGGTCTCATACATGGAAGGGAATACTCCTGAAAGTGTTTTGTGTGGTATTTCAGCACTCCTGCAGTTCAGTATGCAGATGTCTTCCAGGGGAAAGGGGTAGCCTGTTGAGAAATTGTGGTACCTGCCATACCACAAAGGGACATGTATTTTGGGGATGTCCAGCTTTATAACCACTCCTGCAGTTCGGTACAGGTATCTTCCAGGGAAAAGGGGCAGCCTGTTGAGAAATTGTGGTACCTGCCGTACCACAAAGGGACATGTATTTTGGGGATGCCCGGCTTTATAATCGTTGATTTAAAGAGTTGCACAAACTTTTTGATCAGCAAGTCCAGTTAACAGCTCCTATGTTTTTTTTTCAGTCATGCCATGTTCGTTACATTCTCCCCTCCCCCGCCGACCTACAGAGTGTGGAATAGTCACCTCCTCACAGCTAAAAAGGCTAGGACAAAAATTGTCTCACTTCAGTCATTCCCTCAATACGTCTCTGGCAAGATAATTGAGAAAAGTAAAAAGTGAATTGAAATTTGTTTACATTTCTGTTATATGGTTGTTTTGCTAATCTTCTTAGAATGCAAGCACATTGTTGCCATGAAGTTCTATAGAACTATTTTATTATTATCGTTTGCATTATTAAGATGTAGAAGTTTATTTTTAGCTGGTAGAATCGGGTTGGGTGTTGATGCATGGTCATGTGACACATGTCAACAGTCATAGACCAAAATTTCTTAAGCCCATTTTATAATGTTTAATGAGGCAGATCCAGGTCTTTGTAAAGAAAATAATGATTCTAGGGGCGTGGAAATGGTGTTCTATCCACATGTCTGGTAGTGTCCTTTCCCTTTAAGGCTTGCTGGAACGTCTTCAAGCTGGCCCTTCCCAACCACCTGGGTGGTAACTTCCTTGGTGTCTCCCCATGATGTCAGATCTTCCTTTCCATTGGAAGAAGAAGGTTCTGTCCTTACCGCTCTTGCGCTGAAGAGGCTCTTTGCTTTCTTTTTTCTACTTTCAATAAAAAACTTTGTCTTCAGACAGCCTATTCCTCGCCGCTGAAATGGACTACAGGAGGTCCGCTCCAGGGTTTCAGAAATCCAGTTGCGAGTAGAAGATGTCCCGAACGGATCCATGCACCTCATCCGTATAATGCCTGGGCCACGACCGCAATACCCAGGCTTGCAGCCTTTGCCGCACTTTCCATCCCTCCACCTTGGAGGATCGCCTAGCCCACTTGCTCCTAAGATGTCTGGATGATTGGGACCCACCCATGAAATCCGAGGATGCCCGTCGGGTGGCCTCCACAGTTGTGGGGTTCACTGAACAACTCGCTGCATTGGAGCAGGCTGCCGCTCAGGCCGCAGCACAGGCTTCCTCGGCTTTGGCTTTTTTGCTGCTCTCCTTGGGTGCCTCCTTTACTGGGACATTTAAGGAATTGTGCCAGGCCGTTCCCACGCTTGGGCAAGGTCCATGTCCATCAGGCACTAAATCAAAAAAATCTCAAAAAACAAAAAAAAGAGAGAGAGAGAGACCAAGAAACGGTTCCGCCATAGGTCGTGGGGTCGGGAGTGCTCTCGGGCCTCCGATTCCCACGCTTCACCAGAATTTCCGACCATGGTTGGCGCTTCTGCTCTGGCTGCTGACCCCATGGCCTCCCCGTCGGGTCAGTTGACTGAGACTCAGGGCGATTTTCTGTCTGTGATCTTTTTCGAACCGATCAACCCATTGTCTGCCAAGCAGGTTGATACCTCCCTCTCCAGGACTCTGGAAGATAGAGGTTCCGCTCTCGGAGCCCCGAGTTGGGCAGCCTGCATCAGTCCTGATACTCTCGCCCTTGGTGCTCAGGCAAGCGGCGCTGCCGCTACTCCTTGTCCTCGTCAGGCGTGGAGAGGCACCGGCACAAGTTGCATCAGGGCTATGAGGATCTCATGTGGCAGCAGCTTTGGTTTACCCGGCTGAAGTCGGTCCCAGCTAACCCGGCTCTTCCTTGACTACTGCTACCAGAGCCTCAGCCGACCCCACCTCAGCAGGAGCCAATTCGTACAATCCTGGTGCAGCCCCTGCCAGCCTCTCCACTGATCCCGGTGGAGCCACCACTTAAGCAGCTGACGTTCTGCGCTCCAGGCAAGGGTTTACCCCATTGGCTGTTGGTTACGGTCACCCCAGACCTCCTTCACAGGGATAGCGGGGACTTGGGCGGTTAACCATTCTTTTACGATTCTTCGGAATTGGAAGGGTCCTCCTTACACTCCAGACCGATGGATGTGGGGTAGGCAGAGGATCATTCGATAGACCAAGTGCCCATGTCCTTCATGGACCTTCTCCATCTTATTTCTGAATCTACAGGTCTCCAGGTGGAACCCATTCAGAAGCGAGAACGGTAGCCGCTGACCAAGATCCTTGAATGGGGAGACTCTCCCGTGGAAGCCTTCACGGTTCAGGATGCTATCCTTGGTCCTGTCCTGGAACTGCGGCAGCACCCGGCCTCCTGCCCTGCGCAGCTGACCCAGATGACCCGCAAATATGTGGTCCCTACCAGCTCCCTGTCAGGATTCGTGGAACACCCATCGGCTGAGGGTCTTGTGGCTGACTCCGTGTTTTGGTGCACCAGCAACGTGGGGGACGTTGACAAACCCCCTGATAAGGAGTCCAAGAAATTGGACCGTATGGCCAAGAAGCTGTATGCTGCCTCCTCCCTCAGCCTTCAACAAGCGAGCTCAACCCTCCTAATGGCTCATTTTTGGCACGCCCTTATGGGACCCCTGGATGAGGTGATTCCCCATCTCCCCGCAGACCTGCAGACTACCGTCAAACAGGTCAGGGACTAAGGCCGAGCAGTAGCAAAATAACAGTTCAGATCTGCCATGGACCTCGGCAATTCTTGCGCTCGGTCTGTGGCTGCGGCAGTTGTCATTCGCTGCTGGGCATCTCCACCTTTTCGGCTGACATGCAGCACAAGTTGGCAGATGTTCCCTTCTTGAGTACCGAATTGTTTGGGCCAGGAGTGGAAGGGCACCTCACCTGAACTGAGAAGTCCAATGCCACCTTTGACTCGGTAACTTCTGCCCAAAAGGAGAAGCCCTTTCGGCCTGTCTCTGCCCCAGTGACCAAATCTGCCCAGCTCCCAGTCCCCCTCCCCCCGGACAGCAACAGGCTTGGTGTCCCCAGCCAAAATCAGTGGCCTCGGTCATCAGGAAGCCAGGAGGTAGAGGTTCCAGTGGCCCCTCCACTGGCTCCTCTTCTACTTCCAAGCCTGCCCAGTGACGGGATGAGGGGTCCCTCCCTCATACCCATCCTGTCTCCCCTGGATCCTCCCATGGGGGGCCAGATCTGCCACTTCCTTTCTGCCTGGTCCACTGTTACCACAGACAGGTGGATCCTCAAGGTGGTCGGTCAGAGTCTGCCTCTAGAGTTCGAGGTGTACCTGCCCTGCCGAGCCCACACCCCACAGAAGAGCGTAGTGTCCATCAACATCCTGCCACCCCTCGGGATGACATAGCCCAGCTTCTCCGCAAGGAGGTCGTGGCTCCTGTCTGACACTCCGGAACACCCAGAGTTTGCCTCCAGGTATTTCCTGGTGCCAAAACGGATGGGAGGCTTGTGCCTCAACTCAGATCTGCATGACCTGAACAAGTTCATCAGGCCGTGCACTTTCAGGATGGTCACTCTGTCTCAGATCATAACATCTCTTGAGCAGAACATGTGGTTTTGCTTCCTGGATCTTCAGGACGTGTTTTTTTCATGTCCCTATCCGTCTGTCCCATCAGCAGTTCCTCCGGTTCCGGGTGGAGGGGATCCTGTACAAGTTCCTGGCCATGCTGTTCAGCCTGTCCTTGGCCCCCCAGGGTCTTCATGAAGTGCATCTCAGTGGTGGCAGCCCTCCTGAGGCACCGAAGAGTTCTGGTTTACCCTCTACCTGGACAACTGGCTGATTGCAAGTCCTCCAGGCAAGAGATGGAGAGGTCGGGGGACCTGGCCCTCCAGATCTGCGTATTTCTTGGCCTCCTGGTCAAAGGAGGCCAGGTTGGAACTCGTACCCTCACAGGTGATCAGTTTCATTGGGCAGAGCTCAACTCGGCTTCCGGCGGACAGGGTGGAGGCTCTCTCCTCCTTTGCCCGATCATTTCGGGTTGTGTTGCGCCCTCTTCGGGACTTCCTTTGCCTACTGGGATACATGGTGGCCTGCACCAGCATGGTCCATTGGGCCTGCTGGAGAATGTGCTTTCTGCAGTGTGAGCTGGCATGCCAGTGGTCTCAGCACAAGGGCCACTTCGACCAGTCAGTCACTGTGACCCAGCTGATGTGGAACGCCCTCCAGTGGTGGTTAGTCCTGGAACATCTGCAGGAGTGTGTCCCATTTTTCCACCCAGAGCTGACAGTCACCCTGACAACTGATGTCTGTCTCATGGACTGGGGTGGCCACCTGGGAGAACACAGAGTCCATGGGCTCCGGACCTCCGAGGAGTCTCGGTCCCACATCAAGCTGCTGGAGCTCTGGGCAGTTTGGCTGGCACTGATTGCTTTTGCTCCACACATTCAGGGTCAGGTGGTCCAGGTCCAGATGGACAACACCACAACCATATACTACCTGAACAAGCAGGGTGGGACGCACACACTCCCTCTGTGCAGGGAAGCTGTCCACGTGTGGACCCTCGTGTGCAGCTTGGAGACCGATCTCCTGACCACCACATTGGGACTTTTTGCTAGTGTTGGCAAAGCTCATGGGCAAGCCATTTGAACCAGTGCGTAGGTGTGACATGTCTCACCTGTTGTGGAAGACTACCTTCCTGGTGGCTATCACAGCAGCCAGAAGGATCAATGAGCTCCAGGTGCTCTCAGTAGAGCCTCCTTACCTGGTCTTCCACAGAGAGAGGGTTGTCCTTCACTCCAACCCGAAGGTTGTGTCAGATTTCCACCTTAACCAGGTGATTCATCTCCCATTGTACTTCACCAACCACAACTTGGAGGCCGAGCACAGACTCCATACATTGGACCTGCAGCAAGCACTAGCCTATTATAAGGAGCTCATGGCTGCAGTTCAGGGAGAGATTCGCCAGCTATTTGTCACCTACACTGAAGCCACACCTAGCAGACCAGTAGCTTGGCAGGTGGATTGTATCCTGCATCGACCTCTGTTATAGTTTAGCAGGTAGGAAGCCTCCCTTAGGGCTAAGATCTCATTCCTCTCCCCATACCGCTGCCTCGGTGGTTGCTTCCAGTGATGTCCCTATCCAGGAAATCTGCAGGGCTGCTACCTGGAGGTCAGTGCGCACTTTCATTTCCCACTATCACAGTGACCTTGAGTCACGCCAGGATGCTGGTTCTGGGGCCTCAGTTCTCCAGTCTTTATTCCCTAAATAGGGGATGTGTGCCTTGCTTCCCTCCTCCCAAAGAACTGCTAGGAGTCTGCCAGACATGTGAATAGAACACCATAGCCACATGCCTAGAAAAACAGGTTACTCACCTGTAACAGTAGTTCTAGAAGTGGTATATGGTGTTCATCCACACGGACCCACCCGACCTCCCCTGGCAAGTGGCACACTGGTCTGGTTTCCAGCGGGTAAGATCTGACATAACGGGGCGGTGCCGCGGGAGTTACCACCCGGGTGGGTGGGAGGAGTCAACTTGAAGATGTTCCAGCAAGCCTTAAAGGGAAAGGACACTGCCAGACCTGTGGATGAACACCATGTACCATTCCTGGAACTACTGTTACAGGTGAGTAGCCTGTTTTTTTGCTATGGCAACAGTATTTTCCCTTAGAAAAATGTGAAATGGTCCTTGTTACGACTAAGATCGGAAATGTTACTTGGAATACATGCTGTAGCTGGACCTGGTAGTAATGTAAAGTAGTTGTTGATTCGCTCTGTTTTATAACCCCAGCAGAGGAAGAAGCAGCTTCTGGTGGGGGATTCAATTCTTAGGGAGTAGCTTTGGGAACAGGAAGGGGAGAGAGACGGAGGGAGGTTAGATGCCTACCTGACTCCAAGGCTCGGAGGGATGGGCAGCAGATCCAGAGTATCGTTAGGGTGGCAGGGCGTGGGGGGAGCTGTCATTATCAACTTGGGGACTAATGACATAGCAAGAGACAAGCTAGGATAGTGCAAGGAGAGTTCAGGAAACTGGGGAGGGGCCTAAGGGAAGTAGCATGCATGGTAGCATTCACCGTGGTGCTGCATGTCTACGTCTGAGGGGAGGATAGGGTACTCTGCACCAGGAACTTCAACTCATGGCTGAAGTACTGGTACAAAGAGGTGGAGTTAGGCTTCACTGGGGAGTGGGAAACAATCTGGAAGGATATGTGTCTATACAGAGGTGATGGCCTGCATCCATCTGAGGGGAACTGCAGTCCTCATCGGACAGTTCAAATGTTACTTTGATGAACATTTAAACTAGCTTGAGGGGGGTGGCAGAAACAGAAAGGGAGGCATAAGCTTCACCCCCCCACAGACTGAAGTAGGAAGGGAGGACCCGAGAGGAGAAAGCTTCCCCAAAGAGCAGGTTAATTGAAGAAGCAGAGTAGTAGAGGACAAGGGGGATGGGAACAAAAGTTGCATAAAGAGAGGGGAATATGTGGTGGGGGAAGGGGGGGGGGTTGCAGGCAGAGTGGGAGCAAGGTGTGGAGGCCATGTGTGCAAATGCAAAGTGTTGGAAATAAAATTCCTGAGTCAGAGGCCATCATGGTGGGAGGCGAACCTGGATATTGTGGCCATTATTAAGTCATGGTGCACAGGGGACCATGACTGGGACATGGCCATACCAGGCTACACTCAGTTCAGGAAAGATAGGGAGGGGAGGAAGGGTGGACAGATTGTGCTGTATGTAAAGGAGGGTATCAAGGCAACACAAATGCAAGGGAACCAGATGGGCTGGAGGTACTATGTGTCACCCTGAGGACAGGAGCCAGAGCCACTATTTGCATTGGGGTTATAAGGCTCTGTGGGGGGACTTCAGTCTGCCAGATATGGATTGGAGCCCCCCAGCTGCAGCCTCAGGTAGAAGCATGGGCATCATAGTCTCCCTGCAGGGGGTGGTTCTCAGGCAACTAGTCGGGGATCCCACTCATGATGAGGCAGTACTGAACCGTATAATCACAAACTGGAACAGTACTGCAGTCATCGAGGTGGGATGCCACCAGGGGACCAGCGATCACTGTACAGTGGGGTTTAACACAAGGTCTGTGGCAGAGGCAAACCACACAATGACTAGGGTCCTGGACTTAAGAAGAGCAGATTTAAAAAAAAAAATGCGTAAATGCCTCTCAGACGTCCTAACCGGGAGGTTCTTAAGTGGGATGGAGCAATAGTGGGCCAAAATAAGGGAAGGCATAGCGAAGGTAACAAACTTCTGTGTGGAAAAAGGTAGCAAAAACAGGAGGAAGAAGAGACCACTATGGTTCTTGTGGGAAGAGGCTCCAGAGGTAAAGTCTGAAATGGTGGCATTAAGAAGGTACAAAAAGATGCAGACAGAAGAGGATAGGGAGGTGTACCAGGAACAGCAGAGGTAAGCAGGCAAGGCACTGAGAGGCACAAGGGTACAAACTGAGGAAAGGATAGCCAAAGGATTAACTAAAGGGGGCAAGACCTTTTTTAGGTACATAAGTGAAAAGAGGAAGACAAGGGGAGGGATTGTGAGGTTAAGGGTGGGGGAGACTGCACAGAGGGGGATTAGGAAAAAGCAGGTTTCTAGGGACATGGATATGTTGTTCATCCACACTTATTGGCAGGTTCCTTGCCGCTTTAAATCTTGCCGGAAGGTTTTCAAGCTGGCTCCTCCCACCCACCCGGGTGGTAAAACTCTCGGCTCCGCCCCATGACGCCAGATCTTCCTTACCGCTTGGAAGCTCAGGTTCCCTCCTTAACGCTCTGCGATTAAGACTGGTTCCTAATTTTTCGAAAGTTCGAAATCAAAAAGTTTTTTGCTAAAAAGACTTCGGTCTTCTTCTCCTCCTGGCTGCGATGGACAAATCGACTCCCGGTTTCGGAGGTGCCCTTGCGGGCAGAAGATGTCTAGGACGGATCCGCACTCCACGTGCGTCTACTGCCTGGGCCTTGAGCACGACCGCAGGAGCCTCGACATGTTCTTCCTTTGACCTATGTCCTTGAAGGCCTTGCCCGATCTGACAACTGGGCGCCTGAGAAAAGAATTCCACAGGTGAAATCTAAAGAGGCCCGATTATGTGTTCAGTGGGCGGGCGGGTTCGGGCAGATCAGCTCGAGCAGATGAGATCGCCTCGAAGAGGAGGCGGCGCTGGCCGCTTCTACCTTGGCTGCGGCATTTGTCCCGCTTCGGTGCCTCATACTCGAGCTTTCTTTAAGGAGCTTTTGTCTGACCCCTCTCGACGAAAGGTGAGGTCCAACTTCGGGACCTTTTCCAGGTCCAAAAGAGCAAAAGTAAGTCTCCGTCGATGCTCTTGGGAGCGGGAAAGATCCCCTCCCCTGTCGACAGTCGACTTGGTCGACCCCTCAGCTCTCGCCACTGGCTTCACGGTGTCCCCGCAGACCAGTTGACGAGACTCCCTCGACATGGTCGAGATTTTTCTCGAACCATTAGACGGGTTGTTGGCTGGAGAAGCTGAGAATCCCCTCTCCCCGGTTCCCTCGGTGGGAGTTGAGGATCCCGTCAACTCGTCTGTGCCTCCGGTTCTGGAGCCTTCGGTGGGATCGTCTGAGCCGAGGAGAGTGACGATTTCCGACACTTCTCTTCGCCTTCCTCGGCCCAGTCGAGACTCTCGGTCTCGGACATCCTCGCGGTCCAACCGATCCCACCGCCATAGGCGGTCTCGGTCTCAGCATCACAGCGGCGCGCGCCGCTCTTCCTCGGACGAGGGAGGCTTCGCGCAAGTTGCATCGGAAGTCACGAGGAACTCATGTGGCAACAGCTCCTTTTGACCGGGAATGTCACCCAGTCGTCTTCCCCGGCCATTAAGTGGCTGTCACCGGAGCAGCCGAAACAACCCCTCGTTGTAGTCGAGGAGCCTGTTCTCAGGCCGGTTGTTCTGCCAATTCCAGCTGCCCCACCGATTCTGGTGGAACCTCCACCTTCACAGCCATTAGTTGGGGCTCTGACCAAAAATTCTCGGTCGGCCTTGGGTTTGCCCCATAGACTGTCTGTCACCCTCACTCCCGATAAACCTCGGCAGGTGGAGGGTGGCTCAGGCCTGAGGCAGCTCTTTGAGGACTCTTCTGAGTCCGATGATGGTTCCTCCCTCTTCTCCAAGCGCATGGACTTGGAGTCCTCGGGAGGGCAGTCAATGGACGATAGCCCTTCGTCCTTCTTAGGGTTGCCTGACTCATCTCGGAGTCCACCGGATGAAGCTTCGAACACGCTTCTAAATGGGCAGGTATCCCCTCACGGAGATTCTGGACGAGGGGATTCTCCTAGAGGCCTTTCCGGTGGCGAAGCCATGGTGGGTCGGCCTTGGAACTTTGGCAGCGTCCTGCTTCCTGCCCCTCGCCTTGACCAGGTTGGCCAGGAAGCTTATCACGGTCTACGGTTCCCTGTCGGTTTTGGAACACCCCTCGGCCCGAGGTTAGTTACCGACAGCGTTTTCCGGCGTGCGGAGAACGCCAGGGATAATGGACAAACCTCCCGACAAGGAATCCAAGAAATTGATTATGCCGGGCGAAAAGTCTATGCTGCGTCCTCTCTCGGCCTTCGTCAGGCCAGTTCGGCCGTCCTCATGGCACATTTTTCTCACGCCCTGTTGGGCTCCCTGGATGAGGTTGTCCCTCATCTTCCCGTAGATCTGCAGACTACGGTCAGGCAGGTGCGGGACCAGGGCAGGACAGTGGCTAAACAGCAGCTCCAGACTGCGTTAGACATCGGGGACTCATGTGCCAGGTCTGTGGTGGCCGCAGTGGCCATGCGTCGTCGGGCTTGGCTGAGGATATCCACCTTTACCTCGGATACCCAGCACAAGTTGGCGGATGTTCCCTTTTTGGGGACTGACCTCTTCGGCCCTGGGGTGGAAGGTCACCTGCAGAGGATCGAGAAGTCCAGTGCTACCTTGGACTCGGTCTCTTCCGCTCAGAAGGACAAAGGCCGCAAGCCACAGCCTAAGCCCTTTCGTCCTTCTGCGCCTGCGGCGCGCCGGCCCAGCAACGTCAGGGCCAGCAGGCTCGAGCTTGGTATCCCAAACCCAAGCCGTCGGCTTCCTCCAACAGGAAGCAGGGAGGTAAAGGCCCAGGAGGTCCCTCGGCCGGTCCCTCCTCCAAGCCTGCCCAGTGACGGGCTGAGGGGTGTCACTCCCATCCCTGTCACCTCACCCCTGGTTCCCCCATGGGGGATGGCTCAGACACTTCCTTTCCGCCTGGTCCGCTGTTACCACGGACAGGTGGGTACTGGAGGTGGTGGGAAAAGGCCTACCTCTAGAATTCGAGCAGGCCCCGCCCTTCAGAGCCGTCGCACCTCGGGGGGCCTCGGGGTCCGCAGCCTCACTGGCGGCTCATCGAGCCGACATCGCTCTCCTCCTCCAAAAGGAGGTGATCATGGAGGTAGAGGATCCCCCTTTAGACCCGGGGTTCGTGTCCAGATATTTCCTGGTTCCGAAACGGACGGGGGGCTGGCGCCCCATTCTCGACCTACACGACCTGAACAAGTTCCTAAGGTCTCGGACCTTCAGAATGGTCACTCTGGCGCAGATAATACCATCTCTGGAACACGGCGTGTGGTTCTGCTCTCTGGACCTGCAGGGCGCGTTCTTTCACGTCCCTATCCGTCCGTCACATCGGAGATTCCTCTGCGTTCGAGTGGAAGGATCCCTCTTCGAGTTCCAAGCCATGCCCTTCGGCTTATCTCCAGCTCCCAGGGTCTTCACCAAATGCATGGCAGTGGTGACAGCATTCCTGCACGCTGAGGGGTCCGGGTGTACCCTTACCTGGACGATTGGCTGATAGCAGCCCCCTCCAGGCAGGAGGTGGAATGGTCCAGAGATCTGGCCCTCCAGGTTTGCTCTCAAGTCGGCCTTCTCATCAACGAGGCCAAGTCAGAACTCGAGCCGAAGCAGGCGATCCTGTTCGTCGGGGCAGAGCTCGACTCTCTTGAGCAGCAGGCGACTCCGGCGGACAGGGCTGAGGGTTCTTACCTCCTTTGCCCAATCATTTCTGGTTGGGCAATAGGTCCCCTGCCAGGACTTCCTCGCCTCCTGGGTCTCATGGTGGCCTGTACCAGCGTGGTCCATTGGGCACGCTGGCACATCGCCCCTTCAGTGGGACTGGCCAGCCGGTGGTCCTGGCGCTGCGATCCATTGGACCAGCTAGTGACAGTGACCCAGGAGATGTGGAGCAGCTCTCCGTGGTGGACCGTTCCATCCCATCTGCAGGAGGGCATCCCGTTTGTCCGCCCCGAGCCGACGGTCTCTCTGTTGACCGATGCCTCTCTGATGGGTTGGGGTGCCTATCTGGGGGAACACCGAGTGCACGGCCTGTGGTCCCCGTGGGAGTCCCGATGCCACATCAACCTGCTGGAGCTCCGAGCGGTCTGCCTAGCTTTCACCGCCTTTGCTCCGTTCCTCCGGGGTCAAGTGGTCCGAGTCCAGACGGACAATACCATGACCATGTACTGCCTGAACCGCCAGGGCGGGACGCGCTGCATGCTTCTATGCAAGGAAGCTCTCCGCATTTGGTCACTCGTGCGCAGCCTGGAGGCGGATCTCCTAGCCATTCATGTGGCAGGAGCCTCCAACACCCTGGCCGATGCCCTGAGCCGGATAGGGGCTGCATCTCACGAGTGGTCTCTCCTGCCGGAGGTAGTACAAGATCTGTTCTCCCACTGGGGCACACCTCAGGTGGACCTGTTTGCCTCCAGGGAGAATGCGAAGCTGAGGCTGTTTCATGCCCGCCCCCCTCAGCAGGGCTCGCTGCAGGGGGATGCCTTCTCGAGGCTGTGGACCTCGGGCCTCTTTTACGCCTTTCCCCCATTTCCCTTGATTCACAAGGTGCTTCTCAAGACAAGGAGGGACAAGGTGCAGGTGATTCTGATAGCCCCAGACTGGCCCCGCCAGTTCTGGTACCCAGATCTCCTCAACCTCAGCTACAGGCTCCGAGGTAGCTTCCAGCTCGCCGACCTGCTCTCAGTCAATCAGGGAGGGTGTTCCATCCGGACCTTCAATCCCTGCACCTGGCGGCCTGGTTCCTGGCGGCTAGAGTTCCAGGCTTTGGGTCTTTCGACGAGGTCCTCAATGTTGTTAGGCGTCCCGTAGAGTCGACCAGGAAATGCTATGCCTTCAAATGGAAGAGGTTTTCCATTTGGTGTCAGAGATAAGGGCTTGGACCCTTCCTCCTGTTCTTTGGCAAGCATTTGTACTATTTATGGTCCCTTTCTAGTCGAAGGGCTTAGGTCGACGACCCTAAAGGTGCACCTGGCAGCCATCTCTGCTTACCGGGCGCAGGCCGGGGAGCAGTCGGTGGCGCAGGAGAAGGTGGTCTGACGCTTTTTCAAAGGCCTTGATCACATTTCCCCTCCGGTGCGAGAACCTCCACCTCCGTGGGATTTACTGCTGGTACTGGCAAAGCTCATGGGCAAGCCATTTGAACCAATGCACAGGTGTGAACTCTCTCACCTGTCGTGGAAGACCGCCTTCTTGGTGGCTATCACGTCAGCCAGAAGGATGGGAGAACTCCAGGTGCTCTGCATTGAGTCTCCTTACCTGGTCTTCCACAGGGACAAGGTTGTCCTGCGCCCCCACCCGAAATTCCTTCCGAAGGTGGTGTCGGAGTTTCACCTTAACCACGTGTTGACTCTGCCGGTGTTCTACCCCAATCACACCTCGGAGGCCGAATACAGGCTCCATACTTTGGACCCTAAAAGGGCGCTCGCTTATTATAAGGAGCGCATGGCTGAAATTCGGGGAGAGGTTCACCAGCTGTTTGTCACCTACGCTGAAGCCGCACCTGGCAGACCTGCAGCCAGGCAGACGATAAGCAGGTGGGTCACCTCCTGCATAGATCTCTGCTACAAGTTGGCGGGCATGGAGCCTCCCAGAGGGATAAGAGCTCATTCTACCAGTCATACTGCTGCATCGGTGGCTGCTTCCAGGGACGTCCCTATCCAGGAAATCTGCAGGGCTGCTACCTGGAAGTCAGCACACACCTTTATTACCCATTACCACGTCGACCTTGAGTCACGCGGGATGCTGGTTTTGGGGCCTCGGTTCTCCAGTCTTTATTCCCTAAGTAGGGGGTGTGCGCCTTGCCTCCCTCCTCCCGGAGAACTGCTAGGAGTCTGCCAATAAGTGTGGATGAACAACATATCCATGTCCCTAGAAATACAGGTTACTCACCTGTAACAGGAGTTCTAGGAATGGTATGTGTTGTTCATCCACACGACCCACCCGACCTCCCCGGCTTTGACGCACAACCTGAGCTTCCAGCGGGCCAGATCTGGCGTCATGGGGCGGAGCCGAGAGTTTTACCACCCGGGTGGGTGGGAGGAGCCGGCAAGAATTAAAGCGGCAAGGAACCTGCCAATAAGTGTGGATGAACAACATATACCATTCCTAGAACTCCTGTTACAGGTGAGTAACCTGTATATCCTGTTCAGTCTTCACAGTGGAAGGAGAGGGGGGTGGACCACATAAACGCAGCAGGAACAGAGTGGGGGGGGGTAGGGTAGACACGAGTTCACTCACAGAGGAAAGAGTCCTGAGAGGATTTGTGGATCTGAAAGTGGATAAGTTTATGTGGCTGTTCATGGCACACCCAGTGGTGTTAAAGGAGCTCAGGGAGATACTGGCTGCACCCCTGACACCCATATTCAGCAACTAACTGGAAACTGGAGTGGTTCCAGAGAACTGGAGGAGGGCAGATGTAGTCCAGCTTCATAAAAGCTGCAGCAGCGAGAGAGCTGGCAACTATAGACTGGTTAGTCTGACCTTCAGTGGTGGGAAAGGTAGTGGAGACACTTTTAAAAGAAAACCTAGTGAAGTACCTTGAATCCAGTGGATTACAAGACCTGAGGCTTCATGGGGGGCGGGGGTCGTATCAGGTATGCATCTCCTGCAGCAAACCCCGTACAGCGACATACATTGCTGCTGACAGCAGCGACATGTCACTGTCGGAGTTGTGCCCAAGACCCAGCAACACTCCCCCCCCCACCCCCGTCCTGCACCCTCTCCCTGAACCAACTTTGGCTCAGAATTGGTATCCTTAGTAATGGGGGTTTGGGGGGCAAAGCCCCCTGAAGAAAAACAGACCCTGCTGTGTGTGGTTCCCTGGCGACTGCAAATCACAGTTGACTGGGTGCCTGGCGCTGCGATGCCTGTCAACGAGTTCGTTGTCAGCTCTGCATCGTAGAGCCATCATGTCACACGAATCTGATGGGTGAACAGGGAAATGGATCAGGATGGGGCACAGTGGCGTCACCACGCTGATTTTGGGGCGGCTACAGCCCCCCCCAATCGAAGTTAAAGCCCCCCTAATGCCCAATCATTTCAGTAAAAAAAACAAAAACAAAGAAAACAACAGAGTCCTCTCCTCCGATTTTACCTCAGTCTAAACTGCATGCAGATCGCCGATCTGATTCTGCAGCATGCAGTTCAGACTGAAGTAAAAAAACATTGATAATTGTGTACACTAAAATATGATTTCTCATTTCTGTAATACTATTAGTAGTGAGTCACTCTACGGGACCACGAAAAGTCAGTGGAAATCACAAACCAGTTTCCCTGTTCTGATGTAAGTCCCAAAATGTAATCGGTGGCTGCGAGCAGCATTACTAATGGCACTCGACCAAAAACGAATCAAATATGGCAAGTATTATTGGCGACCGCAAAATATCAGTGCCGACTCCCGCCGAGACATAGCAGTGAATACTGCTGCATACTTGTTTATAAAAACGATTGTTTAAATCGTATACTGTCTTTCGCTACTGTGCCTGTGCCCACTACCATACACAATCCCTTTCTCTATCCAGATTGATAATGATAATCAGTCAACATTTAAAACTTTAAGAAATAAGAAATGAGTTGTGTGTGAATTAATTTTTTAAAGATTTTTATTATTGGAGTCAAGACTAATGTTGGGCAGTAACAGCTAGGATCAGACGATTCTCCCCCTTACATATAGGAACTATAGAAGCAATTTTCCAATCCTTTGAAAAATTTGAATTATGTAAAGACACATTTTTAAGATATGTTATACGTGGAGCCAAAATTGTTGAGACTGTTTTACAGAAAAATGGGTCAATATTGTCATAACCAGCACCTTTTTTAGTATCTGTTTTACTAAGCTCTTTGTAAATGTCTCCCATCCATATCTCATGAAATGAAAACAAAGGCCTTGTACATTGGGACTTAGAATCCAGAGTAGTTATGGGTATGTTAGGCTGCTCTTTTTCAAAAGATAAACCGTCCTCAGAGAAAAATTTATTCAATGCATTAACCTGCTCTTTTGGGTCACGAATCACAGTTTTATTATAAGTTAAGGTATTGGACAGGGTATGATTAATACTCCTCCACTGAGTCCACTGCAAAGATTTTTTACACATTGCTTCTCAGTTCTCACGGTCACCCCTTGCTCAGCACAGCTTCCGGTAGGTGTGTGGTTGATCGCGTCGATACTGAAACTGGAAGGTATAAAGCGACGTTACCAGGTAACTAAAAATGCAAATATACGAAGCAGACAATTATCTGTCAAGCCAAGTATTTACATTCATACCAGTGGTGTTATGAATGTAAATACTTAACTTGACGAATAATAACAATAATAAAGCAGGCTAACAAAAGGGATCTAAGCAAAGAGCATAAGCACTGCCGTGCCATGAAAGATGGTCATGTTCGGGGGCGGGGGGGGATACACTGGGCCAAAACAAATAGGCAAAAAACATGGACCATGAATGAGGCAGTTCGTTGGTGTTGTTCATACAGAGAGGGTGTGCGTTGTTGTTGCTGCAGCTGCTGCGAAAGATGCTAGGTGTTAGGTCTACGCGGAGGTGATGAACTGTTTAATTCAAGGTTAGTCATTCAGTAAAATTGCAGATTAACTTGGCGTATCCCATTGATTTTTAGGGAACATTTAACGGTTACCCATACTTGTCTGTGCAGGTCTTATCAGTTCCAAACCGTGAGTCGATTGCCAGACTCTGCGTTCGCACTCTGATACATACTGACTGGCTGCATTTAAACACTACAGTTCAATATTGCACATGCAGACATGCTGCGTCCCGAAAGGAAGAGGCGCTCGCTTTGGACAAAAGGAATCTGCTGTTGGGAAGTGCCGCTCCAGTGAACGAGTGGCTTGAGTGTTGCTGAACTAGCTGTAAACTGTACTGCAGCCTTTCAGACTATACAGAACAGAACCGTCACACAAGGGCTGCAGTCATCCATTTGGGACTTGCAGAATGGCTGATCTGGATTAAAAAAAAAAAGCTGCTCCTGCGTACATATATTGTGTGTGTGTGTGCTTAATACAGTAACTCATTGTACAATATTTCATGGACCCTCACGGAGGCGGAGCGCTGTCTGTGATGAGTACCATTTTAAACGGCATGAAGTGGGGGTCGGGGGTGAGGTTAGAGCGAGAACTGGACAGAGGGAGGCGGGTTCTATATCTGACTGGCATCCACCTCAAGTCTTCCTACCAAACAGCACAGCAGCTGCTTGCACAGTGACCCAATCAGTACACAGACACGTGGTGTGCTTTTCCAACACACGCGTGGTACAGTTAGTAGTCCCACTGTGTTGTGTAGAAAATGAGTGACGCAGTTGTTGTTGGCATTGGTAGAGTGAGCAGTGCAGCAGAGCAGATTCGGAATTTATATTTTTCCTGGCCTGAAAGAAAGTTGAAGTTCATAAATTGAATACCTACATACACAGTTCATTAACTGATTGAAAAATCAAAGCTCTCACAGTTGAGCTGAGAGTTAAACAATAGTGTAGTAAAGTTGTAGTGTTAAGTTATTTTTTTTTACTTTTTTCTGTCTGGGTGAAATGGGGGTTGGGGGATGTGTTTGCTTGTCTTTTTTGGTTAAATTGAAAAGCCAGTTAGCTAGCTCAGAGTCACAGACAACCTGAGTGCATACAGCATTTACTAAATTACTAACTGCTTATTTTTTTTATTTTGAATCGTACGCCGGTTGAACAAGGGGAACCATATCTGTATAAAAAACGGTTTTCCAGTAGCGTAAAAGAATACTCATTATTACTTCCCATACTGTGAGCCCTGCGTGTTAGGCTCCGTCTATTGTATTAAATAGCAGCTTTCCAGTCGGTTACTCACTACTTTGCATACTGTGAGCCCTGCGTGTTAGGCTCCGTCTATTGTATTAAATAGCAGTTTCCAGTCGGTTACTCACTACTTTGCATACTGTGAGCCCTGCGTGTTAGGCTCCGTCTATTGTATTAAATATCAGCTTTCCAGTCGGTTACTCACTACTTTGCATACTGTGAGCCCTGCGTGTTAGGCTCCGTCTATTGTATTAAATAGCAGCTTTCCAGTTGGTTACTCACTACTTTGCATACTGTGAGCCCTGCGTGTTAGGCTCCGTCTATTGTATTAAATAGCAGTTTTCCAGTCGGTTACTCACTACTTTGCATACTGTGAGCCCTGCGTGTTAGGCTCCGTCTATTGTATTAAATATCAGCTTTCCAGTCGGTTACTCACTACTTTGCATACTGTGAGCCCTGCGTGTTAGGCTCCGTCTATTGTATTAAATAGCAGTTTTCCAGTTGGTTACTCACTACTTTGCATACTGTGAGCCCTACGTGATAGACTAAGTCTGTCACATAAACATTTCATCCTTGTGTGCCAGACCCAATAAAAGGGCATTTTTTTTATAATTTACTTTTTAGTTAGTTCTTGTCACACACTCATCAGCCTTGTTAAAAATGAGTATCCGTGACTTCTTCCATCCAAAATCAAAAAATCAGAATAAAGAGAGTAACTTCCCGGACCCCATTGATGCTCAACAGCTGCAACCAGAGCAGCCATTAAGAAATGAAGTGGAAGTTCCAGTACCAGAAGATGTAGCAAACACGTCATCATCTCCCGGAACATCTCGTGATGCATTTGAATCAGTAGCAAGATTTACGTCTGCTGCTACTGTTGTACCCAGTGATCTGGGAACCAAAGAAGCTGGTCCTATGCAGCCAAAGCTGTCTAGTTTTCCACAAAGGGATTTTGGAAAGCAGAAGCGTTCATCTTCAAGCAGCTGGTATGCATCATTTAAATGGCTTGAATATAGTGCAAGCAATGATGTCATATTTTGCTTTGCCTGCAGAATGTTTTCAAGTTGTACTGGTTGAGCGGACACTGCTTTCACGTCCAGAGGGTTTAACAACTAGAAGAAGGCAATAGAGAAGATGAGAGAACACCAACAAACAACAGCACATACAGGAGCAATGGAGGCCTGGTCTATTTATGTGAAATCTAAAGAACGAGGCAATATTATACAGCTAATGGAGTCAGCAATATTGCAGATATTAAAAAGCGCAGGGAGCACCTGAGAAGAATAGTTGAGATTGTTTTGTTGTTTGGCAGACAGGGAACTGCCTTTCAAGGCCATATGGAGTGTGAAGGGAGCTCAAACAGGGGTAACTTTTTAGAGACTTTTGGTCTTCTAAAAAAGTTTGATCCTGAATTGCAAAATTTGCAGATTCACATGCCAGGAAATGCCACCTGTCTCTCACCTCTCAGTCAAAATCAGATGATAGAATGTTGTGCAAAATTAGTAAGAGAGAATATTTTAAATGAGGTAAAAGAAGCAAAGTATTTTGTAATACTTGCTGATGTATCTAGAGATGTTGCTTGCAGAGAACAAATGAGTATTTGCCTTCGTTATGTTCACTATGGTTCCCCTGTAGAGAAATTTTTGTGCTTCCATCAAGTAACAGCATTAGATGCCCAGAGTCTGACAAATGAACTGTGTTCAAAGCTGACTAACTGGGACCTCCATGAGAATTCGGTGACTTGCATAGCTCAAACTTATGACGGTGCATCTGTTATGAGTGGCAACTTAAATGGAGTCCAGGAACTATTTAGTCATAAGCATCCATATGCTATATATGTTCATTGCTATATGCATATTCTGAATTTGGTCCTTGTAGATGCCTGTTCATCACTTCTTCCTGTACGGAAATTCTTTGATATGCTTCAAGAGATACACACGTTCTTTTCCAGATCTGTCCTGACTCACCAGGGGTTCTTAAATGTTCAAAAGGAGCTTGGGTTGACTAGAATTCTTGAGATACCGGAGTTAAGTTCTACCAGGTGGGCTTGTCAAAAGCAAGCAACAAAGGCAGTAATAGAAACTTATCCAGCTCTTCTAAAATATCTTTCAGAATGTGAAGGAGAAACTGCAAAGGCCAGAGGACTCCACAGCAAGCTTCTAGAATTCAGCAATATCTTTCTCCTTAAAATGTTTGGCAAACTACTGTCAGTGGCTGATGGAACAAATAACTTACTTCAGACTCAGGCTTTGGACTTCGGATGTGCAGTGACTGCTGTATCTGCGCTGAGAGACACAATTGCACAATTTTGTACTGAAGAGAGATTTCTAGTTCTCTACAGGGAAGCTGAAAATATGGCAGAAAAATATTGGACACAGACACCCGAAAACACTCCGAGCCCCCAGAGGCAAAGGAAGCTACCTCGTACTTGGGAGCACTTTGTTCCAACTTCACAAACTGGAACTGAACAAAGTGCATCAGCTTCTCATGAAACAAGAACTGCTGTGCATTTGAGAATCACTGTTTTTTACCCTGTGATTGACAAAATGATTGGAGAGATTGACAGAAGGTTTTCCAAGCATAACCAAACACTGATGGTTGCTATCAATGCTCTCAGACCACTGTCTAACACATTCTTGGACCAGAACAAACTGAGGCCACTTGGAGAGATGTATGACTGTCCAGTTCTGGAAGAGGAACTAGTAGTAGCAAGAAACTTCATTTGTCGGCTGCCAGAAAATGAACGTCCACACGATATGACCGATCTTTATAATGTACTTCCAGAAATCATGTATCCGACGCTGCATAAATCACTGCAGATTGCTTTAACAATCCCAGTTACCACATGTGTGTGTGAGCGCTCCTTTAGTTCCATGAGTCACATTAAGAAATATCTGAGAAACAAGACGTAAAATGACAGATTGAGTTCACTTGGAATTCTCAACATTCAGACCGAAGAAAGCAGACAACTTGACACTGATGATGTTATTGATGAATTTGCATCCATGACAGACAGAAATGCTGAGCTACTTCTCCCAAAATCAGCACGATAATAAAATAGTAAAACCTGTATGACACTGATATCCAGCAGATCTGCTGGGATAATGGTGTGTCTGGCTGTTCTGGTCTCTCATGTGCTCTGGGGTCCTCCTGCAACCTTCCCAGCAGATCTGCTGGGATAATGGTGTGTCTGGCTGTTCTGGTGTCTCATTTGCTCTGGGGTCCTCCTGCAACCTTCCCAGCAGATCTGCTGGGATAATGGTGTGTCTGGCTGTTCTGGTGTCTCATTTGCTCTGGGGTCCTCCTGCAACCTTCCCAGCAGATCTGCTGGGATAATGGTGTCTGGCTGTTCTGGTCTCTCATTTGCTCTGGGGTCCTCCTGCAACCTTCCCAGCAGATCTGCTGGGATAATGGTGTGTCTGGCTGTTCTGGTCTCTTATTTGCTCTGGGGTCCTCCTGCAACCTTCCCAGCAGATCTGCTGGGATAATGGTGTGTCTGGCTGTTCTGGTCTCTCATTTGCTCTGGGGTCCTCCTGCAACTTCCAGCAGATCTGCTGGGATAATGAGTGTGCCTGGCTGTTCTGGTGTCTCATTTGCTCTGGGGTTCTCCTGCAACCTTCCCAGCAGATCTGCTGGGATAATGGTGTGCCTGGCTGTTCTGGTGTCTCATTTGCTCTGGTGTCCTCCTGCAACCTTCCCAGCAGATCTGCTGGGATAATGGTGTGTCTGGCTGTTCTGGTCTCTTATTTGCTGTGGGGTCCTCCTGCAACCTGTCCTCGGTGGACCAGTAACCACATTTTTCCACATGTACCATATTAAATATATGGCTGATAACTAGGCTTCAAACATATTTTTCACCACTAAAAATGCAGGAAAAGCCACATTTGAAGGTAAAATTTCAGATATTTCCAGGAGGCCTTGGGACACTAGATTTGTTAGGATTTTGACTGAGGGGCATTAGCCCCACCAGCTTTTACCCCTGGTGACGCCCCTGATGGGGTAGCACACGTAGCCTACTTAGACTTCAGCAAGACCTTCAACACTGTAGCATATAGGAGGCTCATAAGGAAACTGGGCAGTTTGGGGGTGGGACCCAGGGTGGTAAACTGGGTATGAAATTGGTTGATAGATATGCAGCAGAGGGCGGTGGTAAGCAGCACTCACTCTGGGGAGAGGAGAGTGATCAACACGGTACTTCAGGGCTTAGTACTGGGACCAGTCCTCTTTAATACCTTTATAAATGACATTGCAGAAGAGCTGGAAGGGAAGATATGTTTCTTTGCAGATTACACCAAAATCTGCAGTAATTTAGACATTGGGGGGGGTGGAGAGAATGACTAGGGATCTAAGAAAATTTTGAGGAGTGGTCAAGGGTATGGCAGTGGGGTTTCAGTGCATAAAAGTGCAAAATCGTGCACCTATGCACAGAAACCCAGAGGTGATGTATAAATTGGGGAAGAGGTATTGACAGTCACTAAACAGGAAAGGGACCTTGGGGTTATCATATCTGATGGCCTCAAGGTGGCAAGGAAGTGTGACAAGGCAGTAGGCAGGGCCAGGAGAAGGAGAGAGGTGATGTTTACACTATATCGATCATTGGTGAGACCCCACTTGGAGTACTGTGTCCAGTCCTGGAGACCACATCTGAGGAAGGACATAGACCGGGTAGAGACTGTCCAGGGGAGGGCAACTAAAATGGTGCAGGGACTGCATCATAAGCCCTATGAAGAGAGACTGAGGAATCTCAATATGTACACCCTGGAAGTGAGGAGGGAAGGGGGACACAGGATAGAGACCTATAAATACAAAAGAGGGTGAATAAGGTACATAAGGAGTGTATTTTTCACAAGAGAAGGTGCACAAGAACAAGGGAGGCATGCACTGAAGCTGGAAGGGGGGATTCAGGAGGGATCCAAGGATATATTTCTTTACTGATGGAGTGGTGGACACACCTGGAACACTCTTTCAGTGGAGGAGGTGGAGGCGAAAACAAGTGGTGGGCTTCAAGGATGCATGAGATAGGCACAGAGCAAAATTAGTAGGAAAGCAGGAGGTGGGGAGAGTAGCCAGAGATCAGATAGGGCCTGCGGTGACAATATAGGTAGGGACAAACTGGGCAGACTGGGTGGGCCAAGCAGTCCTCATCTGCCAGCACCACTTATATTTCTGTAAGTAGCTGTATGATTAATTCTACCTTGAGAAGCTAATAATAACAGTTCTACAATTATTATTTGCAGGGTGCCATAATTATCCATGAAGTGTATGAAGAAGGAGCTGCATCCAAAGATGGGAGGCTTTGGGCAGGAGACCAGATATTAGAGGTATAGTAAGCCTTATTATATCAATTTCTGATCCCACACTCCCTTTTTGGAGTTTGATTTCTTTTCCCGTTTATCTGCCAGAGGGCACATAATCTGCCTTACTAAATATATCTTTACCTTTCAGGTTAATGGAATTGATTTAAGAAATGCCACTCATGACGAAGCCATCAATGTTCTCAGACAGACTCCACACAAGGTCCGTCTGACAGTTTACAGAGACGAGGCGCAGTATAAAGAGGATGACATGTACGATGTGTTCACCGTTGATCTACAGAAGCAACCAGGCAAAGGTCTTGGATTAAGTATTGTTGGGAAAAGGTATGGAACAAATGAATGGTATTCACCCACAATATTGTAAGCCCTATAAATTGTTGCATCACATTTTGCACGATCTGATTGATTATGCTAATATGTATTTATACATCTCCCAGTGGCACTCATAGCAGTGTAAAAGTGGTCTCACACGTATTTTTAGTGTGTCAGAACCACAAACCCGTGGTGAGAGGTTCTGACGTCCAAGTATGACCACTCTTACACTGCTAAGAGTGGTGTTAGGGAATGTATAATTTTATTTATTGCTGATTTACAAAGGTTTCACATCAAATACACAGTCACAAAAAGCACGGCAAGTGCAATAAGCAGATTCATAGGAAATGCTGTCAAATCAAGCTCGAAGCAGTTAAGACAGAACAATTACATATAATTCTGAAAAAATCCATACAGATCGTTATATAAACAGTCACAGATTATGTACAGAGAGAAACCAAATAAAACAGTTTTAACAGTTACAGTTGCATTGGACTGCAAAGTAAACTTGGTCAGATTCAGCAGTGCATCAGGCAGTTTGTTTAACCAGTTAGCAGCCCTTACAGCAAATGACCACTTGCCCAGCTGAGTATGCTGGAAGAGAGGCTTAAGGGCATTCTTGGCCATGTTCCCGGTATTGTATTGGTTGGAAATAGTTTGTTAAAGCAATGTGTGTTAATCCCACGAGTGCCTTTTTGGCTAGCAAACAGATCTCAAGCTTTTTTTCTGCTGGGTAAAGGTAGCCAGATAGTGGTGTGTAAAGGGTACAACTATGAGTACTATTATCTGCACCAAGTACGAAACAGCATGCCAAAGCTTTACTTTGTTTAGCACCTTGTCACAGGCAGCCCGTTATCTATAAGTTACAGAATGGAGCTGTCCACAGTAAGGCATCTAGCATCCCCAGTGAGACTGTCCAAGTTACAGTACAGGGCACCCAGTCTTCTGTTAGCTGTGGCCATCAGATTGTCAACATGAGGGGCAAAAGAGAAGGTGTCATCCAGACTGACTCCAAGGTATTTGAAGGTCTCCACCTGTTCAAGGTTTTGTCCTTGGCCGCTTCAGATGACAAAAGGGTGGAACTTTCCTCTTCTGTGGGAGGCCAGAGAGGAGCATGGTCTTTGTTTTTTTGTAATTGAGGATCAGTTTGTTGTTGGAGGACCATCTTTCTAGTGACCTAAATTTACTTTAGAGAGCAGCGGTAAGGCTGTCAAAATCGGGGATTTGAAATAGATGACTGCATCATTGGCACAGAGGAGTGTATTGGTTGTCTGACAGGCATCAAGCACTTGATTTATAAAGGGGCCAAATAGGAGTGGACCCAAGATAGAGCCATGGTTGACACCAATAGATACTCCCCTAGTGTCAGGCAAATATTTATCGATCGTCACCTGCTGGGAGCAATTGGTGTGATAGCTGTGGAACCAGTCAGCTGTGTTCTGTGACAAACCCAGGTCAAGAAGTTTGAGGCGGAGCTTATGGTTGACGATGTCAAAGGCTGTAGTAAGATCAATATATATAGCTCCGATGAGGTTGCCTTTGGTAAGGGTCTCATGAGCATAGTTGGTGTATTCCAACAGCGCTGTGTTGGTGTAGTGTAACTTCTGGACGCCATGCTGCTGTGTACACCAGACACTATTTTTCATGTTATATGACAAGTTAGTCAGAGACTATTTTCTTGAGGGCCTTGGAAGGGGAGTAGAAATTGGTCTGTAATTGGCAAGGCTAGTGCATTTTTCGCTTTTGAAAACTGGTGTAACCAGTGTAGATTTCCACTTCTCCGGGAACTGCGAGTAGTACAGGGAAAAGTTAAAAATTCTAGAGATGGGGTCGGAAAGTTCCTCTACCACTAGGATGAGAAGTTACATATCAACCAAATCGCTCCCACATTTAAATAGTTTTACCAAGTACCCTACCAATGTATTTTGAGGTGTCTTTAATTGAAACAGCCTTAAAGTAGAATTTAGGGTACCCTGGTTCAGAGTCCACCATCTGTGAGATTTCAGGACCAGGTTCCTTGCAGGGGGTGCAGGCTGACTCAGTGGGGATGCTGGACAGAGGTCAGTAAAGGCTGTGTTGAAGTAATGGCAGTTGCAGTGGGATCAAGGACCTCTTGACCCTCCAACATGAGCGTCTGAGGAGTGGTTTTAACTCCCTTGCAAAGGATCTCCGAGACATTCTCCCAGAATCTTTTGCCATTGCTCCAGTTCTGGGTCTGTGGGTCCTTATGGAAGTCAGATTTTACATTTCTAATCACACTGGTGTGCTTATTGCAGGCTTCCTTCTACCTTTGCAGGTGAAATTTCAAGCTAGCAAAGCACTCACTGATCTTCTGCAGTAAAGTTGAAAAGCATCCAGGAGTCAGTTAATTAGTTTAGAAGTTCTCCAATTTATCTGCAGGTAAATGTTAGACAAAGTGTGAGCTCACCACCCAGAGCGACAGCTCCTTTCAGCCAATGAGGGGTTGCTAGAGATCCCGAGGGTGTCTTTGAAGTGTTCTGGGGCCCGTGCTTTTATGTACGTCGCCCCTGCCATCTGGAATTCTCTATGCCGTTGGCTGCAGAAGTGCACGACAGTGGGAGGCTTTAAACAAGCATTAAAAATTTTTGTGGTGCCAGGCCTTTAATGGCATTTAGTAAATGAACCCTGTCAGACTATTGTTTTGCTTTATACTGTATTTATTGTTCTTACTATTCTCATTTTAATCTTTTGTAAAGCACCTCGATACTTGAAAGGCAATTTTTTGAAATAAAGTTATTATTCTTATTTATCATTATTATTATTAAAACCCCAGCGCTTCAAGATTAGTCTTCCTGAGGGGGTCAGATTTACTGTGGCTCTTGATCCCTTTTATACATTTTAATAAAACTCTATACTGCCACCTTATGGTTTTAAACATTCATTACATACAGTTCATAGAATGAGTTTTCAGTGGCTGTTAGTGCGATTCAGACAATAACAAAATACAACAAATGATTGCATACTAATGTAAAATTATGTACATGTGAATAACTCAAAAAAAAAAACCTCAAAAATAAATTATTTTAGCTAATGCCAACAACATTATAATTTTCATGTGCGTGTTTTTTTACAAACTTTATTATAATTTATCATGGTTGGCAATCTAGCAATATACATAGTGTGCCAGAGTGGTGAATTTGAAGATGTCCGGTCGTTTTGGATATGTGATCACCCAGATTTTCTTCCCAGGATTTGGATTAGGGATCCATAATTTCCAGGGTCACTAACAACCATTTGCACTAGTTCTGCAAAACTTAGAAAGAAAACAAGAAGGGCAAATGTTAGATTCATCATAGCACTCAAAAATGTTGACAGTTCATACTCCAATCTCAAGTTTTCTCTACAGACATATAAGCTTTACCTGTTCTTTAGGAAGGGTTTTAGGTCCCATTCAGTGTTTAGTCTCTTAGGTTGTAGGCTCCCTTAGTGAAAGATCCAGAAACTTTCTTTTTGCAACAGCTTGTTGAGTCTATCACCACGTGTGGGAGATTGAGCTGTGCATTCCAAGGCCATGAACTGGGTCCCATCAGGTTTGCTATTGTGTTTCTCCACATAGTGTCTCCCAAGTGGTTTGTTAGCTAGACCAGCTCGTGTGTTGTGAATATGCTCTTGAATTCGTTGTCCAATTGGTCTGATGGTGCGTCCGGTGCATACCAATTTACATGGACACCAGATTGCATAGACAACATATAAGCTGCTGCAATTGAGAAAGCTTCGAATTCTCACAGTGTTTTCATACCCCTCAAGGTAGAATTTTGTCTGGCAGCAAAATTCACACATGTTGCATTTTCCACAGCTATACATTCTTTTTGGCAGTGGGGGTAGTACTTGTCTATATGTTGCTTCTGATTTGATTTCCACATAATGACTGTGGACTAATCTGTCTTTGAAGTTAGCAGCCCTAGAAAAAGTGACTCTGGGACTTCCTGTTAGTTCTTTTGACAAAGTTGTGTCATTTAGGAGTATGGACTTGTATTTTCTGATAATACTTCTTATACCCCCTGCTGCTCTGTTGTATTTTGTAATGCAGCAGACTGGTTGATTTTTGGCTTCTGCTAAAGAGTCATGTTCCATGGTTTTTGCTCTTTCCAGTGCTGAATCTAAGGTCAACCTGTCATAGCCCTTTTCTAAGGATCTGTTTTAGTTCCTGAGATTGTTTTTCAAATTCCTCGTCCCTTGAACAGGTGGACAGCGGACTCTTTCCCTGGCCATTGCCCACAGATTGTCCCTCTCTCTCATGCAGGCAAGAGGTCAGGGTGATCCATCCAGGTGGTGTTACTCTTGCCTTGTGTTTTTTTTTTAAAGGGTGCAAATTTATCAGTGGCACGTGTGAACTCTAAGACAAAGAATTCTAGGGTCATGTCAGTATCGGGAATGGCATGTAAGAAGCTCCAGTAAATTTTGGCCAAGTAAGATTGGAATTAAGGCACCTACATTTTGTTTAAGACTCAGCTGACTGATTCGGGGGTGGCCTTGTCTGTTTTAACTGCCTGTAGACATTGCACCAGGGAGTGGTCACTTAGGGTATCTGGCAGAACTGTGACAACTTTAACCCCATCAGGGTGTGTTACTAGAGCCCAGCTGAGTAACTTCATGGTGCCTGTTTTATAATTGGTCCTGGGTGTACTTTGTGACCCTTTGTAAGTAGGCTTGCCAGTCCAGATAAAAGTAGGGATTGCCAAACCAAGTAGGGAAATGGGCAGACTATCAAAAGCTTTATTGCTAGATGTTCATAGTCCCTGGTTAGGCCTTTGACCGAGATTTTAGAGGCTTGCAGGTCTGATCTGAGGAGAGATAAAGCAGCTTTGTTTGCCTGTTCTATCCTCCCTGAAGACACTGAAGCCTGGCAGTGAGATGGTGGCATCAGGTATATGTGGATTGAGACAAGTTTCAGTTAGGCAAATAACATCTGGCTGCACTAAGTCAACCCTGGCTTCAAACTGGGCCAATTTAGGTAGAAGATTACTGATATTTAGGGAGACTGTTCAGTAGTCCTTTGCTGCGGGTGCTAGACCCATAGCTACCAGTAGGGCCTGGGTTGAGGTGGACATTGCTGAATAGTAGGAGTAACATTATTGTAAGGCCTTTGGTGGCTCTGAGGTAGTGCTTCAGTCTCCAGGTTTCACTCCTTGGAAGGAGTGGCGGGCATGTGATCCTGGACATATGGCCATGTCGGGCAAACCCATAGTACTCCCCATGTGCCTCGAGAGGTTGGTGTCTAATGTGGCGGGTATATGGCTGGAGGGCTCAGGTACTGTAAGGTTGTTCAGGGCATCAGTAGGCCTTGGTATCAGTGTGTGACCAAGGGAGCTAGCCTCCTTTATCACTGAGGGCTCTGTGGGTTCTGGTAGTAATGCTGTGGGAAAGCAAGTCAGCACAATTAATATTGCAAGGAACATGTTTGCAGTGAAGAAGTGTGACAGTTTGCAAGTAAAACAGGTAGATCTTCTTTGGGGGTATCTCAGTCATCAGGTAACATTGTAGGAACTTTACCGTCGGTGACGGGGAGTCCACACGGAAGATTTTTTAGCAGTACACCACAGCTGGGGCTGCCCACCCTGTCGACGTTATCAACCCTATAAAGGCGTGAGCAGCCCCGTTCCCTCCTCAGTTCTTTCCGCCATCGCTCACCATATGGGTCTCTGCGTAAGCTCCATTGCAGTATTGTGCCTTTTTTCACCTACGGCTTTTCTAACTTTAGTTTTCAGAATTTCTTTTCCTAAAGAGATTCCTATGACTGGTTTATGGAGAGAGTCAGTCCTTCAGCTTCTCTCTTCCGTCGCTGACGATGTGGAAAGAAGATTGCCTTCACAGATGAACGCTCTCTCTCTGTCTGCTGTCTTGGGTCTGACCACGAAGTTTCTGTCTGTGAGCTCTGCCAGAGAAGTTTAGCCAAATAGCCCTCAGGCACGCAGAAAGACTCTAAAAAATTTCCTGATGGATCAACAGGTAGCCAATTCTGGGCAGGGGCCTCTGGAGTCCCGGCCTCTTAGTCGCCTACAGGGTCTTCGAGCTCCCAGGCCTACAAGGCCTGAGACAAGTCCTTACGGAAAGGTCACAAAAAAGACTTGGGATCGCAACTGCTCCCCCTCGATGCCGATCTCATTCCCCGTCGGCCTCTCCTCCTTTTAGGTGTCTTCATCGCCAGTAGCTGCACCAGCGAAGAAATCTGCTGTCCAGGTCGCTGTGCCCACCAGACCCATACGAAACAGCATTCGTGCCCGAATCTCAGGGCGGTCGGCCATCGACTTCCGGGTCATTGGCCCCTCCGTCATTGACTACTCTCCCGTCAAGGCCTGTCCCTTCTCCTGCTTGGGCTATAGGCTCCTCAGGTTTTCAGGGCCCAGCTGGTGGGTCGTTGACATCCGTGCTATTGACCCCCCATTTTCGATGAACACTGTCGACCTAAACAGAATTCTGGTCAAATTTACCAATTTGATTGTGTAAAAAGCTGGCTACCCTTAGGCTCTCCTTGCTGACACCATCGACAGGAACTTCATTGTCAACACCTCATCAGCCACAGGAAGCCCTCCATAGGCCGTTGTCGGCACAGCCGATGCCAGACCCAGATCTAGAGGAGATCTACCTCGAGGAGGAGTACCATCCAGACCTCATTCTTCCTGAGGACGAGGAGGAAGAAATCCTTGTTCCTTGTCTCTGACAGGTCTACTTGACACCTACTCATTGGCCATGGGAAGTCCCCTGTAGCCTGTTGTCAGCACAGCCAATGTCTGACCCAGATCTAGAGGAGATCAACCTCGAGGAGGAGTACCATCCAGACCTCATTCTTCCTGAGGACGAGGAGGAAGAAGAGGAAGAAATCCTTGTCTCTGACAGGTCTACTGCTTCCTCTGTCAGCGAGGATTCGATGACGCACACTCCTAGATCTCCTCCTGAGGACCCCACATTTTTCAATGTGATGAAGCAGCTGTCCTCAGCCATGGGCTTCTGCACTGAGGAAGAGGATGCCACCAAGAAGGAATCTGTGGATTTCGAGGAGATTCCAGAATCTCCTCCAAAGATCATTCCTCCAATCTTACTAGCTTTGAGGAATGCAGCCGCAACAGCCTTGCACAGACCAGACATGGTGCCAGCTGTGCCTCGCAGGCTAGACAAATTTTCCCCTGCTATGCTGCCCAGCCCGAGACAGACTCAGTGGTCATCAACGCAGCTTATGACAGGTTTAAGACCTCTAAGCACCTTAGTTCCCTTTCCCCAGACAAAGAGTCTTGCAGAATTGACCTCTGGGGTAAAAGGGTATATGCCTCTTCTACTCTAGGTTTGAGGATTGCAAAGTATCTGTCACACATGGTAAAGTACCAGAATGTCAGTTGGAAGAAGGGCAAGGCTGCTGCCCAGGCCATTCCAGATGGCACTCAAAAGCAGGAACTGCTTCACGGCCTTCAGGCTACAGAGGATATTAGTAAGCATCTCCTTAGAGCCCTCTATGACATGGCAGACACCATTGCCAGGGCAGCTGACATGGGCATATGCCTGCATAGGCACTCATGTTTGAGAGTTTCCAGTTTTGCAGTTGATGTGCAGCAGAAAGTGTTTAATGGATGGATGGAGGCAGTATAGCGCAGTGGTTTAAGGCTCTGAGCTGCAAATCTGGTGACATCCAGCAGAACAGACCTGGGTTTGAATCCCACAGCTTCCACTTGCATACTGTGTGACCCTGAGCAAGTTACCTAACTTCCCTGTGCTCCCAGGTTGCTCCTGTAAAAAAGCTTTCAGCTTAGTGTGCTACTCCTGGTTAAACAAATAAATAAATAATGCCCCCTTCAATGGCACTAAGCTGTTTGACCCTGATGTCCAGGACATCATTTATGATCTACAAGCCTCGGGCAGGGCCCTCAAGTCTGTCTACACCATCTACCACTCCCAGCTTAGGATTAGAGGGCACCCTCCTTTTCACAAAATCAGCAGTAGGCCCAGGACTGCTCTTTGACCCCAAGGGAAACGCAGACCCCAGGTTACCTTGCCTGCCCCCTCTGGTGCCGGAGCAGCAGCCAAGTGCCCCAGACAGGAGGGACCAGTCCCTGCAGCTGGGCTCCACCTCTGCTTGACTGCTTGACTCTTGCCAGAACCTCCCCGGACCTGGACCAGGAGGCGGTGATCGGAGGTCAGTTCTCCCTCCATCTGAATCAATGGAGAGCCATAACTTCGGATGCATAAATTCTACAGATCATAGAAAGGGGTCACACATTGGAGCCTCCAGAGACCCCACCACCACCACCCTCCTGTTATCCCCCTGCTCACTTGTCTGTTATCCAGGAGGAAGTGCAATCCCTTCTGCACAAGCAGGCCATTGAGCTAGTGCCCAGGTGCCAAAGAAGCAAGGGGTTTTTACTCCAGGTTTTTACTGGTCCCCAAAAACACCAGTGATCTGAGGCCTATCCTAGATCTCAAGGGTTCCACCCATTGAGAGCCCCAGTGTTAGTGCACCCAGTCATCAGGGCGCCAAGTCGGGATTTTGCCAATCCCTGTTTTTGTGGGGGGCTCTTCCCCCCATGCCCCACACCCCTTTCTTAACATTCTAACTCTGAGGGTGGCAGACCTCGGGGAAGGGGTACAAATCCCAAAATCAGCGCCCTGATGTGCTGGCGCACAGATGCCAGCACTCTAATGGCCGGAAGGGGATCTCAAGGACCTCAAGCTGTATGTTCATTACAAAAAGTTCTGGATGGTACCTTTGCCTGGCCTGCTGCCCCTTCTCAAAACGGGACTGGCTCTGCTCACTGGACATGCAGGATGCCTACCTGCACATCTCGGTCTTTCCTCCTCGCAGAACGTTGCTCCATTTTCCTTTTCAGGGCGAGCATTATTAGTTCAAAGTGCTGCCCTTTGGATTGTCTTCTGCACTGCGAGTCTTTACCAAGTGCTTAGCAGTGGTCGCAGCAGCTCTCAGAAGGGAGGGACTGTATGTTTTCCCTTATCTGGATGACTGGCTCCTAAAGGTCCCGTCCAGGGAACAGCTTATTTACTGACTCTGGAGTGAACTCTCGAGCTCTTCCACTCCCTGGGCATCACTGTCAAATCTGTCCAAGTTGGTGGTAACGTCCCAAGGGCTGCAGTATATGGGGGTGGTTCTGAGCTAGGCACAGGAGAAGGCCTTCCTGCCCCAAAACAGGGCAGAGTGCCTTGTAGCTCAAGCTCAGGAAGTCACCCAAAGTCGCTACATTCATGCCAGGATATACTTCAGATTGCTGGGCTTGATGGCAGCTGTCATACTCACTGTTCCACTGGCCAGACTTCATTTGGACATCCTCCAGTGAACCCTTTAGGTGCAATGGGACCAGCGCACAATGGAGTTAGATCAACCAACCCTGGACTTCTCCCCAGTATGCAAGGTGCTACAGTGGTGGATGGACCCCTTGAATCTGCTTCAAGGCGTCCCATTCCATATGTCTTCCCCACACCAGATCTTAACCACGGATGCCTCAGGTCTGGGCTAGAGAGCACATCTGGGTTCCTTCCAGTCCCAGGGCTCTTGGTCCCAGTGGGGAACCTCCCTGCATATCAATGTCCTGGAAATAAGGGCAGTGCTCTACGCCATGCTGGCTTTTCAGAAACACCTTGCTGTAGGTCAGCTGCTGGTGCAGTCAGACAGTCTAAGCGTAGTATGCTACATCAACAAGTTGAGGGGGGGTACTCATTCGTACCCCCTTTGCAGGGAGACCATGAGAGTGTGGTACTAGGTGCTGGATCGCAGTCTGACACTCTCTGCAGTCCATGTGCCAGGCATGTTAAACACACTGGTGGACTGTCTCAGCAGGACTCAGTCCAGCATGCATGAATGGGAGCTTCTCTCATCTGTCGCCAAAGGCTTGTTTGGCAGATGAGGTCATCCAAAGCTGGACCTTTTTGCATCCCCACTCAGTGCAAAACTGGCCAATTTCTGCTCGCTAGATCCAAGGCCTGGAGTTTTCTGGCAAGACACGTTGTCCCTCTCCTGGAGTGGGAGGTTTGTTTATGCCTTCCCTCCATTTCCTCTAATTCAGAGGGTGCTAATCAAGTTGCAGATGGAGGGGAGCCAGCATGATCCTGGTAGTTCAGTTCTGGCCATGATAGATTTGGTTCCCTGTATTCCAGCAGATGGCGGAGGAATCTTCAGTCCCTCTCCCTCTTTGCAGGAATCTGTTGACCCAGGCTAAGGGGACCTTGGTCCATCCCTGCCTCATATCCCCTCCAACTGCATGCCTGGTTCCTGAGGACGTGGCCATCGCCAGGTTCAGGGTCTCTAACAGAGTGGTGGATGTCCTAGTGGCCGCCCAGAAGCCTTCCACTTGAGCTGCATATGCAATGAAGTGGAAGCGGTTTGCCATCTGGGCTGTCAGACATTGTTTAGACCATTTTACCTGCTCAGTGAACCATATCCAGGACTAGCTGATCTCTCTCTTTCTCTCTCAGACTCGCTTCTCCAGTACCCCTCCCTCAAGGTGCACCTTTTGGCTATTTCTGCATTTCATTAACCCGTGGATGACTGCACAATTGCTCAGCTGGATGTCTCCTGCACTTTTCGAAGGGGCATCCTGCATGTGAAACCCCCATTCTGTTCTCCTGTCCCAGTTTGAGACTTGAATTTTGTTTTGGAGAAGCTGATCCTGTCTCCCTTTGAGCCAGTAGTAACTTGCGATTTACACTTTCTCTCTTGGAAAGCATTATTTTTAGTTGCCATTACTTTTGCTCGAAGAATTTCAGAGCTTCAAGCCCTCTGGTGCGAGAAGCCTTGTTTTCTAATATCGTGGATATGTTGTTCTATCCACACTGGTTGGTGTGTCCTTTCCCTTTAAGAATCTTGCCGGAGGGTCTAAAAGCTGGCTCCTCCCACCTACCCGGGTGGTATATCTCTTGGCTCCACCCCTTGATGCCAGATCTTCCTTCCCACTGGAAGATTCAGGTTCCCTCCTTATCGCTCACGTGTTACACTAGGCCTTGGCGAACAAATCTTCGAATTTACCTGAAATCAAACTCATTCGAGTTTCTCCACATCGCTTTGCGATTATGACCACGATGGAGGACAAGTCCTTACCTGGTTCCACTGCTGCCCATGTGTTCAAAAATGTCTCGAACCGACCCGCACGCCTCGTGCATCTATTGCCTAGGTCATGCCCATGATACACAGGCCTGCAGTTTTTGTCGCTCGTTCCACCCCAGTGTCTTGGACGATTGTCTTGCATGATTTCAGTTAGGCAGACTGGAGAAACGGAACCTGCCGGTCAAATCAAAATAGGCCCATTGGGCGGTCTCCGCAGCTGTGGGGTCCGCTGAACAACTGGAGCAGATGAATGTCTTTGAAGAAGGAGGTGGCGCAGGCCGCTGATCGGTCTTCTTACTTATCAGTCTTTGTTCTGCTCAATTTGGGCTCCACCTTTTCAGGTCTTTCAAGGAGATGTGCCAGTCTCTCCTCACCAAAGGGAAGGGTCCTTCGGGCGTGCACATCTCTCACTCCCGTAAAAAGGACAAGGAGTCAAAAAAAGGTTCATCTCATCAACGACATTCTTGGGATCGTGAGAAATCTCAGTCCCAGAAATCTGCTGTCTCGACTTCGGATGAGACTGTGGCCTTGCCGCTGGCTTCACGGTACCTCCATCAGGCTAGTCAGCTCAGACATGGGACGATGACCCGGTCGAGATTGTGCTTGACCCTGTTGCCCAATTGTCACTTGATGAGGCCAACAGTTCCTTATTCAGGACTCTGGTCTTGCCCGCACCCGCTGAAGGAGACCCAGCCCACTGGGATCCTCTTTACAGTCTCAGTCCCTGACCTGGAGAGCAGCGGTTTTCCTGGCTCCTTCTGAGTGACCTCATCGGTCCCCAATGGTCTAAGTTGAGGTCTGGACTCCTTTGACTGATAGACTAAAGAAAACACACAAGTGCTCCAAGAAGCGGCACTACCTATTCTTCCTCATCCTCCTCAGAAGAGGAGGCTGTGACGCAGGCTGCATCAACGCTATGAACACTTGATGTGGCAGCAGCTGATTATGGTCGGCCCAAATTCGACTCTGGCTTCCACCCCAGCCATCACTTGGCAGTCGCCCTCCAGGCCGATGCCGACTCCCCAGGAGCCGATCAATACCATCCCTCAGCCTGCAGAGCGGTTAAGACCCTCCCGGCTCAGCCAAAACCAGCCTCTCCACTGATTCGGGTGGAACCGCCACCTAAACAGCCTACCTCCGGGGCTCCTTCCAAGGAGTTTTGGCCTGTTAAGAGCCTTCCACATAGGCTGTCTGTCACACTCACTCCAGACCGTCCCAGGCGGGTCGAAGGAGACACCGGAGGCGGCCGATCTTCCTGGACTCCTCGGGTCCGAGGACTCTGCTTGCATTCCGTCCCTCGGACAAAGAATCTGGAGGCTCTCAACAGAGGAAGGCCCATGTCCTTCATGGGCATCCTCCATCTCATCTCCGAATCTACAGGGATGTCTTAAGAGCCCATTCAGAAGTGGGCCGAATATCCCCTCACTGATATCCTCAAACGAGGGGATTCTCCGACAGAGGCCTTCCCTGTGGCCGAGGCCATTGTTGGCCCAGCCTTGGAGCTGTGGCAGCACCCAGCCTCCTGCCCTGTGCCCTCAGCCCAGATGGCCCGCAAATACGTGGTTCCATTGGCTCCCTCTCGGGATTCACAGAACACCCCTTGGCCGAGGGTCTGGAGACTGAATCTGTGTTTCGGCACTCGTGCAGTTCAGGAGACACCAGTAGACCCCTGTACAAAGAGTCCAGGGAACTGGACCATTCAGCCTTGAAAGTCTATGCTGCTTCTTTGCTTGGCCTTCGTCAGGCAAGCTCGGACATCATCATGGCACATTTTTCTTATGCCCTCTTGGGACTTCTCTGGATGAGGTTCTTCCTCATCTCCCTGCAGACCTCCAGACCATGGTCAAGCAGGTCTGTGACTAGGGTCAGACGGTTGCCAAACAGCAACTCCAGACAGCTTTGGACATTGGGGACTCTTGCACCCGCTCAGTGGCGGCTGCGATTGCCATGCATTGCAGGGCCTGTCTGAGGATCTCGACCTTCACAGCAGGCACTCAGCACAAGCTGATGGATGTTCCCTTCCTGGGCACCAGTCTTTTTGGTCCAGGAGAGGATGGTCACCTCCAGCACATAGAAAAGTCCAGTGTCACCTTGGACTCCATGACTTCTGACCAGTAGGAATCCCAGTGTTCCAAAAAGCAGAAGAGAAAGCCCTTTTGGCCTTCTGCCTCTGCAACCAATCAGCCTCATTTTCAGTCGGGGCAGCAACAGCAGCAGGCTCAACCGTGGTGCCCTTGGCCCAGGCCAGGGTCCTCAGCGGCTCATAAGCCCGGAGGGAAAGGTCCCAGCAGTCCCCAAGCCGGATCCTCCTCCTTCAAGCCTGGACAGCGACGGGATGGGGATCACCAACCCCATACCCATCACACCCACTCTGGGTCCTTCCGTGGGGGGCCGGCTCTGCCACTTCCTTTCTGGTCCGCTGTCACAATGGTCAGTTGGGTCTTGGAAGTGGTCGGCCAGGGACTGCCTCTGGACTTCGAGCAATACCCATCAAGCCGAGCCCGCACCCCACAAGAGGAAATGGTTTCCGTGCAGTCGGCTCTCAGAGTTGACATCATCCAGCTTCTCCACAAGGAGGTAGTGACCAGCGTCGCAGATCCCCCTGTCAACCCAGGGTTTGTTTCCAGGTACTTTCTGGTCCCGAAACAGACGAGGACTGTCACCCTATTCTAGATCTACACAACTTAAACCAATTTCTCAGATCTCGCACATTCAGGATGTTAACTCTGTCTCAGATCATACCATCTCTCGAGCAGAACGTGTGGTTCTGCTCACTTGATCTGCAGTACACGTTCTTTTATGTCCCGATCCGTCTGTCACACCAGAGGCTCCTCCGTTTCTGAGCAGAGGGAGACCCCTTTGAGTTCCAAGCCATGCCGTTCAGTCTCTCATTGGCCCCAACTCTGGGTCTTTACCAAATGCACTGCAGTGGTCGCAGCCCATCTTCGGCATCAGGGGGTCAGAGTGTACCCATATCTCGATGATTGGCTCATGCGGGTCCCTCCAAACAGGAGGTGGAGAGATCCAGGGATCTGGCTCTTCAGACCTGCATCGAACTTGGTCTCCTAGTCAATGAGACCAAGTCAGAACTCGTGCCTTCAGAGGTGATCTGCTTCATCGGGGCAGAGCTCGACTCTTGCCGAGCCAGAGCCAGGCTCCCAACGGACAGGGCAGAGGTTCTTTCCTCTTTTGCCCAGTCATTTCTGGTTGGGCACTTGCACCCTACCCAGGACTTCCTGTGCCTTCTGGGTTACATGGTGGCCTGCACCTCTGTGGTCTGATGGGTCTGGTGGCATATGTACCCCTTCAATGGGAGCTGGCCAGTCAGTGAACTCAGTGACATGGTCACTTCAACCAGCTGGTCACTGTGACCCAGAAGATGTGGGACGCTCTCCAGTGGTGAACTGTCCTAGAACATCTGCAAGAGGGGATCCCGTTTGTCCACCCCGAGCTGACGGTCATTCTAACAGCTGATGCCTCTCTCACAGGCTGGGTACCCACATGGGAAATCACAGAGTCCACGGGCTCTGGACCCCCGAGGAATCCTGATGTCATATCAACTTGCTGGAGCTCTGAGCAGTTCGGCTGGCGTTGGCTGCATTCGCTCCGTTCCTTCAGGGTCAGGTGGTTCAGGTCCAGATGGACAACACCACGACCATGTACTACCTCAACAAACGGCAGCATGCACTCCTGGCCTCTGTGCAGAGAAGTGCCCCATGTCTGGTCCCTCATTAGCTGACTGGAGGCAGATCTCCTAGCCATCCATGTGGCAGGAGCCTCGAATCAGTTGGCGGACTTCATCAGCCATGTGGGCGAGCCATCCCACGATTGGTCCGTCCACCCAGAGGTAGTTCACCATCTGTTCTCCCAGTGGGGCATCCTTCAGGTGGTCCTGTTCACCTCAAGGGAGAACACAAAGCTGAGGCTGTTTCTTGCCCGCCCCCACCTCAGCAGGGCTCGCTGCAGGGGAATGCCTTCTCGAGGCCGTGGACCCCAGGCCTCTTCTGTGCCTTCTCTCCACTTCCCATGGTTCACAATGTGCTCCTCAAGGCCAGGAGGGACAAGGCACAGGTGATCCTGGTAGCCCTTGACTTGCCCCGCCAGTTCTGGTATCCAGATCACCTCAGCACCAGGCTCCCAAGGCTGCACACCTGGACCTGCTCTCAGTCAATCAGGGGAAGGTATTCCATCCAGACCTTCAATCCCTGCACCTTACAGCCAGGTTCCTGAGCGGCTAGAGTTCTGGGCTTTGGGTCTCCCCAGTGATGTCCCCAATGTTGTTGAGGCATCCAGGAAGGAATCGACCAGGAGATGCTATGCCTTCAAATGGAAGAGATTCTCCATTTGGTGTCAGGGCAAGGGCCTGGACCCTTCATCCTGTCCAGTGGCTAGCATTCTTGACTACTTTTGGTCTCTCTCCAAGAGGGGGTCTTCGGTCTACGACCCTTAAGGTGTACCTAGCAGCCATTTCTGCCAACCAGACGTGGACAGGTCAGCAGACCGTGACACAGGAGGTGGTGGTCTGGCATTTCTTTAAAGGCCTCGACCACATTTCCCCTCCGATGCGTGAACCACCACCACCATGGGATCTACTGCTGGTACTGGCAAAGCTCATGTGCAAGCCATTCGAACCAGATGTCATACCTCTCATGGAAGACCACCTTCTTAGTGGCTATCATGTCAGCCAGAAGGACAGGGGAGCTCCAGGTGCTCTTGGTGGACTCCCCTTATCTGGTCTTTCACAGGGACAAGGTTGTCCTACGCCCCACCTGAAATTCCTTCCAAAGGTGGTGTCAGAGTTTCTCCTTAACCAGGTGTTAACTCTGCCAGTATACTACCCTAATTACACCTCAGAGGCCGAATACAGGCTCTATACCCTGGACCTGAGACGAACCCTCTCCTATTATAAGGAGAGGACGGCGGAAATTCAGGGAGAGGTTCGCCAGCTGTTTGTCACCTACCCTGAAGCTGCTTCTGGCAGACCTGCAGCAAAATGAACTATTGCAAGGTGGAATGTTGTGATGCACCAAGATGAGTGTAACATATACTGAACCGAGTGTAACACACAGTGAAAAGCACATGACTTGTGTAACCAATCAGAGTGCAGCATCACCCCCTGAGATTCTGTAGGACTCCAGCAGTTCCTGTTCAGCTTCACTGCAGGTAAGAGTTCCTTAAATTGTGTGACTCAGGAAGGAATATGCACAATGTGTATTATTAAATTGTTAGTTTGCTGCTGTACCTGTTTGTTTTTTAGTTGTTTTTTTAAGATCTTTGTTTTCAAAAGTTTTATTTGGCTTTCAACAAAATATACTGTTACATGTGTTCTTTGTATAAGCCACTTAACACCAGATAAACCCATCCTGTACTTGTCTTCTTCCACTGCTTTGCAAAGTTATACAGTATGTTGTGTAATATTTTTATTTGCCCGGTAAAAGAGGGGGCATTACCAAAAAAAAATCTGTAGCTTCAGGATTAGCTTATTCTTGTATGTTTTAACTTAATTTCACCCGCTTACTGAAGATTAGAGTTTTTCTTTGCTGCCTTTTGAAAACTAATGCCAGTATTTTACCAATTTGAGAACAGTAAAGGAAATTAATCAGCCATTTATTCTGTAATAATAAGTGCTAAAAACACATACGTTATATCACTGGAAAGCTGTGAATCTCCTCTTTCTAATACTATAAATCAGTTGTTTGTAGCTTATGACATTATGTAGCAAATAGCCCCATTATTAATGTTCTAGGTTTTTAAAAAAAATGGCAGTTTGTGAATCTAGTTATCCATCAAACGATTCATTTCACTGTATTTTGTCCCCAGGTTCCCTAACTTTTTGTAAGAGGAGTGTTGCATGTTTACGGGCTTGACTACATGTGCTGAACTACTGAGCCATTAAAGGCTTGGGCAGCAGCCACACCCAGGTAACTGAGCTTGGGTGACATTTTCAAAGCAGATGTGCTCAGCACATCTCAGAGATGCGCCCAAGCACTATATTCAAAGAGCAGAAATGAGCCGACGCAAAGGATAGTGTATTGGGCACATCTGTAGGGGGTGTGCCCATGAACATTCTGCACAACTCTATTTTCAGCCCGAATGGGTGGCGCGATGCTCCCAAAAGAGCTAGGCCTAAAAGAAGTAGTCCTAACTGCAATCCCCCAACAGGCAGCTACCAGAAGAGCAGACTGTGTGAGCACCAGTGTGGTATCTGAATGCACTTGTCATCAGTAAAGACAGTACTCTGAGCAGTGTGTGCTATAGTGCAGTGCATTTTGTGAGCACATTCTGATATGTACATAAAAACACCTTTCCATAGAAATTGGACTGCTGGTTGTGTTATCGTGCCAGAGCACAGGGTGGGCAGGGCAGGGGCTCAGCACAGCAGGCACAGGTGGTAGGGCATCAGACAACACACACCCCGAGGCAAAAATAATATCAGGGGCATGGAAGAGAACCGTGGTTTGACAGGACAGTAGAACGTAGGGCCACTAGTAGGGATGAGGCGGTGCAGGACAGGACAGTGGCATGCATACCCACAGTTAAAGCATATCTGGATGTGGGCCAGGTTCCACTGGATGCAGGGCAACACAGGCCGTAACATGAGGAATGTAAACAAACGTACTTCCAGGGCTGCATTACGTGTTGGTCACCTATGGTGTGGGGTGGCACAGGGCAGCCCAAGTTTAGCTCAGCACATTAAAATACGGTTTGGAGCAACTATAATAAGATGCTAAGCAGTTCAGTTGTGCCTGAATTTGACAATGAGGTCATTTGCATACTCTGGCTGAAAATTGCTTATTTGCTTCCGCCCCATCTCAATCTGCAGGGCACATCTGATTAGTTTGGTGCATCACTGGACGGTGCATTTCCTCACATGCACGATATGTTGGGTGCATTTGATGGATTCAGGGCATTTCTGTAGGGCACATTTCTACACATGCATGATAAGGCATACCACACTTGACATGTGCAGTGGAGCATGTCTGGCAGTAATGGCCATGTGTAGTGTCAGTGGCTCAGCAGGTAGCACACTCGCCTCTGAGGCCAGGAGATCAGAGGGCTGTGGGTTCAGTTCTCACATCTGGCACTTGGGTTAATATCCCAGTACTGACACTGTAGTACAGCATGAGAGGGGTGCTGCACTTCTGAGGTGCCGTCTTTCAGATGAGACGTTAAGCCGAGGTCCCATCTGCCTGGATTGGTGGTAGTTCAGGTGGGTGTTAAAGATCCCATGGCACTTATCGAAAAGAGTAGGGGAACTTCCCTGGTGTCCTGGCCAAATTTCCCTCATTCACTAAAAATACCACCAACAGCTTAATCTGGTTCAAGGTCAGTTGGCATTCATCTGTATCCCCATCCCCCGGGTCATGTCTGAAAATAGGCAGGATTTGTCTAGTGCACTTACCCGGTCAACAAAAGCTAAATAAATAAATAAAATAAATGTATTGCTCATCTCTTTGCGCTATGCGGTGATGCACCATTGCCCGTACATTGTGCATCCCTACAGCACATCTGTGACATGCGCAGAGCAGAGCGTGTGTGCCTATCACGCATCGTATGCAACCCAGCCACTGTCACTGCAGTGCCCCATCTTTGCTAACCGGCTCCAGGTGGACCTCTGTGACATATGCCATGTGTGCAGACTGCAAGGCCCAGGACCCTTACCTGGAGCACCACTAAGTTGGCCAGCCTGTTGGCACTGGTGCTGCCCCTGGAGGGCAACCTGCATGGGACAGAGGCCTAGCAGGGGATGAGCTGTTGTGTGGGTCAGGGTGGCGGTGCACCATGTGCACCACAGTGGGATACCGTGCACTGCAAAACAGTGTTGGCACCATTATGGTGAACCTCCTGCATGGCCTTTGCCCCAAGCAGGTTGCCCTCCAGGGGCAGCATCAGTGCTGGCACATTCGTATGTTCTTATATGCAAAAGTATGGGTAGCTTTAAAAGGGCATGGGACAGAGAACAGAGGAGAGTACAGGTGTAGGAGGCTGAAACGGCCATGAGCAGACAAAAGGGGAGGAGGTGGGGTAGCTGCAACGTAGGGGAGGTCTGTTTCTGCTGGCACATTTTTATGTTCGTATGTAGATGACCAACAGGTAATGCAGCCCTGGAGGTACGTTTGTTTACATTCCTCATGTTACAGCCTGTGTTGCACTGCATCCACTGACACCTGGCTTGCATCCAGATATAGTAGGCCCTATTCCTGCAGGCCACCCAGTTCCACAGTTCTAAACGGGGTGTTGGCATTGCACTTTCCCTGTCATTGACCCCCAGCACTGCCTCCTGCCTTGTGTTGTGCCACAGAGTGCATTGTGCGGGCATGGTGTTCTGCACACCCAGCTCACTATATGTCTGCTAGGGATGTTCCCACTCTCCTCACATACCTCATTATCTCCACCATCAGGAATGGTGCCCCGTCCTTATTCTCAGTGCTGCCTTTCTATTCCCTCAATATAATATGGGAGGCAGTATAGCACAGTGGTTTAAGGCTCTGAGCTGCAAATCTGGTGACATCCAGCAGACCAGACCTGGGTTTGAATCCCACAGCTTCCACGTACATACTGTGTGACCCTGAGAAAGTCACTTAACTTCCCTGTGTTCCCAGGATGCACCTGTAAAAAAGCTTTCAGCTTAGTGTGCTACTCCTGGTTAAACAACTAAAATAAATAAATAATAACACAAGATAAGGACCGCTTGGCCCACCTAGTGTACCCACTTCCCTACCTACAGGATAAGTTGCAGATCCTAGTTAACCAACAACCTATTTCTTCCTGCTCCCCACAAGAATTGCCTTATGTCTGTCCCATGCATTCTTGAATTCTCTCACAGCGTTAGACCCCACAACCTCCTCAGGAAGGCTATTCCATGCGTCCACCACCCTCTCTGTGAAAAATACTTCCTCACATTGCCCCTGAGCCGTCCCCCCTCTATCTTCAAGTTCCTTGTTCTTGCACATCTCTTTTTCTGAAAGATGCTACCCTCTTGGACTTTATTGATCCCACTGAGGTACTTAAAAGTTTCCATCATACCCCCCCTTCCCTCAAGGGTATACATATTAAGCTCCTTTAGTCTCTCCTCGTATGGCTTCACTTGCAGACCCTGCACCATTTTAGTTACCCATGTCAAGACTGCCTCCATCCTGTCTGTCCTTGCAGAGATGGGGTCTCCAGAACTGGACACACTACTCCAGATGGGGTCTCACCAACTGTCTGTACAGAGGGATTACAACTTCCTGTTTTCTGTTGGTGATGCCTCTCCCTATACATCCCAGTATCACACCAGCCCTCCCTACTGCCTTCTCACATTGCTTGCCAACCTTAAGGCAAGGCCCCTGGAATTCTGCGATTCTGCGGCTGCGGAATTTTCCACAGAATTTGCATCGTGCCGCAGAATTCATTGTTTTTGGTGAATTTTCATTCAAATATACAGTTTTTCCATAGTGCCAGGCTCTGTATCCATCTTGTTTTTCCTGAAGCCCTCCTCTATGCTTGGCAGGTGATGTCATCTATGACATCACATCATATTTTAACCAATGGTAGGACTGCATTATGCCACAGAAATGAATAAATCATGGCACAGAAATCAGAAAATGCTGCCGCAGAAGCCTAGGAGCCCTGCCACAGAAATCAGAAAATTCTGCCGCATGAGCACTAGGAGGCCCTGCCTTAAGGTCATCTGATATGATTATTCCCCCAGGTCCTTTCCATTTTTGTTATTTACTACCCCTGTAATCTTCCCTGGGTTTTGTTTCCCATGTGCATTATTTTGCACTTCTTTACATGAATCCAATCTGTTATACTTCTGACCATCCCTGCAACCTTGCCAAGTCTCTTCTCATCCTTTCCACGCCTCCTTGTGTATCAACCCTCTTGCAGATCTTTGTGTCATCTGCAAAGAGGCATACTTTTCCTTCCAGTCAATATAGCACTTGGGCGCATCTCTGAGATGCGCTGAGCGCATCTGCTGTGAAAATGTCACCCAAGCTCACTAACCTGGGTGTGGCTGCTGCCCAAGCCTTTAATGACTCAGTAGTTCAGCATACTGAAGTCTGTAAACTTGTAACACTCCTCTTTACAAAAAGTCAGGGAACCTGGGGACAAAATACAGTGAAATGAATCATTTGATGGATAATTAGATTCACAAACTGTCATTTTCTTTGAAAAACCTAGAACATTAATAATGGGGCTATTTGCTACATAATGTCATAAGCTACAAACAATTGGTTTATAGTATTAGAAAGAGGAGATTCTCAGCTTTCCAGTGGTATAACATATGTGCTTTTAGCACTTATTATTACAGAATAAATGGCTGATTAATTTCCTTTACTGTTGTTAAACTGGTAAAATACTGGCATTAGTTTCCAAAAGGCAGCAAAGAAAAACTCTAACCTTCAGTAAGTGAGTGACATTCAGTTAAAACATACAGGATGAACTACTCCTGGAGCTAGAATTGTTTTTCTTTTTTTTTGGGGGGGCCCCTCTTTTACCGGGCAAATAAAAATATTACACAACACAACACACTGTATAACTTTGCAAAGTACTGGAAGAAGACACGTACAGAATGGGTTTATCTGGTGTTGAGTGTGACCTTACACAAAGAACACATATAACAGTATGTTTTGTTGAAAGCCAAATAAAACTTTTGAAAACAAAGATCTTAAACAAAAACTAAAACAGGTACAGTAGCAAACTAACAATTTAATAATACACATTACGCATATTCCTTCCCGAGTCACACAATTTAAGGAGCTCTTAGCTGTAGTGAAGCAGAACAGGAACTGCTAGAGTCCTACAGAATCGCAGGGGGTGATACTGCACTCTGATTGGTTACACAAGTCGTGTGCTTTTCACTATGTGTTACACTCAGTTCAGTATGTGTTATACTCATCTTGGTGTATCGCAACATTTCAGTTTGCTGTATCAACACCTTGGCACATGTTACACTCTGTTCAGTCTATGCCTTGCAAGTCTGGCAAGAATTCAGTCTGCTGTATGCTTATTTCAGTGTACAACATACACATTTTAATATATCATTTTGTTTTCAGTACTTCATAACCATTTTATTTACTATAGTACACATTCAGCAAGAGTATCAAAATAGTAAATATAATTTACAATTCAGTATGTGTCATTCATTTTGATATACATTATAATAATTTAAGTATCTTAATCATTTAGGTACATGTGATAATCATTATGGTATGATTCTTACCCATTTCAGTGTGTATTTTATTCATTCTGGTATGTGTTATATGCATTGTAGTATTTTCTTATCGATTTTTGCTACGTGTTATATACATTTCTGCTTGGGTGGATCGATTTCAGAAAGTTCCATATTCATATTAAAATGTGTCTTACGCTCCCTCTTTACTTGCCCCTCCCACATATTCCACACTCCTTCCCTTGTCACCCCCTTGTGTTTGTCCCATGCCATCTTGAATCCCTCCACTGTATTGGCCTGCACCACCTCCTCCAGCAGACTGTTCCAGGCTGCTACCACCCTCTCAGTGAAGTAATGCCCCCTAATGTTTCCCCTAAACCTACCCCCTCCACCCTCAGCCCATATCCTCTAGTCTCTGCATCTACCTTCCCAGAGAATAAGCTCTCCCCTACTTTATTGGCCCCCTTCATATATTTGAATGTTTCTATCTTATCCCCCCCTCTCCTTTCTGGTCTTCAGTGGGTACAAATTCAACACCCTCAACCTCTGCTCGTATGACTTCCCACGTAGCCCATGCCCCATTTTAATGGCCCTTCTCCGTACCCTTTCCATGCCGTCTATGTCCTTGCATAGCTGGGGTCTCCAGAACTGATCTACATGCTCATGGTGTGGCCTCACCATGGAACTGTAGAGTGGCATCAGCACCTCCCTTTTTCTACTAGTTATTTTCCACCCTATGCACATGAACGTTCTGTTCGCTTTGCCCACCACCTTGCTGCATTGGGTCCCTACCTTAATCTTGTCAGTGATTATGATTCTTAAATCCTTTTCTGGCTCAGATGCAACTATTTCTGCACCCCCAGGTTGTATGTGGTTTATGGATTCTTCTGTCCCAAGTACATCACTGTGCATTTTTTGGCATTGAATTTCAGTTGCCAAGGTTTTGACCAACCCTTCAGGAACCTTAGATCTTTCTTCATAGCTTCCACTCCCTCTGGGATGTCCACCCCTTTGCAGATTTTCATGTCATCTGCAAAAGCTAGACCATCCCCTGCAGCCCCGGTGTTAAATAGAATAGGCCTCAGCACTGAACCCTGGGGGCCCTGCTCATCACCTCTACTTCCCCAGAATGCTCCCCACTGACCACTGTCTTCTGGCTTCTACCCGTCAGCCAGCTCTCCACCCACCTTGTTGTTTTATGTCCCACTCCCAAAGTCTCCAGCTTATTAACCAATCTTCTGTGGGGCACAGTGTCAAAGGCCTTACCAAAGTCCAGTAAGACCATGTCCACTACCCCCCACTGATCAGTCACCCCCACCACTCCATCATAGAACTCAACCAGGTCCATCTGACATGACCGCCCTCTGAAGCCATGCTGACGGGTATCCTGCAGCCTCTGATCTTCTAAGTAATTAACTCTTTTTTTCAATATCGCCTCCATCACCTTACCCACTACCGATGTGAGGCTGACTGGGCACTAATTGCCAGCCTCCCCCCTGCTGCCACTTTTATGAAGTGGCACCACATCAGCCCTCCTCCAGTCCTCTGGCACCCACCCTATACTGTATCTAAGGACAAGTTAAATAATCTTTCTACTGGTGGCATCAGTTGCTCCCTTAGCTCCCGGAGCACTCTAGGGTGCAGGGCGTCTGGGTCCATAGCCTTGTCTACCCTCAGTGCACCCAATTCTTCCCTTACCCTGCCCTCACTGATTGGACTAGGTTCCACCCCTACATCCCCCCCTTTTCCCCTAGCACTGGTCCCCTTCTTCACCCTCTATTGTGAAGACTGAGATGATGTATGTATTGAGCACTTCAGCCTTCTCAAAATCCCCTTCCACCAGTAATCCCCCCTCACCATTTACCCTTAATATTCCCTGCCTTGCTTTCCTCTTTTCCCCTGTGTATCAAAAGAAAGTCTTATCCCTCCTTTTGGCCTGCCTAACAGTTTTCACCTCTGTTTCTGGTTTTGCCTTCCCAATTCTCTGCCCTGCCACTCTCAGTTTCTCCTTGTAAGTTTCCATATCCTCCTTCCCCTGTGTCCTCTTATATTCTCTGAAAGTCCTTTTCTTCTCCCCTGTTGCCCCTCTCACTTCCCTGTTGAACCACAGCAGCTCCTCTTTCTTTTGCTGTTTCTCATCTCCCTCCTACAGCTCTCTGTGGCTTTAAGTAGGCACCCGTGATCTTATTCCATAGTTCCTCACCCCCCCTCTTCTCCATCCCCTTCATTTCAATCCAGAAGACCTCCCTCATCTTGGGAAAATCTGCTTGTCTGGAGTCCATGACCTTCATGATGGTTTGACTCGCTTCATACCCTGCTCTAACCCTGAAGCCCACTGTGTTAAAGTCACTTTCTTCTAAGCTGACCCTCACCCCCACTCCCCCAACACTATCCCCATTTGTGAGGACCACGTCAAGTATGTTACCCCACTACTGGGCTCCCTGACCAGCTGCTGCAGGAATTTTGGCATTGTATTTAGGCATATGTCATAGTTATTTCATATGTGTTATACACATTTTATTATGTGTTGTATCCATTTCAGTGCAAGTCATATCCGTTTCAGCATGTGCCATAATTGTTTCAGTATGTGTCATAACCAGTTCAGTTTGTGTCATATATATTTTAGTGTATGTCATAAGTATTTCAGTATGTGTCATAACCATTTCAGTCTGAGTCATATCCATTTTGTTGTATGTCATAATTATTTCAGTATGTGTCATAACCATTTCAGTTTGTGTCATATCCATTTTGGTGTATGTCATAATTGTTTCAGTATGTGTCATACCTATATTGGTGCATGTCACATACATTTTGTTTTTTTGTCATACCCATTTTGTTGTGCGTCTTAACCATTTTGATAAATGTCATACCCATTTCAAGATGTGACATATCCATTTTAGTATTTGTCACAATTCAGTATTTGTTATATCCATGTCAGTGTGTGTCATATCTATGTCTGTTTGTGCTATAACCATTGTGGTGTATATCATAACCATTACAGTATGTCATACTCATTTTACTATGCATCATATCCATTTAGCTGTGTGTCATAACTATTTTAGTGTGCATCACAACAATTTTAGTGTGCGCCATATCCAATTACGTTTGTCTCATACCTATTTCAATATATAATACCCATTTTGCAATGTCATATAGCCATTCCAGTATAGGTCATATCCATTTTGATATGTGTCATTATCATTTCAGCATGTGTCATACCATTTTCATTGTGTGTCATATCCATTTTGGTTAGTATCAAACCCATTTTAGTGTGTCTGATACCCATTTCAGTATATAATACCCATTTTGCTGTGTGCTATATACATTCCAGTATAGGTCATATCCATTTCGATATGTGTCATTATTATTTCAGCGTGTGTCGTACCATTTTCGATGTGTGTCATATCCATTTTCAGGTGTGTCATACCCATTTCATTATATCATACCCATTTTACTATCCTCAACCTGTCTCTTGCCATGGGGGTTATTCCAGACATCTGGAAGGTGGCGAAGATTGTCCCAGTACTGAGGCAGGGAAATCCCAAAGTTCCGGACAACTATTGGCCGATTGCCATCCTAGCGGCTATTAATAAACTCCTTGAAAAAGTTGTGGCTGAACAACTCTGAGTACATTCAGGCCTACGAGTTGCTGTCCCCAGCCCAGCATGGTTTTCATAAAGGGCACAGCACATCCACGGCCCTAGTCTCTTGTCTCGTCTAGCATCAGAGCAGCCATGGACCAGGGCAGACTGTCTGGAGCGATATTCGTTGACTTGTCCAAGGCCTTTGACCTTGTAGACCATGCATTGCTCTGCACTCAGATGTGGTCCCTTGGCCTGTCTCCTCCTGCTCTGAACTGGCTAACTAGCTACCTTCAGGGCAGAGTACAGCTGACCAAAGTCAACAAGGTCCTCTCTGATCCCTCACCGGTGACCTCAGGTGTCCCTTAGGGCTCGGTCTTGGGGCCCCTTCTCTTCTCCCTCTTTGTTAACCATCTCCCAGCCACAGTAACAAACTGTAGTGTCACCCTTTATGCGGATGATCTGGTTTTCCTGGCCCATTCCTGGGACATTGCAACTCTCAACCACCACTTGACTGAGGACTTTAAAAACATTCAGTCGTGGGTAACCAAACACAAGCTGTTTCTCAACCTGAAAAAAATGCAGGCTATGCTGTTTGGGTCATCAGCCAAGATAAAAGCCTCTCCAGCCCCTCTGCGCATCAGTTGTGCGGATGGTGCTCCCCTCCTAACTGTGGACTCTCATCAAATACTTCGGGATGACACTTGACCCCCAACTGGACCTAGGGAGTCACATCCTAGATGTCTGTAGAACTGTGAACTGTAGATTGGGTCTGGCCTACAGGGCCAAGAATAATCTGACACCTACTGCTTGTCTGGCACTTGCTAGAGGTGTACTGCTTCCCTCCCTCAGCTATGGCCTCCACCAATTTGCCTGCACCTCCAAGGCTCTTCTTACCCGGTGGCACACGACGTACAATAATATTTGATGCTTTCCCCTTGCAGTCCCTCGTCTCACCCATCACTGTGAGCTTTATGAAAAACTAGGTTGGCTTTCTCCAGCAAATCACCTGAACTTTGGGCTGGGATGCTTCGTTGGTAAAGTGATCAGAACTGGCACCCCTCCGGGGCTGTCACAGCTTCTCTCACCTCCTGACCCCTCCTCCTACTCTCTCAGGTCCCAGGGTCCTGGGGTGCTAAAAGTACCCTTCACCAGAACCCTTATGGGGATAGGGACTTCGCTGCGTGTGCTCCCAGGCTCTGGAACTCTTTCTTGACTATGTTCGCTCCACCTCCTCTCACCAGTGCCTCCGGAAGTCCCTGTGGGGGCATCTGAAGCTGGCCTCAGCGTGCGAGTGTCCCAAGCCTCCTTAGCCTAATGGCCCATGCACTGGACTCACACTTGACCACATACTTGGAACCTAACTGTTTTGAGGACCTGCTAATGTTCTCTTGTTTGTTTCTCATAATCTTATGCTCACCAAAGCATTCGTCTGTGCCATTGTATGTTCTAGACTATATATTGTTGTTCATATGTATATTAACACTTTCTGTCACAGTAGATCATTCTATGCTTGACTGTTTTTTGTGACTCAATGTATTTTGTGACTCAGTGTATTTGCTTTACTTCCTGTTATGTTCTGATGTATCTGTATTCCTTGTTGTCCTCTCCCGGGTCGTTCCTGAAAATAGGCATACAACTTGTCTAGTGTACCTACCCGGTAAACAAAAGCTAAATAAATAAATATGTCATAACCATTTCAGTATAGGCCATATCCAGTTCAATGTATGTCATAAGTATTTCAGCATGTGTCACACCAATTTCAGTGTGTGCCATATCCAGTCCCAGTTTGTCTCATACACATTTCGGTATGTCATACTCATTTTACTGTGTGTCATATCCATTTCAAAATGTGTTATAATTATTTCTTTATGCATCATACCCTTTTTGGTATGTGTCATATCTATTTCGGTATGCGTCGTACCTGTTTCAATATGTGTCCTAACCATTTTGATATACGTCATACTTACTTTAATAAGTGTTATTTGTATCTTGCTGTATGTCGTATCCATTTTGGTGTATGTCATATGCAGTTTGGTATGTGTCATACACATTTTGGTAGAGGTCATCCCCCATTTCAGAAGATCTCATAATCATTTCAGTGTGTGAGATACTCATTTTCGTGTTTGTCATTCTGATATTATGCTGTAAACATTTTGTTGTTAGTCATAGACATTTCACTATTAATTATATTCTGAATACTGTAATTTTGAACTGAATGGCTTCCCATAAGTGTTGGCGATAAGAAGGAGAGCAGTTAATCCTTTAGAGAATGTACTGGTCATGAACAGCAGGTAACAGGTTTCTTGAAGCTGTAGGATCTAGCTCCAAGTCTCTTTGTTGGTGCAGAATCACAGAATCTTTAAAAGTTAAAAGTTATTCCAAGAAAAGTATTCATTCCAGTACTGTATTGTTCAAGATTATAATTCAGGTGTTCACTGAAGATATGGTGAAGACTGATAGTTAGTCCCAAGTTTGTAACACAAACAAATACAATGAACTAAACTACAGACAGAAAAACACAACCGCTATCTAGGCAGCCTTGTTGGAATATATAATCAATGGAGTGGTTGTAGTGCCTTTCTCCAAACCATATGCATACTATCAAGTCTCATTCCCAGAGCAAAGCATCATAGGTGTGCAAATCCTTCTACAGGTCAGGCCAACAAGGCTTGACCAGAAAACATCACCTTTTAAACATATCTGAATTCTTGATCCGGTAGAGGCTAAGAATAACACAAACATGTGTTTTGTCCTCTTTGGGACTCCTTAGTGTACTCTAGTCATAATCTCAACCAGACACAATGTCAGAACCCTAATGCTAGGTCCCTTTAGAACACTTGGAGTGTGCATACTAGAGAGACAGTTTGCAGGGAAAGCAGTATGTGGGATATGTAATAGAATGCTAGGAGAGGAGAAATTGGGATTGTTTTGTGCCTCTCTAAATGATGTACATATTTCAGTAGTATACTATAGTGTTTGGGTGTGTTCCTCACTCCATACCTCACCTATGAAGAATACATTGACCAAATAACCAAGAAACATAATTCAAAAATGTTTCTATCATAGGGGATTAAGATCTGCCTGACCACTAAAGCAAAGTGAGCTGTTGCTCTGCAAATCTTAATTCCTTTAATTGAACATGGTTCCAATTTAACAGCAGCCTTATCCGAAAATTATGCATAAAAGTACAGTTACGTAAGAACTTACCGTAATAGTAGATCTTGGAGAGGATCATTTCCAGCCAGGCCACACTGGTAAGACTTAGCTGCCAGGCACTAGGACCACATGGAAACTTTCTAGTTAGCAGTCTACCAGAGGGGGCCACCCACCACCGATGTCACCCTCTGATGTCAGACTGTCCTATAAGAGTGGGCATCCCCTATAGCCACCTTAGTTCTCCCACCAAAGACAAAGAGCAAAAGCCCGTTAGGGGATCCTAGGAGGAATCCGAGGAAATCTTAAAGGAGATGAGAAAGAAAGCAGAAGGCTGTCCTCCATGGAAGAGGAGAGCCAGTCAGGAGGCCCGATGGTTGTAGAAGAGGAAAAAAGGCAGAGGGAGGGAGGGAATGCAGGGCCTGCTGCAAGCGATCCTCTCAAAGATCTGGTGTTACGGTAAGTTTTTAAGTAACTGTACTCTTACTTCGAGGGTATCTCTTGCAGTATGCCACACCAGTAGGATGAGTCCCAAGCAGTACTGGCAAAAGTGACAGACAAATCGTGCGGTGGGCCATTCTGGCCTGAGAGAGGAGGCCCTGCAGAACAGCCAGGCCAGAATTTTCCCTGTGTTTAAAGGCGATGTCCAGACTGTAGTGTTTGGTAAAGGTATGGACTGTACTCCAAATGGCAGCTGCACAGATCTCTTCGGTTGAAACATTTCTGAAGCAGGCAACAGAAGTGGCTATACCCCTGGTTAAATGACCATGAACCACTCCAGAAAGTTCCTTACTGTACTTCCTGTAACAAAAAATAATGCAATTTGCTAACCATTTGGATAAACATTGTTTGGACACCAGAACGCCCTATTTCCTAGGAGCAAACGAAACAAATAATTTAGAGGGCTTCCTATAGTCCTTTGTCCTGTGTGTATAGTGTCTCAGAATTCTTTGCACATCCAAAGTATGGAGTAATGCTTCCCCTGGATTGGTATGCTCTTGAAAGTAAACAGGCAGGTGGATGGATTGATTTAAAGTAAACTCAGACACCACCTTAGGAAGAAACTTAGGACTGGAATGCAAAGACACCCTTTCTTGTAGAAAATCAAATAGGGCTGCTCACACATGAGCGCCTGGAGCTCATAAATCCTTTGTGCAGAAGTAATAGCAACTAAAAATGATGCTTTCCTTGACAGATAGCGTAACTCACAACTTGTGGCAGTTCAGACAGTGGCAAGGCGAGTTTCACTAACACAAAATTTAAATCCCAAGCCAGGAAAGGATTGTGGATTTGAGGCTTCAAGTATAAGATGCCTCTCGAAAACGCACGGGACACATCAATTTCAGCCATAGTATGTCCATCTATGGGTACATGGTAACCAGAGATGGCTGAAAGATGTACCTTGGTAGAGGAGTACTCGAGGCTGGAGTCCAAAAGGAATAGCAAGTATTCCAAAATCTGATTCACCAGACAGGTGAAGGAGTCCAAGTGGTGCGATGTGGCCCATATAGCAAAATGCTTCCACTTCACAGAATTAGGTGGCCCTGGTGGAAGGTTTTCTAGCCACCAGCAGGACATCTGCCACCCTAGAAGACACCCCAATCCTCGCAATAGCTATGTCATCTGGAGCCAAGCATGGAGGTGAAGAGATCTGAAGTCTGGATGGACCAGAGTGCCCTACTCCTGGGAGAACAAGCCTGTACAAAGGGGCAGAGGACTGGATGTTCCACTGCCAGCTGTTGAAGCAAGAGAACCAGATCTGACGAGGCCAGAAGGTGGCAGTTAGGATCATAGTTGCCCCTTCCATCTCTAGCTTAATCAGAACCCTCTGAATGAGCAGGAAAGGAGAGAAGACATACAGGAACCTCCCTTTCCAACAGAGGTGTAACCCCCTTGTTCCCAGGGGATACTAGAATCCCATTAGAACTAGTGGTAGGCAGGGAAAGGCAGCTTGTGAAATGCCAGGTAAATGGATTTCACAGTGTCACACTCTGTTTTTCAGTCTCTGCTGAGCTGGAGTGATGATGTAATCTTAGAACTCTCGCAGCTGCATAAGCCACACTTGTCTAGCTGCAAGGGAGATAGCTTTAGAATGTTGAGTGAGTCCTGAGTAAGGAGTTCCTGGAGGAGGCTGTAGCTGCTAGGCAGCTCCTTACTTTTAGCTCTGACAGAGAGCTACTACTGTGTTTTGGGTAGTTTGTTCTCACCCTAGACGAAGAAGCACATAGAAGACAGATATTTAAGTGGTGGAAACCGTTCCAAGTGGGTTTTCCTTCGCCCCATCCCAGGAGTGATGGGTCGATCTTCAGGGTTCGGGGCAACCCCCCTCACCCAGTCTGTCTATTGAAGCTGCCTGTGACAACTTCAGAAACTGTGAGTACTTTTGTGTTCAGCCCAGGAGGGGCACCTGCATTCGTTGGTGAATTTTCTCTGATAAAAGGGACCCTGTCACCTAGACTGTTTCTGTTTTTAAAAGTGTCTGCGAACGTTGGAGTCTAGAGATAGAGACTGTCCAAATACAGAACTTTTAGTCATGTAGTACGTTAAGTGTGATAAACATTTCAAGATAGCATCTACAAGTTTTCTGTGAGTGTGTTTTTAACCAGATGAATTGCCGAGTATAAACTTGGAAGCAAAAGGTGGGAGACCCCCAATCTTGAGTAACCAGTTTACGTCTCCGGATTCAGTTCGGGCACCAGTTCAATTGTCAGTCTGTGCATTTGGCCAGTGCCTGACGAAAATAGTTACCCAGATGTGGGTTTTGGATTCTCTGTTTTCAGTTCACCTCAGTGTAGTGGGTGCTGGAAGATTTTGAGCCAGTATGTGCTCTTTGGTGGTCGTGTGTGCCTAGTCAATGGGAAAGTGTCCTAGTACTGGCTGTGTGTGCCTAGTGGAGAGGAAATGTACCAGTAACTGGCCGTGTGTGCCAAACTCCATTCCAGAACCTGAGAGTTCGCTGTGTGTGTTCTTTAAGCCTGTGCTAAATGGGAATTCAGCAATGTGGGATTTCAGGAATGTCTGTACCTCAGCAATCTGCAGTACCAATATATGTAGCCTGTGGGGGTCCATCTTCACTTTGTGATTATTCCTACTTTGTTATGTGAATAAAAGCCACACTCTAGAACCCCAGCCTGGTTTGGACAGTACTGTTATTGTTTCCACTGTGCCTGGGTTTACTTGGGTGCCCCTGTCTAGAAGTGCAAACCTAGCATAATTGTTAGCAAACGTTTTCTCCCAGGGACCTGTGTTGCTGGCCATGGTAAATGGTCCCACCAGGTGTGTGCCAGGTAGTTGCCACACTTGGTTGCCTGTCTGTATTAGCAGGCTCTGAAGGAAATGTACTGTAAACTGTTGTGTTAAACCCCCATCCCTCTCTTGGGTGCCATTTGGTGAGAGAGCAGCCCTGCTAGTTAAGCAAGGGGGGGCTGGTGGGTGGGGGGTGTTACAGAGGGACAGTGCTTCTTGCCAGAAAACTCCAGGCCCTGGAGTGAGCGAGCCAAAAAAGTGGCAGTTTTGCATTGAGTGGGGAAGCAAAAAGGTCCAACTATGGACGACCCCACCGGTCGAACATGTATTCCACTATGGATAAAATAAGCTCCCACTCATGAGCTCGTTACTGAGACCGGCTTAGGCTGTCTGCTGAGACGTTTTGTTCACTGGGAACATGCACGGCCGAGAGTTCCAGGTCATGTTCTATGGCCCAATGCCAGACCCTCATCACTTTCCGACACAGAGGGTAGGAGTGAGTCCCTCTGTTTGTTGATATAATGTACCATGCTGGAGTTGTCCATTTGGATCAGCAGTGGGCCGGGGAGAGCTGGGTCTGGAAGGCCTGCAAGGCATACAGAACTGCTTACATCTCCAGGACATTTATATGGAAGTCCATCTCCATCCTGGACCACGTCCCTTGAGTCTGGTTGGCCCCCAGGTGAGCCCCCCAGCCTAGGCCCGAAGCATCTGTGGTGAGGATCTGCTGCTGTGGAGGTGGAATGAAAATGGCACCCTCTCAGGACTTTGCTGGCTCTAGCCACCACAACAGCACCTTCTTGATCGGATCTGAGACCAGGACTGGCAGATCTGACTTGAGGTGGAGCTCTTGTAGCAGGTAATATCATTAGGACTAAGGCTGCAGGCATTAGGACCCTTCGGAAAATTTTTCTAGCTAGCAGTCTGTTGCGGGGGACCTCCCCCGACATGGTATAAAGGGGTGGTCCCCTGGTGCCATCTCAGTTACTTTACCACTATCGACCTGCGTTGTTCGGCTCCTCGGACGCCTCGCTTCAGCAGTTGACTGCAGATAAGTAGTCGTTAGATATATAGTTTTTTTGCCTTTTCTTCGAGTATTTCGATAAAGATTCAGTGCATGTCTTCTCCTTCACCTACTCAGCAGAAGTCGAAGTGCCATTGTGGCAAACAGATCCTGGCGAAAGACAGCCATGAGGCTTGCCTGATCAGTCTAGGCTCTGACCACAGGCCCGACTGCCAACATTGTCAAAAGTTCAACAACAAGACCAGAATCCGCAGGCCTAAGGCTTTAAAGGCTAACCTACGCGAGCAGAAAGTAGCCGCCATGCAGAAGTCTCCGGGTCCTAGTTCGTCTTCGCCCACCACGGAGCCTCCCCATAGAGAGAAGTCCAAGGGGAAGCACTCCAAGGACAAGGACAGGCCCCGGTCAGAGTCCCTCCACAAGTCTCCCTCCAGGCAAGCTTCTTCCTCCAGCAGGAGGTCAGGGTCCATTCCCCCTTCTTCACAGGGAACTAGTGCCCACAGATCATCCTCCTCTAAGCCCAGGGACAAGCCTTTGTCCTCGGGACACAGCCAGACTCTAGTCCCCCTGGTTCACTGGCCCCATAAGTCATCAAATGGCCCGGTCCAGGAAGGACAGTCGCCTGCTGTTAGGTCCAAAGAGGGCCCTCAGTTCCATAGGATCCTCTGACAGACACAAGAAGCCAAATGATTCCCACTGGCGACAAGAGGTCGTTCGCCAGCGGTCACCTCCCCCACCAACTGCCGGGGTCACTACTAAAAAACAGACGTTCCACGACCGAAATGCCCGCATCAGACAGCAGGCATATGCCCCAGAAGGGGCAGTCACCTGACAGTTGTTCTGCAAAGGACGACCAACCATCCGACGCCCGTCAAGATGACCGGTCGCCGGATCAGGTGAATCCCACTCCAGACGCCGGATTGGATGACCGCTCTACCAGGGAGCCAACCCCTTGGCCAGACACAGCAGGGACAGCCTCCCCAACGGAGATCCCAGTACCAGACACCCCCGACACCCGGTCTGTCAGCTCTGGCACCACCTCCGCCAGCCGTCCCCTTAGTGGACGTCTGAGCGCTGTTTAATTCATGGTGGAACACCATTAAAGGTGACCTCCTGTACAGGCCTCCCACACCTCCTCCTCCTCCTCCTCCCACTGTGGATGCAGGTGCAGAAGAGAGGCATCATTGGACCCCAAAGGCAAACGGAAGAGAAAATCTTCCTGAACTCCCCCCCCTCCCGACTCTAGTGGCCGCTCCACCCCCACTTCTGGGGACGAAGCAGGAGAGTCCACACTGGATTCCTCAAATGAGGAGGACTTGAGGCCACCATCGCTGGACTCTAAGGATACCCCCAGATCCCCTCCGGACGACCCTACATTCCTTGGTGTTATGAAGCACATACAAACTTTATATCAATGGGACACCAAAGAATTCGATCCATAAAGAAAGCGTCTGACGAAGTTCTTGGGGGCGAAGGACCCAAAACCTCTCATCATCCCCTGCTCGTGGAGCCCTTCCAGGACGTGGCAAAGCTAATCTGGAAGAGACCTTCGTCCATACCAGCAGTTCCATGCAAGGCAGACCACTTCTATAAACTGCCCAGAGAAGAGCCATTTCTGGTGGAACAGCCGAAAGCAGACTGTACGGTCTTGACCGCAGCACATGGCCGACAGTCCCAACCGAGACACCTCAGCACACAGCCCCCAGATCCGGAGTCAAAAAAGTTAGACCACTGGGGACGGAGGGTATACTCCTCAGCCACTGGGGCCATCAGGTCATTAAACTTCTTGGCCCATATAGTCACATACCAAAAATCCCTGTGGGAAAAGACCATAGAGCTTCTCAAGTCCCAGCCGGACTCTGACTCAAAGAATGAACTGCTGGCTTACGCACAATCCGGTCTGGATGTTGACAAACACGTCCTGAGATGCTTGTACAACTCTGCTGACATGGCAGCTGGAGCGGCAGCATCGGGCTTCTGTGTCCGCAGGCATGCCTGGCTGTGAGCAACGTTCCTCAGGCAAGACCTCCAGGATGCTATTCTGGATGCCCCCTTCCAGGGCCCAGTACTGTTCGGTCAGGAAGTGGAAGGAATTATAAAAGACCTCCAGGAGTCTGGCAAAAAAGTTGAGGACGTACACAAATTGTACAGATCTGAGCCTCAGCACGCCCGTAAGCATCCCTTTCGTAAGCAGAGTCAACAGGGAGGTCGCCCTTATCAAGGCATAGGTTTCAAGCGAATTAACCAGCCTGTGCAACTGGGAGGCCAAGGCCCCAAACAGCCAAAAGCCCCTAGACATCCAGCCACCACCCCACAAGGGACTGCATGACTCCCAACGTCCTCCCCCAGGCATCAGTCTTGGAGGGGAGAGCAAGTAGGGGGAAGTTCGCCCGCTACCTGCAAGAATGGTATACACTCACATCTGACCAGTGGGTGCTACAGATAATAAGAAGAGGTTACGCCATAGAATTCCTCCGCGTCCCCCCAGACAGTCTGCCTGTAGCATCCCACTGCCCAACAGCACTTGAGCTTCTTCTGGAACAAGAGATTGTTTATCTCCTCCAGAAGAAGGCCATCCAGCCAGTCCCAAGAGCCCAGCAAGGCAAAGGCTTTTACTCCCACGTTTTCTTGGTGCCCAAGAAAATGGGAGATCTTCGCCCAATTCTAGACCTCAGCCACCTGAACCAGTCTGTCCTATACAAAAGATTTTGGATGCTCACCCTGGCAAGCCTGTTTCCCCTCCCCCACTAAGGGGACTGGCTATGCTCCCTGGACATGCAGGACACCTATATGCACATAAGGATCCTGCCTTCGCACAGGAAGTTCCTGTGCTTCCGGTTCTGGGACGAGCATGATCAGTTCAGGGTCTTGCCCTTCGGCCTTTCATCAGCCCCAAGGGTCTTTACGAAATGCCTTGCAGTAGTCGCAGCCACGCTGAGGAGAAGGGGCCACTTTGTCTACCCCTACTTTGACGATTGGCTAATCTCCACACCCACAGAACAACAGCTCCTAGGTACTCTGAGGGGAAACAGAACAACTCTTCCAGTCTCTCGGAGTCACCTTGAACTGGCCGAAATCCCAGCCCTGACCCTCCCAATGACTTCAGTACATTGGAGCAGTGCTCGACACTCTGCAAGGCAGGGCTTTTCTCCCTGCGGACAGAGCCCTTCGCCTTTCGGCTCTAGCTCACAGAATCCAGTCAGCAGATCAGGTGCCACCGTGCCTGCCAGAGTAGTCTTGCAGCTTTTGGGTCATATGGCAGCAGCCATAGCCACGGTACCCTTCTCACATCTCAACATGAGAATTCTTCAGTGGCACCTCAGGGTCTAGTGGCACCAGGGTTCAGAGGAATTGGACTGACCCATCCGAATCTCGGAGGCGGTCCAACGTTCCCTTCATTGGTGGCAAGTTCCAGCTCACCTAGAACAGGGTGTCCCTTTCCAGAGGCAAAGTCCAACACAAACTGTCACGACGGACGCCACGGGACTAGGCTGGGGTTGTCACTTTCACGAGCATCAGATGAGAGGATTGTGGTGTGCCACAGAAAGGTCTATCCACATCAGTGTGTTGGAGATGAGGACAGTTTTTCATGCCCTTCAGGCCTTCCAGGATCAGCTCTCCTGGGGTCCTCTGATAATCCAGTCAGACAGTACCCCGGTCGTCTTTTTACCTGAACAAGGAAGGAGGAACGGAATCGTATCCTCTTTGCAGAGAGGCCATGAAGATCTGGGACTGGGCGATAGAATGCAATCTGTTCCTAGTCATGTGCCAGGCATTCAGAACATTCTCGCCGACAGTCTAAGCCATTCTCGTTCTCTGAACCACGAGTTTGAGTTAGGGCAGGATGTAGTGGATGACTTGTTAAGATGGGGTCGTCCCAAGCTGGACCGCTTTGCGTCCCGGCACAATGCCAAACTGCCAGATTTTTGCTCACTAGATCCAGAGCCTGGTGTTTTCTGGCAAGATGCATTGTCCCTCTCTTGGGCAGGAAGGTTTCTTTATGCCTTCCCTCCCTTCCCTCTGGTTCAGAGAGTACTGCTCCGACTGCAGTTGGAAGGCGCCAGGATGATCTTGGTAGCACCTTTCTGGCCTCGTCAGATTTGGTTTCTGCGTCTTCAGCAGTTGACCAGGGGACCCCCCTTACCACTGCCTCTCTCCACCCACTTGCTCTCCCAGGATCAAGGGATGCTGGTCCACCTGTCCCTATGATCCCTTCACTTGCATGCATGGCTCCCACAGTCTTAGCAGAGGAGAGACTGAGAGTTTCTCAGAGGGTGGCGGAGATTTTGGTGGCAGCAAGAAAACCCTCTACCAGGGCCACTTATGCCATGAAGTGGAAACGATTCTGTCACTGGGCGGCAGCCTGATCCTTGGATCCTTTCCAGTGCTCCGTCAAGTTTGTCCTAGAGCACCTCCTCCACCTCCTATGACCTAGGCCTTAGCTATTCCTCTATCAGGGTGCATCTTTGCGCAGTCTCAGCATATCATGATGCGGTTGGAGAAGGGTCTCTGGCACAGCTCGACATCTGCAAGACCTTCCTCAGAGGAGTCTTGCATATTAAACCCCCCAGGAAGGATCCAGTCCCCCGTGGGCCCTCATGTATGCTTTAGAAAAGCTCACCCTCCCTCCTTTTGAACCGGCCGCATCACGCAAGCTACGTCTCCTTTCTTGGAAGACGTTATTTTTAGTTGCCATTACTTCAGCCCAGAGGATTTCTGAGCTTCAGGCCCTGATGTACAAGGAACCTTATCTTGTTTTCCATAGGGATAGGGTGCAGCTTCATACAAATCCCAAATTCCTACCGAAAGTGGTGTCCGCCATGACTCTGAACCAGGACATCCAACTTCCAGTCTACTATCCAGAGTTCTCCAACAGGGGGGAGGCCTTGTTACTTAATCTGGATGTTCACAGAATTCTTCATTATTATTTGGACTGGACTCATTCTGTCCAGAACATGGACCAGTTGTTCGTGGCATTTGCTAAGCATAAGACAGGGGATCCTGTCACTAAGCAAACACTATCTAAGTGGTTAGTGAATTGCATTGTTATCAGCACCACTGTAAACCCTTACCGGGTTCAATTAAGGGCCATTCCCGCCTCTTTTGCCTCTCTAAGAAATGTGTCAGCGGCGGACCTTTGTGCCGCAGCTACCTGGAGCACTGTCCACACCTTTATTTGGCATTACAGTCTGGACATAGCCTCTAGGAGAAGAGTAGGTTTCGGTTTGGCTGTTCTTCAGGGACTGCTCTCATGAGAGAGTGACCTTGTTCATCTCCTCACAGTCGGGAGGCTCCTCCCCGCTGATCTGGGCCTTTTCTTGGGTACTGCTTGGGACTCATTCCTTATGGTATTACCTGCTGCAAGAGCTCCACCTCGAAGTCAGATAGTACAGTTAGTAAGAACTTACAGTAACAGTAGATCTTCGAGAGGAGCTCTTGCAGCAGGTGGCTTTCCCACCATCCATCCCCCAGGTCAGTTTGTACCTCTTATTTTTCTCTCTCTATAGGGAGAGTTCCTTCTTGGTTCTCCATTATTTACCAACTGGGTCTCCGGTGGAGAAATGAGATGGCACCAGGGGACTGCCCCCTTTATATCACGTCTGACGTCATGTGTGCCTGATGTTGGGAGCGGTCCCCCGCTACAGGCTGTTAGCTAGAAAGTTTTTCCGAGGGGTCCTAATGCCTGCGATCTTAGTCCTAATGGTATTACCTGCTGCAAGAGCTCCTCTCGAAGATCTATTGTTACGGTAAGTTCTTACGTAACTTTACTTTCCAGGCCGTCCATGTGATGGTCACACTTGACCAACAGAGTTCACTGAGGAACCCTAATATGCAGATTGGCTAGAGGAACTGTAATTATCACTGCAGCTGTGAGACTCAGGAGGCGCAGAAAAGCCCAAGCTGGGACATGTTGGCTAGAGTAAAGCTGACGGGCTTGGTTCATCAGGCGCTTCACTCTGTTTTGGGGCAGGAAGGACATCCCTTGGACTGTATCCAGCACCACCCCAATATACTGAAGTAATTTTCAGGGGGTCAGAAACGACTTGAGTAGACTGATAGTGATTCCCAAATCCTGAAATAGGTGGCAGGTGTGAGCAAGGGCTTGGAACAGATGCTTCCTGGATGGCACTGCTAGCAACCAGTTGTCCAGATAAAACATAGAACCCCTGCCGTCTGAAGGCAGCTGCCACCACTGCCAAACACTTGGTGAACACCCGGGGGACTGAAGATAAGCCAAGTGGCAGGGCTCTGAACTGGAAATGGGCTCCCTGAAAATGAAATCTGAGGACGCGTCTGTGGGAGGTGCAAACCTTGGTATGCAGATAGGCATCCTGCATATCCAGGGAGCAAATCCAGCCTTGGTGTAACAGGGGTAGCAGACCATGAAGGCTGACCATTCTGAACCTTTTTTATTGGATGAACAGGTTCAGCATGCTGAGGTCCAGGATGGGCATGAGGTCCCCCATCCGTTTGGCAACCAGGAAGAGATGGGAGTAAGACCCTTTCCCTTGTTGGGCTTGCAGAATGGGTTTTATGGCCATTTTTCAAAGCAAGGCATGTTATTCATGCCAGATCAGAGGGGACATGACCTGGAGGGTACAAGAACTGAACTGGGGGATTGTCCAGAGGTCACTCCTCAAGTTCCAGGGAGTGCCTGGGCTCTATGAACTGCAGCACCCAGTTGTCTGGAGTGATCTCCCACCACCTGGCCAGATAGAGTGAGAAGCAACCCACTATGACCACCTCCTGCTTTTCTGATGTGGGGGTCTGGCAAGGAGTCAGGAAAGAGGGGGCAGCCACAGCCAGGGCTGCGGGAGCGCCCTGAGAGCGCTTGCTAACTGAGGGTGCAGGTGGGTAGAGCAGCCGCTGTACCCCACTGCTTTGCCTGAGGTTTGGCCAGTGCTCAGGTCTGTCTGTGGGTAGCCCAATGAAAGGGCGTCCTCTCCCTGGACTTCGGCTGCATATGATACATGGAACGGACCGATCTCAGGGTGTGTCCAGACATCTGCACGTGGGCAAGCATATCTTCAACATCCCCTGCAAACAGTTTGTACCCTCTAAAAGGGGTATTCATGATTGACAACTGGACATCTTGGGTGAACCCCGACACCTGAAGCCAAGCATGCTGGTGCATACAAATGCTGGTTGCTGCCACCTGGGCTGACACATCCACAGCATCATTTATTTATTGGATTTTGTTGACTGGGTAGGCCCACTGAGACCAGAAATCCCTTTTTCAGGGGCGACCGGGTGGGGGGGGGGATACAAATGGTAGCCAACTGAAATTAGTAATCATAGGCCGCCCAGAGCAGGTGGGTACCGACGTCAGAGACCGACTTGAGGGAACCCATGTCCAGTTGCTTGGCAGGGTCGTCTGGTAAAGATGGGACAGCATCTCTGACCTGATCCCATGGGCATTTTGATACTAAAGCATGTAAGCGAAGTAATTGAGGGCGCAGATCACCAAAGTATTACAGGTGAATGCCCACTTGCCAAAGAGGTCCAACTAACACGACTCTGTAGGGTGGCAGTGAGCTCAGATGCTTATACCGTTTAGTGCGGTCATGAGCAGCGTTTATCACCACAGAGTCCACCTGTACCTGTTTTCCAAGAAAGGGATTCCCGGCGTAGGCATGGGAAAGCCTGTCAGCCTTTATGAGTATGGCTGGGATCAGATTGGGCCAACTCCAGGAAGCCATGGTGGCATCCTTATAAGTGTGTATGGGGGGAGGGACCACCAACAGGGGGAGTTTCCGGCTCTAGAAGGTAGATGGCAAGTCGGTGCCGCTCCGGATCCTGCTGCTGTGTCTCGAACCCCATGGCCTCTTTGATGAGCTGCGTAATGCCCATAAAGGAGGGGTCATCCACTGGAGTCACAGGGACACATTTGGGAGTGCCCTCACCTTTGGAGGAGCCTGTAGAGAGAGAGTAGGCGAGCAGCTGACGTTTTCAGCATCGTTGTCCGGCAGATGGAGGTCTGGGTGGTACTCATCCCCTTCTTCTGCGGGATGCCTGGAGGTATGAGCCGGCCTAGGAGGCAGAGTGGGGCATGGAAGCACTGGAGTGGATGGCCCCAGAGAAGGCCCCTGGACAGGCCTTGCAGATCAAAAGTGGCATTGGTCCAGTGTGCGCTGGGTAAGGATAGGCCAGCATTGGTCTGATGGGTTCCATCTGGGGGGGTAAAGCAGCGCAGACCCTGCAGGTGCTGGATGCGGGTAGACTGGTGTTGAACCAACAGGTGCCAGTTGAGGATAGACTGGCGTAGACCCAAAGAAAGCTGGCTGACGCAGAACCGGTGGAGGCCCAACAGGTGTATGAAGAGGCAAGGCCAGTGAAGGTTCCATGAGTGCTGGCTAAGGGAGAACAGGGAGTAGCCCTGATAGGCAAAAGCAGAGGAGGGCCCAGGCCTGGGGAGGCACCAGTATCTTGGAGCGTCTGACCCGAGGCTGAAGGGTGGACGACAGACCTTGTTAAAGAGGCCGGTGCAGGAGTCATGGGTGGCAAGTGGGAGTTGGAAGAAAGCCCGGCATCCACCGAACCCGCACCGGCTGAAGAAACACCAGTAGAGCCAGCATGTTGTGCGCCCATAGATAGCAAGGGCCTAAGCCAGGACCCTGAGGTTGGGGGACCTGTGACCGCATAAAACCCAAAAGGGATGTGAGCAAGCCTTGCAAATCAACAGTGAGCGGCGTCAGTCCAGCAGGCGCTGGGTAAGAATACACTGGCTTTGGTCCAGTGGGCACGGCTTGGGGTAAAGCGGCACAGGCCCTGGAAGTGGGTAGACCAGTGTTGGGCCAACAGGCACCAGTTGAGGATAGGCGGGCGTAAGCCTGATGGGAGCTCGCTGAGGCAGAACCTGCGGAGGCCCAACAGGCATCAGAAGAGGTAAGGTCGGTGAAGGTCCCACAGGTGCTGGCTGAGGGAGAACAGGTGCCAGAGTGGGAGGAGCCCTGATGGGTGAAAGTGGAGGAGAGTTCGGACCTGGAGAGGCACCAGTATCTTGGAGCGTTTTCCCCAAGGCCGAAGGGTGGGCGGCAGACCTTGTTAAAGAGGCCGATGCAGGAGTCACGGGTGATGGGCAGGAGTTAGAAGAAACCCCGGCATCCACTGAACCCGCACCGGCTGAAGAAATGCCAGCATGCTGTGTGTCCGTAGATAGCAAGGGCGTAAGCAGCAGGAGCTGGGGGGCCAGGAGGGAGCCCTTCCTCATAAGGCCTCTGCCCGAAATGGTAACAGTGGCAGGAGGCAGCACTGTTGGTAACCCTGTAGGCGAGAGGGCATGCACAGTGGACGAGGCCGACACCCCGGAGGAAGGCTCCTTCATGGTCGATGAACAGTATGGAGACCACGACCAGGAGGAGGAACGAGTCCTTGTCCCGATGTTTGTGTTTCCCAGGAGCCTTGTTCTGGGACTTCAGCAACTGGGAGCCCAAGGACTGAGCTGGGGAGACCAAGGAGCTCCTTGCCTGCAGCTCCTGTTCCATGGAGGCACTCGGCCCATAGCTGGTGTTATTGTCATTCTCACTTAGAATGACGAAGCCATTGTGCCCAATGTGGTCACTGTGCACCCTGCTAATAAGGAGCTACGGCAATCCTGACACCATGGGCAGGTGAGCTTATGCTTCGGCTACCCAGAGCATGAGGCTAGCTAGCTACCAGGGTATTTCCTTTAAGTATGAAGGTACTCTGTGGAGCAAGCTAAAGTCTCTGGCAGAGGCCCTGCCAGATTCATAGGCTAAACAAGACATACTTCTAACTGTTAAGCAAGGTATTGAAACCAGCAGTCACCAGATCAAAGCCTATGTGGATGCCTTTGATACAGCATCTCAACTTTGCAGCTGCAGGCATCTGCATCAGGCAGCATTCCTGGCTGCCAGCTGCTGGTTTCTCCCAGGATGTCCCGCAACAGGTGATGAATGTCCCCTTTGATAGCACCCGTTCTGACAGCAGTTAAAGCAGTCTTTTAAGGCATCTAATGAAACTAGAATGGTTCTTAAAGAAAACTGTGCTGAACCTGCAAGTCATTTTTCCCAATAGAAGCTGTTTTTAAGTACTGGTTAAAATGCTGTTATTGTTCCATCTATATAGGCCTTTTAGTAACCTCAGCAGGTGTTTCTACTTTACAATCTGGTGGTAAGTACCATTTTAGAACTGTAGGATGTAGATTATGCCCCAAAACAACCTCAGAGTTTTATAGTTGAACATAAATGCATTGCGCCAACAACAGAAGCATAGAACTGGGACATAAACTATATCATACAGTTCTAAAATGGTTTTAACCAACAGCATGTAAATCTGAAACATCCAGTAGGATAACCAAAAGGCCTGGATAGCTGAAGCAATGACAGAATTTGAACCAGTATTTAAAAAAACAGCTTCTACTGGGAAACTGGCGTGTAGATTTAGTGCAGTTCTCCTTTAACAATTCCATGCCATTTCCCTTTTAACTCCCAGAGGGGCAAGTGACTTGGGTCTTTTCACAACATGCAGTGATTTCATGGAAGAGGAAGAGGAGCCCAAAATAAAGAATGAAGAGCAGTGTCTTCCCAGCACTGCACTCCCTCCATACTGCGTCGAGGTTTGAGCTGGCCTGGAACTAGTGTTTCTTGGTGGCAGCCCTTTCCTGGTCTTGGTGATCTGTGTGGTAAAGCGATGTGTTTTTTCTCTTTGTGACCATGCACTCTGCATTTGTTTGGACAGGCAATCAGACTGTTTGTCCCGGACATGACATTTAAGATTTTAACTTAATTTATGGATTTATTTGAACTATTCCTTTTGCCCTCTTTAGGTTTTGTACGTTCAATGAACTTACCATTACTGTAGTAACTTTGCTCCCTAAATGCTTAGCTGCTCCATAGCTGTTAGCCATTGTATTGATTTTCTGTCTGTTTTGTTGATAACAAAGTGTCTCTTTTATTTATAGTAGCAAGGTTGATAGTAATTTATAAGTGTTATCTAAAATCTGAAACGTTTGCATCAGTTTAAAGGATTACAACTAGAGGGCAGTAGTGTTATTCTTTAAGTCTTTCTGAAATGGTTGAGAATTACCTCAGTGATGTGAAATTGCAACCACAGTTTTGTCAGGGGATGTTATGTGGATCTCTAACACTACAGGTTTATGTATGGCCCCATATTCATAGCAGTTTTGACTATAGATGTGTGAGCACCCTTAGAATGTTCAGAATTCCAGTGTGCCTCATGCAACCTGCCCGTGCCAACCATCAGTTCTTTCATTCCACTCGGCTCTTTAGACCCCTCCAATATTTATATCTATTTAGTAAGTTAGTTAGAATTTTGCACTCCAGGATATCCACATTTAAGCTGTAGGCTAGTACTTAGTTTCAGCTGGGTCTTGGGGGACAGTTAAGCAGCAGCAGCTGCATAAACTAACAATAACTGGTTGAGCGTAAGCAACACAAGTACAGTAATGTGCAGGATAAGATATCATAGGTGTGCAGGGAATTAATAGTATTTTCCAAATACCACAAATAAAGCACTGTTCGTTATTCTGATCCGAGTAACGAACTGTGGCACTATTTGTCCCCTGCCTGTTCTGGAAATGCTATTAAAAACTGCTTTGGGAAAGATTTCAAAATGGAAACTTTCATCTTCTAGGAATCAGTCTTCACCATTCATTCCCACTTATGGGTCTAAACCAGAGGTGTCATAACCCAGCAGGACCAAAGTCTTTTACACCCTAGGGGACCAGTATCAGTACCAGCACTGCCCGCGAGGCAGATGTAGTGACGTGTCACTCATGGGTTGGCCACCAACTGACACCAGCCCCTTACCTTCCGTAGTTCTGTTTTTCCCCCACTATCGAGTGCACATCATGGGAGCATCTTTGCCTTAAGGGCATCATAGACTTTCCTCAGTTCATTGCTGCTTAGTTCAATGCAGTTCTCTTCAGCACCATTTTTCCTCAGTGTGCTTTATTATTTTCACAATTTTCTCTTATTTCATTTCTGCACTAAACTCTTTTCTTTTCTGTTTTTTATTAATTTGTCCATGTTGCCATTTCCAGTCCTGAGGAGGGGAAGGGCAAGAAGGCCAAGCAAAAGAAGAAGAATCACGGTGGCCTATGCATTTGTGCTCCTGTGGGGGGCCTCATTGCCATTCAGGATCATTATGATGTCTACTTGACCTGCCTTGGTGCCAACCATGACATGGATAGGTGCAATGTCTGCTTCTCCATGGACTACTGCATCTTTAGAAAGCGTGCGTAGAGGTGGTATCATGATCCGCCCACCTTTGGAGGTAGGCATCCAACCAAGGACGGCACAGTATGGTCCCTGGACTTTTTCCCTGAGCCCTTTTCCAGTACTACACGTACTGAGGAAGACCAGGGCTATCCACGAGCTCGCCTTGCTGAGACATCAGAGGCCCTGGGGTCGGGTGGACAATCAGTCTCCTCCAGGGGGCTGGCTGAGCACCCCTCCCAGTCTGTTAGCCCTTCAGGGCAGTGGACGCCCCTGGTGGTGAGGCTGAAGCTATGCACTGGGTCTGCATCAGTGGGCACCTCAGTGTTGTGGCCAGTTGAGGCCTCATCTCCTGGTTCTGAGGCCATTACCAGTGAACAGGGTGGTGCTGACTGCAAGACCAGCTCCCCTCTGGTGCTGTTTGCAGTGCCAGAGGAGGGAAGGATTCCAGAGCCAGTCCCTTTCTAGGCCTCCAAGTTATTGTCATTTTTTCCCCCGAACAGTTGGATGACCCAGGGAGGATGTTGGTAGTGACCTTGGGCTGGCAAAGATGGAGGCCTTCCTGGGCCTGGTTCTGAGCCTGTCTCAGGGCTGTGAGCCTTTTCTGGAGTTGCCTCTTGGTGGGAGCCAGGAACCCTTCGGGTGCCGTTCGCTGTACCAGTTCGGGTCACGGTGCTGTTCCCAGTGCCACATCTGGTACTGGTGCAGTTTGTGGAACTGGGGACGGGGTTGGCACCATTCTCTGTGCCGGATCTGAACCAGACTCTTCTGGTGGCCCTGGCCTAGAGTCTGGGCTTGGTTGGGGAGGGGGCACTGGACCTGCAACTCCCCCCTTGCCCAGAGGTGGTGGAAACTCTGACAGGGGTTGTAGTGCTTGTTCAGGACCCAGTTTCTTTCCAGGATCATCTAGCCCTGTCACTGGTGGGGACCGGGGCCGTCCAGTGGGACGAATACAGCTCCACTCTCCCCACCTGGGGATTTCCCCTCAGAGGCATTTTCTGGACTGGTTCACAAATGTTAATCATTCCCAGACAGGCACATTCACCGTCAACTCCATCTGGGCGAAGTCCCCTGAGCATTCTCACAGCCTTGTCAGAGGAGCTAGGGCCCCAATTGACCAAAATTCGCAAAGTACAGCACAAAAGTTTGCATTGTGCTTTGCATTTGCCCAGGTGTCCAGAATTGCTATTCACAGTCGGATAGCGCACCGTGCTATCAGACTATGAATAGGGCTAGTTCGAGGCAGCAGTAATTCCACTAGCGCCACCCCAGCATGCAGCCAGGAGAATGGCCCAGCAGTTCGTAGTGCAGGTGCGCTATTCCCAATTCACAAAAGCAGCTATGTAAATGAGCCCATTGGGCATGATGTTAGCATGCCCCACCCCTACCCCAGAGGCAGCCCTGTGTCCCTGGTGTTCCTCCCACCACCTGATCCCTCGCTCGATGTACCAATACATTTTGCCTAGTGTCCAGTGGTCCCTCCCCCCATCCAATCCCTTGCCTGATATTTATTTATTATTCCCTGGTGACCAGTGGTCCCACCCTCCACCCTCTTACCCACCCGATATCTCTCAACATTTTCCTTGGTATCCAGTGGTCTCATCTATTTTACAGGTGATCGAGTGGGTGGGAGGGACCAGTGGGCACCAGGGAAAATGTTGATAGATATCAGGCGGGTGATTGGATGGGAGGTGGAACCACTGGACACCAGGGAATAATAAATATAGATCATGCAAGGGATCGGATGGGGGAGAGACCACTGGACACCAAGGAAAATGTTGATAGATATCGGGTGGGTGATAGGGTGGGGGCTGGGAACACTGGTCATCAAGGAATAATAAATATAGATCAGGCAAGGGATTGGATGTGGGGAGGGACCACTGGACACCAGGGAATATTTCAGTTACATGTCAGGCTGATGATCATGGCAAGGGGGGACCACTAGCACCAGGGAATTACAGTATGTTTATTAACTATTGGGCCCATGATCGGCAATCGTGGGGTGGGGTCCCACACTACCTCCATCAGCCACTAGGGTTGCACCGGATAAGGCAGGGTCTTGGTCGGCGGTATTTGCTCCATGCAAAGTGACTGCACAAGAGGCCCTGGCATGGCGCAAATGCTTTGTGAATCGGACAGCACCAATATTCACGTCTCCTCCCCCTCATTTGCATGGCAGCCCCCTCCACACTTTACCCCGGCACAAACTGGGATTCTGTGAGTACCAACTTGGCATGAAAACTGGGTTAACGCTAAGGTAAAGTTTTGTGAATCTTGGCCCTGGCCTGATCACCCATGATGGTCATTTTCTTCCCTCTCCTCCTTTTCCAGGTATTTATGGCCCTCTGGGGATCACGAGTTCAGACTAATTCTGGTGTCCACAGCAGGTGTGTTTCACCACTCTCACCTTAAAGCTGATCAAGCTATTTTCAGACCTGAGGTTCCTGTGCCACTGCTACCCGAATCCAGCAGTTGCTCTCCCACATCCTCCTCTGGGGAAAAGGAGTTTTCAATCCATCTGTCCTCTGACTGTGAGTACTCCCAATACCAGCAGTTCCTGTCAGAGGTGATGCCGGAGCCGAGTCTTTTCCATTTTACAGGTCACAGTACTGCTACCCTAGCACTGTCATTCCTTGGTGAACACAGCAGTGACAGTACTGTCATCCCTCCGTGCCTCTGACTGATTGCAGAGGTGTCCAGGAACATCTGGTTCCATCCCTTTGCCCACTTTCCAGCCACGAAGGACATCCAGTGTAGATATAATACTCCTCGGAGTCTCCAGGGTCTATCCCTCATACCACCTCCAGGATTTTGGTGCTACAGACCCCCCCCCTTTCTGCGCCTAGGCGCCTGGTGCACGACTGCCTCCCTGACACTGATTCTGTGGAGTTCAGGGCTTGGGGCAGGAGAATCTTCATGGTAGAACATGCCATAACAGAAGCAACAAGGCCAGAGAGTAAAGGGAGTAAGATATACCGGAAAGGGAGGGGTAATGGGCAGACTAGATGGGCCAAGGGGTCCTTTTCTGCCAGCAAATTTCTATGTTTCTGTCTCAGTGAGCCTGTAGCTTAATGGTTAGAGTGCTGGAACGGCATACCAGAGATCTGAGGTTCAAATCCCAGTAGGCCACACTTTTCCTTTCTCATTTCCATCTTTGATTTAAAAAATATGTTTCTGTCTCTGCATACCAGGCAGCTTATGGCAAGTACCTGTGGGTGGCACTTGGCTCTTAGCATCCATGCTGGATTGCAAGACAGCCAGGCAGGCCATTCACCTTTCTGCCCAGGGTCTGGAGCTGGTGAAGCACCGAGTGAGGTCATCTTATGACCCCAGCGAGGTAATGTCCAGGTTGGTGGGAAGAGCAGTCGACATTCGGCGGGTGGCGTGGCTTCGTCTCTGCAGGTTGGCAGACCTGGCCCAGCGTAGGGTGTTCAACTTGCACTGTCAGTGGCTCATTTCTTCTCCCATAGGGTCAGATGTGATTTGCCAGGCTGCCCTTCTGCTCCCAGGCCTTGGGAGCCACTACCTGCTGCTGACCAGTCTTGGGTTCTTCCAGACCTGTAAGGAGTCTCGCCCTCCTTTGGTTATCCCCCCACAAAATGTTGAGGTGAGAACTGTTTTTCTCAGAGTGATCCAGCTCCTCCCCTCTTTTGGAAAAGCTTGTTCCTCTGATCCATAAGTGGGAATGAATGGTGAAGACTGATTCTTGGAAGATTTTAAAATCAAATTCAAGTTTATTGTGCCAGGAAAACTCCATTGAGCACGCTCATGTACAAGGAGATCCTGTTACGGACAAAACAATAATGACAGGATACAATGGCAATGCAACACAAGATACAATGGCAAAGCAAATATACAATGATAATGCAGCGCAATTATACCATTGATGGTAGATACATGGATAAAACAAACAGTGGTATAGTAATAACAATTATAGCAGTTCTAACAGTTCTAAAAGGATAGAATTACAATCAAATAGGGATAAAAAAGCTTATACTGGAGTAAAGTTTGTGAAGCTTAGAATGACATGTTTGGTAGTATGATAGTGGCAGACTTCCTTCAGGCATTCGTTGATCAAGGGTTTAAGTATCAGCATGTAATTGTTAGACGTCAAGAAGATCTTTACCAGCTGGCCCGGTAACGCTGAGGGTTGAGGTGCTGGACGCCACACCTCGCACCACACCGGTGACCCAGGTTTGGGAGTGAGCTCAGGCCACCGGGGGACAGCAGGGGCTGGAGAGGATTGAGCACCTGCTGGGCTGCTGTCCTCGGGGGGGGGGGAGGTTGGGGATCGCCCAGCGTGCCAGCGGCTCTTGGTGGAGACCAGTGGCGCTGCAGCATGCTGGACAGCACATAATTGGCGTGGCCTGACACAGGCAGGGGTTGCCGAGCATCAGGTGCATGCACACGTGTAGGAGGGGGCAGAGTGAACACCAGAACAAGGAAAAGCCCGGTCTGCGGGGTAGGCGACAGCACCTGCCCCCATGCCCACTGCCAGGTCCACCCTGCCTGGCCTTCCAGGTTTCCCCTCCTGGGTCCTCTTCCACATCAGAGTCTGACTGTTAAGAGCCCCCCAAAGAGGAGGGATGGCCCCACCCCCGAGGGGTTAAGCTGTGGGTGCCGATCATAGATAAATTAGGAGGAGAGAGGAGGCAGAGGTAGGAGGACTTCAGGCAGGGCAGAAGCAGGCAGGATGCCTGAGAGAGGCCCCACAGACCATGGCCGGACGGAAAAAGATATGAAAAAAAAAATCTTCACCATTCATTTACATGCTCACCTATCATCCCCTACTCAGGAAAAAGCCAAAGCCTTAGGGCCGCTCACCCTGTGTTTTTCCCAGAGCCAGAACACACACTATCCTTTTGCCACTCTCTCAGGGCTCTCTCCCCTCTAGTGATAGCCCTTTTCCTTCCTGGTGGGCCCTCTCATACCTTACCACTCACTTGTTTTGGTTTTTTTTTTTCATTATTTCTTTATCCCCTCCTACGTGTCCCGGATCTGCCATTTCCTTCAGGCAGCCATGATCCTCGACATCCACCTACTGTTCTCCCTTGGAACCTCCCTACCTCAGATCGCGGCCGACCCTTGGGGTAGCTCGGCGTAACCCTTCGCCGAGTGGGTCCCCCTCCTCTGAGGGGGAAGGCACCAATGGGGCAGCCAGCACACTCTTTCTCTCGGCCCCAGGGCGCTGCTGAGGAGGTCAGGCTCCTCGAGGGTTCTTTGGTGGAGTCGGTAGATCGTCTGCCATCGTCCTGGCCAATCCGGGATGTTTTTCGGTTTTTCTGGCACCCCTGACGTTGCTCTGCATCTTGTAGTACTCTCGGTCTCCACCGGGGCCACTACAGAGCGAGGCATCATCCTAACCCACCCCAGGAGAGGAGAACAGTCCTTCAGATGCTCAGTCCTCTCCCGCCCCTGCCGACCCGAGTCCATTCCCGAACCTGGGTCGCCGGTGTGGTTTGAGATAAGGCGCCAGCGCCTCCGCCCTCTGTGCCACCAGGCCGGCTTCACTTGGTTTTTAGTGTGTTTAACAAAAAAAAAATGTTATGGTTAACTCCCTACATTCTCCCTTTCTTCATCTAGGAGGTTTTTGGTTAACCTGTAGAGCTGCTGTGATCTCGGTCTCTACTTGAAATCTTTCCAGTCTCTGCCAACTGGAAGCATAGCCTCTCCCAAGTAGTCATCTACACTTTCTCTCTTCCCATCAGTTACACCATCCACCTCCCTGAAAGCCCTTCTTGCTCTCAACCCCCTGCAAGGTGGGAGCCCTGATGGGTTAGACCCAAAGCTCCTCCACCTCTCCGCCCCTGCTATTACCTCTCCTATTGACTCCATCCTTAACTTCTCCTTCGCCTTCATCCCAGGCTGTTGGAAGCACGCTACAGTTATTCCCCTACCAAAAGGCGGTGATTCCTCTTCCCCAGGCAATTACAGTCCTATCTCACTCCTCCCAACCCTTTCCTAACTCCAAGAACACATAGGTCTATCCTAACTCTCCCCTTTCCTTGACACCACTTCCTTCTTCACCCCTTTCCTGTCTGGCTCTCGCAAACACCACTCCACAACTTCGTCCCTCCTCCGTCTCACTGATGCCATTCACACTGCAGTGGACCAGGGGCTTCTCACTGCCACCATCTTTTGTCGATCTAGCAAAAGCTTTCGACACTGTCTCCCACCCCCTTCTCCTTCATAAACTAAGGGTGGCGGACATCTCATTCCCCACTATAAACTGGTTCAGCTCCTACCTAATGGGTTGATCACAATCAGTGAAACTTAGAGAATCCCTGTCCCCTCCCCATTAATACCAGCATTTCCCAAGGCTCCATCCTTGGCCCTCTACTTTTCTCCATTTTTCTAAATGACCTCCCCTCTGTTTGCTCATCTGTGTCCATCCACACGTGTGCAGATGACACGGCCCTATTGTCTCTGGATCATCTCCAGCTGAGTTAAGATCCAAACTCCAACCTGATTTTGACTCGGTCCAGAAATGGTTCGGGTCAAATCAGCTATGCCTAAATACCAAAAAACAGTTTCTATGTGCTTTTGCACTGGGCCGAAGCTTTCTAAACTTCCATCCTTTTCCCCCCTTCCACACCCTAGATGGGGACACAATTGATGATGTGCCCGCATTTAAATACCTTGGAGTCTGGCTTGACCATCACCTCAGTTTCTCACAGCACATAGACGCCATATACAAAAAACTCCACCCCAAGGTTGGTGCCCTCTATGGGAAAAAATGCTGCATCCCTCTACCCGCCCACTAGGATATCCTTACTAAGATGATTCTCCCCATCTGTGATAATGGCGACAGTCTGTGGTGCTGCCTCGGGGTCCACCCAGGCCAGACTTGACCCCCTCTTCCACCCCTTCTGCTGTGTTGTGCTGAACTGCTGTCCCCGCATCCACCACTGTTCTCTGCTCTCTCTCCCTCCCTTTACTCAAGGATTGCCGCCTAACCCACTGTGCCTCCTTCACTTCCAAGTTCTGGCTGTCTTCCCTTCCTCCGTATCTGAATTACCTCCTCTCACCTATCCTCACTCCCTTCGTAGCCCAGGCTATGGCTCCCTCCTGCTTCCCTCTCATAATTCCTTTCCTGGACAAGCTGCTTCTCTCATTCCATTTCCCCAAACTTTGGAATTTTCTGCCCTTGCCCATTCGCTCTGCTTCCACTAAACACTCGCTAACCTCTCTGCTCCGCACCCACACCACCCCCTCCTGCAGTTGCCCCTAATGCCCTGCTCCGAATTGTTTTTACTGTGCTCTACTCTCCTTTCCCCCTCCTGAAATTGCCCCTTATGCCCCATCCCATGTATTTTTTAACCTCCTCTCTTTCCCCATCTCCTTCTTTTGCCCTTCCTACCTCCTCTCATACCCACCCTCCTTCAACCAGTCCTGACTAATATACTCCATTGTATTCTTACCTGCATATGTTGTAAATACTGTATATACTGCCAGTGTACTAGCAAATCTACTGTCACAGTGTATTATATTGTATATACTATGTTAAGCCTGTATGTCTCCCTTTTTTCATCTCCCCCAGGATGCATCTGGAAACAAGCTATTATAGCCTCAGTATGTCTTTCTGGGTGAAATGCTTTAATAAATAATAAATAAATAGCCTCTAATAGTGCATCCCACACCTCCAGTGCTTGAATTGGTGGATACCGAAGGTATTTTAATTATTATCTCAGCTGTTAAGCTTTATACCACCCCACACCTCGGTGCTGGCTCTCCTCTCCTTTCTTTTCTCTTCACTCTCTTGAAGTGGCAAGATGATATGTTTACATGGGTAACTTTTCAGGCCTTTGGAGTTGCCCAGGACAGAAGGAGTGGTACAGTGGGTGGCTGATGACCCAGGGTTAGGTTCTGCCATCACCTCCTAGCAGGATGCAACATACTCTAAGCCTGGATAGGCAGATGGCATCAGGTCAGCAGGTAGGCAGGGGCAAAAGAAAAGGCTGAGACCTGAGGCAATGCTCAGTACAGGAGAAATTTGTTCTTTAGTAACCAGGTAACATTGCAGGACAAGGACTGAGTAGTGAGGATACTTGAGAGTGAGAAATCCATGAAGGGGTTACCATGTTGGGTTTGGGAGATCTACAATATGATAAGCAGTATTAAAGATCTGTGAGACGCAGTATTGAAGATCTGTGAGAAGCACTATTGAAGATCTGTGAGAAGCAGTATTGAAGATCTATGATAAGCAGTACTGAAGATCTGTGATAAGCACTACTGAAGATCTGTGAGAAGCAGTATTGAAGATCTATGATAAGCAGTACTGAAGATCTGTGATAAGCAGTATTGAAGATCTATGATCAGCAGTATTGAAGATGCTGCAGATAACTGCAAATTCTGTAAAGGTAGACCAGCTACAAGAGCTCCATACGTACTGAGACTGAAGAGGTAACAGCTGACAGCAGAAAAATCAGATTACTAAATAAAGAGGCAGGGGCAGGTAACTGTAGGGTTACCCAGTAAAGGCATAGGATACTGCAGACAATAATGCATGCCCTGGGAAATACCTCCTTAACATAAAGCACTTAAAAGAACTTCTAAAATTAAACAGACACCCTGATACAGGGAGTGAAACCTAGAAAGTGGGAGTTGATGGAAGAAAACTGGATGGACAGTAGTGAGTTAACAACCTACTCAGGCAGTACCCAAGAGTAAGCTTAAGTGGAGGGAGTAAGGTGAGCAGTGGTTGGCTAACTCGTACACAGGCAGCTCCCAGAATGGGAGTAAACCTAAATGGAGGAAATAAGGTGAGCAACAGTTGGGTAACTCACACGTACACTGCTTCTGGCTAGAAAGTAAGCCTAAATCATGGGTCGATTTTAATATTAATTTACTGGCCCTAGGCACATTGCAAACTGCCTGAGGCCAATGTGACTCCTCCTGACTTTCCTAGTTGGGTACTGCAACTCCCCACACACACATATCCGGGACCACCACCTTATCTCCCCATGCCCTCTTAGTCAGAAAACTCACCCACAACTTGGCAAGTATTAGGGGAAAAAAACAGCACACTGCTGATCCTGTCTTAACAGTCTGACTGCGAGACCCCTAATGCCAGCAATCTCTCGCTCACGCTATATCTCAAAGCAGTACTGGGAGAGACTGCCAGCATTCAGGCCTGCTGGTGAGACTGTTAAAATAGGATCAGTAGCACGGTGCTTCGGGTCACTCACAGTAGAGCAAAAACAATCTGACTGCTGGTAATTGGCGTGCAAGCAAAAGGCCGAAAGTAAACACAGCAGCAGGCAATTCTGCCACTTGAGAGACAGAGCAAGAGTTTCTTAAATGAACCACCAGTTTCAACAAGAGAGACACATCACACAGGAATCCGCGGACCTCCACAAGTACCTGAGCAATGGCCCCTAACTACATATGCGATGTGGGGGGCTGTGCCCCATGCACCCCTCATCATGGGGAACTGTGCCCCACACACACCCCCAGTATACAAGTAAAGAACTCCACTCACCCAGTATAGTGGGGGAGAGGAGACCGGGATGAGGTTTTGCCAGTAAGTGTCAGCCGTGGACGAGAACCACTGAGCCACCAGCCATTATGCTGCACCAGCTCCGAGACGCACAGCCCGCTGACCCACCAGGATGCTCACACTTGCTGTAAAGTCTGGCTCTTGAAGGTTGCTTTCACCCTGATGACATCGTTCTCATCACCCCATACTCTTTCCCCCACTCTATTGATGGTATACGTGCTGCTTCGGGACTGTTTATATACTGATACTAGTCACCTTGTAGATGAGTTTTTGACTAAGGGGACATGGATGGGGAAGGATATTAATTACTGTAGGTTTTTTTCCCCCCATACTGCAGTTGCACGAGTTAGATGGTGGTTGGCTGAGGAGGTGAGCAGAGGGTTTGTGCCAGTCACCCTAATGGATCAGGGTCTTGGGGTTGGGTAACTCTGATGGGGGGGTGCCAGTGGACACCCCAGAGAATGTTTGTGAATGTGGAGAGGGGTGCCACTGGACACCAGGGAGAACTTAGTGGGATGGGGAGCAGGAGGGGGTGCCAGTGCCACTGGACATCAGGAAGAAACTAAGAGGATGGGGGAGGGAGAGAGAGAGGGTGCCACTATAATACAAAGAATAATTGCAAAGGAATGAGGAGAGGGAGTCCCCCCTGCCAAATAACCTCCATTACAGCTTGGGACCAGTGCAGATTGGTACCACTTTCCTGGCTGGACCAGTGCCAAAAAAAAAAAAAAAAAAAGAAAAGCTTAAGGGTGACCCATGCAAAATGGAGGCAGTAAGGTGAGCTCCTAGCTAAGGAATACGCCGTAATGGAGGGAGTTAAAATGAACAGCACCAAACTATTTATTTTATTTATTTATTTATTCATTCATTCTTGGATTACAGTACCTCTGAGCACAGACAGCTCATTTACAAAGGTTCCACGTCGGTACGGAGGGGAGACAAAACATACAAAGGAGGTAAAAGTACAGTGTTTCTAAAACAGTAAAATAAAGTGAGCAGATATATATATATCTATCACCAGTTTTATTGTTCTAATAGGAGGAATACGTAGATGAGAGGGGTAAGGAGAAAAGAAAGAAAGGTAGGAAGTGGCAGCCATAGGCCTTGTCAGGCTCGTGTGGGGGGTAGGGGCAGGGTGAGATGGGCAGGGGTAAGAAAGGTAGGAGGTGGCAGCCATAGGCCTTGTCAAGCTCGTGTGGGGTAGGGACAGGGGTGAGGTGGGCAGGGGGTTAAGAAAGGTAGGAGGTGGCAGCCATAGGCCTTGGCCAAGCTCAGGGGGTAGGGACAGGGGTGAGGTGGGCAGAGGTAAGAAAGGTTGGGTGGCCATAGGCCTTGTCAGCTAAAGCTTAAGCATTAGGTAGCATGCACATAAAGGGACCAGGCACAACCAGGTTAGCAGAAATAATCCAAAACAGATAGCGTAGTCTCCCAAACATAGATTAGTAACCACATAAATGACAACAGCTACTCTACCAAGGTACATGATAGAGCAGTGAATACAGTCCAACGCAGTTATGGTGGACAAAACCCGTTTATCAAAAGCCATGTCTCATACACACAGTGTTAAAACCTACAACTATACCGGACCTTGGAACCCTTATATACTGGACAGTTAGACATTTAGGCACTAAGCACCCATGAACTACCCTAGAACGATCTGCCAGTAAGGGACTGGTGAACACAAGTGACTCAACCTCCCCCCCAACCTGGTTTCAGTCCGCCACCCACCGATGCATTACCTGCACTGAAAACAATTCCATTTTATGTTTGCGCTTGCAGACGGGCCAACATATTGATATGATTGTTTTTTTTTTTTTTCAAGTTTCTTTATCACCTTCGGGCACCTGGAACTCTCTCGGGCCACGACACATCCCCAGCTCTACCGCCTGCTGTGGCCTCCACCAACCTCAGAGACGTTACAGTACCTACGGAGCCGGCAGGTTATTGAAGGGGCAGTGATGGAGGTCAAGCATTGGATGTGTGGCTGGTGGACCTGTGGGCCGTCGTCTATCCAGGCCAAAAGGGGGTTTTCCCCTTATATGCCTTCCTCCCCTCCCAGTGCATGGTGCATATCTGACATTGCGGCTGCAGCAGCCCCCTGCCTATGTCGGGCCACGCTGTCTCGTGCGATCCAGTGCTCTGTAGCTCTCCGATCTCCACCAGGGCCGCTAGAGCTCTGGACATCCCAGTAACTGCCCTAAGGAGAGGAGAGCAGCCCAGCGGGTGCTCAATTCAATCCCTCCCCTGCCGACCCCCCAGCACCCAAGCTTGCTCCCGAACCCAGGTTGCCAGCGTAGCACGAGGTGTGGTGTCCAGCGCCTCAACCCTCAGCACTACTGGGCCAGCCGATAGTGGGTTTTGAGAGGCTTTGTCACTGTCTGACCAATGCAGGGCAGTCTGCAAGGAACTCGACAGTGTCAGACTAATCATCAGCCAGACTGATCATGACACTTATCTGGTTTTGCTGGGCAGAAACTTCATGTAGTTCAAAGAAATTCAGCCGCCTGAATCATGGGGCGGCTCTGTTCTTTGATCTGCATAAGTCACTCAGCAAGCAGAGCTGATCAGCACCATTATAAGCCTGCTGTGGTCCTCTCACCTCCCATTGCTTGCCCCGTCTTAATTTTCCAGCACCGGGGTACCCAATCCCTGGTGCCAGCTAGTTACCCCTACCTGGCCCATTTTCATTGTGTGACACCAGGGAACTCATCCCCAGTGCTACCAAACATAACACCGACACTGGGGTGCCCAGTCCTCAGTGTTAGTACCTGAAATAAAGAAAACCGTCCATTGTAGCCTTTTTTTTGGGGGGGGGGGGTTTATACACCCTGCAAAAAGGAAAAATGTCCATCGATATCTGTTCTACTGCTGCCATTACTCACCCCCCCCACCTGACCCTCCCACTCAGCACCCACTACCCCTTACTTTTAAGTTTCCAACAATGGGGAGCCCAGTCCTCCATGTTGGCTAGTACAACCACTCTGCCGATTTTCACTGTGTGTCACGGAGCCCCCGTGCCATCAAACATAATACAGACACTGAAATGCCCAATCCCCAGTGTCAGGAACTGTAGTCTTTTATATATATATATATATATATATATATATATATATAGTCCCTCCCAAGTCTTGTCAAATGGGTCCTTGACCTCTAACCCTACTCACATTGCTGCAGCGTTCAGTGATGCCTTCTCCAATCTTAGCAATGTTCTCCCCCCTGAATTTCTATGACCCACCTGCTCCTAGCTCACCCACCCCCCCGGTGCCCCCCCCTTCTACCTTCGCTACATCTCTCCCATGTCAGCTGAACCATATCTTATGGCTGCCCTTAGTCACGCCTCCTCCAACGCCGACTCCCTTGACCTCAATTCTTTGGCTCTCCCTTAAGGAAGTCCTTGCCCCTCTCACCCACATTTTAAACCTCTTCCTCTCCCTAGGCAAATTCACTGCCATTTGGAAATCCGCCTACATCATGCCCATATTTAAAGGTGGGGACCGGTCCTCTGTTAACAATTACCGCCCTATCTCCATACCCCCCCCAAGGCCTTAGAGAGGATAGTGTCGGATCAGCTCACTGACCACCTCAATAAATATGACCTACTCTGCAAACAACAACATGGTTTCCACAAAGGTCACAGCACGACTACTGCCCTGCTTGATCTAACATCTCATATCCACACTGCACTGGATAAAGGCGACATCACAGGTGCGATTTTCATTGACCTCACCAAGGCCTTTGATACCGTCCACCATTCACTACTTCAAACCTCTTTGCTCAACCTGGGTCTCTCACAGGAAGTAGTGGGATGGTTCACTGACTATCTTACCAACCGGACCCTTCAAGTTAAAATTGACAATACCCTATCACCTAAAGCTCCTGTCCTCTCTGGGGTCCCACAAGGGTCCATTTTGGGTCCCCTCCTTTTCAGCCTCTTCCTAAACTCCCTCCCCGCATCCTGCACCTCCAACTTACTACTGTATGCAGATGATGCTGTCATATTCTCCTCCAGCCCTGACCCCTCCCTACTCCACCACTCCCTCCAGTCCTCCTTTAAGGCTGTTGAAAGTTGGTTTTCCTCAAAACGCCTTACTATTAACTATATAAAGACCAAGTGTATGCTATTCGCACATCTGCAGAATTCCAGAATTGGGCTTTTCCCACAAATACTATCAGCGTCCCAGACTCCCCTTGAATTTGTGCATTCGTTTAAATACCTGGGCATCACTTTGGACGCTGGCCCTACCTATCATGAGCATATACAACAATTATCCAAGGCCCTAAACATCAGGCTAGGGCTCTTAGACCACTATAAACATTCCCTTACCCCGGAGGCCCTTAAGCTTGCTATTTCCTCCTCGGTACTCTCCCTGCTAGACTATGGTCTCCTGATTTTTGGAGAGGCTAGCTCCTCAGCCTTGATAGTCTTAGACTCGTCCTAAACAAGGCCTGTCGTCTTATATTAGGATGTGACAGACTCACCCATACCTGTGCTCTATATAAGGACACCAATTGGCTGAACCTTGACAACAGAATCAAATTCCACACTTGTGTCTTGGCAAAAAAAATTACCCTTGGCCTCTCCCCCACTGCACTCACCCCTTTAATCACTAAGGACTCAAAAGTTAAGCACACTCGTAGCTCTGACACCCTTCGTTTCTCCATCCCCTCCTGTCGCACAGCCCAGTTCCAAAGATCCTTTTGTTACAGGGCTCCCTTGTGGATGAATAACCTACCCTCCTCCTTGCGTTTTGATCATAGAATTGGACACTTTAAAACACACCTCAGGGCTCATCTTCGCTCCACAAGTGACTGCGTCTGTACGTGAATCGGTGCCACCTGTTCCGTCTACATCTGACAGTGGCCTCTGGCCTGCCTCTGCAATCAGCTCTTAATCAACCCCCCTCCTAGGGATGTTAAGCCCAGTTTTTTTTTTTTCCCTTCAACTGCCTCAAACTGTACTAATTCTTGATTGTTAGCCTAACTGTTCCTGTTATTAACATAACTCTACTCTGTAACAAGTACTGTATTGATTATCTGTCCTCACTGTATTGTATATCTGTAGATATTCTATGTGACGTGGAACCTTTGTAAAGGAGTCTTTGACTCAAAGGTATTTCTGATCTCTGTAATAAATAAATAAAAATATATATATATATATATTTCTTGTAAAAAAAAAAAAAATCCATCAATGTCTGTTGCTGCCATTACCCTTCCCCCACTTGACCCTTCACTCAGCACTCACCAGCCCACACCTCCCCCACCACTTACTTTACCTGCCAGGGGTCCAGCACTGTAATCCTCTCTGGATCGGACACTCATCTTCACTGTTCAGTGCCGCACTGGGAACTGAGGAAACCAGGTATACCGTTCCATGTATTTCAGTGGGTTTGAACTTGTCCTCATAAGTTTTTTTTTCCCAAAAAAAATTTTTATCGTGGCCTTTTTGGGACTCCACATCATGAACAGAAAAAGGGAAATTATGCAAATTCATCTCGAAAGGTGATATTGTGGTCGCTGTGTGAAATCACCTTTTGGGCAGTGTTTGAGCATTTTGTCCACCCTTGTTCATAAGGTGGGGTCATAAGAAGATTACATTGAAAAATGTGGGGTAGCTCTAATGGGAGACAGGCCTTTTCAGAGCACTAATTGTTACAGTTCAATTTGAAATAATGAGCCAAACATGCAGTAATACATTTTAACTGTATATCAAATGTTTATTTTTAAGAAAACACTGTAGTTATTTATTGAAGTATTTTAAAATCAGGATATAAATTACTATATTACTACTGTATATAGAGAACTTCATTGTAGATTCATTCTACGTTTTGCTAAAAAATGTGTCCAATGTTATCTGAACCATTTCATGTTGCAGCCCTTTTTTGCCTATACAATATGCTGCTTCAGCTGAAGCAGCTGCAGTGAAGAGACATAAGGTTGGCGCTCTAGATGGCACAGCCCTGATTCATATCCCGCAGTTCCATCCGCTGCCTGAACATAATGATGGTCTGCTTCAGCTCTGTCGTCTTCATCGGAGTCCTGTGACTAGATTTCCTGGGTTCCACTCTTAACCTCGGCTAACATGACATCATCAGTTATTGCTTCAGACACAAGTATGGCATCATCTTCTGTAAGCCATTGCTGCGGCTTCTCTTGCACTTCATGGCCAGTCCCTTCAATGAGCCCTAATCCGCAAGCAGTGCCGACATTTTTGATATCACTCTCGGCATCTGCTGCTGACACTTCTGGCAGATGGGGTGTGCTGCTGTCCTTTAAAAACCATCGTGAGAGCATCACACCAGCAGTTTGCAATTTTTCCAGCGGTAATGGAGTCCCATGCAGTCCCAGTTACATGCATCATGTCTTTGATGTTGTATAACTTTAAGAAGTTAACAAGTGCTAAGTTATGAATGTGGCTAATGTGGAAGGTACAGCATAGATTTAATGATAGCAGTTGAACCCAGTTGGTCTGCAACTGATCTGTAATTTCAAAATTTTAATTCTTTTTCCCTCCTGGTCACAGTCCTAGGAGCCTCTCCCGGGCATCCAACCGAGTACTGTTTACCTGAAGTCCACTCGACCGAACCTTCCTCTCTCCTCTGCCTCGCCTCACAGCTGGCACCCCCAGCTTGACCCCTCCTGGGTGGGGCCGCCCCTCCTACGTTGGGCGCACTTGCACAAATAGACTCCAGCTGCGGGCGTGGGCCCCTGGAGGAGGAACCCTGAAGGTCGGCCAGGTCGGACCCGGCAGTGGGTATGGGGGTTGGTGCCATCGCCTACCCCGAGGACCGGGTTTTTCCATGTTCTGCGGTAAACACCCCTCCTCGTGCATTGGCACGCCGACGCTCTGGTGCACATAACCCTGCTCATGCCGCCACGCTTAGTACATGCTGCTCTAGCTTGTTGCAGTGCCCCCAGTCTCCACCAGGGGTCCCTGGCTCACTGGGCAAACCCATCCCTTTAGTCCGGGGAGAAGAGCACCACACGGGCGCTCAGTCCTTAACCCTCCTCTGCCGACCCCCGGTGCCCAATTCCATTCCCAAACCTGGGTCGCCAGCGCGTCCAGCGCCTCAACCCTCAGCACCACTGTGCCGACGTAGTAATTTTAAAATTAAGACTAGTTAAGCATACTACAGGGAAACTAACAAGTGCTGAGATCTGTGGGCTAATGGGGAAGGTAGTACAGCTACACTGATGGCTTGATAGCAGTTGCACCATGAGAAGAAAACCACAACTGCAAATGGTACAATGCAAAAAGTGAGACAGAAAAAAGCTACGTTTTCAGTGTTTTTTTGGGTATCCATGACCCACGTTTGTTACATGTGGGATTTGTTATAATAGGGGAACACTGTAACTTTATTTTTGCAGATTTTGGCCCCTAATGCTCAGTATATCCCTTGTGTTTCCCCACCTCTTGAACATGACATATGTCATTTTCAGATCCCCTCCGAAACATTCCACAGTTGCACTGCGAAATCGCCTTTTGGATGAGATTTTTAAAATGCCACCTGTCTTGATCATAAAAGGTCATAAAAAGACTGTTGGACATTTGGGGTCAAAATATGGGACACAACTGAAAATGAGATATTGCATCTCAGCTGGTCTGTCCTAGGTAGATCTATAGTAAAAATGTGTACAAACAATATAAGCAGCAAACATTCGGCATTGATAAATGCTTGTGTTTTGCTCACGCAACTCTATCTTTGTCTCTCTTTTTTAACTGTTTAAAGCTGTCAGCTGACTCACCCACTTATAACAGCATGTAGCCTGAATATAGCTCAGATGCCCACTTGCCGACTCGCCTGGAAAAACATTTTAAATTATTAACTTTAAAGCTGTCAGCCAACTCATCCAGATCCCAGTTTCAGCTTGTAACTACATGTAGCAGTGATTCAGCAAGTGCCAGCCCCGATTTTAGTCCCAAACAGTTTTCTTTTCTTTTTTTATCTTACTGTAACTTGTTAACCATGTGTATGTCGCATGTAACATGCAACATGTCATATGTAACCGTGATACTGGACAGAGCTCAGATGCCAACTTGCTGAATCAGCTCAGATCCCTGATTCATCGGCCTCTCCCAAGTCACAGATTTCAGTGTGTACCGTACAGCCCTGAATGAGAGATAACAAAGTAAAAGGAAATGATTAAAGCACAACATATTGCTCCAGTAAGCTGAAACCATGGCAAGGCCCTTCAGGCAGGTGTGGGGATAGGGCAGACAAAGTAACTGGCAGAGGAGAGTAGTTAATGTTTTTAGGTAATAGCGGACAACCCTTGTAACGGACAAATTTGGCCTAGATGCTGAACTTCTCCAACTCTCAGCTCCATCACCTCTCCCCTCACTCACCTGCTCAACCTCTCCTTCACGCTCTGCTCTGTCCCTCAGTTGTGCAAGAGTGGCAAATTTCTTCCCTTCAGCACAGGAGGAGGTGATCACTCCACCTCTGACAATTTCCACCGTATTTCCCGCCTCTCATCTCTTGCAGAGCTACAAGAGAAACTTGTCTACGCCAGGCTTGCTGACTTCCTCCACTCTACCAGCTTCCTTGCCCCCTTCCTATCTGGTTTTCAGAAGCACAATTCCACTGTCTGCTCCTTGCTATGTGTCACTGACTCCCTCTTCAGTGGGATAGATCAGGGGAACATCATGGTGGCCATTTTCATTGATCAGGCCACAACCTTTGATTCGGTGACCCATCCTCTCCTCCTGGACAAGCTGAGCTCTGCTGGCCTCTCAGCTCCCGCTGTTGACTGGTTCTGATCCTACCTCTCGGGCCGTCAGCAGTTGGTGCAGGTATGAGGTGTCCTGTCCCCAACCCTACAAATCCAGACCGAGGTCCCACGGGGCTCCATCCAGAGTCCAGTTCTCTTCTTTCCTCAGTAAACTCCCCTCTCCCCATGTCAGCTTACATATTCACATACAGTATATGCTGATGACACAGTTCTCTGCACTTCGGGTCCCTCTGCCATGGCAGTGGAAGTCTAGCTCCAGTAGGATTTCAACAGTGTCCTGCGCTGCTTCTAGTCTAGCCAACTCTGGGTCAGCACTAACCCCCCCTCCCTTCCTGCCTTCTCCATCCTGGATGGTGCCTCTCTTGAAGTGGTTCCCTCCTCCAAGTATCTCAGTGTGTGACATGATAGCAAGCTTGACTTCTCTACCCACATCAGTGCCATCCATTCCAGGCTCCACCCCATGTTTGGAGCCTTGTACCGTAACAGAGACTGCTTGTCCCTGCAAGTCTGCTGGGAGTTGGTTACTAAAGTGGTGCTTGCAGTCTTCAACTACGCAGATGTGGTCTATGGCATTGCCCCTGCTCTTTCCTTGCCAGACTGGACACCCCCGTAATCCCTTCTGTTGCTTTCCTACCACCACCACCCGTACTCATTACTGCTCCATCTACTCTTCCCTATCCATCCTTCCCCTACCATCATGTCACCAATCTCACTGCGCCTCCTTCATCTCAAAATACTGGTTTGGGTCTCTACCATCTTACCTAGCCACACTCCTCTCACACATTCCCTCTGCCTCACACGTCCTCCGCTCCAGGAATCCTTGCACCGTCTCCCTTCCCCACCCTCACTTCCCTGCTTGGCAGTCAGCCTTCTCCTATCGCCTTTCGTCTCTCTGAAACCAGCTCTACTCCTCTCTCCATCTGTCACCCTCCCCCATTTGCTCTCATTCATCAGTTAAGTTCCTTCCCTCCCCCTCGTACTCCTTTCAGCTCCCTACCTGACCGGCCCTCTGGGCCCTTTTAACCCTAGCTATGTTCCCTCTGGGGTCAGTTCATGTCACTACCACTGCTGCACTTATTTGACCCGCTTTTGTCATTTTAATTGGGTATTGGTGGTGCTCATAGAACCAACTTCTGTTCGCCGTTTATTATTATTTGCACTTGCATCTTGTTAAATTGTTCACTGTTTGCACTTGATCTTTGGAATGCTTTGCTGCTGCTGTTTTCGATGTATTATATCCTCTTTCCTCCCTGTCTCCGGGGCATGACTGGAAATGAGCCCTTGGCCAGCATGGCTTTCCCGGTTACAAATTTTCAAATAAATAAAATCCAATCACACGGATATGTCCGTTATAAGTGGGTTGCACTGTATAGACAATTCACAATCAAGACAAGACTAATCACAATAACAAAGTAACCATAAAGACATTACTGGTAAAATAGCCACTATGGCAGCAAACCAGGGCATTGAGATTTCTTCAGGGAGTAGCAGGTCACACACAAGTGGGGCAGCGTGGCCAGCTAACAGCTGAATTCACAACTGACACCCACAGTATGATGTCTTATTCTCCTTCCTTCGTGCTCCAGCCTGGAGCATGAAGGTCCTCTAGAGTCAGGGCTGGTTAAGGGCTGGAGCCAGTTGAGAGAGCAGCAGTCCAGCTGGCTGGTTTCCTCGGTTCTGTTTCTGATGGGGCCACCAGTCCTAAGGCAGAAACTGGTGGTGTGGTCGTGGGGGGAGGGGAAGCACAGGACACACTCTCGCACCTCTCGACCCCAGAGCCAGAAGGCTAGTGAGCAGGAATTATAGTGGCGATCATGCAATCAGCAGTCTTTGTTAGGATTTAAAAGTGGTGTGCAACTGCTGGCTCCTCTCACTCGTGCTAAAGCTGCAGTCCAGTTTACTGGTTTCTTGGGTTCTGTTCCTGATGATGACTTCCTGGTACTAAGGCAGAAACTGATGTGGTGAAAGGGGGGGCACACTCTCACCCCCTCTTGACCCTATAGCAGAAGGCTGGCTGGGGGGTGGGGGCACTGCACCATTCATCATGCTGTCAGCAGTCTTTATCAGGATTCAAAAGTGATGCAAAGCTACTGGCTCTTCCTACTCACTGTTAAGCTGCAGTCTGATTGGCTGAGTTCCTAGACTCCGTTCCCAGTGGACACCCCCAGTCTCAAAGCAGAAACTGGTGTGGCGGGGGGGGGGCAGGAGGGAGCATGGGAGACACTTTTACCCATCTTGACCCTGGAGCAGAAGGTTGGCATGCAGGCACAAGGAAACATGCTGGAATGTGGAGTGTGCAAATTTTCTCAACATAATTTTTAAAAGTGCTTAGTCAGGGAAAACTGCTAGGCTCCATGGGGTTTCAAAAATTAATGTTTTTTTTTTTTTACTTTTTTTGAATTTCAGTTCTATTGCAGATAATTTAACAAATATCTAGTTCGATTTTATACACATACACTTTGATTTTATACATTTAATGGTATTTCAAATATTGCATCGCTACCCATACCATCCCCAAATCTTACATCCTTTTGTAGGCTTTGCCTGCGAAACCGTTGGAAGATAAACAGTTATCCAACTGTAAATTACTAGGTTCATAATTCCAGATTGAGGTTCTAGTGGCATTTGCAACCAAGTCAGGCTTTGCTGTTACCAGAACTCCCTCTGCGGAGTTTCAACCTTGTAATTCAGCAGCCTATTATTTATTCTGTATTTTTGTTCATGGTTTCTGTGAAGACTGATAATCTGTACAATTTTTCAGCTGCTTCCAGGTATAAGTACACCCATCTATGCTTTCGCTTTTTTTTCTATTTTATGTCTTGAATTGTTTTTTTGTTTCCCTAAGGCTTTTTTTGTTTCTATCAGAAAAGAAACACAAAACAAGGCTCCAGTTCAGCAGATGTGTTAGGAATGGCAGGGGTAATTTCCTAGGGATCTTCCCAAAATCAGTCTTCTCCACTGAGTCCCACTAATAGGTTTGGGCTGGAGACACTAGGACCCACAGGGAGCTAATATCTGGTCAGGGAGCGGACGATGGCTACTGGCTATGGTGTCTGTATGCCCCCACATGGTGCCCTGTGTCTTCCAGTAGCCATCACTGGCTCCCTCAGCTACCTCAGTTCTGTTCTTCCTGCAGTCAAGTGCACACTGTTAGAGCAGCCACCTCAGTTTGTATGTGTGTTACCGTAATTTCTTCGCTGGTGACACCATCTCTTTTCGTTATTTTCCATGATACTAAAGTCCATATGTGAGGCCACGTGTAAGAAGCTAATTCTGAATAGCAGAAAGACTAAGGTCATGCTCTTCAGCTTAAAACCAGAACTCCAGGTTACCTCAGGCTGTCCCAGACTCTCCCTTACCTTTATGGGCAGGTCTGTGCTGGAGGAGGTAAACAGTTTCAAGTGCCTCCGTGTTTTGCTAGACCCCCTTCCTTGACTTCTCCTGCCATGTCTCCTTGATCTTCAAATCTGTTAATGAGTTGGGCTTGGCTTGTAGGGTCAAACATTGCTTATCCCCTGCTGCCCAGCTGTCCATAGCTCAGGGAGTACTCCTGCCAAGACTTGCCTACAGCCCTTTGGCATTCATGGGCACTAGTAAAACTGTCCTATCCAAATGGGATGCTACATTCAACAGTGTTTATCATATTGCCTTGGCCACAGTCAGACTCACGCATTACTGCCTCCTTTACACTGGCTTGGGCTGGCCTTCCTCTGCTGGCCAATATTCCTTTGCTCTGGGCTGTTTAGTTGACAGACTTCTGAGGTCAGGCTTCCATCTTCCATAGCCACCTATCTGCAGTACCCATCTCCTACCTATACGTCGAGCTTCTCCTGGAGTGCAGCTGTTGCATGGGCCTTGGAAGACTGGTATATCCCCTATTTTATGGAACTCCTTTCCCCAAAACTTGTGCTGCTCTCCCAGTCACTTGATTTTCTGCAAGGTACTAACATACTAACATACTATTTGCCAGCAGATTAGGCCTTATGGTCTATCAAGTCTGCTCGAACCTAGAAAAGGACTGTCTTTGGCTGGCTGGTACTTAATCTTCCAAGAATCAGTCTTCTCCATAGATTTGCACTAATGGGTTTGTGCCATAGGCGCTAGGACCCAGAAGGAGCCAGAACATTTGTGGAGGAGTAGCGGCATGAGTAGGCCCTGCATGCATCACCACACATGCCCTCAGGTATACAATGGTGCCAGCCCCCAGCTGCTTTGGTTCCTTTTTACCTGCCATTTGGGTGTGCAGTAGCAGCATCACTGCTCTCCACGTCAGGGCCAGAACTTCACCATCTATATGACAACAGCAACATTCAGTTCTTCAGTTTTAGTTCAAAATACACTAGAATTTATTATGTTTGTGTCAGTTTAGACAGTTTAACATGTAAAATTCTACAGTTCTCTCAGCCCTGCAGTACCTCATGCAAATGGTCAACCATGGAAGAAGATAGCTTGAAAAAGCTAGTTGCTGTGGCAAAGGGGCTGTGTCTGGCCACCACCTGTCTCTGGGGGGGCTGCTCTGGCAGTGTGCAGTATGGTGCCCAGGAGAATGGGCAGTCCTCTCAGAGTTAAAAAAGAAACAGTCCAGATCCTGTACATGCTGTGTGTTGGGGTTTTTGCACAGTTCAGCCTCAGTCTCTTCCAGCAGAAAGAATAGGGGGAATAAACTGCACCAGTTAAGGTTGTCTTCTGCCCATTCTACTGTGACACACTCGATTTACATGGACCCATGTATCCCACCATCATCACAGACACTGGGGATGCCTGGGCCTATGCGGTTAGGGGCTCCATCCCTGAGCCCCTCTTAGTCCAGTAGAGGGGACTTCGGTGGGCAGTTTGTAGCAGTGGGCACAGCATATAAGTGAAGCAATGCCTGTTTTGGTGCTGGCTCCTGACTTGTTGAGGTCAGTTGAGCTGGCGCTGCCTTTGGTGCCTCTTGACTTAGGCAGGGGATTTGGCGCTGCTGATGTCTGTCTGCCTTACATGTGATGTCACCTCTGACCCCTTCAGGATAGGGTCAGCCGTGGTGCTGCTACCAGTTCCATTGGGCCAACGTGTTCACCGACATCATTAGTGTGGCACTTTCAGCGCCGCGTTTGGACCCTACAGGGCTTACTCTGCTGCCAGATCTACCGATGGTGCCACACAAGCTTTCAGTGCTGGGATTGTTCCCTGCTGTGGGGGCAGTCCCAGGGTCGTCCTCGGTGCCAGCGCCATTCCCAAGACACCATCAGGGGTCAGGTCCGGTGTTGCTGAGGCTATGGTTTGCACCGTTGCCCTTTCAATCCTCTCTATACTACCCTTGGGGAGTAGAGGGAGACAAATTGGATCCTGACCTCATCCTTTCCAGTGGCGATGAAGATAACATGTACTACGATCCACAGAACCCAGAACCACTTCCTGTCACCTTATTTCAGGAGGATCTCTCCTTTCAGGCTTTTCCCAGCAATATGCACGCTGAACTGAATTTCAAGCCAGCAGCCTTAGACTAGGTTAGGTGCTTCCAGCTGGAGTTTCTAAATGTGCCTAATATTCCTTGTCTCTTTGGTTTTTTCCCATCAAGCCAGCACTGGAGACACTCTCTGGAGTATCTTGAAGGAGGTCTTCTACTGTGGCAGCTGCCCCAAGCAGGCGGACAGGAAATATGCAGTGCTTAAATCTAAGCCCATGTATTTCACGCCACCAGTAGTGGATGCCATGGTTATTCTGGCTGAGAATGACCAAGCCATAGTGCCCAAGGAGGTCAGCACAACCATCAAAGGCACTTCTGGTTCCGGGTGGAAGGACAACACTATCAGTTAAGAGTCCTACCCTTTGTGCTTTCCTCAGTACCATGCATCTTTAAAAAGTGTTTCTAGGGACATGGATATGTTGTTCATCCACACTGTCTGGCAGGTTCCTTGCCACTTTAAATCTTGCCGGAAGGTCTTCAAGCTGGCTACTCCCACCCACCTGGGTGGTAAAACTCTCTGCTCCGCCCCATGACGCCAGATCTGGATCCTAATTCTTTGGTTCGCCCGAAACTCATTTTAAAATTTTCAAGACTTCGGTTATCTTTCTCCCTCGCGGCTGCGATGGACAAATCGACTCCCGGATTTCGGCGGTGCCCTTGTGGGCAGAAGATGTCCAGGATGGACCCGCACTCCACGTGCGTCTACTGTCTCGGCCTAGAACGCGAGCCCGCAGGCCTACGAGTCATGCTGTTCGATTTCGACCGTCTGGAAGACTGCGCCTGCTCGGTTACAGCTTGGGCACCCTAAGAAGCTGCCACCACCGGTTAAGTCAGCGAGGCCCGCTACGGTTACTGCGGCGCTGGCTCAGCTGAGCAACTCGAGCAGATGATCGCCCTCGAGGAGGAGGCGGCCCAGGCCGCATCATCCTCTTCCTCGGTCGCGGCATTTATCCCGCTTTCACTGGGTACCTCGTATTCAGCTTCTTTCAAGGAGCTTTGCCAGTCCCTTTCCACGAAGGGAGAGGGGCCATTGGAACATTCCTCTCGGTCCAAAAAGAAGGACTCAAAGGGTAAGTCCCATCGTCGGCGTTCGTGGGAGCGGGAGAGGTCTCCTTCCCCGGACACCCAACTGTCGACTTCGGTCGAGGTTGCAGCTAAGGCCGCTGACTTCACGGCGTCCCCGTCAGGCCAGCCTTCTGAAACACCCGTCGACACGGTCGAGATTTTCTCGACCTGTTGGACGCGCTGCCGACTGGTGAGGCCAACAACCCTTCTTCACCGGTTCCCCGGTGGAAACCGAGGACCTGCCTGTGCCCCCGGTGCCGCAGTCCCCGGGCAAGGCTTCCGAGCCGAGGGAAGAGCGGGTGTCCCCCGCTCCTTCCCAGACCTGTCCTCAGAAACACCGAGGATCTCGGTCTCAGACATCATCTCGGTCCAGCCGATCCCGCCGACATCGGCGGTCTCGGTCTCGGCACTGAGGTAAGCGGCGCCGCCACTTGTCCTCGTCCTCCTCCTCGGAAGAGGAGAGGCATCGGCGCAAATTGTGTCGACGCTACGAGGACCTGATGTGGCAGCAGTTACTTCTGTCCGAGAACAAGCCAGCGCCGTCGCCTTCCGACCATCAAGTGGCTGTCACCCAGCGGCGAAACAACCCCTCGCTGTAGTCGAGATGCCCAAGCCTGGGCCGGTTGTTCGGCCAAAACCAGCTGCCCCACCGATTGTGGTGGAACCTCCACAACCGAAATCGGGGGCGCCGACCAAGGACTCTTGGTCAGGTCAAGGCCTGCCCCACAGGTTGTCGGTCACCCTCACTCCCGACCATCCTCGGCAGGTGGAGGGTGGCTCAGGCCCCAGGCAGCTCTTCGCGGACTCCTCGAGTCCGACGACGACTCCTCCCTGTTCTCCAGGCCCATTGACCTGGAGTCCTCCGGGGGCCAGTCGATGGACGAAAGCCCATCGTCCTTCATGGGTTTGCTTCGGCTCATCTCGGAGTCCACCGGGATGCAGCTCGAGCCCGTATCCAAGCGGGCCAAGTTTCCCCTGACGGAGATACTGGACCGAGGGGATTCACCCACAGAGGCCTTTCCGGTGGCTGAGGCTATTGTTGGCCCAGCCTTGGAGCTCTAGCAGCGGCCTGCTTCCTGTCCTGTGCCTTTGGCCAGGAAGTATGCGGTCCATACCGGCTCTTTGCCGGTTTTTTTGGAACGCCCCTCTGCCAAGGGGTTGGTCACCGACAGCGTTTTCCGGCGTTCCGGGATTGCTAGGGACATGGACAAGTCCCCCGACAAGGAGTCCAAAAAGCTGGACTATGCCGGGCGCAAGGTGTATGCTGCATCCTCCCTTGGCCTCCGCCAGACCAGCTCGGCCGTACTGATGGCACACTTCTCCAACGCCCTCATGGGCTCCCTGGATGAGGTGATCCCTCATCTCCCGGCCGACCTGCAGACCACGGTCCGGCAGGTGTGGGACCAGGGTAGAGCTGTGGCTAAGCAGCAGCTCTAAATGGCTCTGGACATCAGAGACTCCTGTGCCAGATCAGTTGCGGCCGCGGTGGCCATGTGCCGCAGAGCATGGCTGAGGATATCCACCTTCCCGGCGGATACCCAGCACAAACTGGCGGATGTCCCCTTCTTGGGGACCGACCTCTTCGGCCCTGGAGTGGAAGGTTACCTCCAGCGGATCGAAAAGTCCAGTGCCACTCTGGACTCTGTCACCTCTGCCCAGAAGGACAAAGGCCTCCGACAGCAGCAGCACAAGTCCTTTCATCCCTCTGCGCCTGCAGCACGTCCGGCCCAACAGCACCAGCACCAGGGCCAGCAGGCTCGCGCTTGGCATCCCAAACCCAAGCCTGCGGCTTCCTCCAACAGGAAGCAAGGAGATAAAGGCCCAGGAGGTCCCTCGGCCGGTCCCTCCTCCAAGCCTGCCCAGTGACGGGTTGAGGGGTGTTGCCCCCAGCCTCGTCACCCCCCCCCCGGTTCCCCCCGTGGAGGGACGGCTCCGCCACTTCCTTTCCACCTGGTCCGCTATCACCACGGACCGGTGGGTGTTGGAGGTGGTAGGAAAGGGCTTGCCCCTGGAGTTCGAGCAGGTCCCGCCCTTCTGAGCCGTCGCCCCTCGGGGGGCTACAGGGTCTGCAGCCTGTCTGTCGGCTCGCCGAGCCGATATTGCCCTCCTCCTCGAGAAAGGTGATCAGGAAGGTGGCGGATCCTCCTTCAGACCTGGGGTTTATGTCCAGGTACTTCCTGGTCCCAAAACGGACAGGGGGCTGGCGCCCCATTCTCAACCTGCACGACCTGAACAGGTTCCTAAGGTCTCGCGCCTTCAGAATGGTCACTCTGGCTCAGATAATCCCATCCTTGGAACGAGGCGTGTGGTTCTGTTCCCTGGACCTTCAGGACGCGTTCTTTCATGTCCCAATCCGTCTGTCCCACCAGAGATTCCTCCACTTCAGAGCGGAGGGATCCCTTTACGAGTTCCGGGCCATGCCCTTTAGCCTTTCCCTAGTTCCCAGGGTCTTCACCAAATGCATGGCAGTGGTGACAGCATTCCTGCGGCGCCGAAGGGTCCGGGTGTACCCCTGCCTGGATGACTGGCTGATTGCAGCCCCCTCCAGAGCAGAGGTGGAGCGGTCCAGAGATCTGGCCCTCCAGGTTTGCTCTCAGGTTGGCCTCCTCATCAACGAGGCCAAGTCGGAACTCGTGCCAAAGCAGGTGATACAGTTCATCGGGGGCAGAGCTCGACTGTCTACGAGCCAGAGCACGTCTTCCGGCGGACAGGGCCGAGGTTCTTTCCTCCTTTGCCCAGTCATTTCTGGTTGGGCAGTCACGCCCTGCCCGGGACTTCCTGCGCCTCCTGGGCCTCATGGCGGCTTGCACCAGCGTGGTCCGTTGGGCCCGCTGGTACATGTGTCCCTTCCATTGGGGGCTGGCCAGCCAGTGGTCACAACACCTCGATCCGCTGGATCAGCTAGTGACAGTGACCCAGGGGATGTGGACGCTCTCCAGTGGTGGACCGTTCCGGCACATCTGCAGGAGGGCATCCCGTTTGTCCGCCCTGAGCCAGCGGTCCTCGCTCATCGACCGATCGTCTCTGATGGGTTGGGGTGCCCATCTGGGGGAGCACAGAGCGCACGGCCTCTGGTCTCCTCGGGAGTCCCGATGCCATATCAACCTGCTTGAGCTTCGAGCAGTTCGTCTAGCCCTCACTGCCTTCGCTCTGTTTCTGCGGGGTCAAGTGGTTCAGGTTCAGATGGACAATACCGCGACCATGTACTGCCTAAACCGCCAGGGCAAGATGCGCTCCATGCCTCTGTGCAAGGAAGCTCTCCGCATTTGGTCACTCGTGCGCAGCCTGGAGGCAGATCTCCTCGCCATTCACGTGGTGGGAGCCTCCAACACCCTGGCCGGTGCCCTAAGCCAGATAGGGGCTGTGTCTCACGAGTGGTCTCTCCTGCCGGAGGTAGTACAAGATCTCTTCTCCCACTGGGGCAGGCGGATGTGTTTGCCTCCAGGGAGAATCCGAAGCTGAGACTGTTTCATGCCCGCCCCCCTCATCAGGGCTCGCTGCAGGGGGATGCCTTCTCGAGGCCGTGGACCCGAGGCCTCTTCTACACCTTTCCCCCATTTCCCTTGATCCACAAGGTGCTTCTCAAGGTGAGGAGGGACAAGGCGCAGGTTATTCTGGTAGCCCCTGACTGGCCCCGTCAGTTCTGATATCCAGATCTTCCAGCCCGCCCGGACTTGATCTCAGTCAATCAGGGGAAGGTATTCCTTCTAGACCTTTAATCCCTGCACCTGACGGCCTGATACCTCAGTGGCTAGAGTTCCAGGCCTTGGGTCTTTCCAACGAGGTCCTCAACGTCGTTGAGGCGTCCCGTAAGGAGTCGACCGGAAAATGCTATGCCTTCAAATGGAAGAGATTCTCCATTTGGTGACAGGCAAAGGGCCTGGACCCTTCCTCCTGTTCCTTGACAAGCATTCTGGACTACCTGTGGTCCCTTTCTCAGCTAGAGCGTCGGTCGATGACCCTTAAGGTGCACCTGACAGCCATCTCTGTTTACCGGGCGCGGGCCAGGAAGCAGTCGGTGGTGCAGGAGAAGGTGGTTGGGCGCTTTTTCAAAGGCCTTGATCACATATCCCCTCTGGTGCGAGAACTTCCACCTCCGTGGGATCTACTGCTGGTATTGGCTAAGCTCATGGGCAGGCCATTCGAACCGATGCACAGGTGTGACATCTCTCACCTGTCGTGGAAGACGGCCTACTTGGTGGCTATCACATCAGCCAGAAGGATGTTGAGAGCTCCAGGCGCTTTCCATCGAGTCTCCTTATCTGGTCTTCCACAGGGACAAGGTTGTCCTGCGCCCCCACCCGAAGTTCCTTCCGAAGGTGGTGTCGGAGTTTCACCTTAACCAGGTGTTGACTCTGCCGGTGTTCTACCCCAATCACACCTCGGAGGCCGAATATAGGCTCCATACTTTGGACCCTAGAACAGCGCTCCCTTACTACAAGGAGCGGATGGCTGAAGTTCGGGGAGAGGTTCATCAGCTGTTTATCACCTACGCTGAAGCCGCACCTGGCAGACCTGCAGCCAAGTGGACGATAGGCAGGTGGGTCACCTTCTGCATAGATCTCTGCTATAGGTTGGCGGGCATGGAGCCTCCCAGAGGGGATAACAGCTCATTCTACCCGCCATACCGCTGCATCGGTGGCTGCTTCCAGGGATGTCCCTATCCAGGAAATCTGCAGGGCTGCTACCTGGAAGTCAGCACACACCTTCATCACCCACTACCACATCGACCTTGAGTCATGCCGGGATGCTGGTTTTGGGGCCTCGGTTCTCCAGTCTTTATTTCCCAAGTAGGGGGTGTGCGCCTTGCCTCCCTCCTCCCGGAGAACTGCTAGGAGTCTGCCAGACAGTGTGGATGAACAACATATCCATGTCCCTAGAAATACAGGTTACTCACCTGTAACAGGAGTTCTAGGAATGGTATATGTTGTTCATCCACACGACCCACCCGACCTCCCCGGCTTCGACGCACAACCTAGCTTCCAGCGGGCTAGATCTGGCGTCATGGGGCGGAGCCGAGAGTTTTACCACCCGGGTGGGTGGGAGGATCCAGCTTGAAGACCTTCCGGCAAGAAACCTGCCAGACAGTGTGGATGAACAACATATACCATTCCTAGAACTCCTGTTACAGGTGAGTAACCTGTATTTCTGGTAGTTGTCACCTCTGCATGTAGAGTTTCTGAAATCAATGCTTTGGTTACAGATCCTCTGAATACCGTTTTCCATAAATATAAGGTAGTTCTCCGTATATACCTCAAGTTTCTATCTAAGATGGTGTACAAATTCCATCTTAATCCGGCTATAATCCTACCCACCTACTTTGCCAACTTCCAGAATGAGGGAGAAAGGACTCTCCACTCACTGGATGTTAAGAGGATCCTTAGGTTTTACCTGGACAGGACTAAGGACTTCAGTCAAACCAACTCTTAGTCTCTTTGGACCTTAATCGTAAAGGATAGCCTGTCACAATCGTTGGATTTCAGCCTGGATTGTAAACTGCGTTTGCCACATCTATGCTATGGCTCAGGTTAAACTGGAGAGCAAGGTTCATGTGCACTCCACCAGAGTGGCTGCCACTTCCCCGGCAGAGATACGTTCTGTGCCTGTTGGAGAGATTTGCAGTTTCAACTTGGAGCACAATGCATACAGTATCTTTACCAAGCAGTATGCCCTGGATGTCCACACTTGGCAGCATGCCACCTTTGGCAAGACAATTCTGAATGGATTACTGTCCTGAGTGAGCCCTGAGCTCCAGCCTTCCTGGTCCGAGGGACTTTCTCTGAGCTTGGTACTCTGACCCATTAGTGGGAATCTGTAGAGAAGATTGATTCTTGGAAGATATGAAAGTTATGTACTTACCATAACAGTGCATTTTCCTGAATATCTTCTCCATAGATTACCATGCCTGCTCACCATCCATGGACTCACTTCAGTAGTGTTGTGTTGGTCTTCACCCCTTTGTACTTGGTTTGGGCTCTGAAGACACTGCTACTGGGTTTAATGGCCCTTCTTACACAGGCCAGCAGAGCTATCTTATGCCCTTAAACTAAGAGCATAGGTTATTTAAGCAATAATGCATGATGGGGTGTGTGTCATGCTGGGATAACGTCTCTCCTGGGATGCTTGGCACAAGGCCGCAGGCTGAGCATGTTTAACATCCCAGCAGTGACGTTATCTCCAGATGACACACACACACACACACACTGGAGTGCATTATTGCTGTTATGCAATGGATCCTTTGTAAATAGACTTAAAAAAATGTTTAAAATACGTTTTTCCTTCATTTTTGCTGTGTAGGAACATGTTTTGGAAAAAAGTCAGCAGTTTCTGTTTTGCCCACTAGATGGTGCTGCCAGTAGATATTGTCTTCTTTTTCTCTGTCCACAGTTGTTTTTTTCTCCCCCCATGCAAAGGTCTATGCCTATACCTGTGTCTCCTAGTACATTGGGTTGTGTCCTCACTTGCAATATGTTTTTTTTTTTTTTTTAAGCTGTGTAACAATTTCGGGCTTTTATGTCAGCTGAGGTGCGCGGCCGCCAAGCCGATCGCAAGGATTGCAACGGCTGAGGCGATTGATGAGAGCAGCTACTGCAGCTTTGTTCTGCTGGAGCAAACAGATTACAGGTATGGCTTTCCTTTACTTAGGAGCAGGGTGGGGATGGAAGATGTCTGCCACTTGAAACACAAAAAAGAAATTCAATTTTTATGCCAGCTTTTTTCCCACGCAAAATGAGTGGCATCAGTGAAACGCATGACCGGCAGTTACAGTCTCTGTGTGATTCACTAAAGCCGCTCGGTTTGCAGGAAAAAAGCTGCCATGAGCATTCAGGTTTTTATGTTTGCTTGCATGCATGTGCAAGAAACTGTGCCATCATCGGAGTTTTCAGAAGTGTGTCAGCCCTCTTCCAATTCAGTCAGTGTGTTTGCAGGCGCAGCCGCAGTTCTCCAATGCCTGCTGGAGCTGTCTATGACAGCTCCAAAATGCAGTGGCGTACAGTTGAAAGGGGGAGCTACACTTCAGTGAGCAGCGATCAGATATCGTCTGCTCATGCACGCTCCCTCTGTACACACACACATGCACGCATACTGCGTGCTGCCCCTTCCCCCACGCACACACTGTGTAGCCGACGGGGGTGCCCAATCCCCCGTCAGCTGTGCTGCGCCCCCCACCCCCCAGCACAGTTACGTAGGCCATGCTGGGTACCCACCCCAGCGTGGCCGCACATTGTATGTATTTATTTATTTAAACAGTTTAATAACCTTTGAGCCAGGGGCTCATTTACAAAGGTACCTCGTCACATAGAGGACAACAGACAGCAGCACAAGAGACAACAGATAATACAGTATCAAAGAGTTACCATTCAAGGTTACAGTAGGTTCCAATACATATGATATATATACATTGTATAGCCGACGGGGGTGTCCAATCCCCCATCGGCTGTGCTGCGCCCCCCCAAGCAGTTACATAGGCCACGCTGGGTGCCCACCCCAGCGTGGCCACACATTGTATAGCCGACGGGGGTGCCCCATCCCCCATCGGCTCCACTGTTTCTCTCCCCCCCCAGTACAGGGTGCCACGCTGGGAGCCCACCCCAGCATGGCAACAAATGCTATTGCCGATGAGGGTGCCCAATCCCCCATAGGCTCCATGTCCCCCCCACCAGCTGTCCTTGTGCCATGCTGGGAGCCCACCCCAGCGTGGCAAACGTCCCGTGTCATCATCTAAACAAAAAAAAAACACCTGTAACTTAAAAACGGTCCCTCGCAGTCTCTGCCCCCACCGCACTCCACCTACTGCGCACCCTGCCTCCCCACACCCCTCACCCCATACTTACCTCCGAGTCCGGCGCAACGATCTTGGTGGACCGGGAACACGTCTGCACTCTTCAAAGCCGACCGCGAACTGAGGAAATGTCGGTAAGCTGTATAATGTAATGAATAGGGTTTTTTCAACTTTGCTGCATATCTCAGGCATTTTTTGGAATTTTTGCACCAAACTTTCAACATGGGGTTTTTGGGACCCCTTCTCATGAGTGCTGTCACTGTCATGGCTTTATTCGGGCCCGAAGGGTGATTTCGCAGTCACTGCGCAAAATCACCTTTTGGGACCAATTAACGAAATGACACTGCCAGTGTTCATAAGGTGGGCTCTCAAGAAGCCTATTTTGAAAATTTGGTGGAAAAATTCCAAAAAATGACTGTTCTGGCGTGCGTTGCGCAGTTCCTACACAGGCTCGTGCGTTACGTAATTTTCAATATTTTCACTCCAGATTTTCAACATTGCCATTTACCACACCTTCTTATGAGCAGTATAGCTGTCATTTTCACATCTCGCCCAAAGCGTGTTTCCGCCCATAGCGCACAATGGCGCAGTCGGTTGTCTGGAAATCAATGTACGGGACAAATTAAGAAAATCACAGTGACACTGTTCATGAGCAGAGGTAAAATGGCTATGTGGAAAATTTGGTGAAAAAAATTCTAAAAATTACTGTTTTATGAGCGTCGTTGCACAGTTCCTCATGCTTTCGTAAGTTAAGTGAATTTTCAATATTTTCACTCCAGATTTTCAACATTGCCATTTTAACACACCTCCTTATGAGCTGTGCAGCTGTCATTTTTCACATCTTCCCCAAAATGTGTTTCCACCCATGTAGCGCACAATGGCGCAGTCAGTGTGCGAAATCAATGTATGGGACAAATTAAGAAAATCACAGTGACACTGTTCATGAGCAGAGGTCTTAAAATGGCTATGTTGTAAATTTGGTGAAAAAATTCTTAAAAATGACTGTTTTACGAGCGTGTGCTGCGCAGTTCCTACACACGCTCGTAAGTTTGCAAATTTTCAATAGTTTCACTCCAGATTTTCAACATTGCCATTTTACCACACCTCCTTATGAGCAGTACAGCTGTCATTTTTCACATCTTGCCCAAAATGTGTTTCCGCCCATGTAGCGCACAATGGCGCTAGCGCTGTCTGAAATCAATGTATGGGACACATTAAGAAAATCACAGTGACACTGTTCATGAGCAGAGGTCTTAAAATGGCTATGTTGAAAATTTGGTGAAAATCCCTAAAATGACTTTTTACGTGCGTGCTTGCGCAGTTCTTATGCCGTTTCGTAAGTTTGCAATTTTCAATCCAGATTTTCAACATTGCCATTTTATTACACTTCCTTATGAACAGTACAGCTACCATTTTCACATATGCCAAAATGTGTTTCGCACATGTAGCGCACAATGGTGCGTTCGGTGTGCGAAGCAATGTTTGGGACAGATTAAGAAAATCACAGTTACACTGTTCATGAGCAGAGGTCATAAAATGGCTATGTTGAAAATTTGGTGACAAAAGTCCATAAACTGACTGTGTTACGAGTGAGCATTCGCAGTTTCCCACCCTCGTAAGTTCATGACTTTGTAATATTTTCAATCCAGATTTTCACCAGTAGCATTTTCACACTTCCTTATGAACAGTACAGCTGTCATTTTCATCAATATGGCAAATGTGTTTTCACACTTTCAGCGCAGAGATGCGTGGTCGCTGTGGGAAATCATTGTTCAGGACAGATAAAGAAAATCACAGTGACACTGTTCATGATCGGAGGTCCCAAAATGCCTGTGTTGACAATCTGCTGTAAAAAAATCCCCAAACTAATTACATTACGGGTGTGCGTTGCACAGTTTCTATGCACGCTCGTGACTTCACCAGTTTTTTTTATATTTTTACTGCACATTTGCAACATTGCCATTTATACACCTCCCCATGAACAGTACAGCTGTCATATTTTACATCCTGTTCGGAATGTTTTTGCACCTGTGTTGCTAAATGCCATAGTTGCTGTGCATAAGCAGCTTTCGGTTAACAAACTGATATTGCCACTGTTCATGAGGTGGGGTCACAAAAAAACCATGTTGAACATTTGGAGTGAAAATACCAACGAATGCCTGAGGTATTAGGGGTTCCAACCATAACGCCCCACCCTGTAGAGATTGACAGGCATCAGGGGTGTGACTTGGGATTCTTGCCTGTAATGCTCATTCCATTCCACATCCTGCAGCCAGTGAGAGGCATTGAGGCATGCCTTGGACTCTTCGGCCACAAAGTTCACCCCATTCTCCTATACCACACCCATTTCACTGTATTTCCTGATGGAATGGGGTGCGCATAAGGGCCAAAGACCCCAAGGCACACCGTGACACTTGTCAGTGTCTGCAGAGTAGGGTGTGGTGAAATGGCATGGCCGTTATGCCTGTCGACCCAAAGGCACACCCCAGTGCCTGTCACTCTCTGCAGGGTGGTGGTGGGGTTGGTTTCAGTTCAATACTTCGCTGCCATTCCTATTACGCAGCTCTGTAACTTCTACACTACCACTGCCAATGCCAGCAAGCAAACATTCGGCATTGACAAATGCTTGTTTTTCTCTGTGCTGAAACTCTGCCTTTAAAAATATGTTTGTGCTAGCCCGGTGGTTGCTGAGGCATTGGATGCCTTACCTCTCGCTATGCCGGTGACCCATGTTTGAGAATGGACTGGGGCGAGGGTTGGAGCAGGATTGAGCAAGCAGGAAGGCAGCTCTCCTCTCCTGGGGTGGTCGTCAACCCCCCCCCGCAGTCCTGCTGCCACCGGGTGGAGGTCAGGTGGTTAGCTTAGGCAGTGGGGGTGACAGAAAGGGAGGGCACCTTGAGACGCAGCATGCGCATGCCTCCACATGCACGCACATTCAAGGTAGGGGGCTTGGATCAGGGAGAAAAAGACAAAATGCCATAAAAATCTGTATGGAAAAAAAATATGTTTGTGAATCACTTTGACATTAGTGGGAGAGCAGAGAAGGACTGCTGTGAACCTGGAATCAGTGTAACGAGTGCCCAGCAGTGTTCACTGAAGCAGGCTGCATGGACTGATTCACTTAACAGTAGATGCCGGTCATCTGTGTGCTGGGACTAGACCCGTGATGTTGTACTGGGATAACATCATGGGTCCAGTCCCAGACTGACCAGTCAGAACCCAGGATTCTTTGTATAATTGTTAAGTTCCTGCCGCTTACTTCCTCAGTCAAAAAGGTACTAAGGTGATAGAGGGCTGGCGCAACTGAATAGCAGTGGGCATGTGTGGCGTCATGTGCGTGGAGCATAATCGCACCACTAGCCCTCCAGAAAAGTTCTGGCTCCCGCAGGGTCCTAGTGCCTCTGGCACACACCTGTTAGTAGTAATCTATTGAGAAGATATTCTGGAAGATCAGCCGTTATGGTAGGTACATAACTTTCATTTTTGGCCTAGAACCACATAATTCCCTGCCCCCCTTTACAGTCATGTTAAAGTCAATGCTAATTTATTTCTGATCACCTGCCTACATACTGTAGGTTAAAATAAACTAATTTTATCATGTTTGAATAGCAATCAGCAGTCACTGATACTGCAATCTCGTTTCTTAATTTGTGCATTTTGTTTACCAATGATGTTGATGTCACTGATGCTGGTTATTGTAATTACAGTATCAATGATGTTCGTGCCACTATTTTTTTCTTTGCAGTGTTATATTTTTTTCTTCATGTATTATTGTTTTTTCACTTATTGTGACCTCCCACTGTTGTTTTTAGTCTCTACTACTTGTTGATGATGTAAGTCTGTAATTCTCCCAGTTTGTGCCTGAAAATAGGCATTTATTTTGTTTTATTTAGTCGTTTTAACCAGGAGTGGCACACTAAGCTGAAAGCTTTTTTACAGGCATATGTTTGTCTAGAGTGCATTACCTGGTATGAAAACCAGATAAAGAAAGAAGTCTCCCATTATGTATCGGTGCATTTCTGGGAATAAAATGGCTTTGACGGACTGGCATCAGCTATGCTTTACTTGCCATGGACTCCTGGGATGGCTGCTCCTCCATAGATGGCTACATGCTGAAGAACCATGGACTAAAGTGGGGTCAACCCACCCCAGCCTTTGGAGGCAGTCACTGCACAAGAATCTCCAAGGTAAGCTCACTGGGTCCTTCCCCTGGGCCTCTTCCATGACCCTCTGGGTCCTCTGAAGTACAGGATCCATCTCAACCTCACTGTGCTGAGGCGTCAGAGGCCCTTGTGGTTGGTCAGCTGAGCACCCTTCACAGTGTGTTTGCCCCCAGTGGTGGGGCTGAGGCTGTGTGCTCGGTCCACAATGGAGGACACCTTGATACCGTCTTCTTGCTCAGCTCATGCTGTTGTCACCATTTGCTGTGATGATGCTGCAGGCTGAACTGGAGATGGCACTTGGCCTCCCCCAACACTTTTTACAGTGTCCGGGGAGGACTTGGTGCCATAGCCAACTTGGGGCCTGTTCCTGAAGGCAGTGTTGCTAGAGATGCCGAGGACAGGGGCAGATCCAAGTTGGGTGATGACGCTGACGATTTCAGTGCCAGGCCTAGGTCCGGCACCAAGCATCACTGGCAGAAATGTTGGCCTGATGCCTGTCCCTGACCCTAATGTCGTCTGTGACACCAGGGAAGGAGACTGCACCAGGCCTGATGTCGGTGTCAGAACATAAGGACAGCACTAAGGGCGACGGTGACAGAGGAACTCCTGCCCCCAATGTCATTTATTTATTTATTTGTATACAGCCTAGGAATTACAACCCTTTGAGTCAGGGACTCATTTACAAAGGCTCCGCGTCATACATTTAGTGAGGACATATACAGAGTAATATACAGTACAGTAACAAGTACAGAGACAACAGTGGGAAAAACATGTACAGAGCATCACCAAAAGTACAAATAAATCCGCGGCATATTATTTACAGAGCTTTATTTAGCAGCAAAAGAAGCCTAAGCCCTATAGGGGAGTTTATGAGCAATCACAGTAACTGTTTAACATAACATGGGAGTGTAGCACTGGTTTAAACGGCCTAGCCTTGGAATTGAGAGGGCAGTATCGGGGCGGGAGTTCATCCAGTGTGGTGCCCTGTAGCAAAAGGATCTTTGGCTGGCAGTGGTCCTTGCAAAAGGGATGGAAGGTAGTAGCATTAGAGCGTCTTGTGGCCCGTGTCACAAGCACGCTTTGAAGGCGATAGGCAGTGCAAGAAGCATAACCTCAGTTGTATTTTTTGGCCAATAGGGCAGGTCTGATAGACAAGTCGCCCTTGGAAATTTAGCCATGATGACCATTGGTAGAGGTCACAGGTATGCGTGAGGCGATCACAGTCTGTGGCCTGCCGGCATGCTTTGTTAAGAGTGCGTTTTATGCTGGACAGGGCAGTGTTGGAGGCGGCACCATGTATGATTATGCCGTAGTCTACCAGGGAAAGGATGGAGCTAGAGATGGCTAAGTGGAGGGCGTCAGGAGGGAGATGCCTATATTTGTACAGGAGGCCAATTCTAATGTTTATAGCAGAGCAAGTCAATGCTATATGCTCACGGAAAGTAAGGGCCAAGTCTAGTGTGACCCCTAGATATTTAAACTTGGAAACTGCGTCCAGCGTGGCACCCTGTGAGTTTAGTATGGACAACTTGGTCATGCTGTTTTTATGTTAAGGGTGGGCAAATAGCATGACCTTTGTTTTTTTTGTAGTTGAAGATAAGTTTGTGGGAGGTGAACCATGATTCTGTCTCTGTGAAGGAGCCCTGTAAGGATTTTTGAAGCTGGGTAGGGTCTGGGTGCCGGCTGAAGATCACAGCATCATCTGCTTAAAGGAGCAGGCGCCCAGTGGAGGCCAGAGGGAGGGAGTTTAAGTATAGGGAGAAAAGAAGAGGGTTCTAGTCTGATTCTGGGTGATTGGCTGTGTTTCTCCCTTCAGCCTGTCCTCAGCATTACTCCTGGTGAGAAATGTCATCTCCCCATGGGACCTGTAAGACTCCGGTCTGCTCACCTGGGGATTCCCCCCACAGGCACCAGTCTGATCATGCCTCAGTTGTAGGTGGACCATAGTTGGGCGACCCTTGGTGAGGGCACTGCCCGAGTTCTGCAGCCCATGCCGAGGCCCATGAGGGCAGGTGCCTTAGTTCCCTGTGGAAAGGCCTCAGTGTATATTTCAGAGGTAGCCCTTGTTCTGTGCCCCTTTGGATCAACACTGAGCATTGGTCAGTGATTGTGTACCAGTGGTGCAAGGAGTCAAACAGGGCCTAGTATAGGGACCCATCACTGGCACTGACCCTTCCTAGAACCAGCGGCTCCTTTCCGTCAGTTTCCTCCTCATAGAACAATGAATCATACTTCCACCTGGCATCATCTGCTGAATAGGTTCTGTACCAGAGATTCTTGGTGAAGGTGCTCCAGGTACTTGAACTTCAGGTACGCACAAATCAAAGTCCAGTCACCTTGCCATTGGAACATCTAGGAGTTCCTAATTCGGACACTGGTTTCATTTCCCCATGGCCTAGAACCAGGAAAGAGGTGCCCCTTGCCATTCAGGCCATCTACAGGGACCTCCATGTGTGGTATCATGCACCCACAGGATCTGCAGGTCATGTGCCTCACCCATCTTCAGGACTTCAGATGCTGCAGACCCTGTCTGGGCCCCAGACCCTAAGGTGCCTGATAAAGATTCTGTTCTCAGAGATGCTCAGGGGTAGAAGATTTTTACTTTGGCACGCTCCCTAATGTATATTTCAGCACATTAGGCCTATATTGTGACCTGCATTCATCGCCTATGGTTGCAGCTACACAACCTTTTTAGCTGCATTGTCTCTGAGTGAGACAGTCAGGTAGGTCAACTACCTTTCTGCCCATGTTCTTAAGGTAGCACGACACCAGTGGAGGACATCTTATGGTGCCACCAAGGTGACCTCTAGACTGGCCAGAATGGCATCTATCTTCAGATGGCATGGCTTCACCTTTCATGACTGGCATCATTGGCCCCCACATATGGTGCTAAGCTCACACTTCAAGGGGCTCACATTTTCTCCCCTAGGGTCAGACAGGAACTTTTGTGGAACCTTTCTGCTCCTGTGCCACAGGAACACCCGCCTGGACCTGACCAGTCACAGGTCTTGCCAGACCTGTAAGATCCACCTCCCTCAGGTGTTCTCCCCCCGTCAGAGGGCTGAGGATATTCTGTACCTTCTGGTTGAACCAGCTCCTCCCTCACTGAGTAGGGAAGATTGGTACTCTGACCCATTAGTGGGACTCAGTGGAGAAGACTGATTCTGAGAAAATTGAAAATTGATGTACTTACTGTAAATGGTGATCTTGCAAAATATCTTCTCCATTAAGTACCAGGCTTGTCCACCATCCCCCTAGCTATGGAGCCAGGGCCTCTAGGCAGCTCATCCAGCAGCGTGCACTGCGTGATGCTTTGTATTGTGCCATTCTCCTCATCAACCCCTGGCCAAGATTTGCTCCTGCTGGGTCCTAGTGTCTCTGGCCCATACCCATTAGTGATACTCTGTGGAGAACATATTCTGAAAGATCACCAGTTATGGTAAATAAGTATCTTTTCTTTTTGTGAGGCTACAGGCAATGCTCTCCATGTCCCCCATGAGACCTGTTTAAGTACACATGTCCAGGCATCCTTCAGATGCTCAGTTTCTTGCTGGAGCTGGCAGGTCTGCAGGCTTACCTCTCTTCTCATTTCCTCCTTTGTGACCGTGAGCCTTGTTTGCCTTCCACCTCCTGCCCGTTCGTCCTCCTGGGCTGCTCAGGCTACATCCTCTTTGCTGCTGCTGGGGCACTCCTTGAGCCCTTCTTTTGGATTTTCCTCTATATTGTCAGGTGGCTGCCATTGGCAGCTTTTTGGCCAGGTTATGATGCTGCCCACTTGCACCGGAGCCCCCTGCTCTTGCGACCACTGCAGTTCCATTGTAGCCTTCACTTCCAGGTTTACCATCCACTCTGGGTCTACCCACTTCTTGCATCCTTCCCTCTTGTTGGCCCTTCTGGCTTGCCTGGCCTCCTCCTTGCCACATTGCTGCTTCCTTTCTCATGTGCTGAGGTGCCTTCTCCTCCAGTCCTTCAGCTCTCACTGCAACCCTGTTCTTCTGGGGTGAGCCTCTGGCACTGGTCCCAGTTGTGGTCTGGATTTCTGAGCTGCTGCTGCTTCCCTAGGTGTCCCGGTGGCCTACTTGCCCTTCTGGTGACAGGTGCTGCGCCTCTCGTGTAGTGGGGCTCTGTGCCCTTTGACTTGCTCTGGTTCCCTGTCTCTTTCTCTGGCCACCACTACTGTGACCGTGCTGTTGCCCTTCTGGCTTGTCTGGCTTCTTTCTTTGCCACATGGCTGCTTCCTTGCTCTCATGCTGAGGTGACTGCTCTTCTTGATTTTCCGCAGAACTTGGTCTGATTCCCTGCCTCTTGCCCCAGCTACCACTACTGTGGCCATACCATGCACCTTGGCTCTTTTGGGCCTTCACTGCATTCATTCCTACCAGCCCTGATTTCACTCTTGGACTTTGCCCTACTTAGTTTTTGCTACTGTCGTAGATTCCTACTGTCCTGATTGTGGGCCTTTGATCTGCTAGTTTGTTCCCAGTAAGTAGCATCTAACCAGACTGCCGAAATGACCTCAGAGCTCATTTCCTTGGGGCTCAACTCTAATACCATGCATACAGAGTTATGCCCTCATTACCATTCTTTCATACCTCCTAGTTCAGGCATAAGCCCCAATGACCATCATGCACATTCTCCAACTCTGGCCAATCCCCTCGGCTTGAGTACCCCTCAAGGGCCGGCTCCAACAATATTCCATGAGCCTTTTTCTCAGAGGACTGCGCTGCCACGTCTGAAGAAGCTGATCTTCATCAAAGATATCTCCTCCATTGTGCCACACCTTTGGAATTGTAAGCCATCAGTGTCAGGATCACTTGGAAACTTTTTACTAACCAGGGGCTGCCCCCAGTGATGTGCAGCATCAGCGTGTATATAACGTGTACGGCCCCAACACTCCTCAGTTCATTCTTCTGCCGTCAGTCATCCTTGTTGGACTGACTGAAGAGAAACAACCTCCTGACAGCCGTTGCTGTTTATTTTCTTTAAAGGTGATAGGAAACAGTTTTTACACCGCTAGATGCCCTCCAGTTGTCCTATTATTGGCTACCCAGTATTCTGATACGTTTTTGAACTTTCTTGTTAATTTAATAATCTAATTTTATTGCCTTTGTAACTACCCTGAATCCCTTTATAATTACCGGGCATTCATTTTTACCATTGACTGAAGTAGTTGATATTTCCCGTAACAACCAGCTGGTTGTTACGAGATTCACGTGCTGTGACTGACCCATTCCAGCCGCACTGATAAAGTGAGTTATAACAGGAGAAAAAAACGGCAGTAGGATTTAAAAATAAGTCTAGTCTTACTTAATAGTAACTGTTTCTTTCTCCCGAACATGTTTTACCAACAGTGATGAAAATTGGTTCTCTATGTGCTGTTGTGGACTCATAGAAAAGTCAGAAGAATACTTTCAGTTGTTAAAAACACTGCTGTTCAAAGAAAAGTTGGAGCATTTGTTTTCTGTTTTTAAAAATGAATGCCCAGTAATTATAAAAAATAAATTATGAGGATGTGGTTTCATCACCGAATTGGAACACACCACAGTGAGTGATTCTTGAATAAATCCCTCGAGCTATGCTCTCGAGGTTTAAGTAGCATCACTTAACTCGGGTGTGTGTTCAATTCTCATATCAACCACCTCCTTATACATTATTCTCTATATCCTCAGCAGTTGCTGCTCTCTCTTTTCATACTACGAGAACATTCTATGACATCAATAATACCGTTCCAGGCAATTCAGGTGGATAACATGGAATGGGAGTTATTTATGTCATAGAATGCCTTAGAAATATGAAAATCAAGAGCCAGTAGCTGGTGAGGAGAGTGGCACTCTGTGGCTCTGAGGCCACCCCAAAGCTCAGTTATTTAACAAAAAATCATCCAAGCATATCAGAATACATAACTGGCACGGAAAGGAAGATGGAAGGGCAGTTACCTATGTAAAAATCATTCTAGGAGCGTGGATATGTTGTTCATCCACACTCTTTGGCATTGTCCCTTTCCCCTTTAAATCTGCCGGGAGTCTTCAAGCTGGCTCCTCCCACCCACCCGGGTGGTATATACCTTGGCTCCGCCTCATGACACCAGATCTTCCTTTCCGCTGGAAGAAACAGGTTGCCTCCTTCATGGTCTCACATTTTGTAGGCCCTGGCTTTCAAATTGTTGGTTTTACGGAAATTGAAACTCATTTGAGTTAATGATTGCGCTTTTGCAGCTATGATCATGGAGGAGAAATCTTCCCCGGGATTTCGCCAGTGTCCCTGCGGCCAAAAGATGTCGCACACTGATCCCCACCTCATGTGCGTCTACTGCCTGGGTGTTGGCCATGACACCTTGGCCTTCCATCCCAATGATCTGGACGACCGCATGGCACGGCTGAAGTTGGGCAGACCGGAGAAAAGGAACCCTTCGGTGAAGTCTAAGGAGGCTAGGTGGGTGGTTGCCACTGCCACAGGCTCTGCCGAGCAGCTGAAACAAATAAAGGCATTTGAAGAAGAAGCTGCTCGCTCTTCGGCGAATCGGAGCTTTTTTTGTTCCACTCAACCTAGGCTCCACTTTTACAGGTTCATTTAATGAGATTTGCCAATCTCTCCTCACTTGTGGTGAGGCACCCTCAGGTTTGCACTCCTCCCACTCTCGGAAGAGGGAAAAAGAACCTTCCTCGTCTTCGTCTCGATGAAGACGATCTTGGGACCAAGAGAAGTTGGACTCCGAAGAGTATGCGGTCTCGACCTCGGTTGAGATCACCTCCTTGGCCGTAGGCTTCACACATTTTCCGTCTGGCCAGACGGTCGAGGAAGTGGCCGATGAGGTTGAGATCATCCTCGACCCGATCAACCCTTTATCGCCGGCCGTGTCCGACAACTCCTTAGATCGGACTTCGGTCCTAGTATTTCCTGATGAGGAGATCCAGCCCCCTGGCGTCCCCATCAGGGACCCGGTTCTGGACCCTCGGGTTTCACCGATCCCTCCGGTTTCTCCCGATCGACCAAGTCGGACTGCCCAATCTTGGTCGAGGTCCAGAACCCCCTCGGCCGAACGACGGAGGAAGAGCCACAAGTGCTCTGAAAGGAGGCAACACCACAGGTCGTCCTCATCCTCCTCGGATGAGGAGAGACTTCGGCGGAAACTCCGTTGGCGCTATGAGGACTTTATGTGGCAACAGCTGATTCTGACCGGGCAGAAGCCAGCTCCGCCGTCCACCCCGGCCATTACTTGGCTTTTACCTCCCAGACCGAAGCCAACCCCTCCGGAACCAAAGTTTTTTGTTCCTCTGCCCGTGGGGCAGGCCCATTCCCCGATTCAGCCTATTCCAGTCTCTCCACCTTTACGGGTGGAACTGCCACCTAAACAGCCTTTGAGAGGGTCTCCCTCAAAAAAGGACCGACAGGACACCGGGCTTCCCCGTCTGTCAGTCACAGTCACACCAGACCGCCCTCGGCGGATTGAGGGTGATTTAGGTGGTAGACCATTGTATCCCGATTCCTCAGACATCACTGGGCTCCACTCTCATCCCGGGGATGATGAGTCGACCGTTGGCACAGGGATGGAGGAAGGCCCTTCCTCCTTCCAAGGGATTCTCTGTCCCATTTCCGACTCTACTGGAATGCCCCTGGAATCCATCCAGAAAAAGGCGGAGTACCCTCTCACAGACAGAGAGGGGATACGCCGACAGAGGCCTTTCCAGTGGCCAAAGCCATCGTTTGCCCAGCCCTTGAACTTTGGCAGCGACCTGCCTCACGCCCAGCACCATCTGTCCATGTGGCTCACAAGTACGCGGTGCCCATGAGGTCCCTTGCGGGGTTCACAGAGCACCCTTTGGCCAAGAGCTTGGTGACTGCCTCTTTGTTCAGGCATACTGGCAGTTCAGCCGACACGGACCAACCTCTGGACAAAGAGTCCAAAAATATGGACCACTCTGCCCGAAAGGTCTATGCGGCCCCTTCTTTGGGCCTCGTCAGGCCAGCTCAGTTGTCATCATGGCACACTTCTCGCATGCCCTTCTTGGGTCATTAGACAAAGTCCTCCCTCATCTCCCTGCGGACTTGTAGACCACGGTCAAGCAGGTCCATGACCAGGGCCATGTTGTTACCAAACAGCAGCTCCGGATGGCCCTGGACATTGGAAATTCTTGTGCCCGCTCAATGGCCGCTGCAGTGGCCTCTCCCCGTAGGGCTTGGTTGAGGCTTTCCTCCTTTCCGGTGGATACTCAGCATAAGCTTGCTGACGTGCCTTTTTTGGGGACGACTTGTTCGGTCCGGGAGTGGCCAGTCACCTTCAGCGTATAGAGCAGTCCAATGCCATTTTGGATGCTTCTTTGGGCAAGAACCAGCAGAAGAAGAAGAAGCCGCCTTTTCGGCACTCTTCCGCTGTGGTTCAGCAGCCGTCCTACCAAGGAGGACAGCAGCAGCAGCACGCTCAAGCCTGGACCCCAACAGGCCCGCAAAGGAGGCCGAGGCTCAAATCCTGGAAACTCTTCCTCCTCTAAGCCTGCCCAGTGACAGGGTGGGGGTTCCCACCCCTATCTCTGTCACGTCAGTTCTCGGTCCTCCCGTGGGGGGCCGGCTCCGCCACTTCCTTTCCACCTGGTCTACTATAACTGCGGACAGGTGGGTTCTCGAAGTGGTCAGTCAGGAACTGCCTCTAGAATTCGAGCAGTACCCTCCCAGCTGAGCCCGCGCCCCTCGGGAAGAACGGATTTCCGCATGCACCCAGTCGGCTCTTCAAGACGATGTTGCTCAGCTCCTCCTCAAGGAGGCAGTAGCTGTAGTGGCAGATCTGTCTGCAGACCCAGGCTTTGTCTCCAGGTACTTCCTGGTGCCCAAGCGGATGGGGGGTTGGCGCCCCATTCTAGATCTCCATGACCTGAATCAGTTTCTCAGGTCACGCATCTTTCGGATGGTCACTGTGTCCCAGATCATACCATCCTTGGAGCAAAACATGTGGTTCTGTTCACCGGATCTTTCTGTTCACTGGATCTGCAGGACGTGTTCTTTCATGTCCCAATCCGTCTGTCCCATCAGCGGTTTCTCCGCTTCAGGGTCTAAGGGACCCTGTATGAGTTTCGTGACCTGTCATCAGCCCCTCAGGTCTTCACTAAATGCATTGTAGTGATGGCGGCCCATCTCGACAGACGGGGAGTCAGAATATCCCTACCTTGACAACTGTCTCCTGGCAGGTTCCACCCAACAGGAGGTGGAGAGGTCCAGGGACCTGGCCCTCCAGACCTGCTCCCAGCTCGGCCTCCTGATCAACGAGGCCAAGTCAGAACTCATGCCTTCCCAGGTGACGGGCTTCATTGGGGCAGAGCTCGACTCTTGTCAAGCCAGAGCCCGGCTCCCGGCGGACAGGGCAGAGGTTCTTTCCTCCTTTGCCCAATCATTTCTGGTTGGGCACTTGCACCTTGCCCCGGGATTTTCTGCGCCTTCTGGGTTACATGGTGGTGTGCACCACAGTAGTCTGTTGGGCCTGGTTGCACATGCACCCCCTCCAATGGGAGCTGGCCGCCCAGTGGACTCAGTGATATGGTCACTTCGACCAGCTGATCACTGTAGCCCAGAAGATCTGGGGCGCTCTCTAGTGGTGGACTGCCCCAGACTGGTTGCAGGAAGGGATCCTGTTTGTTCGCCCCGAGCCGACGGTCGTCCTTACAACCGATGCCTCTCTCATGGGCTGGGGAGCCCACATGGGTGACAACAGGGCCCATGGGTTCTGGACCTCGGAGGAGTCCTGATGCCACATCAACTTGTTGGAGCTCAGAGCAGTCAGACTGGCGTTGTCAGCTTTCGCTCATCAGGTCCGGGGTCAAGTGGTTCAAGTCCAGACGGACAATACCATGACCATGTACTACCTCAACAAACAGGGCGGCACGCACTCCTGTCTGCTGTGCAAGGAGGTGCTCCGCATCTGGACCCTCGTAAGCCTGTTGAGGCATATCTCCTAGCCATTCATGTGGCAGGAGCCTCAAACTAGCTGGCAGATTCTCTCAGCCGCATAGGCCAGACATCCCACGAGTGGTCTCTCCATCCAGAGGTAACTTACAACCTGTTCTTTTTTTATAATAAGGTTTTTATTAGGAATGAGAACATTTGTACATTATACAAGACATTTTACATAGATATATTCGTTCATTTTATATAATTATACATTGGACTTTAAAAAAAAAAAAAAACTCACCCAGCATCCAGGCTACTTAATCACATGAAATAGATAAATCTCGTTTTAACATTTCTTCAGTATTGATTTGATTAGCTTCAGGGAACAAAGTCTGAATAAGTGCTTAACTGATGCATAATCCATTCTCTCCATTTTGTATCAAATATATCCACTCTATCCCGTACTCTAGCCGCCATCCTCTCCATTCTGTATATCTCTCTTGTCAAGCTTAGCCACTCTCCCTTAGTTGGCAGCCTCTGCTTTCCCCATAGTCTGGTTATTACCTTTTTGCTGCCAATATTAGCAGTGTAGTTTGCAGGTATACATTCTTCTCAACTTTTAGACCAACCGGGGTAGTAGCTGTCAGTATATACCAAGGGGTAAAAAGACCTGGATTTTCATATATTGCCACCAATTCCTGCACTACCTCCCCCCAGTAAGGACCCAGCATGGTGCAGTTCCAAAATATATGAGTCTGGTCTGCATGTACTGCTCCACATCCCCTCTAACACTTTCCTTCAGGAGCACCTGTAAAACTAGCTACCACAGCAGGAGTGCGGAAAAAATCTATATTGTAATTTCCATGCAAACTCTTTCCAATATGGGGATCCCGAGGCCTTAAGCATAAGTGGGGAGGTCATCCTCCAGTTAGTAACTGGTAGGTCAGTCCCCAATTCCAAGGACCAACGAGTTCTAATCGACTCAGTAGAGTCTTCTGGTTTCTCTCCCAAAGCAAGTTAGGCCAGACTGATACCGTGGTCTAGAGTGGTACCTTGTCTTTGTGATAAAAGTTATTTTATTATTAGTGGGGGGGTTTCAGCCACTGCTGCCGGTGCTTCCTCCATTGGTTGCAAATAAGATTTTAGCTACAAATACTTATGACGGAAGCCCTGGGGTATTTTATACCGAGCCTGGAGCTGGACAAATGAATAAAGGCCCTGTGGGCCTAATAATTGAAAATATGTTTGATATTATACTTGTACCTCCGGGTTAAGGATCTATCCAAAGAATTGTGTGGAAAGGCACTGTTCACCGCAAGGGATCTCAGAATAAGTGCCTCCATGGGCAGTAATCTTTTATTGAGTACAGTCAGCCACTGCTTAAATACCTCTGTGGTATATTGTGGGAATTTAGAGAGAGGTATGCAACCGGAGGGGGGGATGTCCAAAGAGACAGTCTTGCCATTCCAAGTCATCTTAAACTGTGTCCAGGCATAATATAATTAGTTCATCCAAGAGAGTAAGAGCTTTAATTCAGAAGCCCGGGCATTGTTCAGAAGATTCGGTAAATGTAAGCCACCCCTGTCTTTTGATAACTGTAATAGAGAGTACCGAATTCTGGGAGGTTTCCCCTGCCATATAAAGCAAGAGATCAACCTATTCCAGGCTTGTAAATAAGTCTGTGTTGGAAATAGTGGGAGTGTCTGCAGATAGAACAAAATCTGGGGAAATATGTTTTGTTTAATAGTTTCCATTCGAGCTAGGAAGCTCAAAGGTATCTGTGACCATCGTGTGAGGTCCTCAATTATGTTTTGGGTTGGGGGTTCAAAATTTGCAATATCTGCATGTATCTGATTTTTAGTAAGATGAAACCCAAGGTACTGCATTGATTGGTTATACCTCTTAAGGAGAAATGCACGTTTTAAAGCCAGGGAAAGGATGTAGTTACGCAGTAGTACCTCTGTTTTTTGCTGGTTAATTTTATACCCTGAGATTTTTACCATACATCTCCAGTTGTTCCCAAACCCTTGGGATTTATATATCCAGGGAAGACAAAGTGAGAATGATGTCATCCACAAATAGTGAAATTTTATGGTTTGTGCCTCCCATAGGTATGCCCTCAATCTCCGGGTGAGCTCTAATGGCCTGGCCTAATGGCCCAAGATATAGAGCAAACAACAGGGGTGAGAGGTGGCATCCCTGACGAGTTCCACTCTGTAGAGGAAAAGGGTCAGAGATAGAGCCATCTAGTTTTAAGTAGGCCCAAGGGTGTTTATACATATTTTGCAATTGTTGTATGATTTCCAGGGGAAAGCCAAAACTAGACAAGGTAGCCCACAGGAATGGCCGGGCTACCCTGTCACATGCTTTTTCGGCGTCCAGTCCAATGAGTTCTAGGGGAACCGAATGTGCCACTACGTGTTCTTTAAGTAGATGTGTTTATCGCACTGCATCATGGACCTGTCATCCCTTAATAAAGCCCACCTGATCATGATTGATCAACAAAGGCATAATATTTTCAAGGCTATGTGCTAGCACAGACATATATATTTTATAATCAAAATTCAGCATTGAAATTGGCCTATATGATGAGGGGAGGGTAGGGTAGGGTTTTTATCTTGTTTAAGTATGGCAGATATCACTGCGTATTGCCAAGAGGGAAGGGGGAGGAGCACCTCCCTCCTGTATCTCATGGATAGCTTGGAGTAGTGGTGGTAGTAGTTCTTCTTTATAAGTTTTATAGAACTCCAACGGATATTCATCTGGTCTTGGAGCTCTCTGGGTCTTAGCTCTCTGCAGCACTCCCTCGATCTCAATCAAGGTAATGGGGCTCTCAAAATATCTATCTGGGAGGCAGTCAATTTGGGGAGCTTTAAGTTGTTAAGGTATGCCTCTATCTGTTGACTGTGGTCTTCAGACTCCGCCCTATATAAATCCTGATAATATTCAGCCATGACTCGTGTAATGATCTTAGGGTGATGTTCTAGCTTCCCCGTAGTAGGGTCTTGCATGGCCTTAACACAGGCTCTAGCCTTATGCATTTTAAGTTTACGGGCCAGATTCCTGGCTCCTTTAGGGCCCTGCTCATGTGCTGCGAGTCTGAGATAAAAGAGCTGTTGCTGTACTTTCTGATCTAGGTATTTTTTATTTTTTTGTTTTATTGTTAGTAGTTGTACCTTTACAGTTCCATCCCCCTGGGCATATAAAAACTGCAGTATTTTTAACTCCACGTGGAGCTTAATAAGCTGTCTTTCTCGCTCTCCTTATTTTTTCTCGATGAATAAGCAATAATATCCCCAGGTAACACTGTCTTAAGGGTATCCCACTGAATCACTGCTGAAACATCTGGGTCACCATTCTCCCCCAGGATCTGTGGGATCCTATCTTTAACCGTTTGATTAAACTCTGGAGCCCTGAAGTGCATCAAGTTGAAGTGCCAGAAGTTCGTTTTATGTCCCCTGCTCAGATCAAATTTGGCGTATACTGAGGAATGATCTGATAACATGGTCAGCCCATGCCACACATCGTGTAAAGTTTCTAGATGTTCTGCTGTGGTAAACATATAATCTAGTCGAGATGCCACCCCTTGTCCCGGTGCTATATGGGTGAATTCTCTCTGTGTGGGGTGAATTCTCTCTGTGTGGGGTAACAATGACGCCAGATGTCTACCAGCCCCAAGAGGGCAGTTGTACCCCTCGGATACTTCTGAAGCGGGTTAACCCTGTGAGGAAGACAGATCGAGACATCCCTTGCAGGGTTCAGGGTAGTGTTCTGGTCGCCTCCCATCAGAAGTTGCCCCTGGAGGATCTCCAAAAGCCATGCAAAAAAAGTCTGAGCCAATCTCTTTGAGGTCCCTTGGGGGAAAATAATCAGATGTCAGAGTAACCGGGCGAGCATGAAGCATGCCCATTGCAATGGTGAATCGTCCCTCTGGGTCTGTTACCTTCTGATGAAGATCGAATGGTACCCCATGTCTGATCAGAATGGCCACTCCCTGTCTCCTACCTGAGCTATGAGATGAAGCTATCACCGTGGGAAACCCCCATTTAGTGAATTTTTCATGCTCAGGAGAGGACAGGTGAGTCTCCTTTAAAAATATGATTTCAGGATTATCCTTTTTAATAAATTGTATCAAATGAGATCTCTTAACTGGGCTGTAAATCCCATTAATATTAAGGGACAATATCAGTGATGATTTCCCCATTTTGTATCATTAACAAGTATTTTATATTGCATAAGCCCAGTTTCCTACTGTTCTCCTTTTCACCCAGTGTAGTAAACAGCTTCTCTCCAAATATTCTCAGTCCAAATTGCTGGTAAGCAGTTTTAGTCCAAAACAAATGCACCAAAATAGCCTCTTATACGTTCGAGTCCTCATTGCCTAGTTTTAACAACGTATACAAGATAACACACTCATGAGATAGGGTACAAATGTTCAGAACATATTTGCGTTCCTTACAAGAGATCAGGAATTGATGACAGTATTTATCCCCCTCTAGTGGTAATTTGCTGGTACTCTCAACCATGTATTGTTTCCATTTAGGTTTAACACATATCATGCATGATGCGTGTTAGCCTTCGGGAGTAACAAAAATAAAAGAATGTTGATTCGGGGAGAAGTTTGTAACGTTCGTGCCTAGGTTTCCCATCATAACAGTGTAACATTAACTTAATTTACATGGGTTACAGAACAAGTCTGTAATGACTCCCTAGGTAGGGAGGGATCTCTACTCCCTCCTTTTCAGGGATGGATGTTATTTCCCTGTGGGGGAAGCTCACGAGGCCAACGTGGGCCCCCAGCACCATGTACAAATATTAGTAACATGCACAGCACTGAACTGCACCAAATTGATGCTGTCCCGATATCCGCTGGACGTGATTGTCACCATGTGGCCGACTAGCTGAATGCATCTCCATTTGCTCGCCGCATAGGACCCAACGGTGTTTTTAAACAATTATTTTTAATAATAGGGGAGCCCGTCAACAAATGAGGAATGGTAGCCGAGGCTGTTTACAAAAGTAGATATAAATTGGGGGTAAGATAAGGTTTTCAGTTGTTCCACCATAATTGTCCCAGGCTCTTTTTTTTTACATTAAACAATAAAGAGATATCATGTTAATATGCATAGATCACTTGAGTCTGTACTTCAACCCCATTTCCCTTGATTAGTACCTCTGACTAGCATTCCAAAATACAAAAATTCAGCCCTTATAACATCACACCACCTCAGCTAGTTGTTTAGATGGCTCATACAGCCACTCTAAAAGTAAGTGTATGCCCAGACTCTCGTCATGGGCTGGAAAGATTACCAGAGCCCCTTTCTCAGACAGTCAATCCGGGGCAGTCCTCTGGAACGTGAGTAAAAGTTTTGTAATATCTTCTAATGTGGAGTAGCCTTGTCTCTTTCTGGTTTGCGTGTTCTGCGCCTTCTCCCACATGATTCCTGACTTGAGTGCTTCCAGGTCCCGAGTTTCCAATGTTATCCGCTGGGGTACCACGTTGTTCTTGGCCTGGAGAGCTTTGCTGGCCTTCTCTGGAGTTTCAAATGTTTGTGGGCCTTCAGGAAACATTATAATGAGCTTTGCAGGATATGGTGTGACAAACTTCAACTGCTCCTGTTTCAGGGTGCAAAGTATTGGGGGCATAAGCCCTTCCCTTTGGTGCTATTTGTGGGGAGTAGTCATTATCGAAATAAAGACGTCTGCCCTTGCATTGAATGTTCTCCATGCACCATGCTCTTTACAACAATTGCTGTTTTACTGTGTAGTTTTAATAGCATGAGCACTATGGAGCCTGGCCTCTGATCAGTCTGTTGAGGTTTTGGGGTGAGGGCTCTGTGAGCTTGTTCTATGTCTAATTTGGTGGCTGGATCAAGTTGTAGTACCTCCCGTAATAAAGTGTCCACAAATTTAAGCATATCATGTCCTTCCTCCTCCTCTGGTACTCCATGAATGCGTAGATTATTTCTCTATTCTCAAGATTTTCACATTTGTCTGTTAATAGCTTTTGTTCGTTTATTAAATGCACCACAACTCTCTCCAGGCTGTCAGTTCTTGTATCAATTTCTGTGTGAGCAGACTCCAATTCAGATACCTTCTGATTTATTTTAGCCAGTTCTGTGGATAGTTCAGTGCAAAAGGAGCGAAATTCATCTCTGAACCGTTTTGAGTTCTGCCAGGATTGCAGCATTGCTGGGTTGTCCATTAGGAGTTAGTGGGGGCTCCGCCATGTCTGGTAGGCCGGAATCACCAGTCTGAGAGTCTTTCACTTGTCTGGTCTGCTGGGCAGCTAAAGTGGTTGATTTTTTTTTTTCGGGCTCCCATTCAATTCTGTTACTCCTCTAGTCTCTTGTATAAAAAGGTTTTAATGGTTTTGATGTGTTTTGTACTGATTCTGGGAGGTTTTTTTGTCAGGTCCCTGGAGCGTGATCTTTCAGTGCTGCATTTCAGCTGACAACTCAACTGGAAGTCACTTACAGCCTGTTTCTCCCATTGGGGCAAACCAATGGTGGACCTGTTTGCCTCCAGGGAAAACACCAAGCTGAGGCTTTATCATGCCCGCCCCCCTCAGCAGGGCTTGCTGCAGGGGGATGCCTTCTCAAGGCCGTGGACTCCAGGCCTCTTCTACACCTTCCCTCCATTTCCCCTGATCCACAAGGTGTTACTCAAGGTGAGGAGGGACAAAGCGAAAGTGATTCTGGGAGCCCCATATTGGCCACGCCAGTTCTGGTATCCAGATCTCCTCAGCCTCAGCTGCAGGCCCCACGGGTGGCTTTGTACACACCCGGACCTGATATCTCTGAACCAGGGGAAGGTCTTCCATCTGGACCTTCAATCCCTGCACCTCGCAGCCTGGTTCCTGAGCGGATGGAGTTTCAGGCTTTGGGTCTTTCCGAAGATGTCTGCACCATGGTGGAGGCATCTCGAAAGGAATCGACCAAGAAATGTTATGCCTTCAAATGGAAAAGGTTCTCCATTTGGTGTCAAGGTAAGGGTCTGGACCCCTTATCCTGTTCTGTGGCTAACATTCTCGACTACCTTTGGTCTCTCTCCAAAAGGGGTCTACGGTCATTGACCCTTAGGGTTCACCTGGCAGCCATTTCTGCTTACTGGGCGTGGGCCGGTCAGCCGACATTTGCGTAGGAGACAGTGGTCAGGCGCTTTTTCGAAGGCCTGGATCACATATCCCTTCCGGTGCGTGAACCTCCACCTCTGTGGTATCTACTGCTGGTTTTGGCAAAGCTCATGAGCAAGCCATTCGAACCCATGCACAAGTGTGAGCTGTCACGCGTGTCGTGGAAGACGGCCTTCCTGGTGGCTATCACATCTGCCAGAAGGACGGGAGCTCCAGGTGCCTTCAGTGGACTCCCCTTATCTGGTCTTTCACAGGGACAGAGTTGTCCTGCGCCTTCCGAAGGTGGTGTCAGAGTTTCACCTTAACCAGGTGTTAACTCTGTCGGTATACTGCCCTAACTACACCTCGGAGGCTGAGTACAGGCTCCATACTTTGGACCTGAGACGTGATCTCTCCTATTACAAGGAGAGGATGGTGGAAATTCTGGGAGAGGTTCACCAACTGTTTGTCACCTATGCTTCTGGCAGACCTACAGCCAAACGGACCATTGCGAGGTGGATTACATCATGTATAGGTCTGTGCTATGAGTTGGCGGGCAAGGAGCCTCCCAGAGGGATAAGAGCTCATTCTACCCACCATACTGCTGCATCGGTGGCTGCTTCCAGGGATGTCCCTATCCAGGAAGTCTGTCAGGCTGCTACCTGGAAGTCAGCAAACACTTTCATTACCTACCACCACATCGACCTTGAGTCATGCCGGGATGCTGGTTTTGGGACCTCAGTTCTGCAATCTCTGTTCCCTAAGTAGGAGGTGTGCACCTTGCCTCCCTTCTCCCAGAGAACTGCTAAGAGTCTGCCAAAGATTATGGATGAACAACATATCCACACTCCTGGAAGAACAGGTTACTCACCTGTAACAGTAGTTCTAGGAATGGTATATATTCTTCATCCACACGGACCCACCCGACCTCCCCGGCTGCGGATGCACAACACTTGGCTTCCAGTGGGCTAAGATCTGGCATCATGGGGCGGAGCCAAGGTATATACCACCTGGGTGGGTGGGAGGAGCCAGCTTGAAGACTTCCGGCAGATTTAAAGGGGAAAGGGACAATGCCAAAGAGTGTGAATGAACAACATATACCACTTCTAGGACTACTGTTACAGGTGAGTAACCCGTTCTTTCCATCTCCTTTAAGTATTTTTTTCATCATCTGTGTATGCCACTGAAGGACTAAAAGCCTTTGTCCTGTTATTGTGGCGACAAAATGTGCAAGGACGACACTCGGCACAATTTGTGTGTGCTGCTTGGGCCTATCTCACGATGTGATGGCCTGCGAGATTTGCTAGTGTTTCAACCAGGCTACAAGGCAACAGTTTCAGAAGGCCTTGGAGAACTTTCTCACTCAACAGACATTGAAAACCGTGGAAAAAGCTGCAGGTTCCAGGACCGCTTTTCCTTTGCCATCAACCAACAAATGGTCCTCAAAGTCAAAAGACAAAGAAAAGGAGCAGTTGTTGTCATGGGCCTCCTCGTTGTCTGGCCATAAGCATAAGGTCAAGTCTGCTTTGCCGGAGAGGTTGAGATTGCCACCTAAAATGGCTATGTCCTTGCTAACACTCATTTCGGCAGTGTATACGAAAGCCTCCACAAACTGTCATTGAGACAGCAATGTCAGGACTTGGCTCAGACACTGACATACCCACTGTGGACAGTATATTGCTGCCATTGGTGGACTCCCCAGCCCTTTGATGCAGGTAGTCCAGGACCCTTTTAAGGGTGCCTTCAACACCCAGGCTGTGCTAACATCATTTTTTGTTATGTTACGATGCCTGCTACCATCGCTACTGCTGACAGTAGCTATGCTCTTGGCGGCGCCACTTATACCAGGGCCTTCATCGACAGCTTCTTCAAGCATGCTGCAGATGCCTCCTTCTCAGCCACTGCCAATGTCACTGGTTCCTTCTGTGGATCCTGTTGTGGTTTGTGATGACAAGGTTGAAATATAATCCTGACCTCATGGATGTTGAGGAGGATGTAGAAGGGGAAATATGAAGGAGAGGGCAGTTTAAAGAAAGAAATCTGCCTTCTAGCTCCACGCTCTCATCCTGCAGTGAGGACTTTTTGGTTTACACACCCAGATCTCCCCCTGAGGGTCCCTCTTTTCAAGCCATGTTCCAGCAGATGCAGTCTACCTTGGGCGTTGCTGTGAAGGAGGAAGATCCCACCAAATGGAATCTTATGGAATTTTTAGAGGTCCCTTGCACACCCTCCATTATTTATACCTCCTCCTGTGTGTCCTGCCTTAGAGGATGCTGCCTTTGCTGCATTGCATAGGTCCAGTACCCTGGCTGCAGTTCCAGGAAAGGTTGATAAGCAGTACCCTGCTTAATCTGCTAGGCCTTACTATGCTGCACAGACTGAAACTGACTCTGTAGTCATTTGCTCTAAAACCCCTAAGCACTTAAGTACTTTAGCTCCAGATAAGGAATCTAGAAAACTGGATGTTATTGGCAAGTGTACTTATGCCTCAGCAGCCTTGGGCCTTAGGATTGCAAATTACCAGGCCAACACAGTAAAATATCACAATAGCTGTTGGAAGGCTGCATGTACTGCAGCTCAGGCTTTACCTGCTGGTCCTTCCAAGACTGACTTGATTAAAATCTTGTCAGTAGGGTCTGAAATTGGCAAACATTTGGTATGTTCAGCTTATGAATGTGTGTGATGCCTCTTCCAGGACTGTGGCCTCTGTTATTTGCCCTTCGCGTTGTACCTGGCTACGAGTAGCTGGTTTTGCTTTTGTGCAGCAGACTGTTTTGAATGCTCCTTTTAGTGGCTCCGCACTATTTGGCTCTGATGTTGAAGATGCACGTTGCAGCCTTCTGTCCTCTGAGATGACTTTAAGGTCTATTAAGTCCATATATCCCACACCCACTAGAGGGTGTGGTAGGGGATCATTTTATAGGTCTACTGCCAGGAGTAGCCATACATACCATCAACAAGGCTGTGGCAGAGGTGGTGGTACCCTCCCGGGTCACCTCCCCCTGGTGCCAATGCCAAAGCACCCAATGGAATCTGTTCTGGTGGTCCTGCTACCCCCAGTTCCACCTAGACTCTCTTTCGTCTCTCCTCTTTCCCCATAGCTTTTGTTCCTAGGAGTGAGTGTGGAGGATGGCTGTCCCTGCATTTAAAACAATGGAAAGACTTCACTACAGATGAGTGGGTTCTGCAAATCATAGCAAAGGGACATCCACTGCAATTACTAGAAACCACTCCAGATCATCCTCCATTCATTTTTTCTTATTCCCCGAGTCACTTGTCCCTCCCGAAAGAGAAAGTCCAGACCCTGTTTCAAAAACGTGCTTTCAGACTGGTTCCTCCACAAAACAAGAAATGAAAATTAGGTACCCACTATAATTCTTGATCTTCCAGGGATATCTTCACCATTGATTCACATTAGTGGGTCTTAGCCAGAGACATTAGGACCCTGTGGGAGCCAGAACGTTTCAGGAAGGCTAGCACTGAGGTAAGCTGCATGCATGCACTGCTTCACGAGACTAGCTCACACTACATGACTTACCTTGGCAACAGCCCTGAACCGCCTCAGTACCTTTTTTTCCAAGGAGGTGCAGCATAACCTGACCAGCACTCATGTACTTAACCTAAGGGCATAAGATAGCCTTGGTGACCTGTAAGACAAAATTCTACAAATCAGTAGCATAATGTCTTCACAGACCCAACAGAGAACGAGGGGTACAGACCAACAATCAGACAGGAATGAGCTTGAGGGATGGCGGGTGGGCATGTGAATCAATGGTGAAGATATTCTTAGAAGATGATAGGACCCTGCGGGAGCCAGAACTTTTCAGAAGGACTGGTTCCCTGGTAAGTTGCGCACTCACGCGGCAATGCGTGACTGGCTCGCGTTGCATGGCTTACCTCGGCACCAACCCTCAACTGCCTCAGTACCTTATTTTACAAAGGAGGTGCAGCATAACCTAATTAGCGCTTATGCACTAAACCCAAGGACATAAGATATCCCTGATGATCCATGTCAACAAACCAGTAACACAGTGTCTCCACAGTCCAGACCAAGAACAAAGGGTGAAGACTAATAAACAGACTAGAGTAAGCCTGCATGATGGTGGGTGGGCCTGTGAATCTATGGTGAAGATATTCCTAGAAGATCAAGAATTATGGTGAGTACATCATTTTCATATCTTCCAGAAATCAGTCTTCACCATTGATTCACACTAATGAGTCAGAGTACCAAGCTCAGACAAAAGTCCCCGGACTAGGGACGGCAAGAACCAGCAAACATCCAGTGGTACAAAACAGCCCAGAATGACTGCACTAAAGCTAACCACCGTGCAAAAAACTCATTCTGTAAAGAAGCTCTCACCAGATCCTAGAACAGCAGCAAGTCCTTCTTCTTCCAAGTTGTGTACAGGGTGTGCTTTTGAAACAACTGAGAAGCTGCGTGGGATATACTATTTTGGACTAAATATCTGTAACTAATCTCTCTCTCTCTTGCTTACATCTGAGAGAAGTTTTCCTCACTTTTGAAGTGGTATTGCTTTGTGTTTATTTTAGTTTTTAATTCAGGAAGGGTTTTTTTAAAACTGCTTATCTTGTCAGCATCCTCAGAAGGGCTGAAATAAGTGCATATTTGATTTTCCTTTGTGGCTAACAAACCACCAGGCTGTTTTGGGGCTAGAGAGGTTTACCTGTGTCTGACTTGGATGTCTGGGTTTTTCTCTGTTGATTAGCAGGGTAGTTTCTCTGTCAAATTGTTGTGTAGGGTATCTTGCTGACAGGAAGGCACTCATCGCAGCGGTGGGTGAGAGCTTTTAGCTGATTGTTTTGTGAGGGCACGGTTTAGGCCCAACCCCTTCCCACCCCTCACCCCACCCACCCTGGAAATAGTTCCTTTATACCTGAGGTTCTGACATCATTTCCTCGAGTGCAAGGTGCATTTCACTGTCATATCCTCTCTAGCACACTGCACTGACAATATAAGCATACACATTGTATAATATATATTTCTATATAACAAATCACACCGCACTGCACACACACACACAAATACAAACAAACAAAAAGGTAGATAAACATGTGGGGAGTAGTGCAATGTACTGGCTGTGGGGCAGCAGTCTTCCAGGAGTCTTTCTGGAGGCTGAGATGCTGCCCTATTTGCAGACAACTATCTGCCCTGAGGGAGGAAGTTGCCCGTCTTCAGGCCGCACTGAACAGTAGTAGAAACCTTCCCCAGGCCACACTGGACAGTAGGAAGGAACCTCCCCATCCAGGGAGCACTAGCACCACCACCACTACCTCAGAGGTTGCAAGAAAGCACAGCAGTTGGACCACAGTGGGCTCAGGAGGGTGAGGATGGTGGAACAGAGGCACACCCAGTCAATTGTTCCACTCCACAATCCATATACCATTCTGGGGAGCATAGCTCCCTATGGATGCACCCATGAAGACTGATGACAACTGTCACAAGGGAGGCCCACAGGAAGGAGGCAGAGGACACCACAGGGAAAGGAAGCAGCTCCTGGTGGGGGACTCAATTATTAGGGGTATAGAACTGGGGGGAGCTGGGAAAACTGAAGTAAGGTGCCTGCCTGGTGCCATGGCTTGGAGGGACAGGAAGCGCATCCTCAGGATCACGAGAACAGCTGCAAGGGATTCTGAGCTGGACGTAATTGTCCACCTAGGGACAAATGACTTAGCTTATCATGAGATTAGAGCAGTGCAGGAGGACATTGCAGAGGTTGGGGAGGGGCCGAAGACAAGTAGCACACACAGTAGCCTTCTCAGAGGTGCTGCCTGTCAAAGGCATGGGGGAGGCGAGGGTAATTGGCACCATGCAGTTTAATGAATGGTTGAAAAAATGGTGCGGAGCACAAGGGTTTGGCTTCATTGGGGACTGGGGTTCCACCTGGAGGGACACCAGCCTATACTGGCAGGATGGTCTGCATCTGTCCAGGAAGGAACAAGTCTTTTGAGCAATCGGTTTAAATGCTTCATTGGCAAGCTTTTAAACTAGTCAAAGGGGAGGCACTGACAAGCAGCAGGAAAATCCCAGCCTCTCCCTACAAAACAGGGTACTAAATGAGAAAAAGACCGAGGTAGAACGGTCAGTGGGGGATGCTGCAACAGAAGGTAAAGCCATCAAAAAATGGAGAGCAATGAGTACCAATGCCCGTAGTCTAGGTAACAAGCTTCCTGAATTAGTGGCCTTGATGGAGGAGGAACATCTGGATGTAACCCCACTGCAAATGGGGGTTCCCAGAAGACTTCCAGGAGCTTGCTTGAATGCTCCAAGCCTGAATGGTGTTTGGCGTTTAAGCCATTTATCAGTGAGTGTTTTTAGAGCCTCTGGTACTGTCTCTTTAAGAGCTGTCTGCTTGCAGACATAATTAGTTGTATGGGGGGACTGTGTGCTTCTCTGTTTGAGTACCACTCAAGCTGCTGCCGATTCACTCCATTTTTGCAGTCACTAGGAGTGCAAATGGAACCTATCTGAAAGATGTAACTGTTTGCCAGAAATAATTTAGAGTAATAATGAAAATACAGTTTGTCTAACCTGCTTTCTTTGCAGTCAGAACTGTGTTTGCCTAGTTCCCCATTCTAGTTTTGAACTGCTGAACTGGACCAATCAGTGTGGGGTAAGCTAGCTCTAAAATGGTGCCTTGGACGAATCAGAACTTGGACTCATAATCTGAGCCAGCCACAAGAGGATTGTATGGGCAGTGACTCTGGGAGATGTAGTTTAGGCTTCGGCGCCTTTTTGGACCAACAGCAGCAGTCTATTGTGAGTGACAGCCAATCCACTCAAGAACTGGGAGGAACTCAAAGGAAGTGCCCGGTTTTGTCTGTTGGAGTTTCAGTTTTAGATCTGGCAGTGAAGGGAAAGAAACCCTGTGCTCCTTCAGTGCACAGTTTCAGTCAAAAACGGTGTAAGGCCCAGAGTCCGGTCTGCAGCTTGTGTAACTGCTTGTTAGACTGAATCTGGTCCTGTGAAAAGAATCAAAGGATCTCTGAAGAGTAGAAACCAGGCTCACCCTGTAGAAGACTGAAGAAATTGTTGAATTTGCACTCGGTCTGTCAGGAACTGAATCTGCTGTGTGTTCTCCGGCATTGTGCAGTAATTGCGATCGGATAGAGAGAAGCAGCCTGCCTGGTATAGTACTTTCTTTTTTACCATACAAATGTGTGAAGAGTCTCGTGGAGCTCAAAAGTAGCCCTGCTGACGTTGAAGGACCCTATCTTGTTTGGAGGTGGTGAGTACTAATTCAGGGTCGCTCCTGTTGAATTGCCACATTAAATCCAAATGGAATCACTGTACTGCTGACTGTTTAAGCTAATTTTTCTTTCACTGTGTGAAAGGGCCCCTACCAGCTGCCACGGTTTGGACTAGCCACTAGGGCTTGGGTACCCAGGGACAGTAACTGGTAGGGATAGGCCTGTGCACAGAGCCATAGGTAGATAGTAAGGTGATAAGCTAATTAACCTGATTTCCCCTGTCCTTGTTATATTCCCCCTAAATAAATCAGAGCTGCTTGTTTCAGCAAAGTTATACTGCCTGAGGTATTTATCTATGTTAAAGTATTGTACTGTGATTGTTGCACTGTATCTTATTTTACAGGAGGTCCCAGTGCCTGAACTAGCCCTGGGGGTAAGTGTATACTGTGAAGGTAATTCTGATATATTGTGTGGGCCACTAGTGGGAAGAAAGGGGGGTTGCAGTGTCCCAGAGGGCTGTGACCAAGTAAGTTTAACTATTGCAAACCCTGACCTCTGGGTGGAGGCACCCGCCATTGGATCCAGGCCCCTCAGCCTGTTAGTGGCAAATCAGGCAGGGGTAGTAGCCCCTGGGATAGCGCCATCTAGGGGTTACATGGATATCGTGGCAGTCACAGAAACATGGTACACACAAAACCATGACTGGGACATAAACATACCAGGATACACTGTCTACAGGAGGGACAGGGAGGGTAAAAGAGGAGGAGGAGTAGTTCTTTACATAAGGGAAGGAATAAAAGCAACAGAACAAAAGGGTAGCAGGGGAGGAGAAAAGCACTGTGGGTAGAATTTGGAGACAGGCAATGGCACCACAGTCCGCAGGGTTGTATACAGATACCCTTCTCAGGGGAGGAAATGGACAAGGAAATGATAGAAAGTATACTTAGAATGGCAGAAAAAGGGGAGATATTGCTGATGGGTGATCTGAATATGCCAGATGTTAACTGGAGCGCAGTTGCAGCTGTCACCTGAAGAGTGCAGTTATTCTAGATGCCCTACAGGGCATGCCTAGACAACTAGTACTGGAGCCCACTCGAGAGGGAGCAATATTAGACTTGATTCTCTCAAATGGAGATGGAGAGGATCACAGATGTAGAAGTGGGTAGCCATCTGGGAACTAGCGACCATCGAACAGTATGGTTCACAATAAACACAGCAATAGAGTCAAGCCATACAAAGACAAAAGTACTGGACTTTAGGAGGGCTGACTTTGCCAAATGGGTGAGAGCCTAAGGAATGCACTAGCAAATGGGCAGGAAGGAGGGTGGAAGAACAATGGGAATAATAAAACTGCCATCACAGAGTAATGAGCCTTGTGTGAAGCAAATAAACAAAACAAGACGATGTAAGAAACCACTATGGTTCTCAAAGGAAGTGGCAGTGAAGGCTCAAGAGAAAAGAAAGCATTCAGGAAGTACAAGGAATTGCAGAAGGAGCAGGATAGAGAACTGTATCAGTTAAAGCAAAGGAGGCTGGGAAGGCAGTCAGAACAGCAAAGGCCCAAACCGAGGAAAAAATAGCCAACTCAGTTAAGAAAGGGATAAAACCTTTTATAGGTACATCAGGGAGCAAAGGAAGACCAAGGGAGGGATAGTGAGGCTTAATAAAGGGAGGGAGGGTGGGCAGAGGAGACTGTGAAAAGGCAGAGATACTAAACAAATATTTTTGCTCAGTATTTACAAATGAAGAGGGGAGGTACATAAAACAAACAGTAGTAACACTCTGGATACAGAAGTTGATACCAGCCCATTTACAGAAGAAAGGGTTCTGAAAGAACTCTTAAAACTGAAGGTGGACAAAGCAATGGGGCCTGATGGGATTCATCTCAGAATTCTAAAAGAGCTAAGGGTAGAACTAGTGACACCACTGACTACCCTTTTTAACAAATCATGGTAGGATGGGGTGGTACCCGAGGACTGGAGGAGGGCAGATGTGATTCCCTTCACAAAAGTGGGAGCAAGGCAGAAGCAGGAAACTACAGACCTGTTAGTTTAACCTCAGTGATAGGGAAAATGATGGAATCACTCTGAAGGAAAGAATTGTCGCGTATCTAGAGGCCAGAGGGGCACAGGACCCTAGGCAGCATGGATTCACAGCAGGAAGGTCATGCCAGGCAAATCTGATAGATTTCTTTGACTGGGTGACCAAAGTAGTAGATCAGGGAGGGGCTGTGGACATGGTCTACCTAGACTTTAGCAAGGCATTTAACACAGTCCCACACAAAAGATTAATATACAAGTTAGCCAGCCTGGGAGTGGGTCCCAAGATGACAGCCTGGGTAAAGAATTGGCTGGAGAATAGGACACAGAGAGTAATAGTAAAATGGAGTCCACTCAGAAGAAAGGAGGGGTTACTAGTGGGGTACATGAGAGTTCAGTAATAGGACGGTCCTCTTCAATGTCCATAAGCGACATTGCAGAAGGACTGGAAGGAAAAGTATGTCTCTTTGCAGATGACACTAAGATCTGCAACAGAGTTGATGCACAGGGTGGGGTGGAAAGGATGAGAAGGGACTTGGCAAGGTTAGAGGAATGGTCAATGTATGGCAGCTTAGATTCAATGCTAAGAAGTGCAAGGTAATGCACCTGGGAAACAAAAACCCAGGGGAAGAGTACACAATGGGGGGTGAGATACTAACAACAACAAAAATGGAAAGGGACCTGGGGGTAGTCATATCATATGACCTAAAGGTGGGCAAGCAATGTGAGAGGGCAGCAAGAAGGGCTGGGGATACTGGGATGCATGAGGGAGGCATCACCAGTAGAAAACAGGAGATTATTATCCCTCTGTACAGACAGCTGGTGAGACCCCATCTGGAGTACTGTGTGCAGTTCTGGAGCCCCAATCTCTCCATGAAGACATAGACAGGATGGAAGCTGTCCAGAGGAGGGCAACTAAAATGGTGCAGGGTCTGCACGGGAAGACATATGAAAGAGACTTAAGGAGCTTAATATGTATAGCCTCGAGGAAAGGAGGGAGAGGGTACATGATAGAAACTTTCAAGTACCTCAAGGGAATCAACAAAGTCCAAGAGGTAGCATCTTTCAAAAAAGAAGTGTGCAAGAACAAGGGGCACAATTTGAAGATAGAGGAGGCGGCTCAGAGGTAATTTAAGGAAGTATTTTTCACAGAGAGGTTGTGGATGCATGGAGCGGCCTTCCGGAGGAGGTTGTGGAGTCAAAATCAGTGGTGGAATTCAAGCATGCATGGAATAGTCATAAGGCAATTCTGGAGGGTGGGGGTAGGAAGAAGTAGACTGCTGGTTAACTAGGATCTGCAGCTTATCCAGTAGGTAAGGGAAATGGGCAGACTGGGTGGGCCAAGTGGTCCTTATCTGCCGTCAAATTCTATGTTTCTATGTTTCTGGGATAACCTCAATGACCTCACTGGGAAGGACCCCAAAACCACCCCACCTATGTTCACCATTGATGGGGCACCATCCTTAGACCCCCTTCTCATTGCCAACTCACTGAATAACGCATTACAGACCTAAGCAGTGTGCTCCCTGTGGATTTCTTCAATCCACCCACCCCAGATGACCCACAAGGGAAACCAGCTCTACCCTGTAACCAACCGCAGTTTCACTTCAAAGAGCTTTCCGAAGCTGATACCAGAAAATATTTGGAAAAGGTGCTGAGGAAAACCAGACACAGCAGGGACTCCCTGGACCTTATATTTGTCAGCCTGACACTTGATGAAATTATCGGCCCACTGTCTCAAATATTCAACCTTTCCCTCTGCTACTCCCAGTTCCCCCAATGTTGGAAATATGTGACAGTTACCCCTGTGCACAAAAATGGGGGCTGGACATTGCACAACAACTACAGACTGATTTCCATACTCCCCCACCACCACTATCCAAAGCCCTTGAATGGATCTTGGCAGATCAGCTTGTGGAATACCTTAACCAATACCAACTACTTTGTCCTGAACAGCATGGTTCAGGAGTGGACACAGTACCATCACAGCCTTACTCGAATTTACAGGATTCATCCACCATGCCTTAGACCAGGGCCACCTGGTGGGAGCAGCATTTATCGACCTATCAAAGGCATTTGATGCGGTGCACCATGGACTCTTCCTAGAACAACTAACAGATATTGGGCTCTCTCCAGAAACATTGGACTGGTTCAACAACTACCTGAGCAACTGCCCACAGCAGGTCAGGATTGGGGAAGTCTTCTCGGACAGCAGACTAGTCAGATCTGGTGTACCACAAGGGTCTATATTGTAGCCGCTGCTGTTCAGTTCATTCTTAAATAAACTCCTGGACGCCTGCCCTTGTCAGATGCTCCTCCACGCAAATGACGTGGTCATATTCTCCAACAACCCCTGCTCTGAACTCCTAGAGGCGGATCTACAGAGAGGCTTTGCATCTGCGGAAAAGTGGTTTAAGGAGCATAGACTGGTAACGAACTATAAAAAGACTAAGACCATGATGTACTCTACCCCAAAGCAAACTCAAAACCTTTCCCCTAGCAATCATGAACTATGGCGGCGCCACCCTGGAGCTTGTACAGCATTTAAGGTACCTGGACATCACAACTGACTCCACCCTGTCTTATGCCCAGCACATCGACAACACCGCAAAGGGTATCAACAAAAGAATTGGGATTCTATACCGGCATAGGCACTGTCTTACACATGAAGCACTGGACATGGCCATCAACAGTTCAGTTGTCTTGCTCATTGACTATGGGCTGGCAATCTACAGGTCTGCAACAGATACAGCCCTTCACCGCTTCTCTATTGCCTTAAACAAAGCCTGTCATCTTCTCACAGGTGCTGCAAGACTCGTGCGCACCTGTGAACTCTATACCATGGCAGGCTGGCTACAGCTGAGTGGCAGAATCAGATATCAAACCTGCCTCTTCGCCAAAAAAGTCTCCCTAAATTTACTACCACCAGGTGTACAGAACCTATTGTCCCTACCCCAGGGTGCAAAACAGACCAGAAGCTCCACCAGTCAACTATTCCATGTGCCCAGATGCTGCACCGCATTGGCACAACAGGCATTCTCTTACTGTGCCCCCCCCACTGGATAAATGCTCTACATTAAGTCATCACTGATGCTGCAACGATTGGCTCTTCCAAACACAAACTTTGCCAGCACCTTATTGCCACTGGCAACTGTGTGTGCTTCCACTAATCCCCCCTCAAGTCAGTAATCACAACAGCCAAATTCAGTAATCCACCATTAGTACTTACTTCCCCATTAGCACTTTACACCCTGTCAGCTGCCCCTCTGGGCAGCCCTGCCACAGCACCTCCTTCACCCTCCCACCTTGGCTCTGCCTCCATCCCACCCCAATACCTTCCCTATCCACCTACCTATACCCCTCTCTGCCCTGTCCTCCCTGTTCCCTCCCCATGTGTCCACTCCTCTAATGCTATATGTCTCTCCAGGATGCAGGCATACATTGTACACTGCCTCAGTAGAGTTTTACCCTGTGCATCAGTTGTATTGTTTTGCCTCCTTATCAACCATGTATATCTGTCTCTGTATTTGTACCTTACTGTAATTTGTTCAACTGACGTGGAACCAATTAACGAGCATCCACTCAATGGTGTCTTCCCAAGACCTCAATAAATAAAATAAATAAAAAAGAACTGAGGCTCACTTAGGACAGCAGTCCATTCAGGATAGTCCTGTTGCCTGGCATGGATGTCCAAGGCATAGTGCTTAACAAAAGTGTACACGTTGCTCCAAGTTGCAGCTCTACAGGTATCACCGATAGGTACAGAGCAACCACTCTGGTAGAATGGGCTTGTACGTAACCATCGAGCTTGACTTGCGCCATGGCATAATAGTGGCATAGACAGCTCACAGTCCAGGCAGAAATGCACTTAATTGTAACAGGCTGTCCCTTCTGACTGGGATCGAAGGAGATAAAGAGCTGTTTGGATTGTCTGAAGTCATTAGGTCTGTCTAGGTAAAACTTAGAGACTCTCCTAGCACCAAGAGAATGTGTTCTCATTCATTCTGGAAATTGGCAAAGTAGGTAGGGGCAATAGATTCAGATGTAACTCCGACACCACATTTGGTAGGAACTTTGGTTGCTCACCTGTATAGTGCCTTGAGTTGCAACTGAGAAAAAGTGCTTTATAAATAAATAAACTATGCTAGACTTGTGTGCAGAGAACTACCTTGTCCTTGTGGAAAACAGTATACGGAGGATCTGTGACCTAGGCATCAATTTTAGACACACTGTGAGTAGATGTGATTGCCACTTGAAAAGCTGCTTGCGAAGTTGAAAACTTTAGCTCACATGTCCCAAGTGGCTCTGAGGGCTTGCAGATGAGCATGCCTAACACAGGATTGATATCCCAGGCAGCTACCAGCTTCCTGATGGGGGCCCTGTGTGTAAAATTCCCTGAAGAAACCTCTTAAAGAGTGGCAGTTGAGCCAGGTAAAGAGTACCGATAAGCTCATGGTATGCAGTAGCACACAGGTGGACCCTGGCTGTGGAATGCTGCAAGCCACCATCAGAAAGGTCCAGCAAGTACTCCAGAACCTTGTCAGGTAGGCACCGAAAGGGGGCCATGTGGATTTTGGAGCATCAGACCGAAAATCTTTTCCATCTGGCTGTGTAGATCTTCCTGCTGGAAGGTTCACTGGCAGCCAAAAGTATTTCGGAGACCCTCTGAGATACCTTGTACCTGTCCACTTCTATTTCTTCAGGAGCCAGATCGGAACGTGAAGTTGGTATGGACCAGGTAACCCTGAGTCAGTAAGTCTGTTCTGAGTGGGAGGAACCTCAGCTGTGTGACTGATGGTCTATTCAGCAGAGGAAACCATATCTGTTAAAGCCATCAGAGGGCGAGCAGAATTACCTTTTCCCCCCTATGCTACTAAAGTTTAAGCAGACCCCTCTGCACCAGAGGGACTGGAGGAAATGCATACAGAAAAAAGATTTTGCCATTGCAGTCTGAATGCATCCTGACAGAAAATGTCAGGTCCTGGATTTCTGGAGCAGAATCAAAGCAGTTTGGTGTCGAGTGTCGACACAAAAAAGCTCTACATCTGGTGTTTCCCACTCATTGAACAGCCATTTCACGACATCCTGAGCTAGTGAGCCACTCATGAGGCTTGGCCTCTGTTCAGCTGAGCTTGTCTGCTAGAGTATTCTGTACTCCTGGCAGAGAAACTGCTTGAAGCAGGATCCCCCTGCTCCAGGCACCATTCCCACACTCTCATCGCCTTCCTGCAGGGAGGGTATGAGTGTACTACTCTTTTCCAGTTTACATAACACATGACTGACTTGCTGTCTGTAGGTTTGCTTTGTGACTGATGAGGTCCACTAAGGCTTGGAGGCCATACAGCAAAGCTCTCATTTTCAGCACATTGATGCGGAGATGAGTCTCTTGGTGTTCCAGACACCTTGTGTTTGGAGACCCAGACAGTGGGTACCCCCCTCCCATCAAGGAGGCATCCATGGTGAGCCACCTGAGGCTCCAGGTGGAAAAAGGAAAGGCGCTGGAGGAGATTGTCCTCCTCTGTCCACCATGTAAGTGACTGAACTAGGGATTTGGTCACCACAGTCGGCTAAGTTTGAGGATGCAATGCTTGTGACCACTGTGCACTGAACATCCACTGAGTCATTCTCAAATGTAGTCATGCAAGGGACACTGTGAACTCTGAGGAGGCTATAAGACCTAACGTACGTTGCATGGAGTGGGCTTGCACAGATTTGAGCTCCATTATATGGTATGCCATCTGCAAGATCACCTGCCTTCTGCTCTCTGAAAGGAAGTCACGAGCCTTGGTAGTATCAAGAAGAGCTCATATGAACAGCACCTGCTGTGAAGGCTGAAGCTGTGACTTCTCTAAGTTCAGCAGAACCTCCTTCTGATACAAATGCCCCCCGCAGCAGAGTGAGAGGCAGTGTCAAAGACAGCATTAGCTGCTTTAAGATGATAACTTTTAGACTTTGTGCCATGAGTAACAGTCTGCAGGATCTTATGTTTAGTTTCAGAGTAAGGCAAGGACTATGTGAGAGACTTAAACGAGCTCCAAAGTGCATACCCGTACTTGGAAAAATGCCAGTGTTACCTAGCAAATCACATGCCAAGGGTGGCGGCTGTGAAAATTCTCTTGCCTGTGGTGTCTGTCTTGCACACCTAGAGTGTACAGTGATCTTTTGGGTTAGAATGTCTTTGTCATCCTCAGCAAGAATAACAATAGCATCAGCTATAGACTAAGAACTGTACACTGGTCTGTCCTTTGGAGCAGTGTATTTTCTATGTACCTGCTACACATAGGAGGGATAGAAGCAGGCCTGTTCCAAACTGCATCTGACAAGGTTTCAAATGCTGGAGGAACAGGGGAAAGCAGGCTGACTGGCATAGCAAAAATGTTTAACCACTGCAGATGGAGACATTTACCTGGGGTCAGTAGCTGAAGGCTCAAAATCTAGTACAGAATGCATGTTCCTTAAAGCCTGGAAAGTCAAATCCTCCTAAAGAACAGGAGACGGGCCCAGGTCCAAAGATTCCAAGTTATAGAAAGAGTCATCGTCACATCCCTCAAGGGATGATGAGTTCAGGATCAGACTCATCCTCCTCCATTTATCCCCCCCCGAGGTAGGATCAGACAGGGGAGTGGATTGCAGGAGCCCTAATCCAGAATGATGCCTTGGCAACACTGGTGACTCTGGTCCCAGCATATGAGGAGCTGGCACCAAAGGCAGCACCGCAGCTTAAACTGTATCCAGTACTGAGAGTGGCACCGGGACAAGTCCCAAGAGTCTGGATCCTGGCACCGATCCCAGTGCCGACCCGACACCAATGATCCAGCCAGTACCGAAATGACCTGCAAAGATACCATGGCCGATCCCATCACAGTGACGTAGAATAGGGATGCAGCCTATGGGACAGGATTCGGTGGTGCAGCCAGCAGCAATGGCCCTTGGGCTGTTGCCAGAGCCAGATGTGCTACCCGGCTTGAAGGCCCTGCCTGTGGCGCCAGTGTCACTAGCCCTGAGGGACCAGGGACTGGTTCCACAGGCAGAGGCAAACAAGCCAGACAGTGCATCCACTGCTCCATAAGAGCTGCCTAGTTGTGGAAGTGCCCACTGGAGGGACAGAGGGACTCCAGGCCCAAGACCCCAACCTCCTGTGAACTGACAACCCTGGTGATGCTGATGGTGCCAGTGAGGGCCTTCTGGCTCCGGGAGACTGAGGATCTCGTGGCAGATCTTGCAGAGGGTTACCTCCTGCAGTACCATTTCTTCCCCTTCCTGCAGGAAGAGGAAGAACTCAAGGCCGATTAGCACCCCGACCAGGATTGGAAATGGGTCTACTTCTTTTTGTGCTTCTGGGAGAACTGTCCTTCCTTAAAGGCACAGGATCACCCATTGTCAGAACCATCCCTCAGAGGGGGAAGTGGACCGGACATGACCCTGCTGCTACAGCAGCTTACCCGAGGAGGCTTCCTACAGTCATCATCCATGACCGTCGACTGTTGACTCGTCAGGACTGTTAGAGACTGCGAGAAATATTTTTTTGTAAAAATCACCAAACTGACACAAAAATAACAAACTCTAATTTTAAACACTGAAACTGAGAAGAACTGAACACTGTTGTTGCATAGATATGAAGCTCTGACTCCTGGTGGGTGAGCGATATCACTGAAGCGCACTCTGTGGCTGGAAAAAGGAATTGAGGCTGGTGCAAAGGTAAGTCATGCACCGCAAACCAGTCTCTTGGTTTCGCAGATGTACGCAGCTTACCTCAGCACCAGCCCTCCCGAAATGTTCTGGCACCCACAGAGTCCTAGTACCTCCAACCCATTAGTGTAAATCAGTTGTAAAGATTGATTCCTTGAAGATCAGGGGGTTCTATTCCAGGTACTTCCTAGTCCCAAAATGGACAGGGGATCTCCTTCCTGTAATGGACCACAGAGACCCCAATCTGTACATCTAATACAAGAAGTCTCAAATGGTGACTCTGCAGACCCTGATTCCCCTCTTGCAAACAAGGGACTGGCTTTGTTCTGTGGACATGAAGGATGCATACCTTCACATCAAGATGAGAAAGTGTAACAGACAGTAACTCCGCTTTTATGCTGGAGGGCAGGCACTATTAGTTCAAAATGTTACCCTTTGGCTTATCCACAGTGTCACAGGTCATTACAGAATGCTTAACAGAGGTTGCAACATCCTTCCCAGTGAAGGACTTCATGTCTTCCCGTATCTGGATGATTAGCTACAGAAGGCCAGTTCCAGGGAAGCTCTTCTTCACACCCTTACCTGAACAAGACAGCGGTTTGAGACCCTGGAGGTCACAGTGAATGTGCCAAAATCTGTATTGACTCCATACCAATGCCTGCAATACAATGGGGCAGTCTTGGACATGGATCAGGGATGCATCTTGCTGTTGTGGACAGGGCAGACACCCTTCTTGCTCAGGCTCACTTAGTCCACAGGAGCTACTGTGTCTCTGCCAGGTCGATGTTACAGTCCCAGCCAAAGACATGGCCAGATATTTCCTGAAATTTCTGTGATATTTCTAGAGAAATCTCCTGCATTCTCCATTTACACAGTAGGGGCAGCAGAAAGAAACTCTTTAGAAATTTCACAAAATATCTGGCCATGTCTGTGGCTACTGCTGTATGTCTCCTGGGCCTGATGGCTGCTGCCATAGTGACAGTGCCATTCTCTTGGTTTCATGTAAATGTCACAGTGGACACTCGGGGTTCAGTGGGATCAGCTGACAGATGAGTTGGGACAAACAGTTCTCATGTCTGTGGTGGATGTACCACAGCAACTTACTCAAGGGCGTTCCATTCCTTGTGCCAGCTCCTGTACAGATACCGCAGATGCCTCGGGCTCCGGTTGGGGTGATCATCTCTGCCTCTTCCAGACACAAGGGTTCTGCTACAAAGTGGAGGCCGACTTGTATTAAAAGTCTTGGAGACGAGTGCTGTTCTGTACAACATCCAGGAATTTCAGATACACCTCTGCCATGATCCTCTGTCAATACAGCTGGACAATAGCAGTGTCACACACTACATAAACAAACAAGGGGGCACTCACTCCTGTCTCTTGTACAGGCAGACAGTGAGAGTGTGGTACTGGCGTTCTCACAACCTTCAACTGTCAGTTGTGTTTCTCCCAGGTCTCCAAAACATCTTGGCAAACAGACTAAGCAGGTCTCAGTTCCTGGTTCATGAATGGGAACTGCTGACCTCTGTGGTAAACAACCTCTTCCCAAGATGGATCATCCAGAGTTGAACCTTTTTGCTTCCCATTGCAATGCAAAAACTGCCGTGTCTCTGCTCAGTCGCTACAGGGCCTGGATTTGTTTGTTGAGACAGGTCCCTCTCTTGGAAATAGAAATTCCTGTATGCATTTCCCCCATTCCTCTAATACCGAGAGTCTTACTCAAGCTAAGAGTGGAGAGTGCCACTGTCATCCTCATTACTCCTTTCTGGCCTCATAAGATATGGTTTCTAGTCCTACAATGTCTGGCGGTAGAGTATCCTGTTCCTCTACCTCTGTGTCAGGGTTTTTATCACAGGACAAGTGGTCTTTGGACCATCCAGACCTGAAGTTCCTACATCTGCATGCATGGCTCCTGAAGACAAAGCACACTTTGGGGTGTCTCCTAAGGTTGCTGATGTTCTGCTTGCAGCTAGGAAGCCCTCTACAAAACGTATGTTTTTATTGAAATGGAGGCGTTTCACTTTGTAGTCTGCTTCGCGGAATATAGACACTTTTTACATGTCCCATAAATTCTGTTCTGGAATACTTGCTTTCCTTATCTGATTCTGGCTTACAGTATTCCTCCATTAAGGTGCATTTGGCTGCTGTATCAGCATTCCATGCCCCTACTCATGGCTGTATAATTACCCAACTAGAGGTGTCCCATACTTTAGTGAGAGGTATTCTGCATATCAAACCTCCTCTCCGTAATCTAGTCCTGCCTTGGGACTTGAATTTCATACTTGAGAAAGTGACTCTGGCTCCTTTTGAGCCTGCCATGACCTGTGGCTTAGGTTTCCTCTCATGGAAAACATTTTTAGTTGCCATTACTTCTGCTCGTCAAATTTCCAAGCTTCAGACTTTCATTTGTGAGCCTCCTTATTTGATTTTTCACAAAGACAGAGGCTCTTTGCACATGAATCCTAAGTTTTTACTGAAGATAGTTATCTGGATTCACACTGAACCACACTATACACCCTCCATTTTATTATTCTGAGCATGCCAACCAGGGCGAGGCACAGCTCCATACTCTTGATATACATAGAACACTGAGATACTGTGTTACTCACACAAGGGCTGCAGAAAAGACTTCAGATTTTTGTTTCATTCACCCCTGGGGAAGAAGGTACTCCTGTCAGAACAATGCCTAGCCAAATGGCTGGCTAATTGTATTAGGTTTTGCTATACGAAGTACTGCAAGGAACTTCATGGCACTGTTTGCGGTCACTCCACAAGGGGTATGACCACTTCAGCAGCTTGTTTCAAAAATGTCCCTGCTTCCGACATATGTGCTGCTGCCACTTAACACTACAGACTGGATATCGTCTCTTGTAGACGTGCTGACTTTGAACTTGCCGTACTGCAAGGCCTTCTGTCCTGATTACATGTCAGACTCTGCCATCCTCCCAGGCTGTTTTGCGCTGCTTGGGCATCATTTTGAAGGCGTGGCTTAATGGAGACGATGTCCTCGATGAAGACATAACACTTGCATAAGAACTTAAGTAACAGTAGCTATTCGAGAGAATCTCCTCCATTAGGCCATACCATAATCGCCCCACTTTGTCTTCTGAGGGTTATATCAGATGCTGTGCCTAAGGCCTTACTTCATGCTTCCTGTTTCCAGTCCCATGCCTCTCCTTGTTTGCCTGGTACTCGTTTGATCTCTTGGTTCCTCATGGTAAGATACCATCTGAGGCTTATTTCTGGTAGGGAACTGCCAGTGTTTTGTTCTTTTATTGAAGTGCATGCCCCCTCTTGTTCTGTGAAGGTTTGTGTTTCCGCCCCGCTTTCCTCTCCGGTGTCCTTTGCCTGTGACCTTTTCTGCTGATCCTGCTTGTTGTTCCTTCTTTTAAAAAAAAGACCTTCTGGCCTGCCCTCTTGGTGCGCTGTCCTTGTCACTCCTCTGAGCTACTAGGTGCTTCCGAGTCAGTTAAGGCTGCCGTAGGGTGACCTCTAGTATTCTTTTTTAGAGCTTCAGTTGCAGACTCGATTGTCTCTATAAAATATATTCTGTGTTGTCACATCTGTATTTTTTGACTGTGGTATTTTTAAGGCCTTCCTCACATCTAGTGAAAGTGGATTCAGTTTTGGGCCAGCACCATTTGGAAATTTCCCATGTGGAAATTGGGCTTAATGTGTCCACATGCACAAGTTATAGTAGTTAATCAAATACATTCAGGAATGAGAAAAAGTAAATAAAACTGAGAATTACACGCTCCTCAGCATCAGTTGTATACAGAATTAAATATCCCTGTGACACGGCATGCATTGGTAAGACTTCATGTATGCTTAAAACTCGCATTTCCGAACATAAATCATGGATAAGAGAAAACAAAGAAACATCTAGTGTCACTAAATATTTTAATCTGATAAAGCATTATGCGACTTCACTTAGATTTTTTGGCATTGAAAGAACTGAGATGCGTAAGAAGGGTGGCAGCTGGGAACATTGTCTCCTCGAAAGAGAAACCTTCTAAATTCAAAGATTTGGCATTTTACATGAAAACATAGGTTTTCTTGAAGAAATTGACTGGGTTTCAGTACTTTAAATTGGTCAGAGTAGGTTGGAGGAGCTTTCTGCCTGTTAGTTGAGGGTCCTCCTGATCTCAGCTACTGTTCGCCCATGTGTGGTTACCTGTTATTTTTAAGCTTCATTTATGAACATTGATGTCAAATTATATGTTTCACCTGTTGTTAATTTTTGTGTATATTTTCCTTGTTGATGTTTTACATGTATTGTTTGACTCAGTAAGCTAGTAACCTACTGATCCTATTTTCCCACAGTGAGTAGTTCTGCCACGTGTAACCTGACCTCCAGCATCCGAGGCTAGGAAGCATTAGTTAATATTTTTATAGAGGTGCTATATTTAATTGATCTAACTGTACTATACAGAAAATATTTTTTTAAGCACTTAACAGATGAAGTAATTTGCTTAATTGTACAGCTGGAGGTCACCACACAACCGCGCGGCACACATTTCGAACACTGTGTTCAGCGGGCAGCACAATTGACATCATCACATCAGTCATGCTTTTGTATCATGGCATTGACGTGTCCACATTCTTGTGTGACGTTCCGTGGGAACGCACATGGAGAATGCCAGACAGAACTATCTTGATGATATGAGGGGGTACATCCTGCTCCATAAGGATCTTTGCAGATACCTGCTTTACATTTTGTGAATGGCGCTTCGCTGGTGAGTTGACATTTTTTCACAGTGCAGAAAAGATATATGAAATTAACATGCCGCAATGTGTAGGCATAAAACTCTGTACATATGTATTTTCTGGGCCACTGCCTTGAAAAAGCTACTGTTTTGGAGCAGCAAAACACTGGTGAATTTTTTGGACAGTTACTGATGAAATAATGAAGTAAACTTTATTTGAAAATCAAATTGGAGCACTCTGCTGGTGTTTGTTCTTCTCTGAGAAATAAAATTTCAGACCTGGAGGCCATCCTGGAGGAGGCTAGCATGGATTTGGTGGCCATTGGAGTCATGGTGCACTGACAGTCATAGCTAGGATCTGCCCATACCAGGCTACTCTCTGCTCAAAAGAGTCAGGGAAGGGTGGAGGGGTTGTACTGTATGTGTGGGAGGGAGTCAAGACTATGGAAATATAGGGTACCGGGGGAAGAAGGAAGGGCCAGAGATGCTGTGTGTCATCCTGAAGACAGGGGCTGGGTCCAGTATCCTTACAGTAGTTATCTACAGACCTTTGTCACAGGGCGAGGCAGTGCATAAGGCACTCGGGGGAGACCGTATCCAGATGGCAAATAAGGAAGAGGTACTGCTAGTTGGGGACGTCAGTCTGCCAGATGTGGATTGGAGCCTTCCAGCTGCAGCTGAAACTTCGGCAAGGAGCAAGGCCATCTTGAACTCCCTACAAGGGGCTTTTCTCAGGCAGCTAGTGAATGAACCCACTACAGATGGGGAAGTGCTGGACTTGGTGCTTACAAACAGGGACAGCATTGCAGACGTCACAGAGAGCAGCCCCTTAGGTACAAACGATAATTGTACAATGTGGTTTAACATTAAGCTGGGAGCAGAGGCAAACCACACGAGGACGCAGCTCCTGGACTTTAGGAGGCTGCATTTTCAAAGTAATGGGAGACTGCCTTAGAACCTGCCTAGCAATGGGGGATTGCCAGGGAGGGGTAGAGGAAGAGTGGGGAAAAGTAAGGGAGGGCATGATTAAGACAGTCAGTCTCTGCATGAAGCAAGTGAATAAAAGCAGAAGGAAAAAGAGACTGTTATGTTCTCTAGTGAAGTGGCCCCTGTGGTAAAGAAAAAAGGGTGGCATTCAGTTGGTATAAGGAGATGCAGAGGGAGGAAGACAATGTGTACCAGCTAAAACGGAGAGAAGCAAGTAAGGCAGTTAGGTGGGCAAAGGCACAGACAGAGGAAAGGATAGTCAAAGGTGTAGCAAGTGGGGATGAGACATTCTTAAGGCACATAAGTGAGAAGAGAAAAGCAAGGGAATAATAATAAGGATAGAGAGGATGGTAGAAGGAGACTGCACAGAAGGGGACCAAGAAAAAGTAGACATTTTAAGCAGGTACTTCTGCTCAGTCTTCACAGTGGAGGGAAGGGGGCGGACCACCAGGGAGCAGCAGAAGCAAAGAGGGAAGGGGGGTGGACTCAAGTTCATTTTCAGAGGAAAGAGTCTGGAAGAGATTTGCAGGTCTGAAAGTGGACAAGGTTTTGGGACCTGATGGGATACATTCAAGGGGTATGAAAACAGCTCATGGAGGTGCTACCTGCCCTGCTGATGGCCTTATTCAACAGTTCACTGGAATCAGGTGTGGTTCCAGAGGACTGGAGGAGAGTGGATGTGGTCCTTCTACATAAGAGCAGCAGCAGGGACGAGGCTAGCAACTGTAGACTGGTGAGCCTCACCCCAGTGGTGGGGAAATGAAAGGAAACACTGATAAAGGAAAGGTTGACAGAGTATCTCGAATCAAATGGGCTGCAAGACCAAAGGCAGTATGGTTACTTATGCCAAATGAAAGTGATTCATATCTTTGATGCGTGACCGGGGAAATAGATCAGGGGAGGGCAGTGGACATGGACTATCTGGACTTTAGCAAAGCATCTGACACTGTGCCACACAAGAGACTGATTAAGAAATTGAGCAGCCCAGAGGAAGAATTCAGAGTAGTGAATTGAGTTAGAAACCGGTTAACAGATAGGTGACAGAAGGTGGTGGTTAACAGCACTCACCCTGAGGATGGAAGAGTGACCAGTGGGGTGCCGCAGGGCTCAGTTCTGGGACCAGTCCTCCTCAGTGGCTTCATAAGTGACATTGCAGGTGCACTGGAAGGAAAGATGGGCTTTTTGCAGATGATACCAAAATGTGTAATGGGGTAGACAGTCAGGAGGGGGTGGAAAGAAGGCATAGGGATCTTGGGGAAACTCGAGGAGTGGTCAGAAACATAGCAGTTGGGACTCAATGCCAGAAAGTGCAAAATTATGCACCTATGGTATAAGAACCCAGAAACTGAGTATAGGATTGGGGGGTACTGTCAGTTACTAAGCAGGAAAGGGAACTTTGGGGTTATCACATCCGATGACTTCAAAGTGGCAGGGCAGTGTGACAGTCTTGCAAGTACCTCACGGGGGGGTGAACATGGTGGAGGAGGGGAGTTTCTAAGTTGGAAGAGAATCAGGACCAGAGGGCATGCGATGAAGCTGGTTGGGGAAGTTGAAGAGGGACATAGAGAAGTACTGCTTCACCGAAAGAGTGATAGATTCCTGAAATAGACTGCCAGCGGAAGTGTTAGAGGTGAAAACAGCAAGGGGGCTTCAAGCATGCCTGGGATAGACTTAAGGGAATATTAGTAAACAGGCAAAGAGGAGGGAGGGTGGCTAACTTGTCATTGTTCAGGCCCCATTGCCAGTTGGATAGGACTGCAACATAGTAGTGTTCACTCTTTTCTAAGCATTACACTGTAGAGGTGCAGCCTAGGAGGTGTGCAAGACTTGGATTGACTGCACTGCAGAGCTTGCACTATTCGTGAGTCCTGTTGTCTCCACCCTCCGTAGGTTGAGTGATTTTTGTACTACTGATCACGTGACCAAAGACTTGTGCTATATGGAGAAGATTGATTCTAAAAAGATAGGAAGCTTACATACTGTGACTGTTGATCTTCTAGAGTATCTTTTACAAAGAGCCACACTTACCGGCCCCCCCATTTTATCTACCGTTTATTCACCTCAGGGTATGGGCTGCACTGGCTCCCTAGAGGACATTTAGATTATCTTGTGTTCTGAGTTCTTTAATAAGTAGATCTTAACATTTTAAACAAAATGTAAGCAGTTTTTTGTTCAGTGGTTTTCTTTCTTTCTTCCTTGGTGGAAAAATAAAAAGCTACCGAGGCAGTTGGGGCCATCACCATTATTCACACTGTTGGTGTGCATGGTGCCATATGGAGGTGCCCTGCCAGCCCCAAAAGGTGTACAACTCCTGCAGGGTCCTAGTGCTTCAATCCCCAAGACCAAAGAGTGTTGCTGTATGGAGAAGATGCTCCAGAAGATCGAGTTCTTTTTTATTTATTTGTTAACCAGGTAGGAACACTAGACCAAGGACCCTTTTTCAGGTGCGACCCAGAGATGTAGCACAAAAAACAGATAATTGATGGTAAACGTACATTTAACAAGTGCAGACGTACAGTAAATAAAACTATACATCTTACAGTATGCAGGTACTGTATGTGATACTTTACATAAAAGGCCCCGTAAGATGCAGTCACTTACATACATTCACAACTTGATAGGACAAACATGGCAAGAATGATTTGTAGCTGAACTATTTATTTTGCTGAATTTGTTTGGAGGTATAGTAGTAGTAGTAGTAGTCTTTATTTATGGTGCCCTTCCCCAGAGGCCCAGGGTGCCATTACAATAAAACACAATATAGAAACCCACAAACAATTAACAGTATCACACCCAAATAAAATAACGATAACTAACTACCTGGATTTCATCTAAAACAACATGCTAAAACTCATTGATACTTTACAATGTGCTGAGAAAAAGTTGTTACAGGACATCCCCAAATGCTTGTTGAAACGGGTAAGTTTTAAGGTCCCTCTTAAGAACTTCATCCGAGGGGGCCTCCCTTAAGGTTCTCGGCAAAGAATTCCAGAGGGTCGGGCTCACCACCTCAAAGGCCCAATCCCCTGAGGTCTTCAGTCTAGCCCTAAGAACCACCAGGAGGCCCTCCCCAGCCAATCAGAGCAGGTGGACAGGGATGTGCGGGTGCAGGAGCGCAGCCACTTAGATGGCCCAGTCCATGTAGCCCTTTGTAGGTTAATAAACCCACCTTAAATGAGATACGCCACTTCACCAACAGCCAGTGCAGATCTTGCAATGGCAGAGAAATATGGCATGATCTTGGAATCAAATCAAATCACGTTTATATATAACAAGCATTTGTCAGTGCGGAACGTTCGCATGCAGGTATTTGCAGTGGTGTTTGGCACGTATGGTGCTTTACCCTAGTGCCCTGTGCGATTGCTGGTATTTGCACAATAAATTTTCAGCATGACCTTTTTGTTACCCCCATTGTACATAGGCGGAAACACGTTTTGGGCAGGATGTGAAAAATGACAGCTGTACTGCTCATAAGGAAGTGTGGTAAAATGGCAATGTTGAAAATCTGGAGTGGAAATATTGAAAATTCGCAAACCTATGAGCGTGCGTGGGAACTGTGCAACGGACGCTCGTAAAATAGTCATTGTTAGGAATTTTTTCAGCAAATTTTCAACATTGGCATTTTAAAACCTCTGCTAATGAACAGTGTCACTGTGATTTTCTTACTGTGTCCCATACATTGATTTCGCTCACCGACTGCGCCATTGTGCACTACATGGGCGGAAACACGTTTTGGGCAGGATGTGAAAAATGACAGTTGTACTGCTCATAAGGAGGTGTGGTAAAATGGCAATGTTGAAAATCTAGTGAAAATATTGAAAATTCCATGAACTTACGGCGCGTAGGGAACTGCACAACGATGCTCAGAAAAAGTTATTTTTAGGATTTGTTCACCAAATTTTCAACATAGCCATTTTAAGATCTCTGCTCATGAACAGCGACACTGTGATTTTCTTAATGTGTCCCATACACTGAGTTCGCTAGCGACTATTACCATTACTACACTACATGGGCGGAAACACGTTTTGGGCAAGATGTGAAAAATGACAGCTGCACTGTTCATAAGGAGGTGTGGTAAAATGGCAATGTTGAAAATCTGGAGTGAAAATATTGAAAATTCGCAAACTTACGAGCGTGCATAGGCACTGCGCAATGAACACTTATAAAACAGTCATTTTTAGAAATTTTGTCACCAAATTTTCAACACAGCCATTTTAAGACCTCTGCTCATGAACAGTGTCACTGTAGATTTCCTAATGTGTCCCATACATTGAGTTAAGCACACGACTCGCCATTATGCTTCATGGGGCGGAAACATGTTTTGGGCAGGATGTAAAAATGACAGCTATACTGCTCATGAGGAGGTGTGTAAAATGGCAATGTTAAAATCTGGAGTGAAAATGTTGAAAATTACCGCCAAACTTCTGGCGTCGTAGGAATGCATAGCATGAACTCCGTAAACTGTAATTTTTAAGAATTTTTCACCAAATTTTCAACACAGCCATTTTAAGACCTCTGCTCATGATCAGTGTCACTGTGATTTTCTTAATGTGTCCCATACATTGAGTTAGCACACCGACTGCGCCATTGTGCGCTACATGGTGGAAACACGTTTTGGGTGAGATGTGAAAAATGACAGCTGCACTACTCATAAGAAGGTGTGGTAAAATGGCAATGTTGAAAAATCTGGAGTGAAATATTGAAAATTAAAACATCACGGCGTGCGTGGGAACTGCCTAGCTGCCTTCGTAAAACAGTCATTTTAGGAATTTTTCACCAAATTTTCAACATTGCCATTTTAAGACCTCTGCTAATGATCAGTGTCACCGTGATTTTCTTAATCGTCCCATACATTGATTTCGCACACCGACTGCGCCATTGTGCGCTACATGGGCGGAAACACGTTTTGGGCAGGACGTGAAAAATGACAGCTGTACTGCTCATAAGGAGGTGTGGTAAAATGGCAATGTTGAAAATCTGGAGTGAAAATATTGAAAATTCGCAGAACTTACGAGCCTGCATAGGAACTGCGCAACGCACACTCATAAAACAGTCATTTTTGGAATTTTGCACCAAATTTTCAACATGGGGTTTTGGGACCCTTCTCATGAATGATATCACTGTCATGGCGTTATTCGGGCCCGAAGGGTGATTTTGCGTGACTGTGAAATCACCCTTCGGGCCTGAATAACGCCATGACAGTGACATCATTCATGAGAAGGGGTCACAAAAACCCCATGTTGAAAATTTGGTGCAGAAATTCCAAAAAATGCCTGAGATATGCAATAAAGTTGAAAACCCCTATCTAGCCCATTATACAGCTTACCGGCATTTCCTCAGTTCGCGGTCGGCTTTAAAAAGTGCAGACGTGTTCCCGGTCCACGAAGATCATCACGCGAGCTCTGGAGGTAAGTATGGGGTGAGGGGTGTGGGGAAGCTGGGTGCGCAGTGGGTGGGTGCGGGTTGTGGGAGGGACTGGGAGAAAGCGCCGTGGGACCGTTTTTTGGTTTACAGGTGAAAAAAAAAAAAGACTACGTGGGGCGTTTGCCCGCGTTGGGGTGGAAGCTCCAGCGTGGCAGAAGAGGATGGCTGGGGGCTGAGGGCCGATGGGATTGGGCACCCCGTCCGGCAAAGCGCGTGGGGCGTTTGCCACGCTGGGGTGGGCTCCCAGCGTGGCAGAAGATAACTGGGGGGCCGAGGGCTGAGAGGGATTGGGCACCCCATCGACAAGCTGTGCGGGGCGTTTGCCAGCTGGGGTGGGCTCAGCGTGGCAGAAGATAACGGGGGCGTGGAGCGACGGGGATTGGGCACCCGTCGGCAAACAACGTGGGACGTTTGCCACGCTGGAGTTGGGCTCGCAGCATGGCACCAAAGATTTGGGGGCGTGGCGCGAATACTCTGTGACAGCGGTGGTTTCTTTGAGCGAACCACCGCTGTCATACACAGCTCCCGCACCCATTGGTGCAGGACCGCCACGCCTGCTCAACGGAGCAGTGGATTGAAAGGGAGAGGCACACCTCCAAAGTGTGCTACTCTCCCAAAACGTTCCTTGCGCATGCGCGCAAGCGAACATAAAAAGTGCCTTTCCAATAAGTCCAAGTCGCCTATCAAAAACAAACATAAAATGGTTAAAATCTACATCAGTGACAAATCGGTAAATCCCTTAAAATCTTTTTTTTTAAACATATGTTTATTGAACTTTTTCTTTTAAGTCAGGAGACATTTTACAATCAAGATTTTTTCTGTGCTTACTTCAGTTTTGTTATACATATTAACATTTTTCAAGTATGTATAGAGATCTTTTACAATTGATGCATTCTAGCATTGAGATGAACTTTCATATTCTTTATTAAAATCTAGCAGCTCTGGGGCACCATTCTAATCTCATTTCTTCTCCCCTGTGGCCTACATGTTATAGGCAAAAATCAGGATCAACCCCTGCTTGATAAAATGACCATTTCTGGCACAGTGTGGCGAACTTATCAGTTTGGTTATTAAGTTTAGCAGTGATATTTTCCATCTGGTATATAGATATCACTATTCGCCTCCAGTCTTGTATGGTAGGGGTATCTTTGGTCATCCATTTCTTTGTTAAGGATTTTTGCAGCCAACAACAAAATGGGAGCAGGGTTTTTGTCCATCGGGCGGGGAGGCGATCCGGTAGACAGCCATAAGTACCACTTCAGCTGTGAGCTCAATGTTCTCTCAAGACTATCACTGATTTCTTTTTGTATACTTATCCAGAAGGGCATCAAGCGTGGACATTGCCACATAATATGTGCAAAGTCTGCCATCGATCCCTTAAAATCTTACCATATTAAAATGATCACAGTCTTCTAAACTAGGAGCAGTCTGGAAAAGTCAGACTGAATAAGTAAGTTTTTAATGCTGTTTTAAAACTCTGGATGGTCAGACACTCTCTCACCTGACAAGGTAGAGAATTCCACAGGGTAGGGGCTGCAAAAGAGCAGGCCGCCGATGTCTTTAATCGAACCCTGGGAATCTCTAGTAGTCCCTCGTTGGCTGAGTGGAGGGGGCAGCAGAGGCGAAGGAGATCTTGTAAGTAACAGGGTCCCTGCCCTTGTAGGGCTTTACAGATCAGTAAACCGACCTTGAAGGTGATCCACCACTGTACTGGCAGCCAGTGCAGTCTGCAGAGCACAGGTGTAATATGACTGGCCCTAGAAGAGATAGTCAGTAGCCTGGCTGCCGCATTCTGCACCAGCTGCAAGCGGCAGCCAGGCTTGGAGGCCCGTGAGTACAAGGGTGGCTGCATTCTGCAGCAGCTGCAGGCATCTTAGTGTACCCCCACTAACCCCAAGGTACAGGGTGTTACAGTAGTCTAACCTAGAGGCCACAAATGCATGGATCAGTGTGGCCAGGTCCTGGAGAGGGATAAGGGATCTGATACGGGGATGTTCTGAAGATGGAAAAAAGCCATTCTGTACTACGGCAGACACATGGGCCTTCTTTCAGTGCGACTCCCAGATTTTTCACCCTAGTAGCAGCTAACGACCCAGAATCTCCCAGCCAAGTACCAGTCTCTCCAGCGCTAGCTGCCACCCCCACCATAGACCGGCTCAATCACTAAAATGTCAGTTTTCTCATGTTGAGTCTCAGCCAGGATGCCATCCAGTTCTGGATCTTGGCCAGGCACTTATTAAGCACACTGACAGCACCATGCATCTGGGGAGCAAAAGACATATAGAGCTGGGTATCGTACACATAGAAGTGAAACCCAACCCTGTAACATTTAATAACCTTTCCCAGGGGAAGCATGTAGACCGCAAACAACATTAGTAACAAGACCAAACACTGGGGTATGCCACAGGACAGAACCACCAGGTGCAAGGAAAAATTTCCTAACACTACCCTCTGGGTTGTATCCTGATGGTAGGACTCAAACCAGCGAACAACGATGCTGGTGAGTCCAGCGTGTACTCCCTGAGTCAGTCCAGAAGTAAGCCACAGTCAGTGGTATCAAATGCAGAAGAGAAATCAAGGAGAATGAGAATCGACCGTTCTCTTCTATTTCTCACCCTGAGCAGGTCATTATGCACCTTAACTAGTGCTGTCTTCGTGCTGAGCCCAACTCCAAAACCATACTGGAGAGGCTTGAAGATAAGTACGTTGGGTGTTCCTCAAACTGCAGCGCAATAACTTTCCGGATAACCTTCCCTAGAAAAGGAAGGTTAAAGACTGGATAGTAGTTCGCCAAGACATCCAGGTCCAGAGATGGTTCTTTCAGAAGGGGTTTCACCAATGTGCATTTAAGCACTACTGGAAACAACCCCTCCAGCAAATAACAATGGACAATCTCGGCGAACACCGGGCCCAGATGTCCGGCACAACTCACTAGAAGTCGTGCCATACCTGGGTCCAGATTACAAAATGTTGGCAGCAGCTGCAAGACCACCCAGCAAACCTCCTTCACTGTCACTGACCGAATCCCCTTCCCCCCCCCCAAGTCTACTGAATGCATTCCTGGCCCACAGGTTGTCCACTGTGGGGCTCACGAGGTTCAGTTGAAGTGATTCTGGCCCTGATGAAGGACAGCTTTTCTGAGAAGAACCGAGCAAATGTCTCACATTTCGCTGGTGTAACTGCTCTGCTCCAGGCATGCAGGGTGGAGAAGCCTGTCTACAGTCCGAAAGAGCTGAGCTGGTCAGTTCCTCCCAGCAGCAATCTCTTTTGACAGAAAATCTGCCTTCTTCTGAGTGATTGCCTTCTGATATTCTTCATAATGAGAAATTGGAACTAGTTTGTCCTGAGCCTTGGACTTCCTTCAGCGACGCGCCAACCTCTGACCCCTGGTTTTTAGCACTCTCAGCTTGTCGTCAAACTACGACGAGCTGAGACGCTGCATCAGGGGACATGCACAGACCGGTGCTAGGCAGCCTCAGGCCCCAGTGACAACCCTGTTAAAGGCAGCCACTGCGGCCTCTGCACCTCCCGGTATGGTATACACCACTAATGTTTTGTGCTTGTGTCCTGTCTATTTTTGGTTGGTGGCACCCTGATTCAGGAGTGCATTCTATGTTTTTTTCTGTCCTACTATGATATAATACTTTTTTTTTTTTTTTGTAGTTTCCATTTACTCTCCTCCCCTGGCCCCCTGCACTCCACTTCCTCAGGAGTTGCCAAGGCATCTGTCCCCCTCTTACATCTCGGTAATCCCCCATCAAGCCTTGGTGATTCCCCCAGGCAGGGATGAGATGGGGGCATGTACACCCGGAATGTTTGTCTTTTTGTCAGGCCACCAAGGAAGTAGAGGTGCGGGGATCTGTGCCAGTGCTCCATCTCCCTGGAGTGTAGGAGACTGCATTTTCCGTGTTCTGTGGAGCATGACTCGTGCCTTGATGACAAAGTGAGAATGCCGACGTCTGTCACGCCCCTCCCCTCTCTGCGTGGCTGATGCATGCTGTACCTCTGGCTTCCACCAGAGGCCAGCCCAGCACCGAGCCTTGTTATCCACCCTTCCCCACCCCCAACCCCCCGGAGAAGGCGAGCGGCCCGTGGACACTCAAGCCTCTCTCCCCCCCCCAGCCGGCCTTACAGCTCCCAGGCTCGTTCGCAAACCCGTGTCGCAAGAGGTAGCACTACCGCTGCACCAGTGGGCCGGCAATACTTGCTCTTTCATGCCTTATTCCTCTCGTAGCAAAGAAATTGTGTTGATTTTTTTTTTCTCTCTTTAAGGAGTTATTTTTGAAATGATGGGCAAAAGAGAACCTTTTTCTGTTCTGAATTTTCAGCAGTGTTCATTTGGTTCAATATTGGAAGTGCTGGTCACTCTGTGTGAAATAATGCATGCATGCATGCTGGAGAGATGAGATCACATTGATGATGGAATCCCTGATTTATCTTCTCTCAGTATGCGGTACTGCCTTGTTTGCTCATTATGTTCATTTCCGTAACATGGATTAAAAATGGGACTGGCGTTGGGCTGTCCATCATTGTGGGGTCCTAAGGATTAAGGCCCGTGCTTTTTAAGAGTTTGTTCTAACCACCGTTTAACAAAAGTAATTTCCTTCTACAGAAATGACACAGGAGTATTTGTGTCAGACATTGTCAAAGAAGGAATAGTGGACAGCGATGGGAGGCTAATGCAGGGAGACCAGATACTTGCTGTGAATGGAGAAGACGTACGAAATGCAACGCAGGAGGCTGTTGCTGCTCTGTTAAAGGTAAAGATATTAGTTATGCATATGACAGACTGCAGGTGGGGAGCCTGAGTCATTGACAATTGATCATAATGTAGTAGTGGAGGAAATTCTTTTGAATGATATCAAGGTTTGACTTTGGGAATGCTTTAGTATATGCTTCATAAAAATTCAAGTCAAATTTTACTAATGTGGATTTTTTTGTGCCTTCCGAACTCTTAGGAAGGCTTATAGGACAGTATTGTAATGATATAACAACTGATGAAAGCAACCAAAAAGACCACAGTGAAAGTGAGATCATAGCTCTTGGCAGGCTTGCATGAGAAGTAATAAGGAGGCTGATGCATGGTGTCAGTGGCTCAGTAGGTAGCACACTTGCCTCTGAGGCCGGGAGATCAGAGGGCTGTGGGTTCAGTTCCCACATCTGGCACTTGGTTTAATATCCCAATACTGACACTGTAGTGCAGCATGAGAGGGGTGCTGCACTTCTGAGGTGCCGTCTTTCGGATGAGACGTTAAACCGAGGTCCCATCTGCCTGGATTGGTGGTAGTTCAGGTGGATGTTAAAGGTCCCATGGCACTTATTGAAAAGAGTAGGGGAATTTCCCCAGTGTCCTGGCCAAATTTCCCTCATTTACTAAAAATACCACCAACAGCTTAATCTGGTTCAAGGTCAGCTGGCATTCATCTGTATCCCCCTCCCCCGGGTTGTGCCTGAAAATAGGCAGGATTTGTTTAGTGTACTTACCTGGTCAACAAAAACTAAATAAATAAATAAAAAATAATAATTTTCAAATGTACTCAGCACAGTGAAGATGAGACTGTAGTCAGCGGGCTAGTTTATGGACTGCCAGAGTGGGACGATTGGTATGATTACCAAACAAGGAAAAGGAGTCTATGCAAAGTACAGCTTCACACAGTTAGCAGCATTTATCCTGGGTCAGTACTTCCTCTTTTTTTTTTTTTTATTTTATTACTGCTACTGATGCAAAGTCCCAGAACTGCTGGATCCCCTGTAGTTCACCTGTCTTCCTCTGCAAAAGCCCCACCAGTTTTCCTCATTATCCCGACAGGATGCAATGTAGGGCTACCAAAATTATCAAGTGTATAAGTACAAGAGCTTTGGGGAGAGGCTAAAGGTCCTTAACATGTTCACCCTGGGGACGAGGAGGCAGAGAGCGGACATGATCTTAGTATGCCGCATACTCGAGGGTATTGACAAGATTGAACATATGAAGATGTCTGATCAGGTGTACTCCAGCAAGATGCAGGGACACACCCTAAAGCTCATAGGTGCCAAATTCAGGGGTAGCATTAGGAGGAATTTTTCTCCCAGTGGGTGGTGAACTTTCAAACAGCCTACCAAATGGAGACAGTGTCCATGAAGACAGTGAAGGCCTTCAAGTAAGCCTTAACAAATGTCTGCTTACCAAAGGAATTGAAAGATACCCAACTTAGTAGAGTGGATAGGGAATCCCTGTGAATTAGTACATGTTTGTAAAGAATACTTTCTTCCCAGCTTATCTAGCAGAGGAGATAGACATAATATTCCTAATGTCCCATCCAAAAGTTAATCAATGTTACTGTTGTTTTGTGACTCTTTATGTTTCCTTTTGTCAGTTCCTTCTCTTTGTTCTGTTTACTTCTTGTCTTTTACTAAGTGTCTTTGTTAGACTTTGCTGCTCCTTCTTCATGACAGATGTGAAGCCTTGCTAGACATTCAAGCCTATGCCTCTTATAGATAAGCACTAGGACTACTTGCAGTCTCTGCTTGCTGAGCATTTTGTTCATGATTGTGTTGTGTACTTTATGGTGCACAGGAGGACCCTCGAGGTACATCTGGACTGGTTCCAAGGGACCAAATTGGTCCTTTTATCCAGGAATACTTACAAAATCCAGGGCTAAGTCCTGGAACCAAACCTTTTAACCACTCTGATATGTTCTTAGTCACTGAAAAAGGGTTCTCTTGACTTAGAACTGGTTCCCAAGTCCCTGGATCAGAAATCTTATGGTACTGATTGCCCTCGATCACTATAGCTTTGTACCTTGTTTACCACTGCATCTCTTACTCTCTCTAGGACTTCCTGAAGATATTCTCCAGGTGCTGGAGACATCTGGAAGGAGTCCGCTCACAAGACTTAATATTGTAAGTGGGTGAGGTTTTTACACCAGTGTGAATGGCAGGGTATTGACATCTCTCACCCTGTACCATTGCATACATTCTGGATTTCCTCTGGTCCCTTTTTCTGTCAATGTTACGAGCCACATCCCTGAAGGTGACCCTGGCTGCCACTTCAGCATACCTAACTAAGGCTGGGATGCCGACGGTGGCTCCGCATAAGGCCACTTCTTTAAGGGGCTTGACCACTATTTACCACTAGTGTGAGAACCATCTCCTCTGTTGGATTTACTGCAGGTGCTGTCACAGCTAGTGTGGAAACCATTCAAGTCTGTGGACACTGCTGAGATGTCACATCTGTTGTGGAAAACCACACTTTTTTGTTATTTTCACCTCAGCCAGGTAAGTGAGTGAGCTCTAGATTTCCAGGTTACATCTGTGGAGTCTCCATATCTGGTTTCCTATAAGGACAAGATTGTACTGTGCCCCTATTGAAAGTTCCTGCCAAAGGCCATTGCTGAGTTTCACCTTAACCAGGTGCATACTCTCCTGACCTTCTCTCTGAAGCTGCATGCTTTGGATGCTGAATGAACTTTTCACACGCCGGACATTCGCAGAACACTGCTCTTCTTCTGGGAGCACATGGTAGGCATCTGCTGTGAGGCTTGCCAGCCTTTGCCACATATGCTGAAGCTGCTTTAGGCAGACTGGCAGCTAAAAGGACAGTTAGCCGGTGGATCACCTCCTGCATCAGTCTGCGCTACAGGTTGGCTGCAGAGAAGCTGCCAAAGTGGTTGAAGGCTCACTACACCAGGCATACTGCTGTCTCTGTTGCTGCAGCCAGGTACCGCCCCTTTGCTGAAATCTTTATGCTGATACCTGGTCCAGTGTGCACACATTCATATCCTGCTACAGCATCAGTGTGGTCAGTCGTCATGATGCTGTGTTTCTGTCCTCAGTCCTCCAGTGTCTTTTTGCCAAATTTGGGGGGGCACGCCTTGACCCCTCATCCTGGTGGACTGCTAGGAGTCTGCCTTTGGATAGTGAACTAAATCTAGGTAGTTGAAACGGAGGATCTTTCTCCAGTCAGTCTTCACCATTCATCATGCTTGGGTCTAGGCTGGAGAACTGGACTGTGTTTGGGAGTTTGTCTCTTTAAGAATTTTTAGAGCCGAGGGAGCCTGCGTCAGAGACAGCGCTGCCCACGAGGCAGACGTACTACGTGGTGCTCGTGGACTGGCCTGTAACCGATGACAACCCACCCCAGCTCCTCAGTTCTGTTTTTCCTGCTATTGAGGAAGGATCTCGGCGAGGGAGTCTTACAGCAACTGCATCAGCTCTGTTCCACGCCTTGGCCTACTTGACGCCGTGCTTCCTTGATGTCATAAGTTCGGCACCATTCACGGCACCGATTTTGCTTTCTTTTGACATGTTGAGTTTTTCTTTTCTTATTTTTTTGTTTTGTTTTCTTTCCATCAGTGACAATGTCAGGTCCTAGGCCTAAAAAGTCATTGAAAAAAGCGAGAGTTGCTCCCATGCATTAGTGCCCCTGTGGCAACTCCATGACCATGTCTGACCCACATGACTGCTGTTTTTCTTGTTTGGATCCCAGCCACTCTATGGATGAGTGCAATGCCAGTTTTTTGATGGATTACTGCACCCTTATTATCCACGCTGTGAGGTTGGGGAGAGTCCCCCAGCCTTTGGTGGTCATCATCGCACTTGGGATGCCAAAACAAGGTCTCTAGACTCCTCCCCTGAGACGCTTCCTGGTTCTGTATGAACCAGTGGAGAGAAGATCCCCTCTGTTTTAAATCTTGCTGGAACAAGGGGTCTCAGCAGCGGGTTGGTGGCACAGTCGTCCTCGGGGGGGGGGGCCACTGAGCACCCCTCGCAGTCTGCTGTCTCCTCAGAGACTCAGATGACCCCGGGTGTGGTGCCGCATTTATATGCTAAGCCTACTCTGGTGGCCCCCTCGGTGCCGCCTCCGCTCCCGACTCCGGTGCCAGTGAGCGGGACAGCATCGCCCATGCACGTGGGCTCCCCTCCGACACCACTCTTGGTGCCGGAGGGCCTAGGATCCGGGGGTAGTCAGCCTGGAGATCTCCCTGATCTCATCCTCCACCTCTGAGAGCGAAGACTGGGATGATCCTAACTGGCTGTGTGGCTCTGAGGAGCCCCTGGATGCTTCCCAGGTCATCCTGAGGCCTTCAGTTGATCTGGAGCCTGCATACTCTCCCCTTGGTGCCACCTACGGCACCGCCTCCCCTGAGCCCTCTGGAGCTGCTTCTGGCACCAGGGACTCTTCTAGTGTGGACCTTGGCACTTCTGGGGATGGCAGGGCCACGCTTTGCTTCGATTCGAGAGTCAGTGCCGTCTCTGGTGCCAAGTCTGCCTCCACTGTTCCTTTGGGTGCAGAGGTGGGCTCAGGTGCTGGGTATGATGCTGAGGAGCTGTCCACAGTCGCATCCTCGGCAACTTGGTGCTCTCCTGCTAGCCCAGATTCTTCTATTAGGCCTCTTCCGATGGGCAGGTCTCTCTCTCTCTCTCTCTCTCTCTCTCTCTCTCTAGTGAGACAGGGGTTGGCAGGGTACGGTCGGTGCCGCGGTCCACACCAGAAGCCTCTAGGGGCTCGGGGAGGAGCCATAGCGCTGAAGCCTCCTTGTCTTCCCCTCCTCTTAGAGGGAGTTCTGCAGTTGGTAGGGACAGGGGCTGCCCTTCGGACTCTGTACAGCTCCATTCTCCTTACCTTATGGTTTGCCCCCAAGGGCACCACCCTGCTCACCTCGCTGCTGTTGGGCGCCTGAGGTGGGCGAGATAGGCAGCCCCCCCACTCGGGAGGTGTTTCCTGCGCGGTCTTGCAGCCCTTGCAGAAGACCTCCTCTAGTTCACCAGGCTGCTCCCACTCATCATCCTCTGCCTCCCCTTCCCCTTCATGCGGGTCTGCTCGGCCCGAGGGGGCCCTTGTCCTGGGACAAGTTCAGGGGGACAGTGGCTGCGTTTCTCAGGTACCTGAGAGCACTAAATGAGGCCATCTTTAGACCTCAAAACCCCTGCACTGCCACCCTCTGAACCCTGCTTCTCTGAATCTTCCACTTCCTCCACTGAGGAAGAGGATTCCTCCTTTCATTACTCTGATGCAGACTTCACGTCATATCAGCACTTCCTGGCAGAGATGTTGGAGGAGCTGCACATCTCCCACTTCGCTGAACACAGTGCTGCTTATACAACACTGGCATTCCTGTGGGAATACAGTGCTAACCACTTGGTCATACCTCCCTGGCCCGGCCATTCGCAGAGGCTTCATACTGTGTCTGGTCCCGCTGCCCCAGCTCATGCCCCTAGGGACTGTGTGCGCAGGTATTGCGCTCCTGTGGGGTCTCCAGGTGCCATGTCTCACCCCTTTTTGAGAGTAGAGCCCTGGATACCCCATCCGGGCATCATCACCCTTGGCACGACCACCTCCCAGAGTCGGACTTGGCTGAGTTTGACCACTAGGAAAGAAGAGTGTTTTTGGCAGCGCGCCTTCTCTTGTGTATTGCAACTCATCAGGCTCACCAGGTAGCCTTTGCCAGTCATCTCTTGACATTGCTAGGTCAGCTCCTAGCTGCTGTGCCTGACTGTAAGGAAACCCGGCAAGCCATTAGCCTTTCTGCATGGGGCCTGGAGCTTGCAAGACACCTCTCCAGAGTGGCGTATGATGCTAATGAGGTGACTCCCAGGCTGGTGGGAACATCAGTCTGCATAAGGCAGATGGCATGGCTTTGCCTGTCATGGTTGTCATCCTTGGCCCAGCATAGGGTGCTATCCTCACCTTTCCAGGGGGCCCATTTCTTCCCTTACAGAGCAAGGTGTGAGTTACAGGGGTGTCTTCCATCTCCCAGGGCTCAGGAGCCTCTGTCTGCCCCTGACCATTCGTGGACCTCACCAAGCCTGTAAGGGGCCTCCTCCTCCTGCGCCTTTTCCCCACGGAAGGCTGAAGGACTTTTCCCCTCAGGATTTGCCATCTCTACACTTTGACCCAAACGTGATGAATGGTGAAGATTGACTTGGGTAAGATATGGAAATTATGCACTCACCGTAATTCTTGATCTTCCCAGGCATCTTCATCATTCATCACAACCCACCCTCCGTCCTCCATGGCCAGGTGCTGGGCAGCTCCTCTTCCTCTAGTCCCCTCTTCTTCCCTTGATTCTTTCAAGGGTAGGAGTTAAGGGGGGGGGATGGTGTTTTCTTTTCTTGGCAAACCCCACCTTCCTGTTCAGGTTGGGTCCTGCCTTACCTTGCTGTCATTTGGCTCTCGTTCGGCTTGGCGTCTCAGTCGAATGATGAAGGGAGGGACTTTGGGGGGACAACAGAAAAGAAGGGTCACAGGATCTTACTTCGAGAGGGTATTGCAGTAGGTAGTAACCATTAGGACTAGAGCCGTTGGGCTCTAGGACCACATGGAAAACTTTAGCTAGCAGTGTCTGGTGGGTGACCGCCCACCCGATGTCACGTGACAGATATCAGCGTGACACTATATAGTGGGTGGTCCCCATGCCTACCCTCCAGTTCTTTCCCGCCGTCGACCTGTGCACGTCAGACCTCGTGGAGAATGCTGCTTCAGTCGAGTGCCATTTTGGATGAGTATTTAATCACTTCATTTTTTCTTTCTAGTACATCTTTGAAAAATATTACCATTTTCGTGCATGTCTTCTCCAACACCTTCCGAGTCGCATAAGAACAAGTGCGATTCCTGCAGCGCCCAGCTCCCTCACAAGGATGACCATTCCCTCTGCCTCTTCTGCCTTGGACCAGAGCATAAGGCCGTGGACTATGAGGCCTGCCAGAGTTTCAATCAGGCCACACGGAAATGCCGCCAACAGGCCCTGGAAGCTCTTGTTCTCAAACTAACACCAAGCCAAAACAGACATTTCATTCGCCAACAACAACGCCAGAATAGGCAACAGCCAGCCCGATGTCAGAACAAACACCGAACCCCATCGGCAGGAGTCAGACCTCCAGTCAAGTCCCAAAGGGCTGCCTGGGTGGCGCTCCCCCACCCTTCCTCTGCCTCCTGACTTGTGGCAGGGACCCCAGCCTCCACCACCAGCTCTGGAGGAACCAGTAGGGTAGGAGGCGATCACTTCAGACATGTGGATTCTTCGCTTATTGCTCTAGGCCACATCATCGAATTCACAGAGAGACCTCCAAGAAATCCCCCAGGTCTCTGTCACTATCCAATAGGCCACATTCTTCTCATAAGGGAAGAGATCCAGGCTCTTCTGACAAAATCAGCTATAGAGCCCGCTCCGCAGATCCAGGAAAGAAAGTGATATTACTCCCACTTCTTCCTGGTTCCCAAAAAGACTGGGGATCTTGTGACAGGGTTGAATACGGCCCTGTCCCAGTTGTTATGGAGGAGTTTAAACGCAAGGGTCTGTTCTATCCTCTCCTTTTCTGTTTCTTCTCTGTCTGGTTGCACAACCAGATTTTCTTGTGAGACCTAGGACTTGATGACCTCGACGGTCTTGCAGTTCTCTGCCTCTTGCTATCTCTCTACCATCACATGCTATTCTGTCTTTTTTTCCCCCTTGCATATCTGCTGGTATAAAAATGTATGTGAATCATTTTGTGGAAATATCACTGATACTGGGATCCATTTGTTTAAAACTGTATGCTGACAGAACTGGCGGGGATATTGGCGGGGCCACTGGCAGACCTGTTCAATACCTCCATGGTTGTGTACCACAGGATTGGAGGATGGCTCACGTGGCGCCCCTCCACAAGAGGGGCCCAAAGGATGAACCAGGCAATTACAGACCTGTAAGCCTCACATCCATTGTAGGAAAACTTATGGAAGCAATCCTGAAAGAGAGGCTGGTAACCTTTTTGGAGGAAAATGGACTCCAGGACAGTCAGCAGCATGGATTCATCTCTGGAAGATCCTGCCAGACCAGATTAATTGAATACTACGACTGGGTAATGAGGGAACTGGATAAAGGCCATGCAGTGGATGTGCTATATTTAGACTTCAGCAAGACCTTTAATTCAGTGCCTCATAGGAGGCTGAGGGGTAAGTTGCAAAATGTGGGGGCAGGAACAAAGATGGTAAACTGGATTGTGAACTGGCTGAAGGGGAGGCAGCAACAGGTGGTGGGGGGCACTCTCTTCTCCAAGGGCGGTGACTAGCAGGGTGTGCATGGCTCAGTCCTACGTCCGGTGTTGATTGGGTTATTCATATCGAATATCTCACATGGCATTGGGAGTAAGATCAGTCTGTTGGCAGATGATACCAAGATGAGGCAGTGGTGGACGACATAGAGGGGTGGCGGGACTACAGGAGTGCCTGATCAAACTGGAGGAGTGGTCGGAAAAATAGCAATTGAGCTTCAATGCAAAGAAGTTCAGGGTTATGCACTTTGGAGCAAGGAACCCAGGAAGAATCTGCCAGTTGGGAGGGGTTCAGATAGAGGTCACAGAGGAGGAGGAGAAGGACCTAGGGGTGATCATACCAGGTAACAGGTAGCATGAACAACTCAGCTCGGTGCAGGAAGGTGGCAGCTAAGGCCAACAAAATGCTGGGGTGTATTGCAAGAGGAATCTCATCTAGAAATAGGGATGTGATCCTGCCTCTGTACAGGTCACTAGTCAAGCTACATTTGGAGTACTGTGTGCAGTTCTGGCGCCCTTTTCTGAAGAAGGATATCAGATTGCTGGAAGGGGTGCAGCAAAGGGCAACTAAGATGATCCAGGGACTAGAGGGAAAACCTATGAGAACAGGCTGACTGAGTTGAATATGTACTCCCTGGAGGAGTGTGATTGAGCTTTTCAAATATTTGACGTGGTTTAACAAAATGGGCACAGAAGGGATATTTAAGCTGACGAGAGGAAGGGATACCAGAGGTCATGGTCTCAGGTTGGAGGGTGGAAGATATCGGAGAGAGATGAGGAGGCCTTTTTTCACAGAGAGGGTGGTTTAGAAATGGAACACTCTACCCAAGGAGGTGGTATCCTGTAGCATAGTGGGCAGTTTTAAAAGGGCATGGGACAGGGTGCAAGGGGGGGGAAGGTGAGGGAGGAAAGGAGGGTGGAGCAGCTTCAGTATAAGGGTGCTAGCTGCTCATTCGAGCAGACTAACTTGATAGACCGCAAGGCCTGTTTCTGCTGGCAGATTCGTATGTTCATACAGTGTTGAAATGATTACAAAAAGCTATGTGGAACTCAAGTGGTTAACCTGAAATGCAGTTTTTAAGCCTCTTGCAGAGATGTAAACAAGAGGTCAGATCTGGGTCTCAATATTCTTTTTGCTGCACTTGCCGAAACTGACAAGAACACTCTGCTTCTCACACAATGTTCTCTTAACGAATTCTTACAAAGACTTGTTATAAAAAGAGCTGCAGTGTTTTGCAAGAGAGACAGAGACAGACTAAGATTTGAAATTGAGAAGAAAAAGGACTCTGCTTTCTATGTTTGTACTGCCTTTGTAAATAGTTATTCTGAAAAATTTTTTTTTCTTGATTTTATTTTACTGTTGTTAATAATAAAACACTTGTTGCGAATTTTACAACTGCTCCTGGTTTTCCTATGCTTCCTGGCCTGTACCTCAACGACAGACCTCCGTCGAATCCTGGACCTTCGCACACTAAACCTGTACGTAGAGTACAAGAGGTTCTGCATGCTTACCCTACTGAGTCTGCTGCCTCTTCTGCACCAGGGCCATTGGCTGGATGCATATCTGCATATCCCAATCCCCCCCCCCCACCGCCACTTCCTACGCTTTATTTTCCAGGGGGAACACTTCCAGTTCAAAGCTCTGCCCTTTGGTCTCTCTTCGGCACCCAGAGTGTTCACCAAGTGCCTAGCAGTGGTGGCGGTGGCTCTATGTCACCAGGGAATTTATGTCTTCACATACCTCAACGACTCTCCTGTCAGCACCATCGAGGGACAGCCTGGTGGCCTCCCTGACTACCACCCTGAATCTATTCAGGCAAGTGAGGATCATGGTAAATTACTCTAAATCGCACCTTGTTCCTTCACAATGCCTCCAGTTTATTGGGGCAGTGCTGGATACTGCTCAGGGTTAAGCTTTCCTCTCTTTGGATCGGGTGGAAACTTTGTGTCAGCAGGCTATCCAAGTGTCAGCCAGCCAATGAACCTTGGCCCATTCGGTCTTACACCTTCTGGACCTGATGGTAGCAGCTATTCCCACTGTGCCTCTCGCCAAGCTCCACATGCGGATTACACAGTGTACTCTTCCGGTCCAGTGGGACCAGAAATCAGATGACCTGGATCACAGGATTCTGGTTCCAGCCCCATGTGTCGGGATCTCCTGTGGTGGCAAGATTTGTCCAATCTCACCAGAGGGGTCCCTTTTCAGATGCTCCCTCTGGCTCAGACCCTGACTATGGATGCTTCCGGTCAGGGCTGGGGTGCCCATCTGGGTGACCACAGGACATGGGGACCCGGGTCTCAGCAGGAGCTATCGCTGCACATTAGTGTGCAGGAGATGCAGGCTGTACTATACGCCCTTCAGGCTATTCAGCACCTACTCCTCTGTGGCCCCAATTGGTTTGGATGGACAACATGTGCGTGGTCTGGTACCTGAACAAACAGAGAGGCACGCGGTCGTATCCACTGTGCAGAGAAGCAATACGCGTGTGGAATTGGGTGATATAGCACAGCCTGCAGCTCATGGCAGTGCATGTCTCAGGCATTCAGAATGTCCTGGCGGACACCTTCAGCAGTCAAGCAAGGGCACACAAGTGGGAACTGAGGCCGTCAGTAGTCGAAGACATCTTCGATCGATGGGGTCACCCAGATCTCGATCTGTTCGCCTCCCCATCCAAGGCAAAACTACCCAGTTTCAGCTCACTCGTTCCCAGGTGGGGTGTTTCGTGGCGAGACACACTGTCTCTCTGCTGGACAGGGAGGTTCTTGTAAGCTTTCCCTCCCTTTCCACTGTTGCAGGGGGTGATTCTGAAACTACAGCAAGAAGAGCCCGCATGATCCTCATAGCTCCTTACTGGCCTCGCTAAGTGTGGTTTCCTCTGCTTCAGCAGTTGAAAGTGGAACCTCCGGTTCCCCTGCCCCTCTCCCAGAATCTGCTGACTCAGGACCAGGGCAAGTTGATCCATCCGGGCCTCAAATCCCTTCACCTTCACGCGTGGCACCTGCTGACGTAGCTATTGCATGCTTTGGAGTCTCTACCAGAGTAGTTCAAGTCCTTGTGTAGGTCCAAAAATCATCTACAAGAACCACATATGGTATGAAATGGAAGAGGTTCTCCATCTGGGCAACCGACAAGGGGTGGGACCCGTTCTCTTGCCCTGTCCCACAGGTCATGGAATACTTGCTGCACCTCTCTGACCTTTGCCTTCACTATTCTTCACTGAAGGTCCACTTGTCTGCTACTGTATTTCTGCCTACCACTTTCCAGTGGATGGCAAAACTTTGGCATGGTTGGAGGTTTCCAAAACCTTTCTGAAAGGAATTCTCCATCTGAAACCCCCGGTCAGGAACCCTGTTCCTCCATGAGATTTGAATTTCATTCTTGAGAAACTCACTTTGCCTCCATTTGAACCAGCCATGAGTTGCGACAATGCACTACCTTTCTTGGAAAGCGTTCTTTTTAGTTGCCATTACTTCAGCTCGAAGGATTTCCGCGCTTCAGGCCCTGATGTGTAAGGAGCCTTATTTGATTTTCCACAGGGACCCAGTGGTTCTGCTTACAAATCGTAAGTTTTTACCCAAAGTGGTGTCTGAATTTACCTTGAATCAGACCATACACTTGCCAGTTTATTACCTGAGCATTCTGATCAAGGGGAGGCCATTCTGCACACACTCGATGTGCGCAGAACCTTGCATTATTACATGAACCAGATGAAGTCGGTACATAAAATGGATCAGCTGTTCGTTTGTTTTGCTCCCAAGAGAGAGGATGCAGCAGTATCCAAATGGTTAGCAAACTGCATTTTGTTTTGTTATCAGAATAACAAACCCCTTCAGGGGGAAGTCAAGGGGCATTCAACCAGAGGCTTGGCTGCATCTGCTACTTCTTTCAGGAATGTTTCTGCTGCGGACATTTGTGCGGCAGCCACTTGGGGCTCTGTCCACACCTTTACCAAACATTACAGTCTGGACTTTGTCTCTAGGTATTGGGCAGGCTTTGGACTAGCTGTCCTTCAAGGCCTCCTGGTACCTACTGCAGATCTTTCCTGCCTCCCGTGCTTCAGCCTTTGTCTCAATTTCACTGCTTGAGGCTCAGTCCTAATGGTTATTACCTACTGCAAGAGCCCTCTTGAAGTGAGATGGTACAGTTACATGAGAACTTACCGTAACAGTAGATCTTTGAGAGAGGCTCTTGCAGTAGGTACCTCTTTTCCCTCCTTCTTTCCCCCTGCTTTCTGCGGATAATTCTTTCTAGCCTTTTCTCTTGGCTCCAGGAACCCACTCCTTTCTCCTGTCGCACCTTAGGCCTCCGGCAGAAAGACTGGAGAGGCGGGCGTAGGGACCGCCAGCTATATAGTATCACGCTGATTTCCATCACATGACATTGGGTGGGCGGTCCCCTGCCAGACACTGCCAGTTAAAGTTTTCTGTGTGGTCCTAATGCCTGACGGCTCTAGTCCTAATGGTTATTACCTACTGCAAGAGCTGCTCTCGAAGACCTACTGTTATCTCCCACCCCTGCTGCCCCCACCGAGGTCAGTCTCCTCTCCTAAGAGGGGGATTTTCTTCAGTGGATCAGACAGGTGGGCATGCTCTACAAGGGTTTCCTCCTATGGTTCTCCCTTACTATCTTTCCGACCTCCTTTTACCTCTCTTCTGTAGGTATATATAAACAAAAAAAAGGTAGAGAAGAGAGGTGGTTCCTTCAAAACCTATCCACAAGGCGATCACTTGATGCTGTGATACCTTTGCTTTTTCTACCTCCTACCGCCCCATTCTCTCCCCTTCTTTATAACCAACCTCTTCATCCTGAGCCCCAAGTATTAAAAAAAAAAAAAGACAGAAACTGCTTTGTGCGGGTTTTATCTCCACCCTCTCACTTGGTTCTGGGTGGCTCATATCTTGACTTATTCTCAAGAGGCATTTTCTTTTCTTCTTGGGCCACAGTACTGGTGGAGCGTTGGGCAGCTTGGCTTTCATGCCCTCTCTGAGGACCCTCTACCTTAGAGAAGAAGGGGAGCAGTGGGAGGAGGACTAACTACCTCTTTCTCTCCATCTCCTTCCGCCTTCCCTATCTCTAGGGCTGCCCATTGTGCTGGCAATCCCTGCCCTATCTAAGTCCCTCTGCATAACTATACTTTTTCTGTTAGTCAGCCCTTTTGTCTTTAGTTTTAACTCCTTCCTCCCTGTCCCTTGGGCTCTCTTGCCCTCTGTTCCTCATCCTATTTTATCTCTTCCTTTCCTGGCAGACAGAGCTGAGGAGATGGGGGGGACAGGTGTCGGTTACGGGCCAGTCTGCGAGAGCCATGTGCCTTGTGGGTGGTGCCGTCTCCGACGTCGGCTCCCCCTGCTCCAAAGATTCTTAAGGAGATAAGCTCTTGAATAGCGTCCAGTCCTCCAGCCTAAACCCAATCATGATGAATGGTGAAGGTACTTGGGAAGACTAAGAATTATGGTGAGAATGTGATTTCCATTTCTAGGGACATGGATATGTTGTTCTTCCACACTTCTTGGCATTGTCCCTTTCCCCTTTAAATCTGCCAGAAGGTCTTCAAACTGGCTCCTCCCACCCACCCGGGTGGTATAACCCTCAGCTACGCCCCATGATGCCAGATCTTCCTTTCCGCTGGAAGATTCAGGTTACCTCCTTCGTGCTCTCGCATTCTGTAGTCCCTGGCTTCTAAACCTTTGGTTATTCCGAAAATTCGACTTATTTGCCTTAGCACGTGCGACTGTTGCTTCTCAATTACAGAAGACAAGTCTTCCCTCGGATTTCGCCGGTGCCCGTGTGGCTAGAAGATGTTGCGTATGGACCCACGTACTGTGTGCGTCTACTGTCTTGGTGTCGGCCATGACACCACGACCTACGAGTTCTGCTTTTCAGCCTAACGTCCTCGATGACCGTCTCACATGCCTTAAACTGGGCAGGCCCAAAAAATGGAACCCACGATGAAATCCAAGGAGGCCCAGTGGGCGGTTTCCGCGGCTGCGGGATCCGCCAAGCAGTTGGAGTGCATGCAGGCCTTAGAGGAGGAAGCGTCTCGCTCTTCGGAATCTTCCTCTCTGGACTTCTTCGTTCCACTCAACTTGGGTTCCTTCCGAGAGTTGTGCCACTCTCCCCCAACTAAGGGTGAGAGTTCCGCGGGCATGCATGCCTCTCGGTCCCGTAAGCGGGAGAGGGACCTGGGACCATCTTTGTCTCAACAGAGACTCTCTTGGAATCCGGAGAGATCTTGGTCCCAGGAGCCGGCCATTTCGACCTCTTTGAGATTGCCTCTTCGGCCACTGGCTTCTCAGCTCTGCCGTCGAGCCAGTCGACCGAAGTTTTGATCAACGTAGTTGAGATTGTTCTCGACCCGATCGACCCATTGTCGTCAACTCCGGTCAACGACTCCCTCAGTCGGACTCAGCCCTTTCCTTCCCCGATGAGGAGACCCAGCCCACTGGGAAACCTGCCAAGGAAGTGGTCCCTGACCCCGGAAGTCTCTAGTCTTACCAGCATCTCCCGAGCGGCCAAGTTGGCCTGCCCGATCTCGTTTGAGGTCTCGGACCCTCTCGACCAACAGGCTGAGTAAGGCGCATAAGCGTGCCAAAAGGAAGTGACGCCACTGGTCGTCCTCATTCTTCTCAGATGAGGAGAAGCTTCAGCAGAAATTCAGTTGACGCTACGAGGACCTCATGTGGCAGCAGCTGATTTTCTTCGGGCATAAGCCGACCCCGGCTTCTACTCCAGCCATTACTTGGCTTTCACCTCCTTGGTCGGAGCCGACTCCTCAGGAACCAATAAAGTCTTTTCCCCTGCCCGCAGAGCCAGCTAAACCCCTTCCGATTCAGCCTAATCCAGTCTCTCCACCAATTCTGGTGGAACCGCCACTTAAGCAGCCTGTGGGAGGGGCTCCTTCTAAGGAAGCTCGGCCGGACACTGGGCTTCCCTGACGTCTTTCGGTTACTGTTAACCTGGACCACCCTAGGCAGGTCGAGTGTGACCTGGATAGTCGACCGCTGTATCCGGACACTTCGGATTCGGATGACACTGGCCTTCTTTCTCATCCATGGGATGACGAGTCGGCTGGTGATTTAGCGATGGAGGAAGGCCCTTCGTCCATTCAGGGCATTCTCCACCTTATCTGAGTCCCTAGGAAGGCCCCTGGAACCTATCCAGAAAAATTCGGAGTACCTTCTCACAGATCTCCTCAAGAGAGGGGATACCCCGACGGAAGCCTTTCCTGTGGCCGAAGCCATCGTTGGCCCAGCTCTCGAACTTTGGCAGCACCCTGCCTCCTGTCCAGCTCTGTCTGCCTGGATGGCCCGCAAGTATGCGGTACCCATGGGTTCCCTCACAGGGTTCACAGAGCACTCTTTGGCCGAGAGCCTTGTGACCGCCTCTGTGTTCAGATGTACAAGCAGTTCTGCTGATACCGACAGACCTCCAGAGAAGGAGTCCAAGAAATTGGATCACTCGGCCCGGAAGGTCTGTGTGGCCTCTTCTTTAAGTCTCCGTCAGACAAGTTCGGCCATCATCATGGCACACTTCTCCCATGCCCTTTTGGGGTCCTTGGACAAAGTCCTCCCACACCTCCCCACGGACTTGAAGACCACAGTCAAGCAGGTCTATGACCAATGCCATGCCATTGCTAAGCAGCAGCTCCAGACGGCCCTGGACATCGGGGACTCATGTACCCGTTCATTGGCAGCCGCAGTTGCCTCCCACCACAGGGCTTGGCTGCGGCTCTCCTCCTTCCTGGTGGATACCCAACACAAACTGGCAGATGTGCGTTTCCTGGGCACTGATCTCTTCGGCCCAGGTGTGGCCAGTCATCTTCAGTGCATTGAGCAGTCCAGTGCCACCTTGGACGCCACTTCTGCTCAGAGTTCTTCTGGTCCCCAGAAGAAGAAGCCTTTTTGGCATTCTTCCCTTGCGGCCCAGCAGCAGCCCTCCTTTCAGGGACGTCAGCAGCAGGCTCAGGCTTGGTGGCCCCACCCAGGCCCATAAAGGAGGTCGAGGTTCAGGCCCTGCACCCTCTTCCTCCAAGCCTGCCCAGTAACGGGATAGGGGTTACCACCCCTATTCCCGTCACGCTAGCTCTGGGTCCTCCCGTGGGGCTGGCTTCGCCATTTCCTTTCCACTTGGTCCACTGTTACCACGGACAGATGGATCTTGGAAGTGGTCGGCCACGGTCTGCCTCTGGAATTCGAGCAGTACCCTCCAAGCCAAGCCCGTGCCCCACAGGAGGAGAGAGTATCCACCCACACTCAGTCGGCTCTCCGAGACGACATTGCTCAGCTCCTCCTCAAGGAGGCAGTAGCTCGAGTGGCAGATCCTCCACCAGACCCAGGGTTTGTTTCCAGGTGCGTCCTGGTTTCGAAGTGGATGAGGGGGGCTGGCTTCCCATTCTAGATCTGCACGACCTGAATCAGTATCTCAGGCCATACACCTTCAGGATGGTAACTCTGTCCCAGATCATACCATCCCTGGAGCAAAACATGTGATTCTGCTCACTGAATCTCCAGGACACATTGTTTCACGTCCCAATCCGTTCATCCCACCAGCGGTTCCTCCGCTTCAGAGCAGAGGGAACTCTATACAAGTTCCAAGCTGTGCCATTTGGCCTGTCATCGGCTTCACAGATCTTCACCAAATACAGTGCAGTGGTGGCAGCCCACCTCAGGCGTTGGTGGGGGGGTCAGAATATACCCCTACCTCAATGATTGGCTCTTAGCAGGTTCCACCCAACAGGAGGTGGAGAGGTCCAGCGACCTGGCCCTCCAGACCCGCTCCCAACTCAACCTCCTGATCAACGAGGCCAAGTCGGAACTCATGCCTTCTCAGGTGATGTGTTTCATCGGGGCAGAGCTTGACTCTCGCCAAGCCAGAGCCTGGCTTCTGGTGGGCATGGCAGAGGTTCTCTCCTCCTTTGCCCGATCATTTCTGGTTGGGCAATTGTGCCCTGCCCGGGACTTCCTGCCCCTTCTGGGTTACATGGCGGTCTGCACCTCCATGGTCCGTTGGGCCCGGTGGCATATGCGCCCCCTTCAGTGGGAGCTGGCCACCCAGTGGACTCAGCGCCTAGGTCATTTCGACCACCTGATCACTGTGACCCAGAAGATGTGGGACGCTCTCCAGTAGTGGACCATCCTAGACCGGTTGCAGGAAGGGATCCCATTTGTTCGCCCCAATCCAACGGTCGTCCTCGCGACTGATGCCTCTCTCATGGACTAGGGAGCCCACATGTGGGACAGCAGGGCCCACGGGTTCTGGACCCCTGAGGAGTCCCGTTACCACATCAACCTGTTGGAGCTCAGAGCTGTCAGACTGGCACTGTCCACATTTGCTCCTTAGCTTTGGGGTCAAGTGGTTCAAATCCAGACGGACAACACCATGACCATGTACTACCTTAACAAGCAGAGTGGGAAGCTCTCCGCATCTGGACACTCATGAGCTGACTGGAGGCGAATCTCCTAACCATCCATGTGGCAGGAACCTCGAATCAACTGGCGAATGCTCTCAGCTGCATAGGTGAGATATCCCACGAGTTTTCTCTCCATCCAGAGGTAGCTCACATCCTGTTCTCCCACTGGGGCAAACCAATGGTAGACCTGTTTGCCTCCAGGGAAAACACCAAGCTGAGGCTGTTTCATGCCAGCCCCAGCAGGGCTCACTGCAGGTGGGCGCCTTCTCGAGGCCGTGGACCCCAGGCCTCATCTCGCCTTCCCTCAATTTCCCTGATCCACAGGGTGCTCTCAAGCTGAGGAGGGACAAGGTGCAGGTGATCCTGTTGCCCAGACTGGCCATGCCAGTTCTGGTATCCAGATCTCCTCAGCCTCAGTAACAGGCCCCTGAGGCGGCTTCCAGCATGCCTGGACCTGATCTCAGTCAGTCAGGGGGAAGGTTCTCCACCCGGAACTTCAATCCCTGCACCTGACAGCCTGGTACCTGAGCAGCTAGAGTTCCAGGCTTTGGGTCTCTCCAAGGATGTACTCACGGTAGTGGAATCATCCAGGAAGGAGTCGACCAGGAAGTGTTACGCCTTCAAGTGGAAAAGGTTTTTCATTTGGTGTCGGGGCAAGGGCCTGGACCCTCTGTTCTGCCCAGTGGCTAACATTCTAGACTACCTTTGGTCGCTCTCCAAAGGGGGTCTTCGGTCATCGACCCTTAGGGTGCACTTGGCAGCCATCTCTGCTTACTGGGCGTGGGCCAGTCAGCAGACGGTGCATGAGACAGTGGTTGGGCACTTTTTCAAAGGCCTGGATCACATATCCCCTCCGGTGTGAACCTCCACCTCCGTTGGATCTACTGCTGGTCTTGGCACAGCTCATGGGCACGCCATTCGAAACCAATTCACAAGTGTGAGTTGTCACACTTGTCGTGGAAGATGGCCTTCCTGGTGGCTATCACATCTGCCAGAAGGACAGAGGAGCCCAGGCGCTCTTGGTGAACTCTTCTTATCTGGTCTTCCACAGGGACAAGGTTGTCCTGCGCCCTCACCCGAAATTCCTTCCGAAGGTGGTGTCGGAGTTTCACCTTAACCAGGTGTTGACTGTGCAGTATATTACCCCAATTACACTTCGGAGGCCAAGTACAGGCTTCATACTTTGGACCTGAGACAAGCTCTCTCCTTTTATAGGGAGAGGAAGGGGGGAAATTTGGGGAGAGGTTTGCCAACTATTTGTCACTTATGCTGAAGCCGCTTCTGGCAGACCTGCAGCAAAGCGGACGGTCGCAAGATGGATTACGTCTTACATAAGTCTGTGCTACGAGTTGGCAGGCAAGGAGCCTCCCAGAGAAACAAGAGCTCATTCCACCCGCCATACTGCTGCATCGGTGGCTGCTTCCAGGGACATCCCCATACAGGAAATCTGTCAGGCTGCTATCTGGAAGTCAGCAAACACCTTCATCACCCATTACCACATCGACCTTGAGTCACGCTAGGATGCTGGTTTTGGGGACTCAGTTCTCCAATCTCTGTTCCCCAAGTAAGTATTGAGGGTGTGTGTGCCTTGCCTCCTTCCTCCCAGAGAACTGCTAGGAGTCTGCCAAGAAGTGTAGATGAACAACATATCCACGTCCCTAGAAAAACAGTTTACTCACCTGTAACAGTAGTTCTAGGAGTGGTATATGTTGTTCATCCACCTAGACCCAGCTGACCTCCCCGGCTGCAATGCACACAACTGGCTTCCAGCAGGCTAAGATCTGGCATCATGGAGCGGAGCAGAGGGTTATACCACCTATGTGGGTGGGAGGAGCCAGCTTGAAGACCTTCCGGCAGATTTAAAGGGGAAGGTGACAATGCCAAGAAGTGTGGATGAGCAACATATACCACTCCTAAAACTATTGTTACAGGTAAGTAACCTGTTTTTACTCACCTGTAACCATACTACTAGTAGGAGGCAGTCTGGCTTACTACTTCCAGGCCTGGAAGTCTGTGACTTCAGACAAGTGGCTCCTGAAAGTAGTAAGCCAGGGACTGGCCCTCAGCTCCAAAAAGTTTCCTAAAAAGAGGGCCAGGTCTTTTCCACCTGCAGCAGTCTCAGAAAACCTTGCCCTAGAGGAAGAGGTTTCCTCTCTTCTAGCTCTCAGAGCTATAGAGAAGGTTTCTACTCGGCACAAGGGAAAAGGGCTATTCTCCAGGTACTTCCTTACCCCAAAGAAAACAGGGGAGTGGCGACCCATCCTCGATCTAAGGTATCTATCTGAACAAGCACATTTCAAAGCCCAAATTCAAAATGGTAACTCTGGGAATAATCCTTCCCTCTCTAAGGCCAGGAGATTGGTTAGCATCTCTACCTCAAGGATGCCAATTTCCATATCCTTATCAAGTGCTCCCACAAAAAATACCTCAGGTTCATGTTGCCTTCAGGCCATTACCAATTCAGGGCCATGCCATTCGGCCTAACATCAGCTCTAAGGGTGTTCACAAAGTGCCTTGTAGTAGTGGTGGCTTTCCTCAGAAGACAGGGTATCACCATCTTCCCGTATCTGGATTACTGGCTCACTGTGGGGCAGTCATCTCTACAGGTCAAGTCAGCTCTGCAAACTACCCAGGGCCTACTCAGTTCCCTGGGTTTTCTTCTCAGTCTTCCAAAGTCTGTCCTCGAACCAGTTCAACTTCTCACCTTTATAGGAATAGATTTGGACACTGTACAAGCAAACTCTTTCCTCCCTCTGGCAAGGGTGAAGGCCCTACTGGATCTTGCTTCATCTTTTCGACCTCAGGTCTCTCGCCCAGCAAGACAGTTCCTCCAGCTTCTGGACCACATAGCAGCTTCCACTGCAGTGGTGCAGGGAACAGGATTCCAGATGAGGGACATTCAGTTTCACCTAAGGTCCTTCTGGTCTCCGAAAAGGGATTCTCTTACCAAACTGATTCCAGTCTTCAGACTCTGGTTCAAGCTCTCCAGTGGTGGCTAGATCAGGACAACCTCAGACAAGGAGTCCCATTTCTCCCGCAAATTCCTTCAGTAGTTCTGACTACGGATGCTTCTTTCCTAGGTTGGGGAACCCACCTGGGGGCCCTGACAGCCCAAGGGGTCTGGTCTCCACAGGAGTCTTTCCTTCACATCAACCTTCTGGAACTCAGGGCAGTGTTCCTGGCCCTTCAGTGCTTCTCAGATTCAGTCAAGGGCAAGGTGGTCCAAGGAAGAACAGACAACACGAGCACAATGTGGTATATCAACAAACAAGGATGCACTCAGTCCTCGGCCTTGTGTACAGAGCCATGAAACTGTGGTCTCTGGCCTGTTCTCTTCAGACTCCCGCCGTAGTAGCAGTTCACCTTCCAGGGAAGGACAATGTACTGGCAGATGCTCTGAGCAGAATATCCCAGGGACATCACAAATGGTCCCTGAATCCCCTCATCCTGCAGATCATCTTCTCCAGATGGGGCACTCCAGAGATAGGTTTCTTTGCAGCCCCGGACAATCATCAACTACCTCTGTTCTGTTGCAGACCTCCACTCCTGGAGACTCTGCCCCGGGATGCCCTGATTTTGAATTGAAAGGGCAGGTTCCTCTATGCCTTCCCTCCATTCCCTCTGCTGTTCAGATTCCTGATCAAGATCAGAACTCAGCCTTGCACAGTGATCCTAGTGGCTCCAGACTGGGTCAGGCAGCCTTGGTATCCTCTGCTCCTGTCCCTGGCAGTGTCTCGTTCTCTGTCCCTTCCCAAAAGGCACAATCTTCTGTCCTCTTCCAAGGGGAGGCTCTGGTATCCCGATCTTCAGTCTCTCAATCTCAAGGCCTGGCTCTTGAAGAGCTAGAATATGCAGACCTGCATCTTTCTCAGGCAGTCATGGATATTCTAAAGGTTTCCAGGAAACAATCTACTAGAAAGACTTATGATTCCAAATGGAAGAGGTTTACTATTTGATGTTCTCAGAAAGGCATTGTCCCTGATTCTGTAGGCATCGCCACAGCCTTAAATTATTTGGTTCACCTCAATGGTCTAGGCCTTAGGCCTGCAACTCTGAAGATTCACCTAGCAGCAGTTTCTGCTTTCCCTCTCAGCAGGGAAGGGCTCTTCCCTGGCCTCTCACCATGTGTTTAAAAAGTTTTTCAAGGGTCTGGTTCATACAAACCCTCCATTTAGAGAACCGACCCCTGCTTGGGATCTTAATGTCTGCATTGCACAACTCATGCAGCCCCCCCTTGAACCCATGGCTTCGGCTGAGGGGAAATACTTCACCTGGAAAACTGTGTTCCTGGTAGCCATTACTTTGGCCAGGAGGATTAGTGAATTACAAGCCTTGTCAGTTGAACCTGACTTCATATCCTTCCATAGGGATAAAGTGGTCCTAAGAACCAATAGGAGGTTCTTACCCAAAGTGGTATCAAGTTTTTATCTGAACCAGTCTATGTCTCTTCCTATGTTTTTCACAGACCACTCCTCTTCAGGTGAAAGAAGGCTACACAGCTTGGATGTTAAAAACGCTCTCAGCTATTATATAGAGCACAATAAGGAACACAGGAATTACTGTCTTCAGTTGTTTCTCACCTATGGTGAGGTGGGGAAAGGTAAGCCTGCCACGAAAAGAACTATTGCCAGGTGGATTGTTTCTTATATACAATTCTGCTATGACAAATTGGGAAAAAACACCTCCTTCAGGCCTGAGGGCTCGCTTGACTAGAAGTACAGCTGCTATTCTGGCTGCGGCCAGAGATATACCCTTGTTAGAGATCTGCAGTGCAGCCACCTGAAAAACAGTCCATACATTCACCATGCATTACTCCCTGGACATCCAGGCTAGAAGTGATGCTAGGTTTGGCACAGCAGTACTGCAGAGCCTGTTCCCAGAGTAGGTTTTGCATTCCCTCCTCCATAGGGAACCGCTTGGTAGTCTGCATTAAGTCAGAATACAGCAAGACTTCATGTTGTTTGAAGAAAAAATTACTCACCATAGTAATGTTGTTTCTTCTAATGGAGTCGTGCTGTATTCTGATCTCCCCCCTGCCTCCCCTCTCAGAACCTAGGTTTTGGGAAGTGGGCTGGCAGGTACAGTGTTGCACCTCAGGGGTGTACCTTGCACACCCCATCTTGGGTGGGTTATTGTTAATTCTGTTTGTGTTATAAATCTCTTTAGTGTTGTCACTACCTTTTTTCTTCTTGGGTTCTCGACGTGAGTCTTCTGGGCCCAAATTGTTGCCTTTTGGTTTATACTAAAACAATTTCCAAACACACATATGTGTGTGTGTGTGTGTATAAATATATATATATATTTAGACTTAGCTAGTTAGTTGCTTGTAATCTGACGGTTACATTGGGGAGTACCACAGACAGAGGTTTGAAAACCGAGCTCGAGCTCAAAGTTCTATGCTCCTGTATAACTCCTTACTCTCCGGGGCAGTTCAAGTGCTGGGGCTAACTGCATTAAGTCAGAATACAGCAAGACTCCATTAGAAGAAACAACATTACTATGGTGAGTAATTTTTTTCTTCTATGTCTACTGCATCCACCCGCTTATCAAAAACAAAATAAATAAATAAACAAGGAATCTCATAAGATCGACACAATGGAAAGTGAGCCTTTGCTGCAGCTACCTTAGGTATGCGCATAGTCAGTTACCAAGGCTATTTCTCTCCGTATGAGTATTCCCTCTGGACTGCCCTCAGATCTTTGGCTGACACTCTGCCAGAGTCTGACACTAAGCAGAATATCCTCCACACTGTTACCCATGATATAGAGTGTAACAGTCATCTTGTGCTACTGCTGCTGGTATCTGCATTAGGAGACATTCTTGGCTCCGGACGTCCGTTTTTTCTAGTGACGGCAAGTTACAAACGTTCCCTTTGATGGCTCTTGTTTGGTCAACAAGTGGAGCAATCACCTGAGGCCTCTCAGAAGATTCGTACAGCCATCAGGTTGGCTAGACCCACCCCAGCCCATCCACAGAGGGAACGGGGTAGGTTTTTCTACTGTAATAAGCCATCCTTTTGTGGCAGGGGCAGGGTTCACCAAGCCAGACCCCAACTTCCTTAGCAGCAAAAGAAAATGCACCAGAAGGCACAGGCACTGAAAGCACCTAGTGCCACCCTCTGAGGCTCATGCCCCGACTCTGCCTCTACTGCCTGAAGCATCCCTCTCCTCTCCACTGGGAAGGCATCTGACCCAATTATACAGCCAGTGGAAATCTGTCACTACCAACAAATGGGTCCTGTAGATCATATAGGACAGTTACTTGCTGAATTTCGTGACCCCCGACAACCCACCCAACAGGCAGCAACCCTTATGCACTGCCAGGTCGACCCTTCTCACTTCGGAGATGGCAGGTCTTTTGAGCAACAGGGTAGTAGAAGTAGTCCCATAGTCAGAGTGAAACACAGGCTTCTACTCCCACTACTTCCTCATTCTGAAAATGTTTGGGGGCATTCGTCCCATCTTAGACCTCAGAAAACTGAACAAGTTCCTCTTCTGGGAGAAGTTCAAAATGTTGTGTCTGGGAACCTCACTACTACTTCTCAAGTCCCAGAGCTGCTTGGCCTCCCTGAACAAGCAGAATGCCTATCAGCATATCCCGGTGCACCCTAGTCACCACAGGTTTCTTCGCTTTGTAGCCCTGGGTCAGCATTATCAATTATGAGTCCTGCCCTTTGGGCTATCGTCAACGCCTGAAGTCATTACAAAGTGCTTTGCCGTTCTTGCAGCACACCTTTGAAAACTCAGGCTCCAGGTTTACCTTTACCTGGACAACTGGCTCTTAGCCAGCCCATCCGAGAAGGGCACAGAACAAGCCGTTTGGACAGCATCCCAATCCCCAACCTCCATGGGGTTTTGCTGAATATGGAAAAGTCACAGATTCAACCTTCTCAGCAACTACTCTTCATCGGAGCCCTTTTGGACTCTATCAAAGCAAGGGCCTTTCTCCAAAAAGGTAGGAGCATGGACATTCTTTGGATGGCACACTTCATCATGGAGAACAACTTCATCAGAGCCCTCTCCATGCAGCAAATGCTAGGCCTCATGGCCGCCTCAGTCTTTACAATGCCTCTAGTGTGTCTGCACATGAGGACAACTCAGTGGATGCTTAGCACTCGGTGGTCTCCAACAGCGCATCATCAGTCTTACCATATCAAAGTGATGAAGCCCCTCCTCCAGTCACTTACCTGGTGGGCTCAGAAGAGAAGTCTTCTTTAGGGTCTCCCCTTCTCGCCTGCAAAGCCCCAGATAATCCTCACCACCAATGCGTCTCTGTCAGGGTGATGAGCCCATTGTCTCAACTATCATACTCTGAGTCTGGAGTCCTGTGGAATCTTGTCTCCACATCAGTATCTTGGAGATGAGAGCGGTCCTGTATGCTCTCCAGGCATTAGTGGACTATGTCCGCGACCAGGTAATCCTCTTGCAGACGGACAACATAACTGTCATGTAATACATCAACAAGCAGGGCAGGGCAGACTCTTCTCCTTGCTGTTGGGAAGCTGTGAGAGTGCTGGAATGGGGTCTAGAGCACAATCGGATCCAGGTGATCTGTTTGCCAGGGGATCAGAACACTCTAGCAGACCAGCTCAGTTGGACAGAAGCAAGCCCTCACGAATGGTCACTAGATCCAGATATCACACAGGCTGTCTTCAATGAGTGGGGAACTCCTCAGGTGTACTTTTTTGTATCCGTACTCAACACAAAACTGCCTCAGTTCTGCTTCAGAAGTCCAGAACTTGGCATTTTTAGTCAGGCTGCAGTGGACAAATAGTTTTCTTTACACATTTCCACCTCTTCCTCTAATTCAGAGGCTACTGATCAATATGGAGGCACACGGTGGTGAAATGATTCTCATTGTGCCATATTGGCCTCAACAGATATGGTTTCCTCTACTCATTGACGTGTCAGTTGCCTCTCTGAGGCCTCTACCCCAATGGACAGACCTTCTGATGCAGGGGTCCCTGGTTCATTCCAGCCTGCGCTCCCTTCACCTCAATGACTGGCTCCTGAAGAGATAGAGGTGAACAGGTTCAAGGTCTCTCAGAGGGTCTCTGAGATTCTTCTGGCTGCCCATAAGCCCTCTGCTAGAAAGACATACATCACCAAATGGAGATGGTTCAGATTGATGTGCAAAATCCCATTCAGACCCATTCTGATGTCCATCTGACAAGGTTTTGGAGTACTGTATTTACTTGACCTTTCAGATCCTGGTTTACAATATTCCTCTGTCAAGGTCCATTTGTGTGCTTTTTCAGCATATCATGAGCCTGTCCTGAACCTTACTCTGGCTCAAATGCCTCTTTTCAAGAGACTCTTGAAAGGTATTCTGCGCTGCCTGGGACATTAACCTTGTATTTGACATGCTTACTCATAAGCCATTTGAACCCTTGGCTACCTGTGATCTCAAATTCCTGACTTGGAAAATGACATTTTTAGTGCCCATCACCTCTGCGCAAAGGGTCTCTGAGATATGGTTCCATGTCATAACGGTGATCACGGAATAGCGATCACCGTTACGGCGAGTGTACATTGCCAAAAATGAATTTCAGCAATGCACACTCGTGACGAGGATGAAGAGGGTGCCCAAGACCTACGGACCCCACTAATGGATTCTCAACTCCAGGGGGGTGCATGTCAGAGAGGGGGTTGAAAACTTAGGAAAATACAAAGCCGCTGGCAAAATAAAAGAAGCACCTGGCTGGATCCGAGACCCGCACCTCCCAACCCGACCACTTCACCACGCTAAGCGGTCCAACTCAGCAGCTGCCCGCCCACCCTCCCACATGCCTTCCATGCCTTCCCCCCCAGCATACGCGTACATCTGTTACGCCCTGCCCCCACCCACCCTGGTATCCACTTGCTACCCGCCAGGTAGCCCTGTAAACAGGCGTTGTGATTGAGCTGCCTTTTGTAAGCGCCAGTCATGGTCGCTTCTGTAAACGGTATACCCTGAGATGCATGCTTTGATCACAACCCCCAATATACTGTCTTCCATAAAGACAAGGTGATTCTTCGCATGCACCCCATGTTTTTGCCTAAGGTTTCCATCTGAACCAACCACTGGTGTTACCCACATACTTCTCTAACTTCCAGAATGAAGTAGAGTGCATTCTCCAATTTCTGGACGTTAAACAAACCCTTAGGTTCTACATTGATAGGACCAGAGACACCCATTAGTCCAGTCAGCTCTTCATCTCTTTCACCCCAAAGCCGGCTGGGCCAGCCAGTTACAGTCAAATGCATTTCTGTATGGATAGTCGCTTGCCTTCGGCAGTGTTATTCCATGGCACAGATCAAGCTGGAAGGGCAAGTTCTTGCACATTCCACCAGAGCGGTTGCTACATCTCCAGAAGAGATATGTTCTGTCCCTGTCACTGAGATTTGCACACCTGCTACCTGGAGCACAGTGCACACCTTTGTTAAGCACTACACCCTGGATGTTCATGCCAGACAGCATGTCTCTTTTGGCAGGACAATCCTGAATGGGCTCTTGTCCTGAGTAACTTCAGTTCCTACCGCACTGTCTGGGGGGATTTTATTGTCTGAGCTGGATACTGAACCCATCAGTGTGAATCAATGGTGAAGATATAGTCTAGGAAGATACAGGAATTACGTACTCACCGTAATTGTTGATCTTCTTGGACATCTTCAGCATTGATCCACATAAGTGTTGCCGGTACGTGGGTATGAAAGGATAACACAGGACACGATAAATAAGGTACAACACACCCACAGTGTGTTTTATTTTTATACAAAAGTAAAAATAACAAATAAATATAAACAGTTCAAACAGAACTAGAAAAATAAACAGTAGCACAATACTTTTTCTCCCTACTTCAAGTATCTCACAATTCAATCACCAGCTTTCCTGCTGCTCGAGATAAATTCCCTGTTTCAGGCACAGGTCCTTCCTCTTACCTTAACCTCAGGTAAGTGAGACTGGCTGGTTAGCTAATCTGACTCTTGTGTGAGGAGTGCTTATATAGCCCTCCCACTTATGGGAGAGTCCCTTCCATAATATACAATTAGTTCCAGAATGGTCCCTAAATAGGGAAACTCCTCCTCTATTACATAATGAGATTTTACTTATGGGAAGTCCCCCTATAGGAAATCCTCCTCCTCCTGAGTTCTTGCTAACAGGTCAGCACCTTATTTTCTATATATGCAAACAGTGCAAACATATATTTCATTTATACATGTGCTGTATTGTTTTAGCATGAACCCTAGCACTTTAATTTATATCTCAGGGCTCTATACATAATGGGTCTCCTTCAGAGACCTGCAGTGTCTCTTTATTCTTTAATTTTTTTATTGTGTGTAGTTTATCTTGCAGCCCTCTCCTTATTCTGAGGGCTACTTCAACTGTATAGCATTTCCACATACATAGGGATGTTCCTGTCCCTGTAAATCAGTTGTTTTCTATGTTGTACCAGAGCGGCAGACTGCTAGACAATCATTATCTAGCCGCTGTGCTTTGGGGCCCTGTATGGATTTGGTGAGCCTGCCTCTCTAGCAGCCTAGACTGGCTGTACACATGCTATGGACTCCTTCACGGCTAGCTGTCACCATTCTACAGCAGTTTTTATACAAAGCCAACAGCCTGGAGTCCTAATAATACAGGGGCGTCAGTAATTATTTACATAAATGCCAAGCGGCAGCAAAAGTAAAAAAAAAAAAAAAAAGGTTGCCGCTTGGTTCAAACAGTTCCTTCTTCAATGCAGGAATTCTTTGGCCTAACATTCTACATAACGGCACGGCAGCATAATAATTCAAACAATATAAATATAATGCCACTTCATTTGTATCCATAATCTACCTAAATGGACCTTATTTTGTATTTAACTGCCATTTTAAACATTTCTAAACATTCCTGCGCCATATACATAAAAATGATATGAGCATTAACTTTATTTAAAAAAATGCACTTTATTCAACCATCACCTTATATCTCTTTAAAGGCACTTTATATCTTTGGCATTGAATGCCATGAATGCACCTTATTGCATTCTTGCCAGCTGGCCTTAGTCTGGTGCATTATTTTGGGGAGATCTTGGTGAGAGATGGAAATATGTAAATTAGAAATAAAGGCAGTGGTGGGGGGGCGCTGCTGAGCACTTCTGCTGAGAAGACGTGGTTCTCAGTAGCTCTGCAACTGTTATTAAACAATTCAGAAATTATTAGATTTTTTGTAGAAGTGCAGCTAGACAACAAAGATCGTTGGATTTCTGAAGCTGGGCTGAGTAGTTTGAGACTAATATTGACTATGGGTCATACAAATAAAAGTGGCACGGGCGGAACGAAAAATCAGCTCTCAACAGAGCAACAGGCCGTGCCTACCTCAAACGTTATTGCTTCGAGTGAGCCACCATGGAAGGCCTTGCAGGCGGCCATGCAGGTCATTGATGGGAAGATTGAATCGGTCCTCCAGCGACTGGGAGAGCAAGATTTTAAAATAGAGGCTGCTACAAAAACGGCCTCATCTGCTGAAAATCAGGCAATAAAGGCTTTGTCGACTGCAGCCAAACTCACGCAAGAGAACGGGCAACTGAGATACCGTTTAGAGGCATTGGAGAATGCGAGCAGAACACCTAATGTGCGCCTTATTGGGCTACCAGAAGGCTCCGAGAATTCTGATCTACTGTTATTTCTAAAATCCTGGCTACCTAAGGCTTTACAGTGGACCGATCCCTAGGGGAACACTTCATTAAAGCTTACCGCATAACACCGCGCTCCGCTGGGGCACAGAAAGATTCCCCACACACAGTTTTATTGGTGACAACGAATGCAAGTGTAAAGGAGCAGATACTTCAGGTGGCCCGTAATACTGAATGTTTGAACTATGAGGGGCATACCTTACACTGTTTTCCAGACCTTTCTTACGCCACGAGAGCCCGAAGAAAGAAATTTGATGGGGTTCGTGCGTCTTTAAGAAGTCTGGGGGTCGCTCATACCCTGATGATGCCGGCGCGACTGAGGATTTACTACGGTGGACACACTTTCCAATTCATGGATCCAGAAGAGGCAGGCAAGCGAGTGCAGCAAATTCAGAAGGAGTTTGAGGTTTCTAAGGCCAGAGCCAGAGTGGAATCAGAACAAGAGTCGGAGGAAGAAGATACTTGACTGGGATACAGTAAGGAGTTTGAACTTTAGCAACAACCGTTTTAATTAAGACTCTAGATAACACCAGCCTTGCAGATGAAGGGCTTCCCCCCGGCTATATAACGACTGTTGATTTATTTTGAGAGACTTTGGATGGGACCTGGATATTGCATATTAATCTGCATACATTATGGCTTAATTTTCTTTTCTGTAGAAAGCTGTATCCACGACCCCTTTAAAAATCTTAAATTACAACGGAAGTCCTTTAAGTCTAAACAGCTTACCTAATTCTTAGCACTGTACAATTTGTTAAAACAGCTTTATTATTGCAGTTGCGGGGCTGTAGAGAGCACACTAAGCTTTTTGTTTTCCCATGTTTGGTAAGGGGAACTAATCAACCTTGGATGTTGAATTTTTTTTTGGTTTCTTTTTTAATTTTTTATGAGGACTGACCCCACCTCTTGTAGAAGTGCAGCTAATGGGACTTATTTTGATTAATGTAATAAATAGAGTTGATATACCTCCAAATCCGAAAATCAGATATTTAGACTGCACTATACTGTCTTAACTTGAATTGTCTCTGTATTAATTTAGAAGTGTCTGATGTCTGCATTGTAACACTATGTGTTTATGTGAAACAACAATAAACAAAGTTAAAAAAAAAAATTAATAAAGGCAGTAGGACGAAGATTTAGTAAGAGATAGCAAAGACTGACGTAGGTGGCCAACCTATGCCAGGGGCTGAAAAAAGTTAAGTATAGTATAGGAAGGTACTGTTGCATAACAGATTTCAGTAGGAAAGAGAAGATAGGAAAGGCATCCCTCCACTGGGGTTATCGGGCTGGCAGAATGCAGTTCTGCCACAACGTCTACCCACCATCCCCCGGGCTCACTCTTCTCTGCGTTGGTCTTCACCAGCCTTGTTTGGTTGTCTGTGAAAACACCTTTCTTTTTGTTGACCCTTCTTAACAGGCCCCAGGGGCTATTATATCCCCTTGTTAGGTTAGGTGTTTACTTAGTAAAATTATGCTGCACCTCCTCAGTAAAAGAAAAAGGTATTGAGGTGGTTGGAGGCCATTGCCGTGATCTTCTGGTGCCACGCAGGCATGCAGCCTACCTCGGCGCTGGCCCTCCTGAAGATTTTTGGCTCCTGCAAGTTCCTATCACCTCTGGCTGAGAACCCATCAGTGTGACTCAATGGTGAAGATGTCCAAGAAGATCAACAATTACAGTGAGTACGTAATTTTACCCCCCCCTCTTTTTATGTATCTGGAGGGTGGATTTTTTTTTGTGTCTTCCGTAAAATAAATTTATAAGGGGGTGAGGATCCTGGTGCTCCTACCACCAAAAAAACAAAAACAACACCGAAAGGGACGATGATCCTTGTGGTCCTCTAACCAATCAAAAATGTGGTGTGTAGTGTGTGTATATATATATATTATATATATATATATATATATATATACACACACACACACACACACATATAGATGTAGCTATAGATATATAGGTATATAAAAATTTATTTGGCCACTGAAATAGTTCTCTCCCCTTTTCCCCTTGTTCCTCCCTCTCCTTTCCCAGAGCATATCCCTGTAGGGTATATCTCTATTGTTGCTATATGCAGTGTTGGTCTTCAGCTTATCCATCTCCCAGTGAGCATTGCTCACACGTGGATAATGCTTGGCACTTGGATCAATGCTCAGGTCTCACACAAGACACATCCCAGTGTCTGCAGGGAGAGGCAGGTGCAGAGAATGTCCTGTGCTATACTCCTAGCACTGTTGTATTTTTAGGATTTTTCACAATTTCTTCAGGGTTGATATCTTTTTGTTCTTTCTCAAGCTGGCATTCTGCCATCTTATTTACACAGAGGTACCTCTTGGAGTTCCCTGTGTATATGCCAGAGTCACATGCCTGGGGCTGCTGCCCATCTTGGCTACCTTTACCTTCTCTGTCCAGGTAGGTGGTACTAGACTTTGGCTCTTCATACCCACAGACTACCCTTGTGCCATCCAGTAGGCCCAACCCTTAGCATCTGAGTTGGTAGTCGGCCTTTATTTGGTTATTTTTATATTCTGTATCCTTTTCCTATCCCTTTGGACTTTCACGTTTATAGTCCTCTCTTTTCTTCTCACTTGTTTCTTCTACTGGCAAATATAACTTGGGCAAGGTGGGGGCTGGTGTCAGTTACTGGCTAACTCGCATAACGTCAGTACGTCATTTGCATGGGTGGTGCCGCCAGCAGACTTTGGTCTCCTTCTGGCAGAAAAGACTTTGCACCCACGGAGTCCTAGTGCCTCTGGCTTAAACCCATAACTGTGTATGAATGGTGAAGACGTTCTAGAAGATCAACAATTACAGTAAGTACGTAATTTTCATTTACAGTTAACTTATATTTTCTACTCAATCCCAGGTGGTATAAATAGCAGCTGAGTTGAATTGTCTGACAGGCAGTCTCCGCCATCTGGAGACTAGCTCCCAGGAGTGATCGTTCAACCAACATCTGGAGACTAGCTCCCAGGAGTGATCTTTCAACCAACATCTGGAGACTAGCTCCCAGGAGTGATCGTTCAACCAACAGATGCTGGACAGCATCTTTGAGGAGTGGGGTATTCCCCTAGTGGACCTGTTTAACTCTTCAGAGAACAGAAGACTTCCTGTTTATGCAAGGTCACCAAAAATGGGAATAGTTCCTGTAAAGGGTCTTACCTTAAAATGGTTCCTGTTTGATCTTCCTAGAATCAGTCTTCACCATTCATTACTGGTGGGTCTTAGGCCAGAGGCACCAGGACCTCGTAAGAGCGTGTGCCTTTAAGAGTTTTGGAGGAAGGGATCTCATGTTGGGGACAGCGCCGCCTACAAGGCAGATGCATGACGTGGCGCTTATGAACTGATCAGTAACTGACACCGGCCCCCTTTCCTCTTCAGTTCTTTTCTTCCCGCTGTCAAGAAAGGTACTCCGTGGGAACATTCTGCCATTTTACACTGCATCACAGTTCTGTTCGTCGACGGAAATTCGATGCTGTATGATTTATTTAACACCCCATTGCAGCTTTTCTGTATTTTTCTATCTAGTACGGTACCAAGTTCTATTTTTGCTTTGTTTCCTTTATTTCCCATGAAGTATGATCATGTCAGGTTTCCAAGGGCCTAAGAAGCAGAAGAAGACCGGGAAGAGAACAGATTCTACCCCCCCCCCCCCATGCGTGGGTGCTCCTGTGGGACAAATATGTCCATTCAGGACCATCATGATTGGTGTTGTATCCGCCTCAGATTGGATCACGACATGGATCGTTGCGACACCTGCTATTCAGTGGACTACCACACTCTCAAAATCCATGACATGAGGTGGGGATGCCCCCCCACCATCTTCGGAGGCCGGCATCTCACACAGGATTCAAAGGTAACGTCCCTGGGCTCTTTCCCTAAGCCCCACCCTAGTACTATATGTACTGAGGGAGACCAGGCCTCCGCTAGTCCTTATCTCACTGATACAGGAGGCATGGGTGAGGGGGTCTGTGGGACAGCCGGTTGCACACCTCTCCCCTTGGGGGTCTGGAAGCCGCATCATTCTTCCTGCTTTTGTCCTAGTGAGGATCACCCTGTTCTCGGTCACTCACCCCTTCGAATAGCTTCTCTCTCTTTAAAGTTTCCTTCTTGGCTTAAAGAAACAAAACCATTAGAGCACTTTGAGCCCTGTGTTAGCCTTTCAGACCTTCAAAATCAGAGGCTTGCTTTCCTGTATTACGCTTTGGTCATACGGAACTCTTAATCCTTACCCTTTATACTCCTTCTTTCCTCGGATGAACGGCTAGGGTTGGCTGTGTTTTTCCCAGGGTACATACACTCTTTCCATGTTTCTCAGCTCAGAGAAGTACTCCTTTCCTTGCAACCCACTCCTTCACTGGTCCTTGACTTCAGGGACCATGCTGTCTATTGGGAGTCAGCTACCCCAGAGGGTGTCAGGCATGCCTTAGTCAAGGCTAAGATAAAGCCCCAGGCCCAGACTGCATCCACTCAGGGTTCTGAAGGAACTGGCAGATGTCCTAGTGGTTCCAATGACAGATCTGTCCAATTCCTCCCTCCAGTCAGGATGTGTTCCTCTAGACTGGAGGATGGCACGAATCGTGCCTCTCCACAAGAATGAACCTCGGGATGAGCCGGGGAACTACAGACTGGTCAGCCTAAAATCCATAGTGGGAAAAATGATGGTGGCCATCTTAAAAGAAAAAGGATGGTGGAGTTCCTGGAGGCAAATGGGTTTGTCAGGGGGAGATTGTGTCAAGCCAGCTTAGTCGAATTCTTCAACTGGGTGACAAGATCCCTGGACGGGGGAAAGCCTGTTGATTTTCTGTACCGTGACTTCAGCAAGGCTTTCAATTTGGTCCCGCATGGAAGACTGATTTGGAAATTGAGGAACCTGGCGGGGGTTGGAGGTAAATTGGTGAGGTGGGTTGCAAACTGGCTTAACAACAGACAGCAGAGGGTGGTGGTAGGGGGTGAGGCCTTGACTCACAGAAGGGTCATCAGTGGGGTCCCACAAGGGTCAGTGTTGGACCCTGTCCTTTTCAATTTGTTCAGAAGGGATAGGGGTGATGTGATAGAGGTCTTCCAACTATCTGAAGGGACTCAGTAGGGTAAAAATGGAGGGACTGATCAACTTAAAGGGGGAGGGGAATATGAGAGGCCATAGTCTAAAACTGGTAGGGGACAGTGCGGAGGGGGTGTGAGGGGACATTATTTCTCAAAGAGGGTGGTGGCATCCTGGAATGCCCTTCCAGATGAGCTGATAAAAATGGAAACAGTAGGAGGTTTCAAGATGGGGTGGGACAGATACAGGGGGCATGGTATGGGTTGAAAGAAAGGAAAACAGCAGGGGTATGCAGGGAGGGTAGTGTGGAAGTGATTGGTTACAAAAAGGGAGGTAGAGCAGCTACTGTACCTTACCAGTGAGCTGTGTTCGGGCAGACGTGATAGACCGTTAGGCCTGATCTGCTGGCACTATGTATGTATGTATGTAAGGCTGAAAACAAGCCAGCTCTTCTGACACACTCACTTTTCAGCCAAGAATTCTGGGTCCTCTCTCTCTCTCTTTCTCCCCCGTCTTCTTTCTCTCTCTCTCTCTCTCTTTTTTTCTGCTGCCCAGTTGCACTGGTCATCTTTGGCCACTTCTAAAGACCCTCCACCCAGAATTTCTCTTCTCTGGTCAGTTTTTTATTCATTTGTTAATTTTATATCCTGTATCCTTTTCCCTATCCCTTGGGCTCCCTTGCTCTAACCTATCTTCTTACCCTTTCTTCCTCTCCTAGGTAACTAGAACTGAGGAGGAAAGGGGTACAGCATCGGTTACTGTCCAGTCCATGAGCACTACCTCATACATCTGCCTCGTGGGCAGTGCTATCCCTGATATCGGCTCCCTTCCTCCAAAACTCTAGAGGCATACGCTCCCACAGGGTCCTGGTGCCTCTGGCCTAAGACCCACTAGTGATGAATAGTGACGATATTCTGGAAGATATGGAATTATGGTCAGTACGTCATTTTCGCTTTTCTTTCCTCCCTACTGGTATAGAGAGTCACCTGGTAGAGTCACAGTTGGTCCCGCATCAGCTGCCCGAGGCAGACCTCTCCTTTACGGGGGGAGGGGGGAGCCTGACCCAGTTTTACTGTCAGGGGTAGTCCATTACAACAGACAGGCGGGTCCAGGATCATCTATGAGGGTTACTCCCTGGACTTAATAGAAATCCCTCCACCCAGAAAGCAGCCCGTCTTATCACCTCATATGTCAGAGCGTCTGGCACAGGAGATTGCAGGCCTTCTGAGCAACAGGGCAGTGAAAATAGTACCAGAGTAAAGCAGAACTCTGGCTTCTACTCCCACTGCTTCCTAGTACCAAAGAAACTGGAGGCATGCGCCCCATTCTCAACCTCAGAAATCTGAACAAGTGTCGGCCCGGTGGCACTGAGGGCTGAGGCACTGGATGCCTTACCTCGCACCACACAGACAACCTGGGTTTAGGAATGATCTTGGGGAGCCAGCATGGGGGGATCGGAGCGGGATTGTCCCTTCCCTGGGGTGGTTGTCTGCCCCCATACTTCTGCTCCCACTGGGTGGAAGTCCGGTGGGAAGTGTAGGCGGGATGGCGGTGAATGCCAGGGGTGGGGCGGAAGGGGCCAAGCCAGTACCCGGTGTGTACCTCCATGTACGTGCATGCCGGAGGGCCTGGATCTGGGGCACAAACAGGGAAAAAAACGTAAAAATTACATATGGAAAAAAAAAAAAGAAATCTGAACAAGTTCATGGATGAGATAATTCAAAATGATTTCCCTGGGGTCTCTGCATCCCTTCTTGAAGCCTCAGGCTAGGTTAGCTTCCCTAGATATGCATGATGCATATTAGCACATACTGGTGTACCACAGATACCTTTGATTCGTTGTGCTGGGACAGCATTACTAATTCAGAGTCCTGTCCTTGGAGCTCTCTTCGGCACCTCAAGTCTTTACAAAGTGCTTTGCAGTACTCTCAGTGCACCTGAGAAAGCTGGGGCTCCAGGTTTACCCATACATGTACAACTGGCTGATAACCAGTCCATCCAGGTGGGAGACTGAACAGGCAGTGGCCACTACCTCTCAGTTCCTCACCTCTGTGGGGGTTCTGCCAAATCTATAGAAGTCTCCGCTCCAACCCTCACAGCAGCTGCTGTGTTCATATGATCTCTTCTGGATATGACCAAGGCCTGAGCCTTTCTACCAGAAAGCAGAATGCAGGTGATCCTGCAGATTGCATGCTACATCATGGAGCACAAACCTGTACAAGCCCCCTCCATGCAATGCATGCTAGGTCTGATAGCTTCCTCAGTGTTTCTAGTGCCACTAGCAGAGTTGCACATGAGAACAACTCAGTGGATGTGCAGTGCGGATTGGTCATAAGCATCACAGCTTTAGACATACCACACTGAGAGAGGGGCCGGCTGCCTCTTCGCCCTGATATGTTGACTAGACAGTAGTGGGGTGGTCCTGCTCCCGGATCTGACATCCCTGCACCTCTCAGCCTGGTTCTTGAGTAAATAGAGATCTTACTTCGAGTGAGGCTCTTGCAGCAGGCCAACACTGGTAGGACTAAGCCGCCAGGTGCCAGGACCACACAGAAACTTTCTAACTAGCAGTGTAACATGGGGGACCGCCCACCACCGACGTCACCCTCTGACATCAGCCTATCCGATAAAGGCTGGCAGTCCCCCACACCCTTCCCTGTTCTTTTCTACCATCAACCTGCGCATGCCAGACCACTTGAAATTGCCACTGCTACAGTCGACCGCAATTTCCAGTGCTTTTTAATTTTTTACCTCTTCTTTAAGTTTTATCATTGAATTTTTGGTGCTACCTGATTCAGATTTATGTCTTCTCAACCTACCTCGTCTTCCAGCCGCTCCATGAAGTGTGCCTGCAGCAAACAAGTTTCAGAAAAAGATGGACATTCTGCTTGCATCCTGTGCCTAGGCCCTAGCCACAACACCAAAGCCTGCCAGACCTGCCAGAAATTTAACCAGGCCACACGAAGACGTCACCTGAAAATTCTGGAGAGCCATCTCATCAAGCAGAAGCTCGTTGCGATGGAACAGGAGCTGCATGCCAGGAGCTCTTTGGCTTCACCAGCCCAGTCCCCGGGGCTTCCTCCTCCTCCTCTCAGTCCCAGGAAAAGTTTAGCAGGAAGCACAAGCACTGGGACAAAGACCAGGACTGGGCCTGGTCTGCTTCCTGCTCATGGTCTCCTCACAAATCCACGACTGCATCTGGGTCTTTCTCCCACTAGAGGTTGGTCTTGTCAGTCCTTACTGCTGCAGGGCTAACGGTGGCCCTGACACCCATCCTTATCTCTGTAGCAGGCAGTGGCTCTTCAGGCAGGGGACTCTGTCTCCTGCTCCGCAGCCCCTGATGCTCAGGTTCCTGTCTTCTGCGGGTTCTCAGCCAGGAGGCTCAGCCCTTGTGGGTGCAACAGGCAGGGCTCTTCTGCTGTCATCCCAGCTCCAATGCTACCCGTGTCAATCACTTCTATGGAGGCCAACGCCAGTCCTTCTAGGCAGTGCCCGGTCTGGCCACAGCCTTTGCCAGTGAGGTCTCTGTCCCCTCCAGTGCCAGTCTGTCCTCCCCTGGTGCCAGTGGGCACTCCTTCCAGGCTTCCTCAGCTGGCGCCTGCTGGGCCAATGCCTGTTGGGCCTCAGTTGCCACCCACAGGCATGCCACCTGCCCTGCAGCCTACGTCTGCCGGAGCCACCACTGGGATACCCAATGCCAGCGCCTTTCCATACCAAGCGCCAGCCTACTCCTATTTTCCAGTCTATAACTATTCTCTGCCAGTGGATTATAATGCTCTCTTTACCTCTTGGTGGTGTTTCATGCAGAAGCAGAACCCCCCCGCCTGATCCTGGCAGCCCCCTCGGGGATCACCCTCTCCCAGTCCAGCCAGGTCCTATTGATCCATGCACTCCAGGGAACAACCCAGACGCTGGTTCTGGTGGTCACCAGGACCAACGCCTGCCAGCCGAAAGTGATGAGAATGAAGAAGATGACTCAGATTACACACAGTCTTCCTCCCTTCAAGGGGACTCGTCTGAGGGCAAGGAACCCACTGTGGTGGTCGCCAAGTCCCCTCCTGATGATCCCTCCTTTATGGACATCATGAGGTGCATCCAGGCCTCCATGGGTGAGGAGACAAGAGGAACAGGACCTAGAGCGACGTTGGTTGGCCGTCTACTTGCGGCAGCCCAATGCTCTCCCCTTGGTGGTCCCACCTTTCATTGACTCTTATGAGGATGTCACCAGGGCAGCCTGGAATCACCCTTCTTCTATCCCAGCTGTGCCCAAGAAGGCTGATCAGCTTTACCATGCCCCTGCTGGTAAGCCATTTTTAAGGGGACAATCTAAAGCTGACTTGGTGCTCATTAATGTGGCACACAGCCGCACCAAGAAACCTAAGCACCCCAGCTCTCTCCCTCCTGACAGGGAGTCCAGGCAGCTGGATCACCTGGGCAAGCGGGTCTTTGCCTCTTCCACCCTGGCCCATTCGGCCCATTAACTATTTGGCCCACATGGTACAGTACCAGAACGTCCTTTAGGACCAGGCCAGTTAGCTGGTTCAGACTTTGCCAGATGACCCATCTAAGAAACAGCTGGCCCAGGTTCTCAAGGCGGGCTCAGATGTAGGGACCCATGTCCTTCGGGCTGCCTATGATGGGGTTGATGCCTCGGGCAGAGGAGCGGTCGCTGGCACCTGTCTCCGGTGCCACTCTTGGCTGAGGGTGTCTGGCTTTGCTTCTGATCTGCAGTTCAGCATTTTGGATGATCTCTTTCAGGATTCTGTCCTTTTTGGAGGAGACGTCCAGGATTTGATCTGCTTCCTTCAGGAGTCAGGCCAGGCTCTCCAGTCTATCCAGTCCTTGTACCATACTCAGCCTAAGTCTAGTCCATGGCTACCCTTTCGCTGCTTCTCTCACACAGACAGGCCCGCCATCCCTCCAAAGGTTAGGGCAAGCAAAAGGCAGCATCAGCCCCTGCCACGGTTGCCACCAGGGCTCCTCAAGTGGCTGCCGCTGCCCTCCCAGTGCTTACTCCTACCTCCTGACTCCTTGCAGGACCCCCCCCCCAAGAAGAGACTCTGGGGGAGGCAGTCGGGGTCGATTCTTCCTCCACATCGATGGGTGGTGGCGGATTACCACAGACAGTTCGATACTACAGCTCATAGAACACGGGCACACTCTGGAACTCCTAGAGTGCCCCCCCCGCTTCATGTGTGTCTAGTCTGGGAAAAAATTCAGGTCCCTCTACAAAAATGATTCATAGAGCCCATCTCTCCGGTTCAGTGGGTCGGGGGTTCAACTCCCACTTCTTCCTGGTCCCCAAGAAGATGGGGATCTCTGGCCCATCCTGGACCTGAGCAACCTAAATCTGTTCATAGAGTACAAGTGCTTTAGGATGGCCACCATTCAAGGTCTGTTGCTCCTCCTACACTGAGGGGACTGGCTCTGTTCCTTGGATATGCAGGATGTGTATCTGCATATCAAAATTTTCCCTTCTCACCGGCGCTTCCTCCATTTCCATTTCCGGGGTGCCCCTTGCCAGTTACGGGCTCTCCCCTATGGCCTGTCCTCAGCCCCCAAAGTTTTTACCAAGTGCCTGATGGTGGTAGCAGCTGCCTTGAGGTGCCAGGGCTTTTATGTGTTTCCCTACCTGGACGGTTGGCTCCTGGCAGCCCCATCTCAGGAACACATTTTTCAGACTCTGCATCATACCTTCAGCCTTTTACAGGCCTTGGGTATCACCATCAACAGACCAAAGTCATGCTTGAGACTGTGCCAGTGCCTCCAGTACAGAGGGGCAGTCCTGGACACAGCCCAGGGCATGGCCTTCTTGCCCATGGACAGAGCAGTGTGCCTGATGGACCAGGCCCATCAGGTTTCCTTGAGCCGACAGGTTCCTGCCAAGGCGTCCCTGCACCTCCTGGGCCACATGACAGTGGCCATTGCCACGTTCCCCCTCATTTGGCTTCACATGCGGATACCCCAGTGGACACTGAGAGTCCAGTGGGACCAATGCATGGACAACCTCAACCAGCTGGTCCTGGTTTCTGATCCAGTCAAGAGAGTCCTGTCATGGTGGCTGGAGCCAGCCAACCTTCTCTGGGGGTTCCCTTTGCAATCTCTGCCCCTCAGCAGATCCTCATGACTGTTGCCTCGGGTCTGGGCTGGGGAGCTTACTTGGGCACTCACCAGACTCTGGGCACCTGGACAAATGTTGAGCAGGGCCTCCACATCAATGTCCTAGAGATGCGAATGGTTTTGTATGCTCTGCAGGCCTTCCAGACTCATCTCCCCCCCGGTCCACTGTTGATTCAGATGGACAACATATGTGTGGTTTATTACATGAACTAGCAAGGGGGGGGACTCACTCCTACCCAGTGTGTAGGGAGGTGATGCGGGTCTGGTATAGGGCCATCGAGCACGGTCTGGAGCTCTCCACCATCCACGTGCCAAGTGTCCAAAACATCCTGGTGGACAGTCTAAGCTGCTCCCAGTCCAGGGCTTACTAGTTGGAGATTCTGACCCCAGGGATTGAAAACCTGTTCGACAGATGGGGTTAGCCAGAGCTGGACCTTTTTGCATCCCTACTCAGTGCAAAACTAATGTTTTTTTGCTCACTCAATCCTGGGCATGGAGTTTTCTAATGAGATGCATTACCCCTTTCCTGGAAAGGGAGGTTTCTGTACACCTTTACTTCCTTCCTGCTCCTCCAGTGGGTGCTGCTGAAACTTCAGTTGAAGGGAGCAGAGATGATCCTTATAGCTCCCTTCTGGCCTTGTCAGATCTGGGTCCTCTTGCTGCAGTAGCTGGTGGTGGAACCTCCAGTCCCCTTGCTCCTGTGTACTGACTTTCTGTCTCAGGAGCAGGGAACCCTCGTCCATCCAGACCTCAAGTCTCTGCATCTCCATGCATGGCTCCTGAGGACATAGCCATCTCCTGGTTTGGGATATCTCCAAGGGTCGCGGATGTCCTGGTGGCTGCCAAAACCCTCCTCCAGGGCTACCTACACCATGAAATGGAACTGCTTTGCCCTTCGGACCACTTCACACCATTTAGATCCTTTCACCTGCCCAGCAAATCAGGTGTTGGGAGTATCTTCTCTGCCTTTTGGACTTGGCTTGATTTACTCTTTGTGACAGGGTTGAATAGGACCCTGTCCCAGTTGCTAGGAGAGTTTGAATGTAGGGATCTGTTCTGTTCTTTCCTTTCCTGTCTCTTGTCTGTCTGGTTTCACAACCAAATTTTCCTGTGAAATTTAGGACTTGATCGCCCTGACAGTCTCGCAATTCTTTGCCTCTCGCTATCTCTCTACTCTCACTTGCTGTTCTGTCTTTTCTTCCCTTGCATATCTGCTGGTATAAAAATATATGCAATTCATATTGTGGAAATGTAATTGATACTGGGATTCCTTTGTTTAAAATTGTATATATTTATACTGTTTAAATGATTGCAAAGCTATTTGGAACTTAAGGGGTTAACCTGAGATGCATTTTTAAGCCTTTTGTAGAAGCTGTAAAGAAGAGATAAGTTCTGGATCACAGTGTACTGTTATGCTGCACCTGCCTGAAATTTACAAGAACATTGTAGAAAAAAAAAAACAGAATGCTTGTTGAGAAGGGGGGCTGCAAAGACGTATAAAAAAAGAGAGAGCTGCAATTTTCTGAGACACACAGAGATTGAAGGAAAACTCGGATCTTCTTTGTTTATTCTGCCTTTGTAAATAGTTATTCTGAACAATTTTATTTTTTTAAATTTTATTGAAATATTCATAATAAAACTCTTGTTGTGAATTTTACAACTGCTTCTGGTTTTCCTATGCTTCCTGACCGGTTCCTCGACGACACTCTTCCATTAAGGTACATCTTTCTGCCATCTCTGCGTACCACACACCTATCAAGGGTAGGGCTGTGGCTCAACTTGATGTGTCTCACACTTTCTTGTGGGGCATCTTGCATCTGAAATCTCCCATTCAGGACCCAGTCCCTCCGTGGGACCTCAATTTTATGTTGGAGAAACTCGCGTTACCTCCCTTTGAACCGACTACAATTTGCGAGCTGCGCTCTCTGTCATGGAAAGCTCTCTTTTTAGTTGCTATTACTTTTGCTCAAATGATTTCCGAGCTTCAGGCTCTTACATGTAAGGAGCCTTATTTGGTTTTTCACAAAGACAGTGTGCCTTTGCATACCAATCCTAAGTTTCTTCCCAAGGTGGTGTCGGAGTTTACTTTGAATCAATCACCTCCCTGGAAGTAAGATAATATAGTTACATAAGAACTTACCGTAAGAGTAGATCTTTGAGAGGAGCTGTTGCAGCAGGTCGTCATTTTTCCTCCCTCTTTCCTTCCCCCTTCATTCTTTCTGCCTTTCTTGGCTGTGTCCTCTTCTATGCGAGTGAGTCTTCTACTCTCCTTTTTCTATCTTTGGCTCTTGGAAACCTCAGTTTCTGCTTTCACTACCCGCTTCGGGTATCCGGCAGAGGAACTGAGGAGGGTGTTGGGGACCGCCTGCCTTTATAAGACAGGCCGATGTCAGAGGGTGATGTCTACGGTAGGCAGTCCCCCGTGGTAAACTGCTAGCTAGAACGTTTCCTTGTGGTCCTGGCACCTGATGGCTTAGTCCTACTGGTGTTGGCCTGCTATAATAGCTCTTCTTGAAGTTCTACTGTTACGGTAAGTTCTTAAGTAACTGTACTTTCCATGCTTTGGATCTGTCAGAAGAAGTGCTGCACATTGTAGAGGTCTCCCAAAAAGAGTTGTCTCATAAATGCTGTGCATTTAAGTGGGAGAGGTTCTCTATCTAGTGCCAGGGCAAGGAGCTTGAGCCCCCCTTGCCTGCCCTGTGGTGAGTATCTTGGAATACCTTTGGTCCCTGTCTGCTCTGCTTACCCAGGCTCAGGCTGGTAAGCCAGCAGTGACACAGGAGAAGGTGGTTGGGTGCTTCTACAAGGTTCTTGACCACCTGTCCCCTGCAGTGCATGAACCAGCACCACCATGTGACCTACTGCTGGTGCCAGCCGTACTCATGGGCAAGCCATTTGAGCTTATGTAGAGGTGTGAGATGTCACACCTGTCATGGAAGAGGGCCTTCTTGATGGCTGTCATGTCTGCCAGTTAGTTAGCTCCAGGCACTCTCAGTGGAGTCTCCTTACCTGGTCTTCCAGGAGGGCAAGGTCATCCTTTACCCCCACCCAAACTTCTGCCTGAAGGTTCTGTTGGAGTTTCACCTTAATCTGGTGAGTAACCTGCCAGTATATTTCACAAAGCCTTCTTTGGAGGCTGACCACAGGCTCCACAATCTGGACCTGCAGAGGGGGCTGTTCTATTATAAGGAGTGCGTGACTGCAGTTTGGGGTGAGGCTCGCCAGCTGTATGTAACATACGCTGAAGTTGCACCTGGCAGACCAGCAGCAAAGCAATGATTGGCAGGTGGATCACATCCTTCATCGACCTCTGTTATAGGTTGGCTGGTAGGGAGCCTCCCATAAGACTTAGGGTTCATTCCACCAGATGTGCAGCTGCCTCGGTGGCTGCTTCCAGTGACATTCCCATCCAGGAAATCTACAGGGCTGCTACCTGGAGGACAGCACACACCTTCTTATCTCAATACAGCATCGACTTAGAGTCCCATTGGGATGCTACTTTTTGGACCTCTGTTCTCCAGTCTCTGTTCACAGATAGGGGTGCACATCTTGCTCCCTTCTCCGGAGAACTGCTAGGAGTCTGCCAGAGTGTGGGTAGGGAACTGTATACATGTCCCTAGAAAGATAGGTTACTCACCTGTAACCGGTGTTGTAAGAGTGGTATACAGTTCGCATCCACACAACCCACCTGGATCCCTGCTTCCAGAGTGCAAAGATCTGACATCATGGGGCGGAGCCAGACAATATATTGCCTGGGTGGTGGGAGGAGCTTAGCTTAAAGACATCCAATGGAAAGTCTGTTCCAGTGGAATTGCCAGAGTGTGGATATGAACTATATACCCCTCCTAGAACAACAGTTACAGGTGAGTAACCTATCTTTTTATGCATTACTGGAACATTATAAGAGTTTAAGTCTGCAGTTTTATTGGAAATACCATTTATTTATTTTATTTAGTTTTTGTTGACCGGGTAAGTGCACTAGACAAATCCTGCCCATTTTCAGGCACGCCTCGGGGGAAGGGAATACAGATGCATGCCAACTGACCTTGAACCAGATGAAACTGTTGGTGGTATTTTTAGTGAATGAGGGAAATTTGGCCAGGACACCGGAGAAATTCCCCTACTCTTTTCGATAAGTGCCATGGGATCTTTAACATCCTTCTGAACTACCACCAATTCAGGCAGATGGGACCTCAGTTTTTAACATCTCATCCGAAAGACGGCACCTCAGAAGTGCAGCACCCCTCTCATGCTGCACTACAGTGTCAGTACCGGGATATTAACCCAAGTGCCAGATGTGGGAACTGAACCCACAGCCCTCTGATCTCTCGGCCTCAGAGGCGAGTGTGCTACCTTCTGAGCCACTGACTCTGATTTATGCAAGGTTGTTCAGCAGAACATGTGTTTCAGAATCTCGAATTTGCAAACAACCGCCCATATAAAACCGCTAAAACGAGTTTGTTGAGGAGGATGCCTCATTTTCTTTTTGTCCCTAGACAGAACTGCCATGAAGTATTTTTTTTATGCCACCACTTAGAGCACAGAAACCTAAGGTCGGAGTACAAAATGGGTGGAGTGGTATTGATGACCACCAAGCAGGAAAGAGACCCTGGGGTAATCATAATGCAAGACCTCAAGGTGGCCAGGCAGTGTGACAAGGCAGATGGGAGGGCTAGTGGGATGCTAGGGGTGCATAGGTAGGGGTTACATCATCAGGAAGAGGGAGGTGGTGTTGCCCCTGTATATAGATCGCTGGTAAGACCCACCTTGAGTACTGTGTCCAGTTCTGGAGACCACATGTCAGGAAAGACATAGACAGAGTGGAGGCTATCCAGAAGAGGGCTACCAAAATGGTGCAGGGTGTGCATCAAAAGCCCTACAAGGAGAGGCCAAATGAGCCCAATATGTACACCCTGGAGGAGAAGAGGAAGAGGGAGGCTAGGATAGAGACCTTTTAAATATCTCACGGGAGTTAACAAGGGATAGGTTGGGGGCATTTTTAGAGAAAAGGGTACTCTAGAACAAGGGGCCATGCTATGAAGCTGGAGGAGGGTAGACTCAGGAGAGATGTAAGGAAGTACTTCTTCACAGAAAGGATGGTGGATTCCTGGAACAGCCTTCCAGCGGAGACAGTGGGGGTGAAAACAGTGGTAGGGTTAAAAAATGCCTTGGATAGGCACAAGGGAATCGTTGGGGTAAGGAAGCAGGCGGAAGAGACAGCACCATAGATCAAGTAGGATCTGCAGCAAAATGAAGATAATAAAAATAGGTAGACTGGGTGGGCCCAGCAATCCTTATCTACTGTCAGTGGCTGTATTTTTATGATTATGTAATTGGGTGGTTACCTCCTCTTTTTCTCGCAGTACTTTAATTTTCCTTACTTCTTTTTTAATCTTTTCTGTCCTCTCCTCTTCTTGTTCTGCTACTTCCCATCCTCCAGCCGTCTCTTCTTTTTTGTCTCCTGTACTCTTCTGCCTGCTAATCTCTCTCCCCTTCTTCCCACAATACTGGCCCTGTTTACTCTACCCTGCTTGGAAGGGTTCAAGCCAGTGTATAACTATAGAACAGTGCTGGTGGGTTGCAGCTGCTGTGAGTCAGTCAAGGCTTTGACACTCTAAAGCATCGACTGACATTGTATTTTGCAGCGCAGAGGCATAGCATATCAAGCCCTGCATCACAAGTGGGGTTGCTAGGAATCTGCTAAATCTAATTTGATTGGACTTTTCAGGATTTACGAAAATTCCGATTCCTAATCTGAATCTGTTTTAAATCCTAAAGGGACCTCAGAATTGAATTCAGATTTCAAATCTGAACTCCAAAATCTGAAATTTCTATCAATTTGGGAATTACGATTTTTGGACTGCAGTTCTGAAAATCAGATCGGAATCCAATGAATCCGATTACATTTGGCAGCGTCCAAGCATCCCTAATCACAACGGGTTTGTATAATTCCACTGTAGATCATGTGGCATTTGTTGAGTTTGTGGGGATGTGTCTTATTTGACCAAACAAACAAGGCTGCCACACAGTGCTGGTGGTGCAGTTGGTAACAATAGTCAAGGCAGCAAAGGAAAACTGGCGCTACTCGTCCCTGCTAAAAGGACCTCTTAGTAGGCTGATGATGTGATGCTAAATTCCTTTATTTGTGTTTAGATCCGCAGCAAAGTAACAGGAACAGTGAAACAGAATGGCAGCAAAATGCCTCAACATTTTGTGCACATGCGCTTTGTCAAGAGACAGCTTGAACTGCTGCGAGTACTAATTGAAAATGCTCTTGAAGTGATAAATCATAACATAGTCATCCAGAAATGGTGAATTGATGAATACAACAAAGTGAAAAGTGCTAAAATAAGACATACAGAAGAACGCAAAGCATAACTTGACAGTTACAACCAGTTACTGAATGGTGGCCACCATGCCACAAGAGTGGCTAGTGTGCCTGGATAAAGCACAACTCCCCAAAAGAGTGCAGATGTGCATAAGGGATGGGAACTGCTGGTAGAGATAAAACAAAAAGGAGCTGGGAGAGCGCTAGACGCAGCTGAAGATACAGCTTTGGAAAAGCTAGTTCCACTCATACATAAAAAAAGTGGAACTGGCTTTACCAAAGCTTTATCTTCAACTGCATCTAGTAGCAAGTCCCATCCCCTAAGTGCTATCTGTTTTTGCTGTGGATTCAGTCACAAATAACGGACTTTAACATTATATCTTCAGCCTACTGAGCAGTCGTTTTAGCAGGGGTGAGTAGTACCGTTTTTTTTTTTGCTTCCAGAATTATAAATTTGCAAGTCACACAGTTGGTTCATGGGTCTGCAGTAGGTGACCATCCATTAATGTTTATGTTCAGGAAGGTTAATGTAATGGTTGGATGCAGTAAGTAAAAGTTCTGCTGAAAAGGTTTAAGCTTCCTTTCACCTTGAGTTTAAATTAGGAAATTATCAGAGGAAGAATGAAATTGTTTATACTTTGTTGTATACAGTTTACTTACTCTGGATAGCCCAGCTGAGATGTAATATCTCATTTTCGTTGGGGTACCTCTTTTACCCACCATTACAGCTGGGTAGACTTAATCACTGAGAGGTTCAGTGACTTGCTCAGGATCACACTACTGTGGCTGAGGTGGGAATTGAACCGGGGTCTCCGGCTTCCCAGGTCTATGCTCAAGCCACTAGATCATGCTGCCTCCATGTTACTGGAATTGTACATTATGGGATTATATTACAACTAGTGCTTGTATAGTGTGAGGAAGCCCAGTCCCAGGATCCTCCTGGACACGAGAGAAATCTCTTGGTGCTGCCCAGGTAAAGACTCTTTTAATTTAATTTAACTAATTAAAAAAACTAAAGCAGCCTGTAGTTAAAATAAATTCTTCCTCTAATTTTTAGTGTTCACTAGGTACAGTGATGCTAGAAGTTGGAAGATTAAAGGCTGGGCCATTCCATTCTGAGAGAAGGGCATCCCAAACTAGCCAGGTTTGTAACCCAAAGACAACTGCTGAAAGGCATGTTCTCTGCACTGAGTTTTTGCTTCCAGAAAGGGGAAGGGGTGGGTGAAAGCTTCCTAATAAATCTCAATGTACGCTTTCTAAAGAACAGGGGTGTGAGTTCCAAATACAAGATTATGCATTATAGAGAAAAAACATAACCATGTAACTGTATATTCGAATATTGTTTCTGCTTTCACCCTACCTAATGACTGATGTCTCTGGCCATACAATAGTATTTCCTCACCTCTATATAACCCTCTTACTGCCTCAGCCTGTCCTGGCTCCCTTTCCCTGCCCATATATAATATTGCACTGCAGACATCTCCCTTGCACTTACATACACTCATATAATCTAATTTCATGGCTTGCTTCCCTCTTCCTCACTTACCGACCTTTTCCTTAATGACATCCCCTGCTCTCAATAGTTATTTCTTCCTTTTGTATTACTTGTTTTTGTTTTTGTGTACCTTGTTCTGTTCATATATGTCACCTGATAATTTATTGTCCAAGGTTCTCTCTATTCATTGCATAGGTAGGCACCTATGAACTTATGAATGGTCTACTCTGTGTGTCTGTGATATATTGTATCCACTTTAACTCATTGTATGTAAAGCGCTTTACTTGGTATGTTCAGATATATTGTATTCTCTCTAACTCATTGTATGTAAAGCACTTGTAATTTGTTATCCTGTTAAGTTTCTGCATGTCTGTACTCTCCCGGGTCGTGCCTGAAAATAGTCATTTTATGGCTAGTGCACTTACCCGGTTAACAAAAGCTAAATAAATAAAAAATAAATAAAGTTGGACTATTATTGCTATGTACAATTGTATTTTCAGCACACTTGTTTTATTTATTTAGTTAGGTATTTTTGCAAATTTCACATTCATAATGTATCAGAATTACGGTATTAGTTGTTCACGTTTTGTATTTCTGAACTTATTTTAGTTGTCAACCGTGTCTGGGGACTACAACGAGGGAAATTCATGTTTGATTTTTTTTTTTTTGTTCCCTAGGTCAGTGAAGGGAGTGGGGGTGGTGGCAGCCTGACGTCATTCAATTTTCCAAATTCTGGATCCAGTTCAACTGATCTCGTTGAAAGTGCACAGAAAAAAATAGCATGTAAGTTGTAAACACTGTCCATACAGAACATACAGCAAACTCTCTAGCAAACTGATTAGCTAGAGCTGCAGTTTATTTAGCTTGAGTGAGTACCAGAACAGGGATGTGTAAGTAATGAACAGCATTTCACGAATAATAGGCACTATTAATGGTATTTCAGTTTGGCAAGAGTTACTCAACAAAAATATGTTAAATTTGTTCTAGGATCATGGATATGTTGTTCTATCCACACTTCTTGGCAGGTACCTTGCCACTTTAAGATGTGCCGGAAAGTCTTCAAGCTGGCTCCTCCCACCTATCCGGGTGGTATAACCCTCGGCTGTACACCATGATGCCAGATCTTCCTTTCCGCTGGAAGGTTCAGGTTCCCTCCTTAGTGCTCCTGCATGTAGTAGGCCCTGACTCTAGACTCTCCATATTCGCTTCCAAAACGTATTTTAAAACTCTCTCGAGTTCTGTCTTCGCCTTCTTCTCTCGCTACCGCAGTGGAAGACAAATCAGTTCCTAGGCTTCAGCGGTGCCCCTGCGGGTAGAGGATGTCTCACACCAATCCATTCGCCTCTTGTGTCTGCTGCTTGGGACACGACCACGATCTGCAGGCTTGCGATCACTGTCGGTCCTTTTCACTTTCAGCTCTGGGAGACCGTGCTACCCGACTTCAACTGGGGCAACCGGAAAAGCGTTACCCACCGGTTAAATCCAAGGATGCCGGTTGGGTGGTCTCCGTGGCTGCGGGGTCCGCCGAGCAGCTGGAAAGGCTTAAGGCCTTCGAGGATGAGGCAGCTCGGGCCACGGCGGGCTCCTCTTCGGCGTCAGCTTTCATTCTGCTACAACTGGGATCCTCCTATTCGGGTTCCTTCAAGGAGTTGTGTCAGTCTCTCGCTACCAAGGGAGAAGGCCATTCGGGGTTGCATGTTTCACACTCTCGGAAGGAGTTGAAAAAGGACAAGTCGCAAAGTCGATGCTCTTGGGACCGGGAGCGGTCCCGCTCACAGGAAACCCCTGTTTTGACTTAGGTTGAAGTTGCGCCGAGGCCACTGGTTTCATGGTAACCCCGTCAGACCAGTCGGCTGAGACGCCTGTCAATGTGGCCAAGATTTTTCTCGAGCCGATTAGCGGGTTGTCGCCCAATCCGGCTGACGACTCTTTATTTCGGACGCCGGTGCGTCCGGTGCCCTTAGGTGGGTCAGCTCAGCCCGCTGGGCAGGACCCATCCCCCAAGGACACCTGACCAGGAGGAGCCCCGGGTTTCCCCAAGTCCTTCTGAAGTCCCCCATTGGCCCTGCCGATTGTCTCGTTCCTCGACTTCGACGTCTGACAAGACTCGCCCTCATCAGCAATCTCACTCCTAATGCCATGGTAAGCAGTGACGCCGCTCCTCATCTTTCATCCTCCTCGGGTGAGGAGAGGCTCCAGTGCAATTTGCGTCGGCGCAACGAACACCTAATGTGGTAGCAGTTGGTCCTGTCCGGGTCAAAACCGATTTCAGTTTCTACCCCGGCCATTAAGTGGCTTTCGCCTGAGCGACCGATGTTGGCCACTGTCACCGAGGTGCCGGTAAAGGCCCCGCCAGCTCAGCCAAAGCCGGCTACTCCACTGATCTGGGTGGAACCACCACCTGAGCAACCGGAGTCCAGGGCTCCGACCAAGGACTCTCGGTCGGCCCAAGGTCTGCCCCATCGGGAGAGTGACACGGGTGGTCGCTCACTTTATGAGGACTCCTCAGAGTCTGAAGATTCCTCCATGGTCTCCCATCCTGTCAACGCCAAGTCTCTTGGGGGTCTCTCCGTTGACGAGGGCCTTCCTATCTGTTGGGTATTTGTCGGCTCATTTCCGAGTCCTCGGGAATGGAGGAGCTCGAGCCTGTGCAGAAGCGGGCCAGGTATCCCCTAACAGAGATTCTAGAGAAAGGGGATACTCCGTTGGAGGCCTTTCCGGTGGCTGAGGCCATTGTAGGCCCAGCCTTGGAGCTGTGGCAGCATTCTGCATCTTGCCCTGCACCACCTTCTTGTATGGCCCACAAGTATGCGGTCCCTATGTAGTTGCTTTTGGGGTTTTCGGAGCACCTCTCTGCAGCGGGTTATGTGGCCGACTCCGTCTTTCGGTGCTCTGGCAACAAAGGGGATGTGGATAGACCCCCGGACAAGGAATCCAAACAACTGGACCATTCCAGGAAGAAGATCTATGCAGTTTCCTCCCTTGGCCTTTGTGAGGCCAGTTCAGCCGTTATCATGGTAGTTTCTCCCATGCCCTCTTGGGCTCCCTGGACGAGGTAATCCCTCATCTCCTGGCAGACCTCCAGACCATGGTCAAGCAGGTCCGGAACCAGGGTAGGGCAGTGACGAAGCAACAGCTCCAGATGGCTCTGGACATTGGTGACTCCTGTGCCCGTTCGGTAGTGGCCGCAGTGGCCATTCACCGCAGGGCTTGGCTGCGCATCTTGACCTTTATGGCTGCTACGCAACACAAGCTGGCAGATGTCCCCTTCTTGGTCACCGACCTGTTCAGGCCTGGCGTGGAGGACCACCTCCAATGCATAGAGAGGTCCAGTGCCACTTTGGACTCCACCACATCTGCCCAGAAGGACAAGGGCCCTAAGCGTCAGACCTGCAAGCTCTTTTGTTCATCCACTCCTGCGGCCAGACCGGCCCAGTATCAGGGCCAGCAGGCTCAATCTTGGTGTCCTTGGGCCAAGTTCGTGGCCTCCTCATTCAGGAAACCCGGGGAGTCCTGTGCTCCTCCGCCGGACCCTCTTCCAAGCCCGCCTAGTGATGGGTTGGGGGCGCCTCCCTCAGTCCCGTCACACCTCTCCTGGGGGGCCGGCTCAGCCATTTCCTTTACGCCTGGTCCGCTATCACCACGGAATGTTGGGTTCTGGAAGTGGTTGGTTGAGGCCTGCCTCTGGAATTCGAGCAGGCACCTCCATATCGAGCCCGTGCCCCACAGGGAGAGCTTGTGTCCGCAGTCTCTCAGTCGGCTCTCCAAGACCTGCCTTCAGACTCAGGGTTCATTTCCAGGTACTTCTTGGTACCAAAACGGATGGGCAGCTGGCGCCCCATTCTAGATCTGCACGACCTGAACAAGTTCTTCAGGTCCCGCACCTTCCGGATGGTAACTCTGGCTCAGATTATACCATCCCTGGAGCAAGGCATGTGGTTCTGCTCCCGAGATCTTCAGGATGCGTTCTTTCACATTCCGATCCATCTGTCCCATCGACGGTTCCTCCTCTTCCGATCCAATGGAACCCTTTATGAGTTCCAAGCCATGCCCTTCGGCCTGTCTTCAGCCCCCAGGGTCTTCACCAAATGCATGGCAATGGTGGCGGCTTACCTGAGGCGCCAAGGGGTCTGGGTGTACCCTTACCTGGACAGCTGGCTGATAGCAGGTTCCTGCAGGCAGGAGGTGGAACTGTCCAGGGATCTGGCCCTCCAGACTTGCCTCAACCATGGCCTCCTGATCAACGAGGCCAAGTCTGAACTCATGCCCTCACAGGTGATTCATTTCATCAGGGCAGAGTTCAACTCCTGCTGCTCCGGGTGGACAAGGCGGAGATTCTCTCCTCCTTTGCCCAGTCATTTCTGGTTGGACAATTGCGCCTTGCCCGGGACTTCCTGCGTCTTCTGGGCTACATGGTGGCCTGCTCCAGTGTGGTCCAGTGGGCCTGCTGGCATATGCGTTCCCTCCAGTGGGAACTGGCCAGCCAGTAGTCTCAGTGCCCAGGTCATCTCGACTAGCTGGTCTCTGTGACCTAGAGGATGTGGGACGGCCTCCAGTGGTGCCTCGTCCCATCCGACCTGCAGGAAGGTATCCTGTTTGTCCGCCCCAAGCCGACGGTCATGCTGACGACCGATGCCTCTCTGATGGGTTGGGATGCCCATCTGGGGGAGCACAGAGCCCATGGGCTCTGGTCCCCCAGGAGTCCCGATACCACATCAGCAGCTGGAGCTTCGAGTGGTTCGGCTAGCCCTGACCACTTTCGCTCCGTTTGTTCGGAGTCAAGTGGTCCAGGTCCAGACAGACAACACCACGGCCATGTACTGTCTCAACAAGCAGGGCGGGATACACTCCTTGCCCCTCTGCAAGGAAGCTCTCTGCATTTGGTCCCTTGTGCTCAGCCTGGAGGCAGATCTCCTAGCCATTCACGTGGTAGAGCCTCGACCAACTGGCCGTGCCCCAGCTGGATGGCGGGCATCTCACGAATGATCTCTCTCCACCAGGAGGTAGTACAAGATCTGTTCTCCCACTGGGCACCTCTGGTGGACCTGTTCGCTCCAGGAGAACGGCTGAGGCTGTATCATACCCATCCCCCTCAGCAGGGTTCACTGCAGGGGGATGCTTTCTCGAGGCCGTGGACCCCAGGCCTCTTCTATGCCTTCCCTCCCCTTGATTCACAAAGTGCTCATAAAGGTCAGGAGGGACAGGGTGCAAGTGATCCTGGTAGCCCCAGACTGGCCACGCCAGTTCTGGTATCCTGATCTCCTCGGTTCCAGGCTCCCGAGGCGGCTTCCAGCACACCCAGACCTGCTCTCCATCAGTCAGGGGAAGATATTCCATCTGGAACTTCAATCCCTGCACCTGACAGTCTGGTTCCTGAGCAGCTAGATTTCCAGGCCTTGGGTCTCTCCAACGAGGTCCTCAACATTGTTGAGGTTTCCCATAAGGAATCGCCCAGAAAATGCTATGCCTTTAAATGGAAGAGATTCTCCATCTGGTGTCAGGGCAAAGGGTTGGATCCATCGTCCTGTCCAGTGGCTAGCATTTTGGACTATCTTTCGTCCCTCTCCCAGCAGGGACTTCGGTCAGTGACCCTAAAGGTGCACCTGGCAGCCATCTCTGCTTACTGGGCGCAGGACGGTCAGCAGTGCAGGAGAAGGTGATCTGGCGCTTCTTCAAAGGCCTAGGTTACATATCCTCTCCAGTGCGTGAACCTCCACCTCAGTGGGATTTACTGCTGGTTTTGGCAAAGCTCATGGGCAAGCCATTCGAACCGATGCACAAATGTGACATCTCACATTTGTCATGGAAGACCACCTTCTGGGTGGCTATCATGTCAGCCAGAAGGACTGGGGAGTTACAGATGCTTTCTATTGAGTCTCCTTACCTGGTCTTCCACAGGGACAAGGTTGTCCTGTGCCCCTACCCAAAATTCCTTCCAAAGGTGGTGTCTGAGTTTCACCTTAGCCAGGTGATTACTCTGCCGGTGTTCTACCCCCAGTCACACCTTGGAGGCCGAGTACAGGCTCCATACTTTGGACCTGAGACAAACACTCGCCTACTACAAAAAGCGAACAGCGGAAGTTCGGGGAGAGGTTCACCAGCTGTTTGTCACCTACACTGAAGCCGCACCTGGCAGACCTGCAGCCAAGTGGACAATAGCTCGATGGATTACATCTTGCATTGATTTCTGCTATAGGTTGGCGGGTAGGGAGCCTTTCATAGGGCTTAAGGCTCATTCCACCTGCCATACCGCTGCATTGGTGGCTGCTTCTAGGGATGTCCCTATCCAGGAAATCTGCAGGGCTGCTACCTGGAAGTCAGCACACACCTTCATTTCCCATTACCACATCGACCTCGAGTCACGCTGGGATGCTGGTTTTGGAGCCTCAGTTCTCCAGTCCCTCTTTCCTAAGTAGGGGGTGTGCACCTTGCCTCCCTTCTCCCGGAGAACTGCTAGGAGTCTGCCAAGAAGTGTGGATAGAACAACATATCCATGATTCTAGAAAAACAGGTTACTTACATGTAACAGTAGTTCTAGGAGTGGTATATGTTGTTCATCCACACTGACCCACCCAACCTCCCCGGCTTTGATGCACAACCTAACTTCCAGCGGGTAAAGATCTGCATCATAGCAGAGCTGTTATTATTTCGGTGGAGAGGAGCCGCTTGAAAACTCTCGGCACATTTGGCCGGTAAGTACTGCCAGAAGTGGATGAACACATACCACTCCTAGAACTACTGTTCTAGGATGGATATGTTGTTCAATCCACACTGTCTGGCAGGTTCTTGCCACTTTAAATCTTGCCGGAAGGTCTCGTGCTGGCCCTCCCACCCACCATTCGGTGGTAAACACCTCGGCTCTCGCCCATGACGCCAGATCTTCCTTACCGCTTGAAGTTTGAGGTTCCTCTTACGCCTATGCTTAGGCCTGGATCCACACCTTCGGAATTTCCTAATCTTATTTTTAAAATTTACAAGACTTTGGTCTTCATCTTCCTCGTGCTGCAATGGACAAACAGACCCTGGCTTCCGCCGGTGTCCCTGTGGGCAGAAGATGTCCTGGACCAGTCCGCACTCCACATGCGCTCTACTGCCTGGGGCTTCTCGCTGGCGACTCGCAGGCTTCGCGACCAGCAAGTCCTTTTCGCATAGTCTTGAGGACCAAGGCATGTTAGACTTTTCTGTGGTGACCCAAAACGTATCCGCCGGTCAAGTCCAAGGAGGCCCATGGCATGTAGTCTACGGCGGGGTTCACTGAACAGATGGAGTAATTGATTGCCCTCGAGGAGGAGGTGGCCTGGCCACTTTCTTCCTGCCTCGGCCACAGCATTTATCCCGCCTTTGGGCCCTCCACACGGCTTTGTTTGATGAGCTTTGCCAGTCCCTCTTCACCAAGGGAGAAGGGCCATCAGGACATTCCTCTCGGTCCAAGAAGAAGGACTCTAAGGGTAAGTCCCACCGTCGATGTTCGTGGGAGCGGCAGAGATCCCCTTCACCAGGTCGACTTCGGTCAAGGTTGCTGCTGTGGCCACTGCCTTCACGGTGCCCCCTGTCAGATCAGCCGGCCGAGACATCCGTCGACACGGTCGAGATTTTTCTTGACCCGTTGGACAGTTTGTTGACTGGAGAAGCTGACAACCCTTCTTCACCGGTTCCCCCGATGGAAACCGAGGACTTGCCTGTGCCTCCTGTGCCGGAGTCCTCGGTTAAGGTCCTGCATGAGGGAGGAGCGGGTTTCCCGCCTCCTCTGACCCACTCGAACCCCAGTGTCTCGTCGTGCTGGTTCTAGGTCCAGCTGATCCCGCCTGATGTTGGTGGTCTCAGTCTCTGCACTATGCAAAGTGTGTCGCCGCTCATCCTCGCTGTCCTCTTTGGAGGATAGGCTCTGGCTCAGTTGCATCGGGCGCTATGAGGATTTAATGGGCAGCAGCTCTTATTGTCCGGAGAATAAGCCAACCCGTCGCCTTCTCCCGCCACATTATGGCTGTCACCAGAGCGGTCAACAACCCCTCATAGTGGTCGAAGCCAACCCCAGCACCGTTGTTTGGCCAAAAGCCAGCTGTCTCCCATTGTGGTGGAACTCCTCCGCCACAATCCGAAGACTGGAGCCCCACCAAGGATTCTCAGTTGGGTCAGGGCTTGCCCCACAGGTTGTCGGTCATCCTCACTCCCGATCGACCTCGGCAGGTGGAGGGTGGCTCAGGCGCTCGGCAGCTGTTTGCAAAATCCTCGGAGTCTTGACGACGACTCCTCCCTGTTCTTCAGGCCGCCTGACCTGGAGTCTGCAGGGGCTGGTCGGTGGACAGAGCCCATTCCTGTTTTTAGGTTGCTTGCTCATGCTCAGAGTCCACTGGGATGCAGCTCGATCCCGTTCAAAGCGGGCCAGGTATCCCTCATGGAGATACTGGACCAAGGGACTCCTATGGAGGCTTTCCTGTGGCGAAGCCAGTGTTGGTCCGGCCCTGGAGTTCAGGCAGCGCCAGCATCTTGTCCCGTGCCTTCGACCAGGATGGCTCGAAAGTACGCAGTCCCCACCGGCTCACTCTCCAGTTTCTCAGAGCACCCCTCTGCGGAGGGGTTAGTGACCGATAGCATTTTCCTGCACTCTGGGAATGCTCGGGATGTGGACAAACTACCCGATAAGGAATCCAAAAAGCTGGATTACGTAGGGCGGAACGTTTACGCTGCTTCCTCCCTAGGTCTTTGTCAGGCTAGCTTGGCCGTTCTGATAGCACATTTCTCATATGCCCTTATGGGTTCCCTGGATGAGGTGATTCCTCATCTCCCGGCTGACCTTCAGACGACGGTCAAGCAGGTGCGGGGTCAGGGAAGGGCATTGGCAAAACAGCAGCTCCAAACTTCGTTGGACATAGGTGATTCTTGTGCCCGATCAGTAGCTGCTGCAGTGGCCATGCGCCGCAAAGCTTTGCTGTGGATCTCCACCTTCACGGCGGACACCCAGCACAAGCTGGGCGACGTTCCCTTCCTGGGCACAGACTTGCTCGGGCCGGGGGTGGAAGGCCATCTCCAGAGGATTGAGAAGTCCAATGCCACCTTGGACTCTGTCACATCTGCCCAGAAGGACAAAGGCCGTCAGCAGCAGCGTAAGCCCTTTCGCCCTTCCGCCCCTGCGGCACGTCCGGCCCAGCAACACCAGCACCAGGGCCAACAGGCACATACTTGGTGCCCTAAGGCCAAGTCTGCAGCTTCCTCCAGTAGGAAGCCGGGAGGCAAGGGTCCAGGAGGTCCCTCAGCAGGTCCTTCCTCCAAGCCTGCCCAGTGACGGGTTGAGGGGTGTCGCCCCCAACCTCGTCACTCCTCTCCGGTTTCCCCCCATGGGGGGACGGCCCTGCCACTTCTTTTCTGCCTGGTCCGCTATCACCACGGACCGCTGGGTGCTAGAAGTGGTAAGCAGGGGTCTACCCCTGGAATTCGAGCAGTTCCCTTCCTATCGAGCCGTCGCCCCACGGGTGGCAACGGGTTCCACAGCCTCTCTGTCAGCTTGTTGAGCCGACATTGCCCTGCTTCTCCAGAAGGAGGTGATCAGCGAGGTGGCAGACCCTCCTCCAAACCCAGGATTTGTGTCCAGGTACTTCCTGGTCCCAAAACGGATGGGGGGCTGGCACCCCATTCTCGACCTGCATGACCTGAACAAGTTCCTAAGGCAGCATACCTTCAGGATGGTCACTCTGGCTCAGATCATTCCATCCTTGGAACTAGGCATGTGGTTTTGTTCTCTGGACCTTCAGGATGCGTTCTTTCACGTCCCAAGCCGTCTGTCTCATCAGCGATTCCTCCACTTCCGAGCAGAGGGATCTCTTTAGGAGTTCCGGGCCATGCCCTTCAGCCTTTCTCCAGCTCCCAGAGTCTTCGCCAAATGCATGGCAGTGGTGACAGCATTCCTACGGCACCAAGGGGTCCGGGTGTACCCTTATCTGGATGACTGGCTGATTGCAGCCCCTTCCAGGTTGGAGGGGGAGCAGTCCAGGGATCTGGACCTCCAGGTCTGCTCTCAGATTGACCTCCTTATCAATGAGGCCAAGTCGGAACTCATGCCATCGCAGGTGATTCAGTTCATCGGGGCAGAGCTTGACTCTGTTCGAGCCAGAGCCCGGCTCCTGGCAGACAGGGCCGAGGTCCTTTCTTCCTTTGCTCCATCATTTCTGGTTGGGCAGTTGCGCCCTGTCCGGGACTTCCTGCGCCTTCTGGGTCTCATGGCGGCCTGCACCAGCGTAGTCCGTTGGGCCTGCTGGCATATGCGTCCCCTACAATGGTGGCTGGCCCACCAATGGTCACAGCGCTCCGGTCCTCTGGACCAGCGAGTAACCATGACCCAGGAGATGTGGGACGGCCTACAGTGGTGGCTCGTTCCAGCTCATCTGCAGAAGGGTATCCCGTTTGTCCGCCCCAAGCTGATGGTCACTCTGACCGACGCCTCTCTGATGGGTTGGGGTGCCCATCTGGAGGAGCTCAGGGCCCACGGCCTCTGGTCCCCTCAGGAGTCTCGAGGCCACATCAACCTGCTGGAGCTCCGAGCGGTGCATCTAGCCCTCACCACCTTCACTCCGTCTGTACGGGGTCAAATAGTTCAGGTCCAGACAGACACCACCACGACCATGTACTACCTCAACCGACAGGGCGGGACACACTCCTTGCCTCTGTGCAAGCTCTCCGCATTTGGTCTCTCGTGATCAGCCTGGAGGCAGATCTCCTAGCCATCCATGTGGCAGGAGCCTCCTACAGTCTGGCCGATGCCCTCAGCTGGATAGGCGCTGCATCTCACGAGTGGTCTCTCCTGCTGGAGGTAGTACAAGATCTGTTCTCCCATTGGGGCACCCCTCAGGTGGATCTGTTCACCTCCAGGGAGAATGCGAAGCTGAGGCTGTTTCATGCCCGCCCCCCTCAGCAGGGCTCGCTGCAGGGGGATGCCTTCACGAGGCCGTGGACCCCGGGCCTCTTCTTCGCCTTCTGTCCTTTTCCCTTGATCCACAAGGTGCTTCTCAAGATGAAGAGGGACAAGGCATAGGTGATTCTGGTAGCCCCAGACTGGCCCCGCCAGTTCTGGTACCCAGATCTCCTCAGCCTCAGCTCCAGGCTCCCGAGGTGGCTTCCAGCCCGCCCGGACCTGATCTCAGTCAACAAGGGGAAGATTCTCCATCCAGACCTTCAATCCCTGCACCTGACATCCTGGTTCCTGAGCGGCTAGAGTTCCAGGCCTTGGATCTTTCCGACAAGGTCCCCAACATCGTTGAGGCATCCTGTAAGGAGTCGACCAGAAAATGCTGTGCCTTCAAATGGAAGAGATTCTCCATTTGGTGTCAGGACAAGGGGTTGGACCCTTCTTCCTGTTCCTTCACTAGCATCCTGGACTACCTGTGGTCCCTTTCTCAGCTAGGACTTTGGTCGAAGACCCCTAAGGTGCACCTGGCAGCCATCTCTGCTTACCGGGCGTGGGCCAGCAAGCAGTCAGTGGTGCAGGAGAAGGTGGTCGGGTGCTTTTTCAAAGGCCTTGATCACATATCCCCTCCGGTGCAAGACCCTCCACCTCCGTGGGATCTACTGCTGGTATTGGCTAAGCTCATGGGCAAGCCATTCGAACCGATGCACAGGTGCAATATCTCCCACCTGTCGTGGAAGACTGCCTTCTTGGTGGCTACTACATCAGCCCGAAGGATGGGAGAGCTCCAGGCACTTTCCATCGAGTCTCCTTATCTGGTCTTCCACAGGAACAAGGTTGTCCTGCACCTCCACCCAAAATTCCTTCCGAAGGTGGTGTCGGAGTTTCACCTTAACCAGGTGTTGACTCTGCCGGTGTTCTACCCCAGTCACACCTCAGAAGCCAAATATAGGCTCCATACTCTGGACCCTAGAAGAGTGCTCGCTTTTTATAAGGAGCGGACAGCTGAAGTTAGGGGAGAGGTTCGCCAGCTGTTTGTCACCTATGCCGAAGCCGCACCTGGCAGACCTGCAGCCAAGCGGATGATAAGCAGGTGGGTCACCTCCTGCATAGACATCTGCTATAGGTTGGCAGGCATGGAGCCTCCCAAAGGGATAAGAGCCCATTCTACATGCCATACCGCTGCTTCGGTGGCTGCTTCTAGGGACATCCCTATCCAGGAAATCTGCAGGCCTGCTACCTGGAAGTCGGCACACACCTTTATTTCCCATTACCACATTGACCTTGAGTCACGCCGGGATGCTGGTTTTGGGACCTTGGTTCTCCAGTCCTTATTCCCTAAGTAGGGGGTGCACGCCTTGCCTCCCTCCCTCCCGGAGAACTGCTAGGAGTCTGCCAGACAGTGTGGATTGAACAACATATCCACGTCCCTAGAAATACAGGTTACTCACCTGTAACAGGAGTTCTAGGAGTGGTATATGTTGTTCATCCACATGACCCACCCAACCTCCCTGGATTCGACGCGCAATCTGGCTTCCAGCAGGCTAGATCTGGCATCATGGGGCAGAGCCGAGGGTTTTACCACCCGAGTGGGTGGGAGGAGCCAGCTTGAAGACCTTCCAGCAAGATTTAAAGCGGCAAGGAACCTGGCAGACAGTGTGGATGAACAACATATACCACTCCTAGAACTCCTGCTACAGGTGAGTGCCCTGTATTTACAGGTGAGTAACCTGTTTTTTCCCCCCCACCCACCTTTCCCTTTCCGAGGTGCATCAGAGAGAAAAGAAATTGAATTGTCAGCTGCTGGCACCCTGCGAGGAACTGACAGTGTCTTTAAAAAAAAAAATTATTTCCCTGTTTGTCCTTTTACCTTGATCGAGGAGCATGATAGTGGCAACAACCAGTATACATACTAGTCAGTCACCCACCCCCCCACCCATAAGTCCTTCACCCAGTCATCTGCCTCTCACACTCTGTTTCTTGCTTTCTTCCTGCCAGGTAAGAGCCAAGAGTCCCACATGGGCATTAAATAAATGAAATAAGGTACTGACACAGAGTCTGATAATTTACGATATGTTATAACCTAAGCTGAACCCAGTGGTAGTTGGAGCAGTCAACGAGGGAGCATGGGATTGTGAAGGAGGGGGAGGGCAGTTGTCATAATGATATGATGTGGGATTGGCTGCAGCATAGTGTCACCATGACTACTGACCTGCCCTTCCTTCACAATCCCATGCTCCCATGCCGACTGGTGCAGCCACCACCAGATTCAGCCTAGGTTATAACTGATTGTAAATCATCAGGCTTGGCATTGGCACCTTACTTCATTTATTTAATGGCCACATGGGACTCTTGTCTCTTAACCAGCGGGAGGGACGCAAGAAACACAGTGCGAGCATGAACAGTGGCTGACTGGGTGAGGGACACAGCGGGGGGCTGACTGACTAGCTGAATACTGGTTGCTGCCACTAGCCCCCTGCTATCAAGGAGAATGGGGAGATGGGCTAAGAGTTTAAAAAGCTGCTGTCACTTCCTGGCAAAGTACCAGGAGCCAACAGTTTAATACTTTCTTTCGGATGCACTTAGTAACCGGAGATGTTGGTAGAAAAGAATTGAAATGGGCTGGAAGGGTCTCCAGCACTAGCCACCAGTGGAGGGAAATAGGGTCATTTAATAATTTTTCTCTTCCCAACATACAGCTGAATAATGAATACCCAAATATTTGGGGCCCATCTAGTATATTGGGGCAGAATATTAGGGATAAGGTATTTGCACACACCTATGCCAGAGCCAGCCTAGTGACATGGTAACATAATATTATGGTGACAGATGGGACTTGGGTGTTGTCTTGTCCACCTCTCCTTCTGGTTGGCAGTGAATTTATCAGCTGGAATACTTTCCCTCCTTACTCAGTGCTGTGTAACCTTCAGTTGCATTCTCCCTCAGGAATTTGTCCAGTTCTGCTTTGAAAACTGAGCAGTACTAGCTTCCACAATCTCACTGGGTAGGCTCTTGCCTGTGTTAAGCACCCTGTAGGCTCTTACCTATGTTAAGGACCCTGTATTTGGAGTAATGCTTCTCAACGTTCCCCTATTGCCCCCCCCCCCGTAGTTCTGCTATTACTCACCAGCTGTAATAATGTGTATGCCACACCTTGTCTGTTCCTTTTAGTATTTAGAACACAGTGATCATGTCCCCTCTGGAGGTACAAAAGCAGGTTGCCTTGCTAGCGTTCTTCAACTCCTAGGCTAGTAATCTCTGTGACCAAGCATCACCATCCACTGCAAGAGAACCCCTAGTGGTTGAAGTGCAGTATGAGCATTAGCTCTGGAGATAATCTACTTCATTCTTGTCAATAATTGAGGGGGTAGTCTATTGAAATTATGGGATTATAAAGTTAAATATATAAGCGGCCTTCCAGTTTTGAGTCATAGAATACCACAAATTATGGTACTGTAATTGTGCACGCTATCAGTGTTACTCCAGTAATTTAGATTAGTGTTCCCCTGAACAGGTTTAACCGTAAAACCATTAGGCTGCCTTTTGTAGGGTGCCACTTGCTTTCCAAATAAACAGAAAAATACTTTTTACAAGTTTGTTCGGCTCCCCTACTTGCAGAATTGAAGGTTGTTTCCATGGGTTTTATTGCCCCTTGTCAAAAGCTAACAATGCTGTCTCACATTAGGCTGTCTTTTACTCGGAGTAAAACATTTTAGTGTTTAGTACAGTTAGCAGCACAGATAATTAGACTTCCAAATGACGAGGATTAAAACACACTTCCAGATAAACTCTGTACTGGATATGGTTGTGTGAAAAGAAAATGTATGTCATCCCTGGCACCTGGCCTTGAAGGAGCATAAGAACTCATGCATGCACACGTTCACCTGCCAGTGCCAGCTCGGAGCTTCTTGTGACAGCTTTGGTTCATGTGTAGATACGGTTTTAATCCTGATTATTTCCCGTTTCTGTTTCAGCAATTGAAATGCAAGGACTCAGAACTGTAGAGATTAAAAAGGTAGGACATATAGCAATGAACTATAATGTGAAGTCTAGTCACAGCTATTGGTGCCACCAGGTTGACTTGTAAATCATACTAGAAGCAGCAATGCAGTGAATTGCAGAAAAATATCTGGGTCGGGATTTTTTTCGAGGCCTAAACTACCATAAGTTCCACTTTACCTGGTCCAACTTGCAAGAGTTGGTACACCGTGGATTTATGGATCACAGGTTTAGATTTTATCAAAATATATGTTTTGGGAGCAGTTTTACCCACTTTATGGCCATCATGAAACCCGTGCCACAGATACCTGCACAGTGATGCAAATGGTGGGCTAGACCACTCACATTGAACATTCAGATACTGTAAAACAGTGGACTGTCAAAAAATGGTGCCACTTTAACTTTCTCCATTTTCAAGGCTTGTAAAAATGTGGTCCCCAATCTATATGAACTTTTCTTTTTTTCAAGGTATTTATCCTCTGGCCAGCCACCTCCACTCCACTTTTGGCAACCACCCAACCCCATTGACTGACCCTGCCAGCCCCAAGGTCCTCCGTAGCTCTCCCCGTGGTAGGGCTAATGAAGGGGCATCCCCCTGATAGGTAATCTGGTATGGGGACTTGCTGGTGTTGCAGGGCCTGAGTGTACCAGTGTCGACCTTCTCATTAGCTGCCATTTTCTGTTATCTCGCTTCCCTGAGCCCTGAGAGCAGCGTCAGCCAGGCTCTCCAAGCATGCGTGCACATCAGGATGTGCAAGCATGGAGACAACGTCCCCATCTCAGCTTGTGGGCGCCTTGCTTACACTTCTCCCTGCTAACACCAGGGACATATTCGTGGTGCAGGCACATGACCCTCCATTCTGCAGATGCTGATGGTAGCCGAGAAGATGTCTTACTAGCCTTGTGCTGGCCTGCTTCAGTGACACAAGCTCACAGTATATGAACATACGAACCTGCCAGCAGATAGAGGCCTACGATCTGTCGTGTCTGCTTGATTGTGCAGCTAGCTGCCCTTATACTGCAGCTGCCCCTCCCTCCCCCCCAGGCCCTCCAGTGAACCTCCCCCTTGCCCTGTCCCATCCCTTTGAAGCAGCCCACTGCATTACAGGCCACCAAAAAGTCTTCTAATTTCCCTCCTGAATCTACCCCCAAAAATCTCGGACTGTGCCTTGGGTGTCCCTCCCCTCCTTAACTGGAAAAGCCTCTCTGTGTCAGTCCTGTTTATCCCTTCATGCACTTGAAGGCCTCTATCATGTCCCCCATCCCTCCCTCTCTCCTCCAGGGAGTACATGTTCAGCTCCCTCAGCGTACTCGTAGGCCAAGCCCCTAACCGTTGGATCATTCTTGTTGCCCTGTGCTGCAGTGCCTCCAGTAACCTGATGTCCTTCTTCAGGTACGGCCACCAGAACTGCACACAGTATTCCAGGTGTGGTCTAACCAGTGACCTGTACAGCGGCAGCATCACCTCCCCCTCCAGGAGGATATGCCTCTGGCAATACAACCCAGCATCTTGTTAGCCTTGGCGGCTGCCTTTCTACACTGCACGTATGAACCTGTGTTGCTCACATGGCAAGCAGTTCTCTAGTCACTGGGCTATCAGGCTGGCCTCCAAGTATATACATTTATTTTAACTACAAAAGATTTCTGATATCTTCAGATTTCATTTATTTTTCTTGATCATCTGATTCCACAAGCATTTAAGGCTCTTTTTTTGTTTTGTTTCCAGTTTTCCAGAAGGGTTTTGCAACTTTCCAGAAGTGCTACGGGGCAAAGTGTGTCTTTCGTAGAGATTGAGACTAGAGGAGACATCATATGACTTTGCTGTTTCCTGTCTTTTACTTCTCTAATGTTAAAGATAGGGAAGAACTTTGTATGTGGTGACTGAGTGCCCCAGAAATATCACATGATGTCCCCTCTAGTTTTACATATATAGGATCTGTATGCTGCCTTTTTGCAGACAGTGTCAAACTTTGCAGTATGGCGAATAGCGTGGAGGGTTTAAGGAATGTGAATGGGGATATAGAGAGATTGGAAAAATGATTTGCATATGGCAATTGAAATTCGATGCAAAACAGTCGCGCTGGACAAAACCAGCCACATATATCGGTTCCATTCAAAAGGTTTCCTAGTTTATTCTTTTTACCACACAGAATGCCCTCCTGGTAAGCACAACGTTTTTGCCCTGTGGGCTTCTTCAAGGGAGACTGTCTCTGATGATTTAGTTTACACTCTGTTTTTTTTTGGTTCGAGTTTCAGTGGCACATATACATATCTTATGTTACAGACAAAGAACCTCTGTGCGCAAACACTGAGGCAAGGGTTACTCCAAAGGGCATTTGTCTGGGAAGCCAAGTTTCAAGAAAATACAAAATCACACATGCCCCACAATGTGAAGCATCATGGGCTACATATGCAAATCACCACAGAATGTTATGCTGGTCCAACTTTAAGCAGAATTGCATGGTGCCCTTAAAGTTGGACCAGCATAACATTCTGTGGTGATTTGCATATGTAGCCCATGATGCTTTGCATTATGGGGGCATGTGTGATTTTGTATTTTCTTATGTTACAGTTGCTTTTTTCAAGCCAAAACCTAGAATATGTGATTACGTATTTTAGGAAAGTAGCCTTAGCTTAGGCAGTACACTAGAGATGCTGTCAGAGTGAACAGCGCAGGTGAGAATGACAAAACTCAGTAAAAGGAATGCATTGTTACTTTGCAAGATGCAGAAAATTGCACAGAAGCTACTTTATGTTCTGTCTTCCCCTTACTTTGACTATGGGGACATGGCATTCTCCAGAGCCTCTAATACTGTTCTATCTAAGCTCTCCCCTTTTCAACACCCTTTGCAGATTTGTTCTGGCTTGCCTTCCCCGAATTCTCCATTGTAGTATGTATAAGGACTTAGACTGGGCTCCTCGTCCTTCGAGTCTTTCTACATACTGCCTTGTTAGTCACTAAGTATTGGTTGGGTAAGCTACCGGAGTACAGTATGTCAGTGAAATTTTACTGCCTGTCTCCAGTTCATCCTGTTCTTTAAGGTCCGAGGATGGTAACAAACTCCAAATTTCTCATTACAGGCACAATGTGGGCCAAGTCTCTATTAGGTATAGATTTACTCACAACATAGAATAGTCTCCCTATTTCAGTTACATCCATCTCCAGTCTACAGTGAAAGCTCAAGGAACATTTCAAAGCTTCATTGACTTGTCACACTTGCTCTAGAGGAGGCACAATATATATTTTAGTAGGTTCCCTATTGTATCAGCCTGGTTCTGAATCTGTGCACATTCTGATCTGACATAGGTCCGGAGTCGCATTCCTACCTTAGCATTACTCACTGCCTTTGGTATTGTAGCTTGTTCCAACTTGCTGCATTTTTAGAATTTATTGTGATATATAGTATGTTCTTCTGCCCTAGAGCAATGTACTTGTGTCCCCTTGTAACCATCCTGGGAATGTTTATTTACTGTCAGCTGCATACTGCGTAACTTGCTTGTGTCTTGCCTGTCTGTTACTGTTGTTTTGTGGGTGATGAATCCTGCTTGGGACCCATGAACCACATATGGCAATACCGTTCTAGTCAAGAGACCATAAGTTTTACTAATAGTCTGGCATTGACATTTAGCAGGGATATTGGCTGGTAGCTGGAGCTCATGGATTTATCTTTATTGGGGTTGAGGAGGACTGTTATGGTGGCTTCATTAAGTGTGGATGGTAGAACACCACTTCTCTTGAGCTGCCAAGAAAAAATTTAGCATGCGTGGTGAGATGAGCGTTTCAGACGCTTGATAAAATTCAGCATTTAGACCGTCTGGGCCAGGTGCTTTCCTGTTGGCTAGTTTGTGTACCACTTTTGAGACTTCTCTTGCGTAAGCTCTGCCTCCAGCGGCTGAAGTACATTATGTTGTGAGGCACCATAGGGAAAGTTGGCCAAGAGAAAAATTGGTTCATAGATGTTTGACTGGTAGAACAGTTTCATAGGACTCATAGGACTTGTACGAGCAGTGAGGGCGGTTTGCCCATTTATTGCTCACCCTTTTCTCAAAGGGAATATGCATTAATGTTGTCTCACAATAGCTGTCCAGTTTGTGTTTAAATTCCTCAATATATTTACTCCACACTACTTCAACAGGCAGGCTGTTCCATAGAGCAACTTCTCTTTGACTAAACAACATAGCCCTTTTTTGTGTTGCTTATTTCCCATTTCAGTTGAAGTGTATGTGATCTCATATCCCTCCGTACTTAACTCATTTCCAGGGCCAAACAATCCAGTAATTATGAAAAGCTCCATAGACCATACAGAGATCACCCCTCAGTCTTCTAAATGATTTCAACCTTTTTTCATACTCTAAAAGTTTTAATATCTCTAATCATCCTGGACACCCTTCTCTGCACCCTCTCCAAGATGCTGATCTCTGCTTTATGGTATGGTGACCAAAACTGTGCACAGTACTCAAGATGTGGTTGCACCAGGGTTGTAGATAATGGAAGAATTGCCTGTCTATCCCTACTGGTGATATGTTTTCTAATGGACAATAATATACCGGTTGCCTTTTGTGTAGTTACTTGACAGTGTTATTTGAATTTCAAGTCATTTGTTAAGGTGACCCCAAATCTCTCTCTGACGAAGTTTACTTTATTGCCTTTCCTTTAAGAGACTGTGAAGCCAGACAGTTATTTTTTCCTAGGTACGTAACAGAGCACTTGTCCACATTGAACTCCACCCATGTTCCTGTGCTCATAGACTTAATCTGTCTAGTTCCCTCTGAAGTGTCAAAATATCAGAAGCGCTCTCAACCTCCAAACCAATCGTTGTGTCATCCGTGAACTTGGACATTCATACTCCCTCTCTACAATTCATAGATGTTACATATATATATATATAAAACTCCATCCAAGGACCAATCTCTGTGGTACCCCACTGGTAACCAGCACCCAGTTAAACCTTTCACAATGTAGAAGAACTTGCTGTTCCCTGCCCCTCAACCAGGACTCAATCCAGTGAATTAATCTAGTGTTTAAACCCAGGTTATACAGACTATCAAGTAGCTCTACGTGTGGAACCGAATCAAATGCCTTGCTCTAGTACCCCCCAAAAATGAAATCCACAGGCCTGCCTCCGTCCTGTGCCTTGCTCACCCTTCCGAAAAAAACAAGTTGGTCTGGCAATGTCCCCCCACCCCCATGAAGCCATGCTGCGTGTTATCCCTTAGATGGTTTGAGTCCACAAAGACCTTGATTTCCTCCTTTATAACCCTTTCTAATTAATTTACCCAGTGCTGATGTCAAACTTAGTGGCCTGTAGTTATTACATTGCAATTTATTCCCTTTTTTAAAGACAGGGACCACTGTTGCTCTCCTCCAAATTCCTATGACCTCGCCATTATCCAAGGAAGTTTGAAGTATTACTGTCACGGGGCCTGCCAGTTCCTCAGCCAGGTCTTTTATAATTCTTGGATGTAATCCATCAGGTCCTAGTGCTTTATTGGGTCTAACCTTTTTAACGTGGTGTATATTTCTTCCTGGTTCAATATTATTCTGCTGCCATTCTATATGTACCTATCTGGGTTCGTAGTTGTTGCTTTTTTTTTATTTTTATTTATTAAAATGTTTCACCAGGAAAGTTACACTGAGCAGCAGTGTGCTCATCTCATGGTACGTCCTGGGGAAAGGGTAGTGGGATTACAGAAGTCAGCAGGCAAATTACACAACAATGGGTAACTTTATAAGTACACATTACAGTATAGAGCATAGGTACATGATACAGAAACATCATTTCCATTGACATAATCACATTAGGAAGCTAATAGTAACATGGGTTAGGTTAGGCACAGAAGGAAGGGGGGTAGGAGAGACAGAGATAAGTGCGATAATGAGTGCTTGGTGGGGGGATGGAGGAGGGGTAGGGGGTGAGTCAAGCTAGAAGAGTGGGGAAATATAATTCCAGTAGCTTATACAATTCCTGAGGGAATTAGTTGCATTCACAGTGGGTCATTAGGTAGTTTGTTAGGGATGTGGCGAGTGAACCAGCTGAGGAGAGTGACAGATCTGTTACGGCAGCTGATTCCATAGTTTAGGGAGGCGATGGGAGAAGGCCAGTTGACCAGAGGACTTGCTTCTGCGAGTGACCAGATCTATGGAAGTACAGGAAGGGGAAGGGGTGGATAGAGAGGCAAAGAGATAAGAGGGGAGGGAAGAGAACCTAGCCAGAATTTAGAGATGAATTTGGCAGCACTGAGCGTGCGTCTGTTAGTGGGGAAGGGGAAATTTAGAGAGCTGTCGAGTGTACAGTGGTGAGTCAGGGTAGGAGCATCAAGAGCAAAGTGGCAGAAAGTGTTAAAGAGTGGGTCCTGTCTGGTTAGGGAGGACTGTGGGGCAGCACTATAGACTATGTCACAGTAGTCGAATATGGGTAATATCATTTTCTGTACTAATTCAAGCCTTGCCGTAAGCGGGATGCAGCTATGGTTTCTGTAGAGGGCACCAAGTTTGGGTCGAAGGTGTTTTAGAATGGCATCATTAAGCAAGAGAAATTGAGATACCGGTTCAGCCAAACTCCAAGGTATTGGAAGGAGGAGGTGTCCTCGAGAACAATCCCATCCAGGGTATGGAAGGTTGGCAGGGAGGTGAGCCTTGCCAGTCTCTGCCTAGTGCTGAAGGTCATAGAGATTGTCTTTTTGGCATTTAAGAAGAGTTGATGGTCTCTAAGCCAGAGCTGGACATTTATGAAGTCGAACTGGAGTCTGGTGGTGACAGATTACAGTGTCATCAGCATACATATGTATGCCAGATGAACAAATCTGGGGGAGGTAATTGAGAAAGATATAGAAAGGAGCGGCCCAAGCACAGATCCCTGGGGAACATCCGTGGTTATGGGCAGTGGATGGGAGATGGCATCGGCAATACGGACCGATTGTGACCTGCCTGACAGGTATGCATTAAACCAAGCTGTGGCAGTCGGGGAGAGCCCAGCAGAAGTGAGACTGCTTAGTAGCCGAGGGTGAGAGACCATATCGAAGGCCTTGGCAAAGTCAGTAAATATGGCTGAGGTTATTTGGCCATTGTCCATGCCCATGGAGATGGAATCAGTCAGCCTTAGCAGGGATGTGGTAGTGGAGTGGTATTTTCTAAAACCAGACTGAAAAGGAGTGAAGAAAACAGAGTGAGCGAGGTAGGAGGAGAGTTGTTCCAGAACTAGATGTTCTTGGCAGCTTAGCTAAGGTAGGAAGGAGAGAGATAGGGTGGTAGTTACTAGGGGAAGAGGGGTCACCACCTTTAGGAAGGGGGAGTATCACAGCGTGTTTCCAGGCTGATGGAACAGTAGCAGAAGCAAAGGTAAGGTTTAGTAGGAGAGAAATAGGATAGGCAATGGCAGAACCAGAAAGGGAGAGGAGCTTGGGGTCCAGGCCATCTGGAGAGGAGCCTTTAGTAGGATTGATGGACAGAAGAGCTTGCAGGGCTGCAGCAGAGGAGATAGGTGAGAAGGAGAAAGGGTTAGTAGTAGAAGTCACTATGTGAGGTAGGGGGAGAGAGAGGTGGGGTTAGTAATTGTAGGGATTGTAGAAGGAGAGGAAATGGGAGTCTGGTAAGTCGAGAATATGGAAGGAATAGGAGGAGGAGGAGAAGGGCTAGGTGGGAGGGGTGAAGAAACGGGTGAGGGAGGAGGCAAGGGATGGTTGGCTGCTGAGGTTCGGTGGGAAGGGGGTAGCTGAGTGGGCAGGCAGCGCCAAGGCACAGGACATGAAGTGGGCATTAAAGCACTTAGCAACGGCCATAGGTTCAGAGATGACTGTGAGATTTTGCTTTAGGATGGGGGTGGGGGGCTTGATGGGGAGGGAGAAGAGGGACTGGACAACCTTCCAAAATTTTGAAGGTTTGTTTGTATTTGCTTGGAAGTTAGAGGGGTAGTGTTTCGCTTTAGCCAGACGGATAGGTTTAGTACATGCATCACGTAGCTCCCTATATCTTTGGTGGTCACGAGGGCAGCCGGATTCTTTATGCTTGTGCCACATTATGTCGTGGGCTCTTTGACAAGACATGAGCTCAAGGGTCATCCAGGTTTCCACGGACTCTAGTTTTACGTAAGGGGGCATGGCAGTTCCATATATGGAGGAACTTACACTGAACATCTGGAGGGCAGCGTTGATTGTGAAGCTAGCGTCTAGTGAGGACCAGTCAGAGTTGGTGAGGTGCTGGTGGAGTGGTAGCAGATCAAGCGAGGCATAGGAGCAGGTTACTAAGATTTTGTGTGGTATTTGTGTGGACTTCCTCCTGTAAATGCTACTAAAGTAGTTGTTAAACGATTCAACCATATCCCCCTCTTTTGTGACTACTTTCCCAGTTGTATACACTAAAGATCCGACCTGTGTTGTTATATCTCTCTAGTTTATGTGATTGTAAAATGTTTGATAGTTATCCTTGACTTTGCGTGCTAGTCTCAATTCCAGATTCCTCTTTCTTATAACCTTCTTACAATCCCTAGTTAATTTACTGTATGCCTGCCAAGCTTCATTCGGATTTACTTTCTTGCCTTATTGTACAGTTTCTTCCTTTTTCTAATCATTGATTTCACTTTTCTGTTTAACCAGCCTGATATCCTGTCCTTTCTGTTATACTACTTCTGTTCCGGCACTCATTTTTCTGTCAGACCATTTAGTTTTGCAGCTAGTATTTCCTACATCATGTTTTAGTCCTTATATTCAAGCTCAGTCATCCAGTCCCATCCCTTTAGTTCCATTTTCATATTACTGAAGTCTGCTTTATTAAAATATTTCATTTTTGTGAAGCCATTAATTCTACGTTAATCCTTCAATGTCAAACCTCACAACACCATGGTCACTTCTGATTAAGGGTGACTGAACCCTACAGTTGGTTATCTGATCATCAAGGTTACTCAGTACTAAATCTAGTGTATTATTTTCCCTGCTACTTTCAGTTACATATTGCTCTAATCCTAATTTGTTAATAATCTCAGCAAAGATTTTCTTTATATGTTTTTCACTTCTTCTGTGTCCCATCTAATACCGCCATATTGTAATCTCCCAGCAATACTAATCTGTCATCAGGGGTCAGTCCTTGAAGGATATCCAGTGTCCTCCGATCTAATGTCATGTTCTGTGACGGAGCTCTGTAAATTAAACCTAGTGCGATTTTTTTCCGTTTGTAGGAAATAATTTCAGCCAGACATGTTCAAGGTCATGTTCTTCAATTTCCCCAATTAATCCTTTAAACAGTTATAGTATTACTTATGTAGATGGCCACACCCCCACCTTTTTATCCATTCTATCTCTTCTAAACAGTTGATAACCTAGAATGTCTCAATTCCAGGTGTTTTCCTCCCTCTACCAGGTCTCGGTAATGGCACATACTGTAGATCCACCCCTTCTTCAGGCACAACTTTGTTGTATCAAGATTTGCTCAGAAGTCAAGAAAGGCTTCATTGGTTCCTTTCAGGTCCAGTGTTAGTGCCCCCATGACATTCTGATATGGGGAATTTGTGCCTAAGCCTGTTTCTTCTTCAGGTAATATGTGAGTAGTCTGCTAGATCTTCACCATTCTCTCATTAGCTTTGCTTTAGGAAGAAAAGGGCTATCTCTGCGTGCTGGTGATGTATTCTGTTCCGTTTGTACTTTAAAACTGTTACGTGTGTGCTGGCCAGCTGGCATAGAGGTAGTGCCACTGCACACGGCTCACGCCACCAGTGACATGAATTTGGGAATGAACCTGGGCCATTGGGAGGAGGCTTGAACATTTCACAAGATGCTCTCCTCCTCTGAGGAAGGGGAGGTATCGCTTCTTGCTGCTTTGCCACCACCTGGGGACAACAGGTGGCTGTGCAGGGGGAATCACATTGACAGTGGGGGGGCCACTGGAGTGTTCCCATGGATTGGCTGCATCAGGCCTCACTGGCAGCCAATCACACTACATGCTTCTGATGGGGGAAGGAGAACAAGGAAAAAGTGAACACAGCGCTGGGCAAATGAAGCACCACATGCAGTCCACATCCATACTGGATGCAAGCTACCACACTCCTGGGAATACTCACACCTTCACCTCTACCTCTGGTGGCCAGATTTCTGTTGGGAAGAAATGCTGAAAGAGCAGAAGGCATACCTGGCCCAGGATGCAAGGTGGGGGGGGGGGGCAGCACAGAGGTGTGTCACGAGTGGGTGGGGGGAACAGGAACAGCCACAGTGGGATCTCGATAGGGTGGGAAGTTTGCATGAGTGGTAACTAAAATAGGTCCTAGTCTGTGGCAGGGGTGTGCAAATCCCATTGCCCCCTGTCCAGGGCAAGTAAATTTCATTGAAGGGCAAGTACAAAAACAGAGCTAATTTCATTGTATATAAGAGGGGCAAGTGAAAATTCAGCTACAGTGATGGCTGGGCAAGTAATAAAAGTTTTGCTTTGAACACCCCTGGTCTGTGGCCTGAAGAGGTAAAGAACTACGTTCAGGGGCATATGTTTGAAAGAATTGCTGTTCTGCTTGTTTTAGCTGATCAGTCAATTCCACAACATGTTGTTTCCTCTTCTTATTTTCTCTTGCCACAAAAGTAATGATCGTCCCCCGGATGAACACTTTAAAAGCATCCCACAAGGTTTCTTTTTTTTTTTTTCTTACCTTTTTCTCCTGTGGCCGGCATTCCTCCAGAGGGCACCTCCAACGCTGTCCCCCGGCGTCCACCAGCTGGCACCGACCCGAACTCCAGGTCTTACCCCCGACCAAAGCCGACTTTCAGTGGGCCAGTGCTGTGGGTAGCCGGGAGCTTAGCCTGCGAGGCGCCCTCCACCAGTGGGTAGCCAGGAGCTTAGCCTGCGAGGCGCCCTCCACCATTGTGCCGCTGCCACACCCATTTTCCTCCAGTCTTCTCCCTGGAGCTGGGGTGTGCAGTGACACAGATGGAAGGGAGCATGCATGCATCCGTGTGCACTCCCCTCCAGATGTCTGCCCCAACTCCACCCGAACTGCAGCATGACGCTCTGTCCCCCAGCCTCCGTCAGGGGGCGAATGGGTGCCGACACTGGGAATCCCCCTTCCCCAGAGAAGGAGAGCAGTCCATCGGATGCACAATCCTTCTCTTCCCCTGCTGATCCCCAGTGGCCCGTGCCTGTTCCCGAACACGGGTTGCTGGCGTGGCACGAGGTGTGGCGTCCAGCGCCTCAACCCTCAGCGCCACCGGGCCAGCTATCCCACAGGGTTTCTTGTGAAATGTCTGTTTGAGAGTTAAAAAAAATTTGATTTCGTCCCTGTCCATTGCTTAAATTCCTGCGACTGGAGTAGAAAAGGATTAAACCTTTATCTAGGTATTTTTGCCACCATTTAAGTACAGTCATGTTGGACACCAGTGCATGCTACGACAAAATTATCGGATGAGTGGAGGCCTCCACTATTATGTGAGCATTGGTTAAAAAATAATCTAGCCTGCTACATGTGTTGTGCTGTAGAGATCTGTATGAATAATCCCTGCTCACCAGGTGGTACAGCCTGCAGCAATCCCCCAGCGTAAATTTGCTGCACAGTTGTTGTAGGGCAGTTCAGGTTTGTGCATGAGAGAGGATCCCCACCTCTGTTGTGGATCTGTCCAGTACTGAGTCTCAGAACAGGTTATAACCCGCCCCCCAACAAAAAAATTGTCCTTGGCACTCTCAGTTCTGAAAATGTTCTGGGTCAGTATGAGGAAGAAGCCAGCATTGTCTTCATTCAGGGCATATGCAGTCCCGATGATGATCCGTCTCATCTATATTGTCCCTTTAATCAGTATCCACTTCCCCTCCTTATTTGCTACTGAGCATTCTGCTACTAGGGGACAGCTCCTTTTCAGCAAAATTGATACCCCTCGTTTCTTGTTACTGGAAAATTCCTGTCCTAACCATGCCCTATCAAGTTTTTTTTTCTTTTTATTCCATGGCCGCTAGGTGTCTCCTGCAATAAGACCATGTCACATTTCACTAATTTAAGGTAGGTCAGTATGTTCTTCAGTTTGCAAGGGTAGTCGACTCCCTAGACATTCCTCATGAGGATTCTGAACTCCGCCATAATGTGAGGCGTCAGTATATGAAAGCGTGCAATACGAAGTAGAAATGTGCACACTTACCTTTGGCTTGACCTCCTAACCGAACCATGTGGGGATGCATCTCAGAGGTCCACGTGATGAGAGGGCAGCAGGGTAGATGTGAGTGATGGAGGACAAAGGCAGCACAAGAGAGCTGTGTGGAATGTGACTTAATGCAAGACAGTTTTGCACAGGATCATAACCATACACTAACATTTGCCTTGTGCAAGGCCCAGGTACATTCAAACTTTGTACATGAATTTTCTTCATATAACAGGTATAATAAACAAGGCACAACCACTTCAGTAAACAGCTCTGGACCAATATAGTGTTTATTTCCCACTGATCTGACAGCTTGGGGGTGCAAAACAAGGAGAGCACACTCTCGTCGCCCACACTAGTCACTCCAGGTAGGTACACTACCTTCACCACCCCTACTCCTTAACTACCTTCTCCAGATGATCATCAGTGGAATTGCTCTCAACATTTTTGTGATCTGGAACAAAGTTTCTATCCAGAATATACTATTAAATTGATGTTTAAGGTTCTTCCATTGGCCTTAAAGTCATATTGGATGAGGAAGAATATAGATAAGAGAGAAGTATCACCCCTTGCATTCTCCGGTGGCCCCACTCCGCCTGTCTCCCAGTCCCAGCCCCATCACCCTGGCATCCCCCAGGACTTACATGGGTCTCTCCCTTGTTTCCCCATGGCTTTCCCCCTTGAGCAGGGGCGATGGAGGCCCCCATTACCTGCTGTGGCAGTCTGGATCCAGTTGGGGAGGGACCTTCCTGAGTGGCCAGGTACGGGGCCTGCAGACCGGGTGGCTTCATCCTGCCAACTGGGAGTGTTTTGCTGTGTTTGTCCACGAGGTCCCTGGGACATCAGCATCAAGGGTGTGTCAAGTGCATCCACACATGAGCATGTGGTGTGTGGCACCTACCAATGTCCCCCCCCCACACACACACACATATGCTCTAGCTGCACTACCACCTGTGATCACCCAGGTGGCAGTAGAGCAGCAGAGCTGGCTACTCTTACTCCGTGGAGAAGGAGAGTATCCGTTGGGATGCTCGATCCTCCCTTCCCCCCTGCAGCCCGAGTTTGTTCCCAGACTCGGCAGCTGGTGTAGGAGAGGTAAGGCGCTAAGCTCCTCAGCCCTCTGCACCACCAGGCCAATTCAAAAGAAGTGTTCCTTGAAGCCATTCCCCAGTTTGCCTTCCTTTGATTGGACTGATGCAGATGTTTACCTCTGTTTACTGAGTGTGCCCTTTTAACAGGTAGGTATGTCAGTTTTCTGAAGCTGTGGTGGTGCATATATAGGGTGCACCCAGTCTCAGTGAAATACCCTCCTGAATTCTCATTCCAAGCCATCCTTAGACCAGGTAGTCTTACAATGCATGAGTTGGGGGTGGGGGTGAGGAAGCTAGGAAAAAGTAACCGAGGCCTGGGGATGCGGATGACAGGGAGTTAGCGTCTGTAGCAGTAATTAGGCTCAGGTACATGCCTGACTTCTTCTGAGTTCACTTTAAACTGTGCACAGAGGATTTCAGGTGTCTATCATAGACATGACTGTTACCAATTTTGGCAGCTGTTCTGTTCTTGGGCAACAAGCTGGAGTGACTCCTCACTGTCCCTTGGTATCAGAGGGGCCAAATGTACCATACCCTTCAGTCCTGGACTTAGAATCTCCTTGCCCTTTGATATTTGTTTGTCCTAAACCTCCCACCGTACTAGGTAGTGCCAGTGCCGATTCTAATCTCGCCCACTTCCCCCACTACCTGCAACTCTCTCATTTCACTATACATACGTTCGTTCTATACAATAAATGGATAAATCTATGAGGTGGTGGGATGGTAGCAAAGGGATGAGTAAGACTCTACTTGATTTCACTCTTTCTGTCCTTTTCCCATGAGGTGCGTTTGTCCCTCTGTTGATGTTAGGGTATCCTTGCCCCAAGAAAGTATACTAGTGCGCTGTCTATAAAACACCCATTGAAAGGGCAGTTATTATGGCTTGTTTCCTCTGCTTGGATTTGTTCATCCCTCTACCGGGTGGAGGGGTCAACTCAAAAATCATCTTTTGCATTTCACATTACTAGACTGTGATTTTTTTAAGTATTAATAAAGTGCATCTAGTGATCATCCATTGACACTTCCATATCCTGCCCTGTCCCCGAACCCTCATAGTGCAAAGTGCTCCCATCTCTTTTTCCTGTTCATAGATTGCTGCTGGTGCCAGCTCACAGGTTACTCAGTCCTGATCCTCCTCAGCCTCGTCCCCCTGTTTGTTTAGTACCTCACCTCACTCCAAATTAACACATGTAAGCATACAGGCAGTTTTCTGTATATTCTCAAAACATTTATACTCTTACCCTCGCTGCTTTCATAACAAATTAGGTGTTCAGTGCACTAACCATCAGCAAATGATTTCCATACAGCTGGTGATGAGGTTTTTTGTCAGCTTCTTCAGCCTGTGTTCCATTGCTTCCTTTACTGTGGATGCCAGTTCAGCCTTAAAGAGATAGTGGAGCCAAAACAGGCAGACAGGAAAAATAATTAAAATTTTTTGGAATAGTCAGTTGTAACTTTTCATTTATGAAGTATTTTTCTATTTCCTTTTGCTCATTAGAAAGTATTCTATGTGATAATATTGTTCTGGATGCATAGAACAGCTCTTAGCCTGGCAGCTGGCATATCTATCTGTATCGCCCCCACTGTATCATCAGCATTGTGATCTCACTGACAATGACATCACAGGTGACTGACCTGGCAGTCACCAAGTTGCTGTTCCTAAGCAGCAGTGATGTCACAGTCAGTGAAGTCACAATGCTGATGATGTAGTGGAGGGGAAATAGAGATAGAACTGTCAGCTGCCAGGCAGAGTGCTGTCCCACACATCACACCTACTCACATCATGTAAACAATATTCTAATTAAACAGAGGGAAAAGAAAAAAAATTACATCAGATATACAAGGTAATGGTTGAATGGTTGACTGCTTTTAAAAACTACTATTAGTTTTAGGCAGTGTGCTAGCTCTTTAATGACATCTCATCTTCAGGAGATGTTAAAATGCTAAAAAAGCAGTGTCCATGTCCATTCCCTTGCCAGAGTCCTGTTGGTCTCTGTGCAGAGGGTCATCTCCTGTGTCATCTGATTCCCTGTGTAGCTTGTGTGGCAGTTCTAAATTTAAGTAGGGTGTCCCCGAGCCCAGGAACAAGTTTCCGGAGCTGCTGCTGCAGCTGCGTTTTCTCTGATGTGACGCAGCATTCTGGTTTGCCTTCTCTTCCTGCCAGTGCCATTTTGGTTTTATGGCCTGCCAGGGTCTTTCTGGCCATTCTGTCTCTAAGAGTTGGTGGGATTGATATGGGGTGATGTTGTTGCACAGGCCTCTGTTCCTTTCTGCCCACACAGCTATATTTCCTTGCCTCTCCTCCCTGCTTGATGGCTGTCTGCTCCGATGCTGTCTAAGTATCACGCCGGAGTTGCATTTGACCCTCATAAAAGTCTGTACCTTTTGTGGGGACTGGAATGGTTGCCATTTTTCAGCCCACAAAATACTTAACGGTGGCTGGACAATTTAGACTGGAATATGTTATTTTTGAGCCAAGTAAGTTTTTACAGAGACAAAGGCCTTCCTTTTGTCTGCCACCTCCTTTCAGAAATCTTGAAATATATGAATTATATGACTTTTTTCAGTAGAGGGGGCCTTTGTCTTTCATGATGCATAGGATCTGGTCTTCTATAATATTTCAGAGGAAGTATGCTAGGATATGTCATGGAGCGGCCCCTTCCTGGTTTTAGTGCCAGTGTTCTGTGGGCTCTTTCCACCTTGAGTGGATATTCCCAGCAATAGTCAAGTAATCAAGTGCTTGTGGAATCAAAGTCTGAATAAAAGTGCCCATATCTTTTCCCTCAGACCCTTCCAGTACACCTTCAGTTCCTAAGTTGTTGTGATAGCCTCAGTTTTTGAAGTTGTCAGCTTTTGCCCACAACATCTGTACCTGTTGTTCAAGAAACTCTGTGCATTCCCCCTGGTTGTTGTACGTGATTCGACTGTCCTAGTAAATAGCTTTGTGTCTGCTATTCGCAGCCCAGCAGCCTCTACTCATTCTTCTACCTTCTGTATGGATATGCAGATCTCTGGGGTGTCTGTTTTGGTATTAGGCACCAAGTCTGGAGCATAGTTTGAACACAAAGAAGGCTAAGAAGAAACCTTGTCTGCCTCCCATCATGGATTGGTGCCTGTATGGGAAACAGATGGTGACGACAGACTAGCATTATACCTGCATGGACTGCCTTGGCCCAGATCACAGCATGGATGAGTGTGATGCCTGCTCCTCCATAAACCGCTGCACATAAGAAATCTGCGCAGTGAGGTGGGGTCGGCCAATCCCTACCTTCGTTGGCAGGCATCACACTCGTGAGGCCAAGCTAAACTCTGTGTTGCTTTTCCCTGGGCTCCTTCCCAGTACCTGTGATGACAAAGAAGCACAGGGTCCTCCTTGACCTTGCCCTGCCGAGGTGTCGGAGGCCCTGGGGAGTGGGTCTGGTGGACAGCATTTTGGTAGGCCATCTCCAAACTCCCACTCCCAGTCTGTCTGCCCTGGACAGCAGACATCCCTGGTGGTGAGGCCGAAGCTATTCGCTCAGGCTCCTTCGGTGGATGCCTTGGTGTCACAGCCTGGTGCCCTGGCTTCTGGCAACGTTCACAGTGTCAGTGAGTAGGGCAGCATCTGCCGCAACATTGGGTCCCCTTCTGACACTGTTCATGTTGTTGGAAGAGGGACTGACACTGGGGCCGTGTGGTGTCCTGTTGCTGAGGTGGAGGTTGTTCTTTCCTCCAGTGTTGCTAGCTGTGCAATGGGAGAAGATGACATTGCCTCTGACAACGGCAGTGGTGTCAGTCCTGGGCATGGTATCGAGCACAACATCAGTGACAGGTTGTCCCTGCTTCTAGTGCTAGGGTTGGGGATGGCTCCGGGGTCAACATTGGGCCCAGCACTGAGGACAGTACGGGTCGCGACGACAGGTGAACCTGCCTTCAGGCCTGTTGTCGAGCTTGAACCTGGTGGCAGAGGCTGAGAGGTGTTCTCCTCGGAGCCATTGGATGACACCATCACCGGTGTGGACCGGGGCTACCCTGCTGGGGACTGTATGACTCCACTCCCCCGACCTGGGGAAAATCTTCCCATGGGCAGTGACAGGTTCATTCCTCAGATGTAGGACAACCCATTTGGGCAATCCTGCAAGGCTCTCCCCTTGGGAGAGCTACCCTCTGCAACCCCACAGCCCAGGCGGAGGTCGTAGAGGCCCTGGGTCTCTGTTCCCTCCAAGACCTCAGCCACCTTTGCCAGAGTTACCTTGGTACATGGGCCCTGAATAGCCAGTTACCTGGTCTCAGCAGAGAGTGGCAGCTAATATCTTAGAGCAGTACCATAGGGAGTCTGAAGGTCCAGTTTCGGCCTGTCTCCCGAGGGCTTCCTTTCCTAGATTTCAGCACCTCCTCTCTGTCAGCGTCCTCCTCGGATGACAACGAATCATCCCTTCCCTAGTCCTTGGCTTTTGAGTACACTGTATACCAGAGATTACTGACTTACATGTTTGTGATGCTCATATTCAAGTCATGATCTGGTATCCTTGCTACTGGGACTCCTCAGAGCTTTCAGCGATGACTTAACAATAATCCCTACGTGGCCTAGAGCCTTTGAAGATGCTTCAAGGATAGCATGGAGACATCCCTTCTGTTGTCCTCCAGGGACATTAGCTACAGTACTGCACACCCTCAGGATCTGCAGGTGCAGTGCCTCCCCCCATTTCAGGGCTGGAGGTCTTGCAGACCCTGACAGGGCTGAAACGCCCGAAGTGTGATAACCTCCTGAGGCTGGCTCGGCTCATACAGATGCCTTGGGCAGGAAGGTGTACACCTCGGCTGGCATCATGATGTGCATCGCAGCACATTAGGGAGCCTTCTGTCTGCATCTGTGGCTGCAGATAGGTCAACTCCTATTTGCAGTGCCTACTTGTGAGTTAGTCAGGCAAGTCATTTGCTTTTCTGCTAGAAGACTGAAGTTGGCAAGGCATCCGTCAAGGACATCGTACATGCTAATGAGATAGCCTTCATCATACATGCAAATAGACAGTCTTCTAGCAGAAAAGCAAATGACTTGCCCTGCTCTCTGGCCTCCAACTGACCTCTTACTGTTAGAGTTATCCTATGTACTGTCAACAGCCACAACAATGTATTAGACATCCTTGTAAACTGGTCAGGACATCCGTGTAAAATGGTCATGCTGTAACCAGAAGTTAAAGTGCCCTGGCACTGTACCCTGTATCGTACTGTTTACTGTGTTGCCCATAGCCTACAGCCTCAACTCTGTGTTGGACATCTCGGTATACTGTTTCATGATGCAACCTTGCCATCAAACTGCCCTGGCATTGTATATTGTATCGTACTATCTATTGTATTTGCCTGTGTCTGTATTGTGTATTGACGTGGAGCCTTTGGAAATGAGTGTGTGACTCAAAGGTTGTAATTCCAAGATTATAAATAAATAAATAAAATAGACTCCAGGCTTGTGGAAACTGCAGTCTGCCTCAGGCGGGTGGCATACCTTCATCTTTCCAGGCTGGCACCTTTGGCTCAGCATAAGGTGCTATACTCACACTTCCTGGGGGTTCACTTTTTTCTCTGTTATGGTCGGGAAAGAGCTGTCAGGGTGCCGTCCCACTCCTCTGCCACAGGAGCACCCACCTGACCCTGACCAGTCTCGGGTAAAGCAAGACCTGCAAGGAGCCTCTACCTTTAGGTGTTCTCCCCCATGTAGAGGGCTGTGGGATTTTGTTTCCATCAGGCTGAGCCAGCTCTTCCCTCATAGAAAGTGGAAACTGATGCTCAGACCCATCAGTGGGAATCACTGGTGAAGACTTGACTCCTGGAAGATAAGAAAATTACGTATTTACCATTATTATTGATTTTCCGGAGTATCTTTACTGTCGATTACCACACCCCACCCACCATCCCCCGCTCAGAGCCAGGGCCTCTGGGCAGCTCACCCTGCTGGTGCTGGCAGCACCATAGTGGGTGCTGGACATCTCTCCAGTCACACCCCTTCTGAGGCCTTCTGAGTATGCGTCTTTGCCTGTTGTAAGAGTTGGGCACTTTTTTGATTACCACCTCAGAACACAATCACAAAAACTGGGCTGAGAGGCTTTATACCCTCACACCACCCAAAAAAGGAGAAAGGGTAATAACCCCTTTTTTCTTTCTTGTCCTCGTTATCTCTGCCCTGGGTTATCCCTGTCCAGGGTATATCCGCTAGTGGATATATCCTTGTTAGTTACTAAATCCTGAGCAATGTCCAGTCTATCCTGCTTTATAGTTCTCTGCATGTGGTTGGTGCTGTGCATGCTATTGTATCAGCTGCACTAACTCTTACACAGGGTACATCCCTGTGGTTGCAGGAGAAGCCAGTCTTTTTCCTTGTGCTACGTTTCTCGGACTGTGTCAGACCTTTTTGGTTGGTGCCTAAGTTCCTTTCATGTAATTGAGCCTTGGCCCAGTACCCTTAGTGGTGTCTGGGGAGTTGAGCACATCTTGATTCCTTAGGCCATCTAGTCTGGCAATTTCAGATGTGATAAGTTCCCCCTTTCTTCATCCCGCAAGTAAGGAAGAGGGACATGGCCAACTTATGAGTTAACTTTCTTCCTAATAACATGGAGTTGTCTCATTTTTTTTCCAGGCGTCTATGTAATTTTTTCTTAGGCACTTGTGCTATCTCATTTACAAGGAGGTCCCATTTTGGGCATCATCCTTGTTTTCTTCACCAGAGCCACATGCTCAGGGCTGCTACCCTCTTCTTTGCCACCGCTCATTCCCTGTATGGCTAGTGGTGTGAGGCTCCGGCTCAACAACCCTTCTGCCTTTGTGCTGCCTAGTGTGCCTTGTCTTTATTAGTCTAAGGTTGGTAGTCGGGTTTTATTGTGTTGTTTATTCCTGTATCCCTTTCCTATCCCTTTGGACTAGACAGCATCTGGCCCTTTCTTTGTTTTTTTTTTTCTCCATTTTGTGTCTCTTCTGGCAAACAGAATTGAGGTGCTGAGGGAGCTGGCGATGGTTTCTGGCTAGCGCAGGCAGCACCATGTGAGGTAGGCAGGTGCCATCACTACCTGATGTCTGCTCCCTCCCTGCAAAATATTTGCTTCCACAGGGTTCTAGTGCCTCCATTCCCAGACCCATAAGTGGTAATCAGTGGTGAAGATATGTGTGGTAGATCAAGGATTACAGTAAGAACATTTTCATTTTTAGCCACTGTTGAATTCTGAATGACAATTAAATGATTTATCTCAGGGTTAGGTGTATCCACAGCATTTATCTCCCCTTTGAACTGGCCACAAGGGAACCCTTAACCCAAGGGGAAGCAACTTACAACAGTGCCTGATGACATGACCATGACATCTGCCTCGCTCAAATCAAACCAGTAAAATCAACTCGTACAGTAACAGTTACATCATCCTAAAATGAACTCGTTTAAAAACCTTGTAATTTAAACTAAGTTTAAATTAGACAGACGATGGCCTGAGTCAGAATATACTACTTAGCACTTGTGAGGGGCAGGTCCTAAATAAGTCGCTTGTGGCACTGGCGCGTGTGGGTTATGCCCTGCCCCTTCACTCATGAAGATTTAGTTATGCAATGGGTAAGAAATAAAAATGCATAAATGAACGTGTTTATTTGTGGTCATGACACATCTGGAGTGTAAATTGATCATTTATTTATACTTGCATGTCATCTGCATGTATGTGCACTGGAAGCTCGTCATTTAGAATTCTGATTCTAGCAGAAGTCTATGCCGAATCTTGTGCATTGCTGGACCTACTTTGGAAGGTCTGTTTTCAATGCACGAGGTGTCCGTTCTAAAAAAAAGTTACCTGTGCCTGCAACTGCCATCTTACTCCCAATAAACTCGGCCTCATCAGTTGTTTCTGTACGTCGCAAGTATCTGTTACAAACCACAATTGTTTTTAGTGCTTTTTGCAATTAGGACCCTGCAGTCGACCCTGATATCGTTGTTTACATCTGACTTTTTCACATGCCTCCAGGTTTAACGGGAGACTCCCCCTGAAGCAGAGTAGTCACCATGTAGTCTTTATGTTTAAAAAAAAGTAGTAAAATCACTACTTTTAAAATCAGATGTCTCCTCTTCCTAAAAATGTGTTTGATCCTGGAGTGTTTAAGCAGAGTGCCTATTGGTCATCGATGAGGTCAAATTGCAGGCTAATAGAAGCAGTCGCCATTGCTGGAATTTTCCTACTCCCTCCCACCCAGACACGAACTCGCCCTGAAATCTGAGTATGCTTAATTGCGGTGCCAAGAAGCAGCAGCCAAGCTCACTGGCTACTGCGCATTGAGGACTCTAAACTCATCCTTCAATAGCAGGCTCTCTCAGGCAGTGGTGCAATGACTTTGGCTTGATGCAAGCAACACACTGAGTCAAAACAGAAAACAAAAAAGTCCAACTCTTAGCAGTTTTCCTAAGTTTTTATTAATTAAGGACAGTTATCTAAGACATACTGTAAAACAGCAGCTGAATATTTTCTCACCCCCATGGCATAAATGACATGCCATGGTCAGCCTGGATGTAAATCAAAGTTTTTTATCTCAGGGTTTGACCTCTGTAGACCTCACTTGGCACTCATGCGGTCAGTAGAGGTCAAAACCTGAGACAAAAAATAAATGATTTATTTCCAGGCAGACCGTGGCATATCCCCTATTTATTGACTGATTTATTCAGTTAGTTATTTCTTTTAACCTGGTGGGCTGACTATTACAGTGTCCCTTTTACAGTAGTGACCCAGACATGGACATAACATTGCAGGAACATTTGGAATAGTACAAAGACTGGGGAGGATACCAGGTATCAGAGACCGTTACAAGCAGTGTTCACAGGCAGATATTACAAATGGCATATTCTGAGGCAGGCCATTGCGTGTTCCATATTTAGTGTGGTTCTGTCACTACTGTCTGTGCCCCGAGTGCTCAGAGCTACAACAGTCCATGAGAAACAGTAGGGTTACCCATAAGATCGCGCAGTCAGAACCTGCACGGTCAAAAAAGCACACTGTGCGGACACTCTACTCTAGACCCATTGAAAACCACTCTAGATTAAATAAACTAATTCTGAATCACGCACGCTGTTTTAACCACACATCTCTTTCTTCCTGATCTTGACAGGATACCGAAACAGTATATCATAGTGCAGTTTTCATTACTTGCTTAAAACAGGCTTTTCAAGAAGGTGTAGGGTAGAAATCCTTAGAGACTATTGTAACCCCTAGATGGCGCTATCCCAGGGGCTACTACCCCTGCCTGATTTGCCACTAACAGGTTGAGGGGCCTGGATCCAATGGCGGGTGCCTCCACCCAGAGGTCAGGGTTTGCAATAGTTAAACTAACTTGGTCACAGCCCTCTGGGACACTGCAACCCCCCTTTCTTCCCACTAGTGGCCCACACAATATATCAGAATTACCTTCACAGTATACACTTACCCCCAGGTCTGGTTCCGGCACTGGGACCTCCTGTGAAATGAGATACAGTGCAACAATCACAGTACAGTACTTTAACATAGACAAATACCTCAGGCAGTATAACTTTGCTGAAACAAGCAGCTCTGATTTATTTAGGGGATATAACAAGGACAGGGGAAATCAGGTTAATTAGCTTATCACTCTAATAATCTACCTATGGCTCTGTGCACAGGCTATCCCTATCAGTTACTGTCCCTGGGTACCCAAGCCCTAGTGGCTAGTCCAAACCGTGGCAGCTGGTAGGGGCCCTTTCACACAGAGAAAAGGAGAATTAAACAGTCAGCAGTACAGTAATTCCATTTGGATTTAATGTGGCAATTCAACAGGGAGCGACCCTGAATTAGTACTCACGACCTCCAAATAAGATAGGGTCCTTCAATGTCAGCAGGGCTCACTTGAGGTACACAAACCTCTTCACACATCCATATAAAAGAAAGCACTATACCAGGCAGGCTGCATCTGTATCCCGATCGCAATTACTGCACAATACCTGGGAGAACACACAGCAGATTCAGTTCCTGACAGACCGAGTGCAGTTTTCAGCAAGTCCTCCAGTCTTCTACAGGGTGAGCCTGGTTTCTACTCTTCAGAGATCCTTTGATTCTTTTCACAGGACGGATTCAGTCCTAACAAGCTGTTACACAAGCTGCAGACCGGAACTCTGGGCCTTACACACGTTTTGGCTAAAACTGCACACTGAAAAAGCACAGGGCTCCTTTCTTCTTCACTGCCAAAGCTCAACTGAAACTCCAACCGACAAAACCGGCACTTCCTTTGAGTTCCTCCCAGTTCTTGACTGGATTGGCTGTCACTCACAATAGACTGCTGCTGTTGGTCCAAAAAGGCACTGAAGTCTAAACTACATCTCCCAGAGTCACTGCCCATACAATCCTCTTGTGGCTGGCTCAGATTATGAGTCCAAGTTCTGATTCGTCCAAGGCACCATTTTAGAGCTACTTACCCACACTGATTGGTCCAGTTCAGCAGTTCAAAACTAGAATGGGGAACTAGCAGACACAGTTCTGACTGCAAAGCAAACAGGTTAGACAAACTGTAATTTCATTATTACTCTAAATAATTTCTGGCAAACAGTTACATCTTTCAGATAGGTTCCCTTTGCACTCCTAGTGACTGCAAAATGAAGTGAATTGGCAGCAGCTCGAGTGGTACTCAGAGAAGCACACAGTCCCCCCATACAAATTAATTATGTCTGCAAGCAGACAGCTCTTAAAGAGACAGTACCAGAGGCTCTAAAACACTCACTGATAAATGGCTTAAATGCCAAACACCATTCAGGCTTGGAGCATTCAAGCAAGCTCCTGGAAGTCTTTTGGGAACCCCCATTTGCAGGGGGGTTACACCCTTCCTGGCCTGGGAAAGCTTGACGTCCGCGTCAAGCAAGTACCCCCATAAGTTTCAACTGCAACCATATACATTTGCATTAGGCTCGCACATGTAATCATCAGTCAATATATCATTTTACCAAGAACACATTTCTGAAACATTGCAGTACGTCACTCTTTACACAGTATTACATACACATTGTACCATAACTCAAGTTATTACCTCTTGTACATGAAACCTGAAGAGAGGGGGCCCTTCCTATCAGTTACCTTGGGGCTGGATGGGGCAAGGGCACCATACTAGAGGGCAACACAAGTAACTTGGAGTTAGCACTGATGCTCAGTTTGGGCAATGAGCTCGGGACACATACATCCTTTATGGACAACATTGAGAGGCAAGTCCACAGGCCTCCCAAGTGAATCATAACTGAGGTGCACCACAGGCTTTACAGCTCGACCAGTCTTTCTAGGGGAACTGTTATAGTCTCTGCACCTGAGCCTCATTTTCAGCATTGTCCTCACTTGTCAGGGGAGTCTCCATGGGGGTAGAGAGGCTAGAACTTGGGGCACTTTCAGCTCCAGGAGTTACAGTTTCTGAGTCCACAACATTTGGCTCGCATGGAGAGCTTTCGACACTGGCAGTGGACTGTCAGGGCACTCAAAATACTCTTCTTGTTCGGTGTATCACCAGTCTGCCCCAATCTATCATTTTCCTCCCTGAAAGCTCAAACAGTTCAACCATGCACAATGATTCCATTTCATCTGATCTGATGCTTTGCACTTCACTTTCTGGGAGCATTGGCTCCAGGGATGAAGCTGGGGCTTAGACAGTCCAGAAGGCCCAGCTTTGTCTCCAGTATTGACTAGGGATTGCCCAAACAATTGACTCAGTTCGTAGAAGGATAGTATTCAAAGTCACTCTCACTTTCTTCCGATATGGACTGACAGTCATGCTCAACTGGGACTTGGAGGGGAACACTTTAACTTTGCTTCTGTAGGTGCAGACTTTCTTGATCTTTTCTTAGCAGCAGCTCTAGTCACTGGTCCAGAGGGGCATCTTCTAGGGCTCAGACTCAATTAAGATTTGTCCAATGGGCAGTAAATGATTTCTATGCATTGTTTTACATCTTTTGAATTATTCTCAGGCCTTACTTTGTACACTGGCAGATCATCTAGTTTTTGCCCACTACAATGTGAGGGAGATGGTGCCATCTGTCAGCAATCTTGTGCTTGCCATGCAGTCCCAGATTTCTTAGCAATACCGATCTCCCTCCTGGAGTTCCTGTGCTTTCACCTTTTATCATACCTTTCTTTGTTGGCCAGATTTCTTTTGGCAGCCATGGTTTGAGCCAGTTGGTACGCATGAGTTAGCTGGGCCTTTAACTTTTGCACATACTGTAAATAGTTGTCAGCTTGAACCCCATCAGGAGAGACCCCAAAACACACATCTACTGGTAGTCGAGCTTCTCTTCCAAACATCAGGCGGTAGGGGGAGAATCCAGTGGCATCACTTTTGGTGCAGTTATAAGCATGTACCAGGGTGCTAATTTGTTGGCTCCATCTAGGCTTGTCCTTTGGGTGCAGGGTGCCTAGCATATCTAGCAAAGTGCGTTGAAATGTTCAGGCTGTGGGTCCCCTGGGGTGGTAAGGAGTGGTTCTGGACTTTCGTACTCCCACAGAGAAAGCATCTCTTTGATCAGACGACTCTCAAAGTCTCTCCCTTGATCAGAATGGATTCTTTGTGGAGCCCCAGTGAACAAAAAAGTTTTCTACAAGTACTTTGGCCACAGTGGATGCTTTCTGGTCTTTGGTGGGAAAGCTTGGGCATATCTCGTGAAATGGTCAGTGACCACCAGCACATTACTGATATTTCTTTGATCTGACTCCAAACTCCAGAAAATCAATACAGACCAGCTCCATGGGTGCACTGGTGGTGATGTTAACAAGGGGGCAGCCCTCTGGGGCAAAGCTTTCCTCTGTAAGCAGCGACTACAAGTTCGAATGTGTTGCTCCACATCAGCCCCCATCTTAGGCCAATAGAATCTGGATCTCACCAAGTCAAGTGTTCTGTCTATACCAAGGTGCCCCATGTGGTTGTGCAAGGACCTCAGTACTGAGTCTCGAAAGGCAGTGGGCAGCACTAGTTGTTGTTTGTCTACTTGTCCCCCTCTGTCTACTGTTTCTCTGTATAACAGTTTATTGATCAGTTTCAACTTAGGACCTTCTTTGTATAACAGTGCAGTTCTCAAATCAGTGGAGCGTAATTTGGACACATCTTTTCCTGCATAGAGGGCTTCTAAAGCTGCTTTTGATCATGGGATCGGCGGGATTGAGCCGCCGAATACTGTCATTGTCCAGCTGAGGCAGTGCACCAATGTCTATTGCAGAAAAGTGGCAATAAGCAGCAGGTATGCAATTCCTCAGAGGGTCCCAAGCAATCCACCATATGCAGTCCACTGCGTCCGTGGACATTTGTTCCTCCCTGTCAAACTTCCGCAGAGTGCCCGAATGTCAGGTTCTGCCAATCGGACCCAATCATTCTGGGGAACAGGCCTCCGGAGAGAGCATCAGCATCTATGTGGTTCAGACCTGCTCGGTATTCGAGCATAGTCATATGTAGATAATGCAGAAAGCCACCTATGGCCAGTGGCATCCAACTTAGCTGAGGTCTGCACATAGGTCAAAGGATTATTGTCGTTTTACTAGTATTTTAGCCCCATGCAAGTACTCATGGAATTGGTCAACAATAGCCCACTTCAAAGCTAGGAACTCTAACTTATGTACAGGATAGTTCTTTTCGGATGGGGTCAGGCTTCTACTGGCAAAGGCCACTGGTCTCAGGCCATTCTCGTTTTGGTACAACACAGCCCCCAACCCTTGCAAGCTAGCATCAGTGTGCAGGACATAAGGTTTTCTTGGATCGGCATAGGCCAGCACTGGAGCATGGGTAAGTTGATATATGATCTCATGAAAAGCAGTCTCACAATCAGGAGTCCAGCGGGCCCCAAATACTTCACTCGGATAAAAATACACTCTTTCAGTCTTGAGGGACGCTGACTTTTGGTATTTTTTGTGGGTTGGGGGATACCCTTGAGTAAGGTTAAGTAAAGGGCGGATCACTCTTGAATAGTCCTTGATGAAACGCCGATAATAACCACAGAATCCCAGGAATCTTTGCAGTTCTTTTAGATTTTTGGGCTGTGGCCAGGTGGTCAAGGCCTCAACTTTACTTGGTCGGTCTCTATTCCCTCGGTGGATACTATGTGTCCCACATACTTTACTGATGTTTGAAAGAATTGACACTTATCAATGGACAGTTTAAGGCCAAAGTCCTCCAGTCGGTCCAATACCTTAAATAATCTGCTCTCATGTTCCTCCAGTGAGCTGCCAAACACAATAACATCATCTAGGTATACCAGGCACTCTAGTAAGTTCATGTCCCACTGCCGCTCCATCAATCGTTGAAAAGTGGCTGGGGCACCTGAAATCCCTTGAGGCATCCTCATGAATTCATAGAAAAGCGGACAGATAAAGGCCGTCTTCTCACGGTCCTCTGGGGCCATCGGGATCTGGTAGTACCCACTGCGGAGATCCAGCACAGAGAACCACTTGCTCCCGTTTAGGCAGTCCAAAGCATCCTGAATGCGGGGCATTGTGTACTGATCAGGATAGTCCGCGGTTTAAGGAGCGATAATCCACACACATCCTTACTGTTCCATTCTTTTTCCTCACTACCACAATGGGGGAAGCATAAGGGCTTCTGGATTCTTGTATTACACCAGCGCTAACATCTCTTGCAGATGCCGTCTCACATCATCTATGTCAGCAGGTGCCAGGCGTCGAGACCTCTCACGAAATGGTCTTTCGTCATGCAGCCGGATATTGTGCTCAGCCTTGCACGCATCCTACATCCCATTCCTTTAAAGAAAACACCTGGTCTCTCTGGGCAAGCTTCTCACTGATCCTCACTTTCCATTCAGCTGGCAGCGGGGAGTCGCCGAAATCAAACAAGTCAGGCGTTACTCTGTCATTCTTCCTTGAACTCTTGCTGCTGGGTAGCACTGCAGTGTCTGCACAATGAACATTAGCCAGGATGCAACCTCTGTTTACTCGAATGTCTCTTTCAGACACATTATGAACTTGGACCATTACCCTTCTGGCATAAGCATGGGCTCTAGCGGGCAAAATACTAGGCTTGACCAGCGGTCCCTCTGGCAATTTTCCATCACCTGTGCATCCAACATTAATATTTTATTCTTAACATCCTTTCTGATACTGAACCTCTCCTGTAAGGTACACTGGGTATTTGGCCAGGATCAGAGACTCAGGATCCTTCTTTCCATACAATTCCGACCGGTTCCTCTGGTTCTGTTTTTCAGCATCTCTCTGTGCCTCATAGGCCTTCTTAATTAAAGCCGAACTCTTAAAGCTCTACTAGTCTTTGACCCCTGTTTTTCATAACACAACTGTGCCAGCCTTCCGAACATATGAGCATTTGTTCCAATCAACAAAGGGACACCATCATACAGTCCAGTGGGGGACACACTAAGGCTAGGGTCTCTACTTGTTGAGCCACTCCAGCCACGGAGGTGGGGAAAGACAGCCAAATTCGGATATACCGGAATAGGGGTAGGCCTTCTCACTTAACCCCATACATGCAGTCCTTCTAATGGTTGTAAGGGTACGTCTGACAAATGCTTCTGATACCAATCCTGAACATAATTGTCACTTGGGAGCCACTGTCTAATACAGCTCTTGTAGACACTCCATTCACCTTTACAGTGGTCTCCATGGAGGACCCACTATTCTGGACCAGTCTGGAGAGGCGGTAGGGGGCCTGGGCAACTGACCCTCACAAAAGGACGTGAATTAGCATTTTGGTGCCCTCACTGGGATCATGTCGTGCACCTCTTAACCACTGATTTCTTCTCCAAGCTCTCCTTGTAGCCTATATGCAACTTTGTCAGTGTCTTTTGGGACTGGCATTCCTTTCATGTGCCCATCTTTCCCACAATTATAGCAAAACATACTTTCTGGAGTTTGAGCTGGCGAGGCGCCACACTGGGAGCCAGGGCGGGGGTATTACTAACTGGAAACCTGGGTGCCATCTCTGTCTGCGTGATAAGCATTTGGAGACATCTCGTCAGTTTCTCCACTTCCATGGTCAAGGAATTGAGTTTGGAGCTGTTATCAGCAGGAGATACATGGGTGGGTACCCCCACCCCCATAGCAGATGCAGTCGGATATAGGTCAGGGCCCATACTTGCAGCCGTGGCCTTCATAAAGGGACTGTTTTTGAATTCCCGGATCTCTCTCAACAGTTCGCCCCATTGTGGCATATCTTTTTCCTTGTCAGAGCACTCATTGACTGTCAACCTCTGCCCCTGAACTTCACTTGATGGGTCACCCTCAGTCACTCGGTCGTAGCCACAGCTGTTGGTGCAGGTCCTCCCGAGGTCGCCTTTTCTCAACTCCTCGAATTCTCTCATTAACTCATCATAGGAGGGTGGATTCCAGTCGATTGCCAGGCGAACTGAAGCAACAGCAGTTCTGAGAAGGGGCAGACTTAAGGATTCTGTCCAGTCTGGTTCGGTCCAGTTCAATCGCTGGCAAACTACCCTTCTGAGGCATTCTTGCAACAATTTTTCCAGCTGAGAGACATACACAGACAACAACTCCCTTGGTACTGTTGTGCATTTCTTACTCTCCACCATAGGTCCTCATCAGAATCTGGGCTCCCATACACATTCTCCAAGGCCTCAAGATAGGCCTGTGCAGTCGCTTCAGGGTTACTGGCCCGTTTAGCACGGATGGTAGCCAGGGCAGGACCTCGGAGGCTCTCACTAACCCTCTTTCGCCGCCTTCCGAGCATTGCCATTCTAGCACTTGGGGCAACATAGTCTATCCAGGTCTCCAGTCATCCTCCCTTGGGGGTGGGGAGGGTGCCAGAGAAGATCCTCAACCTTCGGTAAGAGTCGTGACTATGGCAGGTGCAGAAATAGGAGTCTGCATTGGTTCAGCCACCATTACGGCACTGGAGCAGGAGAGGTGTTGGGGAGGAACACCCCAGGTGGCAAATAGTTTCTTCAAGTCCTCCACAGTTTTCCCTCTCCCAGCAACCATTCAGCAAATTTCTCCTCAAAGTTTCAGATAGTGGTGGGGGCTGATTCCCCAGGTCTTTACTGTCCTTAGTTATCACTCTCCAAGCAGTGAGGGCTCCCTCTGGGGTAATGGTCTGTGGCACTTTGGAGCTATCTATGGGATCCTTAAACTCTACTAGGGCCAGGAAAGTGTGGGTGAGCAGATTAGCATGCCGACCCACCACCATAGGGTTTTGTAAACCTTCCACCTTGGAAAGTACTCCCTGCACAGTGTCCGTATTGATACCCAGGGGGATGTCCAGGATAAGCATAGCATTTTGGGGGTCGATCTCCTCCCCAGTACACCACTCCACCAGCCGGTGCACAGCCACTTCTGTCGGGGTACCCATTTTTTTCTTAACAGTGGTTCGTAAATATGGCCACTAGAGGACACACAATCCCAGCGGTGAGCCTCCAAGATGTAACCCCTAGATGCGCTATCCCAGGGGCTACTACCCCTGCCTGATTTGCCACTAACAGGTTGAGGGCCTGGATCCAATGGCGGGTGCCTCCACCCAGAGGTCAGGGTTTGCAATAGTTAAACTAACTTGGTCACAGCCCTCTGGGACACTGCAACCCCTTTCTTCCCACTAGTGGCCCACACAATATATCAGAATTACCTTCACAGTATACACTTACCCCAGGTCTGGTTCCGCACTGGGACCTCCTGTGAAATGAGATACAGTGCAACAATCACAGTACAGTACTTTAACATAGACAAATACCTCAGGCAGTATAACTTTGCTGAAACAAGCAGCTCTGATTTATTTAGGGGGATATAACAAGGACAGGGGAAATCAGGTTAATTAGCTTATCACTCTAATAATCTACCTGTGGCTCTGTGCACAGGCCTATCCCTATCAGTTACTGTCCCTGGGTACCTAAGCCCTAGTGGCTAGTCCAAACTGCGTGGCAGCTGGTAGGGCCCTTTCACACAGAGAAAAGGAGAATTAAACAGTCAGCAGTACAGTAATTCCATTTGGATTTAATGTGGCAATTCAACAGGGAGGCGACCCTGAATTAGTACTCACGACCTCCAAATAAGATAGGGTCCTTCAATGTCAGCAGGGCTCACTTGAGGTACACAAACTCTTCACACATCCATATAAAAGAAAGCACTATACCAGGCAGGCTGCATCTGTATCCCGATCGCAATTACTGCACAATACCTGGGAGAACACACAGCAGATTCAGTTCCTGACAGACCGAGTGCAGTTTTCAGCAAGTCCTCCAGTCTTCTACAGGGTGAGCCTGGTTTCTACTCTTCAGAGATCCTTTGATTCTTTTCACAGGACGGATTCAGTCCTACAAGCTGTTACACAAGCTGCAGACGGAACTCTGGGCCTTACACACGTTTTTGACTAAACTGCACACTGAAAAAGCACAGAGCCTCTTTCTTCTTCACTGCCAAAGCTCAACTGAAACTCCAACCGACAAAACGGGCACTTCTTTGAGTTCCTCCCAGTTCTTGACTGGATTGGCTGTCACTCACAATAGACTGCTGCTGTTGGTCCAAAAGGCACTGAAGTCTAAACTACATCTCCCAGAGTCACTGCCCATACAATCCTCTTGTGGCTGGCTCAGATTATGAGTCCAAGTTCTGATTCGTCCAAGGCACCATTTTAGAGCTAGCTTACTCACACTGATTGGTCCAGTTCAGCAGTTCAAAACTAGAATGGGAACTAGCAGACACAGTTCTGACTGCAAAGCAAACAGGTTAGACAAACTGTAATTTCATTATTACTCTAAATAATTTCTGGCAAACAGTTACATCTTTCAGATAGGTTCCCTTTGCACTCCTAGTGACTGCAAAAATGAAGTGAATTGGCAGCAGCTCGAGTGGTACTCAGAGAAGCACACAGTCCCCCCATACAAACTAATTATGTCTGCAAGCAGACAGCTCTTAAAGAGACAGTACCAGAGGCTCTAAAAACACTCACTGATAAATGGCTTAAATGCCAAACACCATTCAGGCTTGGAGCATTCAAGCAAGCTCCTGGAAGTCTTTTGGGAACCCCCATTTGCAGGGGGGTTACACCATGGCCCAAAATGACATGATTGATTGATTGAAAATTGTTAACCAGGAAAAGCACACTGAGCCAAGGCTCGTTTCCAGGTTTGATTGGGGGGGGGGAGTTTCAGGGAAACAGATACATACAACGGCAAAGAGTAGTCAGTGTAAACAAAACAGTGTACAGGCAAATATGAGCTAATGCCATCAGAATAGTGTGGGCCAGAGCAATCGGGAAAGGAGCAGGAACGAAAAAGCCCATTTGTGCAACCCTATGATAAGTCTGTGCAACACTGACTTTTGTTTAACACGGTTTTTACAGTTAGTCCTCATTACCAATAAAAATAAAACACTAATATATCAAGTTTCCGAGGATCTTAAAAGCAGCAGTGCAAGATCTTGGTGAAAATTTGTACCTATGCTTTTTTATTCTATTTTAGATTGCCCCTTATCTACTGACTTGTATGATACCCTTCTTTCCACAATCTGAGTCTGTTTTAGTACTTTTTTCACATCTGAAATAATAAAAGGAGCGCTCCTTGTAATATGGCTCAGACCAGGTTTTCATTACTATTCCCAGCTGTTTTTGAACACCTACTGCCCTATAAGGTCAGGGAGCACTGCCTGCTGCATGCTAGTTCATTTTAGTCACAACAGAAGTGATTTTAAACAACTGATGTTTAAAAACAGCCGAGAACACTAATGAAAACCTGCTCCAAGCCATATTACAAGGAGCGCTCCTTTTATTGTTTCAGATGTGAAAAAAAGAACTAAAGCAGGCTCAGATTGTGGAAAGAAGGGTATCATACAAGTCAATAGATAAGGGGCAATCTAAAATAAAACAAAAAAAGAGTAGGTCAGAATTTTCCCTGGATTCTTGCACTGCACTTTTTAGAATGTTTCTCTGCATGTTTCCTGGTAAACTTTTTGAAATAAATAAATATATATATATTGCTGTGTCCATTGGCTGCAGAAGAGTACCCATGGCACCCCATGCGATCCCATTCTTAGGTTCCAAAGTGTCTGCTTATTTGTAAGTCCTTGAAGCTAGCCACCCCATGACAAGCAATGAAGACTAGGAGACAGATAAAAAAAAGTTGCTCTACAACTGGAGTTTTCTTGGTCTTTTTTTTTTTTGCCACTTTCACATTTCATTGATTCAGTTACTCCTTCAGGGTAGTCCGTATGTTTCGGTTCTCTCTTTTTTGTAACCAGACTTTAATGGTAAAACTATCACATACACTAGAAAATCTATGCTTTTATTTTCAGATAATTATGTTAGCTCTTTCAGTACTCACTGGGTTTCTTTTGCATTACTCAGATGACGTTTTTGTCTCCCATTCTCATTTCTGCAGTAGAGTATGCCATTAGACATTAACATTGGGATAAGAGAGAATGTGTGTTGAAACTCATTATTTCAGGCTAGTTCGCTGACATTTTTAATATATGCTGTATGTTATTTTGCTTTCCTTTACAGGGGCCTACAGATTTACTAGGAATCAGCATTGCAGGTGGAGTGGGAAGCCCCCTTGGGGATGTCCCCATATTCATTGCCATGATGCACCCTAATGGAGTTGCTGCTCAAACTCAGAAGTTAAGGGTAAGTTCAGCGAAGCTGATTTTGTCTGATAGCTCAGTGCCCTACAGTAAGTAAGCAGTAACACATCACAGTGTGTGCTTAAAGGTATATTGCCGCATGCCCTGTGTGTATAGTGAGGCATGTGGCCACTGGCCGAGTTCACGGCACCAGCCATGTGTGGCTCTTACAGCTTAATGCAAACTCCGGAGTGCGTAATTGCATTTATAAAATGGATTTTGTTTTCATCCTGCCTTTTGTCCTGCCATTGCCCTTTGACGTAGTTATTTATTTATTTGGTTTTGGTTACTGGGTAAGTGCACTAGGCATGGACCTGCCTATTTTCAGGCACAACCCGGGAGGGTACAGTTAACAACAAAAAACACAACCACATTGGAAAAAAGTATAAAAGTTATAATTCAGGTATCCATGCAGGGATAGGCAATAATACAGACCAGTAGATTGATAGTTTCCATGCGGGGATGTGCAGTTTTACAGGGCTGAAATCGTAGGATACTAAACATTGAAGACATTGTTATGAGAAGAGACAGGCAGAATGCTGAGAGACGATACAAAATAGTGCATTTGCAAACGCCAAGTGCATTTTAGTAAGAGAACAGGGTTTTCTTAAATACTGGGTGAGACTTAGCACTCCTAACACGAAGAGGTAGGGAATTCCAGAATTTGGGGCCAAAGTGGGAGAGCGCTTGCTCACCCATCTTAGTTGAGCAGAGCAGGGCAGAGGTGGCTGACCTCCAAGGTCGAGATTTAACCACAGGGGTGAGCATAACTCCGAGGGAGGCAGGACGGCAGTGCTGAGTAATGGAGTCAATGAGTCACCCAAGGGCTATACTGGGTAATCGCATTGCTGAGGGGGATAGCCATTGAAGGGCAGAGTAAAGCAAGCATTGGTGAGTGAGGTGAGGGGCCGATAAGGCAAACCTGCAAATGTTGTTATAGGTGGTGTCCCACTTATGGAGTATACCCACTTTGGCCTGAGCGAATGCTGGGAGCTGGAGGACGACACCACAGATGATGGGAAGTACCGGGTTGCTAATCTGGTGGTTGCCGACTTGTCTCTGTTTTACCATCCTACCCGAAAACCAGCTAGTCCCCTTGGTCACTTCCTTCGCTTTTGAGGCCAGCGGAGATCCATGGAGGGGAGCTAGGTGTGCCAGTAATCTTCATTCTGATGGCAGCTGGGGTGGGGTAATCCCCCCCCCCCAAACATACCTCCCAACACGTTGTGCAGCATCATGCTGTGTCTTTGATAGCCTTGAACACGCAGTGAGCCCCTTTAGAGGAGCATGCTTTCTGGCCCACCATAGGGGTTGCTGTGGCAGTGGAACGCTGCACCACCCCTTCGCAGCTTGCAGTGCATGGCAGCACCATCCCAGCCACCTGAGCCAGCATCAGAGTCCACACCCGAACCAGGGTTGCCTGTATGGGACCATGACATGCTACCCACTGGGCAGCTGCGTGGCCCCCATATATCAAATGGATTTTTAACACACAAAACATGCAAAAAGAAAACAAAACCTGTGCATGAAGAAATATTTTAATGACTTAGATTCAGTTTACTAACCACACTTAGGCACAGTCCACTGGGCGATGCTGGACAGTGGACATCTTCTAACTTGGCTCCTCCCACCATCCGTGGTGTCGTCCTCCAGCTTCACCTCGTCTGATGTCAGATCTTCTTTTCCATTGGAAAAGAGAGATCTCCCCCTTTGCAGCTCCTGCAGCATGTGAGGATTCCCAGTCTCCAAGCACTGTTCTCCGCAAAAGTTTTGACTTTTCTCTAAGTTTTTGCCTTTTTTGCTTCTCATCTCCAGTTTCTGCTCCAGTGATAGTGATTGTGACGGACTGCAAAAAGCCTGGATTTAAGAGATGTGTTCGGTATAAATAGAATATTTTGGCCATGGACCAGCACAACACATGCCTTTACTGCCTGGGGAAAACCATGACATTGGTGGGTGCCCTTGCTGCCAGACCATGCATACTTCATCCCTGGAAGAATGAAAAGCATGCTTCTTCCTAGGTAGTCTTCAGAAATGTTGACAGGTCTCAGCAGCCGCCAGATATTAGCAACCCGGAATGGCCATAGAGGAGTCAGCGGCAGTAGGCTCCTCGTCAGCCTTGGTCATAGTCAGTGTGGGGCCAGCCATGGGCACTTCATTCAGTGACTGCCACGATTTTAGAGCGATGTACATGACTCTCCAAACTGTAGACAAAAGCCCACCCTACCACAGAAAAACATAAGAAGTGCTATGGCCATTGATCAGGGGAGAGGGGGCATTCTTGCTTTTTCAGTTCTCCTAAGTGATCATGGGGTTGGCTGCTGCGGCCACTGAGTCCCCGCTGGTACAGTCTAGGTTGACTCCAGTCAAGGAGCCGGTTGAAAGTTTTCTCAATCCAGTTGACCTAGTGTCAGAGGATGATGAGGTTTCATCACTGTCTGAGACCTCAGTTCTGCCTGGGCCCTTCCTGGCTGGTGAGGGGGATTCTGATGATACCAGCAGAGGTCTCTCCACTGGTGTCCATTACATGGTTCCCAGTGCAGTGTCACAGCCAAAGCATGTAGTCAGCACAGTGCCACTGGTGGACACCCGTGAACCCCGAGAGGATCGTCTCAGATTCAGCTTTCAGAAAGTTTTTATATCTGAGGGGGCACAGACAAGGCAATGGACAGGGAGTCCAAGAAGCAGGACGTACTTACCTGTAAAGACTAAGAGGCAGCTTTGTTCCTTCTAGAAGAGCCAAGGGGAAACAGACAAGCCTCTGGTTAAGGAGTCCAAGAAGCTGGACTTTATGGCCTGTAAAGTCTATATGGTGGCTTCTTTGGGCCTTCAGCAGTCCAGTTGTGCAATGCTGATGGCTCACTTCAGCCATGCTTTATTTGGCCTAATTTCTGACCAGGCAGAGGTGTCAGTACCTTTGGGACCTGGGACATTCACTGTCTCAGCACCAGAGATGCAGACAACCATGGACAGGGTTGAGTCTGCATCCGAAAGCTGTTGCCACGGCAGTGTCCATGCGCCGAAGGGCTTGGTTTTAGATCTCAACCTTCACTCAAGACCCTGCACAGGTTAGCAGACCTGCCTTTCTAAAATTGTGGATTCAGTTCACTATCCACAGTCTGGCAGTTCTGCAGGAGACAGCTGAGTCATCATAATGCCTTCAAGCAAAACTCCTCCCACCCCTTGGCTGATATGCCCCCCCCCCAATGACGTCAGATCTTTCTTTCCGCTGGAAGGGACAAGTCACCTCCTTCACAGATTAGCTTGCATAATAGAATTTGGTTTTTAGGTGTTTTCAATGACGAAATTTCTATTAAACATTTATCTTTTCGGCTTGTTTCACTCCATCGAACAGCAGTTACCATGGAGCATCAGAAACCTGGTTTCAAGTTCTGCATCAAGCGCAGACAAAAGATGTTGGCTATGGAGCCGCACAACACATGCATCTATTGCCAGGGAGAGAGACACAATGTTGAGAACTGTTCCAAGAGTCGTGTCATGCTGCCCTCCTCACTCGAAGAACCGAAGGCCCAACTCTTCGTGGGTAGGCCAAAGAATCACAAACCAGCCCCGGCTGTGGCCAAGTTTACATCACAGCTTGCAGTCCTTCAACAGAAGGCGGCAGCGGGGGCGTCATCTGTCTCTGCGCTGCTTCAATGTGAGGCCAGTGTTGGAGGACTATTCTTGGACAAGTTTTGAGAGATGTGCAGCCCCTCCAGACCTTTGGGGAGAGCGCTTCCCATCACAGAAAACACAGAAAGCACTGGCGTCACAGGTCATGAGACCAGAAACAATCTCCCTCCTCCAACTTCCTGGTCTCCCCTGACCGCTTAACCTAGGTTGAGCTCCTTTTGGTCGAGGAACAGGTTGACTTTCCTGCAGTAACCCTGCTAGACCTTTCAACCTCGACTTAGGTCAATCAGCCAGTCGAAGGTTTTCTCAAACTAGTTGACCAGCTGTCAGAGAAGGTCAACCGTGCATCATTGATCTCCCAGACCGCGGTGCTCCTTGTCCTCACCCAGCATGATGAGGCTTGGGTCAGTACCTTGGGAAGGGCCAAAGACCGCAACTTGGCTCAGTGGCAGCTGGGTCAGCTGCATACCTTGTGGTCCTAGAGGAAGAGGCCGCGGCAGCTGCAGTGAGTTCCATGTCAGTCTTGGTGCTGATCCTCCCAAGAATGAATCTTCACCATTGATTCCCACTAATGGGTCTGGCCTGGAGGCATTGGGACTCTGTGAGAGCAAAGGTTTTGCCAGAGTGCCAGCCACGACTGGGCATGGTGCCTGTGCACCCCTGAATGGTGCCGCACGCCAGCCAGTGACCATTGCCAGCTCCTTCAATAACTTTTTATTTACTTATTTATTTATGACTATGATAACCGGGGGAGTGCACTGTTCCCAGGGACCGTTTTCAGGCCCGACCCGGGCCATAACACATGGCACAAGGTGACAGGGGAGTACAAGGTAACAGTAATACATATGAAAATAGATTTGATACAAGCAGCAATAGTAGACACAATATGCAGGTTTGATGCATAGGTCCATTTGAGAACAGTGAATACAAGGTTTCAATATCGGGCATGAGGAGACTTGGTACAAACAAACAAATCGTAGGCACAGTGTACAGTGTGAGACTGCATCGTCCAGTGAGCAAGTAATACACAGAATACTCAGTAAAAAAATATATATACAATATGTACAGGCAAGGAAGTCAGATATTACTGTGAAAAATACAATATAACAGTTGTAGTCAAGAGAGTTGACTAGTGTGGGTAGATCAGTAGCCCCTGGGCTGGGGAGTTGACTAGTGTGGGTTGGTGTGAGACCCCTGGGACCATCGGCAGGATGAGTTTGCCAGGAACCAGACTTTTAGGTGGGACTTGAAACTGGAGTGTGTGTCAATGGAATGGAGTTCAGCCAGTAATTTGTTCCACTGCAAGGGGGCAGTTGCAGACCAAGCTCTGCTACCCATGTTGTTGGATACCCTAGGAACAGCTAGAGGGGGAGTACCATTTGAGCAGAGGTTGTGGAGGAGTGTTCGGGTTTTCAGAAGGGCAGTTGGGGGAGATTCTGGAGCCTTGCGGATGACATTGTCCACCATGTAGCAGAGGGCTAGGTCAAAGCGACCTTGCAGCTGTAGCCATCCAGTGGTATTATAGAGGGTACAGTGGTGGGTGGAGAACGGGGCCAATAAAGCAAAGCGACAGGCGCTGTTGTAGGCAGCTGGCAGTAGCTGAGATCCTGGCATAAACAGGGGAGCAGTAGTCAAGAATAGGGAGATTACCCTGGACAATGGCTAGTCTAGCCTTAGGGGTATGGTATTGCCTGCATCTATAGGCGGCACCTAACTTTTGATGGAACCTTCTGATAAGGGAATTTGCATGCTCAGTGAAGGTGAGGAAGGGGTCGAGCAGTACTCCTAAATATTTGTAGGTGTTGACGTCCTCCAGGGCTGTACCATCTGGGGTGAGAATGCGTAAGGGGGCCTGACTTTTAGTTTTGGCCAGGAAGGGCTTAGATCCAAACAGCATGGATTTAGTTTTTTTGGCATTTACTAAGAGGAGGTTTTTTGAGGACTAGCTGTGGGCTGCAGCATAGTTGTGTGAGAGAACCGAGGAGATTGTGGCCGTGGATTTGTCACTGTGGAAGAGGACAAGGTCATCAGCATACAGGAGAGAGTTACAGTTGAGTCAGTCAAAGGGAAGTGCATTAATGAATAAGGAGAAAAGGAGGGGACTCAGGATTGAGCCTTGAGGAACCCCCACAGAGACAGACAGGGTGGGGGAGCAGGTTTGACCAATACAAGAACTGTAAGCAATCAGTAAGGTATCTAGTGAACCAGCGTGTGACTTTCTGAGAACAACCAAAGAGGCTAAGCTTGGAGGTAAGGAGAGCATGGTTAACCATGTCAAAAGCCTTTGAGAGGTCAACGAAGACAGCCCCGGTGGCTTTACCATTATCCATGTTAGAGAGGATGTGGTCGGTCAGTAGAGCGAGGGCAGTGGAATGATTCTTGTGAAAGCCATGCTGTTGGTTGCATAAGAGGGTGTATTTGCTTATGTACTTAGTGAGCTGATTGTGGACTGCTCTCTTGAGTTGTTTACTGAGATGAGGGAGGATGGATATCAGACGGTAATTGTCAGAGGATTTGGGGTCACCAGATTTAAGAATGGGGATAACCTTAGCTATCTTCCATGGGTCAGGCATGGAAGAGGTGGAAAGGGCAAGGTTAAAGATGAAGGTGAGTGGCTTGGCAATCTCCGAAGAGATCAGCTTAAGAAAGACTGGAGATAGGCCATCAGGTCTGGAGGAGCCATGGTTAGGCAGATGTTTGAGTAGCTTCACTGTATCATGTATGGAGAGGGCTTTAAAATAGAGTGGGGGTATTTGCGGGTGAGTGGCAGAGCTGGAGGAGGATGGCGGTGTGTCAGGTATTAGGGACGGGCTTTGAGGTTGGGCAGTTGGCAGTTTATTTAGGTACATGGATAAGTTGCTCAACTTACAGTTGAAGACACTGGCCACATCATGAGGGTCGGTCAGCAGCCCATCCTGGGAGTTGAGATGTGGTGCAGCGTAGCTGGAGCAGGGTTTAGGAGGGAGCTGATTGAGTCTCAGAATTTTCTAGGGTCTCCAAGGTTGGCGTTTTGCAGGTTGCAGAAGTGGGTCTGTTTCAAAAATTTGGCCTGTTGTTTACATTTGTTCCTCATGCGCCTGTAGGCATCCCAGAGGGCAGGAGAGGGGGTTGCTTTGAAAGTGGACCAGGCGCGGTCTCTGGCCTTCATAAGGGTTAGGAGGTCTTTAGAGACCCAGCGCGAGCACCCGCCTCTGACCCATCTGGTAGTGACTGGGAAAAAGCAGTCCTGGAATGTTAGTAGAGTCTGGGTAAATGTGGAAAGTGCCATGGCTACATTGGAAAGGGAAAAACGCGTGGACCAGTCCAAGGACTGGGCAGCTGAAATTTCTGAGAGATAGGTATTTGGGTGGGGGGCGTTTTAGTTTGGAAGACCAGAGGAGATAGGTCGGTGAGTGATCACTTAAAGAGTCAGCCTTGGTGCCAGCGTGTAATGCTCGGTCCTCCCTGTTTATGAAGATCCAGTCTAGTAGAGTCTGGGTGGCTGAGCGTGGATTAAGTCTGTTGGGGAGAGTGAACACCTGCACCAGGTTGTGCTGCTTTAACAGGGATACATAGTCAGGCTGGTGGCAACTCAGCCAGTTTAGATTAAAGTCGCCGAGAAGGATAGATTCCCTATGGGGAGTTAGAGAGCTCAGGCCTTGGAGGAGGCTGGTGAGTCCAGTGGTTCCAGTCGGGGGGTGTTGTAGCAGCAGCCATTATAGAGTTTCTGGCAGGATGCCAGGGTCAATTCAGAGAGTAGCCATTCACTAGGTGAGGAGGGGTCGGAGTGTAGGACAATGCTAGCTGAGAGGGGTTCCCTTAGGAGCAGGGCCACACCGCCACCATTTTTCCTGCCTGACCTGTCGAGGCGTAGGTAAGAGTAGCCAGGTATTTTGAAGGTGTTTTCGGTGTAGTGTGGCTTTAGCCATGTTTCAGTGAGTCCTAGAATATGGGACTTGTGTAGCTCGATCCAAGTCTCAAGGTACGTGAATTTGGATGGAAGGCTGAAGACATTGATATGCGAGATTTTAAGACCAGGGGCATGTGTCCAGATGCTGGAGGAGGGGGTGATATGGGAGTTTGTTGGGCCAGGGCAGTTCTGTTCTTCCCGCTGTCGAGTGCACACCGTGGGAGCAGAGCACCTCAGTTCAGCTCATTGACTTACTTCTGCATCACCACTGTTTTACCTTATTTGTGGTGTCACTTGTGTTTATTTTACTGTGATGCCAAAGTCTGTTAAGAAAGGGGTGAAACCATTGAAGAAGGTCCAACAGCCACTTATTATGCATTACTGCCCTGTGGGAAACTGATGACTGTTCCATACCGGCATCAGACCTGTGCAGCCTGTCTTGGTCCAGAGCACGATGTAGATGCATGCGATGTCTGCTTCTTCCTGGATCACTGTACCTTCAAGAATCGTGTTGAAGTGGGGTCACCTGGTTCCCCACCTTCTGAGGCAGACATTGCACGTGTTTGTCCAGGATCAGAACATTAGGCCTTTCCCCTTGGCTTCTTCCTGGGTCTTCTGGTTCTGTGGAAGTATGGAATTCTCACTGACCTCACCGTGCTGAGGTGTCAGAGACTCCGGTGGATGGGTCTGGTGGACAGTCAACTCCTTGTGAGCGGCCGACTCTTAACCCTTCACAATCTGCCTGCCCTGAACAGTAGACATCCCCAGTGCTGAGGCTGGGGTGAAATGGTGCCAGGACATGGGTAATCCCTGTCTTGTTCCTATACCCAGCGGCCCAGCAGTTGTTGCTGGACAGGAGTCGAGGTCTTCCTCAGCATCTCATCCAACCCGGGCCATGTTATGTAATGCTAGGTCCATCAAAAACAAGACAGCCATTATAGCTGATCTTGTTGAAATGGTGGACCTGGCATGCATCACCGAGACTTGGCTGGATGAAACTGCAGGCTCAGTATTGGCTTCTGCAGGTCCAGCTAGGTTCTCGGTGATTCACTGCTCGAGGTTGGATTGTAGGGGTGGGGGTGTAACCATCTTTTTTAAGACTGAACTGGGCTTTGTGGATGTTCCAGTGGGGACCACCAGATCCTTTGAGTGTATCATTGGTGAGGGTGTAGGACACTTCTCATTTACTGTCCACCAGGTGATGGGGGTTTATTCCTGCAGGAGATTGCGGACTTCATCGTCAACATGGTATTGGAGTCCCCCAAATGGATAATTCTGTGGGACTTCAATGCCTGGGTCGACGATGAACTCTTGCAGTTTGGTCAAAATTTCCTCCAGCTAATGACGATGCTGGGCCTCACAAAGGTAGTTACCTCCTCTACCCATATAGGGGGTTACTCATCGGATCTGCTGCTCTTCCTGGGGATGGAAATCTCTGACTTGGGGGTGGAACCAGTCAGTTGGTCTGACCATCACACGATAGGGTTCAGTTTCAGGGGCCCGCCCCCCAAATGGACCTACCCCTTCGGAGATGGTCCAGTACCGCCCTTTGAGGGGAGTTGCCCCAGATGGTCCTTTGGTGGTTCTGGACCTATCTGGATTGCTGGGTGAAGGCACAAGCCCAGGGGACCTCGTTATAGCCTATAATAAGGCAGTGGGAGATGCCTTGGACTTGATTGCTCCTGTTCATGTTCAACCATTCACTCTTCGCCCAAGGTCCCCTTGGTATGATGGGTCCTTGAAGGAGATGAGGCGGGTTGATCAAAGGCTGGAGAGAGCATGGCGGAAGTCCGGCCTGGTTGCTGACAGGCTTAGATTGGTGGAACACTATCAGGGCTATCAATCAGAAATTACCTGTAGGAAGGCAGAGTTCCTGTCCAGGGAGATTTCTGCTGTGCAGAATCGACCAGCTCAACTTTTCCGAACTGTTGACAAATTGTGCAATCCAGTCTGCCTCCAGTCCAGAAGAGCTTTTTCACAAATCAAGTGTGGTGAGCTGGCTCAGTTCTTTTCAGATAAGGTTGACAGCATCAGGTCCAGAATCGGCCCAGCTCCCTCTTTGAGGGGTTGCGGAGGTCAATGGGAGGTGGTGGGCACCCAGTCTGTCTGGACGGACTTCAGCTGACCGGAATTCATGGACATTGTGAAGTTCATCCAGACTTTGCACCCAACCTGTTGTAGTTTGGATCTGGGCCCTACCCCCCAAGTGGGGTGTGTAAATGTTACCTAGCTGAAATTGTATGGAGATCCTTGGAGAGGGGAGTCTTTCCAGACCCCCTAAAGGAGGTGGTCATTCGACCACTCCTTAAAAAAGCCCTCCTTGGATCCCAACGATCCAGCTAACTACCGACATGTCTTCAACTTTCCCTTTGTGGGGAAGGTTATTGAGAAGGTGGTTGCGTTGCAACTGGACGATCACCTTGTAACTCACAATGTCTATGATGCTCTTCAGTCTGGCTGCAGGAAGAGGCATAGCATGGAGACTGCCCTTGCTCGGGTGTTAAATGTCCTCCTAATGGCGATAGATCGAAAGGCTCATACCATCCTGGTCCTTCTCAATCTCTCAGCAGCCTTTGACACTGTGGACCATGAGGTGCTTTTGGAGACCCTGCGGCTCCTTTGTGGATTGCCTGGTACAGTCCTGGAATGGTTCTGATCGTTCCTCGCAGACAGATCTCAGAGGGTGGTCACTGGAATTTATTCCTCTGACGCCCTCCCCCTGTCTTGCAGGGTGCTGCAGGGCTCCATATTGGCGCCCATGTTATTCGCAGTGTGTATGCTGCCATTGGGAGATATCATCAGGCGATACGGCTTGAGTTTCCACTGCTATGCAGATGATACTCTGCTGTATATGTCCTTTATGCCCAGACAGGTTGATGCGATCTCTATGCTAAATAGTTGCCTCTCCGAGATCAAAGACTGGATGAGCTCTAGTTGGCTGAGACTGAATCCAGATAAGACTGAAGTGTTGGTTGTGGACATGGGTTGCCCGTGGGCGGGTCTGGGAGCTGGGCATGTGTCGGGCCTATAGCTTTATGGGATCCAGCTCACAACCTTAGATCGGGTGCGTAACCTGGGCGTTATTTTTGACTACGGCTTGACCCTGAAAACTCAGGTGTCAGCTGTGGTTAAATCCTCATTTTACCGTCTGAGGAATTATCGCCCCCGGGTAAAACACCTGATTCTACCTGGCTACCTTCTAACATTGGTCTGTGCCTTCATTACTACCGATCTTGACTGCTGCAATGCCCTGTACCTAGGCTTTCTAGGATTGATATCCGCCGCTTGCAGCTAGTGCAGAACACTGCAGCCAGGCTGCTGACTGGTACTTCTAGGACCAGCCATATTACACCTGTGCTGCGTGAACTGCACTGGCTGCCAGTTCAGTGGCGGATCACCTATAAGGTAGACTTGCTTACCTTTAAAGCCCTACATGAACAGTGACCAAACTACCTGAAATATCTCCTGACTCCCTACTCCCCCCAATCATCCTGTCTGATCCACCGATGAGGGATTGCTAGAGATTCCCAGGGTTCATTTAAAAACTTCTGGAGCTCATGCTAGGAGGCAGTATAGCGCAGTGGTTTAAGGCTCTGAGCTACAAATCTGGAGACCTGGGTTTGAATCCCATAGTCCCCACTTGCATACTGTGTGACCCCGAGCAAGTCACTTAACTTCCTTGTGCTCCCAGTTTGCACCTGGAAACAAGCTTTGGCTTAGTGTGCCTTTCCTGGTTAAACAATTTCCCCTTTCTCTTTTGCAGCACCAACCCTGTGGAATTCTCTACTTCGTCGGTTAAGGAAATGCCTGACTGTCAGCAGTTTTAAATCTATGTTAAAAACATATTTATTCTCTTTGGCTTTCCCAGACTGATTATAAATAATTTATATCGCAGCCTGTTTTTAATATTCTGTTTATACTGTGTACAGCGCCTTGATTTCAAAAGGCGCTATAAAATAAATATTTGATTGATTGATATGCACTCAGTCTACACTGGTGGACACTTTGCCATTGTCCTCTGGCATCGCCTGTGCTGTTGTCACTGTTGGTGGTGGTGATGTTGTGGGTGTCACCAAGGATGACATCGAGCCCCCTCCTGACACTGTTTGCAATGTCAGGAGAGGGAACAGCACTAACGCTGTTGTCCGCACTGTTGCCAGTTTGGATGTCATCACCGTCCATGGTGTTGCTAGTGACACCAAGGATGGTGACATCTCTGGACACTGTTACAAAAGCGGCGACAGCCATGGTGTCAGTCCTTGGTGCATCTTCAGATGAGGTGCTAATGATGATGATGTCCCAGAATTAACCCCAATGCGATCTGGTAGCCCTGCCTTTGGGAATCCTTGGGGTTTCCAATTATGAAATGATTGTTGTCCCACCTTGTCCTAGAGCTTTTAAGGAGGCATCAAGGGCAGTGTGGCGGCATCCTTTATCCTGTCCACCAACCCCCAGGGACCTCCTCATGTGGTATTGTGCATCCACAGGGTCTGCAGATGGAGTACTTCATTCTTCTTCAGGGATGGAAGTACTCAGGCAGCTGGCATGGCTTTGTCTCTCCTAAATGGCACCTTTGGCCTGGCATATGGTACTTAACTTGCATTTACTTTGCAGCTGATTTTTGCTGCCCCAGGGTCAAGTGGGAACCATCAGGGTGCTCTCCTACTCCTGTCCCGCAGGAGCCCCATACCTGTAAAGAGCCCCTGCTTTCAGGTGTTCTCCCCAATGTAGAGGGCTGAGGGTATGTGTTACCCTCAGGGTGAATCAGCTCCTCCCTCAGAAGAAGGGACAGCTTGGTACTCAGACCCATAAGTGGGAATCAGTGGTGAAGACTGATTCTTGGAAGATATGAAAATTATACTTACTGTAATTGTTGATCTTCCAGAATATCTTCAGCTTTGATTATGACATCTGCCCACCATCCCGTGCTCTAGCAGAGACACGGCCTCTGGGCAGCTCACTCTGTTTGTGCTGGGTGGCACCATCTCGTGCCACATATACCCAGTTGCACTGCCTTGGAGTGGTTTTCAAAAACAACTATACAAAAGGAGTTGGGGCTCATTGTTGGTTCCCCTCCCCCACAAAAACAAAACAAACTTAAAACTGGGATGAGGGTCCCTTTGGGACCCTCATGCTAACCAGAAAAAGGGGGAGCAAAGGTAGCTTGGTTGCTTGCTTCTTTGCCTCCCTCCCTTCCTTCCCCATGCCCAGGGTATATCCCCTTCTGAGGTATATCCCTGTAACTTGCTAAATGCAGTCTGTGCTTCTGGGCAGTACACAGTCTGACTCACTTGGCAGTTGCTCTGCCTGTGGGAGGTGTTGTACACTTTGATTTGGGCAAGTACACGAGCTCTTACAAAGGGTACATCCCTGTGGTTGCAAGAGAAGCAGGTCATTTCCTCTCATATCTTCCTCTGACTACGTCAGACTGTTTTTGATTGGTATGCCCATTTCTTCACTTATGCCAGCTGTGCTCTTAGCCCACTACCCTTAGTGATGCCAGGGGAAATTAGCACATCTCAGCTTCTTTGGATGATATAGTCATGCACCTCCACATGGACCTGGAAACTGCATTTTTTTTTCTAGCAAGAGGGAGAAGGTGCATATCTGGTCAGTCCTCCCTCTGGTAGCATGGAGTTGTTGTTTTTAAGCCCCAATAGTCCGTGTGTCTCATTCCTGTTCTGGCACATTATGCCATCTCGATTACAAAGGGGTCCCAATTCTGGGCATCCCCTTTTTGTTGTCTGCCAGAGCCACATGCTTCAGGGCTGCCAACTGTAAGACCACTATCCACCTCCTGGCTGGCTAGTGGTGTGAGGCTCTGGCTCTATACCGAACTACCCCCTAGTGCCACCTACTGTGTCCTGTTTCTCTATCTAGCTGTAGCCATGTTTTATTTTGTTGTTTATATACAGTGCCTTCAGAAAGTATTCACCCCCCTTGGAGTTTGTCACATTTTGTGATGTTGCAAACTCAAAATACATTTATATGGGATTTTTTTGTCACGTATCTACACAAATTACTCTATAATGTCAAAGTGGAATGAAACTTCTGGAATTTTTTGTACATGTAATTTAAAATAAAAACCTGAAATGTCTTAATTTGATAAGTATTCACCCCCTTTGCTATGACACTCCAAACTGAGCTCAGGTGCATCCAATTTCCTTGTGAGATCACTCTAAAACTTGAATGGAGTCCACCTGTGGTCATTTCAAATGGTTGACATGATTTCAGAGGAAATACACCTGTCTATATAAGGTCCCACTGTTGACTGTGCACGTCAGAGCGGAAACTCTACATTGAAGACCAAGGAGCTGTCCATAGAACTCCGTGATAGAATTGTGAGGAGGCATAGATCTGGGGAGAGGTATAAAAACATTTCTAGGGTGTTGAAAGTTCCCAGGAGCACAGTCAAGTCCATCATTAGGAAATGGAAAGATTACGGAACCACCCAGACTCTTCCTAGAGCAGGCCGTCCTCCCAAACTGAGCAACCGGGCAAGAAGGACCTTGGTCAGGGAAGTGACCAAGAACCCAATGACCACCCTGACAGAACTACCGAGTTCCATGGCTGAGATGGGAGAACCTGTCCAGAGGACAACAATCTCTGCAGCACTTCACAGATGTAGCCTCTATGGGAGAGTGGCTAGACGGAAGCCACTCCTGAGAAAAGGCCACGTATTAGCATGCCTGGAGTTTGCAAGAAGGCACATGGCAGACTCTGAGACCATGTGGCAGAAGATTCTCTGGTCTGATGAAACAAAAATTGAACTCTTTGGCCTGAATGCAAAGTGCTATGCCTGGCACAAACCGAACACAGCTCAGCACCCATGTAACACCATCCCTACCATGAAGCATGATGGTGGCAGCATCATGTTATGGGGATGCTTTTCAGCGGCAGGGACTGGGGCACTTGTCAGGATAGAGGGAACAATGAATGGAGCCAAATACAGGCACACCCTTGAGGAGAACCTGCATCAGTCTGCAATAAACCTTGGACTGGGGCGAAGATTTACATTCCCACAGGACAACGACCCCAAGCATACAGCCAAAGCAACACTGGGTGCTTCAGAACAAGAAGGTGAATGTCCTTGAGTGGTCCAGCCAAAGCCCAGACTTGAATCCCATTGAGAATCTGTGGAAAGACTTAAAGATTGCAGTTCACCGACGCTCCCCATCCAACTTGACAGAGCTTGAGCAAATCTGCAAGGAAGAATGGGCGAAAATCCCCAAATTCAGATATGCAGAGCTGATACAGACATACCCAAGAAGACTCAAAGCTGTAATTGCTGCCAAAGACGCTTCTACAAAGTATTGACTCAGGGGGGTGAATATTTAAGTAAACAAGATATTTCAGTTTTTAATGTTTCATACATTTGTTACACAATACAAATATTTTTGCCCCTTTAAATTGTTGAGTATGCTGTGTGAAGCAAGGGGGAAACAAATCATTTCAATGCATTAAAAATTCTGGTAGTAACACAACAAAATGTGACAAAATCCAAGGGGAGATGAATACTTTCTGAAGGCACTGTATTCCTGTATCTTTTCCCTAGCCCTCTCTTTTTCCTTTTCTCCACTTTGTTTCTCTCCTGGCAAATAGAACTGATGTGCATGAGGGAGCCGACAACGGTTATTAGCAGGCATATAACACCACATGGGGGTGCTCAGGTGCTGTGCTCCGTAGCTGATGCCGGCTCCCTCCCTGCAAAGAAATTTGCTTACGTGGGGTCCTGGTGACTCTGGCCCCAGACTCATAAGTGGTAATCAATAGTGAATATATTCTGTAAGATCAACAATTACAGTAAGTACGTAATTTTCATTTTCTGTTGCCGATGTGAATGGGGTGGGGGCCTTGAGTCCCTTATTGGGATTTGCACGACCTGAAAAAATACGGGGGGGGGGGAGAGTTTTGTATGGCCACACTGACCCAAATCATGCTTTCTCTGGAGCTAGGGCAGTGATTTTGCTTCCTGGACCTCCCACATTCCAGTCTGTCTGTCCCACTGCCATTATCTCCAGTTACAGGTGGAGGGGGGGTTCTGTACCAGTTCAGGATCATGCCATTTGGCCTGTCGTCTGTGCCAGGTGTCTTCACCAAGAGCCTAGCAGTGGTGATGGCCTTCGTTCAGCACCATGGCATCAGGGTATACCCATACCTGGACAATTTCCTTATGGTAGGTATCACCAGGGAGACTGTGGAGAGGTCTAGGGATCTGGCCCTCCAGACCTTTCATGACTTGTGCCTTTTGATGTGCCTGAACAAGTTAGAGCTGGTCCCTATGCAGGTGATAAGTTCATTAGGGCGGAGTTAGATTCCCTGTTGGCCAAGGCTTAATTACATGCAGACAGGGCACTGAATCTTACCTCCTTTGTTTGATCTTTTCAAGTTGGGCAATTGCATCCAACCTGGGACTTGCTCTGGCTGTTGGGATACATGGCAGCTTTGACCAGCATAGTCCATTGGGAACACTGGTGACTGCATCCAGTCCAGTGAGAGCTGGCCTGCCAGAGGTCTGAGGGCCACAATCACCTGGACGAGCTGGTCCTGGTGACCCAGCCAATGAGAGATGCTGTCGAGTGGTGGCTGTGTCCCCACAGCTTGGCGGAAGGAATTTCATTTGTCTGCCCAGAGCCATCCATCACTCTTGATGACAGATGTGTGTCTGGTGGGGTGGCGAGTTTACCTGGAAAGCCACGTGACCCATGGACTCTTGCACCCTGGGAGTCCTGATGTCACATCAGCCTATTGGAGCTTTGTGCAGTGTGTCTGGCTCTGACAGAATTTGATCAGCGGATTCATGTTGGGTCATTCAGATCCAGACATGCAACACAACCACCATGTTCTACCTGAACAGGCAGAGCAGGACACACTCCTTTTCCTTGTGTCACAAGGTTCTACGCTCAAGGTCAATGGTGCATATCCTGCAGGTTGATCTCCTAGTGGTCATGTTGCAGGAGTGAACAACTAGCTGGCAGGCACTCTCAGCCAGGTTGAAGAGATGTTGCACATGTGGTCCCTGCATCAGGACATGGTAGACCAACTTTTCCCCAGCAGGGCACCTCTCTTGTGGACCTCTTTGCCTCATAGGAGAACAGAAAACTGAGGCTAGTCTGTGTTCACTGCCTCTCAGACTGGGACACTGCGGGGGATGCCTTCTGTCTGCCCTGAGCCCCAGAACTTTGGTTTGCTTTCTGTGGGACCTATTTGCTCACAGGCAGCCCATTCAAGACTATGCACAAACGTAAGATTTCACACTTGTCCTGGAAGATTGCCTTCTTGGCAGCCATAACGTCTTGCTAAACTACTTTCAAAAATAAATTAGATAATTGGGTATTGAGTAATGAAATGAAGGAATATTAAGGGTTATGAGATGGGGTCTCTTTATGGACACATTTTTGCTTTTTGCTCCTGATTTACTCCTTAGTATGAACGTTGGCCAGAAGAATGAGTGAGCTCTAGGTTCACCCAGTGGAGGCTTCCTGTCTGGTCTTCCACAAGAACAAGGTCATCCTTTTCCACCACGCAAAATTCCTCTCTTGGGTTGTGGTGGAGTGCCACTTTACAAATTCGTAAAGAAGCCCCAAGGGTAATCACACAGTTTTTTGTTGATTCTTAGGACAAGTTCCAGATATGGCAAACAAAAGTCAAGTGTGCAGCCGCTCTAGCTTGAATAAAGTGCATCTTTAACCAGGTGATTATTTTAGCAACCTGACCTCAGATGCTGATCACAGGGTTTCCACCCTGGACTTGTGGAGGGTGCCATCTCATTGCAGGGGGTGCATGGCAGGAAGTTGTGGTGAGGTTTGCCTGCTGTTGTCGTATATACTGAAGCCATGCCTGGCAGACAGGTAGTGAAGCAGACAGTTGCCAAGTGGAACACATTCTGCATTGACCTCTGCTACAGGTTGACTGGTAAGCAGTCATCCAAGTGGCTTATTCTGTCAGACATACCTCTGCCTCCACCGCCGCTTCCAGAGATATCCCCATTGAGTAGATACGCAGGGTGCAACCTGGGCTAAAGTGCACATGTTCATCTTCCACAACAGCACTGACATACTGGGTTATAAGGATGCTGTTTTTAGGCCACAGTCCTCCAGTCTGTATTTGCCAGATAGTGGTGCACACCTTGCCCCATCCTTCTAGAGAACCGTTCGGAGTCTGCCAGAGTATGGATAGTGAATTGAATCAATGACATTTGAAATTTAGGTTAGGTTACTTTCTTGTATTGTAGTTCTATAAGTCATATTCAGTTTACATCCACACAACCCACCCGACCTCCCCTTCTAAGAGCCACATGGATCCCTGCTTCCAACATGTGAGATCTGCCATCGAGGGGGCAGAGCCAAAGGACCTGCACTATGGGTGGTGGGAGGAGCTTAGCTTGAGACGTCCTGCGATTCAGCTGTATGCAGCTTACTATCGAGTGTGGATGTGAATTGAATACCACTAATAGAACTATGGTTAGAGGTGAGCAACCTATATTATACAATAGTGTGTGAAAATCCTGTAACCTAATTGGTCAAACCATGTCACATGACTGTGGGTAAATCCTGCATAACCCACGACTGAGGAGTGGCATTTATAAAAACATAATTAAACACACAAAAAATGTATTTTACACATGGGTCCATTGTATAATCGCAATAAGGCACTCCAGGGTGTGAGTTATTTGGTGATGTACCCACTTCATGTGTGGTTAAGTCACTCGGCTGCACCTTGTGACACACCACAGAAGGCATGGGTAAATCCCCAATAACCCATACCCTGTTGTGCCTTATTTAAGCAACATACAACGAGAGGATGTGGGTGATGCCAGGATTTACTGGCGCCTGGTGTGTTGTTTGGTCACGAGGCGCAGCTGAGTTACCAGCAACACACCAGAAGTGGGTAAATCCTGGCATCACTCACACCCTCGAGGGGTATATTGCGATTATGCAGTGTGTCCATTTTTTTAACATGGGAATAAATAAAATAGTCTGGGGTGTTTTGATTTATTTTTATTGAATTTTTTTAGTTCAGTAGGAAAAATAGTCCTAGGTTGGGTAGGGTGCGGGTATGGGTGAAGTGTGTGTGTGTGTGTGTGTGTCTGTATAGAATACAGCTCCGGATATATATATTGCCATGTTTTTTTGTGTTAAAGAGATAGTTTTCGAGAGTTGTTGGCTGTTTACTTTATGGGTTGTTTTTTTTTACAGAGACAGACTGTGTGTGGTGCAAGGGGTAACCGAGAGATGGCACAAACTGTGTGGTTACGGGTATCAGTTTTCAGTTAGGTCGCGTGGTAGTGCCGGTGAAAGGAATTTCTTTTATGCAGTTTTCGTTCTTTTCTTTGTATTTTTTATTTATTTATATAAAACTTTTTTTTTTTTTTTTTTATGAATGACGGCAAAGGGAGAGAGAGATAGTGTTGCAGCTGCAAAGATTGAGTGGGGACAGAGTGGAGACATGGAGTAAGCAGGACCGGACCATAGCGAGAGCAAGCGGAGAGAGAGGGAGCGGGCCAGAGAGAGAGAGAGAGACAGCGTGAGAAGTGAGGAAAATCGTCTTTCTGAATGTATTTGTTTGGAAAGCAGTAGTACTTTGGTAATCCAGTGTTTAGTTAATGGCAGCTGGGACTCTGAGTTCTGGGACTGGGGGTATTGAAGGAGTGTGTGTGCGAGGTGTGTAGATTGAAGGGGCTTTTCTATTTCTGGAGGACTTGGAGTGATTCTAGTGCGGGTTCCTGATGGGGCTGGCTGGCGGCTGGTACCTCTTCCAGTTGGGTCATGCTATGATTTACGCATTGTAAATCATAGCAACCCGCCAATCAGGAGCCAGAATTTTTAAAGCCATTGTACACATCCACATAATCCACCTAACCTCCCCAGGCAAGTGATGCACTGATCCCTGATCCAGCATGTGAGATCTGACGTCAAACGGGGCAGAACCAGAGGATGATACCATGGATAGTGGGAGGAGCCGAACTCAAAAACATCTTGTGGCTCAGCATAACTGAGTGCTGTTTGCTTAAGTGTGAATGTGAACTGAATACCCTTCGCACAACTATGGTTAGAGGTGAGTAACCAGTATTTGTAACATGGGCAGGTGATGGATTTCAGCAGGTAATTACTCTCCAGGTTTTTATGTTCTTACCCGCTTTATAGGGTGTTTTCAGGTAGTCAGTTTAACCACTGATAAAAATTCTAACTGCCCAAAACCGAACTACAGGTTGCCAAAATCTACATTTAATTCTAAAAACAACTATATAATTGTGTGCTGTAGTAAAATTCCATTGCTTAATTTTAAGTAGCCAAACTGGTCACTTAGTGAAATTTAGTCTGGCCACATAGAAAAGTAACATTTTGGTGGTCATGTACACAACTATGATAGCTTCACCCAGTGATGTTTTTCACCAGCTATCTGTCTATTTATTTGTCTGTCTATAGATATTAGTTTGAAAAGTGATGATCTGTAATGGTACCCAGACCAAAGCTCATTTCCAGGAGTGACTGTGAAACAGTGAACGAGACTATACAGTAAGCAAAGAACAAAATACAGCAGTACAGTAAATCCAGAAATAGGGCATCAATGAGAAGCAGATTACAAAAATTGATTAGTGAACATGCAAATGCTGTACAGCAGTGCGGCCCAATAGCATTGGTTAGGGCCAACTATAAATTTAGATTCACTTACCTACAAGTGTGGTCATAATGTTGTCTCTCAGCTTTAACCTCTTGAAACTTCTATACAGTTCCCCTCCCATTCTGTCTGTATGATATGTGTTCACTGACTTTTTTTTTTTTTTGTTAAACGTATTTGATCCTTAGGTTGGAGATAGAATTGTGAGCATTTCTGGCATGTCAGCCGAGGGCATGACCCACTCCCAAGCTGTCAGTTTGTTGAAAAGTGCTTCGGGCGCCATTGAACTACAGGTAAGTCTTCCTGTTGTAAATGGTGAAGATATACATCCAATAAATGGCAGACAGGACTATCTGCTGACCGAGCTAATAACCCATGAACTGATGTGAGTAGGTCAGGAAGCAAAGTAAGATTAAAACTTGAGTTTTAACAGCTTGCCTAACATAAGCTCACTGGTCAAAAGCTTTGCACAGCTGCTCTGAAATCAGTCAGACTGGCATCTCTGCTGTTGAAAATGTGCAGGCTCTCTAGGTAAAATGATAAGACAAGTCTTCATTATAAAACGTATAAAATTGCTGGGCATCTACGGATGTGCAGTGTCATTTGTAAGACTGAAAAGAAAGTAAACTGACTAAAACACAGAAATATCTGATCGTACTTCGAGGGTATCTCTTGCAGAAGGCCATCACCAGTAGAACTAAGCTGTCAGGCGCCAGGACCACATGGAGAACTTTCTAGCTAGCAGTGTACCAGAGGGGACTGCCCACCTCCGATGTCAGCAGCTGACATCAGCCTATCCTGTATAAGGCTGGCGGCCCCCATGCCCTCCTCAGTTTTTCCCACCAATAGACCAGTGCACATCACACCACGGACTCAACTGACGCTATAGTCAACTGCCATTTTCCTGCATTTACTGTGCTTTCTTATGTTCTAATTTTTTTTAGTTAAATATCAAAATGTTTGTGTTTTTTCATCCCATTTATGTTTTCCCAACCTTCCTCTTCTTCTTACCGCTCCACTAAGTGTGCATGTGGCAAACAGATCCCAGACAAGGACAGCCAGTCTGCTTGCCTCTTCTGCTTAGGCCCATACTAGGATGTTCAGACCCACGTGGTCTGCCAGCAGTTTAACCTGGCCACCAGGAGATGCTGCCAGAGGACCCTTGAGAGCCATCTCCTCCAGCAGAAGGTCTCCCAGATGGAATGGGGGCTACAGGCCCGGAGCTCTTCTGCTTCCCCAGATCAGTTCTCAGGCTCTTCTTCATCCCAGTCCAAGGAAAAATAATAGGGGAGGAACACACACTGGGACCCACCCTGGTCTTCCTAAGGCATAAGGCACCTAAAACAACCTTCATCAGGGTCTTTCTCCCTCGGGTGGGGGTTGACTGCCTCGCCCCACACTCCCTTACCTTTTCAGGGCTGCCAGTGGCCCCACCACCCGGATCTCGGTGGCGGTGGCAGCCTTCGGGACAGGGTCTCTTTATCTCGCCCCGCCTGCACTTTCAGACCTTGTTTTCTGTGGGCTGTTCAGCAGGTGGCTTGGCTAGAGCTCCTTCAGTCAGCGGTGGTGCTGCTAGCACCAGTTCTCGATCTGCCACCCCGTCATGTGCGCCCCCGATGCTGGTGTCAAACCCTGGGACGTCCCTCGATTCTGCCCCTCCTTCACAGGGGCAGATGCAGCTGAGCACTGGCATTCATCAGACGACTGTCTCCCCCCAACCTTAGCTGGTGGGACCCTCCTCCCTGGCTCTCACCTCTCCTAACCCAGTGCCTGTGGATCCCACCCCGGCGTCCTCTAGACTGACACCTGCCAGCATCTGTTCACCCACAGCCTGCAGGCCCTTCACCAGTTCTGCCCCCAGCTTTGCTGGCCTTCCCTCTGCCTACGCCCGCTGGGCCTGTTTTTGGCATGCCACCTACAGGACTGTCGCCTCTACCGCCCACAGCCAAGGTATCTGACCCCGGTGTTAGGGGGCCCAGTGCCGGCCTATCCCTACCTGATGCCGGGGGGACCGACGCCAGCTTACCCTTATCCCCAGCACCTGTCGGACCCCAGCCACTCTATAGCTATCCTGTATCTAGGGGTCTGGCGTCTGTGCCTCTGCATTACAACGGCCTGTTCTCTGTGCTATGGGCCTTCATGCAATTGCAGGTCCCAAACCCCAGTGCACTGCCTCAGCTGCACTTTTCAGGGCTCTACCCCGACTTGCCCAGGACCAAGTGCTCCGCCTACCCCTAGAAGCCCTACCAACAAGGGTACCGCCGTTTGACCGGTCGACTGCCAGCCTGGCAGCAGTGGGGACAAGAATTCTGCCACCGACGACTGTGTCAGTTCGGAGTCTTCCTCCTTTGAGAGAGTTTCCACGGAAGATGAAGGAGAGCCCTCTAACATCCCCAAATCACCTCCTTGATGACCCCACCTTCATGGATATCATGAGGCATATCCAAGCAATGATGGGGTGGAAGACTGAGAAGCAGGACCTGGAGCGTCTCCGCCTAGCAGTCTACCTTCTTCAGTGCGGCACTTCTCCTTTGGTAGTCCCCCCCATTCACTGAATCATATGAGACGTTACCAAGGCTGCATGGCTCAGTCCCCGTGCTGTCCCTGTGGTCTCTAAGAAGGCTTACAGGCTCTACCATGCTCCAACTGGCCGGTCCTTTTTGTTGAGCACCCCAAAGCTGACTCTTTAGTCATTAGCGTGGCCCACGACCGCACCAAGCGGCCAAAGCACCTCAGTGCCCTCCTTCCTGAAAAAAGAGTCGAGGCAGCTGGACCAGGTGGGCAAGTATGCTTTTGCCTCAGCCACCCTTGCCATCTGTGCTCTTAACTACTTGGTCCACATGGTGCAGTACCAAAACTTGCTGTGGGACCAGGCTAGGGAGGCAGTCACAGCGAAGCCGGACGACCCCACCAAACTGTAAACTCTTCCGACCCTGAAGACCGGGTCAGACGTCGGCACCCACATCCTCCAGGCAACATATTATCTGTGGATACATCGGGCTGGGCGGTTGCCACAGATATTAGCATGAGGCAACATGTCTGTCTTAGAGTCTTGAGCTTTGCCCCTGATGTCCAATACCGCATTATGGATGCCTCCTTTCAGGTCCCAAGCTGTTTGGGGGTGATGTTCAGGATATTATTTCTGAGCTCCAAACCTCCATGAGGGCCTTAAAGTCTGTCCATTCCATGTACCATATCCAGCCGAAGTCGGTCACAGGGCCCCTTTTCATTGCTTCTCACGAAGACAAGCATGACCCCCTCCCTAGGCCCAGGGTAAATGCAAAGCAAGTACTGCCCTCCCTGCATCCATCTCAGCTCCTCCGAGGCCACCAGAGGTGCATCCGCAGCCCATCCAGGGACTGCCTCCACCTTCTGACTCCTTGCCAGACCCCTACTCCCACAGGGGTTCAGGAGTCAGTGGTCTGTGGTCGCTTCTCCCGCCATCTGGACAAGTGGAGGGACATCACTACAGACAACTAGGTGCTACAGCTCACAGAGCACGGAAACACTCTAGAGTTTCTGTAGTGGCCCCCAGAAAATCCGTCAATTTCGTCCACATATCCTCCAGGCCACGTTCCCCTTATGCGGACCGAAATCCAAACCTTGCTGCAAAAGAGGGCCATAGAGCCCATTCCCAAATCCCAACAGGGAAGGGGGTACTATTCCCACTTCTTCGCAGTCCCCAAGAAGACAGGGGACCTCCATCCCATCCTGGACCTAAACAACCTAAACTTGTACATAGAAGACAAACGTTTCTGGATGGTAGACGTTCAGGGGCTATTGCCCCTGCTTCACCAGGGGGACTGGCTCTACTCTTTAGATATGTAGGATGCTTACCTGCACATCAAGGTTTTTGTACCCCACAGGCGCTTCTTTCACTTTCAGTTTATGGGGGAGCATCACCAGTTTCGGGCCCTGCCCTTTGGCCTGTTCTCAGCCCACCAGGGTTTTTACTAAGTGCCTGGCGGTGGTGGCTGCTGCCTTGAGGAGACGAGGCTTTTATGTCTTTCATTACCTGGATGACTGGCTAGTGGCAGTTCCATCTTAGGACCATCTGTTGCAAACTGTGGCGAGTACCTGTAGCCTGTTTCAGTCCTTGGGCATTACGATCAAACAGCTCAAGTCCTTCCTTAACCCCTGCTAGCACCTCCTTTACATAGGGAGTCCTGGACATGGCTCAAGACAAAGCCTTCTTACCCTCTGACAGAGCGGAGCACTTGATGGCTCAGGCCCACCTTCTCTTCTCCAGCCGCCATGTTCAGGCGAGATAGTACTTACGAGTTCTGGGCCTCATGACCGCAGCCCATTGTGATGGTCCCCTTAGCCTGGTTCTACATGAGAATCCCTCAGTGGACACTGTGAACCCAATGGGACCAGCACTTGGATGCCCTGGATCACCTTGTGCTAGTGACGGGCCCAGTCCAGAAGGTGCTGCTGTGGTGGCTGGAACCCAGCAACCTGTTTTGGGACGTGCACTTTTCAATACCCACCCCACCAGTAGATTCTTATGATGGATGCCTCCGGCCTCGACTGGGATGCCCATATGGGACCCCTCCAAACCCAAGGGACTTGGTCAGAGATTGAGAAAGATCTCCACATCAGTGTCCTGGAAATGCTGGCAGTACTGTGTGCACTTCAGGCCTTCTAGACTCTGCTCTCCCCAGGTCTTCTGTTGGTTCAGACATACAACATGTGTGTGGTTTATTACATAAACAAGCAGAGGGAGACTCATTCCTATCCCCTGTGCAGGGGAGGCGATGAGGATGTGGTATTGGGCCATCGAACACAGTTTTGAACTATCATACGTCCATGTTTCTGGTGACCAAAACGTCATGGCGGACAGCTTAAATCACTCACGGTCAAGGGCTCATGAGTGGGAACTTCTGACCTCAGTGGTAGAAGATCTCTTCAACAGATGGGGTTGGCCTGAGCTGGACCTTTTTGTATCCCCAAACAATGCAAAACTGCCACTGTTCTGCTCCCTAGATCCAGGGCCTGGAGTTTTCTGGCGAAACGCATTGTCCCTTTCCTGTACAAGGAGGTTTCTGTATGCCTTCCTTCCCTTCCCGCTCCTACAGCGAGTTCTGGTTGAACTCCAGATGGAGGGGGCTGGCATGATTCTCATTGCTCCCTTCTGGCCTCAACAGATCTGGTTCCTCTTGCCGCAACAACTGGTGGTGGAACCTCCGCTGTCCCTGCCCCTTTGTACAAGCTTGCTGTCCCAGAAACAGGGCACCCTGGTCCACCGGATCTCAAGTCACTCCATCTCCATACATGACTCCTGAGGACATAGCCATAGCTAGATTTGTGGTCTCCCACAGAGTGGTTGATGTTCTGGTGGCAGCTAGGAAACCCTCCACTGGGGCCACCCACTCTATGAAATGGAAGTGCTTCGCTCTTTGGGCTGCCTCGCACCAGTTGGATCTCTTCACCTGTCCAATGGATCAGGTTTTGGAGTACAGTCCACCCCAGTTAAATCGGACCCTGATAAGCCATTTTTTCATTTATATCAGCCATTTTTAAGAATCCCAAACCATATCCATAGAGAGAAGTACTAGAACATGTTGTTAAAATGACTTAATAGCAGCCATGTAATTCGGCCATCCAAGGAGCAGTAATCAGCACTCAAAGCGTTAATTTGTGGTCTGGCTTAAAATACTTCTAGTACTTTTAAACTATTAAAATGAATAATTAGCGCTAATTAACAGTCTTCATCAGCCATTAACAGCTACTTAGGCTGTTTAAGTGCTCACAGATGGACACTGAATTATCCACCTAACTGCTACTGGGTCTTGTTACTGTCCGGTGTGTGCATACCTGCTTGTGAAGAGCCTGCTTTTTCTCTGTGCTGCTGCTGTTCCTCAGCCGTTCTCCTGCTGCACTAAGGTGAATTTTCTTTTAAGCCTGCAATGATATCGAAGCGGAGCACTCTTACTCTTTCATAAAAAATTTACATTGTAAAGCAAATCGATGGCATGCCAGAGACTTCTGTGAGAGAACTGGCAAACCACTTTGGTATGCCACGATCAATGATGTCTGATCTGCGCCGTAATTGGGGCAAGCTTTGTGAGTGCAGGCACAAAAATGAGAACCCCGATCAGAAACGAAAACAAACAGGTAAAGATGAAGAAGTAGAAGATACGCTTCTTCGCTGGTTTGCAAACGCACGGGGGAGGGAAGCTAGGATAAGTGGGCAATCCTTATGCAGAAGGCGGCAAAGATTGCCAAAGCTATGGGGAAAACTGATTTTATCCCATCAGACAGCTGGCTGCACCGACTAATGACGCGTGAGAACATGCGTAGGCACAAGAACAGTTCAGTGCAATACTGTATGTATGTGATGTACATGTTCTTAAGAAATACGAAATAAAAGTTACATTTTACAGTTAAAAGTCATGAAGCACAAGCACAATTATCCCCCTCAAAATAAACACCACAATCTACTACACCAGAAAAAAACAAAATCAACCTCTTAAGAGCATATGCGCATTAATTGACACAGCAAAAGATGCACTTTGCAATTAAACGGACACTCTTGTTATATCACCACAAATGGCCATGCACAGAGAAGTCCGATATAGACAGGTTGCATTGTACCTTCTGTCCCTATTAGACTCTGGTTTAGGGTACTCCTCTATTAAGTTACATCTCTCTTCAATCTCTGCATATCATGTACCCGTGGATGGCCGTACAGTGGCTAAACTCGATGTGTCCCACACATTCTTGCAGGGCATCCTACACTTGAAGCCCACAATAAGCCACCCTGTCCCACCTTGGGACCTTCATTTTGTGTTGGAAAAGCTTACACTGCCTTCCTTTGAACCAGCCATGTCTTGCGACCTACACTTTCTGTTGTGGAAAGCTTTATTTCTAGGGATGTGGATATTATGTTACTATCCATACTTTCTGGCAGTGTCCTTTCCCCTTTAAGATGTGACTCCCTCGGCACCGTCCCATAATGCCAGATCTTCCTTTCCACTGGAAGAAGGTTCCCTCCTTACCGCTCTCACCCTGAAGAGGCCCGTTGCGATTTATTTATTTCAGATTTCTGTAATAACATTGTCTTCAGGCTTTACTTCTCACTGCTGACATGGACAATACGAAGTCCATTCTGTGGTTCCAGAAATGCAGTTGCGGGCAGACAGTGTCCTGAATGGATCTGCACACCTCGTCGTATACTGCCTGGGCCATGAGCATGATACCCAGGCTTGCGCCCTTTGCCGCACTTTCCATCCCTCCACTTTGAAAGATCGCTTAGCCCGCCTTCTCCTTGGATGTTCAGATGATCAGGACCCACCTGTGAAATCTAAGGACACCCGTCGGGTGGTCTCCACAACCACGGGGTCCACCCCACAGCTTGCGGCATTTGAGGAGGCCGCGGCCCAGGCCGCAGCTCAGGTCTCCTCGGCTTCGGCCTTTTTGTCACTCTCCTTAGGTGCCTCCTTTACCGGGGCATTTAAGGAACTGTGCCAGTCCCTCCACACCCATGGGCAGGGTCCATCAGGCACTAAATCTAAAAAATCCAAAAAAGGAGAAAAAGAGACCAAAAAATGGTTTTGTCAGTCGTGGCATTGGGAGCGCTCTCGGGATGGCGATTCTTGTGCTTTGCCAGAGTTGCTAACTACTGTTGGTTCTTTGGCTTTGGTCACTGACACCATGGTCTCCCTGTTGGGCCAGTTGATTGACACTTCGGTCGATGCACCCAAGATTTTTCTCAAACCTGTCGACCCATTGTCTAGGACTCCGGTCCTTTCTCAGGGAGGGAGGGACCAGGCTACTGTTCCATCCTCTCTTGACCCAGAGCATCCGGACTACGAGTGGTCTCGGCTTTCACCAGCCCCCTCAGTGACCCACCACCAGTCCCCCCAGGCGGTCAAGGTCCTGCTCTCGGAGCCCCGACTCAGACAGCCCGCATCGATCTCGATGATCACACTCTTGACGCTTGTCCAAACTGCACTGCTGCTATTCCTCGTCAGGCGAGGAGCAGCACTGGCACAAGTTGCTTTGGCCCTGTGAGGATCTGATGTGGCAGCAGCTTTGGCTGGCACAGATTGAGCCGATTCCGGCCACCCTGGCCCTTCCTTGGGTGCCACTGCTGGAGCCACAGCAGACCCCACTCTGTCAGGAGCCAGTTCGTATTGTCCCAGCACGGCCCTCTCCAGACTCTCCACCAGTCCCGGTGGAGCTGCCACCTAAACAGCCGATGAGCGGTGCTCTGACCAAGGACGCTCGGCTTACCGCATTGGCTGTTGGTCACCCTCATATCGGACCACCCCCGCAGGGTGAGCAGGGACTCTGGCAGTCGACTGCTGTTCCACGATTCTTCAGAATCGGAAGGGTCCTCCTTACACTCCCGACCGCTGGATGTGGAGTCAACTGGGGACCTCTTGATGGATCAAGGGCCCACGTCCTTCATGGGTCGTCTTCATCTTATTTCTGAATCAATGGGTTTCCAGCTGGAGCCCATTCAGAAGCGGAAATGGTACCCGCTGATAGAGATCCTCGGCCGGGGTGACTCTCTAGTAGAAGTCTTCCCGGTCCAGGATGCTGTCCTCGGTCCTGCCCTGGAACTGTGGCAGCACCCAGCCTTCTGCCCTGTGCCATTGGCCCAGATGGCCCACAAGTATGTGGTCCCTACCAGCTCCCTGTGAAGATTCACAGAGTACGCCTCGGCTGAAGGTCTTGCAGCTGACTCTGTGTTTCAGGCGTACCAGCAATGTGGGGGATGTTGACAACCCCCGGACAAGGAGTCCCAAGAATTGGATGATATGGCCAAAAGTGTATGCCGCCCCTCTCTCAGCCTTTGTAGCGAGCTTGGCCCTTCTCATGGCCCACTTCTCGCACACCCTCCTGTGTTCGCTGGATGAGGTGTTTCCTTACCTGCGAGCAGATCTGAAGACTATGGTCAAGCAAGTTAGGGACCAAGGCAGTGCTATTGCGAAACCACAGTTTCAAACGGCCATGAACATTGGTGATTCATGTGCCCGGCCCGTGGCCACAGCAGTTGCCATATGCCGCAGGGCTTGGCTGCGTATCTCCACCTTCACGGCAGACACGCAGCACAAGTAGGCAGATATTCCCTTCTTGGGCACCGACTTGTTGTGGCCCAGTGTGGAAGGGCACCTCACCTGGGCTGAGAAATCCAGTGCCACCTTGGACTCTGTGACTTCCACCCAGAAGGGCTCTAAAACACAAAAGAAGAAGCCCTTTCAGCCCGCCTCTGCCGAAGAGGATGAACCTGCCTAGTCGCTGGCTGGTCGGCAACATGATTGGCGTCCCTGGCCCAAATCCGTGGCCTCGGTCGTCAGGAAGCCAGGACCTAGAGGCTCCGGCAGCCCCCTCCACCAGTCTCTCCTCCGCCTCCAAGCCTGCCCAGTGATGGGATGGGGTGCCCTCTCCATTCCCATCCTGAACCCCCTGGGTCCTTCTGTGGTAGGCCAGTTCTGCCACTTCCTTTCCACCTGGTCCGCTGTTACCATGGTTAGGTGCGTCCACCAGGTGATCAGTCAGGGTCTGCCTCTGGAATTCAAGGAGTAACCGCCCTGTCGAGCCCAGGTCCCATGAGAGGGCATAGTGTCCGTCGACCCTTCAGGATGACATTGCCCAGCTCCTCTGCAAGGAGGTCATAGCTCCTATCTCGGACCCTCCGCAACACCCAGAGTTTGTCTCCAGGTACTTCCTGGTGCCAAAACAAATTGAGGGCTGGTGACCCATCTTAGATCTGCACGACCCGAACAAGTTCATCAGGCTGTGCACCTTCAGGATTGTCACTCTGTCTCAGATCATACCATTTCTTGAACAAAACATGCGATTCTCCTTACTGGATTTACAGGACCCGTTCTTTCACGTTCTGATCCATTCGTCTCCCCAGCGGTTCCTCTGCTTCAGAGCAGAGGGAACCATGCCATGCCATTCAGCCTGTCCTTGGGCCCCAGGGTCTTCACCAAGTGCATTATAGTGGTGGCAACCCTCCTGATGCAGCAGGGAGACTAGGTGTACCCCTGCCTAGACGACTGGCTGATTGTGGGTACCTCCAGGCAGGAGGTGAAGCAGTCAGGGGACCTGACTGTCCAGACCTGCACCTCTCTTGGCCTGCTGGTCAACCAGGCCAAGTTGGAACTTGTACCTTCGCAGGTGATCTCTTTAATCGGGGTGAAGCTCGACTCTTGCAGTGCCAGGGCTCAGCTCCTGGTGGACAGAGCAGAGGTTCTATACTTTGCCTAATTATTGCAGGTTGGACAGTTGCACCCTGCTGGGGACTTCCTCCACCTCCTGGAATACATGGCGGCTTGCACCAGCATGGTCCATTGGGCCTACTGGAGAATGTGCGCAGTCTGCAGTGGGAGCTAGCCAGCCAATGGTCTCAGTACAGGGGTCACTTCGACCGGTTGGTCACTGTGACCCAGCGGATGTGGTACGCCATCCAGTGATAGTTGGTCCCAGAACATCTGTAGGAAAGTATCCCGTTTGTCCATACAGAGCCGATTGTCATCCTGATGACCAACGCCTCTCATGGACTGGGGTGCCCGCCTGGGGGCATACAGAGTCCACAGGCTCTAGACCCCCCGAGGAGTCCCAATGCCACACAAACCTGGTGGAGCTTCGGGCAGTTCTGCTGGTGCTGACTGTTTTTGCTCCACACCTTCGGGGTCAGGTGGTCCAAGTCCAGACAGATAACACCAAGACCATGTGCTGCCTCAACAAGCAGGGCAGGGCAGGACGCACTCCATTCCTTTGTGCAGGGGAAGCTGTGTGTGTGGACCCTCGTACAGATCTCATGGGCATCCATGTGGTTGGTGTCTCCAAAACAACTGGTGGACACTGTCAGTCATGTAAGTGAGGCATCTCACGAGTGGTCTCCACCCAGAGTTGTAGTACACAGCCTGTTCTCCCAGTGGGGCACCCCTCTGGTAGAACTGTTCGCCTCCAGGGAGAACCCAAAGCTGAGGCTGTATTGTGCCCACCCTTCTCAGCAACAAACACTACAGGGGGATGCCTTTTTAGGGTCCTGGACCTCGGGCCTCCGCTATGCCTTCCCTTGATCCACAAAGTGTTGCTCAAGGCAAGGCGGGACAAGGCATGGGTGATCCTGATGGCTCTGGACTGGCCCCCCAGTTCTGGTACCTCAATCTCCACAGCCTCAGGAGCAGGCTGCTGAGGTGTCTTCCCCTATGCCTGAACATACTCTTGATCAGTCAGGGAAGGTTCTCCACCCAAACCTTCAATCCCTGTACCTGACAGCCTGGTTTCTGAGCAGCTAGAGTTCCAGGCTCTGGCTCTCTGAAGATGTCCTCAACATTGTCGAGGCTTCTTTGAAGGAGTCAACTCGAAAGTGCTATGCCTTCAAATGGAAGAAGTTCTCCATTTGGTGCCAGGTCAAGGGTTTGGACCCCTTATCTTGTCCAGTGGCTAGCATTCTCGACTATCTATGGTCCCCTCTCCGTCAGGCCTTCGGTCGGCAACCCTTAAGGTTCACCTGGCAGCCATCTCTGCCTACCGGGCATGGGCCAGTCAGCAGTCGGTGACACAGGAGAAGGTGGTCTGGTGCTTTTTTAAAGGCCTTGACCATATTTCCCCTCCAGTGCGTGAACCACCACCACCTTGGGACTTGTTGCTGGTTTTAGCAATGCTGATGGGCAAGTCATTCGAACCGATGCACAGGTGTGAGATGTCACACCTATCGTGGGAGACTGCCTTCCTGGTGGATATCATATCAGCCAGAAGGATCAGTGAGCTCCAGGTGCTTTTGGTGGAGTCTCCTTACCTGGTCTTCCACAGGGGCAAGGTTGTCCTTCGCCCCAACCCGAAGATCCTCCCAAAGGTTATGTCAGATTTTCATCTTAACCAGGTGATTAATCTCCTCGAGTATTTCACCAATCACACCTCGGAGACCGAGCACAGACTCCATACTTTGGACCTGCAGCTAGTGCTAGCCTGTTACAAGGAGCATACAGCTGGAGTTCGGGGAGAGGTTCACCAGCTTTTTGTCACCTACGTTGAAGCTGCACCTGGTAGACCGGCAGCTAAGTGGACAGTTGGCAGGTGGATTGTATCCTGCATCGACCTCTGCTTTAGGTTGGTGGGTAGGAAGCCTCCCGTTGGGCTAAGGACTCATTCCACCCATCATACTGCTTCCTCAGTGGCTGCTTCCAGGGATGTCCCATCTAGGAAATTTGTTGGGCTGCTACCTGGAAGTCAGAACACGCCTTCATTTCCCACTACCACAGCAACCTTGAGTCATGCCAGGATGCTGGTTTTGGGGCCTCAGTCCTCCAGTCTCTGTTCCCCAAGTAGGGGGTGTGCACCTTGCCGCCTCCTCCCAGGAGAACTGCTAGGAGTCTGCCAGAAAGTGTGGATAGAACATCATATCCACTTCCCTAGAAAAACAGGTTACTCACCTGTAACAGTAGATCTTCCATGGGGTGATCTTTTGGAGCAGGTAGTACACTTGGGTCCTCGCCACAGGGGGGTGTGGTGCACGGCAGCTCTTCTAGCAGTCTTTTTCCAGTGGCTGCCCACACATGACATCATCTTTCTGTTTCCTAAATAAGAGTGGGCGGTCCCTGGTATCCTCAGTTCATTTTCCTGCCATCTTCAGCTCACATGCAGCAGCTAGTGCAGAGAGAAACAGCCATCGGCAAGAGCTTGAGCTAGAAGCGGAATTCTTCCATTTCACCAACTACATCAACAAATGTCCAAAGAGTCTACAAGCAAGTCAGTGCTGTTTCACTCCTGTCATTATGGTTGAAAGATCTACTGCTTTGACAACTACATTGTTTGTGTTCGGTGTCTTGGACCCACACACAACACCATCTCTTGCGTTCATTGCCAGGAATTCAACCAGGCAACCTGTCGACGATGGCTGCAGGAAACAATCCTACCTTATGGAGCAGAAATTGTCTCTACTAGAGAACCAGGGGGCCCGTCCCAAGGACCTCCCTTCCACTGCTTCACACAAAAGCTTAAACATGAGAAGGAGAAGTCCTCCTCCTCTACCTTGGGCAAACGTTCATCTTCAGCCACCGTCACAGGTGCTCCACCATCGACGATGCCCTCCAAAACTGCCTCTTAGTTGGCAGGGGTTTTCACCCTGTCATCGACAGCACTATCTGGCACTATTTCGGCAGTTGCTGATGAGCCCTCTGAGGGTTCCGTCGATGCTCTATCGACGGGGCTTGCTTCCTGTTGACTGCGTCTTCATTTAAGCATTCTAATGCTGCTTCCCTTGCTGCCCCGTTGACTAGAGGTCATGCTTCCACAGGAAAGGCTGGTGTCTTTGCAGTACATACTGCCCCACCTCCTTCACAGTCATTCTTTCACAGGGGCCAGAGTCAGATAGACATCTGGACCCTGGGCAGTACCCCCCCCCCCCGTGGACATGGCCACAGTGGTACAGCAGGTTCTGCAAGCCATTAGGCAGTCGCAGCCCCCAACTCCAGGGGAGCTGAGTCGTTTTTCCTGTTCTACTACCTCTCTGCCTAAATGCTTGCTGGAAACAGGGACCCCTCCCTGGTCTCCTCCCTCCTACGAAGATTATTATCTATCAGATGAGGCTGAATTTATGGCAGATTTGACTGGAGATTTTAAAGGTGTAGACTTGCCGGACCTGGATTCCTGTCCTCAGTCCCCTCTTTCCACTACTTCCTCATTAAACGAGGACCTCTCCCACCAAGAGGCTGTCCAGTCTTCCAGATGACCCATCTTTGCATGAAATGATGATCCAGATCCAAAAGGTCATGGGGTTTTCAGCTACCGAACATGACAAACAAAGAAAGGACATGGTAGATTATCTAGAACTGCCAGAGGAGCCCGTAATAATGGTACCCCCACATATACAAACCAACCAAAACGCTATGCTAGCAGCCTGGAATCAGCCTTTGACTGTCCCGGCCATTACTAGAAAAAAAACAAATCCTTTATCAGGCTCCTCTTGATTATCCTTTTCTTTCAACTAACCCTGAAGCAGATTCGGTAGTGATCACTGTGGCTCATCATTGTACTAAATGACCGAAGCACATGAGCTCCTTATCTCCTGATAAGGACTCCTGCAGGATTGATTACCTAGGGAAAAAGGTGTTCTAGGGACATGGATATGTTGTTCATCCACACTGTCTGGCAGGTTCCTTGCTGCTTTAAATCTTGCCGGAAGGTCTTCAAGCTGGCTCCTCCCACCCACCCGGGTGGTAAAACTCTCGGCTCCGCCCCATGACGCCAGATCTTCCTTACTGCTTGGAAGCTCAGGTTCCCTCCTTAACGCTCTGCATGATAGACTGGATCCTAATTCTTCAGTTCTCCCGAAACTCATTTTTAAAATTTTCAAGACTTCGGTCATCTTTCTTCCTCATGGCTGCGATGGACAAATCGACTCCTGATTTTTGGCGGTGCCCTTGTGGGCAGAAGATGTCCAGGACTGACCCGCACTCCACGTGCGTCTACTGTCTCGGCCTAGAACACGACCCGCAGGCCTGCGAGTCTTGCCGTTCATTTTCGGCCAATGTCCTGGAGGACTGCGCTGCCCGGTTACAGCTTGGCGCCTGTATAGCTACCCAACGTTAAGTTGAAGGAGACCCATAGGTTATCACAAGGCTGGCTCAGCTGAGCAACTCTAGCAGATGATCGCCACTTGAGGAGGAGGCGGCTCAGGCCACATCATCCTCTTCCTCGGTCGCGGCATTTATCCCGCTCTCACTGGGTACCTCGTATTCAGCTTCATTCAAGGAGCTTTGCCAATCCCTTTCCACAAAGGGAGAGGGGCCTTCGGGACATTCCTCTCAGTCCAAAAAGAAGGACTCAAAAGGTAAGTTCCATCGTCGGTGTTCATGGGAGCGGGAGAGGTCTTCCTCCCCGGACAGCCGACTGTCGACTTCGGTCGAGGTTGCGGCTAAGGTCGCTGGCTTCATGGCGTCCCCGTCAGGCCAGCCGGATGAGACACCCGTCGACGCGGTCGAGACTTTTCTCGGCCCTTCGGACGGGCTGTCGACTGGTGAAGCCGACAACCCTTCTTCACCAGTTCCCCCGGTGGAGTCCGAGGATCTGCCTGCACCTCCGGTGCAGCAGTCCCCAGTTAAGGCTTCTGAGCTGAGGGAAGAGCGGATGTCCCCCTTCCCAGACCCGTCCTCGAAACACCGAGGATCTCGGTCTCTGTCTCGACACCGCCTCGTCCAGCCGATCCCGCCGACATCAGCAGTCTCAGTCTCGGCACCGGTAGCGGCGCCGCTCTCGTCCTCATCTTCCTCCTCGGAAGAGGAGAGGTTTCGGCGCAAATTGCGTCGACGCTAGGAGGACCTGATGTGGCAACAGTTACTTCTGTCCGGGAACAAGTTGACACCGTCGCCTTCCCCGGCCATCAAGTGGCTGTCACCTGAGCGGCCGAAACAATCCAGCGCTGTAGTCGAGGTGCCCAAGCCTGGGCTGGTTGTTCGGCCGAAACCAGCTGCCCCACAGATCGTGGTGGAACCTCCTCCTCCACAACCAAAATCGGGGGTGCCGACCAAGGACTGTCGGTCGGGTCAAGGCTTGCCCCACAGGTTGCCGGTCACCCTCACTTCCGACCATCCTCGGCAGGTGGAGGGTGGCTCAGGCCCCAGGCAGCTCTTCGCGGACTCCTCCGAGTCCGACGATGACTCCTCCCTGTTCTCCAGGCCCATTGACCTGGAGTCCTCCGGGGGCCAGTCGTTGGACGAAAGCCCATCGTCCTTCATGGGTTTGCTTCAGCTCATCTCGGAGTCCACCGGGATGCAGCTCGAGCCCGTATCCAAGCGGGCCAAGCATCCCCTGACGGAGATACTGGACCGAGGGGATTCAGCCACGGAGGCCTTTCTGGTGGCTGAAACCATTGTTGGCCCAGCCTTGGAGCTCTGGCAGCGGCCTGCTTCCTGCCCTGCGCCTTCGGCCAGGATGGCCAGGAAGTATGCGGTCCCTGCCGGCTCTTTGGCCTTTTTCGGAACACCCCTCTGCCGAGGGGTTGGTCACCCACAGCGTTTGCGCATTCCGGGAACGCTAGGGACGTGGACAAGCCCCCGACAAGGAGTCCAAAAAGCTGGACTACGCCGGGCGCAAGGTGTACGCTGCATCCTCCCTTGGCCTCCGCCAGGCCAGCTCGGCCGTGCTGATGGCACACTTCTCCCACGCCCTCATGGGCTCCCTGGATGAGGTGATCCCTCATCTCCCGGCCGACCTGCAGACCACGGTCCGGCAGGTGCGGGACCAGGGTAGGGCAATAGCTAAGCAGCAGCTCCAAACAGCTCTGGACATAGGAGACTCCTATGCCAGATTGGTTACGGCCGCGGTGGCCATGCACCGCAGAGCATGGCTGAGGATATCCACCTTCACGGCGGATACCCAGCACCAATTGGCAGATGTCCCCTTCTTGGGGACCGACCGCTTCGGCCGTGGAGTGGAAGGTCACCTTCAGCAGATCGAAAAGTCCAGCGCCACTTTGGACTCGGTCACCTCCGCCCAGAAGGACAAAGGCTGCCGACAGCAGCAGCACAAGTCCTTTCGCCCTTCTGCGCCTGCGGCACGTCCGGCCCAACAGCGCCAGCACCAGGGCCAGTAGGCTCGCGCTTGGCATTACAAACCCAAGCCCACAGCTTTATCCAATAGGAAGCAGGGAGGTAAAGGCCCAGGGGGTCCCTCGGCTGGTCCCTCCTCCAAGCCTGCCCAGTGACGGGTTGAGGGGTGTCGCCCCCAGCCTTGTCACTCCCCCCCCGGGTTCCCCCTGTGGGGGAATGGCTCCGCCACTTCCTTTCTGCCTGGTCCACTATCACCACGGACCGGTGGGTGTAGGAGGTGGTAGGAAATGGCCTGCCTCTGAGTTCGAGCAGGCCCCACCCTTCCAGCCATCACCGGGGAGGAGGCCACAGGGTCCGCGAGCTTCTGTCGGCCCGCTGAGCCGATATTGCCCTGCTCCTCGAAAAAGAGGTGATCAGGAAGGTGGCAGATCCGGAGTTTGTGTCCAGGTACTTCCTGGTCCCAAAATGGAGGGGAGGCTGGCGTCCCATTCTCGACCTGCACGACCTGAACAGATTCCTAAGGTCTCGGACCTTCAGGATGGTCACTCTGGCTCAGATAATCCCATCCTTGGAACGAGGGTGTGGTTCTGTTCCCTGGACCTTCAGGATGTGTTCTTTCACATCCCAATCCCTCCGTCCCACCAGAGATTCCTCTGCTTCAGAGCGGAGGGATCCCTTTACGAGTTCCGGGCCATGCCCTTCGGCCTTTCCCTAGCTCCCAGGGTCTTCACCAAATGCATGGCAGTGGTGACAGCATTCCTGCGGCGCCGAAGGGTCCGGGTGTACCCCTACCTGGACGACTGGCTGATTGCAGCCCCCTCCAGAGCGGAGGTGGAGCGGTCCAGAAATCTGTCCCTCCAGGTTTGCTCTTAGGTTGGCCTCCTCATCAACGAGGCCAAGTCAGAACTTGTGCCAAAGCAGGTGATACAATTCATCGGGGCAGAGCTCGACTCTCTACGAGCCAGAGCACGTCTTCTAGCGGACAGGGCCGAGGTTCTTTCCTCCTTTGCCCAATCATTTCAGGTTGGGCAATCGCGCCCTGCCCGGGACTTTCTGCACCTCCTGGGCCTCATGGCGGCCTGCACCAGCATGGTCCGTTGGGCTCACTGGTACATGCGTCCCCTTCAATGGGGGCTGGCCAGCCAATGGTCACAGCACTTCGATCCACTGGATCAGCTAGTGACAGTGACCCAGGGGATGTGGAATGCTCTCTAGTGGTGGACCGTTCCATCACATCTGCAGGAGGGCATCCTGTTTGTCCGCCCTGAGCCGACGGTCTCGCTATCGACCGATGCCTCTCTGATGGGTTGGGGTGCCCATCTGGGGGAACACAGAGCGCACGGCCTCTGGTCCCCTCAGGAGTCCTGCTGCCATATCAACCTGCTGGAGCTTCGAGCGGTTCATCTAGCCCTCACCGCCTTTGCTTCGTTTCTACGGGGTCAAGTGGTTCAGGTCCAGACGGACAATACCACGACCATGTACTACCTAAACCACCAGGCCGGGGCGCACTCCATGCCTCTGTGCAGGGAAGCTCTCCACATTTGGTCACTCGTGCGCAGCCTGGAGGCGGATCTCCTCACCATTCATGTGGCAGGAGCCTCCAACACCCTGGCCGATGCCCTTAGCTGGATAGGGGCTGCGTCTCACGAGTGGTCTCTCCTGCCGGAGGTAGTACAAGATCTCTTCTCCCATTGGGGCACGCCTCAGGCAGACGTGTTTGCCTCCAGGGAGAATGCGAAGCTGAGACTGTTTCATGCCGGCCCCCCTCAGCAGGGCTCGCTGCAGGGGGATGTCTTCTCGAGGCCGTGGACCCCAGGCCTCTTCTACGCCTTTCCCCCATTTCCTCTGATCCACAATGTGCTTCTCAAGGCGAGGAGGGACAAGGCACAGGTGATTCTGGTAGCCCCAGACTGGCCCCGCCAGTTCTGGTATCCAGATCTCCTCAGTCTCAGTTCCAGGCTCCCGAGGCGGCTTCCAGCCCGCCCGGACCTGATCTCAGTCAATCAGGGGAAGGTATTCCATCCCGACCTTCAATCCCTGCACCTGACGGCCTGGTTCCTGAGCGGCTCGAGTTCCATTCCTTGGTCTTTCCAACGAGGTCCTCAACGCCGTCTGAGGCGCCCCAAGAGTCGACCAGAAAATGCTACTTCAAATGGAAGAGATTCTTCATTTGGTGTCAGGGCAAGGGCCTGGACCCTTCCTCCTGTTCTTTGGCAAGCATTCTGGACTACCTGTGGTCCCTTTCTCAGCAAGGGCTTCGGTCGTCAACCCTTAAGGTGCACCTGGCAGCCATCTCTGCTTACCGGGCGCGGGCTGGGAAGCAGTCGGTGGCGCAGGAGAAGGTGGTTGGGCGCTTTTTCAAAGGCCTTGATCACATATCCCCTCCGGTGCGAGAACCTCCACCTCCGTGGGATCTACTGCTGGTATTGGCTAAGCTCATGGGCAAGCCATTTGAACCGTGCACAGGTGTAACATCTCTCACCTGTCGTGGAAGACCGCCTTCTTGGTGGCTATCACATTAGCCAGAAGGATGGGAGAGCTCCAGGCGCTTTCCATCGAGCCTCCTTATCTGGTCTTCCACAGGGACAAGGTTGTCCTGCGCCCCCACCCGAAATTCCTTCCAAAGGTGGTGTCGGAGTTTCACCTTAACCAGGTGTTGACTCTGCCGGTGTTCTACCCCAATCACACCTCGGAGGCTGAATATAGGCTCCATACTTTGGACCCTAGAAGAGCGCTCGCTTATTATCAGGAGTGGACGGCTGAAGTTCAGGGAGAGGTTCGCCAGCTGTTTGTCACCTTCGCTGAAGCTGCACCTGGCAGATCTGCAGCCAAGCGGACGATAGGCAGGTGTGTCACCTCCTGCATAGATCTCTGCTATAGGTTGGCGGGCATGCAGCCTCCCAGAGGGATAAGAGCTCATTCTACCTGCCATACCGCTGCATCGGTGGCTGCTTCCAGGGATGTCCCTATCCAGGAAATCTGCAGGGCTGCTACCTGGAAGTCAGCACACACCTTCGTCACCCACTACCACATCGACCTTGAGTCATGCCGGAAGCTGGTTTCGGGGCCTCGGTTCTCCAGTCTTTATTTCCTAAGTAGGGGGTGTGCGCCTTGCCTCCCTCCTCCCGGAGAACTGCTAGGAGTCTGCCAGACTGTGTGGCTGAACAAGATATCCATGTCCCTAGAAATACAGGTTACTCACCTGTAACAGGAGTTCTAGGAATGGTATATGTTGTTCAACCACATGACCCACCCGACCTCCCCGGTTTCGACGCACAACCTGGCTTCCAGCGGGCTAGATGTGGTGTCATGGGGTGGAGCCGAGAGTTTTACCACCCGGGTGGGTGGTAGGAGCCAGCTTGAAGACCTTGCGGCAAGATTTAAAGCGGCAAGAAACCTGCCAGACAGTGTGGATGAACAACATATACCATTCCTAGAACTCCTGTTACAGGTGAGTAACCTGTATTTCCAGGGAGGTACCATGAATCTTCAGATTCTATACTATATGGGGCACGTGGTCAAGTACTAATGTACTCACTGGTCCTCTGCTGTAGATCTAGTCAATAAACTCCCTCCTTCTCAGGAGAAGGATCAGTCGTTGGCTACTATATCTGCTGGCAATTCCATATCCTGACATGTACTTCATTCGGGTTATGAGGCAGTCGATACTTCGGCCCATATGTCAACTACAGGGATTACCCTCCAACACCATGCTTGAGAAAGCGTCTCAGGGTGCACTACTACAGATGTAAAACATAAAGTTGTTAATGCCCCCTTTAATGGGACCAAGCCTTTTGGTCCAGGTACCCAAGCTCTGTTAGATGATCTCCATTCTTCAGGACGGACCCTACATACAGTGCATGACATGTACTATACCTCACAACCATCGTACCTTCCCCAATCCTTTCATACAAAGAGAGATGATAAATACAGAGGCGTCTCCCACAATCATTCCCAGCCCTCTTCCAGGACCGCCACTTCTGCCACCAAGGGCACCTGCTCTCACCCTCTGGGTGGAGCTGGCCAGCCCACTTTCCAGTGATCAACTTGGGCATTGCCCAGACTTCCTCGACCAGGCCTCTGAAGCCATGGGTGGTCATTTTGCCCTTGATTTAGAGGCCTGGTGAACTATCACCTCTGACGAGTGGGTACTTCAGATCATTCAGAGAGGTCACACACTGGAACTCACCTCCATGCCTCCTCCTCATCCCCCCGCTCTGTCTGTTACCCACCTGACCACATTCCTATTCTCCAGAAGGAACTACAGGCTTCTCTGCTCAGAAAGGCTGTCTATTCAGTCCCTCCATCAGAGCACTAACAGGGATTTTATTCCCACTTCTTCCTGGTACCCAAACGAACTGGAGATCTCAGATGTATAGTAGACCTCAGACAACTGAATCTACACATTCAGTATAAGACTCCGGATGGTCACCTTAACATATATAATGCTGATGTTAAAACAAGGGGATTGGCTGTGTGCATTAGACATGAAAGATGCCTACCTACATGTCCCCATCCACCCGCCCACCACCGGTTCCTTCGCTTTTACCTGCTAGGACTACATTACCAATTCTGAGTACTCCCGTTTGGTCTTTCGTCTGCCCCGAGAGTGTTTACCAAGTGCCTAGTGGTAGTGGCAGCAGCCCTACAGTGGGAAGGACACTTTATCTTCCTGTATCTGGACGACTGGCTCATAAAAGCGGAGTTCAGAGCTCCTCTGCTTTCCTCTCTTCAAGCAACCCTTACTCTGTTTCACTCCCTAGGGATTACAGTCAACTGGCCAAAGTCCAATCCGACCCCTACCTAGTTGCATCAGTGGCTTGCTTTCATAATGTGTTAACTGCCGACATCTGCGCTGCTGCCACTTGGAGTACTGTCCACACTTTTACTACGCATTACAGTTTGGACATTGTCTCTAGGTGTTGAGCCAACTTCAGCTTAGCTGTCCTCTAAGGTCTCCTTTCTTAGGCTGTTATTCATTTTCACCAGCCACCCGGTCTACCTGTCTGTAGTACCAGAACTGCTTGGGACTCAGTCCTGCCGGTGGTGGCCTGCTGCAAGAGATACCCTCAAATTAAGGTAGTACAGTTACATAAGAACTTACCATAAGAGTAGATCTAGGAGAGGATCTCTTGCAGCAAACCCTGCTTTCCCTCCCTCCCTCCTTCCCCCTTTTGCTATTCCTGTGTCTGTCTCTCCCCTTCCAGTGAGGTGAGCCTTCTACTTTTACTCTGTCTTTTTCTCTGCTATAGGGATATTGCAGCGCCCCCCCCCCTTGGTTCCCCCTTCTGGTATCCTGCTTAGCGTCTCCGATGGGAGAACTGAGGAGGGCGTTGGGGCTGCCCGCCTTATATAGGATAGGCTGACATCAGCCACCGACGTCTGAGGTGGGCGGCCCCCTCTGGTACACTGCTAGCTAGAAAGGTTTCTATGTGGTCCTGGCACCCGGCAGCTTAGTCCTACCGGTGATGGCTTGCTGCAAGAGATCCTCTCGAAGAGCTGCTGTCACAGTAAGTTCTTACATAACTGTACTTTTTCTGTTCTGCATCTTGCAGCAAAGAAATTTATAATTTAAAAATGGTTAAACAAATTCTCCCCTTCCAGGAAGGAGTGATGTGAATGGCAAGCAGGAGTTATCAGATGGAAAACCAGACACACTGTCCAAGAGCAGATGGCTGCTTTTGGCAACAAATGGATAATATGAACAGGGCTGACATGCCCACCAGAGTCAAATTCACTTCCAGATATTGCTTTTTTGAACTGCAGAAAGGTTGTGAAAGTACAATTTAGTGCCCTACTTTGATTAATTTTTAAATATGTCCCCCTCCCCCAGTACTTGTCTCGGCATGATGTCCCTGAATATGCCCAAATCCAATGTATCATCCCAAGGGTAATTCATATTGTCCCTTAAGGAACGTCCTTACCACAGCCGGACTGGCCCAACTTGATACCTGGAAATTTCCAACTGGGCTGCCGTTAGTTGGATATCTGGCCACCTTCTAAACTCTGAACATTTTTGTATTTATCATCCTTTTTCTAATTAAATGAGGTATCTGGGCACTGTAGGTAAATGAATGATGCAAACATAGAGCTAGTGTATCAAACTGAGATGAGTGTGTCACCCTGGGTCCTCCCCTATTGCTTTTCTTGGTGGGCCCCTGTATTCACTTTCTAGATGGGCACCTTGTACTCTAGTCTGATCCTGTTCCTTGCAGAAGACAGGAGAAGTTTAAAGGAAAACTGCACTGAACTTGTAAATTATTTTTCTGTAGAAACTGTTTTTTAAATTCTGTTACTGTGCCACTGTTACAGACATTTGAGTAAGCTCCAGGAGTGTTTCTGATGTACACAATGGTGCTCAAAATCACTTTAGAGCTGTATGGTGTAGTTTGTCCTCGTTAGGATCATTGTGTTCTGCTACAGAAGTCGGTGGTTGAGAGGGGCATAACATACATTATACAGTTCTAAAATGGTACTTGTCACATAGAAACATAGAATTTGTTGATTGATAAGGACCACTTGGCCCACCCAGTCTGCTCATTTTTCCCTACCTACAGAATCACTGCAGACAATAATCAATATCCAGCTGTTTCTCCTTCCCCTCCCTTCCTTTCCACTGAGATACCCTTAGGCTTATGCTGGGAGGCTGTTCCAGAAGGATGAAGCACTGCTGTGAGGGAAGGAACCACGCTGTAAGCACTAGTGCCGTTCTGATTTGATTTATTCATTAGGCAGTACTCACCATGTTAACGTATTCAAGCAGTGAACAGCAACCATGGGAAAATGTAAAATTAGCACAGATTGCAACCAAAATAAACCCAGCAATGACAAAAACTAACCAACAGGCTGTTAACCAAAAGCCCCAACACTTGATCTCTTTCTGAATGTTCCTCAGGGGGTGCGACTGACAGCAGGTATCATTCCCTTAAAATACTAGGCTGGAGTGACGTGGCATATAGCAGCTGGTTAATTAAAAGTGGTAGCACCCAGTCATCAGCACTCTTATAGTGCCAGTTCTCAATAACAAGAAAAGTTTTCTACTGAAATAACTGTAGAAAAACAAACACACTGCTATACCAACTGAAGAAAGTGCTAATTAATTACCTCTAAATATTAATACACATATGTTAAATGCCACAGAGTCAACAGCTAACCTTACAGATTGGAAACTAAAAATATAAACAAAAGCATGGTCTTAGTGGTGACCACACAGTCACCCCTTAGGATTTCATTTCAGATCCTGATGGATTTGTTATAGTGGGGATCCCAATGAAAAAACAAACCAAGCTCGATAGAGTTTGCAGAATAGATAGAACCTTTAAAGAAGGAAGACGAAGGAGAGAAAAAACATGAATACGAATCATGGACCCAAATATTTTAACAAAAAGGCAACAGTTGTACAGAATCTTATATTACAAATTACAGAGTATGTGCATTTAAAAGTTAGTTATCACGTCTTAAAATGGGCTTGCGGTCCTATTATTCTTTGAAACCCGTAGGACTAGCACTGAGTAGTTTGTAGATCCAGCTACTTTCCTTCCTGAGTAAAAGGTTTATTTTAGGGGTGTAGGCATGGTGCACTGTCCACACTGTGGCAGTCTTCCTTTCACCTTCAGCCAGAACGTCTTCAAGTTAAACTCCTCCCACCCACATGGTGGTATACTCCTCATCTTCACCCTGTGATGTCAGATGTTCCTTTCCGCTGGAAGAGTTAGGTCTCCTCCTGTGCAGCTCTGTGTGTGGTGTCGCACGATGCTCACAAGAGTGCCATTGACATATCGTTCTTCATATTTGGTAGTCTGTTTCTTGGTTTTTACTTTGTGCTACTGTGGATCGAAAGGAAGCCCGGTCTGGTCCAGGATTCAAGCGTTGTATTCAGTGCAACCAAAAGATGTCCAGGATGGATCTGCACATGTCGTGCATCTGCTGCCTCAGGCAGAGCATGACGTTGAGGCCTGCAGCCTTTGCAAAATGCATTTGCCCTCTTCTTTAGAGGGCCACACACGTATTTTTTCCTCGGCCGGCCGAACAGGGACCCCCAGTTCACTCAAAGGGTGCCCGTAAGGTGATATCTGTGGCAGCAGGCTCGGCAGCCCAGCTTGCAGCCATGGACTAGGCAGTGGCCCAAGCTGCAGCATCAGCATTGGTATCAGTACTGCTCCCACCTGGGGCCAGCATTGGGACATATTGACGGGGATGTTTCAGGAGATGTGTAAATCCCTCCAGACCCTCGGGAAGGGGCCTTCCCATAGCGGTAGGAAAAAATCTAAAGAAGTCCCTCCGTTGGTCATGGGACCAAGAACAAGCATGCTCTTCCTAGTCCAGGGATTCCCTCAACCTCTTGATGGCTGAGTGCTTTGTTTCGGCTGACTCTGATCAAGGGACAAGCTGCTAGCTCCATGGTACCCCCATCAGGCTTGTTGGCCATGACACAGGCTGACCAGGCAGTCATGATTTTTCTCGATCTGATCAACCTATTGTCTGTAGGGGTCGAGGACAACTCGATCTCCAGGACTCAGGTCCTTTCTACTCTCTCTCTCTCTCTGTCAAGAGAGTCAGGAGCAGCTGATGGGCCCAGCTGTCTCCCTTCGGGATCCAGCAGCAGGAACTGGTCCCGGTTATCCCCCGCCTTCCTCTCCTTCCCATCAACAAACAAGTTGTTGGTCGAGATTCCAGTCTTGGTCAAAATCGCAGTCGAGGGATTCTTTGTACTCCTGAACTCAATCTTTGGCCAGATGGCCCCACAGGTGCACCTCCTCCTCCTCCTCCTCCTTATCTTCCGATGAGGAGAGGCTCTGTCGCAGACTGCATCTGTACTGTGAGAAGCTGATGTGGCAGCAGTGGGTTCTTGAGTAGGGTAAGCCTCCTCCCTTGACCCTGGTGATTCCCTGGTTGCCCCCAGTCCGGACCACCCGAGTCCTGCTGTGACTGGTGTCGCCGACACCAGTCTCTCCCCTGATTAGGGTGAAACTGCTGCCCTGGCAGTCATTGCAGGGAGCCCCTACCAACCTGGCTACCAGCATGCCAGGCTGGTTGTCAGTGGAGATTACCCACTCAGATGAGTCCAGGGTTGTACATGGCAAGAAGCAGCCGAGGGCCGTCTTCAAGGAGTCTTCAGCCTCTGATGTTTCTTCCATGCAGTCCTCAAGGACCCGTGGCTTCAACCGTGAATCGTCTGAAGAGTGACCACTGACCATGAGCTGGTATCCTTTGGGGCTATGCTTTGGTTGATCTCCAAGTCTATGGAGATGCCCTTACAACTGGTCAAGAAGCAGGCTAAGTAACCCCTAACTGAAATACTGGACAGATGATTCCTCAAGGGTCACCTTTCCGGTGGTCGAGGCCATCCTGGGACCAGCCCGGAGCGTTGGCAGCATCTGGCCTCCTGTGCAGTGCCCTCAGCCTGTATGGTCTGCAACTATGTAGCCCTTACCAGCTGGTTGTCTGGTTTCTTGGACCACTCCTTGGCCGAGGGATTGGTGACCAACTCCCATTTTCTGAAAGACCGGCAATGTCGATGACATGGACAAACCCCCCAACAAGGAGTTCAAACTGCTGGACTATGCAGTGAAGAAAGTGTATGCTGCATCCTCCCTGGGTCTCCATCAGGTGAGCTACACCTTGATGATGGCCAACTTTGGTCACTCCCTGAAGGGAATCCTCGACCATGTCCTCCCTCACCTGTCTGCGGACTTGCAGATGGTGATTAAGGTGGTCAGAGACCGGGGCGAGTGCTGGCTAAACACCCACTCCAGACAACCTTGGACATCAGCAACTTGTGCGCCCAGTCCATGGCAGCTGCCATTGTGATGCGTCACAGGGCCTGGCTGTAGATTTCCACCTTCATGGCAGACACTCAGTACAAATTGGCCAGTGTCCCCTTCTCAGGCACCAATCTTTTCGGCCCTGGGGTGGGCAGGAATCTCATCAGGATTGAGCAGTCCAATGCCACCCACAATTCTGTGACATCCTCACAGAAGGACCAGACCAGAAAGGGCCACAGACGAAAAAGAAGTCCTTCTGATCCGGCCCTTTCAGTTGAAGCAGCCCCAGCAAGGGCTGTCGCAGGCTTGGTGACCCGAGACGAAATTCACTGGCCAGGCTCCAAGAAAACCTGGGGGTAGGGGTGGTGATGCCCGTCCGGCAGCTGGTGCCAGTGCCCTCCTACAAGGCTGCCCTGTGACGGGTCAAGGGATATCTACCTCCTGCCCGTCCAGTCCTGCCTTAGCTCCCTGTGGGGGAGAGTGGCATTGTCATTTCTGGCACAACTGGTCCATTATCACCTCGGACAGATGGGTGCTAGAAGTGGTGGCAGAGAGTTGTCTCTCAACCTTGAGGCTCTCCCACCGTAAAGACCTCATGCATCAATGGGGTCTGTGATGTGGCAAGACATGCTATCCACCCTCAGGGAGGACTTTGCTCAGCTCCTAGAGAAAGGAGCCATATCCCTTGTCATGGATGCCATGGCCGGTTAGGGCTTCGTGTCCAGTTACTTCCTGGTTCCAAAACAGACAGGGAGGTTGGTGTCTCATACTGGATCTTCACAATTTCAATCAATTCTTGAAGAAGCGCAAGTTCCAGATGGTCGCTCTGAACCAAATTGTTCCATCCTTGGAGCAGGGCATGTGGTTCTGCTCTCTGGACCTCCAGGATGCCTTCTTCCACATTCATGGCTGTCCCACCAGCAGTACATCCAGATCCATGTAGAGGGGGTTCTCTTCAAGTTCCAGATCATGCCCTTCAGCCTCTCCTCGGCCCCCAGGGTCTTCAGCAGTTGCATCGCAGTGGTGGCAGCATTCCTGAGGCACCATGGAGTCAGGGTTTGCCCTTACCTGGACGACTAGCTGATAGCCGGGCTGTCAAAGTGTCAAAGGAGGCAGTGGAGTGGCCCAGGGACATGGCCTTCCAGACCTGCAGTGACTTGGGCCTTGTGGTCCACCCGGCCAAGTCCAAACTCAACCCCTCACAGTTGATCCACATTATCGGGACAGAGCTAGACTCCCTGTGAGCCAAGGCCCCACTCTCTGCGGACCAGGCATCGGATCTTACCTCCTTTGTCTGATCATTTCAGGTTCAGCACTTGCACCCTATCTGGCACTTCCTGTGGCTGCTGGGGTACATAGCAGCCTGCAACAGCGTGGACAGATGGGCCCACTGGCAGATGCGCCACCTGCAGTGGAAGTTGGCCCACTAGTAGTCTCGGGGCCTTGGTCACTTGAATCAGCCAGTCACGATGACCAAGCCAGTTTGAGATACCATCCAGTGGTGGCTCATCCCAGAACATCTGGAGGATAGAGTCCCATTTATCCACCCAGAGCCGATCATCACCCTGACAACTGACCTATCTCTGGTGGGATAGGGAGCACACCTGGGGGGCCATAGGGTACACTGGTTCTTGACCCCCAGAGAGTTGGGATACCACATCAGCCTACTGGAGCTCCATTCAGTTTGCCTTGCTCTGACGAAATTCACTCCATTTGCCTGCAAAATACCACAACCGTGTATTATCTGAACAAGCAGGATGGCATGCACACCCTTCGTCTGTGTTTAGACGCTGTAGCGGACGCCCTTAGCTGGGTGGCCAAGGTGTACTACGAGTGGTCCCTGCATCAGGAGGTGGCAAACCACCTGTTCTCCCGGTGGGACACTCCCCAGGTCTACCTGTTTAACTCCTGGGAGAACGCCAAGCTTAGGCTGTTCGGTGCCCACCCCCCACAGTGCGGGACACTGTTGGGGGATGCCTTCACTAGGCCCTGGACCCTAGGCCTCCTGGTTGCCTTTCCTCTGATCCACAAAGTGTTGGTCAAGGTGAGTAGGTATAAGTTGTGGATGATCCTGGTAGCCCCGGACTGACTATGCCAGTTTTGGTACCTGAATCTCCTCAGCCTCAGCAGCAGAACTCTGTGGTAATTGCCCCTGTGCCTGGACCTGCTGTCCTGTCACAAGGGGAAGGCCCTGCACCCAGACTTTCAGTCTCTAGATCTGACTGCCTGATTCCTAAGCAGCTAGAGTTCCTGGCTTTGGGTCTCTCCGAAGATGTTCTACACGTTGTGGAGGCCTCCCGGAAAGCGTCGACCCTTCATTGCTGTGCCCTCAGATGGAAGTGGTTTTCCATTTGGTGCCAGGGCAGCAAGCATTATTGACTATCTGTGGTCCCTCTCCCAGTCAAAACTGAGATTGACGACCCTCAAGGTGCACCTGGCGGTCATTTCTGCATGTCGGCTGTGGGCTGGTATGCCGACAGTGGTGCAGGAGAAGGTGGTCAGGTGTTTCTTTAAGAGCCTGGGACACCTGTCCCAGCCAGTGCATGAACCACCACCACCACCACCTTGTGATTTATTGCTGGTACTGGCAGTGCTCATGGGCAGGCCGTTTGAACCAATGCACAGATGTGAAATGTTACACCTGTCATGGAAGACTGCCTTCTTGGTGGCCATCACCTCCACCAGAAAGATCAGTGAGCTCCAGGTGCCCTCAGTGGAGTCTCCATATCTGTTGTTCCACAAGGACAAGGTTGTCCTCTGCCTCCACCTAAAGTTCTTCCCGAAGGTTGTGTCGGAGTTTCACCTTAACCAGGTGATTTACCTCCCAGTGTACTTCAACAATCCTACTTCAGAGGCCGAGTGCAGGCTCCATACTTTAGACCAGCAGCGAGTGCTAGCCTTGTACAAGGAGCACACAGCTGGAGTTCGGGGAGAGGTTCACCAGCTATTTGTCACCTACGCTGAAGCCTCAACTGGCAGACCAGCAGCTAAGCAGATGATTGGCAGGTGTATTGTCTCCTTCATCAACCACTGCTATCAGTTGACTAGTAGGGAGCCTCCCACTGGGCATAGGGCTCATTCCATCAGACATACCGCTGCCTCTGTGGCTGCTTCCAGGGATGTCCCTACCCAGGAGATCTGCTGGGCTGTTTCCTGGAAGTCTGCACACATCTTCATTGCTCATTGCCACATTGACCTTGAGTCACGCTGGGATACTGGTGTTAGGACCATAGTTCTCCAGTCATTCTGTGCTAAGTAGGGGTGTGTGCCTTTACCCCTCCTCCCAGAGAACTGCTAGGAGTCTGCCAGGGTGTGGATAGTGCACCATATCCATGCCCCTAGAAAGAACAGTTAATACCTACTGTAACAGTAGATCTTCGAGAGAATCTGTGGAACTATAAGTCACCAGGCAGTAGGACTACATGCAAACTTTGTAAGCAATCGGCCAGGGTCCATCCACAACATCAGACATCGGCTGCTGCATAAACAGGGTCGGACCCTCCTTAACACAGTTCCCTGCCAGAGATCATGCACGGAGGACTTCTCTGTAGGGAACCAGGAGAGAACCCAGTACTCTGTGAACTCAGGTGAGGCAGAGGGTGAAGGGTAGACTAGAATGGAGATGGGAGCAATGTAGATTAGAGTAGACCCAAAAAAGGGGGAAGGAGGGTGTAATGGCGTGGCCTAATCAAATAGATTCTCTTGATGATCTACTGTTATGGTAGGTACATGACTGTTCTGTCTTCTTTGAGGGCATCTCTTTCATCAGGCCACACCTATGGAATGAGTACCAAGCAGTACTGACAGGGAACAGTCTGGGTGGCTAGAGCCTATAGGCCTAAGAAAGTAGGCCTTGCAGCACAGCTAGACAAAAGCCAGCCATTTTGCAAGAGGCAATATTCAGACTGTAGTGCTTAGTGAAGGTGTGGACAGTACTCAAGGTAGCAGCTGCACAGATATCTGCCGCAGACACATTTTTAAAGCAAGCAAGAGAAGTGACCTTGCTTCTTGTGGAATAACCACGAACCACTCCAGGAAATTCCTTACCGTACTTCCTGTAACAAAAAGTAATACAGCTGGCTAGCCACTAGGACAGGCGCTGTTTGGAAACAGGGGGCCCTTGTTCCCAGGGGAATGAAACGAAAAACTGTGAGGACTTTCTGCAGTCCTTCGTGTGGTGTATTTAGTACCTGAGTATTCTTTGTACATCTAGAGTACGGAGCAGTGCTTCCCCTGGATTGGCATACTCAGGATAATAAACTGGCAGGTGGATGGCTTGATTTAAAGTACACTCAGACACCATCTTTGGTAGTTGGTATGCAAAGACAACCTGTCTTAGTGAAAAATGAAACAAGGAGGCTCACACATTAGAGCCTGCAGCTCTGAAATCCTTTGAGCAGAAGTGATTGCAGCTAAAAACGCTTTCCAGAAAACAAAGTGTAAGCTGTAACTCACGGCTGGCTTGAAAAGAGCCAAAGTAAGCTTTTCTAAAACATAATTCAAGTCCCAAGCCAGGACTGGGTTACAGATGGGAGACTTTAGATGTAGAATGCCTCTCGGAAACATACAGGCCACCTCCACCTGGGCAACTGTACGAGCCTCTATAGGCACATTGAAAGCTGATATGGCAGCCAGGTGCACTTTGATAGAGAAGTACTGTAGGCCTGAATCTGATAAGGACAACAGATACGCTAGAACCTGACTGACTGAACAGGTGAACGGATCCAGGTGGCAGGATGCTGACCATAAGGAAACCACTTCCACTTCATAGAATAATTGGACCTAATAGAAGGATTTCTAGCAGCCACTAGAACATCAGCCACTTTTTGTGAACCCCCCAAAACAAGCAGTGGTTATGTCTTCAGGAGCTGTGTGTGCAGATGAAGAGATCTGAGGTCCAAATGGACCAGGTTTCCCTGTTCCTGTGACAGTAGACCCTTGCACAGGGGCAGAGGCACTGGAGGTTCCATTGCTAGCTGTTGTAGTAAGGGGAACCAAATATAGCGAGGCCATAGTGGAGCAGTGAGTATCAGAGTTGCTCCCCTCCATTTGGGGCTTGAGTAGTACTCTGAATTAGAGGGAAAGGAGGGAAGGCATACAGAAACCTCATTTTCCAAGAGAGGACAATGCGTCTTGCCAGAAAACTTCAGGCAGTGGAGTGAACAAGCAGAAAAGCAGCAGTTTTGTATTGTGTAAAGATGCAAAAAAAGTCCAACTCTGGATGACCCCATCTGTCAAACAGGTCATGTACAACTGAAATCAGCAGTTCCCACTCGTGCATCCTGGATTGGGATCTGCTTAGCCTGTCTGCCAAGACATTTTGGGCACCTGGAACATGTGCTGCTGACAGTTCTATACCATATTTCAAAGCCTCAAACCAGACTGTCAGTGCTGCCCTGCATAGGGGATAAGAATGAGTTTCCCCTTGCTTGTTACATAGGAACATAGACTTTGACGGCAGATAAGGACCACTTGGCCCACCCAGTCTGCCCATTTCCCTACCTATTGGATAAGCTGCAGATTCTAGTTAACCAACAGCCTACTTCCTACAACACCCCACTATAATTGCCTTATGTCTATCCCATGCATGTTTGAATTTCCCTACTGTTTTACACCCCACAACCTCTCCAGGAAGGCGGTTCCATGCGTCCGCCACTCTCTCCGTGAAAAAGAATTTCCTCACATTACCCCTGAGCCGTCCCCCCTCTAACTTTAAATTGTGCCCCCTTGTTCTTACACATCTCTTTTTCTGAAAGATGCTACCCTCTTGGACTTTGTTGGTTCCTTGAGGTACTTAAAAGTTTCTATCATGTCCCCCGTCCTCCTTTCATCAAGGGTATACATATTAAGCTCTCTCAGTCTCTTTTCATATGGTTTCTGATGTAGACCCTGCACCATTTTAGTTGCCCTCCTCTAGACTGCTTCCATCCTGTCTATGTCCTTGCGTAGCTGAGGTCTCACCAACTGTCTGTACAGAGGGATAACCACTTTCCTTTTTCTACTTGTGATGCCCCTCCCTATGCATCCCAGTATCCCCCTGGCTCTCCTTACTGACTTCTCACATTGCTTACCCACCTTTAGGTCATCTGATATGACTACACCCAGATCCCTTTCCATTATTGTTGTCGTGTGTACTCCCCTGCTATTGTGTACTCTTCTCCTGATTTTTATTTCCCAGGTGCATTACTTTGCACTGAATCTAAGTTGCCATGTCTGACCATTCCTCCAACCTTGCCAAGTCCCTTCTCATCCTTTCTACCCCCTTGTGTATCAACTCTGTTACAGATCTTTGTGTCATCCGCAAGAGGCATACGCTTCCTACCAGACCCTCCGAGTGTCACCTATAAAGACGTTAAAGAGGACTGGACCCAGTACTGAGCCTTGAGGTACTCCACTGGTAACCCCTTTCTTCAGAATGTGTTCCATTCACTATTACCTTCTGTGTCCTGTTGTGCAGCTAGTTTGCTACCCAGGCTACCACCCTGGGACCCACTCCCAGACTGGCTAACTTGATTATTAATCTTTTGTGCGGGACTGTCACTATCAGTGTCAGTGGCTCAGTAGGTAGCACGCTCGCCTCTGAGGCCGGGAGATCAGAGCGCTGTGGGTTCAGTTCCCACATCTGGCACTTGGGTTAATATCCCAGTACTGACACTGTAGTGCAGCATGAGAGGGGTGCTGCACTTCTGAGGTGCCGTCTTTCGGATGAGACGTTAAACCGAGGTCCCATCTGCCTGGATTGGTGGTAGTTCAGGTGGATGTTAAAGATCCCATTGCACTTATCGAAAAGAGTAGGGGAATTTCCCCGGTGTCCTGGCCAAATTTCCCTCATTCACTAAAATACCACCAACAGCTTAATTTGGTTCAAATTCAATTGCTTACCATCTGTAAACCCCCCCCCCCCGGTCGCCCCTGAAAAAGGGACTTCTAGGCCCAGTGGGCTTACCGGGTCAACAAAACAAACTGTGTCAAATGCCTTGCTAAAGTCTAGGTAGGCCATATCCACAGCCCCTCCCTGGTCTATTACTTTGGTCACCCAGTCAAAGAAATCGATTAGATTCGTCTGACATGACCTTCCTGCTCTGAATCCATGCTGCTTTGGGTCTTGTGCCCCGCTGGCCTCTGGGTACTCAACAGTTCTTTCTTTCAGAAGTGATTCCATCATTTTTCCCACCACTGAGGTCAAACTAACAGGTCTATAGTTTCCTGCTTCTGCCTTGCTCCCACTTTTGTGAAGGGGAATCACATCTGCTCTCCTCCAGTCCTCAGGTACCACCCCATCTTCCCATGATTTGTTAAAAAGTGTGGTTAGTGGTGTCACTAGGTCCTCCCTTAGCTATTTTAGGATTCTAGGGTGAATCCCGTCAGGCCCCATTGCTTTGTCCACCTTGAGTTTTAGGAGTTCTTTCAGTACTCTTTTCTTCTGTAAATGGACTGGTGTCAACCCCACTATCCAGAGTGCTTCTACTGTGGTTTAGGTAACTCCTCCTCTTCTTCTTTTGTGAATACTGAGCAAAAGTATTCATTCAGTATCTCTGCCTTTTCACTGTCTCCTCTGCCCACCTCCCTCTCCTTTATTTAATCTTCACTATCCCTCCTTAACCTTTCTATGCTCCCTAATGTACCTATAAAAGGTTTTCTCCTTCTTAACTGAGTTGGCTATCTTTTCCTCAGTTTGGGCCTTTGCTTTTCTGACTGCCTTCCCCACTTCTTTCTGCTTTAATTGATACAGTTCCCTGTCGTGATCCGCCTGTGATTCCTTATACTTTTGAATGCAGCCCTTTCTCCTTAACCTTCCTGACACCTCTTTTGAGAGCCATAGTGTTTTTTATTCCGCTTTGTTTTCTTTTATTTGTTTCACAAGGCTTGTTGCCTCCATGATGGCAGTTTTGATTTTTCTCCATTGTTCTTCCACTTCTCCTTTCTGGCCATTTGCCAATGCATTCTCAGGTATTCACCCATTATGCCAAAGTCAGCCCTTCTAAAGTCCAGTATCCTTGTCTTTGTATGGCTTGTCTCCATGGTTGTGTTTATTGTGAAGCACACTGTGCAGTGGTCGCTTGTCCCAGATGTCTGACTTCTAAGTTTGTGATCCTCTCTCCATTTGAGAGTACCAGGTCTAATATTGCTCCTCCCGAGTGGGTTCCACCACTAGCTGTCTAAGGCATGCTCCCTGTAGGGCATCGAGAATGACCCTGCTCTTGGATGTGGCTGCAGTCCATTTCGCCCAGTTAACATATGACATATTCAGGTCCCCCATCAACAGTATTTCCCCTTTTTCAGCCATTTTGAGAATGCCCTCTATCATTTTCTTGTCTGTTTCCTCCCCTTGAGACGGGGGTCTGTATACAACCCATGTGCGGATTGTGATGCCATTCCCTGTCTCCAAGGTGACCCAGAGTTCCTCTTGTCCTCCCCCTTTACTTTTTAGGTCTGTAGCTTTGATCCCTTCCCTTATATAGAGAGCTACTCCACCTCCTCTTTTACCCTCCCTGTCCCTTCTGTAGATTGTGTACCCTGGTATGTTGACATCCCAGTCATGGTTCTCCGTGTACCATGTTTCTGTGACTGCCACAATATCCAAGTGTTCCTCTTCCATCAGGGCTACTAGCTCTGGAAGCTTGTTTCCCAGACTACGGGCATTGGTACTCATTGCCCTCCATTTAATGTTGGCTTTATCCTTTTTTACCCCATCCCTGCTCTTATTGCCCTTGTCCATTTTTCCATTTGCCCCTGTCCTGCCCTCTGTCAAGTTCTGTACATAGATACATAGATACATAGACAGTGTTGGCAGATAAGGGCCTATGGCCCACCTAGTCTGCCCATTTGAGCTTGTAAGTTCAGTTTGTTTTCCTAGAAGTCTGTTTCCCCTTACCCCTGCCCTCTAGAATTCCTTTATGTCTATCCCATGCATTCTTAAATCCCGTGATTGTTTCAGCCCCCACCACTTCCTCTGGCAGGGTGTTCCACTTGTCCATCACCCGCTCTGTGAAGAAATTCTTTCTCATGTTTCCTCTGAATCGTCCCTCCTCCAACTTCATCCCATGCCCCTAGTCCTGAAACATCTTTTTCGCTTAAAATAGTGTTTTCCTGCACCCTGTTCCTCCCTGTAGGATACTTGTATGTCTCTGTCATATCCCCTTTCTCCCTCCTCTCCTCCAGGGAGTACATGTTCAGTTCCTTCAACCTGTCTTCATAGGACTTGTGATGCAACCCATGCACCATCTTTGTTGCCCTGCTCTGAACCTTCTACCCTGTCTATGTCCTTACGTAGGTATGGTCTCCAGAACTGTACACTGTACTCCTGGTGGGGCCTCACTAGTGTCTTGTATAGCGAATTATGACCTCCTTTTCCTGCTGGTGATGCCCCTGCCTATACATCCCAGCATCCTATTTGCTTTACCTGATGCCTTGTCACACTGTTTCTCTACCTTGAGGTCATCAGAGATGACAACCCCAAGATCCCTTTCCTGCTTGGTGCATGCTATATCCTCACCCCCAACTGATATATTGTGCCAGGGTTTGTGTGCCCATATGCATTATAGAAACATAGAAACATAGAATTTGACAGCAGATAAGGACCGCTTGGCCCACCCAGTCTGCCCATTTCCTACCTACTGGATAAGCTGCAGATCCTAGTTAACCAGGCAGCCTACTTCTTTCTACCCCCACCCCCAGAATTGCCTTATGACTATCCCATGCATGCTTGAATTCCACCACTGATTTTGACTCCACAACCTCCTGAAGGCCATTCCATGCATCCACAACCTCTCTGTGAAAAATACCTTAAATTACCTCTGAGCCGCCCCCTCTGTCTTCAAATTGTGCCCTCTTGTTCTTGCACACCCTTTTTTTGAAAGATGCTACCCTGACTTTGTTGATTCCCTTGAGGTACTTGAAAGTTTCTATCATGTCCCCTCTCCTCCTTTCTCGAGGCTATACATATTAAGCTCCTAAGTCTCTCTTCATATGTCCTCCGTGCAGACCCTGCACCATTTTAATTGCCCTCCTCTGGACAGCTTCCATCCTGTCTATGTCTTTATGAGATTGGGTCTCCAGAACTGCACACAGTACTCCAGATGGGGTCTCACCAGCTGTCTGTACAGAGGATAATAACTTCCTGTTTTCTACTGGTGATGCCTCTCCTATGCATCCCAGTATCCCCCAGCCCTCCTTGCTGCCTTCTCACATTGCTTGCCCACCTTTAGGTCATCTGATATGACTACCCCAGGTCCCTTTCCATTTTGTTGTTGTTAGTATCTCACCCCCATTGTGTACTCTTCCCTGGTTTTGTTTCCCAGGTGCATTACCTGCACTTCTTAGCATTGAATCTAAGCTGCCATACATTTGACCATTCCTCTAACCTTGCCAAGTCCCTTCTCATCCTTTCCACCCCACCTGTGCATCAACTCTGTTGCAGATCTTAGTGTCATCTGCAAAGAGACATATTTTCCTTCCAGTCCTTCTGCAATGTCGCTTATAAAGACATTGAAGAGGACTGGTCCTAATACTGAACCCCGCGGTACCCGCTAGTAACCCTCCTTTCTCCTGAGTGGACTCCATTTACTATTACTCTCTGTGTCCTATTCTCCAGCCATTCTTACCCAGGCTGTCATCTTGGGACCCACTCCCAGGCTGGCTAACTTATATATTAATCTTTGTGTGGGTCTGTGTCAAATGCCTTGCTAAGTCTAGGTAGGCCATGTCCACAGCCCCTCCCTGATCTACTACTTTGGTCACCCAGTCAAAGAAATCTATCAGATTCGGTCTGGCATGACCTTCCCGCCAGAATCCATGCTGCCTAGGGTCTTGTGCCCTCTGGCCTCTAGATACTCAACAATTCTTTCCTTTAGAAGTGATTCCATCATTTTCCCTATCACTGAGGTTAAACTAACAGGTCTATAGTTTCCTGCTTCTGCCTTGCTCCCACTTTTGTGAAGGGGAATCACATCTGCCCTCCTCCAGTCCTCGGTACCACCCCATCCTCCCATGATTTATTAAAGAGGGTAGTCAGTGGTGTTACTAGTTCTACCCTTAGTTCTTTTAGATTCTGGGATGAATCCCATCAGGCCCCATTGCTTTGTCCACCCTTCAGTTTTAAGAGTTCTTTCAGAACCCTTTCTTCTGTAAATGGGCTGGTATCAACTTCAGTATCCAGAGTGTTACTACTGTTTGTTTTATGTACCTCCTCTTCCTTTGTAAATACTGAGCAAAATATTTGTTTAGTATCTCTGCCTTTTCACATTCTCCTCTGCCCACCCTCCCTCCCTTTATTAAGCCTCACTATCCCTCCTTGGTCTTCCTTTTGCTCCTGATGTACCTATAAAAGGTTTTATTCCCTTCTTAACTGGAGTTGGCTATCTTTCTCAGTTTGGGCCTTTGCTGTTCTGACTGCCTTCCCAGCCTCCTTTTGCTTTAACTGATACAGTTCTCTGTCCTGCTCCTGCTGCGATTCCTTGTACTTCCTGAATGCTTTTTTTTTCTCTTGAACCTTCACTGCCATTATCTTGCACTTCTTTGCATTGAATTTCAACTGCCAAACCCTTGACCATTCTTCAAGTTTCTGCAGGTCCCTTCTCATTCTGTCTACACCCTCTGGTGTGTCTACTCTGTTACAGAGCTTTGTGTCATCAGCGAACAGTGAAATTCTGCCTTCTAGTTCCTGTGCAATGTCACTGATGAAGATGTTGAATAGGACCGGTCCCAGCACTGATCCCTGTGGTACCCCACTGGTTACTCTTCCCTCTGTGGAGTGACAGCCATTTACCACCACCCTCTGTGTCCTGCCACCCAGCCAGTTACCTACCCACCACACTACTGTCCTGCCCACACCCAGTGTTTACCCTACTACCTGCCATGTTTTGTGAGGGGAGGCTTGAACTTTCCTGTTTCCTATCAGCACCTCCCCCCTTGGCTAGTTTAAAAGCTTGCCAAGGAAGCCTTTAAACCTGTCACCTAGGAGCGTGTTTCCCTTCCTGGACAGATGCAGATTATCATGCCAGTATAGACCTTCATCTCTCCAAGTGGACCCAGGTGATGTAATGTATCACACTGATGATGTTCGTCTGCACCAGCAGATGGCCTGGGAACAGATGGCTCTTCCTTGTCTTAAGTCTTCACCATTTATTCACACTGCTGGGGCCTCTGACATTCAGATGTAAATTTAACCGGGTTACACCCCCCATTTTTAAATGAGACGGACATCGAGAGACTCAGGTGGATGTCTACTATCAGAAACTATGTTTAGGTCATATAGGAAAACAGTGTGTAAACTCGATCCATGCACAAGTTTAACATAGCTCTGGTGCCATGTTGCGTGAACGTGCCAAAGCATTGGGCAGCCACGCAAAGAGCGGACTGCTTGTATTAGGAGAGATCGCCAAAAAGGCCCCCAAAACAATCAAAATGGAAAGTCATGGAGCACAATACAATACTGTCTCTTTCCTGAAGACTACAGGGGTATATTTGATATAAGGAGTCAACAGTCAGTAAAAAGCTGGCAGTGGCCCTTCAGGTTGTTTTAGTGTACAGCCTGCCTGTGTCAATGTACACTCAAGGAATCTCCCATTACTATATACGCAGCAGTGGTAGGCATTCCTCTCAACTGTCGCACATTATGTGGTACGTCACTCATTTTACCTCTTGGAAACCCTTTGTCCATCATGGGGAAGCTGATATTCCGCATTCCCCACTGAGACTTTAAAGCAGAAATTCATAATAATATATTATTCTCAGTTATACAAAAGCATTATAATCATTAGTGCACTGGTAGCTATAGTGTTCTGAGCTTCCAGTGCCATGATAGACAAGTACGTCACACATTTTGGTGAAGAAAGGTTGAGAGGTATGGTGGTAGGTTATTCACTTTTGTGATGTATTATTAATGGAGACCTAAACCCACACCTGTTAATGAAGGCCTAAACCCACACCTACTGTAAATTTAATATTTTATTTGTCACAGGTCAGCTCCATTTCTGTAGATGTTGGGGTTTTGAAAAGTTTGAGTGGTTAGTTTTTATTTTTACTGTCTACAGGATTGGATCCCCTGTAACTATCATGGGTGCTTCCATCTGCTAATTTGTGAAATCTCCTTTGTTCTTGAGAGTTGTATTAACATATGAGAAGATGATGTCAGCATGCATGCTAATTTGGAATAACAAAGCTGACAGCAGCAAAGATGTGAACTATCCTGGTACCAGAACCTCCTTAAGAGTGGTAGAGCAGGAGATGTTCATGTAATTGTTTTCACTGTATTTTTACCCACAATTGTGACAGCAGTGGCCCCACAAGCTGTTCAGTGAGACTGATGTAGCTATGCAACCAAGCAGAAGAGACATCAAACCCACCACAAACATCAAAAAATCACAGAACATTTTAGGAAATGGACAGAAATCCATATACTTTTAGTGAGCAATGCATACTGGTGATGCACAGAAGTAAGTGAAAAAATGTAGAATGTACTACTTAGCTTACTGTAATGTTACAGTGCACAGTTGTTTTAGCAAGGGCAAGAATATGTCACAACCTCACGAGATTTGTTGCATGCTGAGAAACAGTTAGAAAATGGAGACACCACACTGAAAATGGAGGTATGCATTCTTAAACAAAAGTCAGCTAACAGAACATTACTGCTGGCATAGACAGCATAAATAGACTCAAAAGGGCATACTGGATAACATAGTTCTTGATTTTAGTTTTTTCACTTTAGGGTTCCTTTAACGTTTCATTGGGAAAGTCAGGAAATGTTTAGGCATGCATTCCTGATTTTTGTTATTTAGCATTTATCTCTTCTTTCCGTCATTTTTAATCCTATCTGAAATGCTGAGGCCTGTTCTTTTAATGCCATCTGCAAGCGCTATGCACACAAACAATATAAAATATTGTGCTGTTCACGAACACATTCAGTGTGCAGCAGTTACATGTCAGTGTTAAACACTGAGTAGGCAAAATAAAAGCTGTATTAATTAAGTGGAGATTTGAAGTTACCCCGAGTCTCTCAGTCTCTGGGTGAGTGGAAGAGTTCCAGAGTCTGGAGGTATAATAAGCAATATCGTAGCAACCGTTAAGCTGCTTGGCTTGGGAACAACAAAATAATGCTGGCCAACCAAGTGAAATGCACAAGGTGGAGCATATAAGGGGTGGCCGGCTTATAAAGAGCAACTGGAACACTGCCATGTAAACTATCAAAAACTAAAGTTAAAAACACTTTGAGATCACTGCTAATCTGCACTGGAACCCTGTGCAGATTTGTCAGTATCAAAGGGATAAGGTAAGACTTCTTGGTGTGCACGAAGAGCTTTGCAGCTCCATTTTGAACAGATGGAAGTTCACATATGACTAAACTTCAGAAATAAAAGCCTTAGATGCAAGTTACCATAATGAAGCTGTAAGAAAACAAAGGTTGCCGCTATCTCAGCTGTTTCAGTATCAAGATGTGTGACTCTGGGATACACACGTAGGTGTGTTCTATAAATGTTGGTTGAAGGCCAAACATTTTGACCAAAGGTGTTTAAGTGATTGGCACCGTAGATTGGCATTTACTAACAGGAGGTAAGTTGCGGCGCAGTGTGTGCCAGTTCCATTATATGGCGCTGCATGACCCTTCACAGCTGGATTTACCAATAAAACAGGAGCCACAAACACTACAGGCACCCATTCTCCCTTTTGCATCGCAGTTTGAGAGCACTGAGAAGTACTAGTATGGCAGCTTAGAATCACAAAAGTCTGCCGTATATTTTTAAAGGGCCAGTGTGTCGTTTTTAAATATCATGTCATGTTTTTGTTCTTAAATGGAAGGGATGCCTCAAGTAGGTTCCATTTTTTGCAGTGTCTGTGGCTCAGTAGGTTGCATGCCCTTCTCTGGGGTCAGTCCTGTCTCCTAACCCCACACCAGGAACTTTGGCTAATATTCAGTACTGACACTAGTGCAGAAATTGGGGCTACACTGTTAATGCCCTGTCCTTTGGGTGAGACATTAAGTCAAGGTCCCTTCTGCCCACCTCTCATGGTTGTCCAGCCTGAAGATAAAAACACCATGGCACTTATGGTAAGAATAGGGGATATTATGCCCTCTCCTGGCCAGTCAGTAAAAGCGGTCCATGTAACTTAGTCCCACCTGGAAAAGAGCTGCGTGACAAGTAGTCATGTGCTTAGAGATAGGCGCACAAGTTTTCTGCACGTGCACAATAAGGTCTAAACAGATGGGTTTCAGGGAAGGAAGCCATTTGTCTCTTGTTCTGGTTCCCAGATGACTGGGGTGATCAGCAGCACCCAGGGGGAGGAGCAAGGAAGATGGAGCATCAGGAGGCAGCCCACCATAAACAGAGGATGTTGAGAATAGCGTCTGTCTAACTCTTTGACTTGCGCCTCTGTTGTTACAAAGTAGTCACAAAGACGCAGGGGCAGAGAGGGAAATTCAACTGTTGGACTGACTCGGGGAAACCGTTAAAGACACTGGCTCCTGTGCTGTTGACACCCTTCAGTACAGAGCATTTCTTTTGCATTCATCTTGTTGGACACGACTTCTTCAAATAGTCAATAAAGATATATTATTCTCCTATACTAGTGTGTGTGTATACTAAATTCCATACACCAGGCAGTGATAACCGCTTACTGAGGACATGACTACTGAAGGCAGACCGCTACATCCTGAAAAGAAAAGTGGTGGGGAAGTGCGGGGCAGCCTCAATGCAGGTGAGCCACACCCCTTAAGGTGCTCACATAAGACAGCATACCGATAACGGACCAGAGAGGAAAGCCTTCTAAGCTGCTCCCCTGGTAATGTCCCTTGAGGATGGATGCAGAATTTGTAATAGTTTGGGGCAAAAAACTTTAAAGTGAACATGACCATCACATGGTGGTGGTAGCAGTGGGATTTGTCACTGCGTAAGCCAAGAAAATTGAGGAGTCCAGTCAGTTACAAGAGAACCTGTTTGCAAAGCAGCAACACGGTGCAAAAGTGTGACACAATAACTGTGCTACCTGTGCTGCAGGGGTTGTGAGGTTGGAAAGAAGTGATCCCTAAAGGGGCACTCAAAGCAGCCTTGATACAGGTGCTGATGAAAATGGACTGAACAGGAGCTACGGAGGGCGAATCATCAGATAGAGAAAGGACCAGGTGTCCAGGAGAGATGGCACAGTTTGCACTGGAGAGGCAGGAGTAGACAGCAAGAGGAAATCTGTATCAGGAGACTTCCGAGACAGTAAAACTAGAGGCGGAAATTGCAACAGCATTTTTAGCAGAGGAAAATGAAGGTGGAAGAGAGGAACAGGGAGATGGTGATGAGACAAGTGGAATTGGCAGAAAGAGTAAAGAGCCTCAGCATCAGTTGAAACGAGCAAAACTGAGGACACCAGACCTGGTAAGCAGAGGAACAAATGAGTTAGCCTCAGGTCCTGTAAGCACTACATTTTAAAACAGTTTACTCGTACTGTTTCCAGAAAACGATAGTGTAGATACGTTCCGAATTGTGTAAGCAATATAAACTTGGAGAGGACACATGGGCTACTACTATTCACTTTGCACCCTTGCTGACAGATAAAGTATTTGAAGTCTATTCCACATTAAGTGATGCAGGCTCTACTTCATGTCAAATGTTAAAGAATACTGTTCTAAACAAACCAATACCATGTGTTTCCTGGGAGAGGCCGTGCACCGCCTCATGCTGAGGGTAAGCCTGGGGTGCTGCCCCCAAAAACAAAAACACCACAGAATTACAGACAGGTAGAAACTGAAAACAATGGAAAGCAACAGGATGCTAACAGTGCTGAAATTTATGTTAACATATGCCTGCATTTTGATAATTGGGTGGAAGGAGAGTCGACTTCTTTTGAAAAGCTCCATGAGTTTATGGTACTGGAGCAGTTTTCAAAGATTACTCCTGAGGCACTCCCGGCTGCAGGGTGGGCTGATTGATACTGTACGTAGCAGGGAGACCCAAGACTAAAAGACTGGCAGGGGGTGGGACTCTAACCATTAGACCCACTGGTGCAAAAAAAAAAACAGTAATCCCAAAAGCACTTTTCACTGTAGCCATGCCACTGCAACTGGTTGTCACCCAAAGGGACTAGAGGAGGAGGAGGAGGAGGAACTTTGCTTCATCTGTGACAGACAAGGGCATTTAGCTAGGCAGTGCCGAATAAAATGAAAATTCTCAGGGTAAATCTGGGAGAGAAATCTCAACCCAGGAGCAAGTGCATATCACACACTGCTCTGTTTGTTCTGTGCTATATAGTATATGCATACAGTGTTGGTAAATGGTAGCATAGCTACAAGCCTTCATGATACCAGAGCAGCAAGCCTGTCAATGGTTAAGCAGTCACTGGTGTGTAAAAGGTACATTTTTGACAGAAGAGACTGCTAAAATTAGGTGTATTACAGGGGGCCACTGTGGCTATATTCATACTGTAGCTAAGGTTCTTCTAATGTGGGGCATCACAGAAAGCCCTTGCACTCAAATGTCTAGAGGTGTTCCTTTGTAAAAAAAGATACCGGCTAAGTGAGAAAAACAGCACACACAAAGGACCGGTGTCACAGAGTGTTTTTGAAACACTGATCCATTGTAAGCACTGTTGTTTTGTTTTTGTTTTGTTTAGCTTCTCTATTCTAGGGAAGGTATGATGGATCACCAGAAGTGGGAGTACTTGCAGCCCTGCCTTTCAGTGTTGTCCTGGGCAATAATCTTGACTCTTGTGAAAATATTGACTGCGTTGCCACAAAGAACCAAACTAAGAGAGTGATATAAGGAGATACTGCAGACACCCATGTGCCTTTTGTTCTGCTCTGCACGGAGCAGAAGTGCAAGAATGGCAGACAAATGTGCACAAGGCTTCACCTCATCTGCAGAGCAAACCTGCAGGCTGTATAGGGAATGTTGTGTAGTCAAGACAGTACAAAATAGGGCCGTCCCACCGGCGCAGTGGTTGGATTTCCACTTGCGATGCCAATGACCTGGGTTCGGGAGTGAACTCTGGAGTCGGAGGGCTGGCTGGGGGGAGGATGCCTGAGCATCCGATGGTCTGCTTAGCTCTTCTTGAGGGGAGGGGGGTACATTGGCCCAGGGGTGGCCTGACCTCTGGCGACGGCCGGAGATATCACAGCCCGCACTAGTGGGAGAGCGTGACAGATGCCAGTGTAAGCCATGGTGTCGTCATGGCACGTCACGCTCTGGGAGGGTGTACAAGAAAAAAAAATGCCTCTCCTGGTGCAACACTAACGCGAGGGCGTGATAGTGGATCCTCCTGGCCTGCCGCCGCCCAGACCCTGACACAGACTCCTGATTGGACAGGGGTAGAGGTAGGCCCCCATCATGTCCCCACCTAGGGGTAAGCCAGGGCTCCATTGGGGGGGTCCAGCGAAACATGTCAGCGGAGGCAGGGAGTCGGGTGCTAATGCTGGGCAAGGGGTGGGGTTAAAAATAGAAAATAAAAAACGCAGTACAAAGTGATCCCACCATTGCAGAGTGAACCAGCACACTGTGAGGAGGCAGGAACATGGTCAGAGCACCAGAAGCGTCACCCTCCGCCCCAGAGAGGCAGTGAGCTGGTAGGATGCTCCTCATCTGCAGCAAGAGAAAACTGCTGTGACAAAAAAGTAAGGGTAGGGTACAGGAAAAAGATTCAGAACTCTGCCCACAGACAGAAAGTACGAGGCAGCTAGTGTATTAGGAACACAATAAGGAGCACCTACAGTTTCCTGTCAAATGCAAGCTGGAAGCGCAGCCTTATGCATTGGATGTAAAGGCAGTGGCTCATGAAATGCCCCAGTGGCAGCCAGTGGAGAAGGATGACAACACAGCAGCCAGGGAGCCAGAAGTGTCTGAGAATTTCACATTCTAGGGACATGGATATGTTGTTCATCCACACTTATTGGCAGGTATCCTTGCCGCTATAAATCTTGCCGGAAGGTCTTCAAGCTGGCTCCTCCCACCCACCCGGGTGGTATAACTCTCGGCTCCGCCCCATGACGCCAGATCTTCCTTACCGCTTGGAAGCTCAGGTTCCCTCCTTAACGCTCTGCGTTTGAGACTGGTTCCTATTTCTTCCGTTATGCGAATTTGAAAGTTTTTGCTAAAAAGACTTCAGTCTTCGATCCCTCGCGCCTGCGATGGACAAATCGACTCCCGGTTTTCGGAGATGCCCCTGCGGGCAGAAGATGTCTCGGATGGATCCACACTCCACGTGTGTCTACTGTTTAGGCCTTGAGCACGACCCGCAGGACTGCGACTTGTGCTCTTCCTTTTCGGCCTACGTCCTCGAAGACTGTGCTGCCCGATTGCATCTGGGCCGCCCCGAGAAGCGGCTTCCCCTCCGGTGAAGCTCCATGAGGCCCGGTCGGCGGTGTCCGCTGGGCGCGGGTTCCGGCGGATCAGCTCGAGCAGATGATCGCCTCAAGAGGAGGTGGCGAGGTCGATCTTCCTCGGCCGCTGCATTTATCCCGCTCTCTCTGGGTTCTTCCTACACAGCTTCCTTTAAGGAGCTTTGTCTGTCCCTCTCCACTAAGGGAGAAGGGCCAACGTCTGCTGGACCTTTTTCTCGGTCCAAAAAGAGGGACAAAGGTAATCCCTCCGTCGACGCTCTTGGGAGCGGAAAGGTCCCTCTCCCGAGTCAGCCGACCGCCGACTTGGCTCATCAGCCGCTTCGCCTCTGGTCTCACGGTGTCCCCTGCCAGGTCAGTTGACTGAGACTCCGCCGACGAAGTCGAGATTTTTCTCGATCCGTTGGACGGTTGTCGCTATAGAGCTAGACTCTCTCTCTCCGGTCCTCTGGGAGTTGGAGGATCCTGGGCTTGCCTGTGCCTCCGGTTCGAGCCCTCGGATGAACCTCCTCCGAGCCGGGCTGGAGGCCGGGTTCCCTGCCGATACCCCGCAGACCGACTCCGGAAAAGCCGAGGCTCTCGGTCTCGGACCTCTTCGCGGTCCAGCCGATCCCGCCGTCATAGGCGGTCTCGGTCTCGGCACCGCGGTAAGCGGCATCGCTGCTCGTCCTCGTCCTCCTCCTCGGACGAGGGGAGGCTTCGGCGTAAGTTACGTCGACGGTACGAGGACCTCATGTGGCAACAGTTCCTCCTGACGGGAATAAGCCGACGCAGTCGCCCCGCCATTAAGTGGTTGTCACCGGAGTGGCCGACAACCCTCGACTTACCCGAGGAGTCTGTACCCAGGCCGGTTGTTCGGCCAAACCAGCTGCTCCACCGATCCCGTGGAACCTCCGCCCACAGCCACTATTTGGGGCCCGACCAGGATTCTCGGTCGGCTAAGGGTCTACCCCATAGGCTGTCTGTTACCCTCACTCCCAACCGACTCGCAGGTAGAGGGTGGCTCAGGCCAGAGGCAGTTTTTCTAGGACTCGTCCGAGTCCGAGGATAATTCCTCCTTTTCTCCAAGCGACTAGACTTGGAGTCCTCAGGAGGACAGTCAATGGACGATAGCCCGCCGTCCCTTCCTAGGACTGCTTCGCTCATCTCGAGTCCACCGATGAAGCTCAACCTGCTTCCAAACGGGCCAGGTATCCTCACGAGATTCTGGACCGAGGGATTCTCCAACGGAGGCCTTTCCGTGGCCGAGGCTACAGTGGGTCCGCCTTGGAGCTTTGGTAGCCTGCTTCCTGTCCTGTGCCTTCGCCAGAATGGCCAGGAAGTATGCGGTCCCCACCGTTCCCTGTCCGGTTTTTCAGAGCACCCTCTGCTGAGGGGTTGGTTACTCGACAGCTGCCGCACGCCGGGCAACGCCAGGATGTGGATAAACCTCCGACAAGGAATCCAAGAAATTGGATTATGTCGGGCAAAAGTCTATGCTGTGCCCTCTCTCGGCCTTCACGCCAGGCCAGTCGGCCGCTGATGGCACATTTTTCTTATGCCTCTGTTGGGCCCTGGATGAGGTCATCCTCATCTTCCCGCGGATCTGCAGACTACGGTCAAGCAGGTGCGGACCAGGGCAGGGCAGTGGCCAAACAGCAGCTCCAGACTGCTTTAGATATTGGGGACTCATGTGCCGGGTCGGTGGCGGCCGTAGTGGTTGCGCGCGACGGGCTTGGCTGAGGATATCCACCTTTACTCGGATACCCAGCAAGGTTGGCGGATGTTCCTTGGGACTGACCTCTTCGGCCCTGGGGTGGAAGGTCACCTGCAGAGGATCGAGAAGTCCAATGCTACCTTGGACTTGGTCTCTTCCGCCAGAAGGACAAAGGCCGCAAACCTCAGCCTAAGCCCTTCGCCCTCTGCTCCTCGCGCGCCTGCCCAGCAACATCAGGCCAGCAGGCTCGGGCCTGGCATCCCAAACCAAGCCGCCGCTCTCTAACAGGAGGCAGGGAGGAAAAGGCCCAGGAGGTCCCTCGCCGGGTTCTCCTCCTGGCCTGCCCAGGACGGCTGAGGGGTGTCGCCCCATCCCCGCCACTCCACCCTGGTTCCCCTGGGGACGGCCCGACACTTCCTTCCGCCTGGTCCGCTGTTACCATGGACAGGTGGGTACTGAGGTGAGGAAAAGGCCTGCCTCTGAATTCGAGCAGGCCACACCCTTCAGAGCCGCCGCACTCGGGGCCTCGGGTCCAGAGTTCACTGTCGGCTCGTCGAGCCGACATCGCCTCCTCCTCTGAAAGGAGGTGATCAGGGTGGTAGGACCCCCCAGACCCAGGGTTTTCAGTCCAGGTACTTCCTGGTTCCGAATGACGGAGGGCTGGCTACCATTTCGACCCACACGACCTAAACAAGTTCCTAAGGTTCAACCTTCAGGATGGTCACCTGGCTCAGATAATACCATCCTTGAACGCGGCTGTGGTTCTGCTCTCTGGACTTGCAGGACGGTTTACCGCCCCATCCGTCCGTCTCACCAGAGACCTTCGCCCGAGCGGAAGGATCCTTTTCGAGTTCCCGAGCCATGCCTTTGGCTTGTCTCCAGCTCCCAGGGTCTTCACCAAATGCATGGCAGTGGTGACAGCATTCTGCGGGCGCCGAGGGTCCGGGTACCCTTACCTGGACGACTGGCTGATAGCAGCTCCTCCAGGCAGGAGGTGGAGGGTCCAGAGATCTGGCCTCCAGGTCTGTTTCTCAACTGGGCCTCCTTATCAACGAGGCCAAGTCGGAACCCGAGTCAAGCAGGTGATTCTGTTCATCGGGCGCAGCTCGACTCTCTTCGAGCCAGAGCCGCTCCCCGCGGACAGGGCCGAGGTTCTTCCTCCTTTGCCCAATCATTTCTGGTTGGGCACTGCGCCCTGCCCGGACTTCCTGCGCCTCCTGGGTCTCTATGATGGCTGCACCAGCGTGGTCCGTTGGGGTCTGGCTGGAACATGCATCCCTTCAATGGGACTGGCCAGTCAGTGGTCACAACGCTACATCCTTTGACCAGCTTGTGTCGGTGACACAGGGATGTGGAATGCCTCCAGTGGTGGATCGCTCCAGGTCATTTGCAGGAGGGCATCCTGCTCGTCCGCCCGAGCCGACGGTCTCTATCGACCGATGCCTCTCTGATGGATTGGGGTGCCCATCTGGGGAACACTGGCTCACGGCCCTGGTCCCTGTGGAGTCCCGATGCCACATCAACCTGCTGGAGCTCCGAGCGGTCCGCCAGCTCTCACCGCCTTTGCTCCATTCTTCCGGGTCAAGTGGTCCGAGTCCAGACGGACAACACCACGACTATGTACTATCTAAACCGCCAGGGCGGGACGCGCCCATGCTTCTATGCAAGGAAGCCTCCGCATTTGGTCACTCGCAGCAGCCTGGAGGCGGATCTCCTAGCCATTCATGTGGCAGGAGCCTCCAACACCCTGGCCAATGCCCTAAGCCGGATAGGGGCTGCATCCCACGAGTGGTCTCTCCTGCCGGAGGTAGTACAGCATTTGTTCTCCCATTGGGGCACACCTCAGGTGGACCTGTTTGCCTCCAGGGAGAACGCGAAGCTGAGGCTGTTCCATGCCCGCCCCCCTCAGCAGGGCTCGCTGCAGGGGGATGCCTTCTCGAGGCAGTGGACCTCGGGCCTCTTCGGCCTTTTCCCATTTCCCTTGATCCACAAGGTGCTTCTCAAGGCGAGGAGGGACAAGGCGCAGGTGATTCTGATAGCCCCAGACTGGCCTCCCCAGTTCTGGTACCCAGATCTCCTCAGTCTCAGCTCCAGGACTCCGCGGCAGCTTCCAGCTCGCCCGGACCTGCTCTCAGTCAATCAGGGAAGGCGCCCATCCGGACCTTCAATCCCTGCACCTGACGGCCTGGTTCCTGAGCTGCTAGAGTTCCAGGCCTTGGGTCTTTCCGACGAGGTCCTCAATGTAGTTGAGGCGTCCCATGAGTCGACTAGAAAATGCTATGCCTTCAAATGGAGAAGGTTTTCCATTTGGTGTCAGGGCAAGGGCTTGGACCCTTCCTCCTGTTCCTTGGCAAGCATCTTGGACTATTTATGGTCCCTTTCTAATCAAGGGCTTAGGTCAGCGACCTAAGGGTGCACCTGGCAGCCATCTCTGCTTACCGGAGCGCGGGCAGGGAAGCAGTGGAGTAGCGCAGAGAGAAGGTAGTCTGGCGCTTTTCAAAGGCCTTGATCACATTTCCTCCGTGCGAACCTCCACCCGTGATCTACTGCTGGTACTGGCAAAGCTCATGGGCAGCCATTCGAACCTATGCACAGGTGTGCTCTCTCACCTGACGTGGAAGACCGCTTTCTTGGTGGCTATCACGCCAGCCAGAAGGATGGGAGAGCTCCAGGCGCTTCCATCGAGTCTCCTTACCTGGTCTTCCACAGGGACAGAGTCCCGCGCCCCACCCAAATTCCTTCCAAGGTGGTGTCGGAGTTTCACCTTAATCAGGTGTTGACTCTGCCGGTGTTCTACCCCAATCACACCTCGAGGTCGAATATAGGCTCCATACTCTGGACCTAGAAGGGCGCCGCCTATTACAAAGAGCTAACGGCTGAAATTGGGAGAGGTTCGCCAGCTGTTTGTCACCTACACTGAAGCCGCATCTGGCAGACCTGCAGCCAAGCGGATGATAAGCAGGTGGGTCACCTCCTGCATAGATCTCTGCTATAAGTTGGCGGCATGGAGCCTCCCAGAGGGATAAGAGCTCATTCTACCCGCCATACTGCTGCAACGGTGGCTGCTTCCAGGGACGCCCCTATCCAGGAAATCTGCAGGGCTGCTACCTGGAAGTCAGCACACCTTCATTACCCATTACCACATCGACCTTGAGTCACGCCTGGGGATGCTGGTTTTGGGGCCTCGGTTCTCAGTCTCTCTTTCCCAAGTAAGTATTGGGGTGTCGTCTTGCCTCCCTCCTCCGGAGAACTGCTAGGAGTCTGCCAATAAGTGTGGATGAACAACATATCCATGTCCCTAGAAATACAGGGTTACTCACCTGTAACAGGAGTTCTAGGAATGGTATATGTTGTTCATCCACACGACTCCACCCGACCTCTCCGGCTCGACGCACAACCTGAGCTTCCAGCGGGCCAGATCTAGCGCCATGGGGCGGAGCCGAGAGTTATACCACCCGGGTGGGTGGGAGGAGCCAGCTTGAAGACCTTCCGGCAAGATTTAAAGCGGCAAGGATACCTGCCAATAAGTGTGGATGAACAACATATACCATTCCTAGAACTCCTGTTACAGGTGAGTAACCTGTATTTTCTGCTGGCTGATGTCTCAGGGAGTGAACAGCAAGACACAGAGAGGCTTTGTGAGCTGGGCGGTGTGCCCAGATATGTGTTCAGACAAGCTTAGCAGAATGATCCACGTCTGAGTAAAATAAGGGAATTGGTAGATACCCATAACAGCAGTGGGGCATCACCACAAGCCAGATACCAGCAGGTGTAGGATGAGTTGTTGGAGAGGCAGTGGTGTGCAAAAAACAGGAGCAGGAAAGGCACAAATATTCCAAAAGATAGTTGCGCGACAGGAAAACAGGAGACAACTGCTACAGCTGGCTCATGACATTTCAACTTTTGGGCATCTAGTGATAAAGAAGACCTAGGTTAGGCTTTACAGATCTTTTACTGGCCCACCACCTTCCCAGATTTGGCCAGGTACTGCTAAACTTGTTTGGCATGCCAGAAGACGGAAGACAAATGATAAGGCAAAAAACCTCCCCTTACGCCATTTTCAGTCATAAGCAGTGTTTACACAGTCACATTTGCACTGGAGTGACCCATGCGCTTGGGATGCTCCAGTGCAAATGTGCTGTGTAGACACATACCCAGTCGGGGTAAGCCACTTGCTAAGACGCTCCCAGATTCTCTGTCAAGCTGGGAGCACCAAGAGGAGCAAGCGGCTTACAGCAGCTTAAGTGGCAAGTGTGGACTACCTGTGCCGCAGCAACCAACAGATATCCGGATCCCCCATGATGCATGGACTCTCACCAGCACAGATTGCAACGATGCAGAGAGGGTCCGTGTAGGCAAGACAAATCGCGGGTGACAAGTGGTTGGGACCACGCTGCTGCAGTTTGTATTTCCAGCGTTACCGCTGTGTAAAAACGGCTATAGATAAGCTATTTAAGAAGGTGGCCACTGCTATTGTGGGGGCCTTCAACTATAGTCAGACAAGGAAAAGATTGACTTAATTAATTAATTAATTTATTTATTTATTGAAATGTTTCACCAGGAGGGCACACTGAACACCAAGTTGCTCGTCTCATGGTGCGACCTGGGGGAAAGGGGGTTACATAGGGTTGTGAAGGATGATCAGTTACAATAGTATATGGGTAGTACAAACAATACAACATTATAAGATTGTGCAGCAGTTGGAACACACAGTATTGTACAATAAACAGTAGTGGAACATTGGGTAAATTACAGATTTTGATTGTAGGTTGTAGATTTTGCAACTAGATACCCTGTGCAGTTGAATGTCTTCTGTGGAATCAAATAAGGTGACAGATAAGATTCTGGGGATTTATTTTTGCTACGTTCGGTTCCCCAAGGAAATTTTATCAGATGGGCACAAATCTGTCCACACTGGTGACTGCCTTGTAGGAGAAGTGCAGGGTGAGACAGCTGAAATCATCTCCATACCATCCACAGAGGACTGACTTGTGCAAACGTTTTAACTCCATGCTTCACACCACTGCAAATAAACGCCCCAGAGAATAAAACAAATATTTGCCCCACTTACTCTTCACCTACAGGGAGGTGTCAAACCACTGCATGGGATTCTTGCCCTTTGAGCTACTTTATGCAGGTAGAGTGAGGGGTCCACTGGATTTGGTCAGGGAAGAACGGGCTGGGAAGTCCCCCACAGTTGAGGAGTTTTGTGGAGTATGTGCTGAACTTCCGTGAGATGTTAATGAGGTACATAAACTTAGCACATGGGATTGTCCTGGAAGCCCAAAACAAGCGGAAGCATGAGACGATCCAGCTACAGGAGCTGAAGAATATCAGATTAGGCACAGAGTAATGGCACTCACTCCAGTGACATGCAGCAAATTGCAGGCTGCTTGGGAGGGGCTTTTTTGTTGTCACGGAGAAACTGAATAATATAAATTTCATGTGCAAACTGCCAAGTTGAACCTACAAGCACCAAAGCTATTATGTTAATACAGTATACTCAAACCAGACCCAAGTGGAGCTGGTTTTGGCATCAATATGGTCTCCAGCAGAGGACATGGAGGAACCTATAATTGATTTGTTTGAAGAGAGAAGGGGTGAGACTTCAGTGGATGCAGGCATGCTCTCCACACTTTTGAACCTAAATCAGGGGACAGACATTGCAGGGGTGCTACAAACCTTTGAGGCTGTGTTCACTTCAGACTAAAGTACACTAGATTGGCAGAGCATGAGTTCAAGACAGTATGAGAAGTACCTGTTAGACAAAGTGATTACAGGGTCCCTGCTAGTGTCAAAGACCAGATGTACAAAGAGAATGGGGTGAGACAGAATGGTTGATACAGCAATCAAAAAGGCCTTCAGTTTCCCAAGCAGTACAAGGCCCCATAGTCAAACAGTTAATATGGGGCTAACTGGGTTAGTGGCTCGCTGACCTTGAGTAGTGCCAGCACTCGGGGCCGGGCCATATTCAGAGGTACATGGAGTAATGCCCTAACCCAGCAGAGCAACCACACAAAATATACCGCTGCACCCATGCAGTTGAGGTATCCCTCATGCATAATGGCACAGCGGTATATTCATAGGTTTCAGCAGCACTAAACAGCCACCATTGCAGCACTGTCTACCACCGCTAAAACCTTGAAATTAACTGGGTGCAGTGGCTGTGCCCCCTCCCCCCAACAACCATGCTGTCCCTTTGTTTCTTATCTCTCGTGCCTAGTGCCCCCCAAAACACCCATCTTGTGAGTTAAATTTATATCCCTGGCACTAGTGGTTCCCCCCACCACCGATCACCCGTGCAGTCATTCTTATACATACCACTGGCATCTGATGGTCCTCCCACCCCGTGAACACATGTTGTAGACTACTATGGAATGGGTGGGGAAAAATATTACAACATGGGGGGGGGGACCACTAGACTACCAGGAAACGAGACGTAATATTACAACATTGGCCATCTGGAGTTTTGTTGGGGGGCACTGCTACACTTCCACGGAATAGGATGAATATTACATGAGCAATCGGGAGGGGGACTGCTAGACTACCAGGTAACTGGACATAATATTATACATATAGGTGTTTGTGGGGTGGGGGACCACTAGACGATATGACAGTTCACTTTAGCTAGGGGACACAGCGCTGTATCACCATGCTAATGAGCCCATAATGGGCATGCAAATGGCCCCTTAGCACCTTGCATGCTCAGCGGGCTCACTGGCATTCTAGGGCTGAATATAGCCCAGAGGAGCCCTGGCGTGATGCCATTTTAGGTACAGCTATCTCTAATGGTCTCGTCTACGGACCATATTCAGCCTCAGACTGTGTCAGTGCAGCACATAGTCACTATGCTCAATCAGAGCATACTAATTCTCTAAATATTGCTTAGAGCCACCGTGTGCTGTTTGCCTCTCAGCGCTACTGGATGCATGGTACTAATAGCCGGGTCTAATTATGGGGACCCTAATCCCTAATAGGGATAAGCCTACCAGGTTCTGTGTGGATTACCAAAAAATGTATCCCATTGCAGTGATTGATACATACCCTAAGCCTAGAATCGAGGCAGTCTTGGAACACATAAGGGGCATCAAGTAAGGGTGGGCGAATACCTTATTTTGAATATTCGGCTGAATAGTTATATTCCTGGGCCCCAAATATTCAGAAATTCAGTACTATTCCTTATTCACGTACCTGTGTGGGGTACAACAAAAAGTCCTAAATGTTCCTCCTTAGCCCAGTCATGTTAAACTACAACCCCCATCCCCCCACCCTTTGCAACAATCCCACTCCCCTCCTCCCTCCCCTGCACCCACATTTGAAAGTTTAATAAAACAAACTCCCACAATGAGTCGCCACCACAACCAGAAGTGGGGTGCTTGCAGACCTGCCTTTCAGTGTCATTCTGGGCAGTGATATTGACTGTTGTGGAAATACTGAGTGTGTTGCCCCAAGGAGCCAGAAAGTGATGGGAGGGGATACTGCAGACATCCATGTGCCTCTTGTTCTGCCCTGCACAGAGCAGGGGGGCAAGAAAGAAGGGCAGACAAACATCTACACAGCTCCACATCTGCTGCAGAGCAAACCTCTAGGCTGTTTAGGGAGGTTGTGTGGTCAGGGCGACACATGATGATCCCTCTACTGCAGAGTGAGCCTGCACGCTGTGAGAAGGCCAGAGACATGGTCAGAGCACCAGAAGGATCCTCTGCTGCCATACAGAGGCAGTGAGATGTTATCTTGCCCCTCAGCTGTAGCAAGAGAAAACTGCTGTGACAAAAAAGTAAGGGTGGGGTACAAGAAAAAGATTCAGTAGTCTGTCCACAGCCAGAAAGTATGAGAGCAGCTAGTGTATTAGGAACACAACAAGCAGCACCCACAATTTCCCTACAGATGCAAGCTGGAAGCACAGCCTGTGCATTGGAGAAATGTGTGGCACAGATTGTGGACCATGTACATGTTTTTTGGGAGTTCCCAATGCTGGCTGGTTATCCACCCCCACAGCCAGCCACTGTCTCCTGTTGTACTTTTATTTATTTTTGTGTGTGAAAATTAACCCCCCCACTGTGTAGCAGCACCCGCGTCAGTCTCACTCCCCACCAGCACTCAAATTTCATAAACGGAAGCCCTCCCTGTATGACAGAAGGCAACCAACCCAACCCACCCTCCATGATAACCATCTGCCTTCTTGTGAATGGGAAAGTACTGCCATGCTTGCCTGCATAGTAAAATAGCTGGTTTTAGTGACATGGCTTTACACCTACCTGATCTCACAACCAAACAAGCACCCAACAAAGTAATCTGGATTAGAATTGCTTGGACAGTTTAAAATCTGATCCAGTAGCAGAATATCGGACTATCCTAGTGCAAAATCAGATGCTGGCTGTAAGAACAAAAAAAAGCCTCCTAACCCTCTTTCTGACATGCAAGTCCTCCCACTTTGCACTTCATAACTCCACCACCACACCACCCTGTAACCCACAAGCTCTCTCCCTCCCAGGCCCAGTGAGAAGACTGTATTGTAATACAAGTTGCCCAGTCGGACCCACAATAAATGCACACACACACACACACACACCAGGTTTCAGTTTCTTGGCATAAAAAGGCTGCATCTTTACTGTACAGCAAACGTTTGATTTACAATTTCAAATAAAACTCCATAGACAGTTCATACATTGTACACATTTAAAATGCAAAAAGACCCCTGGGGCAGCAAATTCAGATGGTATGGTGCTTCCAGTGGGGGAACTCTGACCCTCGAGTCAGGCAGACCCACCCAGGGCCATGCCTCTCCCTCGGACAGGCCCCCACCCCACCCAAATGCATCTTGGGGCATCCCCGTGACCATTGGGATGGGCTGATGCCCGCCCAGGGCAGCATTCCCTGTCCTGCAGTCATGCCCACCATGTTCTTTGTTGACCCTTCTCCCCTGTAGCGTACCCGCCCCAGGGTCACGCCACCAGGACCCGGGTCACCCAGTACCACGAACGCTTATTTTAAACCATCCAGCCTGAATTTATGCCACTCTAACGTGCATAGTATGTTGTCCCCTTATTGCCTCAGAGGTCTCACCTGCTTTAATACCATCTCACAAAAGTCTTGAATTGTGGCATTGAAAATGTCATTCCCAGTCCCCGACAGGTGTACCCCATCCCTGCTGTACATTGCATCACATGTTCTGGGTATGAGGAAGTGACCCAGGATGGCATTTCCATGGGAAGCTGCAAACCAGGACACCTCCCGATTATCCTCCCTCTGAGCTGTCTCGATGCCTTTAACACTGCGGGCACCTCTCCACTGCCACCATGAGATTATCCTAGACCAGACCAGCCTGGTTGGGAGCAGGGCCTGAAGCTGGGTCAAAACCTGCTTGATTTCCCCGCAAAGTCTAGGGCCCCAGCTGTACCAAATCATTTCCCCCCACCCCACCCAAGTGCACCACCAACGTCAGTGGTGGGTGTCTGTCCAACTCCAGTCTAATCACAGTATCCATGAGTTGTCCCCAACGCATCCCTCCTTTTCCTGCCCAACGAAGCCTTGCATGTTCCTTAGGGACCCCAAGCTGTACTCCATACGGGCAGGCCAACTCTCGACTGTGTGCCTCCTGGATGTAGGAATGGTCGATGACCCGATGACATTGTGGTACATGTGGGGACAAATGACCTAGCGGGGGAAACGGTGGAGGTAACAAAGGAGAGGATTCAGGAAGTGGAAAGGTTGTGTGAGGAGACTGGGGAGTCTGTGGCATTCTCCGAAGTGCTCCCAGTACCCTCGCAAGCACAGTGACAAAGGAGAGGATTAGGGAGTTGAACACATGGTTGGTAGAATGGTGTCAAACTAAGGGATATGGGGTTGTGGGTGGCTGGGGCAGTACCTGGGATAATAATCTGTTTACAAGGGATAGGCTGCACCTGAGTGGGGAGGGGAAGGAGGTATTAAAGCAAAGACTGGGGAGGTATATTGCACAAAGGTGGATTTAAATTAGATGGGGGTGGCAAGTGGACAGCAGGTAGGCAGGGATCTGATAGAGTGGAGCCTACCCCCAGGCTAGCAGGGAAGGACCCAGGGTGGCTGAAAAAGGAAGGAGTAGAAGGAAGGAAATGGAGGCCAATGAAGGGAAGGGAAAGGATGGAGGGTGGTCTCGCTGAATGCAAGAAGCTTAGGCAACAAATCTGCTGAGCTACAGGCACTCTTAGCAGTGCGGAGGGTGGATATTGGAGCTGTCACAGAAACTTGGGCAACTGAGTACCAGGACTGGGATCTGGCAATCCCAGGATACAAAGCATACAGGAAGGACCATAAGGAAGGGAAGGGCGGTGGGGTGGCAGTCTGTGTGAGGGACGAGATCAAATGCACAAGGGACAAGGGGGAAGAAAGGAGAACTGAGGCACTCTGGCTGCAGCACCTAGATTCAAGGGGTAGGAAACTGAGGTTTGGGTGGTATACAGGCCACCGTCCCAATCTGAGGAGCTTGACAAGGAATTAGCAGGATCAATCAGAAAGGCATGTAGAAAAGGGAAGGTGGTCATCGTGGGGGATTTCAACTTGCCGGGGTTGACTGGAGCATTCCAGTCACCTCCAGTGCTAGGGAGCAAGTGCTCCTGGATACAATCCAGGAGGGTCTCCTGACACAGTTGATTAGTGTACCTACTAGGCTAAGGAACACTTTAGATCTGGCATTGTGGAATGGGGAGGCAGTAAGGGAAATAAAGGTGGAGGACCCACTAGCCGACAGCGATCACCAAACGGTGTGGTTTAATATCACAATGTGTGGGGAGCCAGAGAAATCAGTTACTCAGATAGTAAACTTCAGGGGGGCAGACTTTGGGAGGATGCAGGAAGTACTGAAAGGGAAACTAGAGGGAATAAGGCAGGAGATGGATGCGGAGCAGAAATGGGATAGTATTAAAAGGGGGATTACAGAGGCAACAGAAGCTTGCACCAAGACACAAACTAAGAGGAGCAGAGCAAGAAACCATGCTGGTTGAACAGCGAGGTAGTGGAGATGGTGAGAGCAAAACGAGAGGTGCACCACAGGTATAGAAGGACAGGGAGGAGTATGCAAGACAGTCCAGGAGGTGACCAGAAAAGTGAGAGAAGCCAAGGCCCAGAGGGAGCTGAGATTAGCGAGGGAATTAAGGGGGGACTTTGTCAGATACATCACGGAGAAAAGAAAGTGCAAGGAGACAATTGTGAGGATGAAAAGGGGTGGAGAGTTGACGGAAAAAGGTGAGGAGCAGGCAGAAGCACTGAATGAATACTTTTGCTCGGGTGTCATGGAAGAAAAGGGGAGGGACTGCTAATACCATGGGCTGGGAGGGTGGGACAGGGGAGAGAAAGGCAACAGATGGAAGAATTGAGCAAGCAGAGTCCTAGAGGAACTGAGGGCATTGAAGGTAGACAAGGCACCAGGGCCGGATGGTATCCACCCCAGGGTGCTGAGGGAGGTGGCGGAAGTGTTGGCGGAGCCACTGGCGGATCTGTACAGCACCTCACTGGAGTCGGGATGTATGCCAGTGGACTGGAGGATGGCACATGTAGTACCATTACACAAGAGCGGACCAAGGGATGAACCGGGTAATTATCACCTGTTTAGTCTCACCTCCATAGATTGCAAACTCATGGAGACAATACTAAAGGAAAGACTGGTGTCGTATCTGGAGGACAATGGGCTCCAGGATGTGAGGCAGCATGGGTTTGTTTCAGGGAAGTCTTGTCAAACCAACCTGATACAATATTATGACTGGGTGACAGGTGAACTGGATAAGGGTGTTGCGGTGGATGTTCTTTACTTGGACTTCAGCAAGGCCTTCGATTCTGTGCCTTATCGGCGGCTTGGAGGGAAGCTAACTGGTGTAGGGGTAGGGCCAAAAATGATGAACTGAATTATAAGCTGGCTGAGTGGGAAGCTGCAGTGGGTGGTGGTGAGAAGGGAGCTCTCAACTCCAAGGCCGGTGACTAGTGGGGAGCCACAGGGCTCTGTGTTGGGGCCAGTATTTTTCGGGCTCTTCATATCAGACATTGCACATGGGGTGGTGAGCAAAATAAGTCTGTTCACTGATGACATCAAAATCGGAGTAGTGGTGAATGGAAAGGAGGGATGGAAGCAGCTGCAGGGGGACCTAAGCAAGCTAGAGGAGTGGTCAGAGAGGTGGCAGCTGGGGTGCAATGCAAAGAAGTGTAAGATTATACACTTTGGGGTGATAAACCGAAGGAGAGAATACTGTCTGGGAGGGGTTAAGCTGGGGATCACTGAGGAGGAGAAGGACCCGGGGTAATGATAACGGGGACCATGGACAACACTGCCCAGTGCAGTAGAGTGGCTGCAAAAGCAAACAAAATGCTGGGGTGCATAACGAGGGTTTTTTCGTTCCGGTGAAGAGAGGTGATCTTGTCCCTCTACAGGTCACTGGTAAGGCCGCACTTAAGAGTATTGTGTGTAGTTTTGGAGGCCATACCTAAAGCGTGATATCAGGCTACTGGAGGGGGTGCAGAGAAGGGCAACAAAGATGATATGTGGAATGGAAGGGACAGACTATGACAGCAGGCTGAGAGACCTGAATATGTACACCCTGGAGGATAGAAGGGATGGGGCAGATGATAGAGACATTCAAGTATCTGAGGGGAATCAGTAAGGATTGGGCAGATGGGGTCTTTAAGTTAGGGGGGGTCACCAGGGGGCATGTGCAAAGAATAGAGGAGGGAAGATTTAGGAAGGAAATGAGGAGACACTATTTCACAGAAAGGGTGGTAGCAAAATGGAACGCCCTACCAGAGTGGGTGGTATCATGTAAATCTGTTATCAGTTTCAAAAGAGCATGGGACAAGGAACTGGGGAGAGTGAGGGTGGGGAAGGTGGGGGTGGCAGTGGGATGACAAATGGGAGCAGGAGGGTGGGGCAACTGCAAACTGGGGTGCTAGCTGCACTCTCAAGTAGACTTAGATAGACCGGTGGTTTGTTTCTTCTGGCACATTCAGATATCAGGTTGTGTTCCTCGCTCTGCTATAAAGTAAACAAAAGAAGAGTCATTATCCATAATTATAAACTTTTTGTTTCCGTTAGATTTCCATTTCTCTTGTACAACCTATGAGCCCTGTTGAGGCCTGATATAACCATTAAAGGCAGCTGATGACCATCTGCTGATCTTCTTAACCTGTGCCTCCCCCAAGCCCAATCTTGAGGCTTCTGTAGCTGCCCCGATTTGGAATGAGTGAGTGCCGAAAACCTTGGGGTCCTTGCCCACAAACCTCAAACTCTTACACATGATTGCCGTAAATTGGCATCTGGTAACTGGGGATCCATCCCCATGCACAAACAAATGCCCCCCAACAGGTCTGTCCGCCGTATATGCCTGTAGCAAGGTGTATGTGCAGGATTCACTGGTACCTGACCGATGTAATGTGATCATTGTTGGAGGGACAGCCTAGTTTGTTTTGGAACTTCGGAGCAAGAGGGCCACCCTATCGGGGATCCAGGAAACGTCCTCCAACTGGATGTTGGATCTCCCCATAGCTGCTTTTGAGTCTGGCACCAGCTCCGAAATCCTGAATGTGCTGTAAAAGGCACATGCAAAGAGAGTCCTGAATAACTGGGCCTTGTATCGTGTACTACAAACTGCACCTAAGGATGCCAGTATGTTGGTGAGCTCACCCAGACCTATTGGCTTCATGGGGTCTCACCTCTTTCCCTGGATCTGATCCACCCCTCCAGCATCTTGCGGGTTGTGAAAATGCTGGTTGGGTCAAGGTGGCCCAGTGCCTGCCAAATGAAGGCTATCCTGGACAAATGTGCCCGGATGGTGGAAGGGGTCTGGGGCAGTTGAATAAGGTGGTGCACGTAATCTTGTACCTGTTGTTGTGTTTTATGTGGGGTCTCATTTACCTGTTGTCCGCAGAAACAGGCAAATGCTGTGAAGCTACCCGAGTACTTTTTCCAGGTCGACGGGGCAACAGCAAGTTGAACCCATCGAAGCTTTCCTGACTCCCAAGCTGCCGAACTATGTTCGGTATCAGTGTTGGGAATGCCTCTGCGTGTGGCACCAGCTGTCTGAAGCAGTCGAACTGTAACCGAGACAAGGCATCAGCGATCACACTATCCTTCCCGGGCACATGTTTTGCCCGGAATGTGATGTTTAAAGAGAGACAGCAAAACGCAAACACTCGCAGTGCCCTCATCACATCCTCAGACTTGGAAGATTGTGAATTGATGATATCTACCACTGCCTTGTCAGAGGAGAAGAACAGCACTGACTGGTTCTTCAGTCTATGTCCCCACACCAGGACCACTACCATGATTGGGAACAGCTCTAGCAGCGTGATGTTTTTTGTTAACCCCTGCTCCTCCCAATTTTGAGGCCACATTCCTGCAAACAAGGACCCTTGGAAATAAGCTCCAAAACCTAGACCCCCAGAAACATCGGTCACCGTATCCAATCCATGGTGATGGTGTGCCTTGTCTTGCCACATGCTTACCCCGTTAAAATCACTTAAAAAGACCTCCCACACCCGCAAGTCAGCCTTGAGGCCCCTTGAGATCTGGATATGGTGGTAGGGTTTAGCAGGGCCAGACATTGCTGCCGCCATTCTTCTGAGGAATGGGCGTCCAGGACTCACTGCCCTGCATGCAAAGTTGAGGTGGCCTAGCAGGGACTGCTGTTGTACTAGGGTGGCCTTTTGAGCTCCAATAACCTCGCCTAGCAACCGATGTAGGTTTTTACCTTGTCCAAAGGTAACCGTGATACCATGGGCACCGCATCAAGCTCGATACCCAAGAATGATATGGATGTGGTAGGACCCTCTGTTTTTTCTAATGCCAGCGGTACCCCAAATTTGTCCATCAGGGTCTGAAAACCATTCAGAGTGTCCTGAGACTTACCAGAATCCTTGTGACCTGCAAATAAAAAATCGTCAAGATAATGAATGATCACAGTGTTCCCCGTGAAAACCTTAGTGGCCCATTCCAAAAAGGTAGAGAATGCCTCAAAAGCAGCATAGCTAATCGAAATGCCCATGGGCATCGCCATGTCATAATACCATTGCCCTTGAAACTTAAAGCTCAGGAGTTCGTAATCCCTTGTTTGTACTGGTAACAGGCGAAATGCTGACTTTATTTCACTCTTTGCCATCAAGGTGCCGGTACCTAAACCCCGCACCAACTCAACCGCTGCATCCAAGGACGCATAGTTCACTGATGCGTCCTGTGGTGCAATGTGGTCATTCACCGATCCCCCCTTCGGGTAGGAGAGGTGGTGGATCAGGTGGTATTCCCCATCGTTCTTTTTTGGAACAAGGCCAAGTGGGTACACTCGGAGTGTTGGAAAAGGAGGCTGCCCAAAAGGGCCAGCTACCCATCCCGCTTATACTTCTTTTTCGATCTTGTGTGCCAACATTGTAGGCAGAGCTATAGCATACTTTAAGTTGCGGGCTACCATAGCAGTCTGTGGGCCCCTGTAAGGGATTTCAAATCCTGTGCTAAAACCAGCCCGCAGGAAGTCTGCTGCTCATTGGTCGGGGTACTGGGAAAGCCATATCAACATCCTCTGCAAATCTACCAGAGTGTTTGCCAGCTTAGACGGCCCCGGACTTTGACTTGTCAGAATAGGGTGGACCTGAAGGCCTGGATGTGACTTTTTTTTACATTCAGTGACCCGGTGACTTCCACCACAGGACTTGCAGATGTGTAGGAATTTACAGTGGCTCTGAAAGCACTTCCCCTTATTATAATCATAACATGCCTTCCTGTCCCATTTTTTGAACTCTTTTCTGTCACCGGTACTGGGTTGGGTGATCACATGCCCGTTATCAGTGTATGTTACCGAATTAGGTCTGCCTTTAGTCATGTACCTTGGCCCATAGATCAAGATGCATATTTTCCCACTTCAAACTGGGTTGTCGAGCCAATTTCAGACGAAACTGCTCATCATATTTGAGCTAAGCAAACCCGTCAAAGGACAAGTGAGCAAACTTGATGGTATCCCTGTACTTAAGTAAGGGTAGTAGCTTATCCAGGTACTTCATCCTGTACATGACATAAAAATGTCGAAAGCCGCCATCCAACTCTCAAAAGTCAAGGGAACTTCAGCCTCCGCACCCTCTTTTTTTCCTTTTTTGTCATTCTCCTCCGGGAGTTCCCTGTGTAGTAGAGAAGACATGTCTATGTGCTCTCCGTTCTAAATTTTTTCCCTTACATTGCCTGCTAGGTGATCCCCTAAGGGATCTTTTAATCCCGCATATGCCCATTTGTTGTCCGTGGGCGCTGGGGCAGAGGGTGCAGGCAGTGTTATGTCACCAGGCTGAGCTGCCCCAGAGGACCCCGCTGGCCTACTTGGATCCCCCCCCTCTTCATCAGCCGATTTATTCCCTTGATCTCCTGGTGGGGCCATGCAAGGGAACCCCACAGCCACCCCGACATGCTAGTTCCACCAGAGGTGTTGTCCCCCCGGTCCAAACTCATGTTGCTGCATCCCTCCGCTGCTCTGTGCCCTCCTGGAATGGCAGGAGGTAACATTCCCAGGAGGGGGTTCTCATATAGGGGTTCCGGGACCCCCTTGCCCCCCCACTTGTCCCAGCCCTTGTGGAATTGGGACAATGGGCCCCATCTGTTGTGGGGAAGGGGCTCCTCACCATCCCAAGGGGTTATGGCCTGCCGGGCCACCCAAACCCCATGGGTAGCTGTTCAGAAAGGGGGGCCTTGAGCCCAAGGAGATCCCCACGGAAAGGACACCCATGGATTTGTGTGAATACCCCCTTCCAGCTGGGCCTGGCCTGGGCTACTTCCAACCATGGCTGCCAGGCCCAGCGTCATAGGATGTGTCCGATCGGGGGCTTGTGTTGGGACCAGCTGATGTCCCTCCCATTTGGTCTCTGTGCCACCGGCGTATGCCCCAACCCCAGGATTGTCATGCCCGTATGGGCCCTCCACAATTGCTGCAGAGCTCTCCTTGTGGGGTGGTGGGCTACAGGGCTGCCGGCGCTCAAAATCCCACCCACATATGACAATGGGTTCATTTGGAGGCCTTTTAGCCCCGAGTGAACCCACCCGTGACCCTTAGCCAGTCTCTAGCGCCGGATCCAGGGCATATCCCTCTCTTTCCGTAATGGACCTCCCTGTCCGCAGCCTCACAGGGGATTGTACCGCTATGGAGGATGCATCATTTTCTTCTGGTCCTCCTCCCCCTCAGCCAGCTCCTCCACCTCTGAGGTGTGGAGAGAGTCCTCTGATATCAAACCCCCTGACTCACCAACGGGTTCATATCCATCATGCCCCATGAGCCTCGGCTCCACTTGTTCTACAGGCATCAGAGGTGTTCCACCCTGCGTTGCTCCGGTTCCTCCTGGACATTCAGCCATTCGCCGTTGACCTCTGCCTTTTGTGACTCTTGCTTGCTGCTTTTCCACCGATATCCCTTTTCCTCATCCTGCATTCCGCCCCTTAGGCAACTGAGCTACTGATTCCAAGAGGGATGCGTATGGCTGTCTCCAACGATGCAGGATGCCTACCCAACCACCTCTTGTGCACCAGCTGGGGTATCGCCGCTCGTGCTAGGCCCCGCCTCGTAGCCCGTGGGGTCTGTGTTATGGGGACAGTAGCCTGCAATGACAGATCCAGCCTGGCCGCAGCCTCCTGCCAATTAGGACCTCCCGGTTCCTCCATCTGCTGAAAAGCTTCCATGAAGGCTCTGTCGGGACCCTCGGACTGCTGTGGGCTGGGACTGGCCGAGGCCTGAGAAGCCAGCTCCAATCTCGTCCTTTTGGCAGCCATCATGGGTTAGCGGGTGTTAGGGACAAGGCAACAGACAGTAGTTTCCAACCTAGGCTATGTGGAAGAGAAAAGACAAGAAACAGTTATTCCCACAGGCCAAATCCTGTAAATTTATTTATTTTTATTTAGTTTTTGTTGACTGGGTGGGGTGTACTAGCCGTAGCAATAATTATTTTCAGGCACAACCCGGGAGGTTACAGAACAGTACATATAAAAACAATAACAGTACAGTAATTACAATACATAATTAGGCAATTTTCAAGGTACAAGCAGTAGCTGTTACTCGTTTCTGGTGCCCTTCCTGGTAGGAAAATCCCATGTGGGCCGCTAACATTCGATATGTGGCCTGTGCTGGATTCAGAACATGCTCTATAAATATCCCACTAACGCAGCCCTCTACATACTACGTTGTAGGTATACCAGGTCAACCCCGACTCCCAGCCAAGTAACCATGGCGGGTAGAAAAATTCCACATACCATACCTGTAAACACCCTGACTGTGCCATTGCCACAAACTGCCGCCCAACATGCCTAACCAGCAGGGAAGTAATAAGTCCTGCTGATGGGGCATTATTAAGCAAACAGTAGTATTGCCCCCCCAGGCTCTGAAAACTGTACTTGCTGCACCTAGGCCTCCTTGCCCTTCATACCCCTCCTTGCCAGCTCCTCCCAACATATTGTACTTGGTGTGCCCTGTAAACCTGATAGTGACAGATTTTAAAACTTCAAAGACATTTTTTTTTAATGTACATGTGCCAAACTGTCACAGACACAACTGAGAAGGCTCAATCAACTGCTATAAAATGTCCGAATGCTTCACATAATGAACCAGCAAGCCAGTGCTGGCTGGTGATGCCTTGCTTGCAGATTCGTCCTAACACAGTGCTTGTGTGAGGGCCCAGAATACCTTTGCCACCTAAGGCCTACCACAAGCTGCTTCTTTTATGAGTTTCCATTTAAAGTTTTTTTTTTTTTTTTTTTTATTGTAACACAACAGCATCATGCCTTACAGGTTATTACACAGGGACCAACTAACAGGTTTGCCTTAATCACAGCCCTACCCCTACAGAACTACATGGGCCGACTGGGTGTGCTGCTGGCCTGGGCCTAGTAAGGCCTACCTCGTGGTCAGGCCAAGCTGCTGCTGAAAAACTGTAGTGAATGAGCCCCACGTTAGTGGACTGCTGGCGTGGTCCTAACGAGGCCTACCACGTGGTCTGGCACAGCTGTTGCTGAACACTGAAGTGAATTAGCCCAACGTTGTCAATAAACCCTCCCAACAAAAACCCCAGGTCTGCAGAAACAGCCAGCTCCTCAGCTGTAATAGTGTCCAACTCCCCGAGTCTTCTGCCTCCCCGCTGGCTATACCTCCTGATCAGGCCCAGCCGCAACTTGCATCTTGTCTGTGCACATGATGACCGTTGGTGCCTGTGGCCCCTGATTGCTGTGCGCCCTGCCAGTGGTGGGTAAACAAAAACGCTCAGGTCGGTGGGTGGGAAGAACAGCCAGAAAAGAAAAGACCACTTACCCGCTAGCTGACTTGCAGGAGGAGCGGAGAATTCTGTGACCAGCAACCGACAGGGGAAGGAAACGGCGGGCAGCAGCACTCTGGAATGAAGGGGGGGCAATCAAAAACGCTGGAGAAACCGCCTCGGAAGGAAATCCATCGACCACACATATGCAAAAACAGCGCACCATCTGCAGGTATGAGCAGGGTCAGAGAAGGGAGAATTCCAATCTGCCCTGCCCTTTTGTACCCCCTCCCCCGGAAGCCCAGGCCGCCATCACCAATAGGGCTGGCGGATAAGTCAATCTGGCCCACCGTTCGCTGAATGGCATGGTGGCCAAGCTTCTTCCCCACACTTCCCATTGTGGGCAGTGTGCAATGTTACCCCACCGAGAGAGGCCGGGGCAACCCATCCGCTTCACCATTGGAGAAAGATGCAACCTACAAAACTCAACATTCTGCCATCAGAAAATCATAATACCATTAATGTACGTGAGACCGATGTTATTACGATTTAGAATGCTGTTTTACCACGCACTTCAGTTACTACTTTAACCGCTATGTTAAACCTTGACAAGACCACAGAGAGAGCAGTCATGGTGGGCGTCTTTCAGAAGAAACTGATGAGACTACAGATGGAGTCTGGGCTGTAGCCTGATGCGAGTGAAACAAGTAGGCCATGGCTGGTGAGGAAAAAATGCAGTCAATCTGGCGGTTGGGCTCCAGTTGGGGAGGGAGTGAGGTGAAGTGATTGCGGTGAGTAAAATGCATTTGCCCTGGTGATTTGGCTTGTATGGATGGGTGAGGTGAGTGAAGCGATTGGGTCCCATTGAATTCTTGTTGTTGGGGACAATCTCAGATGAAACAAATAGGAGCCATGTATGCTTTTTCCGAGATTTATGATGTCATTGAGTCCTCGATGGAGTCCATAACAGACAGTGAAACATCTGTTGTTCTGTTTATAATTAGTCATTATAAAAAATCAACCCCCCCCCACTCAATCATGAGCAGCCTTCCCTTCCCTAGCACAAGCCACAAGTTCCCCAACCCCCATATTCTATAAAGAACCCCTGTCCAGCACCCTAACTAGCCCCACCCCCCTCTTCCCCATAGCACCAATTTCTAACATCCAAGAGGAGTGACTCAGATCAGGTCCACTGACAGAGCAGCTTACACTCCTCTGCATTCCAGAGGCATTTAGGAATTAAATGATTTCCTCCTGTAGTGCTAACACCTGACTGGCTGCATGTCTACACAGTCTGGTAGACTTGCTCCTCAAGTAACAGATCTGTTCAAGCCAGGGTTCATGGATCAACTCACACACATTGAGCAGCTCAATATGACCCTGGACTTTCTGACTTCCATTACCCAGTCCAAACAGCAGTCCACATCCAAGCAGCAGGTCTCCATTCTATGCTCCTTCTGAAGTGCACTCTCACAGTAACAGCAGCAGCTGCAGTACTGCCTAGCCAGACCCCCCGGTAAGTCTGGAGGTGAGGACCAGAGCCTTGGGTGGTGGTGGTGCCAGAGGCCAGTCCTTCAGAGCTGCTTCTGAGGGCAAGAAATGACGAGCTGAGGAGCTCCATTAGTTTGCCATCCTGAACCCTGCTGCAGCTTCTGGTCGGGTGCATCTCTTTCACTTCCTGCCACAGTGGTCAACTGTTAAGTCATACTGGTGGGTTCTGCAGATGTTTTTTTTATTAGGGGGGGGGACTGTCTCTGGAGTTTGAGATGCCACTCTGTCAGCCCTCAGCACCATTGGAGACTTTGGTGTCTTCAGATACTTTTCCAAGCACTGTAGGGGGAGGTCACTTAACTTCTCAAGTGACATACAATGGTGCATGGCCCAGACATTCAAGCCCTTCAGGGGTTTGTATCTTAACACTTCTTGGTACCAAAATGGATGGGGTGTTGCGACCCTACTCTTGATACGCAAACACTAAACAAGTTTATTTGCTGGGCTTTGGCTCATGACAATGATTTCTCCCCTTCCCAAATAAACACTGGATATAGAATATGGAGCAGAAAGGGCTTAACATACATGATTCAGCTTTTATCCTTTCGGAGAATACTCACTTTTCCAGAGTTGAGTTCTACTTGTGAATTACTCCAAGGGGATCAGTTTTGTTATCTTCAAATTTGATCGTGTCTGCTTGGGGTGGGGGTGGAGGGGTGAGGCCTCCCAACTCACTGATAACAGTACCTGGACTGATTAAAATTATCATGGGAGCAGAGAGAGTGGAGCACTGGAGACATTTGATTAGCACATTTTATAGAAATCTTATGACATTAGAAATTACTGCTAAACACCCATTGTTGGAAAGATGGAACAGGGAAATATCCACAAGTGTGTCACACACCCAGTGGTAGAGATATACACTTCAATAGATAAGGGTCACAGCCTCTACTCCATGGCAGGAGTTCACCTGGAAGTGTCTGTGTCAATATTTTATAACCACCAAAGTACAGATTAAATATATGGGGTGTTGTTTGGCTGATGTTGGAGAAATTGTTGGGCACAGAATGTGGACAATGTATGTGTTTTGAGAGTGCCCAGTGCTAGCTGGTTATTTGAAACCACTCAAGGTCCAATTCAGTGACTTGTCACGCCTGATTTAGTAATGCCTGTGTAAGACCCTGCTCTTTCTACTCACAAGGCAACAACCACAATTGGCAGAAAAGTTATCACCTGCATTAGGGCAACACCAGGCTCGGGGCATCTGAGGTCGGGGTTGCAAAACAACATTTCTGTTTATACCTAGGTCAGGGGAGAGGTGCCAAGTCTGTGGTGTGTCTCCTATCTATGGGGCCCCAAATACTCACACAGGTCACTCAGAGATGGATTGTCCATAACCAGAAATTGGGATTTTACTGTGTGGCTTTATTCCTGACAGCGTGTTCACAAAAATTGGTGGTCCCCAGGGCTTGTAGCTGTATGACACAGATGGCGCATTTGTAGCAGGCAAAAACATTTCACAACTCTTTCTGGCAGTACTGAGACTTCTTACAAGAACATTTCCACGGATGTCCATCCCTAGTAGTTAGTAGGGATCTCTGGATGTACCAGTGCATTTATAGTAGATCTTGCCACCGCACTAATTCGAGCACCACTAGGTGAACTACGTTAACACCTTAGACCATTCTTTGTAACCAGTTAGATCCCTTTGAAAACAAAAGTGTCTCGTCAGTTTACTATGGCCAAAGCCACACTTTCTCTGCCATTACCTTTGGGGGACAGGATTCCTAGCCACACAGGTGCTACAAGAGACATCCTTACAGCACATTCTTTTGTGCCAGCGTTCTGTGTACCTGCATCCCTAGCCTTGGTGGGTCTCTAACAAGGCACCAGCCAACCCACATTGAACAACAAATGAACCTTGTACTTACGGCAGCAACTTGTGCCCTCAAGGCTTTTGTTATGAACTCTTGAGCTCCACAGTTCTCACACAAAATCCATAGCTTTTAGGGTTTATAAACACACAGTCTACATTTTGGGCACTTCTGATAGCTCTCACAGTCTTTTGGGGGTTGCCCCAAAGTACCCACTGAACCTTCAGTTCCATTTCTCCAGAAAAATCTTCACCCCCCTTGGGGCTTCACGGGATGTGGAAGCCACCACGTCCCACAAAACCAGCCGTTGGTTACTGTACTAAGGCAGAAAATAACAAACTAAGGGTCCTTCCCTCTAACAAGTGGCCTTTGCTTGTAGAATTCTCAACTCCAGATGGACTCGCATCTCCAAACAACAGCAGAGCACTGTGGCTTATGCTGCTGTGAGGGTTCTAAATTCCATGCTGTCATCCCCTGTCTCAGCAGAGGTAAGCAGGTGGTGATGTAATTGTAACCCCTAGGTGGCGCTATCCCAAGGGCTACTACCCCTGCCTGTGTGACTAGTTACAGGTTAAGAGGCCTGGGTACTGAAAACAGGTCCCTCCACCCGGAGGACAGGGTTAGTGGTAGCGTAGCGGACCTGTGTACAGCCCTCTGGGACACTGTGACCCCCCCCCTTTCCCTTCTAGTGGCCTAAACAGTGAACAGCATACACAGGTACAATAGCACCTAATCAGCATGCAAATCCTCACTCTGTCTGCACTTACCACCAGGGCTGGTTCCACCAGTCCAACCCTGAGACCCCTGTAAAATAAGGTTAGACACAGCAGGTAACAACAGTACAATGCTTCTACAAAATGGAACCACAGTCAGGTTAAATACAAAAATAATTAGATCTGATTTATTAAGGGGGAATGAATAAGGGAGGGGCATAATTTGACTGATTAGTTCTGTAACTGATTCAATCAGGCAATCATGCATGCACTTTAGAGTCCCTTCACAGTCACACACTCAGGGTACCTAGTTGGAACAAAGGGGGGCTAGCCTAATTCGTTGCCCAGGGTAGGCCAGTGTTGCAGCTGGTCGGGGCCCTGTGATGGAAAGAAGATGCATGCACAACCACACACAATTTGTAATCTGGAGCCAGGAGGCTCAGTTCATGATAATTAGGCAAAACAGCTAAATCAGATGACACACTTTGATTGGGCTATTTGCGAGGAGCTACCCTAGTGTAACCCCCTGCAAATGGGGTTCTAAAAGACTTCCAGGAGCTTGCTTGAATGCTCCAAGCCTGAATGGTGTTTGGCATTTAAGCCATTTTATCAGTGAGTGTTTTAGAGCCTCTGGTACTGTCTTTAAGAGCTGTCTGCTTGCAGACATAATTAGTTTATATGGGGACTGTGTGTTTCTCTGTTTGAGTACCACTCGAACTGCTGCCAATTCACTTCATTTTGCAGTCACTAGGAGTGCAAAGGGAACCTATCTGAAAGATGTAACTGTTTGCCAGAAATTATTTAGAGTAATAATGAAATTACAGTTTGTCTAACCTGCTTTTTTGCAGTCAGAACTGTGTCTGCTTCTTCCCCATTCTAGTTTTGAACTGCTGAACTGGACCAATCAGTGTGGGGTAAGCTAGCTCTAAAATGGTGCCTTGGACGAATCAGAACTTGGACTCATAATCTGAGCCAGCCACAAGAGGATTGTATGGGCAGTGACTCTGGGAGATGTAGTTTAGACTTCAGTGCCTTTTTGGACCAACAGCAGCAGTCTATTGTGAGTGACAGCCAATCCAGTCAAGAACTGGGAGGGACTAAAAGGAAGTGCCCGGTTTTGTCAGTTGGAGTTTGAGTTGAGCTTTGGCAGTGAAGAAGGAAGGAGCCCTGTGCTTTTTCAGTGTGCAGTTTTAGTCAAAAAACGTGTGTAAGGCCCAGAGTTCCGGTCTGCAGCTTGTGTAACAGCTTGTTAGGACTGAATCCGTCCTGAGAAAGAATCAAAGGATCTCTGAAGAGTAGAAACCAGGCTCACCCTGTAGAAGACTGGAGGAATTGCTGAAAATTGCACTCGGTCTGTCAGGAACTGAATCTGCTGTGTTCTCGGGTATTGTGCAGTAATTGCGATCGGGATACAGATGCAGCCTGCCTGGTATAGTGCTTTCTTTTATATGGATGTGTGAAGAGGTTTGTGTACCTCAAGTGAGCCCTGCTGACATTGAAGGACCCTATCTTATTTGGAGGTCGTGAGTACTAATTCAGGGTCGCTCTCTGTTGAATTGCCACATTAAATCCAAATGGAATTACTGTACTGCTGACTGTTTAATTCTCCTTTCTCTGTGTGAAAGGGCCCCTACCAGCTGCCACAGTTTGGACTAGCCACTAGGGCTTGGGTACCCAGGACAGTAACTGATAGGGATAGGCCTGTCACAGAGCCATAGTAGATTATTAGAGTGATAAGCTAATTAACCTGATTTCCCTGTCCTTGTTATATCCCCTAAATAAATCAGAGCTGCTTGTTTCAGCAAAGTTATACTGCCTGAGGTATTTGTCTATGTTAAAGTACTGTACTGTGATTGTTGCACTGTATCTCATTTCACAGGAGGTCCCAGTGCGGAACCAGACCTGGGGGTAAGTGTATACTGTGAAGGTAATTCTGATATATTGTGTGGGCCACTAGTGGGAAGAAAGGGGGTTGCAGTGTCCCAGAGGGCTGTGACCAAGTTAGTTTAACTATTGCAAACCCTGACCTCTGGGTGGAGGCACCGACCATTGGATCCAGGCCCCTCAACCTGTTAGTGGCAAATCAGGCAGGGGTAGTAGCCCCTGGGATAGCGCCATCTAGGGGTTACACTAGTGTTTACTCACACTACCCAGTACAGGACACAGGATTGACGAAATGGAGACTTTAGGATGACTTGCTGGTTTGCCAGGAGAAGCAGGGCCCACACGAATCACCAAGGTGTCGTTCCTTTTTTGAGGTGTTGAGCAGGGGGCTGATCCCCGGGCAGGTCTCTCATCGATGATTTTCTCTGCATCGTGAGTAACTGGCTGGGTCAGGTTGGCAGGGCCCAGGCTGGGTGTACAGTTCGGATTCAGTCCTGTAAATGCTGGATGCAGCTTCCAGCAAGCATGACACAATTAGGCAATGGGGAACCAAATTGCGACCCACTAACAGCATTCAGCACACTTATAGTAAAAGAAAGGCAATACCACAGCTCAGATGACAGTCCGGGTTGCAATTTCAGCTTTCCTGAGCAAAACCGTGATCTCTGTGGTTATTCAGACATCCTGACAGGCTGATCGCGTGGAGCAAATCTTCAGTTTTATTCAGGCAAAGGTATAGTCACAATCAGTTCGAATAGAGTCCGGTTATTTAAAGATCAAATGCCAGTGTTTTACAGATTTACAATAACATAGGACTTTCAAGTCCCTGTGGCATGATTAGTGTTTCCTGAAAATATCATGCTGTTTGGTGTTGTGGTTTTCTTTAAATCAGCATCTGTACATGTGCTCTGCAGTAACTGAAAACAGTGAAGATATTTCTTTCCCTATTAGCGAGTGATGACATCACTCCTGTCCAGCCTGTTGGTGCAGCAATGAAGTCCTTAATTGCCTTTAGTACCTTCCCAGTCAGAGTAATCTGTAGGACTAATTGTCTTACTCCAAGTGTGCTACTAACCTACCTGGTTTGTGTTTAGATAGATTAGGTTACAATTAGCATTCTGTTCTCATAAAGAGTTGGTCATTTGTGTTTCGGTGGGTAACTGAAGTGGTACAAATGAATGTTTATGAGGAATCTCCTGCCTGTATCACACCTGAGTTCTGTCACATAAAAGCTCTGCATTGTTATTTGCCTATATAAATCCAGGGTTGTGTAATGATAGAAGTAGTGTGTCCTTGATGTAGCCTCCACACACATGTTCATGTGAGAACAATATTGTTGTTATGTCAGATTGACAAACAGGTGTCTGCCACACTTTGCTGTTTCAGGAACATGTACTGTATGATCTCTCAGAATTCAGTTCTCCGAGGGATTCTGTGTGGAAATACATCATGTATGTGGGTAACTAGACATACTATATGTCTTCCTGATGCCCCGTCTCTTGCCCCCTCAGCTGAGGCTACTGCACTGCTTCCTAATGGTCCCCCTGTCCAGTTAGGGCCAGTGCCATCTGTTGCCCCCTGTTCCAGTCTCCACAGACAGGGCTGCTGTGCTCCACTAAGCCCTAGAGTCCCAGGGACTCTGTCTCCACAGTTGGGGCTGCTGCACCATGCTGCCCAGGTCACCAAAGGTGGGGAGTTTGCTGCCTCCTTCTACCCACTTCCACTGCCCCCAAATGGGCAGGCCCACTGCATTATGTGCACTCTGTACCCTGATGCCACCCTTTGTCCTGCCACATGGTCATGGCATCTACAAGATGCTGTCCTCTGTCTTTGCCACCACACCCAGGGCTGCTGCACCCTGCAACCATATTGACACATCCAAAGCTGCTGCGCCCTGCTACCCCTCTGTCCCCACCCTGTAACACGAGATGAAAGTGTTTGTTTTTTCTTTCGAGCAGCTTGGGTAGTGTACCAAAGGATCTGATTCTGGTGGCAGGGAGCAGCATGGAGCAACAACCCTAACTGTGGAATCAAGAGGCTCTATGATGCAGTTGGGCACAGTGGTGGCAGGAGGTAGAGGACAGCTTGGTGCAGAAGTTTTGACTGTGGGGCAGGACACAGTGGAGCATCAGGGTACTGCAGCCCTGACTGAGACAAGGTGCACGCTTTGCAACTGCCCTGCCCATTTGGGGCAGTGAAGGGTGCAGCAAAAGTCCCACCTTTGGTGGCCTAAGGCAACATGGTGCAGCCGCACTGTGGAGGCACAGGCCCTGGGACTCTAGGGCTTAGCAGAGCACAGCAGTCCTGTCTGTGGAGACTGGAACAGGGGCAACAGATGGCGTTGGCCCTGCCTTGGGGGGGCAGAGGGAAGCAGGGTGTAGCAGCCTCAATTGAGAGGCAAGAGACAGGGTCATCAGGATGACATATAGTACGTCTAGTTACACACACACATGCAAGATGTAGTTCCACACAGAATCCTTGGATAACTGAATTTGAGAGATCATACAGTACAGGTTCCTGAAATAGCAAAGTGTGGCAGACACCTGTTTGTCAATCTGACATAATGCTGTTCTCACATGAACATATGTATGGAGGCTACATCAAGGTCACACTACTTCTATGACTTCAACTGTAGATGTATTTTATATCCATTACACAACCCTGATTTATATAGGCAAATAACAATGCAAAGTTTTATGTGACAGAACTCGGGTGATACAGACAGAAGATTTCTCACAAACACTCATCTGTACCACTTCAGTTACCCAATCAAACACAAATGACCAACTCTTTAAGAGAACAGAATGCTAGATTGTAACCTAATCTATCTAAACACAAACCAGGTGAGTTAGTAGCACACTTGGAGTAAAGACAATTAGCCCTACAGATCACTCTGACTGGGAAGGTACTACAGGCAATTAAGGACTTCATTGCTGCACCAACAGGCTGGGCAGGAGTGATGTCATCACTCACTAATAGGGAAAGAAACATCTTCACTGGTCTTCACTGTTTTCAGTTACTGCAGAGCACATGTACAGATGCTGATTTAAAGAAAACCACAAAACCAAACAGCATGAAATTTTCAGGAAACACTAATCATGACATAGGGACTTGAAGTCCTGTGTTATTGTAAATCTGTAAAACATTGGAATTTGATCTTTAAGCACTATTTAAGGATCCCTCTCAAGGGACAGGTAGGCAGACAGGCCAAACTCAGCCTTTCCACCAGTTTCCCACGCGACTACGCAGGAGCAGCAGCTTGAATGTCTTAAGCTGTTCACACTCTTCACTCCAAACCCAGACTGACTCTCTGCTGCAGGCAGCACCGGGACTTCCTTCTGATCCAGAAAGGGTTCGGTTGGTTGATTCATCTGTCTGTCAAAGCAAGGGCTCCCCCTCCAGGTCCATTTAGGCACCAAAGTGAAAGAACTACAATTCCTACAGAAATTCACTCCCACAAGACCCCTGGGGACAGACTCCATTTTAAGGTCCCAAAAGGTACTGATTGGTGCAATACAGAAATGTCCATGCTGCAAAGAAAGGCAGGTTAGATCAACTATAATACCATTGTTATCAGAGCAGCTGATTAGCAAACAATTATCAGTTCTAACAGAGCTCCCTCTGCACCATTAGTGATGGCAGAACAGAGCAATATTATTGCAGCTCGGACGGGACTTGAGCCTGGAAACACTTGGCCCCTACCCAAATTAATTATACACTACAAAAATAATTGTCTCTTAAAGAGACAGGCACAAAGGCTAACACAGCACTCGCATGCAAACACTTTTACACCTGTAAAGACACAGAACGCCTGCCTGGCAGTGGGCATTTAAGCACACCCAAGGAAGACATTTGGGAACCCCCATTTATAGGGGGGGTTACATAATGTTTTACAGAGAGTTTTAAACCCTCTGACACCACCCAGGCTACCTACCTGCTCTAAAACTGATGGGATCCTAGTAACCCCAGGAACTGGTTGTTTACGCCTAACTTGGTGCTTCTAACCATACCCCCAGAGGTGGTCAGATTGATGAATCATAACTTGCTTCTCTCATGCTTGTTGGTGGTTAACAAGGTCATCACCAGGTTATGGCTAATGCCACATTCACTCATGATATCTCAGTGGAGGGCTACAGTCACCTCCAGTAATGTGGTGGAAACATTAACATCTTATTTACAGGGGAAAGAGCCCCATGTCTTGGAGAAGTGGCAGAATTGGGTACTTTACATAGTGGAACACAATTCATTTGTGCCTTGAAGAGTATACTGATACTCAGCATAAGCAGTTTCAATGGCAGAGGTGAGGAATAAAAGCCTTTACTGTTATACAGGCTGAGAACTTTAAACATCCATGTCCGTATGCCCGACACCTCACTGTGGGACACCCCTAAATTAGCATTTTCGCCCGGTGTTTAACAAGTTCAGGTACTGTACCTGATTTTGAAGTAATTAGGTTTAATTTGGTTGATCCTGGCATCCCCTCAGTAGCATTTTGAGTCCAGCGCCTCCAGCGGCGCGTCCCACTGTCACCCACTGCTGACATCAGAGCCAGGGAGCAACTGTGGGAGCGAGTATAGTGTAAGCCTATGGGGAGCTATTAATAGCTCCGGTTTGCCACTTAGAAGCCTTGGTGCTATACCAAGACCAAGTATAGACTGGCAGTGCAAGGGTATCTGCAGGCATATTCACTATACACATTTGTGTACAGTGTGTTTTGAGTACCCTTCCCAAACCATATGCCTTTATTACCACTGTCATTATAATCTGAAGTATTTGAGTTAGTGTGGGTCACTTAGTGTCTGTATCTGTTTATAACTCTGGTTTTTAGGATATATATATGTGTACAACCTGTTTAGAGATTAGAAGAGTCATGTGAAACGGGCAGCAGCAGTCTAAGAGGAAGTGTACATTTTTTAATGGGGACAGCAGTAAAAAATTATTCTGGCTAACCCTTGTATTTATGTGCTTGTCAGAGTGTAGCAAGTTGTCAGCTGTAACCCTTGGATATTTGTATTCTGTTGTTGCTTCAAGGTGGGTCCCGTCAAGTTGCTCGATTTCCAGCTGCTCTGATTCCCTAGTTCCCTTTCTTGTTTTTTTTTTGAATACTGAGTGTCTTTTTGGAGTTCAGTACCATTTTTAAGGTCACAAACTCTTGTTGTAGTTGGTTAAAGTCCAGTTGCAGGTTTAGCTCCATTTCATTTTTGAATTTTGCTTTTGACACCAAAACAGTCATCAGCATAAAAGATTTAAATGAAAGCAGTTAATATGGAGGGAAAGGTCATTTAAGTATAGTAGGAACAGTATGGGTCCCAAGACTGATTCCTGTGGGACACCTCTGTGTAGGTCACTGATCGATGTTAGTGTTTTCTCTATGCAAACCCTTTGTGCCCTGTTGCTTAAGTAAGATTGGAACCAGTTTCTTGCCTCCAGAGAAAAACAGTCAGTTCCGTTCTTGATAGAAGGATCTTGTGGTGCTCAATGTTGAATTCTTTTTAGAGAGCTACGAACATTGCACCATGGTCTCACCTCAGTCTTGTCCATTGGTGACCGGAGAACCCGTGGATATCCCTGACCTGAATCCTGACTGGGGAAGGGGGGTCAGCAGTGCATGAGCCTCCAGGTATTCGTATTATCTGTAAAAAGCCTTTTTTCTCCCATAAAAGTTTTTATCCTAGCCAGCCCAGTGGCGCAGATGGCTGAAGCATTCTGCCTCACCTTACGTCGTGCCAGCGACCTGGGTTCAGGAATGACTTGGGTCTTGGGGAGCAGGCATGAGGGAGGGAGGAGCAAGATTGGGCAGCCTAATGGCAGCTTTCACCTCTCCTGGGGAAGTTGTCGTCCCCGTTACGCGCTGGAATTTGGAGGTCCGGTGTGACACAGGCAGGAAGGGGTGGTACATAGGGAGGGTGTCTCAAAATGCAGTGTGCACGTGCCTCCACACATGTGCGTGTGCATCCGAGATGGTGCGGGGGGACGGGAGAAAACCATGATATAAAAAAAAAAATTGAAGTTTTTATCCTCTGGAACCAGACTGGGTGGCTGCTCAACTACGTCCCTAGACACCTTGAACCATCCGTATCCTACCCTCCAGACTGTGGGTTAGTTTCCCCATGGATTCTATCCCACAGCGGGGCCAGGGAAGGGAGGGACATCAACATCCCCAAAATGCATAATCCAGAAGGCCTTACCAGTCAGAGTGAAAGGGTGGGTCAAGGGTCTGGGTAAGGCATCGCCAAGCCTGATCTGCTCAGTGTTTACGTCATTTTTTCTCACACTAGTTCCCGAAGCTGTCACAGCACAGAGGGCCCAGTGCATGGAGTTATGCATGCGTTTGAACTGACTCCCTGCACCCTATTCAGACCTATATCTGCCTCCCATACATTGGTACTTTCTCGCTTAGCCTTCATCTGCTAGCAGCCAGGAGCTAGGATGGCCCACCACCCCAGTCCAAGTGAAGAGAGCTGTTAGGCATCTGCTTGATCCTTCCCGCTTCACTCCCGTGACCTGAGCTCATTCCCAAACTCGGGTCTCTGGAATTGTGAAGTGAAGTGTTTGACAGCACCTCAGCCCTCTTATGCCAGTGGGTGGCACCTCTCAAAGCTTTTTTTCTTTTTTTTTTTTTTACTTTGTACTTCTTGCACTACCACCCTTTCCCTCCACTCATTCAGACTTCCCATACACACACCTCACCGCTGTTGGAGTCCACCCCTAGAGTACCTGGTCACATTGCCCTGGACCCATGATGCCCGGTTAACCCCCCGGTGGGGTGAGGAGGAACTCTCCCTTGAACCTCCCCAGCAACCGTTCTGCAGTGGACCCTGCACAACGGAGTCTGCCCTGACCAATCGCGAGTGTGTGCAGTGAGGAGTCGTCACCTAGGAGTGACAGGGGGTTGTTTTCCTTTGTTCATCCCCGACGTCGACGTGCAATGAGGGGCTAGGAGTGAGGAGACACACTGAGACGTGCCTCCTGCTCCGCCCCTCTGCCAATGTCTGCCCATCCCCTTCTACTGCTATCTCCATATACCGCACCGTCCACCCGAGCACCCCCAGGTGGCGGTATCGCAGCGGGAGTTTGCAGTGGACCCCCAGAGAAGGAGAGTAGCTACGCCCAATTTTTCTCTCAACACTCGCGATCTCCGTGCTCGCTCCCGAACACGGTTCGCCAGCGTGGCACGAGGGCAGGCATCCAGCGCCTCAGTGCCACCGGGCCGGCTTCTCTCAAAAGCTTTTGATATTACAGAGAGAGAGAGCTATGGGCTGATAGTTAGATGGGTTGCTTACATTGCTTCTCTTGAAGATGGGGTGACCTCAGCGCACTTATAGGTGTTTGGAAATTTGTTTTCTGGTAGGTTCCTGTGAAACCATTTTGCTAGAACTGGAGAGATGTCCTTAGCTGTATATTTCAAGAATTTTATCTCCACATGGTCCAGCCCAGGAGAGTTCTTTCAATTAAGTCTGTTGAACACTTTAAGAACTTATAGCATTCCTTATATTCTTGAAGTGGAATGTCGGGACATTGGTTCTGACTGGGTGCTCTCCTTGTCCCTCTTCAGGAATGGAAGCCAAATCATCTTGTAATTGGATGTCACATAGAGTATAAAAGTATTTGTTCAGTGAATTTGTGATTTCATTAGGGAGAAGATTTTCCAAGTATCAGTTTTCTCCATAAATTCCCACTAAGGGGTCTGAACTGGAGGGGCTAGGATGCCACAGGAACCAGAACTTTTCTGGTGGCGCGAGTAAGCCTTGCACATGCATCACCACGTGTGCCCCCTGGTATACAATAGCCAAGCCCCCAACCACCTCAGTTCATTTTCCGGTCAAGTGTGCAGCAGTACCATCACTGCTCTCCACGTCAGGGTCAGAACTTCACAGTCTATACAACTGCATTCAGTTCTTCAGTTTTAGTTTAAAATACATTTATTATATTTATGTCAGTTTAGTTTAACTCATGAAACTTTACAGATCTTCATTGAGGGTATCTCTTGCAACATGCCGCACCCATAGAACTACAACTGCCAGGCACTAAGACCACACGGAAACTTTTCTAGCTAGCACTCTACCGGAGGGGGGCGGGCACCCACGCTGGTGTCACATGCTGATGACGCCCTTCCATATATAAACATGAGCTGCCCCACACCTCCTCAGTTATTTTCCTGCCCATCGACCATCGCACATTGGACTTCCACGGAAGATACTGCCAGCTTCTGTCGACTGCCTTTTCCAGTATTATTTTTTTTAGTTTTCTCTCCCTAGCTTTTGCCATCACTTTGTTTTCAAAGTGTTTTTTTCCCCTCCTTTTTATGGCGAACTCCGTCTCCGAGAAGAAGCTCTTTCAAATCTGTGTCTGCAGGGCGAAGATCCCCAGGAAGGACGGCCACTATGCCTTCGTCCGATGTCTAGACCCGGAACACAACGTGCAGGCCTGCGAAGTCTACCACCACTTCAACCAGGATACCAGGAGGAGCCATCAGAAAACCTTAGAGACCTTCCTGCTTTAACAAAGATTGCCAGCGTGGAGAAGGAGCTTCAAGCTAGTAGTTCCCCTGCTTCACTGGCCTTATCTGTGGGCATTCACTTGTCCAAGGCCCGGGCAAGTCATCCGGGAAGCGTAAGCACCAGGATAAGGACCAGGCAATGGAGCGGTCTTCTACGGGTTGTTCCTAGTCGCCTTCCACTTTGGGGCAGTCTCTCCCCACCACCACCAATGGCCTCTCATCCACAGGGCTCACTGTGGCAGCCCCCACCAACCTTACTGTGGCGGGTGTGGGTTCTTCAGCGTCGGGCTTTTCCTCGGCCCCACTGACTTTTCAGCTCCTGCTGTTCAGGCCCTTGTTCTCCATGGGCCATCAGTCAGGCGTTCTGCCTGTATGGCCTTGGCCAGCTCGGTGTTTTCGGGGGTCCAGCCTACTCCCCTGATGCCACATTCGCCTGTTTCCACAGCTCAGACTTTGGCCTCGAGGTCCCAGTCTCCTCTGGCGTCACCCCAGGCCACTTCTTCATCATCCTCTCCTCTCTGGAACCCTACTATGACACAGGCCATAGGGCCAACGCCAGTGCCTCAGTCTGCTCCATCGCCCTTCCCTGCCCCACCTCTGACACCAGTTTCAGAGGATTTTTCATCTATGTTTTATTCCCTTTGAGACTTCATGCAAGCTCGCCTTGCACCTCCACAAGGGCCAGCACAGCAGTGGCCTACTATGCCTACCCCCGTTCCTTTGCGCCCCTCGGGGCAGCGCAATAGTCCTCATGCCCCAACATCCTCTCTACCTCCTCCTGGGCAGGGTGACAACGACAAGTACCACCCGGACCTTCTTCCTCCCGATGACAACGAGGAAAGCATCAACAGGGATGATGGAGGTGCTAGCCCTCACATTCCACTTCAGCGGTGCCCTCTGGGAGCGAGGAGACCCCAAGGTATATCCCTCAGTCCCCCCCGATGACCCTTCTTTTGTCTTAGTTATGCAGCAATTGCAGCCTGCTATGGGGTTCGAGGCAGAGGAACAGGACCCAGCCCGACGTCATCTGTCCGACTACCTGGAGTTGCCAGATTTTCTTCCACTCTTCATACCTGCCACCTGATGGAGCTTTTGAGGATGCAACCATGGCTGCCTGGTACAGATACAACCTGGTACCTGCCATGCCTAGGAAGGCTGACAAGTTGTACCAGGCCCCTGCAGGGAAATTCTTTTTTGCTGAGCAACCCCAGGCCGACTCTGTGGTCATTAATGCTGCCCACAACAGGACTAAGAAACCTAAACATCTCAGCTCTCTGCCTCCGGACAAGCAGTCCAGAAAACTGGATTTGATTGACAAAAGGACCTTTACCTCAGCTACTCAGGCCCTTAGGGTCTTCAACTATATTGCCCATATGGTCACATTTCAATACCAGCTGTGGAGACAGGCTGAAGAAGTGGCCAGATATTTCCCAGAGGACCCTCAGGCACAGGAGTTACTCCAGGTCCTTCAGTCGGAGGCTGATGTCGGTAAGCACCTGCTGAGATCAGCTTACAATGCTGGGGATGTCTCAGCTCAGGCAGCTGCAGCTGGCATTTGTTTTAGGAGGCATTCTTGGCTCAGCGTGGCAGGCTTTGCCCAGGATGTGAAATAGTCCATCCTTAAATACTCCCTTCAGAGGCTACAAACTCTTTGGAGCAGATTTGCAGGACATTCTTTCAGACCTGCAGGCCTCTGGTCAGACCTGGTGGTCGGTCCACTGTTTGTATCATACCCCAACCAAAAGTGGGCAGAGGGTGCCCTTTGTCGTGCCACCACAGGCCCAAGACTGGACCTAAGCCTCAGGGCAAATGCAGAGCAGCTTCTGCCCTGCCCATCCCTCCTCCACCTGGGGAAGGCCCCAGTGTGGGTGGGGTGGACCAGGCCACAGGTGCTACTTCAGCCTAACTCCTTATGTGACCCCTCCCCCGATACTGTAGGAGGCAGTGGTAGGGGATCATGTTTCCCTACACCTCAACAGGTGGCAGGAGCTCACCACAGATGCTTGGGTCTTGCAGCTCATAGAACACGGCCGTACTCTGGAACTCCTGGAGTGGCCTCCAGAGCAACCTTCAGTTTAGTCCAGTTACCCTGAACGCATCCCAGTGCTCAAGGGGGAGATTCATACATTACTGCAAAAAAGAGCCATAGAACCCGGTTCCAAGGACCAGAGACAGGGGATTCTACTCTCACTTCTTTTTGGTTCTCAAATGCACAGGGGATCTCCAGCCCATCCTGGATCTCCACAATCTAAACTTCTACATTCATTACAAGACGTTCCGGATGGTGACACTCCTAGGGCTGCTGCCCCTTCTGCATCAGGAAGACTGGATATGCATCCTGAACATGCAGGATGCATAACTGCATATCAAGGTGTGTGCCTCCCACCGGCAGTACCTCTGATTTCAATTCCAGGGAGTGCACTTCCAGTTCTGTGCTTTGCCATTTGGCTTGTCCTTGGCTCCTCAGGTCTTTACCAAATGCTTGGCAGTGGTGGCGGCAGCTCACAGGAGGGAGGGACTTTATGTCTTCCCTTACCTGGATGACTGACTCTTCAAAGCACAGTTGAAGAAGCAACTGCTCCAGACCTGGTGCGTACAACACAACTGTTCAATAACCTGGGGATCACTGTTAATCTGCTCAAATCAGTTTTGACCCCATGTCAGTGCCTACAGTATATAGGAGCAGTCCTGTATGCATCTCAAAGTATGGCCTTCCTCTCAGGACAGGGTGGACTGCCTGATGGCTCAAGCCTGACTGCTTTACAACAGCTGATATGTTCCAGCTAGATCCTTCCTCAGGCTCTGCCTGATGGCCGCTGCCATTGTCATGGTTCCTGTGGCCAGGCTGCATATGAGGATCCCCCAGTGGACATTGAGGATCTAGTGGGCTCAGCTCACTGACAATATAGAACAACTGGTCCTGGTCTCCTCTCCGGCCAGATGGGTGTTACTTTGGTGGATGGAACCCAGCAACCTGTTGAAAGGGGTCCCTTTCCTCATTCCTTCCCCTCAGCAGATCCTCACCACAGATGCTTCGGGTTGGGCTAGGAGCTCATTTGGGTCCTCATCAGACTCTGGGGAGATGGTCTGAAGTGGAGACTGCCCTTCACATCAATGTCCTGGAGATGTGGGCCATTCTGTATGCCTTGTAAGCCTTCCAGACCCAGCTGTCACTGGGACATCTGTTGGTACAGGCAGATAACATCAGTAGTCACATTACATCAACAAGCAACGGGGGACCCACTTGTAACCCCTTTGTCGGGAAGCCATGAGATTCTGCTAATGGGCTGTAGATCACGGCCTAAAACTTGCAGCCGTCCATGTTCCAGGTGCCCAAAATGTCCTAGCAGACAAGTTAAGCTGATCATGGTCAAGGGTACACGAGTGGGAGGGAGCTGCTGACCTCAGTCATAGAAGACCTGTTTAACAGGTAATGTCACCCAGAGCTGGACCTTTTTGCATCCCCATGCAACACTGAACTGCCGCATTTCTGCTCACTCGCTCCAGGGCCTGGAGTTTTCTGGCAAGACACGTTGTTCCTCTCTTGAAGTGAAGGTTTCTCTGTGCTTTCCTCCCTTCCCACTAATTCAGTGGGTGTTGATCACACTTTAGATGGAAGTGGCCACTATGAACCCTCATTGCCCCTTCTTGCCTTGCCAGATCTGGTTTCCTACTGCAGTAGTTGACAGTGGAAGCTCCAATGTCTCTACCCTGTGCACAGGCTTGCTCTCCCAGGAACACAGCACCCTGGTCCATCCGGACCTCAAGTCTCTGCATCTTCATGCTTGGCTCCTGAAGACGCTGTTACTGCTAGATTTGGGGTGTCCCCAAAGGCGGCTGATGTTGTGGTGGCTGCTAGGAAGCCCTCCACCAGGGCTACGTATTCCATGAAGTGGAAGTGCTTTGCTCTGTGGATGACTGCCCACCAGCTGGATCATTTCACTTGTCCTGTGCATCAGATTCTGGGGTACTTGCTGTCCCTCTCATACTCTGGTCTGCAGCACTCCTCCATTAAGGTGCACTTATCAGCTATTTCAGCTTTCCATGTGCCTGTTGATGGCCGTACCGTGGCACAGTTAGGTGTTCCATACCTTCCTGAGGGGCATTCTTCATCTGAAGCCCCCCATTTGCAGTCCGGTCCTGCCTTGGGACCTGAATTTTGTGTTAGAAAAATTTACTTTGGCTCCTTTTGAACCAGCCACGACTTAAGAGCTATGCTTTCTGTCATGGAAAATGTTATTTTTAGTTGCTGTTACTTCTGCCCAAGGATTTCAGCGCTGCAGGCTCACATGTGTGAGCAGACTTATTTGATTTTCCACAAAGAGTGTTTTTAATATGAATCTAAGTTTCTTCCTAAGGTGGTGTCTGAATTTGCTTTAAATCAAATGATCCACCTGCCTCTTTATTTTCAGAGCATGCCAATCGGGAGAAGCATTACTCCATACTTTACATGTACATAGAATGATCAGGTATTATACTCACTGCACAAATGACTGTGGGAAGTCCATGCAGTTGTGTTTCCTTCACCCCTGGGAAAGCGGTGTACCTGTTCCTAAACAGTGCCTATCCAAATGGTTGGCTAACTGTATTCTTTTCTGTTATAGGAAGTACAGTAAGGATCTTCCTGGAGCTGTCCGTGGCCATTCCACTAGGGTATGGCTACTTCTGTTGCCTGTTTCAGGAATGTCTCAGCTGCTGAGATCTTTGCTGCGGCCACCTGGAGTTCTGTCCACACCTTTACCAAGCACTACAGTCTGGACATTGCCTCGAGATGTAGGGCTGGTTTCAGCATAGCTGTACTTCAGGGCCTTCTTTTTTAGGTTTATGGTCTCCAACATCCCAGACTGGTTCCTATGCTGTCAGAACTGCTTGGAACTCATTCTATAGGTGTGGCCTACTGCAAGAGATACCCTCGATGACAAGAGTACAGTTACGTAAGAACTTACTGTAACAGTAGATCTTTGAGAGGCTCTCTTGCAGCAGGCTATGTCTGGGGAACTCTCTGTGTTTGTCTCTCTTTCTCCAGGTCAGTAAACAGTACAGTTACGTAAGAACTTACCGAATGCATTTTCTCGAGTGAGGATGTTGTAGTAGGTAATAACCGTTAGGACTGAGCCGCCAGGCGCTAGGACCAAACAGAAAACTTTAGTTAGCATTGCATAGGGGTGGACTGCCCCCGACATCATGTGACCAGCATCAGCCAGATGCCATATAAGGGGCGGTCCCCATGCCCGCCGTGCAGTTCTCCCACTGGAGACCTGAAAGGTGTGACAGGAGAAAAGGAGTGGGCTCCTGGAACCAACAGAAAGGATGAAAAAGAATAGCAGCAGGGGAAGGATGGCGGGAAGAAGCTTACCTACTGCAAGAGCCTCTCTCAAAGATCTACTGTTACAGTACGCTCTTACGTAACTTTACTGTCTTACTTCAAGAGGGCTCTTGCAGTAGGTAATAACCATTAGGAGTGAGTCCCAAGCAGTGTAATTCAGTCAAAGTCTGAACAGGAGAGGCAGGAAGGGTCTGCAGGCAGTGCAAGATTAAGACAGGAGGCTCTGAAGGACGGCTGGTCCAAAGCCTGCCCTATGCCGAGAGACAGTGTCCAGACTATAGTGTTTAGTGAAAGTATGGACAGAGCTTCAAGTGGCTGCTGCACAAATGTCTGCAGTGAAACATTTCTGAAACAAGCAATAGTTGCAGCCATGCCTCTGGTTGAGTGCTCTTTAACTTCCTCTGGAAATGGCTTATTATACTTCTGATAAAACAAAATGCAGTTTGCCAGCCATTTGGAAAAACATTTCTTGGAAACTGCAGCGCCCCCTCTTTTGAGCGCGAAGGAAATGAAAAGCTGATCTGTCTTACGGACTGACTTTGTCTGGTTCGTATAGTAACACAAAATACTATGCACGCCTAAGGTGTGCAGAACTGCCTCCTTTGATTAGAATGTTCAGGGTAATACACTGGCAAGTGTGTAGTCTGCTTTAAAGTAACTCAGAAACTACCTTCGTAGAAACTTAGGATTTGTATGCAGAGTCACCTGGTCTCTATGAAAATCAAATAGGGCTCCTTACACATAAGAGCCTGAAGCTCGGAAATCCTCCGAGCAGAAGTAATGGCAACTAAAAAGAGCACTTTCCATGACAGATAGCGTAGGTCACAACTCCTGGCCAGTTCAAAGGGAGGCAGAGTGACCTTCTCGAGAACAAAGTTCAGCTCCCACAGGGGAACTGGGTTCTGCACCGGGGGGTTCAAATGAAGGACTCCCTTGAGAAGGTTCGGGAGACCTCCAACTGAGCCAAGATTTTGTCATCCGCCAGGGTTTGGTAAATAGAAATAGCAGACAAGAGGACCTTCAGCGAAGAATAGTTGAGCCCAAGGTCTGAAAGGTGCAACAGGTACTCCACGATCTGCAGAACAGAGCAGGAGAATGGGACCCAACCCTTAGAGGTTGCCCAAATGGAAAACAGTTTCCACTTCATCACGTAAGTAGTTCTTGTGGATGGCTTTGTGGCCTCCGCAAGGACTTGAGCAGTTCTGGAAGAAACGCCAAAATGCGTGACAGCTATGTCAGAAGGTGCCACACGTGAAGGTGAAGGGACTTGAGTCCTGCATGAACCAACCTGCCTGCTGCTGGGTCAGAAGGTCTTGGCAGAGGGGTAAGGAACCAGAGGTTCCACCACCAACTGCTGGAGTGGAGGGAACCAAATTTGGTGAGGCCAATAAGGGCAATCAGAATCATGTGAGCCCCTTCTGCCCGTAACTTCAGGAGTACCTCTGCAGGAGCAGGAAGAGAGGAAGGCATACAAAACCACCCTGTCCAGCAAAGAGCCAGCTTGTCTCACCAGAAAGCACCAGACCCGGCAACGAGCGAGCAGAAACTGGGTAGTTTTGCATTGTATGGGGAGGCGAACAGATCCAGGTCTGGGCGACCTCAAAGGTCGAAGATGTCTTCAACCACCAACTGACTCAGTTCCCTCTCATGGACCCTTGCTTGGGTGCGATTGAGATTGTCCGCTAGGACGTTTTGAATGCCCGGGACATGCACTGCCTTGAGCTGGAGGCAGTGTTGGACAGCCTAGTTCCATACACACATCGCTTCCCTGCACAAGGGATACAAACACGTGCCTCCTTGTTTGTTGAGATACCATACCATGCACACGCTGTCCAACTGGACAAGTAGAATGCCTGGTAGGAGAAAGGACTGGAATGCCTGAAGGGCATACAACACCGCCCTCATCTCTAGCACATTGATCAGGGCCCCATGTTTACTGCGGCAAAGTGAACCTAAATTCTGCGGCAGCTGAATTGTGGCTAAACAGTATACCGTCAAAGGGATTGTCTTAGTTAACCCTTTGACTGCCTTCGTGCAACCACTCCACTACACTGAAAGTGGAACAGCAAGCCATTTAACAGTATGTATTCTTATCACAAATGTTAAATAGCAATAACCCAAACCAGGCACAGCCATGGGCATCAGTGTTGTCTTTTAATGAATTTTTCCTTCCCACCCCGAATTTGAAGGTTCATCTGTTCTTCTGGAAATTGGTGGCTTTTGCTGTTCTCCAAGGTTATAATCAGAGGAGGACATACACACATAGCTAAAACTACACAGAAGGCAAAACCTGCTTGGATTTCTTCTGGTTTATATTTACAGTTGGCAGATATAGAGACTCCAACTTGAAAGACATTTTTTTTTCTGATTTTGATCAGTGTTCTTTTAGATTATTATTTGTTTTTAAATAGGAATACCCTGCCTTGCAGCAAACATGTTGAGTGCAGTGTACAAATCTGTGTGGTGGGGGTGAGGGTGGGAATTGTCTTCCTATAACAGTGAAGGAGGCTGCAACTTGCAGTGTCTGTAGCATTTGCTGACTCTTGATTTTTCCTTTGGGGACACACTGAAAAGTACAAACAAGTCATTCTTATTAAGCTGAAGTAACCTTGGTTAGCATATCCTCTTCTCCTCGCAACTCAGGGGTTGTGGTGTTCTTCAGGCAGTGACCCTCATTTTACTTGTGTATAGCAGCAATCAAACTCTCCATTCCAATTTTTTTCCATACCTGCTTGCTGCAGTTCTAGTATACCTAGTCCCCAACTCTGCTGTGGCTGGACAACTTGACCTCCTTAAAATTGAGCTTAATGCCACCACTTGGGTTGCAGGTTCAAGTCTGCCAGGAAATTACTCTCACACTTGCAGGTACAGAATTGTGGCCCACAAACCAAAACTGTGATAGATGTCCACCAATGGGGACTGAGTCCTCTCTGAAGGACCAAGTTTACCTGTCAGCAAATTGCTGACCTCCCCACAGCGATGGCACAATACTGGCCCTTAGGTATTGTGCCGCCTCTTGACTTGTTTCTGTGGGCTGTGCCCCACCCCCATGCGGGGCTCTGCCCCTTTTAAGATTCTAACTCCAGGTCGGAGTTGGTCTGGGGAGGGCAGAACATTGGGAAGGCGAACAGAAATGGACCATTACCACCAATATTGCCGTAATGGTCCTTTTCCTGTTTCGCTGCTGGGTGTCGGACGTAAGGGTGGTACTCTACCCAGTCTGTTGCCAGCCCTATGTTTTGCAATCAGCTCCTCCAATACCTGTCACCACACAGAGATTGATGTCACCTCCACGGGCACCACTGACTCTTCTCATCTCTTGACCACCGCTCACCTTCCAGTTCATCCTTCCAAATTCATCTTTCAGAGATTCAGCATGGAACATGAGCAGCCTCACATGGAAAAATTAACAAGGCTCAGCTACCTACACAGCAGCAAATCATAACTGCCGTGAACCTAATCAAGCTCTGCTACTCTTATGTCAGTCCCCCACCCCCCACAATACTGGCTGGAAGGAGTTATGTAACAAGAGCCCGCACGAGTCAAGATGCCATGCGGTCACTGGCTTTTCAAAATTTGTACTGGCTGACATCAGTGTGCTGCCCCTTCTAATGAACATGTATGCAATGGCATACTTAACATATCAATAGCTGTGCCCTTGCCTTGTGTGATTGCTAGCATAGCTAGCATTTCTGCAGCTGTGTGACTGGTTTTCCTGATTTCTGCGGTAAGTACTGATTTCTATGGTCAGCCCTGATTTCATGGCCACTGCTGCAACTGCAGAATCAGAGAAAACACGGGGCCCTGACATTGATGTGTAGAGAGAGCCTTCCGAGACTAAGATCCCTGAGTTCTGAAGTCTCCCAGATGGGCTCCCAACCCTGACTTGAGGCATCCCTTATCAGGGTCTGGTTTGGAGTGGAGGGCTGGAGCGAACACATCGACTGAGGTTGTTGAGGTCCTGCCTCCAGTGGAGATCCTGCACATGGGATTGGACACCAGAACCCTGCTGTCCAGGTCATCCGATCTCTGATCCCACTGAACACAGAGGGTCACTGCGTGACCCACATGTGGAGCCCGCAATGGAACAGTGTGGATGGCTCTGCCATAATGCCCAGGAGATGTAAACAGCCCTGGCCCTTACCCAGCAGTTGGAGGCCACATGTCTGGCCTGCTGCTGCAGCATTTCTGCCCTGTCCAAAGGGAGGAAAGCCTGACCCTGGGTCATATCCAGCACCGCCCAATAAATTGGAGGAGCTGAGAAGGGATAAGGAGAGCTTGGATAGTTCACGTAATACCTGACGGAACAAGTCCAGGGTAGCTGACAGGGAGGTTACTAAGCTATCCCTCGACAGGGCTGACAAAGCCTGTAGATGGGGTACAGGTACACATAATGGCCCTGACCACAAAGCCACTGCCACTACCGCTAGGCACTTAGTAAAACCTGGGTGCTGAGGACAGGCCAAAGGAAGAGCCTTGAACTGAAAGTTCTCCCCTGAAAGGCAAACCTGAGGAAGCAGCGGTGGGCAGGAAAACTGAGATATGCAGGTAGGCATCCCACATGTTCAGGGCGAGAACCACTGTCCCTGGTGGAAAAGTGGCAACAGACCTGGGAGTCAACATATGAAATTTCTTGTACTCTACATACAGATTGAGCATGCTGAGGTCCAATATTGGCCAGAGGTCTCCCATCTTTTGGGACCAGGAAGAAGTTGGAGTAATATCCCTTCCAACCTGGTCTTGAGGAAGCAGCTGTATGATGGATTTCCTTAGCAGAGCCTCAATTTCCTCTCAGATGAGTGGAATGTGACCTTTTGGGTAATGAGAGTTACGGGGGAGTTCTGGAGGTCTCTCTAGAAATTCTGTTGTGTGACCTTGAACTATGAGCTGAAGGACCCACAAGTCTGCCGTGATTGCCTCCCACTCTGCCAGGTAGCTGGCAAACCTGCCCCCTCCTGGCTCCTCCGGACCTGGTGGAGAATGAGAGGGGGCAAGCCGCGAGTCAGGAGGCGGTGAGAGGGTTGGGATGCGTCCCCCTGGAAGCTGTCTGACACTTGGCTGGAGGGGCGGAGGCTGAGGAAGTAGCCCAACGTTTGGTCTGACGTCTGGTAGGCTGCTGCCTGTTTTGGCACCTTTGCTGGTGACAAAAGAGCTGCTTAGGCTTAGTATTAGACCGGTACAGAGACTGCACTGAGTGTAAAGCTTTGCTACTCTTTTGGAATTCAGTCAGAATGCCCTTGACATCCCCACCCAAAGAGGACAGAACCTCAGAAGGGGGCATCCAGGATAGAGGTCTGAACATTCTGGGAAAATCCAGAGACCTGTAACCAGGAGTATCTGCATAGGCAAACCACCGTAGCAGCGATCCGAGCCGAAGCATTGACAGCATCATAAATGGTTCGCAAGTAATAGTGGCAGGTAATTTCTGCTGTTCTGTCTGTTCGATTTCAGTCCTGGCCTCTGAAGTAGGCAAGGCCTCAAATTTCAACTTGAGCTGCCTGTCATCCAGGTGCAGGTCTGGAAGCATAGGAAAACCAGGAGCAGTTTCAAAATTCACAAATAGCATTTTATTTTTTCTTAATAACAGCAAAATAAAAATGAAAATTATTCAGTATAACTATTTACAAAGGCAGTACAAACAGAGAAAACTAAGTCCTTCTGAGGGTATCTTAATTCCAAGTTTCAGTCTCTCAGCCTCTTTCTCCTTGTCTGGGAACTCGTTAAGAGAGCCTGCTTCTCACAGAATATTCAATGTAAGTTTACAGAATGTTCTTGTCTGTTCTTGCAGGTGCAGCAAAAGAACATAGTGACCCAAAACCTACCTCTTGTTTTACAGCTCTGGAAAAGGCTTAAAACTGCATCTTGGTTAACCCTTGAGTTCCAGATACCTTTGCAATAATTTCAACAGTATAACTATATATGGATGTATTATATTAAACCGAAACTCGGTATGCTGGCGCACAACATATCGAGTTTACGTTCCGGAATGGAGAAATCCTGCACAACTCAGATGCCTGAGAATACAATGTTGGTCATCCTGCTAACAAAAAAACAGCGCTGTAAAGCCCCCTCCCCATGCCTCCCACAGCCCCAGTAACCAAAATAACAAACTCCGAGGAGGAGTGGATCTCGGAGTAAAAATTATATCAGTTATGGGGGCAAAATTCAAAAAAGGTCCGTAGCCTGGACCAGAACCTGAGCCTCCCAGGGTACCGTGGCTGAGCTGCCAGTTGTTCAGCCCTCCACACCATCGGGGCAGCTCGGCCAGCTTCCAGATCCAGTGCTGCTTTCTGGAGGATCACCAGGGGTAAGGTAGCAACCCATCACATTCACTACCTTACCCCCTCCCGTAACACCATCGGGAATGAAGCTAGCTGGATTTACACTGTTGGGATACTACACTTGTCTGGCAATACTGCCCGGGCACGTGAGTGTCAGGATAATGAGCCGCTGGATGTCATAAGGATACCCTATATACAGTTTTAACTTTGCAGTCATTTCAACAGTATAACTATACTGTATACAGTTTTAAACAAAGGAATCCAAGTTTCTCGACAAAGTTTTACACAGAGATTCACATATATTTTTATACTCACTGATATGTAAGGGGAAGAAAAGACAGACTGGCACTGTCAGCTTTTGCTCCTCAGCTCTGGGGTCAAGTGGCTCAAGTCCAGACGGACAATACCACGACCATGTACTACCTCAACAAACAGGGCGCACGCCCCCGCTTGCTGTGCAAGGAGGCGCCCGATCTGGACCTTGTAAGTCGGCTGGAGGCAGATCTCCTAGCTATTCATGTGGCTGGAGCCTCAAACCATCTGGCAGATGCTCTCAGCCACTTAGGGCGAGACATCCGACGGTGGTCTCTCCATCCAGAGGTAGCTTACAGTCTGTTCTCCCACTGGGGCAAACCAATAGTGGACCTGTTTTCCTCCAGGAAAACACCAAACTGAGGTTGTATCATGCCCATCCCCCTCAGCAGGGCTTGCTGCAGGGGGATGCCTTCTTGAGGCCATGGACCCCAGGCCTCTTCTATGCCTTCCCTCCATTTCCTTTGATCCACAAGGTGCTCCTCAAGGTGACGAGGGACAAGGCGAAGGTGATTCTGGTAGCCCCAGACTGGCCGCACCAGTTCTGGTATCCAGATCTCCTCAGCTGCAGGCCCCCAGAGTGGCTTCCAGCATGCCTGGACCTGATCTCTCTCTCAATCAGGGGAAGGTATACCATCTGGACCTTCAATCCCTGCACCTCACAGCCTGGTACCTGAGCGGCTAGAGTTCCAGGCTTTGGGTCTTTCCAAGGATGTCCTCACCGTGGTGGAGGCATCCAGAAAGGAATCGACAAGGAAATGTTATGCCTTCAGATGGAAAAGGTTTTTCATTTGGTGTCAGGGCAAGGTCCTGGACCCTCTATCCTGTCCAGTGGCTAACGTTCTCGACTACCTTTGGTCTCTGTCCAAAGGGGGTCTTAGGTCATCAACCCTTAGGGTGCATCTGTCAGCCTTACAGGGCGTGGGCCAGTAAGCAGACGTTGGTACAGGAGACAGTGGTCGGGTGCTTTTTTCAAAGGCCTGGATCACATATTCCCTCTGGTACGTGAACCTCCACCTCTGTGGGATCTACTGCTGGTGCAGGCAAAGCTCATGGGCAAGCCATTTGAACCAGTGCACAAGTGTGAGTTGTCACACTTGTCATGGAAGACAACCTTCCTGGTAGCTATCACGCGTTTGCCAGAAGGACAGGGGAGCTCCAGGTGCTCTCGGTGGACTCCCTTATCTGGTCTTCCACAGGAACAAGGTTATCCTACGCCCTCACCTGAAATTCCTTCCGAAGGTGGTGTCAGAGTTTCTCCTTAACCAGGTGTTAACTCTGCCGGTATATACTGTAATTACACCTCGGAGGCCAAATACAGGCTTCATACCCTGGACCTGCGATGAGCCCTCTCCTATTATAAGGAGTGAGGGGCGGAAATTCTGGGAGAGTTCGCGCGGCTGTTTGTCACCACGCTGAAGCTGCTTCCAGCAGACCTGCAGCAAAATGGACTATTGCAAGGTGGATTACATCTTGCATGAGTCTATGCTATGAGTTGGCGAGCATGGAGCCTCCCAGAGGATAAGAGCTCATTCTACCTGCCATATCGCTGAATCAGTGGCTGCTTCCAGGGACATCCCTATCCAGGAAATCTGTCAGGCTGCTACCTGGAGTCAGCAAACACCTTCATTACCCATTTCCACATCGACCTTGAGTCACACGGGATGCTGGTTTTGGGGCCTCAGTTCTCAATCTCTTTCCCCAAGTGAGTATCAGTGGGTGTGTGTACCTTGTCTCACTCCTCCCAGAGAACTTCTAGGAGTCTGCCAAATAGTGTGGATGAACAACATAGCCACGATCCTAGAAAAACAGGTTACTCACCTGTAACAGCAGTTCTAGGACTGGTGTATGTTCATCCACATGGACCCACCGAACTCCCCGGCTGCGGAGCGCACAAACCTGGCTTCCAGCAGGCTAAGATCTGGCATCATGGGGTGGAGCCGAGGGTGAAGACTATTACACAAACTGGGGAATATGAGTGTGGCAGGACAGTAGTGTGGGGTGGGTAACTGGCTGGGCGGCAGGACACAGAGGGTGGTGGTAAATGGCTGTCACTCCACAGAGGGATGAGTGACCAGTGCGGTACCACAGGGATCAGTGCTGGGACCGGTTCTATTCAACATCTTCATCAGAGACATTACGCAGGACCTAGAAGGCAGAATTTCACTGTTCGCTGATGACACAAAGCTCTGTAACAGAGTAGACACACCAGAGGGTGTAGACAGAATGAGAAGGGACCTGCAGAAACTTGAAGAATGGTTAGGGGTTTGGCAGCTGAAATTCAATGCAAAGAAGTGCAAGATAACGCATATGGGGCACAAAAGCCCTGGCACAATATATCAGTTGGGGGGTGAGGATATAGCATGCACCAAGCAGGAAAGGGATCTTGGGGTTATCATCTCTGATGACCTCAAGGTAGGGAAACAGTGTGACAAGGCAGCAGGTAAAGCAAATAGGATGCTGGGATGCATAGGCAGGGCCATCACCAGCAGGAAAAGGGAGGTCATAATTCCACTATACAAGACACTAGTGAGGCCCCACCTGGAGTACAGTGTACAGGTCTGGAGACCTTACCTACATAAGGACATAGACAGGGTAGAGAAGGTTCAGAGGAGGGCAACAAAGATGGTGCATGGATTGCATCACAAGTCCTGTGAGGACAGGTTGAAGGAACTGAACATGTACTCCCTGGAGGAGAGGAGAGAGAGAGGGATATGATAGAGACATACAAGTATCTTACAGGGAGGAACAGGGTGCAGGAATACACTATTTTAAGTGAAAAGATGTTCCAGGACTAGAGGGCATGGGATGAAGTTGGAGGAGGATGATTCAGAGGAAACATGAGGAAGAATTTCTTCACAGAACGGGCGTGGACAAGCGGAACACCCTGCCAGAGAAAGTGGTGGGGCTGAAACAATCACGGATTTAAGAATGAATGGGATAGCAATAAAGGAATTCTGGAGGTCAGGGTAAGGGCAGCAGACTTCTAGGAAAAGATAAACTGAACTTACAAGCTCAAGCGGGCAGACTGGGTGGGCATAGGCCCTTATCTGCCGACACTGTCTATGTATCTATATACCACCCTGATGGATGGGTGGAGCCAGCTTGAAGACCTTCCACCAATCCTTAAAGGAAAGGGACATACCAAATAGTGTGGATGAACAACATACACCACTCCTAGAACTACTGTTACAGGTAAGTAACCTGTTTTTACATTCCCCCAGTAATTCTTGATCTTCTAACAGTATCTTCACCATTGAGTCACACTCTACCCCACCATCCCTCAGACTCACTCCAGTATGGTTGTGTTGCTGTTTACCCCGTTATGCTTGTTTGGGCTGTGAAGACACTTTTACTGGGTATGATGGCCCTTTGGGCAACCAAGGCTATGTTATGCCTTTCGGTTAAGTGCATAAATTACTTGTTAGATTATGCTACTCACCTCCTCAGTAAAAAAAAAAAAAGGTACTGTGACGGTTTTGGGCTGATGCCGAAGTAAACTGGAGGACACGTGCGCCAAACATGACATCACGCATGCACGCTGCTTACCGGGCGCCAGCCCTTTGAAAGTTCTGGGTCCTAGCACCTCCAGCTCAGACCCACTAGTGTGACTCAGTAGTGACAATATTCTTAGATCCAGAATTACAGTGAGTATGTAATTTTAATTTGCAGGTGATGAACCTCTATTTTCTACCACAGTATGACCTTCTGAGACACAAGGATGCTCGTTTTGAGACCTCAGTCCTCCAGTCTGTGTTTTTGTAAGAGGTGTGAAGCTTGTCAGTGTTTCCTGTCTGTATCAGAACAAAGGTGAACTTGTGTCTAGTTTTAAAGGTGTTTGTTTATCCCAGAAACTGAATAGTTTCCTAGGATATGACAGCTGAGCCAGAGAGTCCTTTATTCAGCAGGAAAAATAAAACCCTCCTTATTAGATAGCTGTTAGACTAGGTGCTTAAGAGCACCTGGGGATTTCATTATTTGGCCAGGATCTTCAGTTTACTTATGGACCCAAGTATGAACATGACAAATCTTGATCTCCAGATAGGTCACTACACATAAGCATTGGAAACATGGACTCTGCAGCAGAAGAAAACTACACCATCAGTTCTACCCTTAGTTAGTAGATACGTTACTCCCAGTCCCCTCCCTTGCGCTGCGGTGCAGTGGGTTATTTAAACAAATTCTGGTCAGATCCACCACGGCTGCATAATGAAGTTAGTGAAGTTGTGTGGAATTGTAGGAGGTATGGAGAAACAACACAATGATTTGTAAGTAGTAAGATTTGTTTTAGTTTCTGTTATAAGGAAGGCATACACATTACTAAGAAAATATGGAGGTGTACATTTTAATGGAAGGAATAGGAAGCAATATAGGTTTACAAAAGAACCCCAGAGCAAATGCCACTGAGGTTTGTGTTATCCCGGATGATATTGGCCGACAGCCAAATTTTAAAGAAAACACATTAGCACATACCCCAGTACTGCAAAGCATCATGGAAAACATATGCAAATCCCCATGATGATACAGAAGGTGGAGTACTTCATTATAAGGACAAGTAAATGTTTTTTTTTTTTTAATTTATGTTTATTATTTTATGTACAAAAACATACACACATTTCCTCATTCAGGGTAATAGGCATTGCAAGGAATAATTTCCATACAAATTGTTGCTATACACATTTGCAACCCTCGTAATCTTTAACAGTAGAGGGGGATATCCAACTTTTCTAATATAATGTACCGAAAATGCCAGCCAGCTCAGCACCATGGAAGTCGTTTAAAGGTAGAATTCACTTGGGTAGTGCAATACAGTCATAACAGATTGCTAATTATCCATATATCAAAAGACATTGTTCGTAAAGTTACCATTTCCAGAGCAAGAACTACATTCAGCAAGAAAGTAGAAAGAAGGTACATTCAGAACCATGCACCAATAACATATCAGATTCATTGTAACACTTGATATTTAAACAGGTAGGTTAACGGGCATCCCTAATCACAGTAACATTATAGTAAAAGAATTTGGGGGGACAAGTATCTCCAGCTTCAGCAGATTGGAAGGAACAGTATACAAAAAAGTGGGTTAGCCCACTGTGTGGACCACACTGACTAGCACCGTAATCCATTCCACAATAATATCCAATAAAGTCCCTGCCCATCATGCCAGCTACAAGTTACTTTATTCAGGTTATATATGTCCAGAGCAAAACGTAATGCAAAGTCCCCCAAGTCTATTACTCAACCCTATGTAAAGGGATTACCAGAAGTAAATGTTTTTAATACATTTACAGGCAGTTACATAAACTTAATTTCCTTCATAGAATAATTAAAATTTAGTAACAGTGGTAGTACAAAGCAATTACTCCGACAACTTGAAAACTATAACTACTTTATATTGTACATTGACACCCCATAAGGACCTCTTTGAAACTGAACTGCAAATGTCACACATTTATCAGTTTTCTAGCAGGAATATTTGACTATCCTAAATACATTTCTTGCTTCAGTAACTGCTCAGCACATCTATTGCATGACCTACTTATTGACATTTGACGCCTGCAATGCAGTGTACTGCTGCTTACTACACCAACATCATCATGAATCATAAAACAGATGACTGCCACAAATATGGAGGCAGTATATAGCACAGTGGTTTAAGTCTCTGCGCTGCAAATCTGGAGATATGGGTTTGAATCCCACAGCCCCCTCTTGCATACTGGGTGGCTTTGAGCATCTCACTTAATTTCCACGTGCTCCCAGGTTGCCCCTGTAAATGAGCTTTCAGCTTAGTGTGCCACTCCTGGTTAAACAATTAAAAGAAAAAAAAGCAATATATTATTTTTTTTGCTTTATTTTGCTACTACTAGATTTGACTAATACATCTATCCTAGAATGTACTTTTTATAGCTTATGTGTCTATCAGTATGTATATATTTTAATTTCAAAGCAGAAACCTATTCAAATGCACAAAATGCAAGAATTTATTCTCTTCACACATTACTGAAACTTCAGGTCCCAGAATGGCCAAGAAACAATTGTTAGATTTCACCCTTGCATGCCACTGTCACACCCACTCTCATGCAAACAACAATCAATTAGGGCAACCCTTCGTTTCTGTACTATGCCCTCTCACATCAGAGAGTCATAAATCTTACAGAACTGCTAAAAAAAAAAATGATCAAGACTAGATTTCTAAATTAAATCCTGTCGTTTACAGTACCTACGTAAATAATGATTTACTGGCTACAAGCGATGCTACAGACATGACAATACAACAAAATGTCTGTTTTATATGGAAAACATCCATATAATGAACTTGTCATACAGGATTTGTGACCTTCTGTCTGCATGTATCTGACAAAGGAAAAGGTACCTGCTTGATACTTTTTTTCTATTTTATTTTTATGCCCAACTTGTGCATACATATAGAGCCAAATACTGACATGCTTAGAGTTTAAAAAAAAAAAATCATGATGTCTGTGTGTGTGTGGGGGGGGGGGATATGCCTAGATGCAGTTTCAGGCACTCCTTAATTACTTCCCCAGCAGCTCTGATAGTCAGTTGTTCCAACATGATAGATCCACTTCATCCCCCCCCTCACATGAACCAAAAAACAGGTGGGGGTGGATCTTTAGTAGCTTCTCAGATTGAGGTGGGGGTGGATCTTACTCCCCTCCAAAAAACCTAATGCTGCCTCCCACTACTCAGGTTCCAGTTCTTGCACCTCCCATTTAAGAAATAAAATAGTGCCCTGCAACCATTGACTAACATGAAAGCGTATTTATTTGATGGTGGAAAACATTTCTTGGAGGAGGGTAAAGTGGAGGGGCACGGGGTCATAATGTCACAAGACATTATGCCGCATGGCAAAATAGCACTGCCAATACAGCGTGATTACTGCCATGCGGCATAAGTCTTTTTTTCTGAGGGGGGCTCGGCCCCCTCAACCCCCATTATGGGGTGCTGTGCCCCCGCACCCCCCCAACTAAGGATTCTGAGCTCTGGGGGGGGGGATTACCTCAGGGATTCCCCAATGTGTGAAAAAAATAAAATATCTGGAACCAGGAATCAAACCCGTTCCCAGACGTGGCGCCTGGATTCCTGCTGCTGTGGCTCAGTCCAGTGAGCCACAGCAGCTGCTCGGCAAAATCCACTCCCAGTAGAGGTCTTATCCTCTGCCTGGGATTGTGTGAATGGTGCAATACCGTGTACAGTAGTATTTGCAGTATTGCACCCTTCGCTATCCTAGACAAGCGCTGTTTGAGTTAGGTATAATGTGGTAGCAATGGCGTGTGACGTGATAACATGGTAGGAGGCGGAGGAGACTATTTTACACCTTCAGTTAGTTCCACGGACAGAAAACATGACATCAGTCCTTTTGTACGGCAAATGTCTGCAGACTCCCCACTGCACCAATAAAAACAGGGCATTGCAAAAACAGATTGCACTGCTTGAGGTTGCCAGAATCTTCATCCTTTACCTATTATTCCTTATTGAATCAAATATACTCAAAGGTTGATTGCGTTTACTAAGTTTGAGAACATATAGATGGTACCTATGGTAGCTGTGAGGTAAAAGCTGTTTCTTACTTGGATCATGCCCTAATTGTTACACAGACTGAGTTAGCAAAGGATAAAAAGAAAACTGAATGATGGTTTAATAACCTTCACTGTAAAGATGCAGTTTTTTTTCAGTTAGTCCACATACCATAGAACCATAGAAACAGAGAAGTTGACGGTGGAAAAGGACCACATGACCCACCCAGTCTGCTCTATTTTCCCTACCTATGTTGCCTTTGGTGTCCCTACTTCAGCCTGTGATTACCCTCTTTTTCCTTCTTCTACAATTCCCTTATGTCTATCCCATCCGCTCCTAAACCCTCAACTGCCTTTGCCCCCACTACCTCCTCCAGGAGGTTGTTCAAGTATCCACTGTCACAAACCCACTCACCAGGTCAGGCCCTCTACTCCCAAAGTGCCAAGCTCTGAGTGCAGTCTTTGTACAGTGTAACAGACAAGGTAACCCTCTTGTCTGTTTTGTGAGTTTGATCAACCTTTGGTTTCAAGTTATGGAGGATTCAAACTGTGAAAATCTTAGCATGCACTCCAGTGCACAGACTCAGATATTTCTGTCTTCGGGGGGCCAGATATCTTTGCCTTCGTGCACCTAACCAGGTATACAGAGATGAACCCTTAAAAACTTTAATAAAGACCTCAGATTTAAAATGCTTCTCTGTCCAGTTTGGTACCACAATTCAAGCTTATGTTTAGTATCAGCAATAACCATATACTTACAACTAAAAAGAAGTCAAAGACAGACCAAGTAAGTTCTAAAAAGAATTTTACTAAAATAGTTAAAATTATGTAAAATGCAAAATACAGAACTCTTATACCACAAGACATGCAAATCTTTTAAAAGAACAAGGTTTAAACAGTGCAAATTCCTACTTACATTACATAGATTTGAAATCTTTCTAAATATCTGTTTACAAGTGCTCCAAAGATCTTTCCTCAGTCAGAGTCTAGGTAAAAGTGTGTAAGTAAAACAGAGTATTCCTTAAACAACTGTATGAGACAACCCATTTTTGTGTGAGGTCAGCTAGCTCCTCCTCTGTCCAATTATGTATAAAAAATATATATATGTTTTATACAAAAGTATTACATTCTGCAACTTCAGTATAATTCATGTCCTTCAAATGACACTTCTTTTGATCTCATAATAAACTTCCTCCTTCCGGTACATGAAAGCATGTTTATGATTTCGCATTTGTATGTAATAACCTGGGTTTTCCTTCCAACGTCATAAAATGGATATGTTATAGCAACTATGGTTGTAATTAACTCAGACAGACAGGATCCTTAATTAAGGCCTTAGATGTAACACATGGTCTCTTAAAACTAACTGTGTGTGAACTCACAAGCTGTCAGTTTTTTTCTTATGGCTTGCATCTTTCAGGTAAAATCTGGGGGAATGAATGAGGTCATTCTAAGAGCACCAGGTTTTTCAGCAGAGACAGTCAGTAATACATTTTATATTAAAAAAAAGAGTGATACAGCACTCAGAGCTGGCTGTCTACGTCACATCCACAACCCTCTCAGAAAAGAACTTACTCACATTTCCCCTAAGCCTCTAGCCTCATAGAATGACCCTTTGTCCTCAAGCATCTTTTTCGATGGAAGAAGCTCCCCTCCTGCACTTTGTTTATACCTGTGAGATATTTGAAAGTCTCTATTATGTCACCCTTCTCCCTACTCTCCTCTAGTGAGTACATGTTTAATTCCCTGAGCCTTTCCTTGTAGGGTCTCTCATGCTGGCCCTGCACCATTTTGGATGCCCTCCTTTGCATCTGTCTTATGTCCTTTCTAAGGTGGAGCCTCCAGAACTGGACGCAGTACTCCAGGTGGGGTCTCACCAATGATGTATACAGTTGTATAATTACCTCCATCTTTCTGCTGGTGATACCCCTGCCTATGCATCTAAGCATCCTGTTTGCCTTAACCATCACCTTGTCACCTCCAGATATAATCACCCCCAAGTCCCTTTCCTGTTTTGTTACTGCAAGCTCTTCTCCGCCCAGTTGGTAAGTTACCATCAGGTTCCTGTAACCCAGGTGCATGATTTTGCACTTTTTTTGTGTTGAAACTCAGTTGCCATATTCGCGACCAGTCCTCCAACTTCTTTAGGTCTTTTCTCATACTTTCCACCCCACCAAGTGTGTCCACTTGTTGCAAATTTTGTATCATCCACAAACAGGCATACCTTCCTTCTAGCCCTCTGTAATGTCACTGATGAAGACATTGAAGAGAACTAGGCCCAGTATTGACCCCTGTGGATGGTCACTTTACCCACCCCTGAATGAATGCCATTTACCACCACCCTCAGCCATCTGTAATCGAGCCAGTTCTCCACCCACCTTACCAATGTGGGACCCACTCCCAGACTACTCAGCTTGTTGACCAATCTTCTGTGGGGAAAGGTGTCAGAAGCCTTACTGAAATCCAGGTAGGCCGCGTCCACTGCACCCCCCGATCCACTACCTTAATAACCCAGTCGAAGAACTCACTCAAGTTAGTCTGAGAAGACCCCCCGCCCTTGAAGCCATGCTGCCTTGGATCCTGCAGTCCATTGGCTGCTAGGTATTCCACCAACCTTTTCTTCAGTAGTAATTCCATAACATAACGGGGCTAGGTCATCTAGCTTTATGGCCCTGACCCTGTGGAATTCTCTACCTCGTCAGGTGCGAAATAGTCCGACTGTCCTGATCTTTAAAGGAGCCTTGAAAACCCATCTTTTTAGTCTAGCTTTTAATGATTTATAATAGTTTTAAACTCTGTTTATTTATTTTTTTATGTTATTGTACAGGCACTTTGGATTGAAGAAAAGCACCTTTTATAAATAAAAAATTGATTGATTGATTGATTGACTTTTCCCACTACCGAAGTCAGGCTGACTGGCCTGTAGTTACCCGGCTTCTCCTGCTTCCCCCTTTGTGTAGAGGAACTACAGTGGTCGGTTAAACAGGGTTGTCAGAGGTGCATCCAACTCCTCCCTGAGTTCTCTCAATACCCTAGGATGCACCCCATCAGATCCCATTGCCTTATCCACTTTTAACTGGGATGACTCCCCTAACACTCTCTCCACTGTGAAAGGGCTCTTGTCCATTTCCATTCCCTTTATGGCCTTTTCCTTGATTACTGGCCAGCTCCCCAGCCCTTCCTCCATGAACACAGAACAGAAATATTTGTTCAGTATTTCTGCTTTTTGGTGGTCTTCCACAGAAACCCCTCCTTACCCTTATATCCTAGCTGTCCGCCCCTTAGTCTTTCTCTCATCACTTATGTATCTGAAGAATGTCTTATCCCCCCTCTTCATTGATTTAGCAGTATTTTCCTCTGCATATGCTTTGACCCGCCTAACTGCTGTTCCGGCCCCTTTTTGTTTTTCCTGGTATTTTCCTCTCTTCTCCTCCCTTTGTGTGATTTTGTAACTCCTAAAGGCCTGTTTTTTTTCTCCCTAACTTTTTTTACCTCCTTTGAGAACCATATAGGCCTTATTTTTCTTTTGCTCTTGCTGCCCTGCCTGGCACATAGATTTGTAGCCTTAATTTTGGTTTTGAAATTGCGGTTTTTCTCCCCTCGTCCTGCCAGCCCTGACCCTTCGGGGCCACCAAAGAGACATCCTCTTGCCTCCCGCTCTACCCACGTCCACCTCCATGTCCCCCACGGAACCTCAGATTACCCCCCGGGCGGGGACGAGGTGCAGCCCCTAACACCCCGAACTACTCACAGTTTCGTCGGTCCGGTGGCGGCAGGGCGAGCGGGGCACATCGGAGGCACACTCCAAGTAGCCTGTCTTCCTGGTCCTGGCAGGCGTTATCCTCCATTTTCTCCCCATGCTGTGTAGACCTCGACGTCAAGGCACACATGCCGACATCCACAGCATGATCCAACCGCCCTTCCCTTGTGGGGCCTGTAGTACCCTGAGTCTCCGCTCAAGGTCAGACAAGTGCAGACATTGGTCCCCCCTTTCCCCAGAGAGGCGAGCTGTCATGGGACGCCCAAGTCACTCTCCCTTGGTCGGCCCCTCCAACGCACCCGAGTCCGCTCTTGAACCCAGGTCACGGCGCCGCAAGCAGAACTCACTGCGCTTGGGCGGGTCACATTTGTAGCCTTTGAGATGCCCTCCTTAATCTGCTCACTACTTCAACTCCATCAAGTTCCCTGCCTTAGCCAGGAGTCCCTAGACATTCTCCCATCGCCTTAAAGTTGACCTTTTGAAGTGTAGGTCCCAGTCCTAGAGTGGCTCACTTCAGCCCGGTCTTTATATGGAACCTTACAGAACGGTGGTCGCTGGTTCCCAGGTGGTCCTCCACCATGACATCCACCACACTTTCCCCATTTGTCAGTACCAGCTCTGGTATTACCCCCTTCCGGGTGGGCTCCATAACTAGCTGCCTGAGGGACATTCCCTGCAGTGTGTTCTGGATGTCCCTACTCCTGGTAGACAATGCGTTGGGGAGGCCCCAGTCCACATCAAAAAGATTGAAGTCCCCCATCAGTACCACTTCCCCCTTTTCTGCCATCCTCTGAATTTCTTTATTCTTTATTCATTAAAAATCGGGTTTACAACCTTTGAGTCAGAGACTCATTTACAAAGGCACCTCGTCGCAGGGAGGGCAGACATCAAGACAGTTATTACAGTGCAGATTCTTCCATCAATCCTGTCCACCTCCTCCCCCTGTGAAGGAGGCCTGTAGATCATTCCTGCATGAACAACGATGCCTTTACTTTTCCAGGGTGACCCACAGTGCCTCTGCCCCGGTATCCTTCCCTGCACCTCTGTAGCCTTTATGCAGTCTCGAACATAAAGAGCCACTCTGCCCCCTTTCCTACCCTCCCTGTCCTTCCTATATAGTGTATAACCTGGTATAGCCAACTGCCAGTCCTGTTTTTCGCTGCACCAGGTCTCGGTCATGGCTACCAAGTCCAGGTCTGCCTCCACCATGGTGGCCTCCAGGTCTGATATTTTGCTCCCAAGGCTTCTGGCGTTAGCACGCATGGTCTTCCAGAATGCGCTCCCTTCCCCACTCCCTGCTGCTTGCCTTTACCTGTCTGTATGTAAAAGTGATGAATGTATTTGGGACCCAAATGTGTGCCCCTCTGAGCTGTGGGATATTCTAAAAACAGTCTTGAGAGGACATATTGTTTAGTATATGGTTAGGAAAAAGTGGGATAGACACATGGAAGAGCAGTTATATCAGTTGCAAGCGTTACACAAGAAGTGACAATTCAGTGTCTGTGGATTTAGCAAGTTTAGAAACATTTGGTTATTTGAACAGTACATAGATAGAGATATCTGTTTCATATCTCAAGGCAAAATTATTAGAAGGATGGAGAGGGTATGAAAGCATGTGGGCATTTTGCCTGCTGATTATGTGGACATACATCTAGAGTTTTGATAAGTAAACTTTATCACCCTCACACTAAAATTCTGGCTAGGGAGGATTTGGATATTTTATAAACCTTTAGGTGTTTTTGTACTAATTTCTATTTTCGGACTAGTGCCCCCCGCCCCGTGCTATGGCCTCTAATCTCCATCCAACAGTTTCCTTGGAGTAAATGATGCCCTGAGAGGTGAAATGACTAATGCCAAGCTGGATACAGCTTTGACAAAAATGAAGGTGAATAAGTGTGTCATCAAAGCATAGATCAGGAAGCCTAGGAAGACCAGGAGTAGTTATAAAATTCACAAGTAGCGTTTTATTATTATCAGTAACAGTAAAATAAAAAAATTAGAATTGTTCTGTATAACCATTTACAAAGGTAGTTTCAGTCTCTTTCTCTAGCAAAAATATTGCTGCTCTTTTTATAAGTCTTTGCCTGGGAATTCATTAAGAGAACATCCTGTTTCTCAGAAAATGTTCTTGTCAGTTTCTTTGCACGGCAAGCTTGCAAATAGAACAGTGCTCCAAGCTGGCCTCCTGCTGACAGTTCTGCAAAAGAGTTTGCAAACAAGCCTGAGGGGAGCTGAAACTGCATCTCAGGTTAATCCCCTAAATTACAAATAGCTTTTTGCAGTCATTTCAACAGTATAACTATATACAGTTTCAAACAAAGGAATCCCAGTATCGCTTACAGTTTCGCACAAAGATTCAGATACATTTTTATAACTGCAGATATGCAAGGGGGAGGAAAAGACAGAAACAGCAAGTGAAGGCAGAGAGATAGCGAGAGGTGCTGGGTGGAGAATCACAAGACTGTCAGAGTGATCAGTTCCTAGGTCTCACGAGAACATTTGGTTGTGCAACCAGACAGACAAGAGGCAGAAAAGAGGAGGATAGAACATATCTTTCCTTTTAACTCTTTCTGCATAACAAATGGGACAGGGTCCTATTCAGCCCTGTCACAAAGTGTCGTGGCCCTAATATAGAGTGCACGGAATTCTTGAAAATGTTTAGAGAGGCATTATTCCCTCCTCTCTTAGATACCTTTGCTGATATCCTTGCAGATGGTATACTACCAGATTAATGGAGATGTACAACCATTCAGTAATCGCAAAGCCAGGGAAAGATCCTTCATTGTGCACCTCCTATTGACCTAACTCAGTACTCAGTGCTGACTACTGATTGTACGTCATCTTTTGCTTGCCAGATTGCATCACCTGATGGGTTTTATACATACATGTTACACCTAGGATTACATTAAAAGAACTTGATATACAATATACATCATACTATACAAACTGACTACATCAGTACTTGTAGTTTTTGCTGATGTTGAGAAGGCATTTGATAGAGTTTTGTGGGCATTTTATATCCTGTATTAGACTTGTTCTGGCTTCTTCCTTATTCACAAAACTGATATAGCGACTGCATTTGTACCACTGTGTCTACGTAAGGGGAATGGTGGAGTTTCAACCATTTTTTCATTACAAAGGTAAACACAGCAGGGCTGACCCCTTCAGTCTCTTTTACTCACTCTTTTATATAGAGACACTAGTACAGGTGATTTATCTCAACCCTGATTTGCATGGGGTAGAAGTGGAGAGCATGGACTTCCACATGGCACTTCATGTGGCTGATATGCTCAGGTACCGGGTGACAATCTTGCAAGGAGAATGTCGCAGGTCAAAACTGCGCAACAGGACCAGTGCGAGTCGAAATAGCTACAGGGTACACAATGCTGCACAAGGGACATAGCGTGTAACCCTGTAGCTGTTTCCAGGATAGAGGGTAAGAGCTCTGCCGGAAGGGGGTGCGCCGAGCAGCTGCCATGGCTCAGGGAGTAGAGCCACTGGCACTGCAGGACAGTGGAGCGGCTGTGGACCGGGGTTCTATTCTCGGTCCCAGGTCAAGTACATTTTATTTTTTTATCTTATGATGCCCCACACCCAAGTGTCACCCTCACCCCGAGTTGCACCCCCCCAGGAGGTTATTTTAGTGGGGGGGGGTTGGGTGGCAGAGCCCCCCGCAGAAAAGAAGGATTTTTGTGTTTTTAGTTGTGGTCCCTGTTTAGACAGCACAGTGCAGAGTTGCGCTGTTTTGACATGTGACATCATGACCTTGTGCCATGTGCTCCTATATGTGCTGCACCCTGTGACTACCTTTTGAAGATGTTAACAATGTTAAGGGACTTTAGTATCTTGTCAGGGTATAAGGTAAATGACTCCCAAGATGGAGGAATCAATATTTATTTTATCACTTTGGGGAAATGCAGGGCCGGTATTAGTTCTCACAAGCCGCTGGAGGCCCTCGCCCCACTGGCACTGACCCACTACGCACTTCGCCAGAACATACATGCAGCAACTGTCTCCTCCAGCAAGTCTAAGACCTCACACGACCTCAGCCTGACTGTCAACTGACTGATTGTAGTAGTACGCATAAGAAGTGCAACGCAAAACGGTGAAAAAGGTCACCAGCATAAGCATTCTGTTTAAACATTTTCACGACTCACATTAAGTTGCTGGTTAGTTGGTCCTCTTCCTTCCTTCCTCTTTTCACCAGTCGCCATTCGCCTTGACATTTTCACGAACCACGCGACCGTTCAACCGGCTGCAATTTAAGGTCACTGTGGAGTCTGTGGCGATGGGTGTCTAAGAACTGAAGACAAGTTAGCGGCGGGCCCCACCGATCTCTCAGACAGGCAGACAGCTGCCCACGTTGTTGTGCTGTGCTGTGCATTCAGGATTCAGCTCCTGCCCGCCCTCCACGCTGATTGTCCTGGTCCTGGCCACACTGATAGAGAGCCTGTGAGACCATAAAACGGCAGCATGTTTCCATACGTTCCCTATATGCTGCACATCATGGTGACGTGGAGGAGCAGTTGGAGCCAATCAGAGGGCTCCACTCAGTCCCTTGCTATTATGTGCACCTCCTCCCTCAGACCTGAAACATTTGGTTCCCACCAGGTCCGTGAGGGCTCCATAAAGATGATCCCTTGGCGCTATTAAGCGGACTGGTTTGGTTCCAGGCGTTGGAGGAGTAGTCAGATAAGCTATTAAGCTCGCTGATTGTGTCACTTACGCTCGCTATAAGAACTTGGAGGAGCCACTGCAATTTGCCTGGGAGAGAGTGAGAGAGAGAGAGTCGACTTGGGAGACTCAGAGAGCAGAGAGAATGCCGCCGCGCCATGAGACACAGTCGAGAAGACCAGACCACTGCTATCTGCATCTGAAGCCACAGCCACTCAACTGGTACCTGTAGTAACCCGGTTCCTGTCCTGATCTTGAGAGTAAGTACTGCTTCTGCCTGCGTGCTGGCCTGCCCTTACCCTCGGTGCACTGTTCTCAGTATTGCTTGCTGTGCTGTCTCTGTGCAGCAGAGTGGGGGAGAGGTAATAGAGCAGTGAGAGCTCTGGTTTGGTTCCTTAACTATATGCTTTTGAATCAAAAGTTTTGATTGTAGAATGATTACTGGGAGGGCCCCGCTCTGTCTTGTGGAGCCCCAGTCATTAGAGTTGGTTGAGGCCCCAAAGTCCTAAAACCGGCCCTGGGGAAATGCGTGAGATTTTTTGTCTTGAATGGGATCTAGCTACCATAAAATATTTGAGTAAATTGCCTAAAAATTTGCCAGTTGTATACTATAAATGTTCACCCAGTCATAGTCAAATTGAAGGAGGACATATAGTATCTGCCTGAACAGACCTTCCTTGATCTTTTGAACATAAGAACTGTAAGAATGGTACTTTTCCCAAGACTGCTGTATCTGTGCAAAACCCTTTTGATTACTATAACAAAAAATAATTTGATACTGGGTATTAACAGATCAAAGAGGAAGAATGGGGAGGCATAGACTTTAGCTTGTGTTATGCCATGATGTCAGTACCCAAGGGCCGAGGAGATTTGGCACTACCAAATTTGTCTTTATACTGTGCAGCTGAACAAAGTTGGACATTGCTTCTGTGGTTCAGGCACTGCTCCCTCCCTCCCTCGTTGGGTACAAATTGAACAAAGTTTCTTACTTCTTAATCGTGCCTGAAATCTTTCTCATGTTCCCAAATAAAAGGACACTGCATACCTTGAAATCCATACCACACTAAGATACTGGACTAAATTATGCAGAAAACGGGCACTAACTTCCCATTTGTGAATGATTTGTCCTCTAGCATCCAATCCAGATTTCATTTCAACCATCAAAGATCACAGATTTATGGAGTGGGCTCCACAGGGCCTTCTTTTCCCAATTGCAGTCTTTTGAACAGAAAAATATTTTTCTTTTGTACAGCTGTAACAGACCGTTGGGCTGAGGCAAATGGATTTCTTTAGATATTTGCAAGCGTAAGCCTTTTTACGAGACCATTTACTGTGGACACAGGAACCTGGAAATTCTAACGATGTGTATACAGTTCACATCCACTCTCTGGCAGTCTTCCTGGAGACGGCTGAGTCATCGAAGTCTTTAAGCTATGCTCCTCCCCCCACCTTGGTGGTATGTCCTCCAGTTCCATCTCATGACGTTAGTTCTTTCTTTCCACTGGAAGGTACAGGTCTTCTCCTTTCACAGCTGTGCACTACTAAAGAATTTTGAGTTGTTCAAGTGCTGCTTTGGCAAATCTTTAACTTTTCGAGTGTGTATTTCAATTAAAATTGCTCTGCAAGTCTTCTGGCTCTGCTTTGTGATTCGATCAACAATATCGGAAACTGGGGGTCTTTTTAAGAAAGCGTTTCTCAGAGATTCCTACTAATGGATCTGTGCAAGAAGTGCTGGGACCTTCCGCGAGAGCCAGAGCTTTTCTGGAGGGCTAGATGCAGGGAGGCCTCAGACACACATCACTGCATATGCCTGCTGATATACAGCAGTGCCAACTCCAGCTGCCTCAGTTCCTTTTTTCCCTGCCATCAAGAGTGCAGCAGTTGTCTATATGATGACAGCATTAAGCTCTTCAGTTTTAGTATAAAATACACTAGAGGTTGTTATTTTTGTGTTAGTTTAATTAGTTTAACACACAAAAATTTATAGTTTCTCTCAGCCCTACCTCATGCTAATGGTCAATAACCATGGAAGAAGGTAGGAAGCCTGAAAAGGCAAGTTGCTTCAGCAGCGGGGCTGTGACCGGCAACCACTTCTCTCTGGGCGGGTACTCTGATAACAAGCAGTCCAGCACCCAAGAGTATGGACAGTCCTCCCAGAATCGCAAAAAGAAATGGCCCAGATCACGCACACACCTGACGCCAGGGTATTTGCACCATTTGGCCTCAACTTCTTCTCTCACAAGCATAATGAAAAGAAACTGCACCAGTTGAGGAGGTCTTCTGCTCATGGGTTGCCCACCATCATCACCGATGACACTGGAGATGCCTGGGCCTGCATGGGCGATGTCTCAGTCTGCATACCCTATCTTACCAGTAGAGGGACTCCAGTGGGCAGTTTGGCGATTGGTCAGTTTTTATGGAGTAGTGGGTGCAGCGTATAAGTCTATTGGCATCATTTTTGCTGTTGGTTTCTGAACTCCTCAGGGTTGGTTGAGCTGGCACCTTCCTTGGTACTGCTTGACTTGGGTGTGTGACTATGAATTGCTTTCGACTGTACTGTTGTTTAAATCTTACTTTGAGATACAGCTCTTGCAGCAGGTTACACCATTAGGACTGAAGCCGTGAGGCATCAGGACCCCACGGAAATTTTCTAGCTAGCCGTCTTCAGCGGGGACCGCCACCGACGTCGGTCCCGCCCCCGACGTCAGGCGTAGTACATAAGGAGGTGGTCCCCCCGCAATCCCCAGTTCTTTTTCCACTGTCGACATCGCAAGTATCGGCCTCTCAGTCGTTTTTATTAGCGTGCGACGACCTTAGAGCTACGACGCTTTCTTTGCCTTTCTTCTCTATTTTGGATCCAACTGATGTCCTCTCCAAATACTCTCTGGAAGGTCACCAATCGAGTGCGTCTGCGCAAACAGATCCCTTCAAGATCCACACTCAGCCTCATGGCGCTGCCTAGGCCCAGAACATGACACCAAGGCCTGCTCCTTCTGCCAGGGCTTCAACAGTCGCACCAGGATCCGCTGCTGGAAGGTCTTCAAGCATTTCTCTTAGAGGAGAAACTGAAGACATGGACAAGGAACCTTCTCTCCGGGGAGTCGCCGGTAAAAACCACAAGCACCGGATAAACACTGGGAGAAGGATAGGCCCGGTCCCTGCAAGGGCCTCGGACTCCCAAAGCTCCGCCTCGCAGTCAGACCGCCTCCTCCTCCAGGGCCCAATCGCAACCTCCCGGTTCAGGTCAGATCCTCCAGGTGCTCCTCTTCTGCAGCCTCTAAGACTTCCAGGCCATCGGCATCGCCCACTCCATCTAAGGCCTTGCTCTAAGTCTGGGAGCGCCACAAATCTTCCTCCCACCATCGGACTCCGACGCCAGGTCGGTTTCCCAGCCTCCGTGTGGGTCGGACCCGGTTCCTCGCAAGACCAAGGACCTGACGTTCCTCAAACGGACGCCAGACCCGACGTCGGCCCACCCGACATCGGCCAAGCATCACTGGCACTCCCAGGAGCCGGTGACATCGAAACACCCGTCGCCGGCCAGGTGTTCGCCTCCGAGGGCGTCGGCCAGGGGACCAACGTCGGCTACCCCAAAGAGAAGGACTGCACCACTGTCACTGGCTGACGTCGGTTGGAAGGACTCATCGGAGGAGGATACCACGCAGCCCGAGGACCAGGCGGGCGACACTGGAGACACTGGGCTCTCATGGGAACCTTCCCCAGAGCTGAAGACTCACGGGGACCCGACGCCTGACCCGGCGACAGGCAACAGCGCCGGGCCCTGGCTGGCATGAACTTGGCAGAGGTAAGGAGTCTTTACCTTCTGGTGGGACACCATCAGAAAAGATATGGTCGCCACACACCTCCTCCTACTCCGACCGCCTCCACCTACTCCTTCACCACCTCCACCCCTCCTCCGCCTAAGGGGTCAGAGATCAGTCACCAACCCCAAGGAGCGAACACCACCTCCTCGGGCAGATCCTCAGACAGAGAAGACCTCCTCCAGATCCACCTCAGGTCACCCAGTCCAAGAGACCCAGATGACACTGCACACCTTGCCTGGGGAGGATTCTAGATCTGACACCTCAGGGTGCTCCGGATCTCCTTCTCCCATCAGCATTCCCTCTCCGACCCACACGACCTACCTAGGTCCCTCCGGATGATCCTCTTCGGGAGATCATGAGACACATCCAGGAGAATAGTGTGGGATGAAAGAGTTCGACCCCGAGAGACAACGCCTTGCCCTCACTGCAAAAAGACCCAAAGCCTGTGGTAGTGCCACCCTTGGTGGATACCTTGCGGACGCCACCAAGGCTGCCTGGAAACGTCTCGATTCTACTCCGGCAGTGCCGAGAAGGCTGACCGCCATACAAGGCCCCTAGGAGGACCTCACTATCTGGCGAACCATCCTCTGGCTGACTCCCTGGTCAGCACTGCTTCGCATGACTGGTCGCAAAGACCTCAACATTTGAGCACACATCCACCGGACCAGGAATCCAAGCAATTGGATGTCCTGGGTAGGCACACATACGCGGCCGCGACTTGCACCATCAGGTCTCCGAATTACTTCACTCACTTGGTTCAATTCCAGAACGCATTGTGGGAACAGGGACAGGACCTAGTCGAGAAGATACCTGATGGCGATCAAAAGGAGGAGCTCCTGAACCTCCTCCGCACGGGTTCGGATGTGGGGACCCAGGTGCTCAGAGCCGATATGATTCGGCGGACTCTTCAGCCAGAGCTGCAGCCTCTCAGGTGTCTCCGGAGACACTCTTGGCTCCGTGTCTCAAGCCTCCCTCGACGTCCAGATGAACATCTTAGATGTCCCTTACAATGGCGAGGTCCTATTTGGTGAAGCCTCCAGAAGGTGATCAGCAAACTTCAGGATGCAGGGAAGGCAGTCAGATCTGTACAGACCATGTACAGGTCTCTGCCCAGTTCCTTTTGTAGTAACCAGAGCCTTTTTCGTGGCCGGCTACAAAGACAACAGCCACGTTCCGTCCAACAGCAGAGGGGCACTTTCACCCGCAAGGCCCAGGTCAAGTCATCCCCAGGCAGAGGCCAACGATTTGTAAAGTCGGCACAGCCTGCCAGATCCAGCGCTGCCACAGCATGACTCCTTCCCGGCCCCCGCCCCAGGATCAACAGGAACAAAAAGGCAGGGGTCGCATCACACGCCACTTACCAGGGTGGCAGTTGATCACCACCGATAGGTGGGTTCTGCAACTGGTCAAAAAAGGCCACTATATAGAATTTGTAGACAATCCACCCACAGGACCTCCCCTGCTTTCCCGCTATTCGGATCAGCATGCCCTGCTCATACAGCAGGAGGTGCTCGCGCTTCTGGAAAAAGAAGCCTTAGAGCACGTCCCGGAGAACCAGAGAGGACTAGGGTACTGTTCTCACTTCTTCCTGGTTCCAAAGATAACAGGGGACCTCCGTCCAATACTGGATCTCAGTGACCTCAACCTGTCGGTCATTTACACACGCTTCCACATGGTGACCCTTCCGGGCCTAATTCCCATGCAGAAACAAGACGCCTTTCTGGCATCTTTGGACATGCAGGACGCCTACCTGCATATTCCCATTGCTCAAGCACACCGGAGGTTCCTGCACTTCGAGTTTCAGAGCCGCCATTATCAGTTCTGAGCTCTTCCCTTCGGGCTGTCATCGGCACCTCTCGTTTTTATGAAGTGCATGGCAGTCGTAGCGGCATCTCTGAGGAGACAAGGCCACTACGTGTTCCCATACCTGGATGGCTGGCTTCTCATGGCACCCTCCAGGGAGGCGCTGATGATGGCCATTCGCTGCACCCAGTCCCTTTTTCAATCACTGGGTATTCTTAACAACTCACGAGAAGTCACACCTGGTGCCATTCCAGAAACTGCAGTTCATAGGAGCAGTTCTGGACACTGTCAGAGGAAAAGCTTTTCTTCCCTCCGACAGAGCGGAACACATCAGATCCCTCATCAGGGACCTGTCGATGAAGAAGACCGTCCCAGCCAGATCGGTCCTTCGCCTGCTCGGACACATGGCTACAGCCATTGCAACAGTCCCGCTGGCACGTCTCCACATGCGGGTAACCCAGTGGATGTTAAGGGTGCAGTGGGACCAAAGGCAAGACCATCTGCAGCAGCCAATTCAAATCACGAATGCCGTGATTTGGGATTGGCAATGGTGGCTAGAACCGGGGAAACCTCTCTGCAGGGGTTCCCTTCACAGTGCTATCTCTGACTGTGACACTCTCCACAGATGCCTCCGGGCTCGGGTGGGGAGCACACCTGGACGGTGTTCGGTCTCAGGACCTTTGGACAGCCCAGGAGTCTCATATCCACATCAACATTTTGGAAATGAGGGCAGTCCTTTACACTCTGCAAGCCTTCCAGTCGGAGATCCCACCGGGTACACTCCTGTTACAAACAGACAATACCGTGTGATGTATTACCTCAACAAACAAGGAGGCACTCACTCCTACCCGCTTTGCAGGGAGGCCATGAGAGTGTGGGAGTGGATATTGCAACACAGCGCAAACCTAATTGCAGTACACGTCCCGGGAGTGGACAACACCGTTGCAGACAGTCTGAGTCACTCTCAGGCCAGAGTCCACGAGTGGGAACTTCTACAGGAGGTGGCAGAGGATCTGTTTCACAGATGGGGCACTCCAGAGTTAGACCTTTTCGCGTCCCCATCTAACGAAAACTGATCAATTTTGCTCGCTAGATCCAGGGCCTGGTGTTTTCTCGGCGAGATGCGTTGTCCCTCTCCTGGGGGGCAGATTCCCTATGCCTTCCTCCTTTCCGCTGATCCAGAGAGTTCTCTTAAACTTTGCAGGGAGCAAGGATGCTCATTTTGATCGCGCTTTCTGGCCCAGACAGATTTGGTTCCTCTTCTGCACCAGCTATCCCGGAACCTCCAGTTCTTTGCCAATCAGTTCCCATCTATTGTCTCAGGAGGCGGGTTCATTGGTCCACCCAGACTTACGTTCATTGAACCTGCATGCTTGGCTCCTAGAGACATAGCCATGATGTGATACGGATCTCGCAAGAAGTGGCAGAGGTACTCTCTGCCGCCAGAAAACCGGCAACCCATGCAACGTACGCCATGAAATGGCGTAGATTCTGTTTGTGGGTTCAAGCGAGGTTTTTCGCCGTTAGACTGTCCCGAAAAGCTGGTTTTGGACTACCTGCTTTCCCTTTTCCATTCCAGACTGGCTTACTCCCGATTAAAGTGCACCTTTGTGCAATTTCTGCTCACCATGCCCCAGTAGGTCATCGGACGGTGGCCCAGCTGGACACTACTTATGCCTTTTTAAAGGGAGTCCTCCACCTTAGGCCACCCATCAAGGATCCAGTTCCTCCTTGGGACTTACCCTTCGTCCTGGAGCGCTTTTACACTGCCACCTTTTGAGCCAGCTATGGATTTAGTTACGCTTTCTCTGGAAAACGTTATTTTTAGTTGCCACATTTCGCTGGAAGGGATCTTGAATTGCATGCTCTTATGTGCAAAGAGCCTTATTTGGTTTTCCATCAAGACAGGATATCCCTAAGGACAAACCCAAAGTTTTGCCTAAGGTGGTTCAGCTCTCACCTTAACCAGGCTATTGATTTAGCAGTGTATTTCCCAAGGTACACCAATCGAGGAGAAGCCCTTCTGCACACCATCGACGTGCATCGGTGCCTCAGATACTATCTGACCAGAACCAAACAGTTTTGAAAGGCGGACCAACTTTTCGTCTCCTTTGCTCACTGGATGAAAGGAGCTCCTGTCTTCAAACAGTCACTCTCGAGATGGCTCATCCAGTGCATCACTTTCTGTTATGACAAGCGCAATAAACCCTTACCGGGCGCGGTCAAGGATCATTCCACAAGAGGGATGGCTATTTTTTTGTTGCGTTAAAGAACGTCTCCACCTCAGCTATTTGCGCTGCAGCTACTTGGAGCTCTGTGCATACCTTTATCAGGCATTACAGTCTGGATATTGCATCGAGGCGGAGAGCAGGGTTCGGTCTAGCCGTCCTCCAGGGACTTCTGTCCTAAGGTCGAATAATATCGAGATCTCTATCTTTCCTCCTCCCTGTGGCGCATGATTGCCACTATTGCTTGGAAATCGGTCCTAATGGTGTAACCTGCTGCAAGAGCTGTATCTCGAAGTAAGATAGTACAGTTACGTAAGAACTTACCATTACAGTAGATCTTCGAGAACAGCTCTTGCAGCAGGTACCTTCCCTCCCACCATCCCCCTTCTTTTGGAGGTAGGTCGTAGTCAAACACCCATCTTATGGGATGGGACGCTCCTATTTTATAGTCTTGGCCATCTGGTGGCGGATCCTTGGTCTCCTCTTCTAATGTCATCCAGCGGCCGTGAGTCTCCGGCGGGAGAACTGAGGATTGTGGGGGGACCGCCTCCTTATGTACTACGCCTGACGTCAGGGGCGGGACCGACGTCGGGGGCGTTCCCCACTGAAGACTGCTAGCTAGAAAATTTCCATGGGGTCCTGACACCTGACGGCTTCGGTCCTAATGGTGTAACCTGCTGCAAGAGCTGTTCTCAAAGATCTACTGTTACGGTAAGTTCGTAACTGTACTTTACTACTGCATTTGGAAATACAGTATGTTGACTCAACATTGAGAGGGAGCTGAAGGGAATTTGTAAATGGTTGAAAAAAATATTGCATGTGAGTTGATGGTTGTTTGAAACTGAGTTTATATTTTAAGCAGTTAGACATGCCACTGCATTGTCAGACACACACACACAAAAAGAAAACAAATGTAAACGCAAGAGCAGTGGTTTGGAGGAACAATTTAATGTGACTTATACTGTACTTTTGTCTGCACGTAAACCTTCCACCAGAAATATGTACATAGCTAAGTGGAAAAGATTTCCATTTAGTGCTCCAGAACCTCACTAGGCCCCTTCAGATGTCCACCTGACAAGGTTCTGGAGTACGTAGTGGACCTTTCTGATGCTGGCCTGTAGTATTCCACAGTTAGGGTCCACATGTGTGCCATCTCAGCATGCCATGAACATGTAGTTACTCTCTATCTGGCACAGGTGCCACTGTTTAACAGGTTCCTTTAGGGTATTCTACAGACAAGGTCTCCCATCGAGAAGCCAGTGGCTCCCTGGAGTATCAGCTTTGTGCTGGATATGCTCACTCACAAGCCCTTTAAGCCCATTGCAATGTGTGACTTTAAGTTTCTCACTTGGAAAGCAGCAGGCTGTCATCCTTGCAGGCAGAGTACTTTATGTGAAATCCATGCTTTGGTTACAGCCCCCCCCCCCCCCGTGCTGTTTTCCATAAAGATTAAGGTAGTTGTCCATGCACACCCCAAGTTTCTACCTAAGGTGTGTGAAAGTTCCATCTTACTGGCTATAATGCTGCCTACCTGCAGTACAGGATGAGGTAGGGAAGACTCTTCACTCACCTTGACAGGACGAAGGACTTCAGGCAGTCATCTGGGCAGCATAGTTCAATGCTAGGATTTACCATTAAATAATCTAGTTCCTGGCAAATTCATTAGCCTGCATCTTAGCATGACCATGACAAGACAGTGTACATGAAAGGAAATGTACTGTATGAAACTAAGCTTCTCTTCTGTTCTAGTCTAGTCAGTGTACCCTCCTCACATGTATTGCCCCATTGAGGACAGGAAGGGAAGGGGACTAAAGGCAAAACCACATGTCACAGAGTCCAGTTGGGGCTGCTTGTGCTAGCGCCAGTTAAAACTGATTATCCTGTGTATACAAGTGTAGGTGAACTATAGAGACCTTTCCTACTCATGTTTAAATTACAGTTATCCTTAGTAACCACATTAGAAGGTGTTTTAATTATTTTTAACTGAGCTACATTTAAATCTGTGTTCATAAAGTCTGTTCAGTAATATACTTTGACACCAAGCCTGCTGTTTGTTCTCCGAAACCTGTGTGCTGTGTATTGACTTTGTTTTTTCAATCCCCTCACTGACAGGTGGTGGCTGGGGGCGATGTGAGCGTAGTGACCTCTCAACAGCAGGAGCATGCTGGGACCAGTCTGTCTCTGGCAGGTCTGACAACAAGCAGCATCTTTCATGATGATCTGGGGTAAGCAGCTCTCGTACTACGTGAAAGTAGCTTAGGTGACCTTTCTTTTGAAAGATAATTTGTGCTTTGCTACATTACCTGCCGTCATTGACTTATCATCATGTCATCATCTTACAAAGAGGCTAGTGAACTCAAACAAGGTGACAATTACTGCGTGTTTTAGACTGTACTCCTATGTTAATGAAAAAATAGTAGAATAATGGGTTGTTTTTCCTATCGCAACCGAGACCCATAACTCTTTCAAATGTAGACTTTTGTCAATATTTTACTGTCAAATACCTAAAAAGATGCCCAGCTGTAGCTTTCCATGCAGCTACCTTGCCCCATTGTCTGTTACTGTGGCATTTCAGAATCATGAAGAACAGCTGCCCAAGGATTAATAGACCCATAGAAAGGTACAAGCAGATAGACACTGAGTCCATCTAGTCTGCTCTGGAACCCTACCTTAAAAGTAGTATTCTGTTGTCCTGAACGTTTCCAATAAAACAGAAATTCATTTACCCATTTGTAGTCTACGGTTGTTCAGATAAGCCTTTATAAAAACAGATACCTCGGAACTCGGAAAAAAAGTAGGATTTAGGATTTTCAGATAAGAGTGCCAAAAATCCTAACTCCTAAATGTTAGGATACTAAATCAGGTACAGAGTTGGAAGTCCAGTCCAATTTGGCATCCATTTTCAAAGCAAAAGTCGCCCCCATGCAGGCCCCCACACCCACCATGCATTTCATGACCCCTACCCAAAACCACCCTCTAACCCAACCTCTCTCTCTCTCTCTTCCCCCTCAAGTCGCTGTAGTAAGAGATTAATTCTGCCACAGTGTCCTGTTACAGAGAACTTCAAGTTCCTATAAAAAAAAAAACCCTCACCCTCCCCTGCGCTTTACCAGTTTGCCACTGCACGACCAGACATTGTGTTCAGTAGTTTTCCCCCACACCCAACACACCCTTTGGCCCCCTCTTCCACCCCCCTCCTCATAGCACCCAGATAATACCCAAAGTTGTTTGGGTGTCGGGCAGTAGGAGATTGGTCCCATGGTGAAGCTGCTGCTTGCACTCACGTTCTGACTTGCTGTGAATGAATGCTAATGTCCTGCAGTTGTAACACCTAATTAGTTAATCAGGATAGAGAGCTGGAGCACATAGAATTTGGATTTAGATAAGGACCGCTTGGCCCACCCAGTCTGCCCATTTCTTTACCTAGTGATAAGCTGCAGATCCTAGTTAACCAGCAGCCTACTTCTTCCTACCCCTACCCCTCACCCCTAGAATTGCTCTTATGACTGTCCCATGCATGCTTGAATTCCACCACTGTTTTGACTCCACAGCCTCCTCCAGAAGGCTGTTCCATGCATCCACAACCCTCTCTGAAAAAATATTTCTTAAATTACATCTAAGCCACCCCCATCTTCAAATTGTGCCTCTTGTTCTTGCACGCCTCTTTTTTTGAAAGATGCTACCCTCGTGGACTTTGTTGATTCCCTTGAGGTACTTGAAAGTTTCTATCATGTCCCCCCTCTCCCTCCTTTCCTCGAGGCTATACATATTAAGCTCCTTAAGTCTCTCTTCCTATGTCTTCCGGTGCAGACCCTGCACCATTTTAGTTGCCCTGCTCTGGACAGCTTCCATCCTGTCTATGTCCTTGCAGAGATTGGGTCTCCACATTTGCATTCATTCACATCAAGTCGAAAGGTGAGTGAAAGCAGCAGCTCCACAGCTGGACCGGCCTCCCACTGCCTGACACTCAAATGGATTTCAGGTAATTATTTGGGTGTTATGGGGAGGGCAGTGAAGAGGGGGGTGGAACTGTTGAAAACTTAGTGTCTGGTCATGCAAGAGAGGCAGGGAGCTTGGGAAGCAAACTGGTGAAGTGTGGGCAGGGGTGGGGTTTACTTATTTTTTATTATTATAGGATCTTGACATTTATCATTAGAGGACACTGTGGCAGCACTAATGTCTTACTGCAGGGGCTTGGGGTCTGAGAGAAGGGAAGGAGAGAGATGAGGGGTTAGAGGGTGGTTTGGTTGGGGGGGATTAATTGCAGAGTGGGTGTGTGGGTGCCGGCACGGTGGTGGTGGGGTACCAGTTTTACTGACTCACAGCTGGCTATCGCATTGCATGGTAGGATAATCTGAAATCCGATATCCAGCTGGCAGGTTGGATATCAAGACATCAGAGCAAACCTACAGTAGTCTAGCGTAAAACCTTGTGGCTAGTTATTTTAGCTAATCCACTCCCTCTATTTCTTTATTTAGAAAAGAAACTATTAAGCATAGACATGTAAATTATTGTATCACACCTTGGGGAGATGACATTTATTTTAGAAGATAAGGATTAGTGTAGGGGAACCCAAAGTTGAAAATACTCAAAAAAAAAAAAAAAAAAAAATTTAATATACTCGAACATGAGCTTCTTGAATTGAACAAATGAAAAACATATTTCAAACTTTGGCTGTGCATCTGCTTGCCATGCAAATGATCAAGGTTTATGTCCGAAGCTTGGATCATTGGGAATTTGGAGTGCATCCAACTTAGACTCCCTCCGAGAGAGGTACTGCTGCAGTGTGCCCACTGGCAGCAGGGTGTTTAGCAAGGATTACATATCCATTAGGGGACATCTTTACATCACTACATATCCGCCCAACTGACACGAGGTGGAAATGGCATGTATCCAGGGCAGGGCCAGCAGGGGATTTAAATTACTGTAGCATGGTGGGACTTCCCTCAATACACATGATATCTCCATGCACTCTACTAGGATGTCTCTGCAGGACATAACCCTACAGTTCACAGAAATATAAGCTTCGTACGAGGCAGCTCAAAAAAAATGGAATCATCCTGCCCACAACAATTACTAAAGAACCTTCTGGCTCTACTCCACCTCACCAGCACTTTAATCTCACCTGTCCCCATTGTTGATTGAAATTTTGCCCTGAGGAATTGGTCGCTTCATGATTCCACCTACAGGGATAAGCTGCAGTCATAAGAGGGCCTAGTGTAAAGTATGACAGTGAAGGCCAGGCAGGAGTACCGGGTCTCCTTGAATGAGATAATGGCATAGGGTGATGGATGGATGAAGGTAACCTGAAGGGGAAACAGTATAGCTGATTTAAACTTGTTAGGATTTGAGAGCATTTAATGAACGACAGGTTCTAATTACTCAGATTAAGTTCACTATCCACACTTAGTGAGTCTTCCACTAAGCATGCTTAGTCACTAGGACAGTCTTCAAGCTAGAGTCTTACTACCACCCAACCATGTAGTCCTCTAGTTCTTCTGCTGTTGCACTCAGATCTTTCTTGTGCTGGAAGGATTAGAGCCCTCCTTTAGTGCTCCTGCTAGTGAATTAGGATTGTACTGTTTTTAGTGACATTTGAAAGTTTTGCTTCAGATTTTCAAATGTTGCAGTACCTTCACAGTTGGCTTCCTGGTCCTGCTTTTTGATTCACCATGGGACAGAAAAAGAAGCCAAGGCTTAACAGGTGCATTTTGTGTAGGTACTGGATGTCCAAAATGGCTGACATGAATGGATGATG